>BSBM01000486.1:32010000-34510000 GCA_027924585.1 Larix kaempferi
CCAAGCTTAAACGACTCAAACTTGCCCTTAAAGCCTGGGCCAAAAATCTTCCCTCTCCTACCTCCAACAGAGAATTCGCCCAGGCTGAACTTGAAACGCACCAAGCCTTATCTGGTTCCTCCCCTGCGTCTGTCTGGACCCACTCCAAGGAAGAAACCTTGCAAAAGAACTTCTTCTCTGCTTGTAGGGCTGAAGAAGAATACTACCGTCAAAAGTCCCGTAACCTCTGGCTCCTTAGCGGAGACAAAAATACCAAGTTCTTTCATAAACAAGCTGAAGCCAGGAAAAACTTTAAAGCTGTCACTGAAATCCGGTATGATGGAGAAGTGATCCAAGATGCAGAGAGAATCAAGAAGGCAGCTGTTGAAACCTTCGCTGACCTCTTCACTGCTCCCATTGAAGAGCCCCTCGACCCCACCTCCCATCCCTTTGATCTCATCCCCCAGATCATCAGTGAGGGAGAAAACAACTCCCTGTCAGCGCCTATCACCATGGATGAAGTTAAAATTGCTCTCGCAGCTATGAAACTCGATAGTGCGCCGGGTCCGGACGGCTTTACAACAAGATTTTTCATCTGCTGTTGGACAATCATCAAGTATGATCTTCTCAAAATGGTTAGGCACTCCCAGATCACCAACAAGCTAGGAGGCAGCACGAATTCCTCCTTTCTGGCCCTGATCCCTAAAGAAAAAGGAGCCAACTCCTTCAACAGATTCAGGCCCATCTCCCTCTGTAACACTGGCTACAAACTAATTACAAAGATCATTGCCACCAGACTGAAAAAATTGCTCCCTCGGATCATCCCGGAGAACCAAGGAGGCTTCATCAAAGGCAGGAAAATTTTGGATAACATCATCCTCGTTCAAGAAGCTATCCACTCAAGCAAACAGCGTAATGAGAAAGGCATGGTCATCAAGCTCGACTTAGCTAACGCCTTCGACCGAGTCAGACATGACTTCCTGTTTGCTGTCATGGCTAAATTTGGTTTCTCCACCAACTTCATTAGCTGGATCAAAGGTTGTGTGGGGGACCCTTGGATTGCCCCTCTGGTAAATGGAAGGCCAACTCGCTTCTTTAAAGCCTCCAGAGGATTAAGGCAAGGATGCCCGCTTTCTCCCCTTCTTTATGCCATCCAGGCATCGGTCCTCAGCTTTCAACTTAACTTCAGTCAAGACATTCACGTGCTTCCTGGGCTCAGAATTGTAAACAATGTCAGGGACATTAATCATGCCCAATTCGCTGATGACACCCTTCTTCTGGGAGGGGCCTCTGTCCACTCCTCGGAGCAATTCAAAAGAGAACTGGAAGTGTACAAAACAGTCTCGGGGAGCAAAATAAATCTCCACAAAAGCAAAGTCTTCAGCTGGAACTGTTCTGCCAAGGAACTAAGGGACATCAGCAGAACGCTGGGAATGAATTCAACCAAAGACTGGAATAACTTCATTTATCTCGGAATCCCCATTTGTAAAAGCAGAATCACTTCAGCAGATTGGGATCCTATTGTGGACAAGATCAAAAGCAAAATCCAGAAATGGGGGGCTAGCTGGCTCAATCTTGCAGGTAAAACTACTCTCATCAAATCAGTCCTCATTAGCATGCCCATTTATCAATCTTCTATTCTGCTCGCTCCCTGCTCGGTTGTCAACAAGATTGAAGGGTTGTTAAGGAAATTCATTTGGGAAGGAGGGAAAGGGAATGGGAACAAAATTCATCTTGTCAGCTGGGAAAAGATTAAAAAGCCTCGGAATGAAGGTGGCCTTCAGATTAGAAGTCTAACAACTCAAAATCTTGCTCTAGGAGCCAATCTACTCTGGCATATGGTCTCTGGGAAAACTAGCTGGAGCAAAGAAGCCCTCCGCAGAAAATACTTCCCTGGCCCGAGGAAGAGATGTCTGGACCAGCACCCCCCTCCTAGAAAGGGATCGCCAATCCACAAGTTATGCATTAAAGCCCTGCCATCTTTCCAGAATAAGCTGTATTGGATCCCTGGAAATGGCAGCTCTATCAATTTCTGGGATGACTCCATTCTGGAGAACCCCCCCACTAGGCTCTAACTCGCATATCAGCAATATAAAAACTTGGCTTATTGGAAAAGGTTCCATCACATTAATGGACATTTCTGTCTGGGAGAATGAGATCTGGAATGGTTGGGACTTAGGCCACGTTCCTCCTGATCTCAAAAATGAAGCAGATGCTCTATTGGACCTCCTCCAAGGTAAATCCCCATCCAAACTGGGCTCCAGAGATAGAAGGGGTTGGGGAACCTCAGGTGTGTACTCTACTGCGGAAGGCTACAAGGAACTCCAGACCATCCCCTATGCTGCCCCTAATCCTGCTGGTTGGACTTTTATTTGGTCCAAACCTTTCATCCCGAAAATTGACATCTTCTGCTGGTCCTTAGCCCATAAGAGTATTCTCACCGGTGATAACCTCAGAAGAAAAGGAATGGCAGGCCCAACCCGATGTCCCCTCTGCAAAAACAGTGATGAAACCATGGACCACATAATGCTGGAGTGTCCCTATGCTAAAGATACTTGGATCCATGCCATGAGCCTTAACAAAGCCCTTAACCTACCCCTTTCTGTTCAGCTCCTCTTCCTCACCTGGAAATCTCTGTCTCCCTTCAACTTGAGCAACAAGTCCCTACTTCAAACTGCTTGGGGTTGGATCCCAAAAGCCATATGCTGGAAACTGTGGCTTGAAAGAAACAATAGAATCTTCCGCAGTAAAGAAGCCCCTCCCTGGAAAACTGCAGTAAAGGCTAGAGCAATCCTTGGCGAAACCATGGACTGCCACTCCTTAAACAATGTCTCCCCTCTATTGCAAGAGGAGGTCAACTGGTTAAGCATGCTAACGACCAATCTGCCTACCCATCCCTCCCACGGAGTCCCTCATACAGAGACTTGGGAAATCAGGCTGGAGGAAGCAGACTTCAGTCGCTGGGAAGAATCCCTGAATGAACCATGCCTGTTTTTCGATGGGGCCTCAAAAGGAAACCCAGGTCCAGCCGGTGCCGGAGGTATTATCAAGTCAGAAAGAGGGATAATCAGCATCAATTACTCCTGGGGACTTGGAATTGGAACTAATAACACTGCTGAATTCTGCAGTCTTTGGCAAGGTTTAAAAATTGCTCGTAATCATGGAATTCGTCATTTAACAGTCTTGGGAGACTCCAGGATCCTTATCAAGGCCCTCAAAACCAAGAAGGCTCCCCCGAATGTCCATCTCCGCCATATTTTTCAAAAAATTCTCCACACTAGCAACCTTTTCCATAAAATAAGATATTTTCACGTGCTTCGTGCGCTCAATAAACATGCAGACATGGAAGCCAACAAAGGGGTCGAACTGGCTCAGGGAAATCTTAAAATCAATGGGTTGTGTCAGCGATGTGACATTCCCTAGCAGTAGAAGATCCTGTATCTTCACGCAGCATGCTCATGGGCTACCCAAAATCACGTTTTTCATGAATTTGCAGAGATTCCCTGCACTCCAGCTCAGGGACTGGTCCTCGCGCCCTCGGGAGTCTCCCTGCTCGCTCTTAAATGAACTCCTCCCTATTCTCGTCCTCATTCCACTCTGCATACAGAGCACGTTGGTAAAGCTTTCGGCTACAGGCTTGCTGAGGATCCAGTCTCCAGATCCAGCTCAGTTCGTGGTTCATCGCGCGCCCCTGCACGAGATGGCGAGCTCCTCCAGTTCTGGCCTCACTGCAGATGAGCGTATTGGTGCCCTGGAAGAGGCACTCGGGCGCTTGAGGGGAAAATATGACAGTCAGAAGGCTAAAATTGAGGCGCTCTCCAAGGCTGGGGAGCAATCCTGGGACATCCTGAACAGAGACATCATGCAACTGAAGACTGAAATATCTGAACAAATGGAAGATTTCAAAGATGAGACTCGCACAGGCTTCAAGGACGTGGCGAATACTCAGGGCAATTTTGGGTACCGAATCGCAGCATTGGAAGCTCAAGTCTCAAACCTGAAAGATAAACTGGAAAAATGAGGCTGTCCCTGCTGCATAATACGCCTCTCTTCCCTGTAATAGCTAAATAATTCTGGCAAATGGGAGTAGGGAGCCCTGCCATATTTTGGGCGAATCTACAAGATCGCTGTTCTACTACAGAGGTGTATTGATGCTAGAATTTCTATGTAAAAGCTTTCGGTTGCTAAAATACCGGCTCTAATACAATACCCATATGTTCTTGTCAAAAAAAAAAAAATACCTTTCAACAAAATCATTGTTGTTGATGGACATTAACCATTACATGTAACAGTTTTGTAATTATAATAATTTCAAATAACTAATTAGACATTAACCATTACATTTAATGGTTTTGTGACTTTGTCTTAGTTTTCATTTCTCAATTATAATAATTTAAAATAATATTATTTTTACAATTTTAATATGCATATTATTTACCTTATATTTTTGCAATAGAAATTTTATTTACGGCGTATTTTTGTAATTTATGTACTTTTGCATTTTTTATTATACCTGCCTCCGGCAGGTTATATAGTGATCGCTCGATCAACAATGTTTTTGACTTTATAACTTTAAACTAAATTTTTCACCAGTTTTTCAAAGTTTACAATATTTTGTTTATTAATTTGATTTTTTTGAAATGAATAATATTTTTTTAAATTTTTAAAATTTCGTATTACTTTTTTATGATTCAAAGTTTACAATATTTTGTTTATTAATTTGATTTTTTTGAAATGAATAATATTTTTTTAAATTTTTAAAATTTCGTATTACTTTTTTATGATTGGTTAAAATTATTGAAATGACTATTTTTCCCTGGTATGCAAAATAATTGTCAGAAAACAAATTAATTTAAAATATAATAAATTATAGAAAAAAGTTACAATGCCACCTGGCTCTTTAGAGACTGGGTGCATTTATTGTGAAACTTTTTCGGAGGTTACGTGTTTTTGTTCTTTGCCTTTCACTGTCGCTATCTCGAACTGGCAGTCAGGCTGCCCGTATGTATTAACTGCGGTCCGGTCCTTTCCCGGTCAAATCCCCCTGTACCCAGGATTCGAACCCTTCCGTGTCCTGCCGTCGGCTTCTTCCTCGTCACTTTCATTTTGTTTTCCGATTTATAATAATTTAAAATGAGGTGAGGATTATCTACCTGGCACCGAGTTTGATAAAACTCCGTTTCACCTGTTTTGCTTTTCTTGTTTCCGCATTATAAGTGATTGCATATGTTGCTGTTGAGTTTTCCAATGGCTAAGTCGTCTCTGGGGATTTCCATTTGCACCAAGTGGATGTCCATCCCAATCTTTCGTGCGGCCTCCACCTCGTCTATGATGGTATGTGACGACGAAGGTGACAGTCAAGCCAGTGGTGGCCATTTTTTCAGCGAGTTGCATGAAAGGAATGGGATGGTCCTTAAGCTCGAATATGTCCAATTGGGGAGGATGGTATCTCCCCAGGCCTTTTGTCCGTGTCCCATATGTAAACGAATGAAATGCCGGCAACAGCCCCCGCTAAACCAAGTGGAGCCACAATAACCGGTTGTGCTCGTACTTCACATCAATGCAGGATCTATTACGCTAAAACAAGGATCCCAGCATCAAAACTATACAGAAAGGGTACGAGCGACTGAGATGCTTGGTATCAATCAGTATGCGTGAATAATAAGAGAGCTATTTGGTCCCATGGAAGTTTTTTTGTTTATTCCTAGTATACGCAGAGGGAGATAATTGCCCATTGATCGTAGAGATTCGTCATTTTTAAATATATTGCATTATGAGGGCCGGGGCTTCCATTCGAAGCTATACCAAGAATGCTTAAAGGTCCTTAAGCGGTGGTGGGGATATTATGAAATTTGACTGAAGCGATTGGATTCTCGATGCCTGATCACCGATTCGATATCTGCCTTCGATACCGGCGGGATGTTCGATGGATGTACACACCTGATGATGCGGCCCAGTTTGCCATATAGAAGAAATCCCAGACACCTCAAACAAGGCGTCTAGACCAAAACGACTGAAGATCAGTGTTCCACTACAGCCTCATCGTGGCGTGTTCAAATAGAGATAAACAATGAATAAACATCACAGAAAATGATATAGTTTCCTCAAAATGCAGAGAACACATAACAACATACTGAAATAAACAGAGAATTTGAGAACCACGTTACCTAAATTTTCTTGACAAAATTTATTGAAGCTAATCAAAACAACAGATAAGAAATGAGTACCCATCCCATGAATTTTTTCTTCAGATACTCCACTTTTTAGATTCCATTTTAACTAGCAAGATAAACACCGGAGTGATTTAAAAACAATAAGTTGCAGCGTTGAATTATTTTTTATGCAGCCTATTTGCTTGTGCTCTTCCCCAACAAGCTGGGCTGTAGAGCTCCTCTCTATGGGAAAATATTGCCAACTAGTTCTGATGATCATCCTCTCTTAGTTCTTTATGAATATATGAAACATATTGAAAATGCAGTGTAGCTAGTGGCCATTCATTTTCCTATTTTGCACGCAGTTGCTGTGGGAATATTGGTAGCATTCATATCGATGAAGCACCTAACAATTACGCTATACCCACATTGTTGAACACTGAAAAATGATTTTAACAATGAATTTTCAATCACATGTTGCAGCAAACATTTAAAAAATATATATATGGAAGGTAGAATGATGAAGTCCTGAAAAATCCCATGTTGCAGAAAACAATTCAAAAAACAATCCCATGTTGCATAAAACAATTTAAAAAAAATAAAAAAAGATGGAGCTGTAGAATGTGGGCAGTGCTGACCTTTGCTTCGTGGAGTAGAGCTTGGCGTTTTGATCCTCTCTTCCTGTGGTGGTATTGTATGACGCAGAGGGCAAGGGACGCAGAGATATTCTTCACCACCTTCGGCGTCCCAGCACTAAGAATCATGGATGACTCAATATGAATTGACACGTGATTACGAACTGCATGCTAGCTCTACGTGTCGACGGGACAGATTCGTGTCCAAGAGCTTATTCTTATATTCTTCCAAAGTAAATACTGTCAAGTCCAAAGAAATTAAATATGACTTTCTACAGCCAAATGGCTAAACCACCAAAGATTTAAAGCACTTTGGCTATATGTGTAACTTGTGCATTAGCCGTGTGGTCAAAACAAAGGAAGCAAAACTTTCGACTTAAAATGGTACTTTATTGTTCTCTAAACAAACGTGAAACGAGTTAATTGATCAACTTACCATTAGATAAATAAAAAACTTAATGAAAACCACCGTTATAAGATGAGAATTGGCGTTAGGAAAGGTGATGCCATAGGTGGAATCTTCATCTTCATAACAGTAATATAAACTCACAATAACAAATTTTGTGGCAATAAACAACACAATTCATTACAAAATAGGCCAAAAACTTTGAAAAATAGAATTACAGAAATTAGATATTGAAAATATTAAACAACACATAATTGGCATCATAAATGGTATGAAAAATGTGAAGTGAAAATTGGTAAAATAAAAGGTATGAAAAATGTGAAGTGCAAATGGTAAAATATAAATGGAGGGCATATCTTATTAGTCTCTGCTCCGCAGAGAATATAGTGATCGCTTGGTCGCCTTATTCCATTGACTTTCAAATGCTCAATATTTTGAACTTAATGTGAACTAAAGTTTTAAAAATTTTGGATATTAAAATGATTTTTTAAAAAATTAAAATATTTTTAAAAAATTTCCAAATTATATTATCCAGTTTTTCTATTGGTGTAGTACATAGAAGTGACTAATTTCCCCTGGTGTGCAAAATAAATAAAAAATTATAAAAATAATAAAAATTCAAAAAAAAAACAAAAAACGTAAACTTTCCACGTAAAAACAACCATCACATAACCATAAATGAAATGCTATATCAACCATATCACAATTAATGTCATAGAAAATCGTGCATTAGTGATATGACTTGAACAGGTCTGCATGTGGTTACAAGCGAGTTCAACACTTGTAACTAGTATATTTACAGCTGTAACACACGGCAGAGAAGCCACTTGGAGCCTGTTGTGCGCCATACTTGACAACTCTCTGCAATGTTCCATACTCCACAACTCTCTGAAATGTTCTATACTCTGCTGCGTCCAACAAGGGAGAAATCGACCATCAAATGAGTCTGCAACAACAAATACCGTCACATCTCTGGGTGTCGGACAACACTTTCAAAAAAATAACTTCCATATTTCTTTTTCAGGAAAACGAATATTAGGAATAACAACTAATTTTTCACTATCTGAGGAACTTTCGATTTAGGGCTGAGATAGGAGGATCTCAAACTAGCACTGCGACTGCTGACTTGAATGCGTCTTAGACTTAGTAAACTATATCTGATCATAGTTAATATGCTTGATCTCGATATGATGAGATCGTCCCAGTCACTGATTAAAGGTAAACAACCGGCTCTGTATCCATTGCGGGGTAAAGTGGTTATCATCACAACTTCCCTATCGGCCTATTCCCATACAGGATTATCTATTTCAATATTTAAATCCTCCGAACTCGCATATATACGTTGAAATTTTCCATAGCACCCATTCCCTAAATAACAGCCCGTACAAGCCCTATTCATATATGTTAATATACAATTTGAGGAGCATTTTCAATGTTGAGTAGCATAGTCAATTGATGTTTAATTAAAAATAGAAAAGGTGTGTGAGAAAGGAAAGAAATCTCACTGGGAATAACTTTGTCATGTACGATTGTCTGAATATGAGATTCACGTCGCCTGCTTCGGAACCCAACAAATATGCAACTAGCATTACCGTCACACTCTAGGAGTCGGACTATAATCAGAATGGTGTGGAAGCGACTCACAGGTGGGAATTGACACCATTTCTTCATAAATTATGAGAGGTATGATTGCTAGCAGAGGTAAAAATGACCTCCAAGATACCATTTCTCTTGCCAAATTGACCACTAGAAGGAATCAGAAATATAATACTAGACACTAACTAAATCATACTGATTTGATCAGTCTCTTGCCATATTAATGGGAGGTTCCCCAGTACCTCGGATCTTATTCAGCTTGCGTGGCTCTAGTATGTAGCTCCAGTTTGAATCCTCACAGGCCTAGCTGCTCCAAGTACGCTCTGATACCAATTTAAGCATTATTGCATGCACATAAACAGCCTCTCACTAGCATAGAGGTCTAATAACACAAGCATCATAATTACAGAACATAAGCAAAATAAATTTGTATTATCAATCGGGAGCCGAAGAATCATATTATTTCTATGACCTTTCCGAGACCGTCTTCCTTCGATTAGATTGATCGAGCGGCAGCAAGGCTACTCTAATCTTTGAACGTTTGGTTTCACCCTACATTAGCAATGGGTGATGCTTCTTATATGTCATTGTGTGAAAGACCCGGACCGTAGCTATCAACCCTGAGACCTTATAGTGAGACTTATAAATGTCTCCTACCCACACCCATGAAAGAAGCTTCTGGCCATATTAATGGGAGGGAACGGAATGGCATCAAAGGTGTTTAATTTGTATACAGTAGGAGCCAAACGACATTGGAGAGAGCTTGAGGAGAAATGTTAATAACTTAGCGAAGACGGGGGACTAAGTTAACCCAGATGAGGAGGGATTTGTGGGGAGAAGCCACGCGTACCTCATGCAGCAGAGAAAGGTACGTGTCATGCATGTCGCGGAAGTCGTGGATGGTTGGTGTAAAAAAGTAATTGTAGTTATATTGATACAAAGTGCATCTAGTTTCTCTCACGACAGCAAAAAGGAATATCCAAAACCATTTTTTTACTTTAATTTTCATTATTTTATATTTCAAATCTACCTATAAATCTATTAATACTATGTTGTGTAGTCTTTACTTGACTTATATAATATATCCAGGGCTCCTCTCCCGCTTCAAGTCTTAACAACAACTACCGTTTTGCCTCAACCGCTTATAAAATAGGGGATTGAATTGAAATTGATCTTCGAAAGCAACAACGTAAAACATAAGCGACTGTCATGCCTGTGTCTTTCACCAGCGCGTTTGTTTTACATCCAATCGGAATCGCCCGGTTCAAAGGCGGAATCTCACAAAGCGTTCCTTGACGCAATCAATGCCCGGTGTCCGGTTTCGTTCCGAGTCTGGTTAGAAATATGGAAATAGGTTTCCTGAAGTGGAAGTATGAGTTGGAAAATGTGATGGAGCGTGGATTGATGGAAAAGTGGAAGTATGAGTTGGAAAATGCAAAACCTATTATATTTCTTTTAAGTTTAATTTTATAAGTGTTTTTTCCTAATATAATTTTATTCTCGAAAGTGCAAAATCTATTACAAATTTCATATGGAAATTATGATAGGTTTATAAATATTGCGTTATATTAATTTTTTTAATTAATAATGGGTAATTTTTTTAATTAATAATGGCACTTAAATTATTTGTAAATTGTGCAGATTAATTTATCCCACTTAATTCATGGTAAGCATATCATATTTTTTTTAAAGCTACATCCAATGTTTTGTACAACTTCAAGGAAATGTACACATATAATACTTTAATGCAATAGCAACAAGTTTTATGTCACAATTTCTGGAAAGTGGTCATAGTAGAAGTTATTGCACGAACTTTCCCTCGATCGGTTGGTGGAATTTCCTGTCGGTTCAATCGAAATGGTCCGAAACTAATGTTACTTTAATTCTAAAACAAGCAAAGTACATCGATGAATCAAATTCTTGGCACTCCACTCCATTCCTTAAAATCAACTTCAATTAAAGTTACACCGTCTTTAACTATTATCGATCCTTTCACTTACCAACTTGCAACCTCATCCTGCAACCTTGACTTTCAACTTCGCCAGGTATTCGCTGTCATGCAGCCTTATTATACATGTCTCCACATGTTATATTGTATTCAATCATCAGTTTTAAATTATTATTATTCATAAAATTAATTTTTTTTGTTTCCTATGTTTAACTTTAAAAATAGTAAAATATTAATTTTTAAATTAATTAAATATCTATTTATTTATCTGTTGATTGGTTAAAAAGACCTAATAGTTATGATGGGACTAATTTCCTCGTGTTATTCCAGTCGGCAGGGTTTGCGGTGAGCAGAGATCCCGCTATTGATTCATGTAAGGTGCACATTAAGTGTTGGATGCCTTCTACTATCAATCTCGAAAGCCTTCTCCAGCAATCCGCTGACTCTTCTTTTTTGTTTTTTGTCATGTATTACTCAATCATGAGTGCAACATGTGTTTCATCCTTTTCCACAAAAGGTTTGGTGGCGGAAGACTAAGGTAACAAAGAGAAGATCTCATTATCCCAAAGATTACTCTCCCATACATTAAAGAAACAACGGATCGCATTGTCAAGATCTTAAAAGAAAAAACATTGCAGTGGCGTTTGCTCCTCCGAACACTATACTGCTCCTCCGAACACTATACTGGTCCCTATTATTCTATTTTATATATAACTACTATATTAAAATATCTCTAAACTAGTACATTAAAACATTTAAAAAAAACAGGAGGAAGTATAAGCAGCTTTGCTGCTAATTTTACTTGTTATAATTTTAAAATACATTGACATATATTTTGCCGCCATTAACGAGACGGCGTATTTTTGCAATTTATGTACTTTTGCATTTTTTATTACAATTTTAAAATACATTGACGTATATTTTGCCGCCATTAACGATGATGGTAGAAGAGAAGGGAAAAGTGACATACTTCATCTTGGCGGCTTCGAATGACGATTCAGGTATGTAAATTCCGCTGTAATTTTATTTGGGCTGCAAAGTGGCGAATTTGTTAGAGGGAGTGGCACTATCCCAGCATAACGAGTGAGAGGCGAGGGTTTGGTTCAGGGCGATTTCAGTTCAAGAAATTTCTAGAAGTTCTGCTACTGCCGTTAAATTCTTCGCCATGGTGATTCTCAGAGTGCTCTTAAGGGCAAATTTCAGTTGAATTGATGAGATTTTCGAGTTGGTTACCGGGCAAGCAAACTCGAGATAACAGAGCTCTGAACAAGTCCACCGGACAAATTTGGGTTCGAATTTGTTTATAAACTGTTTTGTAAACTCGTAAGAGGCCTTTGACAGCAAGACGTGACAAAGTGGAAGGGAGTGCGGCGATTAAGGCGGGGCAGAGTGTGGAACATTTGAGGCGATCTAGTGAACATTTGAGGCAATCTAGCAGTGAGCTGTGTTCAGCAGGTCAGAACAAGTTGGTGTCTTGGAGTTTATCAGCGTCAGGGTAGCAGGTTTCGAGGGAAAGGTATGCCCACAAGTGCTGGTGTTCGAGAGGCTCTGGACAGACGACGAAACTGGTAGAGAACCGTTCCCTTTGAAAAATTCCTTTGGCGTAATAACATGGATAGCCATGGCTCCTGAACACAAAGAAATCGGAAGAAGCAGAGCGCCACTCGTAGATTGTACAAATACTCCGCCCATATCCATATCCAGACCTCGAAGAGCCCGCGGTGCCTATGCCTCCCCCTCCATTAACACTCAATTCACCCTCAAACGCCCGGCCGACCCCGATAACCGGGCGAACAATGTCGAGGATGCAGCTACTCCGACAGGCCACCTGAGAGAGAACAGCAGTTCCGATCACAACTTTAGCACTCCGCAGGCGGTTTCGTCGGCCGTGGTCACTTCTCAGCTCACGGAGGAAAACGAGGACGAGGGTTTAAGTGATTTTAGGGTTTACAACAAACGCTGCCAGACAAAGGGCAGGGCTTTGGAGACGTTGTCGTTAAGCTGCCCACCTCTACGGAGGCCTCCCAGTGAAAGGTACGGCCCTGAATTTACTATTATGTGTTTGAATTCTTATTTAGGGTTTTCTGTAGCATTGCGGTTTAGAAAACACGGCCCTGAATTTACTATTATGTGTTTGAATTCTTATTTAGGGTTTTCTGTAGCATTGCGGTTTAGAAAACATAGAGATTCTAGTCCTCTGCAACAAATGAACCAATCTCAAATTCACATAGAGCCCTGCTAGTTGAGCAGTCTTGATAAACTTGACTAGATCAAACGACCCTCAAATTAGTGACCCAGTGAGTGTGTTCTTTTTATGTGTCATGCCAATTCCAGATTAAAGTATCAATCACATCGATGATTCCTTCCTGGGCCCTGGCAATCAGAATCTGACCACATCGCTGGTTCAATCCGGGGGGAGTGGAAGCTAAGTGAACTTCACCGATTCAACTATAAAAGCTTGGTTAGTCAAACAAATCTTTTTTAAATATCTTTTATTCCAGAAAGAACAAAATATACATCCTTCAGGTGCTTATAGCTCGATACAAAATATATGGAGTTATTCAACTCTCCAACAGTCAACATATAGCAAAACCTATCCCAGCATATTATAGCTACCAGCAGTCAGCTTATCAACCACGTTCAGATTCTCAGAATAGATACAATGCCTCGCTGTTTCCTCATACACCCTCGGCGTCTGTCCTTGTACAAAATGGAAGCACGAATGACATCAACACCATTAAATCCGATGATTTCCCCACAGATTTCCATGCCTCAAAGCAAATACCCGTATCCATGGATGAACGATCACCATTAAAGGCAAACATTCCTTGCATACAACACATTTGCTCTGCCCAAGTTCGGACCTTCCCATTAAATCTCATTACTGCGCTCGTACTTACCTCTCGATTGCCGACTTGCCTCATAATCCAATCACAGATTTGTTTATAATGACCACATCGCTTCCTATGATCCCTATCTTCTAGCACATGTTAGAAAGTGGCAACAAGGAAGGTCTTCTATCATTGCATGTGTTCTTGCATGCTAGAAGACATAAAACAGGAAGCCAAATGTATTAATGTCTTTTCCAAAGTTTAGACTTAGGAAAAGTACATTAAGTGATCTAATTATTAATTGACTTAATGGAGTCACTTTTATAAAGTTCAAGTGAAAATAATCTAAGTGGCTAATCTAATCTTGGTCATTGATCTCATCCGAGGATCTCATCCGAGGATCTCATCCATTGATCCATAGTGAGAAGTTAGGGTTTTCGCTTGGCCATTGAGTTAAAAGGAAGATTGATTTGGTGGAGAGGACACACACACACACACAGACATACAGAGAGTTTTCTTACTCATAGCTTTTAGCCGAAGAGTGAGAAAAGACAAGTTTGCAGAAGAATTTTACAAAGAAGAAGACAGAGGAACTTTCATCTGGAGGATTGATAGGGCGACTTGAGCAAAAGAGAGAGGGCCGTACAGATTTGCAGAGGGGCCATACTGATTTGCAGAGGCCGTACAACAGGTCGGCTGTACAACAGTCGTAGAGGGTCGTACGGATTCCGTACACTGAAGCAAAGGGCTGTACGGATTCTGTACGAGTGATGCAGGGGTTGTACAGTGACGCAGGGGTTGTACAGTGACGTAGGAGGGCCGTACAGGTTCGTGGGGTTGTCTCAGTGAATTTCGGTGGTTCGATTTTGCCAGGTTGGATAAATCGATTTTCTGGATTGTATTGTTCTATATCTTTATAATAAAATATCTTCTCAGACTGCTACATCGGTTTTCCCATCTTGGGTTTTTCCGGGGGTTTATGCGCAAAAAGATTAGTGTCTCTATTGATGTGATTGATGTTATATTTCTCTTAGTATTTTATTTTCCGCTGCATTGTGAAGAAATCCATTTGTGGTTAAAAGTAATATTTGGGTTTAATTAAAAATAAATTGGCATACTTTAACTCAAGATTGGATTTTAAGGAAATTTACATGGTATCAGAGCTCTTCTGAGCAGATATGAGAGAAAGCAACAGTGGTTGGATAGATCTGGGGCAGATCTATTCCAGGGTTTACAGGTACACTTCATTATGGCCGTACAGTTGAGAGTTGAGGATAGACTCCAAGGGACTACAAATTTTTCTACTTGGAAAGAGAGGATCACCAGGAACCTGGATGTTATCCCTAAATAGCTTCATGTTATAGCTTTTCATCCTCCAGCCCATCTCTCTATCCCTCAATAGCTTCGTGTTATAGCTTCTAAATTTTTAAATTTCAACAACTCTTCTTCTTGGAAGATATCCTGCTGATTGTCTAAGATTAACTCCAAAATTTCCTTTTCCACATCCTTGAGCAGCCTATCTCTATTTCAAAATCTTTCCCCAGCTCATCTTTTAAATTCTTCTTTAACTTATTTAGTGAGGCTATAAATTGTTCACTAGCTGAGGTATCTAGTTTTCTGATTATAAGACCTCCATAGCTTGTTTACAAGGGTCTGAAATTCTGCCTCCTGAAGCCACCCAAGATTGAATTTGAAAGGCATGCCAAGTTTAGGATTGCTTAGTTCCAGCTCCTGAAATATGGGATTATGGTCAGAGCACCTATTGAAGTCAATCCAAGTCCTATATCTGTCCACCCCCTGAAGCAATGTATCAGACACCAAAAACTTGTCTAACCTTTTTGATATGCCTTCAATGCCTGCCCTATTGTTTCTCCATGTGGATCCCATTGATATAGGTTCAATATCAACTATTCCAACATCTTCAAGATGAAATTGGAAAAAGTCAGCAAGTTTGTCAACCCTAGCAGAGGAACCCCTTCCAACATCTTCAAGATGAAATTGGAAAAAGTCAGCAAGTTTGTCAACCCTAGCAGAGGAACCCCACACCTCCCTTCTGTTTAAAGTGAGGTTCAAGTCACCACCTAAAATCAGCTTACCTTCAAATAACCACTGCATAGAAAATATCTTCTCCCAGAATACTTGTTTGTCCTCATAAGGTATACACAGTCAGTATGGTTAGAGGCATGCCCAAACTTTTACTGGAGAAGTCCATGCAAAGACCTGGCAAAAAACAAATGAATTAGTTAATAACATGCTCTGATTCCAGCGAGTGATACCCCCAGCTAACCCTTCAACATCTAAAGCCAGGAGTCCCAGCCCACCAGGAGTTTCTTCAGTTCGCACACTAAGAGGTCATCCTTTTCCATTGTCTCTCATAGCATAATAAGCTTGGATTTCTCAACCTTAATTAATCATCGAAGGGCCAATTTTTTGTTTTGAGCCTCCATACCCCGAATATTCAAAGAAATAAATTTCAGAAAAGAACAGAAGAATGGGGATTACCTGCTCTAAAGACCCCACTGATCGGGCACTGTCAGTTCTGTTTGATTTCCTTCTTAGCTTTCTCCTGAGCATGATGAAGTGACGAATTCCTACCCACAGAATCAGAACCAGGACTTGGATTTCAGGAGGCCAACCCCAATCCCCCTAAAGTCACATCTTCTAATTTTTTATTACCTTTTTTAGGTCTTAGTTGATAGTGACCTCCACCCCTAGAAGAATTTTCAGATCGAAAATCCCCCTTCAGCCCTTACAGGTTTTAGCAATTGATCAAATTTTGGATAAGAATCCTTAGACAATGATATTACCTTTCCTTCCTTTCTCGGAAGTGGAGCCTAAGTATCAAAATCAACATCCTTGGATATCCTACTTCTGCCCTCTTTTCCCCTAGACAAAAGCAAAACAGGAGAATTTGGCCTAGAATTCTGTAATGGCGGAAAAGAATTCTGAGAACTCAAATTGGTAGAAAAAATTAACTTACTGCATAGGAATTTGTCCTTTCGTCTTGGTGGATCCAGGTGACCCACTTATAGATGTGAGTATGCACATTCCATTGCAGCCTTTGAGGTCACAGCAATCATCACCTTGAATCTTCTGGACTGTACTAGATAAGATTTGTATTGGCACCTCAATATCACCCACCACCACCACAACATTGACGAGATCTGTCTTAGAAATATCCAAACCATACTTCCTACGGACCTACAGCAAATTTTCTTCACAAAAGGTCATTCATAGTCCTTGGTGACATGATCATATGTATGGCAACATGCACAACAGAAAGGCATGTTCACATAATCTAAGATTTGAGTATACTATTTGTCCTCTACAACCATTTCAACTGAGTTGAAAAGACCTCCATGGATGTCAATCTCCACTAGTATGCAATCCATTGTGCGAAAAACAGTGGATTTATTAGACACATCCACCTTCACAGCAGAACCTAGTAGATTGTCGATAGCTACAAGGATTGAGTCATTCCAAAGCTCTAATGGAAGACCCGACAGTTTTACCCAAATGGGTATACGTGTTACCACCTCCTCACGTGGATTGAAACAGGAATGCCAAGGTTTCAATAACAGGTAAGAAGAACCCTCAAACCATTTTTTCCTTAAGATCTTCTCTACACCCTCCACGACACAAAAGATGAACCCTAGCCAGCCCCAAGTCATTATATGTAAAATTTGCCCATATTCAGTCACAGGTGCCCAATGACTTTGGATCCATGAATTTAAAATCTCCATCGAAACTTGTTGGCCTTGAAATTTCCCAATTAGGTTTTTACTTGAGGACTGAGATATCTGCCCAACTTTTAAATCTTTCCCTACCACAAGCTGGGCACCAGTATCTTTGCGCTTCAGTACTTTACGACACTTCTTGGCACCATCAGATTTCTTGGAAACCACCTTACCTCCACACAACAAACCTAAATCAAGTTTTCCATCAATGAAACTGGCATCCCCCACCAAAGAATACTCAATATTGGCCTGTAACCTTGGGTTCACCTCCTTAGTGGGCGGGCAGGTTTTTGAAGGTCCAGAGTCCAGACTCATAACCAAGTAGTAAAGGATCAATCACCTTGTCATTTCAATCCTCCGAAGGCTATTAACTTCAACATTAGTTGCAATCACATGGCCATTGATCAACGTACCATCAACCACCAGGTCCACATCAATTAGTCTGACTCTCTGTACCTGTAGATTTGATAACAATGCGGGGGTCTCTCTTGATCCCTTTTTATAGTTTTTTTAAGTGTAGTCAAGGTATCTCCCAGCACATCCCCTCGAGGACGAGATAACTTTTGTACTAGGGAGGAAATATTAGGGTAGGTGACAAAAATCTGATCTTCTGAAAGAATCATCCGAAGAGTCCACTAGTTGTTGTTCATCCTGCATTGTCTTCATCTGAAAACTAACCCTAGCATCAAACCGTAACCAGTCCATCCCCAAAATTTCACATCTAATCTAACATAGAGAGGCTTACTCTAGTCAGACAAATCTGCTGATGTCTTGAGATATTCACAAGTATGTTTCTCTTATGAAAGTTTAATTTTTTTCCCCATTGCAATTTGGTACCATATTGAAGATGCTTAGAGCAGGACTATGTTCAGGTAGCTTATATACAATATATTTGTTAGTAGTATCAATCTGCAGTAAAATTTTTGATAGACTTAAAAACATTAGGTGTAGGCCCTTGGAAATTTGAGCTTGCCTGTGTAGAACAGAAGCCAACAAAACCACTAAATCACAAGGTATAGCTTTATTAATGAACTGCCTTTTTAAAAGAAGAAATTTATATTGCTTCTGTGGATAAAACTGGCACATGACATTCAGATTCAACTAACTCTTCACATTCTCAAACATCTGGTAAATGTTTTGAGAGATTTAAAACAATATGTATAGGCCATTGAAATTTGAACTTCGCTATGTAGAACAGAAGCCTACAAAACCACTATATTACAAATATAGTTTTATCAATGAACTGCCTTTACAAAAGCGGAACTTTATATGGATTCTGTGGATGAAACTGGCACACCATAGATTTAAGTCACTCTTCACATCCTCAATCATTTCTCATTCCTATCTCATACAACTAGCAGCGCTCTCAAACACTTGACACTTCCCATCTCTGCATTCACTCCTGCACAATCTTTGCTGACATATTATTTGTACTTGTAGTAAGACAAAGAGCATCATATTATTTATGTTTGCAGGAGTCATTAGGGATTCTGGTTGATATTTTGTATTTATTGATTCTGAAATTTTGACTCAAGCCAGCTTAGCTCCAATCGAAATATCTTTTGGTTTTAACTTCTAGCATTGACTGTAACTAGTTAAGGTGGATAGTTTGAACTTTTAAGTGTATATATAAATTTGTAGATTAATAAACATTTATTCCTTGGGCAGCCCTGCAGTGGAGAGGAGTCGTCAATACAGAAATCAGGGTGCTGATGTTCGGAAGAGGCGTCCAATCGATGCTTCAACTGATTTGCCCGAATCAGGAAGGCCAAAGGTCTGTTCTTAAAGGATGAATTATTATTCTTTGCATCCATTATTTTCACTTGAGAGATTATTTGTTTTACTGTCTTTCAATCTTTTATGGGAGAGTCAATAACTGCCACCTACATTTATTTATGTCTCTGCCAAATAAAGCTTATCATTTGTCGTGTTTGTGGTTGTTGCCGACCCTTCAATTGTTCATGTCATCAGTAGTGCAGCAGGCAGCTACTAGAGGGCACAAATATCCCCATCACTTGTATGTTGATATGTTGTTGAAGCCTGATTTGCAACCTTGGAGATTTGCCTTCCTTGGTTGTAGGTTACTGTTTTGTCTCTTTGGACTATTTATGAAATTCATTTTTTTAATAAGCTTTGTAAACTTTCAAGTGAGTCATCCCAATATCCAGAATCAAGTTCAATTTCCATAGTCAATCCTTTAATTTTTCTCTTGGACAAGGCAAATAAATTCCATTATAGTCTACTAAATAGACCATCAGTGATATGTCTGTCTGTATATGTGTCAGGATAAATAAAGTTATGTGGTGCCAAAAAACCTATATAAATTTGGTTGAACATGTGTTTATTATCAAAAGCTTCGTTTATCTTCTTCTGCTTCTGTATTTGCCAGTCTTTTCTATATATTGACACACACCTAATATGGTTGTTCATTTTCACGAGTTTGCAACTCATTGAGGTTAATTTAAACTGTGTGGGAAGAAGGTGCAGAGACGACGAAACTCGATGCCAAAAGACGGGGGAGGATGCACATTGCCTGAAAGTTTTGTCCATGAACAGCAAGCTCACTATGCAGAGGTTGATGCATTTGTCCTCCAGGAAGAGGAACTGTCAGATGACAGTTCTGTATAGTACCAACTGAAATATTTGTAACTTGTCTATCTAGTTCATTGTTTTTGGCAATGGTAAATTGTTTTGAAGGTTTTTATTGCTGCAGAGATTCTTGCAGATGTATTTACAGGCCTCATTGATTTTTTGGCATTGGTAGCAGTGGATTAGCAATTCCACTCATTGCCAAAGCAACATGATCTAGTCCAGTATTCTGTCAACGTGCCCTTTTTGTCTCTTGTCTGTATCAGTAAAGGGAGTTGGGGCAAATGCAAATATAAGCTATAATTTGATTTTTGACTGTAACTACTTATATTTGGTTTGACGGTCATGTACCATCTGCAGATCATTTGCAATATTTCTATGTTTATGCAAAGTCTTTTATATCGTGTTTTTGATATAATTGCAAGGTCTTAAAGTTGTATATTTCTATTTGGTACGAATGAGCTATGATATCGTTTATTGGTTTGGAAGCTTTTGTATGTAAAATGCATCTAGTAACGGAATCTTTGAATTGGTCTACATATACGACGGTTGTTAGGACATCTCTACCTTTTTTTTCAATGGCTATGGATTACGTTTAGTGCATAAAGAGACATTTAGAAATAAACCCCTTGTCCTATGGAAATGAATCACATTTTAATTTATAATGGATTTAAAAGAACTATGAAACACATTAAACGATTATGGAACACGTTAAATAGAGTATAGTTTTTCCTTGATATGGATTATGTTTAGTGCATAAAGAGACATTTAGAAATAAACCCCTTGTCCTATGGAAATGAATCACATTTTAATTTATAATGGATTTAAAAGAACTATGAAACACATTAAACGATTATGGAACACGTTAAATAGAGTATAGTTTTTCCTTGATTTCTGCGTGTTCTTTCAACTTCAATTTGTACTTTTACAGGTTTGGGGATTGAGGCATATTTCACGTAAAACATTTTAAACAGTCCCAAATGGTCACATGTTGACCCTACACAGAAATGAAAATGCTTACCGGCCTGCCTAATAGTGTATAGGCATTATCACGTTTGAGGTGATGCCATTAAGGTCTTTCTGCACCTATTCTAAAAACATACATACCTCTAGTGTCCATGAAAGATGGGTCATTCCTCAATATAAGATCTACGTCTTCCTTTTTTACAAAAAGAAATGCATAGTACTCTTGTCCATAAAAAAAGTGAAATAAATTTCCTTGGATTAATCGTTTCTAATTCTTGTTAATCCATTGCTCCAGTGCCTTGGGGGAGGGCCATAAACCAATAAATTGTCTAATAAGTTCTCAATCCATCAAAGCTAGTGCTTTGTGCTTGGAGGCAAAGGACAACAATTTGTCCTCGTGAATTCCTTCTGCTAGTTTGACAAATCAGGAGGGGGTGTGCGGCAACTTGGAGTTTTTTCTGAAGAGATGCAACCAAGGCTTGGACGGAGAAGACTTGGGGGCTCCATTTCCCTGGGAGAGGGCCATAAACCAATAAATTGTCTAATAAGTTCTCAATCCATCATAGCTAGTGCTTTGTGCTTGGAGGCAAAGGACAATAATTTGGCCTCATGAAATTTTTTTGCTAGTTTGACAAATTGGGAGGGGGTGTTTGGCAACTTGGAGTTTTCCTCAAAGAGATGCGACCAAGGCTTGGGAGCTCCATGCTCGAGAGTGTAATACCTCGGTCTTGACCCTTTGAACTTGATTGTGTTTATTTTGTAACTATGCTTTCATTTATTATGTGTTGCTTGAAACCATGAGGTAGTTGTTGTGTTGTTTTTGAACAATGACTAACATGATTATTGTAATATTGATGAAAAGGTTCCAAGGCAGATTGATGGGGAGTACACCAATGGGGCTATGAGTCCACTAGAGGGAAAGGTAAGGGGGTCCAATGGGAGAATGACCTATGCATTATGATGACAGTTTTACCATATCCATAAATCTCCTTGACTTGATTGTCCCATTTCCATTTATCCTCGAGTTTATGTTAAATTCGAATTGAGATCCTAGTTAAATGAAAGGGGAAATATGAATATGAGAACTTAGTAATCCTATTCCAAAAGTGCCTAGCTCCTATTTTGTAGTAACCACCTCATACCTTTGGAGAACCAACAAAGGGGAGGTGGAAACAATCCTTCCACACACTCATTTCATTCCATTCATGAATGGAAATTCGAATGGGAAGAGAGGAGCTTGGAAGAGAAACTAAGGGTTTGAAGGAAGGAAACTCGGTCCAACTCTCATATGACCCATGGGGAGATGAAAGAAAACCCTCTAGGTGAGATTAGACACCATTGATTATCAACTAGATACTATTTCAAATCCATGAAGGTTGTTGACCTGTTAGGCTATCCATAGAACATAAAATCTAAATCCAAGAAGTTTCACAATGCTAGAAATGCTAGAAATGAAACTTAGAAGTAGGCAATGTCTTGGGCCTACATTGGCCATATTGAATAGCACATAGATGAAGAGCATGCTTGAGGGGTTGAAGAGAAGAGAAATTATGACTTCTTGTGTCGTATGGAGTAAGGGATGAGTGCCAAGAGCTATGCTAGCCTAGAGGTTGAATAAAGAACCAATAGTGATTGGCTTGGTTGATATATTGGAAACCTTTGGGGAAAAAAAGAGAGGTTTTGGAAACCTTGAGAATCTTCTTTGCTTTCATGGTCTCATAGCCCAACATGGGGGTGGTATTCCATAGTGGTAGTTAGTTCTCCCTAGTTAGTTGCCTTGGAGCTTCATTTTATTCTTTCTTTCTTTTCATTTATGAAACTAATATAGTAGAATGATGAGTACATGATATCCTTATAAAAAAAAATTGAATGCAAATTTTTTGAAGATGATGTATTCTTTGTTTAACTAAATTGTGCAAAACATGTATGGCAAAGTGTTGTAATTTTTTGCATGACAATTGTTTGACAAAAGAATCAAGGAAAAAGGTTTATGTATCCATTTATTATTGTTATTTGGAGTTCGTGAATGATATGAGAATTTATATTAAGTGGTCATTAAGACTTCTTTGTTGAGGAGAGGAAAACTTAAGCTTAATTTCCTTTGTATGCATCTTCTTTTCCTTGTTTTGTTTTCCTAAGTTTTTGTATTTGGACCTTGTAAAACACACAATGAATGCCATGGAATGGGTTCATATATGTATAAATCTTGCATTACTCGGCCCCAATTTGTGGTTCAAAGAGAAACAACTTTTGTAATTTTAAAAAGGGAAAATTCCTTTGTTTTGACCATTTTATGAATGCTTAGAACACCTTGTGAGTATTGATCTATATATCCCAATACAAAGTGGGTAGTCATGAATTTTGGTATATAGAATCTAGACATGCCTATGAAAATGCTCACCTTAAATCGCAAATACCTAGTTTGCCCTTTGAGAGGTATTGGCTATGCAATAGCAAACTTGGCCATACTTTCCCTTTACAACAATTGTTGCCACTCCACTTCTTCATAATAATCGTGGCCATGCCTCCTTGGCCACTTCTTTCCTTTAGAACAATCACAACCATGCCTTGTAGGTGGCTATTTGGGCTTGTTTTGATGAATTTTGAGAAAGGATTGAATGAAAGGAGAACGTGGTAATAAGTCTAGAAAAGGGTGTCATACATCTATTGAATGAGCTTATAATAGTAATTGATGAATGGGGATAAGAGTTTCCTCACTTTCATCTCATTGTTAACCTTGCTAAACAAGGCTTGCATAATTTTCCCCTTGCCTAAGCTAATTTTATTGTTGTGCATGCCTAAAAGTTAGAAGCGGTTCAAGGATGTCCTGAATAGTTAGAGGTGATGTTTACCTCTTCTAAGAATTGAATTGCATCATAGTTTGCACTTGCAATTGGTCTCCTTGAAGGAAGAAAGGTCTCAATCCCTCTACTCGTACTCAGGACAAGTCAATGCTTGCTTAAGGTTTAAATGTTGTTGATGGTTTCAATGTTTGTTTTGAATTAATTGCTATCGTGTAATGAATTATGACATGATATGTTAAAAGTTAGTGGTATTTGCTTTCAAGGTTCTTAATGAGATCTTTATATAAACAATCTTGAATGTGTAATCAATGGGGTAAGAGGCTTGTAGGTTAAAGGATAATTTCCAAACGATGCCATAACCTTGAAGAGTGGTGAATCATTTTTTTTTGTATATAAAACAACTATATATTACTGCATGTAACCAAAGTACAGAGCTTGACCCACATTATCCAGACTATAACAGAGCATTCTTGGCTACAAGCAGCGAAACAAGAATCCCTTATCCCAAGTTTGAAAAGGATTGACCTGGACTATTCCTGGCTTAAAACTTGCCAAACAGGAATGTTGACATATACAGAGATGTTCAACTCCTATTTTAAACAACTTAACAAAAACACTGAGCAACTACTTAGACTGTGAAACAAGAAAACCTGGAAAACTGCACACTATCAGCTGTACAACCATTTAGTCGACATTGACAACAGGCATGGCCTTGTCCGACGATTCCATCTCCAACTTGCAAGAACTAGGCTCCCCCGTATTTTCCGTCTACATCCCGACTGTAGCCGGAGGAGTCCTGGTGCATTCGCCACCCAAGAGCCCTGGATCCTCTTCCCCTTTCTTTTTGACCACAAATTCCATGCCAATTCTCTTGGCAATGGAATCGATCTTCGCATGCATGATTCGGTTGTCCATGTTATGGATCTTCCATGCCCGCACTGGCTCTTCATCCCCTTGGTTCTTGTTGTATGCTTCCATCAGCACATTGGCCATAAGGTTCTTCGTAACCCAATATGTCACAGGGTCCTCTGATAAAGGGAAGCGTGACCTGCCGTGTAGCCTGGGTCCATTACCCAATCTGAAACTTCTTTGACCAGATCATCCCTAGGAATGTTCCTGACCGCGTTCCACAGAGCCGGCTTAGAAGCTTCCACTTCCTCACGAACAGCCTGAGGAATATGATCATTAAAGAAAGAAGCAGAAGCCCGAATGCGGGCTTTGGTAGAAGCCCTCGCGGTTCGTCCTCCTCCAGAATTTCCTTGCCCCGAGGGATTCCCAGCCTCCAAACTCCGAGGCTCCCCATGGCCAGACGAAGAGCAGCCCTTATGCCGACGGGGAGGAGCCATGACAGGGAAAATTCGAAAATCTGGAGGTCTGGCTCTTGAAAACCACCTTCTTTCTCACTCACAGAACTTAGCAGAATACATAGAGCAACCACCCAGTAGATAATAGCAGAAAATCCAAATGCTTAGGTTGATGCGCCTCCACCATTTAAAGGCCAGCGCTATAATCATTGTAGCATCTGTGACGGTATAGCCCATCCGCGGGAAGTGCTGAACGTCCTGCATCATCATTAATAAAACAGCATCCCAGATCATTGAAGAGCCGAGACTGGTACTCAAAAATATCCCACCACCTCGAGCATTCAATAATTCCTGCCTAAACATGACCTTGGTCTTAAACTCCAAAATGACCCTTTGTACCATAAACGTCATGTAGAAGCATGATGAGTTCGGGCGCGTGGCTCCCCACGTGCTGTTAGACATCCTCTCGTTCTCCGATGTGGTAGCCACCTGTGACCTCTGCTGTCGATGGCCCATCACATCCTGCTCTGCCAGGTGGCATCAGTCGCACTTCCAGTCTTCTTCTGGGAATTCCACCATGGATCCGAATGATAAGTGGGCTCCTGCAGAAATCCCTTGATTGGCTAAGAGGTCCGCCACTTTGTTGGCGTCCCTCTTGACGTGGGCAAAAGATATGGCGTGCTGAGAAGAGAGTAAACTCTTTAGATCTTCCAGCCTGGAAAGAAGGCGCCAGCTAGATGAGACCTTAGCTGGAGATTGCCGGTGAAGGAGTTTTTTTGCCATCTGAATCACAATTTGAGAATCACCCTCGACAATGGCCAGAAACCAGGCCTTAGAGTGGATCAGCCGCAGACCCTAAAGAAGACCTTCGAGTTTAGCAGAATTATTGGAATCATGGCCAATGAAGCCATAATTTTTTTTTTGGATGATCGCCTCGCTATTTCTGCAAACCCCACCAAACCCTGCAGGGCCTGGATTCCCATGCGATGCCCCATCGAAATTAATCGTAAAACATGTCTGGCACGGAGGTGACCACTTCGTGGGTATCATTGGTCGACAAATTATCAATCTCCTGTGAAGACCAGCCAAATTTTCCTAGGTCAAACCCCATCCTTCAGCAATGCGAGCTTCTTGCACATTGAGACAAAGAGGACACCTAGACGGACCCATGATACCCCTCTTCCTCAGATTCTCACAGGTAAGAATCCTACCTCTAATAACTAACCAGCAAAACAGCGAGATTTTGGGCCAAATGTTCATGGCCAAAATTTTCTCCCATATTTTATCCACCTCTTCATTATTTTGGATACGAATATTATAGGCCTCCTTGATGCTAAACATACCCTTCTGAGAGTGGCCCCATCTGATTTTATCACACCCTTGATTTCTCCTAATGAGATGTTCTTGGAGCAGCTGGTTAAAAGATGCAACCAAATCATCCGAAGATGTGGTATCCCATTGTTCCGCATCCCTCCATTTCTGAAACCCTTCCTGAACCTCGGGAGCCCAGTAGTGCCCAACTTTGATCAATCCTGCTGCCAGACCCTGGTCCCTTATAGACTGCCACCTAGGATCATCACCCAGAATAGGAAGCTGGTTCCACGAGTCCTCCCAAAAGTTTGCATCCATCCCATTTTGGACCTCCTAGAAGCTATGATCCTGGACCAACTTTCTCCCTTGGTATGCTTTGTTCCATATATGGGATCCCTGCCTTTCTTCATTGAATCTAATATGCTGATTCTTCTCTTCCCCCCAGGCGTACTTTGCATGCCAAAGCCTCGCCCAAGGTTTGCTATCATGGGTGCACCATATCCACCAAATTTTAGCTCCATAGATCTCGCTCAAAATAGCTGGATCCCTCAACCCTAAACCTCCCTGAAGCTTGGGTCGACAGATGGTTTCCCAATTAACTAGAGCAAATTTTGACTTCTCGCTCCTTCCTCCCCACAGAAAGGTTCTCTGAATACCCTGAATCTCCTTCAAAACTGAATTGGGGGCCGACAACATAGAAAATAAGTACACTGGCATCGCTTGGAGAACTGCTTTAACAAGCACCAGTCTACTAGGAAAGTTTAGTGGACGTAGAGTCCAACTATTTAGTCTCCTTTTTAACCTATCCATCAAATCCTGCCAAGAAACCTGTCGTATCATTCCATCACTTAAAGGCACTCCAAGATACTTGGTCGGGAAAAATCCACGTTGGAAACCAAGAATTCTTAGGATGTTGCGTTGCGTAGGAGCTAGAGTGTTGAGAAAGAACACCTGGGATTTTCCAGGATTAACTTCGAGACCTGAGGCCTTCGCAAACTGGACTAAGTAGTTTTTGAAGGCCCTTGCCTCTTGGATTGAAGGGTGCCCCATGAGCATAGTATCATCCACAAACTGCTGGTGGGTTTGTTTCTCCATGCCAGCATGCAGCTGAAGACCCCGGATACCCCCATCAGCTACTTGGGCCTGCAAGAGTTTACTTAGGCCCTCAGCCATAAGGATAAAAAGAAAAGGAGAAAGTGGGTCCCCTTGTCTGATACCCCTGGATGCATGAAGAATCCTGGTTGGGGAGCCATTGAGAAGAATGGAAAAGAAAGGGGTAGACACCAAGTTCATGATCCAGTCCACCCAGACCCGGCAGAAGCCGAAAGCCTCCAACAGCCCCCACATGTATTGCCAACTTATCTTGTCATAGGCTTTCGCAATATCAAACTTGATAAGCATACCAGGTCTCTTAGATAATTTGAGGGAATGCATTGTCTCTTGAACAAGAATAATACCATCCACTATTTGTCTCCCTTCCACAAAGCCAGATTGTTCTTGGTTGATCAACATGGGCAAAATGGGCTTAAGTCGATTGGCAATCACCTTAGATATTAACTTATAAATCACATTGCAAAGAGCAATTGGTCTGAATTTGTCAGGAGTGTCAGCACCATCTTCCTTGGGAATAAGAGAAAGGAAAGTAGCATTAAAGGCTTTTAGCACTCCACCACTCCTCCTGGACTCCTCCACAATAAGATGGACCTTAGACTTAATGAGATCCCAAAATGAATGAAAGAAATTGGAAGGGAAGCCATCCGGCCCTGGAGCCTTACCTAACGCCGTTTGATTCATAGCATCCTCTACCTCCTGCATGGATATAGGCTTGTTTAACATCTCGTTCTTCTCTGGACTGACCAATCTCGGGATCAAATTGGTTATTCTGGATATGTCCTGACTACGATCCTGTCGATCTTCTTTGAGAATAAGTTCAAAGTGGTGGACAAGTTCATCAACAATACTTTCTCTGGTGTCCAAATGCTCTCCATTAGCTGATTTGAGCTTAAAAATCTTAGATCTGTGCCGATTTTGAATGACAGAATTGTGAAAGAATTTTGAGTTCCTTTCACCCTCCTGTAACCATTGGACTCGTGACTTCTGCTTCCAATATATCTCCTCTTGTCTTTCTCTGGCTTCTAATTGTTCTATTAGGATTTGTTCCTTCTCTCCGAGATCATCACTCCAACCCTCTGCCATTCCTTTTGTTTGCAGGAGTTCCAGTTTGTCGATCAACTTCTTTTTATCCTAACAGATATTGCCAAACTCCTCCTTATTCCAAGTTCAAATTTTGCCCTTCAGGATCTTAAGTTTTTGTTGGAATTGGTACATTCCAGACCCCTCAGTGGGGACCATCTCCTGCCACCATTGCCCCACCAGGTTCTTAAAATCTTTGTGGTCCAACCAAAATTGCTCAAAACGAAAAGGTTTGAAAAGATTGCTATTGGACAACTCCCAGCCCAAACAGATTGGCCAATGATCAGATCCAGCTGCTGGGAGAACGCTGGCATTGACTTCACTAACCCCACATGCAATATCTTTAGAGGCCAAGAATCTGTCCAATCTGGAAGCTACCAAATGATTGCCTCCTCTTTTATTATTCCAAGTAAACCAACCTGTCCCCGTTTCGACATTGATCAACGGTCCTTGTCTAAGTAGATCCCTAAAAGCTTCCTGGAACTTATCAAGACTTCATCTCCCCCCTTTTTTTCCTCCAAGGAAGAGATTAGATTAAAATCTCCCCCAACAAGCCAAGAGCCTACTTGGGCCTGTCAAAAGATCCAAGACAGGAAGCTTAGAAATTGGTCTTTAAGAGGAGCAATACCGGGGCCATAAATATTGACCAAAGAGCCGGAACGACTAGAGTTCAAGATCTAGAAATCGCAGGAGAGGGAGTGCCGGTTTTCCCTCCAATTATTCATAGAGACTGCCCCAGGTTTCCATAGAATAGCCAGACCACCAGCAAAGCCGACGGCATCCACTACCATAACCTGACAACCTTTCCACATTTTTTGACTTAGCTTATCCAGAGTAGAAGAAGAGCATTTTGTTTCCTGAAGAAAAAGGACATCAGGCTTCTCCATTTTCACCTTTCTAGCTATCACTTTAATTTTGCGGGGATGATTACAGCCCCTTATATTCCAGGATAATACTTTCACTGGGAAACTTGGTTTATTGCAGAGAAGGCCGCCTTAATAGACGGGTACTGCCTAGATTCAATTAGACTGACTCCTATCTCTGCTATCCTCTGTCTATTGGGTTTCCTGCCCCGCTTCAGATCTCCCGCTAAGGATTTACGCTTATTCCCCATTTGCGATTCAGCGCGGATACCCAGTTTTAGATTAGCTTTGGTCTTGATGATCGCTACCTGAAGGAGTTCCAACTGTTTCCTGGAAACATACCCCTCTCCCTTCTTTTTTCCACATTCTCTCTCCAACTCATCCAGGTCTAATTCTCCCAGATCTTCTTCCTCTTCCCCATCTTCTTCCATAGCTATTGTCACATCCTCCTGTGCTATATTCGGGATCACTGTTTCCCCGGCTTCTTCTATTCCAACTACTTCTTTCTCCTTATCCTCCTTGGGGGTTTCACCCTCCTCATTCACCTTTTCCAGGATCTGAAACGGGTTGTTGCTGATTGCCTCATTCTCTGCCTTCTCCTTTCCCTTCCTCTGGTTTTCCCCTGATCGGGGTTTCCTTCTATTGCGGATCTGGGTAAACCCCTCCTTGTCTTTTTTCCCTTCCTGCTCAGCTTGGGAGAGAGGCTTAGCCTGGAGATTCAACGGACAATTTCTCCCAAAATGTCCATATTCATGGCATGTTCTGCAGCGAAAGGGTAATTGATCATAATCCAGGGGTTGTATCCATTCTTCATCATCCCATGTCAGGTTTATAGCCTCTGGAAGTTCCTTCGACATGTCCATATAGACATAGATTCTGGCACAGGCTGTATACCTTTGTTGCCTAGTCTTTTCCTCAACCTTTATGAACTCTCCTATGGTATTGCCAATGTCCCGAAGAATTTCTGGATCCCAAAACTCACAAGGAAGCGAGAACAACCTGATCCAAATAGGAGCAACCTTCATATCCTCTGTTTCTGGGTTAAAGCGCTCCTTCCAAGGTCTGAGATATAGACCAACAGAAAAGAAGAAATAGGGCCCCCCCTCCAGAACCCTATCTCTATCTTCCACGTTGAAGAAAATAATAGTAAAGAAACCCTTGGCACCAAGGTGAAGATCGTATTCTCCCCTTGGATTCCAAGTACTCTTAATCCACCTGATCAAGTCTTTCTCCCGTGGCCAGAGACCGATGAACTTACCTATCAGAGCTGTCTCTTTCCAAAGATCAACTTTCTCCCGCACTTTCTCAGCCCGGATCTGCAAAGCAGGGATCGCAGAAGCCTTTGGGAGACAGCCACCCGGGCTTAGCCGTCTCTGGGGTCCGTTATTCGACACCCCAACTCCATCTGCTCCAGTGCCGCGGGGAGCCCCCGCCGACGCCATGGCCTCAAGGCTCGCCGGGATGGCGAAACCCTCTTGCACATGCTAATTCTGCCAACCTCCTTCAAAAAACCCTAGATCGACCTCTCTGAAGAGTGGTGAATCATTAATCTAAACAAATCATGAACTATTTCATGTATAAGATTTAGATCACTAACCTTAAAACCCTAAATCTACCTTTTTGTGGAGGAAGCTAAACCTAAATTGTGTGATATGCTATGTGATTGTCCAGATGATATATTGATAGGCCTTCATGGCAAAGGCTAGAATGGGATCTCCTTGGAAAAATGTTAGAATGAGATTAAATTTCTTATGTGTTGTTGAAGTTATGATATCAATTATGCTTACTTGACAGAATCATGAAAATGTTCTTTGCATTAAGAACTTGAATCTATGTTGTGTTGTATAGAGGAATGTATATCTAGACTATGCTTTCAAAGGCTAATAGATGAACACCAAACATTGACACGGGGAAAAAATGGCAAGCTAGAGTTGTTAGAGCATAGGGAAAAGCATCAATGCATAAGGCAAGATCATTATGTTAATGAGGAGGAAGAGATCACATTATATCAAGTAAACCTTAACATCAAATAGTCTAGAAGATGACATCAATCTGAAAATGGCTGGAGTATTTATTAACATATAACATCTTTTAATAGTTATTTTCTAGACATGTTTCTCTACTTACAAAATATTGAAGGTTGTTGTATGATTTATCATTTGTATTTTAGGTTTAGATTTAAAGGTATTGATTATTATCCTTTGGATAATTTATGTCTTGTAGCTTTTAAGCCACTCCAAAAGTCTTTGGAAAACATAATAGCTCAGAATGTTTGTTAATATTTTTCTGAAAAAATTAGAAAAATATACATTGGTTATAAACTCAACATAGATCACCTTGAATGTAGTGACTAGCAATTTAGCTTGAAAAGTCTCTAGAAATTTGAGATGTTAAAGATTTTTTCTACGTACTTTATCTTTCTTTAGATATATTTATCATTTATTTGTCAATGAATACCTTTGTTTTTTTTTCCAAAGTTTTAGCCTTGTCACCATGGGTGGAATTCTGAAATGTGTGTCATATCATCTCGAGTGACTTGTGTGAAGGTAGGCATGCCTTCCAAATTTTACATTGATTAATGTGCAAAATTTGTCTTTTATGCCCTTTTCTCAACTTTATGTTGAATGGCATTATTTATTTATTTCAATTTGCTGATTCAAATGATAGAGACTAAACTGCTCCCAATCCATGTTGAGTTTTTTGTATTTTCACCATTTTTATATAATAAAAAAAATGCAAAGTCAATTAATATAAAAATGTGTTTTAATTATTATTTCCATACTAATTTTATAAGGTTGTCTATATTGGTCAATTTTTAAAAGACTAGGTTATTATTTCAAATTATTCTTTTTAGTCCCTACTTGTCACGTATCCTCCCGTCAATCCAATGCAAGGAAGGGAACATGACTAAAGTTCTTGGGCTATATTCAGAAACTCAATCCATTCATCTTTTTCATAACAAAGAAAACACATGTGTGCAAATGCATACTCAAATAAACACAACGGAATGAAATATTATCCACACACATATCTATCATGCATTCATCATATAATCATAACAGTTTTCAAATAATTAAAACATTGTAGAAGTAAAACACATAGAGAATACTCATCTTATGTAATGCTGTCCCAAGCAACCAAATATGCAACTGCAACGTTCCACCCAACCATAGGCCAACTATGCTTATCAATCTCTCAGCGTAGCTGCCACCCCCGAGTTGGGCATGATTTCCACAAGGAATGGAAACCTACAAACCTATGCACAACAAAATGAACACCACACTTAAGTCAAGCCAATCCATAGTTGGGTTTATCAAGCCAAATCTGAACCCTCTTCTATTTTTGGATGCTTGTACTCAAGCTCAAGCCAAAACAATAGATACCCATAACTCAAACCACAACATTCTTTCCCACACACAACAAGCACAACAAGCACATATGTCGGGCGTAGAAAAACGTTTTTAGCTATGGGATTCACAAGCAATATGTCTAAGGGTTTTCCCCAAATTGTGGCTAGTCAAAAATGAATTGTGGGAAGGGGAAAATCGACCACAGGGAGATAAATGATTTGTCCCTAGGTATTTGAGCATACAAATGGCCAAAAATGACCTCAATGAAACCCCAGTTTGAATTCCCTTTCTCCCCAGTCATTCTTCCACCCAAAAACGCCTTTTTCCATGCTAGAAATCAAGGAAAAACCAGAATAAACGTGGAGGGAAAATGTCCCACTAGCCAGGACTACGTGAGAGAGCCAAACTAGTTGATGAATAATGGCTTGGGGAGAAAATTTGTGGCTCTTTTCTTTCCCAAGAAGCCAAACACGAATTTCCACAAATGGTGGCTTGCCCATACACGAAAATGGGACAACCATACCTCTTTATTTTCCCCCAAAAAATAATTACTTCAACCAATTCTTGGGAGAAATAAACTTTGTGCTTGGCTATCACACAAACCATATACATCAATTTTAACGATAAATCAATGGTGAGACCTTGGCCTTGAGCTCCTCACCACGATTTCATAACAATATTACATCATTTACATAATAAATGAAATGAGGTCAAAATCAGAATATTACACTACCAAAACTAAAATTGTAGTAATCATTTGATTTTTATTAACATTAATTTAACCAAGCAAGAAATATAATTTCTTTATAAGTTTTGTGATATCTTAATTTTTAATTTTTTCTATTTTTTTTAGCTTAATCAAATGGTTTCCCTCTTATTTGGCCTCCTATCAAGGTGACTACAAAATTCATAATTTTGTAAGTTTGATTTTGAACATTAATAAAACATTTAATTTTAGATGTTAACAAGTGAATTAATAGTAAGGAAACTTGAATCTTGACATTAATATCAATGGGACTTTAACATTAATATCAAATCACACATTTTTAATGAAAGTTCCACGGACAATTTTGTCACAACTTGCAGGACCACGACTAGGTAGACTCATAGTGATATATACAAGCATGTTGATTCATATGTAGACAAGTGCTAAACAAGGGACTGGCATGTTGTATCTCCTTTCTTAACCCACCACCTATTTCAACCACAACACGATAATCATATATTGTCTCATTGTTTGCTGAGCACTTTACGGTAAGACTAAAGCGAGCAACATCATAAGAACATGCATGCTTTAAATGGGACACTACATATAGTAGTTTAGTTGGATAACTCCTCTTGGAGATTTAACACTGGCATCTTAGCCAACATCTTATGTCACTATCATTTGATTCAATGTTCAATTTACCAAGTAAAAGCAATAGTTGTGGTAGAAGAAGCACCTTAACAATTAGAATGTTGTAGCCTACAAAGATTGATAAGCCGTGGAATATATTCACTTGCAAAAGCTAAGGGAATTGACCGAGTTCATGTGGAGGCATAATATGTTCCATATCAACGGGTCATACCACTATGCCATTGAATTTGTAAAGTAGAGTATGCATGTCCCTATCAATCTGTACAGTGTTGTTTTTAATATGAAGTTATGTTCATTAGTGTATGATAGTAGTATCCAAAAACATTCAAACAATATCAAGTAATTATTAATTGTTCATAGTTTTTGCACATTTTGCCATCTAAATGCTATTAAATTGAAGCATTTTACATTTCAAATGGCACTAAAATTTAACAAAAAGCCTGCCAACAAAGAAGAAACTACATATACACAAGGTTAATAAATTCTTACAAGTTAGATAAACTTTGCAACTTATTTTGAAGAAAAAACTTTCCAAGTTAGTGGACTCTAATAGAAGCAAAACGAAAACATAGGAAGTTACTTTCACATTAACATGTGATCCATTAATAGTGGGGGCTCTATTATTACGAGATATCCCTCTAGATGCCTCTTTGAAGTGTCTCTTATTTATTAATCAATTGATGCTTTTGTTCTTAATTGTGGGTGGATGCAAGTTGATGGCGATCATAGTGTAAATCATGCTGGATGTACCTACTACTAAACACCACTTTTATGAAAGACTTGATCTTATTTTGTAGATAAAAGCATCTATTGTCTGCATTTTCCTTACTCATCTTTTGGTAAATAATAAGGTTGAATTCAGAACTTCCTTTCACTTGCAGTTTAGAATCTTGTTGTATCTTAAGTTGTGCTTCACTAGCCTTAATGGTATATGGATGTAAATCCTTCGGAAAAAGTTAGTGAGCATGGAACTCTCATTTTTAAGCGCTCTCTCCCACTTACCATTTCTTTAGGGGTCCCCATTTAGTAGACCAATTCAATATGATATGTTCCTTTTGTGATAGCTAGTGGGGCAGTGTGTAATGCACCTAAGCATCCTACTTACATGTGGCCATCATGTTGGGGAGACTACACGTTACGTATGCTCTTGTTGGGCCAGGTACACTTGTTATATGCTCTTGCTAGGGAAGGTACACTTGTTGCACAAAGAGGGTTTGGATATGGTCAGACCGTAGCTATTTGAATGCTCATGAATAAAGATAAGTGTGAGAGGTATTTCATTAAGATTATACACATATAAATGCATCAAATATGGCCCGTAATTTCATCTTCCAAGAGGTCTCTTGGACTGCACTGTGACTTCATATTCACCTATGATAAATGTGCATAATACAATCATTTTTTACCAACCCTAAAGGATTGGGTATCCAACATTCTCCTTAATTTGAAAAGGTATTTAAGATATGTCTAAAAGAGATGAAATCTGGAAGTGGATAGCTGCCAATGGTTGAACTCATCATTGAAATGGTCTCTAAATTGGTAGTTTTGGGATAACATCAAACCAATGGCTAGCAGAAGTTGATGTCTTCTACTAAATGATGGTTTTTAGATGACCACGAACCTAGTTAGTAGAAGTTGATGCCTTCTACTAAATGGTGGTTTTTAGATGACCATAAACCTGGTAGATGGTGGTTTATGATGACCACAAACTTGGTTAACAAGAGAAGATGTCTTCAAATAGATGGTGATTTTTGGATGACCACAAACTTGGTAGATGGTGGTTTAGAATGACCACAAATCGTATTAGCAGAAGTTGATGTCTTCTACAAAATGGTAGTTTTTGGATGACCACAAACCTAGTAGATGGTGCTTTAGGATGACCACAAATCAATGGTTAGCATAAGTTGATGTCGTATACTAAATGGAGGTTTTAGGATGACCACAAACCAAGTGGTGGTTTTAGGATAACCACAAACCAATGGTTTCTCTGGAAGATGGTTCTATCTTTGTCTTATAGTTACAACTATGACTCTTGCTCTGGCTCTAGGTATTGGCACCAATTTTGGCTATGGCTCAAGGTCACTTGTTCTTGCAATACAAAATTTTGTTTGGTGAACAATCTGTCATATTGATAGGGTTTCAAAACTTGAATCTTGACTGTCAATCCATATTATCCCCCCTGTCAAGTACAAGGTGAGAAGTAGGAAGAATTTCTACTGCAAGATGTGTAGTTACTCAAGACTGAATTCTTTTGTATGATTAATATATCTTCTTGGTTGTTGATGACCATCACCTAGAATTGATCCACCCATAGTAAATCTTTAATGTTGCAAATTTCTTTAGTGTTGAACATCTATCTGAAGAATGATTATGCTTCCCACAATGCTCATAAGGATGGAAATCCAAACCCTAATCCTCCATGTGGCCAATTCGATGACAATGTTGGCACTAATGCCGGACTATAACAAGTGAAGATGGATCTTCTCGAAGGAATCCAAAACTTTGAAACTGGATTGGTTTGGAATAATTTGGAATATGAAATGTCACTTCCTTGGAATCCAAAACTTTGAAGCTGGATTAGTTTGGAATAATCCAAAATATGAAGGTCACTTCCTAATCATATTTGATACATGTTCTATGTTTGTTGTTCCTCATTTCTTCACAAGGTCTGATGATGGGCTTGGAAAGATTACTCTATACATGTTCATGATAAATTTTATCTTTTGCATTCGATGTTTCACTAGGTCGGTCATCTATTGACATTTGATAGGAATCATTATCAAACTCAAAAAGAGGGATGTTCTAAACACGAACTTGTTCAGAATGTTGATTCCTTCACTGTATTTTATCATGTTTGAGCTCTGATTGGGTTTAAAGAAGTTCTACTTTGTCTTGCAACTAATGTAAACAAGTTAGCACATATTGAAAAGTTGCTTTGTTAATTGTGATTGTGTCATCAACAATGGTGAGTATTAGATTGTTTAGTAACTTAATATTTTTTTAGTTCTAGCCATTTCTACCGACCGTGCTTATTGCAAAGGCATACGGGAAAATGTGTAGAGTATGTTTATGTTCAACAAATGTTGTTTACTCGTCCTAAAGGATGTTCCAGGGCACTAACATGTCATGGAATAGATAATGAAGACCATATAGGGAATCTAGAGAGAGCATGAACTGAAATAAAATGGACAAACGTGCGCACACACACACAAACAAATATTGAGGCATTGGTTAAAGAGCACTGTGACACTGTAACTAATAGAGATAGGGGCATATTAAAAGCTAGGCATACAAACAATTGACAAAGGAGAGGTGTGGACGACACACATAAGTGACCAATGGATTCTGGACAATTGGGAAACTTGTTTTGGATGATAATTTTCGTGAGTAGATCACCAAGGGTGTCATGCCCTAAAAGATGCCTCTTACATACACCAAACCTTGTATCTTAACTCTTCAAATGCTTGGTCATATTTACTTATCAATGATAGCTTGCACAAAATTGGACTTGGTTTGGTATGTACACCTAACCTCTTATGCAAACAGACTTTAGAAAGGAATCCAATTGCAATTACTTTTTTGAAATAAAACATGCAAAACTTTTTTCCATTCAAAGTGAAATTGTTCACATTAGAATCATCTGCTATGTTTAACCTATAAACAAAATTAAACTTTTAAAGTTTATTTATATTAAAATTTATAATTTATGTATTGATGTTGCCTATTTTTACCCTTAAGCATATTTGGTAATTTAAAGTTTATATTTACTTCTTGTGTACCATAATAAGAAGTGTTGTTCTTTTGGTGCTTAACATAGAGTTGACATATAAAAAATATTAACAACAAAAAATATAGTTCCTCCCATACATGGAGATGACACATGATATTTAAAATAAAATTATTAATAACAAACAATTCATTTCAATGTCTCTGGTTAATAAAATATTTCAATATCCACTTTGAACTAAACATTTCAATATCAGTTTTTTTTTTAAATTTTCAATATACATGTAACAATGCTCTATAAAATGATTTAATACATTGATTTCAACTATACATTAAAAAATAATGTGATTCCTTATTTTTTAATGATATCATTCATTAATTTGTGCTATTTAGTACACTTCAAAACAAACAAGTTGAATCATGTATGTTAAAGGTGAGGATGAATTACATTACATATTGAGATCAAATATGTAATAAAATGGAAATATACTAATATGAATAATACAATGCTCTCAATAAAATACAAATAAATTGAATGTTATTGGAAAAAATGTCAATTTTAAAAAAAAAATGTAAATAGAATGAATGGCAATAGGATGTACATTTATTATCATAGGAAAATATATGATGAATACATATTATCAAAGGAAATTATATAGTAAGAGATAGTATCACAAAAATCGTAAACTTAATTCTACAAGCAGTTGCATGTGAATACAATCAGCATAAATCCATTTTGACTCTAGACCTATCATGTGTCAAGAGAGATAGTATCACAAAAATCGTAAACTTAATTCTACAAGCAGTTGCATGTGAATACAATCAGCATAAATCCATCTTGACTCTAGACCTATCATGTGTCAAGAGAGATCAAATCCATCGAGGTGCATACCTTTCTTTCAAGTTTTTGCAGTATAAAAATAGTTTACACCTGGATGGACTTGATCCTTCTCGACGCATGATAGATCTGAAGTTAAGATGAATCTAAAATATTTTACAAGGTATATCGAGTCTAAGCATACCGAATTTCAAGTCTGATAACTTTGACTATTAATCAAAAGTAAAAAAACTACTTTAAAAATAAAGACATCCAAATGTTGAATCGATACAATTATATTCATGGATAATTCACCAGAAATTGGATAAAAATTGAACACTACTACTCATCATCACACTAAGCTATACTGAAATATGTTGCATTGCATGTTTTATAAAAACACAAATAATTTTCTGGCATCTAAAGAACATCACTCTATGCCATCCCAGCCATGCAACAAAATTTAAAAAAACACATTCAAACAATTTGCTTTCAAGCTCAGAGATTTTTCATTTTCCTACAAACCATGTCAAAAAAGGATAACCATGCACCATGAGCTTTTGGACTTTAACAGAGATTCATGATTGCACCTCTCAAGGTTTCCGTATAATTCTCAAAATCACCATTTAAGAAAGTGGATGTAGCGTGACTTGGTCCTTCATTGTATATCACAAGGTCACAATCTATTTTTCACCTTCTCAAAATTATCATCTACAAAAGTGGACATACCCATTTGATTCATAACAGAAAACGAGGTCGGTTCATTGCCTAAAGTTTTAGTAATTGATAATCATATTTACATCCCCAAAAGAAGAAAGAAAAGCAGCATTCATTTACGAAGAGTAACACAGGGCTATTCAAAAGCATCAAACCTTCCCGAAGAAAGATCTTGTTGTGTGAAATGCTTTTGCACATTTTTTATGCTGTTCCACCCCTGCCTAACCCCAAACTTCTCCTTTGCCACATCTATATTTTTGGCATCAACTCCAATAGCCCCAAACAAGGCATGGTAGCAAGTACATACTGCAGTTTTTGCTTTTGGATCCACCTTGGGGGCCACTCTAATCAATTCATGGAGTTGCAAATCAAAAGCATCTTTTAAAACAGCACCGCAATTGGAAAGCTTGGCCGTCTGGGAAATCAGGTCCCTCTTTGAGATTGTAGAATTTTTCCATAGGTAACGAAAAGAAACGGCAGCTTCAATGATTTCTGATCCTAGGATATTCAAGGCCCCATTGTTGTCATGGGAAAATGAAGCATGAGTCATTGCTCTCGCTAACAGTGACTTATCCTTGAATTGATACCTACAAATGCAAGTGCAAGATCAATTCTTATAAAATACACCCAATAAAATATAGACAACAAGCATAACTAGCTTATATAATAAGCCTAATAAAGATAAAACCTATATCAATCACAAGGAGAAACACCATATGCTATTATTCCTTTTTGACAGAGGTCCATAAACATTATCTGTACAACCCAGACTGATAATAACCAAAGCAAAACAGTACTCTTTAGCACCAAGTATGGAGAAGTGCAGAATGTTGGGGTTGGAAGGGTTAGACAATAACGCATGAAATTCATTGTGCAGAAATTACTGAATAGTTCTATCAGACTAAACATAGAAGAAGATGCACTGGCCTGGTCGAAAAGTTCTATCAATGGTAAATACACGGCTAGCCTAGGATATTTAGCTATTTTTTTGGCAGGAGGCCAGGAGGATGTATGTTGGTGGTGTAAGCCAATCTGGAAGTTGAAAGCTCTCATGAAAGCTGGCTTGCAATTTCCAATAAGGTCCTCACATGGGAAGTTCTGCGGAAATGCTCACGGCAAGACCCTGGTTATGGCAAGGCATGGAGGTGAGACAATCTATCATCTGTTTATATAATGTCATTTTGCTAATGAGGTATGTGATGCTGCTAGAACATTGATAGTAGGTAAAGGAAATAGGCAGGGTGCCACCTGAACAGAAGGGCTTAAAAATTGGTGTGAGGATTCAGAGGTGGCAGAACACAAAGCTCTACCAGCTGTGGTATCATGGGCACTGTGGACTACTAGAAAGGCCAATCTTTTTCGAGAGGAAATACTCTCTCCACTTCAGGTATTTTTACCAATTAAGTTTACTTATGATTTGATCAGAGTGCCTCTTAAGACTAAACCTCCGAGACAGATTGGTTCCTTGGACATTGATAAATCTAGAGCTTTGGGATTTCTCGATGGGGCCTGTAATGAGAACCGAGGCCCATGTGGAGCAAGGGGTGCAATAACAAGGAGTATTTCTTCTCTACAAGTTTTTGGTGATTCAAAATTGGTTATTAGCTGGGTGTCAAGGAATTATGGGCTTCATGCCTTGCTTTGAAGACATGTTATGATCAGATCCACTTGATGTTGAGCAGGTTCATCACTATTACTTTCAACTATATCTTTAGGGAACAGAATATGCTTACGTATAGTTTTTCAAAACAGCTTTCGGGCTGAAGGTTGGGTCAAAGGATTTAAAAAACACTAGGGAAGGGGAATCCCTACCCACAGTTGCCAGATCTATCTATAAATGAGTATTTTCATCCTTTGGGGCATAGGGTCTTACTTTCATATGGTATTCTGAGAATCTGAAGTAAAAGATAGTGAAGACTTTCTTGTTTTTAGCATCAGGTTGTGAAGAACATTGAACTGTTTCCTGGACTTAATGCTGCATTTTATTTTTTGATGTATACATAAAGGGACTGTCTATATGTCAGTAGGATCACTGAGTGAACCTAAATTTTGAATTTTTTAAGATGATTTGCATATGTACAACAAACTGTGCTTAAGCTACAGGCAGCTAGCTAGTTATGGTATTTTCCATTTTTGTTGTGCCATGTGCACTCGCAGAATGTAACTTTACTTTTTTCTTCCATGAAACAAAAGAGTTCTGAATTTTTCTTTGGGAAAATTAATAAAATAAAATAAAGACCAAAGCAGAACACCAATCTGAAATAAGGAACACAGAAGGAAAATGAAGTATATTGCAGAATATATACGAGAGGCCAATGCAACCAAATAAAAAAAGGAGTGAAAACCAGCAAAAACCCATAAAATAAAGTTGCTTTTCTAATGTACAAAGGCACGGGTATCTTTGATTTTGCATCCATGCCTTAGGCCCTTAACAGGTAAAAACAAAACATAAAAATAATGAGGTAATCAAAAATAGATTTATGACAAAACAATTTCAGAGTACATATGCCTAATAAATGCCAAAGAAAGTGGGTCTCCTGGATTTCAAATTTATACATTGTCAATGAAAGTAAAACCCAAATAAAATGCATGGAACAGATCATTTAAAAAAAAAGGCGCAGAAGATTTTCATCTGTTTATGTTGAAGGGAAGTTGTGTCTTGCATTTGAAATCCATAGATGCACAGAGACTGGCAATGTCTTTAGATGGGTCCAAAGGAAACAAAGAGACAGTAAACACATATATAACGCTATTGCATTCATAAGCACAGCGAAAATTCACTAAAAGCACTGCAGGATCACAGAGAGGAGGATAGATTGTCAAAAGATTATATCTATGTTTTTTTTCTTTCAATTTTTTAAGACCATGGAATGTTTGAACTTAATCATGGTGGCCTGCCTCATTTTAGTCTTGATATTGATAGACACGAAGAGGCCAGCTTAAAGAAAACAAACTTACTTGATTTTACTCTGTAATTCTTCCATGCCACTCGTGTATGGTTCCTTCATCACAGGATGTATTTTCTGTTCAACATGGCAGTATGCCTGCACTTCAAAGCCCATAAAATTAACGGACGCAATACAATTTCATATATACTATAATATCAATAAAAAACCTATACGAAGCAGTGACAACCTGTGAAATGGACAGGATCATGAACAAGGCCAGACACCCAGCTGTGAATGCCATCTTGTTGAAAGAATCCTGAGTCGTTAGTCTCTGCAAAATCTGAAAATGCTCTCAATTTATAAAACCTTTACAAAACCTAGATGCATGAACAACAATTAACACTAATACCCATCCTCAAATGCATTAAACCCAAATCACCAGAATACTTTCAACTCTTATAACCCTCAAAACTCAAAGTTCAAAGTCAAACCCTGCTTTTGTATAAAGCCCAACATAACAGTAACTACAAGAAGCCCTCAATGCAATACAGTGTGTAAGTCCCAAAAGTCAGAAGTTCTTGCAGCACTCAGTGAACGGGCATCACCTATCAGAAACTAACTTCCAATCCATACAACCCTATGAACAAAAATCCTAAATTTAGAAAACCCTTACCAGCCTTTAAGATGTATAAAGCCCCAAATACAAAAAGCTCTTACCCCTCACACAAAAGAACCCTCTCCAGTGCACTAAACGTGTCAACAAACAATTGGAAGCTGCAAAGGTGACTCCTCCACCCAATCAAATTGATTTATGATACATTTATGTCAATTCAAATGGGTTTTCCTGCTCAGTTGCAGTACCCGAATACCTATGACCGATTGTTTGTCTTTTTAGATATGGATTCGAAGTTTTTCAATTACTAATCAAAACGGTCTGCATTCGATTATGACGAGGGGTGTCTCACAGCTATCTATATATTTCACTAGTAGCAGCAATTCGTTTTCAAATGGGTATCATTTTTTAATACCCATTTTTATTATTATTTTAAATAGTGGTTTAATATCATTTTATTTTTTTTAAATAATGGTTTACTATTTGTTAGAGAGCTATTATTATATTATATTTGTTAAGATTGTGAATTTTTATTATTATATTATATTTAAATTTTATTTGTTTTGAGAATTATTGTAAGAATGTGGAATAATATGATAATCAATTATCTCGATATTTATTAAGTTTATTAAGATTAATTTTGTTTTGAATCTTAAACCGGTAAGAAAATACTTAGTTTTCTTTAAAAAATTATTTATATATTTAAAAAACTTTTAAAAAAATTCTCATATACTTGTGATGAGTTACAATCTTCACAAATATTTTGAAACTACCTTATAAAATATACTAAAAATATTTTATAAAAAAAATGTGATTTTCATCTTTAATTTTAATATCACCAAAATAATTATAAATTCATTATAATAAATAAATAATAATGACAAATTCATATTAATAAAATTCAAAGATTATAAACTAAACTCACATTTTCAAATTTCATTCACACCATTATCAACTCAAACATGTTGGTGTGGGGGTTAAAAACATAATACAATCACCATGGAATGTCTTTTCTCTTTGTTTTTTTCCTCTTGAATTTTGTGTATTATATAAGTTAGAAAATATATAATAAATAAAGTGTTTTGTATTATTCTAACTCAATTAAGGCAACCTCTACTCTTCTACATAGATCTGGTATGTAAAATTTGTTGTGCTCTTGATTTTTGCTTGCAACGGATCAAGTACCTTTTGTGAAAATGGTTGAATTAAGGATAGTTGATCTCCTCACTTCCCATAATTATCACGCATGGAAAATTAAGATGCAACAGTTGCTGCAATCAAAAGCGATTCAGAGAACGTTGGTTGATGACCCACCAGCCTTTACCAAGGAAATAAAAAAATATGGCTATCAAAAAAAACTCGATAAAGCCATGGGTATGATTGGCTTGCAGGTTTCAAATAGTTTGTTGTCTCAATTTTGCTTGTATTGCGACAAAACTAGATTGCAACTGTATACTTTTTTCTCTATTCCCATGCATCACTCAGGGTATTGATAACCACTTAACAGGTATGATGATATTCTTGTGTATCATACCCTTCTATGTCTCATCACCTAAACTTAGGTTTCCTTCATGATCATGATTTTAAATCCCTACATGCTTACCCTCTCTTCCTCCACCACCACTTGGTACTTCATGCACTAGAACGTGGTGGGCACAAGTGTCATTTTATGCGTTCACCGAGAGAGACACCTCATCCAAAGGGATCACTTAACCACTACATTTGATGGGGAATAAGTTTGTTAATTAATTTTACTACTATGTCTTCTCTGAAAAAAAAAAATATATCCATCATTCGTAATAGTCTCAACCAAAAATAGTACCTTTGATGACAACTCTACAAAATCCAAATAAAATCTTATTGTTTATATTTATTGATTTCAAGAAATTATTCTAATACAATATAAAAATCATATATCTAAACAATATAATTTTTTTAATCATATAATGCTTTATAAAAAAAAAAAAAAATTAGATAAACCAAGAAAACAACTGAAGTAACTCATAAACTCTTAATATCAATTTAAAGGCACATAACTTAGTTGGTAAGTTTCCTTAAAAAAAACTAATAGTGGGTACTTCAGTCCGGGACCCTTACATGTTTGTTGTGAAGGACACAATTTTATAGGAGACGGATTCCATGTTTTCTACCTACTTGTCTCCTTCTTGGTCAATGGTTTTGCATCTTTAGTAAAGAGCTATGGTTTTCTGCAAGTCCATCTGTAAAGTGTGACTGGAAATTATTGGTTAACAAATTTCTTCATAACCGTCTTTATTAAGTCTTCACAACAATTGAGATATATAAACTACCTCTCTAGGTAGTTGATGCCATGCCAGTCCATTTTTGAGGTTTTTGTATAGCTTTTTGATGCTACTTGTAGTGGCCGTGTGTGGTCTGTCTTTTATTTTAATTAAAACAATGTGAACAATGTATTATTAACAGTCAAAAGAAAACCTGCGTACATGAATCCATATACATGTTTAGTAAAAGGATAAGTTTTCTGTAAGTCCATGTGTCAAGTGTGATTGGAAATTATTGGTTAACACATTTCTTCATAAACCATCTTTTTTAAGTCTTCATAACAATGGAGATATATACACTACCTCTCTAGTAGTTTAACCTTTTCTTTTAAACATAGTATTTGGGCTACTGTCATGCACTCACTGTTCCAAATAACTCGTGAACGCATATACTACGAAAAGACAATTATTGCAAAGAAATAAAACTAAAGCATGTTGATGCTAATCAAGTTCATTTTTTAGTTTTGTTTTTGTTTTTGTGGTGGTTTTGTGTGATGCACTCGCTCTTCTAAATAACTCGTGAATGCATATACTATGGAAAGATTTTTGCAAAGAAATAAAACTAAAGCATGTTGATACTAAGCCACTTCATTTTTTAGTTTTGTTTTTGTTTTTGTGGTGGTTTTGTGTGGCTTACCTTTTTGTAATTAAAATGTTGTAAAGATTTTTTAATAATCAAAAGAATCGTTCAAATCCTAATTTGGATGGACTGGTTAGGGTTTTTAGGGTTTATGGTGGCTGGGTTTTTTTGGATTATTGACCATGGGTATCCATCTTAGTTCTCTTCTGAAGACACTTGGAGTCCATTAATCGTTCTGATTAGTTTAGTACGAACCAAGTCATAAAAAAATGGGAATCATAAACTGTCTGTTTCGTTTCTATATTCTATATGTGCTCCTCATTTAGATACAACTCTCAGTCTGTAGCCTAGAACTTTCTGCAGAATCTGGTCGGGTTCCGGTTTATCCTGACAGTTCTTGGCTGCATTCGATTTACCTTATGGCCATTTTTGGCAACCTACCGGATAGGACCTCAATGATTTCATACCATAGGGATTCGTTGATTGGAGTGGGGAGCACGTATATGACATCACGAGAGGACCGAACACCTGTCACAACGGATGGTATAGTCTTTTTACTAGTCATGCAGAGTGCAAACGCCCTAACCCTAATGCTATTGTAGAATTCACGGGCCATGTGAGGAAGGGCTTGAGGTTTGGTCAAACTGAGAAGCCACCTTGTTTGTCAGAGGGTTTTGGGGACGCTATTGAAACATTGCATTCACATTTACAAACCCCTAGTTCAGTCTTTAGAGCTGCAGAGACTCCAGGTTTTGATCCTAGAAATACTGTGACAGGGGTTAGGGCACAAAGACGGAGGAAAGTCAAACTTGAAAAGGTTAAACAAGGTAAATCCACCTGTGTGCTTGGAAGGGACATGACCTTTGATATGGTCATTGGGTTAACTAAACGTACCCTTCTCGGGAGATTTGAATTCATCCGGCTATCTAGGACTGAAATTATAGAATGGATGGGGAAATTTTGGATGCCTATCATTCAGTACATTCCGAGGGTAAATTTGTTGGTGAATGGGTGGTATAGCTTTCAATTCCTTACAGAGGAGAGCCTGCATTTGATTGGAAGTAGGTTTTGGGTAATTGGTGAAGGCTCCTTAGTTTTTACCAGATGGCACTCTGGCTTCAATCCCTGGACCGAATAACTGGTTAAGCGACATCTGAGGGTCATTTTTCCTGGATTTCCCCTGCAGTGCTGGTCCTTTGGGGGATTTATGATTGTCCCCAAATCCATTGCCCGCTTTATATTAGTGGAAGAAGCTACCCTTCTTGTTGTTGATAGGAGGGCTCCGAGGGTTCTAGTGGAAATGGTGACTTCACAGGGATTGCCGGAAGAATTCGAGGTGATTTGGAATGATGGGGTTTTATCCAAAGATTGGATTATTGGTGTGTGCCATTCCGGTGCTTCAACTGTCACAAAACTGGACTTGTTAGGGATTTTTTCTCTGGGTGTTCCATGGACTAGCTGGTTGAAGAACCAAAATCATCGGATGAATTTGGGAATTCGAAAGAATCAGACACTGTTTTGGCTCGTACTATCCCATTGGACCACTCTTCGACGATGGATTTCCTGGGTAAGTTAAAAGGAACCCTTCCTGTTTTACAAAAAAATATGACTAACAAGGAGTTGGTAAAATTGTTGCTTGATGGCGTTGATGGTATCTCTGAACCCCCTCTTGATACTCCTGCGATTTCCCCAAATGTTAAAGTTCTTGATTATGTTGGGGAAAATGTGGTTAATTTGGTTGATGTTATACCGGTTGATCAGAATGATGATCCAACTCTTGTAATTGAACCCTCCCAACCTGTTACTCGAAAGTTGGTTTCCCCTTCATTTCCCTCGGAGATGGAGGGTCGGGGGGATACTTTTTCCACACCCACTAGTTGCAGGGATACCTCTGATCCTCTGATCAATGATGGTGGGGTATTGGAGCGGATTAAAATCCATGTTTACTCGGGGAAACCCGGGGGTGAAGATATCCTTCCTATCTCGTCCATTCGTTTGTAGAATGTCACTACCAGGAAAAAAAGAGGGAAAAGACCGATTTACAGGTTACTCTATCGAATGTCATTGAAAGTTATCCGCCCTTTGAAAATCCAAAATTCTTTGATGCTACATCTGTCGAGAAAGTTCTTTCTAGTTTGTCCCCTAATTTTTCCTATATAGAGGCCCTTAGAGAAAACATGCCTCTGGATTGTGCTCCTTAATGATCATTTTATCCCTAAACATTAGAGGGTTTGGCAGTGTTCCCAAACGAATTGCCCTCAAGCGGTTGATTCAAACAACCAAGCCGAACATTATCCTCCTTCAGGAAACCATGGTCCCCTCTCATCAACCATGTGAGGTTTTTCTAAAAAATTTCCCCTCCTAGAACTGTTGTGGTAGTGATTGTAATGGTTTATCTGGGGGTCTTTTAACTTCTTGGAATCCCCTCAAAGCACACTTCTCTTCATTTTTGGTGGATGCGGGCATTATGTTGGAAGGTAAACTCAAGGATTTGGACATAACCATTCGAATCTTAAACATGTATGGTCCTTATAATCACAAAAATGAATTATGGGAGGATTTATTTCAGAAGGGGTGTCTAAATGACCCCTCCCTTATCCTTGCAGGTGACCTGAACCTTACCCTCGAGCTACATTGGAGGTGCGGGGCTCTAGGAGTAAGGAAGATCCTTTAGCGAGATTCTTCAAAGACTCTTTCGAGGAATCTAATCTTATGGTGTTACTCCAGCAGTTTTGGTACCTACCTGGAGTAACGACAGAATTGGCAGAAGTGGTTGTGCGAAAATAATTGATCGTTTTCTTATTATAGAAGATATCAGTCGTTGTTTTGGAAAATACAGAAGCTGGTCGATCTTTGCTGGGCTTTCAGATCATAAACCGTTTTTTTTGGAAATCGACTTGGACTGTCCAAAGGTTAGTTATCCCTTCAAGTTTAACCATAATTTTCTTATTGATGATGGTTTTTTCTCATTGGTTTGATCCAAGTGGAACGAATACTCCCAAAAAGTATTTGGTTCAGCCACACATTCTCTGTTATACAAACTCAAACAACTGAAATTTGATGTGGTAAAATGGGTTGAGGAGATGAATGAAAGTAAACAAGCCGATTTGTGAAATATTGAGTTGCAGTTAAATAAACTGGATGATAATTTGGAAGGTATGTTCACAGAGGACAGAAAAGCTTTTAGGGTTTCTTTAGAAACCAAAAAACAAAACCTCCTGCTTCAAGAGGAAGAAGCGTGGCATCTGAAAAGTAGGGCGATATGGATTCAGAGTGGTGATAAACACATTTTTTTTTTCAAAATCTTGCCAATATGAGAAGGAACATAAACTCTATTTGGGAACTTAATGACCTAAGGGGATTACTTTTTTAGGATCAGAATTCTTTAGACGTTGTGGCGGTGGATTTTTTCAGTGATGTCTATAGACAAGATAAAAAAGGAAATCTTCAATAACAGTTAAAAGTCATTGGTAAGTATCCATGAATCTTTTCACAGGAAGCCGGTGATACTATTTGTGCAGAAGTCACCCTCGAGGAGATTAAAACTATTCTTGGTCATTTTGATAAGGCAAAGAGCCTTGGACCTGACGGCTGGACAATCAAGTTCTTCATTCACTTTTTTGACTTGATCGGGGAGGATTTGCTTAGATCTATGGAAGAGACTAGGAGGAAGGGTTTTGTTCCAGAAAAGTTAAACTCTACTTTCATCACACTTATTCCCAAAAAGGATAAGCCCTTCATTTTTAACAATTATAGGCCTATTTATCTTTGTAATTTGGTTTACAAGGTAATCACAAAAATTATTTCGAACATAATTAAGCCTTATTTAGATGTTGGTCTATCTAAGGAGCAATTTGGATGATCCGTATTTTATGAGCAGAACGAAATGAATACAGATTATTATCAGATGCTTAACACAAAATAACAGAGTTACAGTAAAAACTGGTTTTCTATCAATAAGGAAATAAACTAAAACTGTAAAATGCAGTGGAAAACAAGATTGCTGGAATGGTGGCAGCTTATCTCTGGGAAGAGATGTGACGGCTGCGCTCATTCGAAACAAGATGGTTACAATGAGGCTCTGAAGGCATTTTACAAAAAACAGGAATGTCAAAAACCCTAGACATCCAAAAACCTAACCCTGGAGACGAAGCGCCAAAAGTCATGTGGGCCCCGTTTGGGTAAGTTAGTACATCAACTTCTCAGGGTCGTAACTCTTGCATACGATCTCCGTTTGGGGCGTACAATAGCTCGTTGGAAAGATCTATTCAATGACTACAAAAAGGGTCAGCAAATCTTGATTCTGGCACATAGAAAGGGTAGGCACACAGTACCCATATTTTCCCGAGAATTCGACGCCGAAAAAATGTCGTTTAGAGCCTCAAAATGGCTCCGGAAGTTCAAGACCCGAAAAACTGCTAAAACACTATATTACCAAAATTTCCAAAAAACTGTTTTGAGCTAGTTGGAAAGGTGGGTGGCCACCGATATCCACCTAGATCATTGGATTTTTCTCAAATCGACAGATTCTTGATGCCATTGGGGTCGCTCAAGAGTGCATACACTCTATCAGACAAAAGAAGATGAAAGCTTTTGTTATGAAAAATGGAACTTATGAAGGCATATGACAGGGTGGATTGGACTTTCCTTCGTTTTATCCTATTGTAGTCAGGTTTACCTGTTGAAGCATCAAACTGGATTATGGGATGTGTTTCAAGCACCAACTATGTTGTCCTGGTAAATGGACATCCTTCTGCTTTTTTCAAGGGATATAGAGGGTTGCGTCAAGGTTGTCTTCTATCCCTTTTATTCTTTCTTATGGTGATTGAGGGTTTAAGCCTTCTAATAAATTTGGAAAAAAAATGAGAAGATTTTTCAGGGTGTTCGGTTAGCACCATCCCTTCCTATTTCCCACTTATTGTTCGTGGATGATGTTCTCATATTTGGCAGAGGATCAGTTCAAGATTGGCGTTACTTCTTAGATATTATGAAACTATTATGTTTGGCATCTGGCATGAAAGTCATCCCAGAAAAATCTACTTTGTTCTTCAGCTCGGAATTGGAACATGACTTGACTTTGTTCCAACAGATTGAATCCCTTTTCCCCTTTCAGTGGAAAAATTTGCAGGACCGTATTAAGTACTTGGGCTTCATACTTAAACCTAACAAATACAATTCTGAAGACTAGTTGTGGCTTATTTGATGTATTGAGAAAAGAATCAATATTTGGGCTTATCGATTCTTATCCTTAGGTGGAAGATTTGTCTTAATTAACTCCGTTATGTAGAGTATTCCTGTCTATTGGATGTCTCTGGCTATGGTTCCTCGGACGGTGTTGGAAGGTATAAGGAAAAGAATGTTTAAGTTCTTGTGGGCAGGAAACTTAATGCAAGCCAAATTTCATTTAACTGCTTGGCATAATATAGCTCTCCTTAAGCATTATGGTGGTTGGGGGTTGAAACACATATTCTGGTTTGAGGATGCCTTGGGTGCAAAAAAGCTGTGGAGAGCTCTCTTCAAGGATAGCCTGTGGAGTGATGTGATTAAAAAGAAATATTTAAAATCCACTCTGCCCTTTATATGGATCACAAATACTCTTGCTATCAGTTCGAATTCGTCAGTTATTTGGAAAGGTTTATGCAAGAAATTTCCTATTCTGAAGAAAAGACTTAGCTGGAATATTGGTCATGGCATCTGGGTTTATATTGGAATTGACCCTATCATTGGTTTGTAGTAAGACTTCAGACTTTCTCCCCAACTGCTCGCATCACTACACTTCAGAAATATTGACGTTCTTGATCAGGTTTATAACAAAGATGTTGAGTTCTGTCCCTCTTCTGTCTGGATGCATTCTGAAGACCTGGGCCTTACATGTAGTGAGGTCGGTGAATGGAAAATGTATGTATTAAAGTTAAAAGCTGTAGGTATTCGCTTGACGAATAAACCTGACATTCTAGTATGTGATTGGGAAGATTCCAATGGAAACATTTCAGCAGAAAATGCTGATGACTTTGTGGTTTCTGAACACGTTGAAAATGTGCCATGCTGGTGGTCATTAAAGATATGGAGTTGGAAAATTCCTCCTAAGATCTGTTGTTTTAACTGGATCTGTATGGAAAACAAAGTCCTTACATGGGATAACTTATTGAGATGCGGATTTGTTGGCCCAGGTATATCCTTTCTTTGTTTGCAATATTCTGAATCTGTGTCACACCTTTTTTTGACTTGCTCTTTTATAAATGATGTTTGGAGAACCTGCCATGAGATCTTAAATTTCAATGAAATCTGGAATAAGGCAAATTTACAGGAAAGTATGAGGTTCTAGTTTCTAAACAATCCTAGATATCTCGAGCTTCCATTATTTGTAATTTGGGAAGTTTGGAAAAATAGGAACCGTTATATTTTTGAAAATAAGAGTCTCAACTACTTTCAGGTGGCATACAGAGCTATAGCTCTGTTCAATGAAGTTAGCTCGAAGAAGGTAAAGAAATATCATAGATCTCTTATTCCCCCATGTTTTGATACTTCTGGCTCTGTAGGATTTTTCGATGGGGCATACAGAAAGAGGGATTGTGCAGTGCAGGCATGGTATTAAATATTAAGTTGGGTCACACCATCAAACTTAAGATGAGTGCTGGAACTGGATCAAACACACAGGTGGAGCTGCTGGCTTTAGGGGGTATACTGTGGATCGCCAGGAAAAAAGGTATTCAAAAGCTACAGTGGGCTTGGGATTCTCTGGTGGTTATCAATTGGATAGCTGGTAAACCAAATTTACATGTGCTACATCTAAGCCATTGGATGAGTAGAATATTGGAGATAAAGGAGTTCTTTTCACAGATCACCTTCACCCATATTTATTGGGAGTTTAACAAGGAAGCAGATATCTTATCTAAGGCTGTCGTGGGACATATGGATGGAATTCTTCATTATGAGGAATTTATGGATGAAGCTCCTATTGATGTAGGAACTTACAAACTGTTTTAGTGTTGTTTTTTCGCTCAAGTGACATGTAAGGGCGGGTACAATATTTTGTCAAATTGACTCTAGAACTTTTTTGGGAGGCATTTGAGATCCACGGTAGCTAAAAGATTGCTCTTTTCTAGCATTAAAAGATTTTTATTTTGATACTTAGAACTATTGGGGTATGTTTAAGAAAGTCAATATGGATAGATGATCTGAAAGACATTTTTCTGTATGTTGATACGATGTAACTTTGATTCCATATGAATATCAAGTTATCTTTTTTTCTGCTTGAAAAAAAATTCAAAAGAATGGTTACTGTCAAAATAAAACCTGTCAATGCTACAATATTTTCATAACCTGCAATATGCTAAACCATCCACATATTCTCAATATTATTTTGATACTCTTGTGAAATTATGTTGATAATTAATATGACTTTCAACTACATAAAAGTATTTGTTAAAAACAATTAAATCATATTAAAATTCAGATAAAACATCTATAACCAATATTCAAACCTAATAGGATAAAAGACAACTAAAACACCTCGCTTTTCAGACAAATTTAGAAATTACTATTTCTGCAATTTGAAATTTCAACAATAGTAATTGCCTAACCTAAACTAAATGGCTGATTTTAAGACTACCCATATCACCAAAATTGCAATTTGAGCACTTCAAATTGCGATTTCACAAAAAATTGTTGTGCTAGATTCTGGCGGATTGAAGGTGTTTTGGTTAGTGCTTATACTACGTGTAGGATAAACAACAACCAAAAAGCTCCGCTTTTCTGGTGATTTTGGGATAAAAACCGGTAAAAATTATTGTTGGAAATTGCTAATATTGTATTTTTGTAATTTTAGCAATTTGGATTGCCCAATTTTAAAACTACCCAGATTGTCGAAATTGAAATTGTGATTTTGATAAAAATTCTTCTGCCGGATTCGGGCGAGTTGGGGGCGTTTTAGTTATCCCTTATACAGCTCCCTTATACTGCACCTATTCAAACCTGTTGCAAAAAGATCAAGCTAGTCAGATTCTTCTTCATCTGATTCTTCTCGTTTTGCTTTCTGCACAACACAACGCTCATAGGGAGCATCTTCTGCTGCAGGTTTGGAATTTTCACTTTGATACACCTTCATGAGACCGACTTGATAAGATTTCATGTATTTGTCCTGCAATATGGTCAGTAGAAGACAATTACATAATTAATCTAGTAGAAGAAAATTACATAATTCATCTAAAACTATGGACATAATGGTATATTGAATGTTGAGAGCGGAAGATCAAGAACTTCTTCAGATGAGAACTATATGTCTCATAAGGAAGTGTAGATAATAGGTCCTATGAGACTTATGTACTAATTCAAGAATTAATGAAGGTCTATCCAAAAATGTCAATCAGTTATTTGATTATTACTTTTCCTCGTGTCATATCCGTATGAACTTTGCGTTGTCATTTTGGGGGCTATCTGTTGCTTTCTCATCTTTTGAATCTCCTTTGACTTCTCCACGTTGTTCATTGCTAAGAATCATTCCTTACTTTATCATCCGAGGAGGGAGAGATTTTACGTTTGTTGCATCATTTCCTTTGGAGTTCTCTGCCATCCCAACCTACAAACATTATGAGCCAAATGAAACCACCAACTAAGAATCATAATCATATAAAATTGTGAAAGTACGAAAGCAAAGTGAAGTTTTGGTTTGATTATGGATTTTGACGGCCTAGGCTAATCTCCAACCAAATCTACCTGTTTCTGGAATTATTTTCCGGGAGTATTTTGCCCCAGTTCCGGCAGCCGAAATTGTAATACTTCCAAATCTGCAATTTCATCATTTCAAAACTGCAATACAAGCATGGCATGATCATGAAATTGGCTTACAAATTTGTGGGTACCTTCTATGAAGAAGGAGACCAGCGAGAACCACTTGCACACAGCGTGGGATAAGGGGCACTCAAATCGCCCCGGTATTTCGGTGAGTGGTTTTTCGGCGAGACACAGTTCCACCCTCTTCTGATCATGTTTTTGGAATTTCGATGATCTGGGTCATCTTAAAATGGCCCAAAACCCTTGGGGGCACAGTTCCATGGCATAGTTCCATAGTAAACTGGTGGAACTATGCTTCTGCCGGTTTTTATAATCGGATCTAGGGAACAAATGGTCGGAAAAGCGGGGCGATTTGAGTGCCCCTTATCCCACGCCCTTGCACACCACTATGAATTCAGACATACATGCATGATCATGAAATTGGATTGCAAATTCGTGGGTACCTTCTGTGAGGAAGGAGACTAGGTTTCAGAGTGCACATCACACAAGTGGAAAATGAATTGGTATGGAGAGGAATGGAGCAATTAAATGACCATGACCGATAAGGTATAATGCATCAGGTAGCTACCACCTTTCCTGCATCCACTTCCACTTCCAGGTGGAGTGTTGCATGCACCTGGACGGCCAACACTATTCAGCCTGCTGCAGTGAGGTGGAGTGTTGCATGCACCTGGATGGCCAACACTATTCAGCTTGCTGCAGTGGGTTTGATCTTTGGATCTTAAGTGTTGCAGGTCATTTAATGGGGCTGTAGTGGGCCTGTTGATCATTGGATCTTAAGCTACTTAATATGGAACTATCAATCTTAAGCTACTTAATATCCAATGATCAACAGGCTCACTGCAACTGCATTAAATAACCTCTAGCAAGCTGAATAGTGTTTACCCACTTAAACTACATACACTTTGAATCCAGATTACAGAGTTATCAGGCCATCTCAGAGTTGTCCAGGTTGTCAGTTTTCAGGCATTGGTGCATGCGTTTTCAGGGTTGTCAGTTGTCACGACCGCTGCTGCTGGAAAATGAAAAATGAAAAGCAGATTTCACGTGAGGGTTGTTGAGAAAAACTTACGGAAAATGTCTTGATTTACTTGTAAAAGTATAGCATAAAAAACTGCAATTGATGGACACTAATGTCAAAATCCTTTAGATTACGTAATTCGCTGCAAGGTAGGGAATAATAAAAAGGTGTGAAAATCACATAAATACATTATCTCAACTAAAGTAATTAATAAAAATAGACTACTCATGTGACTAAGATTAAGATAGAGAGAATGCTCAAATTATCATGTCTAAGGTTTAATTTTCCACTTAAATTTGTCGATAAGCTTCTATTATCTTTTAAATAATGTTTTTTATTAAATATAGTATGAAAAGGTCAAAGACCTAAATATAATTATTATTCTCAATATCCTCTTTTTTATTCATAATACTTTTACATGAAAATTAAAATCAAAACAATATAATCACATCGACTCACAAAACAACTAAAGTAATGAACACACTACTCATGCTATAAAATTCTTAAAGAAGCAGCTCAAACTATCATGCATGACCCATTTTCCCACTTAACTTAGTGAGTAAGTTACCAAAATTCCTAAAATCATTTTTTTTTTCATTTTTAGCATTCAACTTCTCTCTAAATAAAGACTTATATATATATATATATATATATATACATATATATATATATATATATAACTTCTACAAATAAAAAATGTTTACTAACTAAATATATAAAAATAGGTGAATATATTTCAAATTTTTTTAATTCATCTTAAATATTATTAAATTTAATATTTACATTATTTTTATAATCTTGACTTCGATATAATAAATGATTCAGTTTTCAATTATATTATTTGTTATTATTTATTTCTTGCACATTTTGTTTATTTTTAGATTTTTTCTTCCAATATGCCTTAAGCAAAAATCTCTATTTGAAAACTTATAGCAATCATAAAGTCTATTGAATTCTAAATGTATAATGGGATCATAAACATATTTACTGAATTGAGTTAACTATGTTATGATTTTTTGTGTCTATGTTGAATTTCTATCATTCTCTAGGTTTCATTAATGTTGAAATTCAAAGGCAATGTTGCAAGGATATTTTTGAAGGATAATATCAATTAGATTCATCATGGAATTCATACATGTGCTTTCATTTGTGTTGATGTTGACTTTAATTGAGGTCTCTTATACTCAATTATTTTAGAGTCCAACAACTTGCATTAGTGTCAAGGTTTAGATTATGAGAATACAAATTTCATATATCATTTATATTTACAAACTGGTTGTTTGAAGGATTCATTTCCCAATGATAATATTTCACTAGGGAAAAACGAGAAAAATCCTAAGCATGTTGTTGGAATATGACACTTGGAGCTTCTCCCAAACAAATAGTGATTTGCTCCAAGCCTGTTGCTTCATAAATGGTCCCAATCCCCCCTATATAGCAAAGGTTTCGCATCAAGGTTCAATAAAGCATCTTGAATCCATCAATAACATGCAAGTAATTCAGATAAACGACCCTTTATGTAGCTTGGAGTGACCACATAACTTAGATAACACTAACTTAGAAAGAGACTTAACATCTAGATTTGATTTGAAAGTCTTAACCAAAAATATAACTTTTGATGGCAACTTTACAAGATCCAAAGAAAATATCACTTTAATTATTCAAATTTAATTGGAAAATCAAATATTAAATATCCTATCTCTGATCTAATCTTAATATGAAAAATATTTTCATACATTTTAAAATTCAGTTATCTAAGCGATACAATTCTTTTTTATAATCTAATTCTTTATATTTTTATTGAAAATAAAAGAATAAAAATTACATAAATCGACAAAACATCTAAAGTAACTCATAGGTTCTCAGTAATGGTTTAAGGGCCTACTTCTGCATATAACTTAGTCAGTAAGCTTAGTGGCTAGTCCTATTTCTGCATGAAGAGTCAAAGGACACACCTACTCACTTTCGTATCGAGTTAATGCCTATAAATATATACCGTCACGAGAACATTGTAATAAATCATGATTCATTTATCAATTATACATTTTATATATTCAATATCCATTGTAGAATACTTCTATGTTAAACACCCTGCTACAAAAAACAAAATTAATATGAAAAAGTCATAGAACAAAATATCATGATTATTGTTGTAAATTTCTCTTTTCAATGATACAATTCATAGTACCTTTATATTAAAAAAATAATGAAAATCATATAAATACATTCTCCCAACTAAAGTAATGTAATATCACTATTATGAAAAATTACTCAATTTGGACCAAATTTCCAACTTTGGATTGGTGAACTCAAGCTGCTCCAAAAACAACCAAATGCTTTCGAATATTATAGGGAGGGACTTGGGAGGAAATAAAACACCTTAACAAAACTCTTAGAACCTTATACATCCATTAGAAACATTCAGGGTCTTCAATTCTACAGGAGGAAGGAAGGGGAGTAACACTAGTTGAATTCAATAGTTGAAAATCCCACTTGACTAGGAACTTCTTGGCCTTCCAAACACTATACGGTCTTCCATATTTTCTGATCTGATACTTGGATCTGACAGAGGACCCCAAGGAAAACACAAATGCAACATTAAATCATATTTCATGGTCTGCTATGACTCCCAAAAAAATAGCAGGTTGTATGACATCGAAATGGTGAGGAAATGGTCAACAAGGACATAAATTTTAATGCACAATATTTTAGCAAAAATTCAAGGGTATGCACACAACAGTTGAGTCATTCATATCACTTCATATGCAGCTCAAAACATGAGCTAAAACTAAGAAAAGTTCTTATTTCAAACAGATACAAAGTCACTACCAAAACACCATGTGAAACTAGTGAGGAAACTAGCTCGAATATTGATTTTGTTTGGAAATATTACATGGAATGTATGGGAATTTGAGATGTGGCTCTCATATGCATTTTATTACAATTATATACATCAAAAAACATGACAATGGATTCTAAATATCAATTCTCACAATCTGTATGCAGCTATGCGTGCTCCATCACAATTGTGCATGGACATTGATAGAGTTTTGAGAGAGAGATAATAGAGAAAGAAGCTAGAATATGAACTCGAATTGAAAGGAGGCTCAAACATGCATCAAAACATCTCCATGAAGCTCTATTGCGAGGTCTGAATGGCCTCTCCTCCAACCAACTTGGATAAGAATCTTTCACCTTCGAAATTGGTTCTAAGGCAGGGAGGATGAACATCCACCATGCAAGGACAAGCTAAGCTCTCCAAGAGTGCAAATAAAAAATGATCCAAAATATGCTCTCCTTTGTCATAACTGATGATCTCTCAAAACTTCTAAAATAATACGCAAATGTTCATCATGTTCTTCCTTACTTTTAGAATATACCAGAATGTCATCTATGAACACAATGGCGAACTTATCCAAGTATTTGTGCAGGATATTGTTCATTAAGCACATAAATACTGCCGGGGCATTAGTTAATCCAAATGGCATGACTACGAACTCATAATGTCCATATCGAGTTCTAAAGGCTGTTTTAAAAATATCCTCATCCTTCACACAAACTTGATGATATCCTCACCTTAAATCAATATTCGAAAATATCGTTGCTCCACGCAGCTGATCAAATAGATCATAAATGCGGGGAAACGGATATCGATTCTTGATTGTCATCTTATTCAGTTGGTGATAATCTATGCATATTCTTAAAGTGCCATCTTTCTTCTTAACAAAAATAACAGGTGCTCCCCAAGGAGACACGCTGAGACTTATATAGTTTTTATCAATCATTTCCTTCAACTGTGATTTCAACTCATTTAATTCCAATATATTCATCCTATATGGAGCTTTGGGGTTCGCTACTGCACCCGGTATCAGTTCAATGGTAAAATCTAGATCTCTCTTCGGGGGTAACCCTGGGATCTCTTCCGGAAAAAACATCTTGGAAATCTCTTAGGACAGGTATATCTTATAGTTTCAGTTTGTCCTCTTTAGTGATCAACTCATCATGTACTACGTTTACTACGAACATCTGACATCCTTTTCTAACTGCTCTTTTTACTTGCATGGCTGAAATCTGTCTAAGTGATGTTTTTTCTAGGAATACCATTTACTTCTACTATTTCTCCTTCATCATTTAGACAAGTAAAACTTTTCTCATAACAATTCAAAATAACATGATGTGATTCTAACCAGTCCATTCCAATTAAAAGGTCATAGGACCCTAAAGGCAAAACATTCATCGTAGTTTGTGTCTTTAACTGATTCATAAATAAAACACAGCTTTCAACAAAATCAGACACTTTTCTAACTAACCAGGATTTACTAAATTTTTCTGTTTTCAAATTAAGATGTTCTACTATATCAGGAGATATATAGCTCAAGCTAGCGCCTGGAACAATCAAAATAGAAACTGGATGGTTTTGTAGCATACCTTCAATCTCTACCATAGAGACTTGATGTTCAGCTTGTCTGTTGTCTAGAGCTGCATTAATTCTGGGCATGTCTCTTTCCAAGTCTCCCATAGTAGGTTCAGCTTGTATGGAGTGAATATTGTTAACTGTCCGCTTCCTTTTGGGGCATTCTAAATAATAATGAGGACCTTGGCACTCAAAACACTTTATAGATGCCTTTTGGTCATTAGTCCTGGTAACATTAGGTGTATTTCTAGGAGCTGTAAAATTCTGCTGCTAATTATTTCTGGGACTACTTCCTTTGAAATTTCTATTTGGAAATTTTTTCTTTTGAAACCCAGAATTTCCATTGAACCTGAAATTCTTCTTTTTCAGCTCAAAGTTGTTGGGTTTATGATTTTTCCAGTTAGATGTTCCTTCTCTCTTCCGGTTTGTGTCATAGCAGAAAGTTACTTTCCTCATGGCTTCTTCTAGGGTCTTTGGATTGTCATACTCTATTTTGTCCTTGATGTTGAAAGGTAGACAACTTAGCTACCTCTGAATCTTTGGTTTCTCCTCCACAAGGTATGGAACATACCTTAGCAAATTCAGAAATTTGCTGTTCAGCTCTTTCAAGTTCATGGTTCCCAGTCTTAAATCATAAAATTCCTTGGATTTTTCTTCGTAATATTGTTTAGATAGGAACTTCTTCTTGAAGTACGATTTAAATGTGCTCCAATTCACATCCTTGTCCTTGATGCCCTTCACTCTTTTGATGTCCTGCCACCAAATATCTACCTTCTCGATCAAGTTGTATATTGCCATCTTTGCTTTTAATGATTCTGAATAATTATAGATCTGAAAATATTTCTTCATGCCGGACAGCCATGCTTCAGTTGTCTCTCCTTTTTCAGTTTCACCATTGAAAGTTGGGGGTTTGATCTTTTTGAACTCCCTAGAAATATGTTCATATTCTTTATGGATTTTCCTTTTTGGTTTGTAATCTCCTTCGCTGCTATCATTTGCATAATTATGTTTCTTTTTATGTATCTCAATAGCATCTCCTGATGACGTTGAACTGCTGTTTACATCATCAGTTTTTACTTTCTTACTTTTGTTCCCATGAGGTATGTCTTCAATATTAGAGGTATTTTCAATCCCGCTATCCTGTTTATTAGTGGGGCACTGTTCGAACAGTACTTGGTTCAGTTCTTCTTGTGCCTTCAGAATTCTCTCATTGTCTTGTTTTACAGATCTGGTTTTTGCTTCTAACTCTTGAAATGCACATAACAATTCTGATGAATTGTCATTCAACTCACCATGGATTTCTTCTTCATAATGTTGTCCCGTGCTATGACTGCTTGGTTGAAATCTATCCTCCATATGTTCAGTTGATCCTTCCATACATGTAGCTTAGAAAACAAATTTCTATATAACAAAATAATTTAATTTTAATTAGTAAAAACAATTTTTGATGTCATAATATTTTCTATTGCGTGTTCTTTGGACCTTTTTAGGCCGAGAGTTCGAACATGAGCTCTGATACCATATGTAACATCTCGATAATTTCATAAAAATTTAAAATTTTTATAAAGCATTAAAAGTCGAATTTACCAATGCGGAAACAATAATTGTTTAAACAAGCAGCATTTAAATAATAAAATTACTAATATTTTTCTTTAAGATGAATTATGATAACAACAAAATTTAATTTCGTAGCGCAAGTACTTCATTAGTTCTGCTTGTGTTTATTTGAAAGCTACATGTTGTAATTAAGTTTATCCTGTGATACACTTTCTTGACAAGGTATTGACAGTTTGTTTTGAATGATGACGAAGGGGTCCTACGAGGTACCCTGAGGTTTACTTAGCTACGTTTAGTTAAGGCATTTGAATCTGTTTCACTGTGCAGAAAAACAGGTAAGAAAATTGCAACAAAACAAGAGTTAAGAGTAATTGAAATTTTTAATTCACCGTCAAGGCAATGTGAAAACACTGAATACTTCCTTGCATGCAAAACCAAAATAATGAAGGTACGGATCGATATTCCACTTCTTGTTTACGTACTAAATTACAGCTTATTAGTAATGATAAAGTCTTGTCGTCATCTTGCCAAAATGCAAAGAGTGTCAAAGTTTTGTGTAATAGATTGTACTATGAGTTTTTGGATTATTAGCTAGACTCCCAAACACATATAGATTCTCTTGAAGTCTTAATGCTTTTACATCTCTAAATTATAGTTTAGTATATTAATTACTATTAACATAAATATGACGATACTATTGTCAAAATGCAATGTTTAAAATAAATCCTTTTCCATATAATATAAATATGCGAATTAAATCTGAGCTAGCATTATTATGTGCATATGCTAAAATAGCATCGTCGAGAAGGATAGTATTATCATAGTTCTATTGTAAAGTTGCTATACCATAAGGTCGTGCTATTTTAATATAGTATTTGTGCAACATAGCGAGAATATAAACAACTATTATTATATACAAATATAATACACTCTATCTATACACTAAGCATCATACCTTTATAAGAAAAAGCGATCCTAGTTGCAAGACATGCTATAACATAAAAAAAAATGATCGAGCATTTGAAAGTCTATACTATGGATATGAAATGAATTAAGTTACAAATCCTAAGTTCTCGTAATGAAAATTTGATAGTGACCGATATTAAATTCACGGCAGTGTTGTGTTGGTAGATTCAACATCACCAACTCAAGCATTGAATGCTCCTGGCCAACCTTTAGGGTGGAATGTATTGCTGTCTATCCACATCATCAACATCACATGGAAACCTTGTGTTCAAAGTTGTTAATGATACGAACTATGCTAAAACTTGGCCTTTGGGTCTGGTGACTTGGCGACATGGTAGTTATGATAATCAATACAGTGTTAAATGTGGTTGATGCTTGGTTTTCGACGTGCCCTGTTGGCTTCACCTCCATCATTGATCTCATGAAACCTTGGACTTTGAGCTAGGAACCCTAAGCTCCACTATGTTCACGCGATTGTCAAACCCTTTGTCATTCATTGTGTTGGGAGTGTTGATGTATATGTAACTTCGGAATGTATTTCATATATGTATATTGTATTCCTATAGAGATGTTATTATTCCTCTATACGGAAGTGTTTGTATTCCTATAGAGATGTTATTATTCCTCTATACAGAAGTGTCGTCATTTATATTGTAAGTGTCGTAACTTATACTTGATGGGTTATTAGACCACCTTGTTGGGGTCGGCCCTGTATAAGTCATGTGGGTCGAAGGGTTATTAGACCACCCTATTGGGGGTCGGTCATGTGGGTCAAAGGGTTATTAGACCACCCTATTGGGTGTCGGCCCAGTCAACATTATGTTATGTGGTTAAGTTAAGACCAACCTAGTAAAGGTTATCAGGTAAGTCAAGTCAAGTATAAATAGAGTGCGGGAGGCACTCTATTTTATCATTCTATTCTCCTTCACACTCTCGGGAGAGTGGCGCACTTGTGGAGGAGGAGAAGCTGCTACTAGGATATGTCTATCTCTTATGCTTGGGTTGTATCATTGCTCTATCTATCTCTGAGGAAGTTATTGGGGTTTTTCACCTTTATGGTTTTCCCCAAGTAAACTATGTGTCTCTTGTGTGCTTGCATTATTGTGTCCATGATTAATATGTTGTAGATATGTTGTACATGTTGTTCTCTCAGTTAAGATCCTAGATCAGATTGAACTAAATTCTGAAAAAATAACATGGTATCATATCTAGCCTAAAAGAAGGCATGGTATGGCATGTATGACACTTGTTGCAATTGCGAAGCTAGGGCTTGATATAGCAAAAACCAGCCATCATAGAACTTTCACTATAAATACATTTTGGAAAGGTTTCAAGGCCTGAAAATCGTATAGGGTGAAGCTAATATCCCCATGTACCTTGTGTCCAAAGGAAAAACTCTAATTCTTTGTACTTTGTTATTTATGATCTGTACAATATAGGGTTTCTGCCTCTTCCGGATCTCAGTCATAAACAGGTGACCTTGGAAAAAAGGTCATAACTTGGGCTAGGAAGCTCCAAATGAAATTTCGTAAAATGTGATAGCTAGTGCACGGACTTTACTTTCTCAGGTAACTTTTTCAGAGGCCGAAACGGAACCAGTGACACGTGGTACGTCGTACAAGTTCACTCTCCTGTTTTATCACATAAACAGGTCACGTTGCGACACTTGGCATAACCCTCTCTTAGAGAATCCATTTGAGGTAAGACCTATGGGGTTGGAAAGATGATAGGTCAGGCTATCACAAGAAAAATTTTCAGACCTTGCGAATCGAAAAGTTTGGAGTTACACCAGAAACAATTAGGTACATATTTCTGTCAAAACATAATTATTTTTTAGCACTTTCATTCATGGCTTCCGGAATTTAGGGTTTCGGAGAAAGTTGAAATTTTTGTAATCAGAGACTATGACTGAATGCTACTCATCAAAATCGAAATTTAGAGACCAAGATCAGAATTTTTGGTAGGGCAGAAGGCCGGGCTTGATTAGACCCTAGTTCGGGACTTTGATCGGAAAAGTGGAAAATTAGGGCTTCTGCAAAAATGGAAATTTTTGAAATCTGTGACCATGGCTGGAAGCTCCTCAGAAAAATAGAAGCTTAGAGCTTTGGATCAAACCTTTTTATTGGGTAGAAGGGTGGGATTTATCAAACCCTAGTTCGGGGTCATGTCTAGTGAATCCGGAAGTTTCAAAGGCAAATTTGAGGGGTGAAACTTTGCAGTTTTCAAATTATGAGTATACCAACTTGATCAGCTCATCAAGGTGCATATTTCTATCCTTTCAGAAGTTTGAATTTTTAGGGTTTCTCTAACAAACCCTAATCCAACTCCAGATCCAGTTCCTGCAAATCAAGTGGATTGGGTTAATCCTAGAAGAGAATGGATTGGTCACCTGCATAAGTGAAGAAGTTCCTGTTTCAGAGGGAGATGAGGCTAAGGCCTTAAGATTACAAGCAATCTCGACAGGTATGACTCATCCAGGTATGTTTTGAGATTTGTTTATGATTAAGTTTATGGTATTTTTGTCTTCATGTTATTACGGTTAGTACAATCTTGATTAAATTTAGACTTGTCGTATCACCTTAATAAAATTATGAATGCATGATAGAAGATATTCATTGATTAGGGTGTTGACACTTATGATTGTACTAATGCATTATGGTGTTGTATGAGGTTTATGTTGTCCGCTAACATGAAAGGGACACCAAGAAAGACAAATCATGTTCTAGTTCAAGAACATATGATCATGAGGACACGAGGACAAAGATTCATCCATTGTCATGAATCACTTAAAAGATCTATTTGTGAGGTATGTATAACTTGGTTCTATAATGGTTAACCTATGAGATATACAGGTTACTAGCACAAGTCATTGAAGAGAACAAGAAGACATCATGTGGGTATGTTAGACATAACTAGCTAACATACCAATCTAGGTATGTTTTTCCTATATCAAGTTAGAATCCTACCTTGTGTTAGGATCCCTTATATAAGTATACTTGGTATGATTGGTTATGTTTATTCATAAAGTTAGAAATGTAAGTAATCAAGGGTTTATGCATTTTATGTCTCTTATTTTGATTGATGAGTTAACTAACCAGAAGAGTCCTATGATCAAATAAGAATATGCATGAGTAAAAGAAGACTTCCCTGAAACCTTGAATACTAATGTTTATTATCTGTGTTTGAAATGATCATGACTATACATGCTTAAGATTATTGTGTTTTGATAGTATTAAGATTATACTAATGAATGTGTGATTATGTATGAGACCTCAAGGATAACACAATGATGATACTAATAAGCATGCATAGTGATAGATATAAGTTCAAGGACAGGTAATCCAAGAAGCAAAGATCAAGAGGGAGCACACTCCAGTTGTTCCTGCAAGGAAGCAAAGATCAAGAGGGAGCACACTCCAGTTGTTCCTGCAAGGAAGCAAAGATCAAGAAAGAGCACACTTCAGTAGTTTCTGCAAGGATGCAGATATTCAGAGGGAGTTGACCACTTCTCACAATCCACATCAGAATGGAGTTGCAGAAAAGAAGAAAAGAATGAGAGGGAGTCAACCCAACAAACAAACAAAGATAAGCATTTGAATTATCATTCCTTGCATATTTTATTGTTTAAAAAATACTATTCAATAATGTATATACTCATGTTCCTAGAATTAGGTTGTGTATTATGCATATTAGAATAGTTGCATTGATGAACAGTATACTACTAATATACATGGGTAAGTGGCCGATGGCACTGTACAACATTTCATTGCTACTTATCTAGAATGAAACCTCTTTGCTGACATGTTGGGAGTTGTGCACACTCTTAACAATGTTCTGGTAGAGATTGGAAGGCATCTAGAAAGTTACAGGATATAGATAAATGTTGTATTGAAGCATTGGCTAAGATAATTGCATGACTATATGACATATTTCTTTATGTGTAAGAATTTGTTCTGAAAACTATGAGATGTTTTCTGATCATGCAATTTAACTTGTTGTGTAGGAAAAATCGTATACCATCACCTACAAAAGAAGGACTACAACATTTGTTCAGCAACAAAGTTATCTATTGAAAATATTGAAGATATTGAAGTTCCCAAGATCTGGGAAGAATGCCATGATCGAGGAGTACCAGTCGATCATGACGATGTTCGGGATGCAGTCCCAAGACCTGAAGGGGAGTCTGTAGTGCCTTCTAAGATGATCTACAAGATCAAGCATGCTGCAGGTGGTAGCATAGAGACTTTTGCTCCTGTATCCAGATACACTTCCATTAGATCTGTACTTGCTCTGGCTGTAGTGATGAAATGGAAGATACACCAAATGGATTTCAAGACAGATTTCTTGAATGGTGTAGTTGAAGAAGAAGTGTATGTGGAGCAGCGACTTGGTTCTGAGACACATGACAGGGAGTCATATATGTGCAGAACTTGGTATGGTAGGATAGAAAGCTTTCTATCCAGTTTGGGCTTTACCAAGAGTAAAGCAGATTCCAACCTTTACTACAAGGTTGAGGAAGGAAATCCAGTGATACTACTTCTGTATATGGATGACCTGTTTATTACATGTGAAGATAGATTGATTGTCGACACACAGCGAAAGCTTGCTGCCGAGTTCAAGATGAAGAACTTGTGGTGAAGCACTATTTTCCAGGTATGGAGGTGTAGCAGAGTGCAGATGGAATCTTCCTTGGGCAAGGGAAGTATGCAGTAGAGATCCTGAAGAGGTTTGGGATGATGGACTGCAAGGCCATGGCCACACCTATGGCATTGAACCTGAAGCTTCTGTGTAATGCTTCTTCTGAGACGGTTGATGCTACGATGTATTGTCAGATGATTGGGTCCTTGATGTACCTAACAAATACGAGACTAGACATTTTCTTTGCGGTGAACACCTTGAGACAGTATCTGACAGATCTGAGACATGTTCACTTGATAACTGCAAAGCATGTTCTGAGGTACCTGAAGGGTATTGTGGATTATGGGCTCAAGTATTAGGCGAATCAAAAGTTTAACCTGAAGGGTTATGTTGATTCGGATTGGGCAGGCAGTGCCATTGATCGAAAGAACACTTCGGGGTGCTGCTTCAGTATGGGATCAGGTGTGATCTCTTAGTTTAGCAGGAAGCAGTCCTATGTGGCACTGAGTATAGCCGAAGCAGAGTATGTCGCAGCTTGTTCGGCTAGTTGTGAGGCAGTATGGCTTAGGAAGCTATTGTGTGATTTGTTTGATCTTCAGTTGAGTGCTACTTGTATATATTGTGACAACCAGAGTTGTGAGAAGTTGTCGGAGAACCCAGTGTTCCATGACAAGTCGAAGCACATTGAGTTCATGTTCCATTATATCCGGGATATGGTGCAGAGAGGAGCAGTGCAGCTCCTGTATGTTGCGACAGACGAGCAGATAGCCGATGTGTTGACCAAGCCGCTTGCCAGAGTGAAGTTTAAATACTTCAGAAGGAGACTTGGTGTACTTTAGATCGAGATGCCTTCCAGAGGGAAGTGATGAGTCCGGAGACACAGATGCACACCAAGCCATTCTTACATGGTGGTAGGTTGGTCCTCCCATGATAAGATGTAAGGGCTGAGCCATTCTCACATAGTGGTAGGTTGGTCCTCCTATGGTGAGATGTAAGGGCTGGGCCATTCTCACATGGTGGTAGGATGGTCCTCCCATGGTGAGTTGTAAGGGCTGATGGGATTTTCTGACATGGTAGTAGGTTGGTCCTCCCATGGTCGTTGATGTAATTGTCGAGCTTTTCCGACATGGTAGTAGGTTGATCCTCCCATGGTCATTGATGTAATTGCTGTGCCATTCCGACATGGTGTTAGGTTGGTCCTCCCATGGTCGTTGATGTAAGTGCTATGCCATTCCGACATGGTGGTAGGTTGGTCCTCCCATGGTCGTTAATGTAAGTGTTGTGAGCCTTTCCCAGATGGTAGTAGGTTGGTCCTCCCATGCCGGTGAGTGTAAGTGCTGTGTGTGTGTGCATCTGGGTTGTGCTTCGTGGACTATGTGATTATCTGAAGACATTGATGTGACAGTATGGTACACAGGTTTTGTAGAGGCATATGATCAGTCCTGAGATGCTCTTACAGGTTTTGCAGAGGCAGTGTAATCAGTCCTGAGAGATCTTGCAGGTTTTGTAGAGGCAGTGTAATCAGTCCTAAGGTGTACCTACTTGATGGCTTGCTCACAGAGATGATGATGATCAGGATGATCATGTGATGATGTACATCAGGTTGATGTATGGTGAGTATCAGGTTGATACTCTGTGGTCATGGATAGGTTGTGTAGTGGCATGTAAAAGATCTTGGCAGATTCGATAAGTTGGGTTGTGTGCTCGTAAAAGGCCTGGAATGCTCTTGCGAGGTTTTGCAGATGCACGTGATGAGTCCTGAGGATTCCACAGTATGTCCAGTGATGATGAAGACCTGCAGATGGTGGGCCTACATCCAGTATGAAAAAGGATTGGCTCTGTAGAACTTCCTATGACAAGTAGATTCAGAGATTGATTGAGATAGCAGCAGTAGTGACGATAACGATGATCTAGAGAAGAAGACTTGTGCTAGAAGACCTGTGTCGAGAAATACCTTCCTAGTTAAGAGGGAGTGTTGATGTATATGTAACTTCGGAATGTATTTCATATATGTATATTGTATTCCTATAGAGATGGTATTATTCCTCTATACAGAAGTGTTTGTATTCCTATAGAGATGTTATTATTCCTCTATACGGAAGTGTTGTCATTTATATTGTAAGTGTCGTAACTTATACTTGATGGGTTATTAGACCACTTTGTTGGGGTCGGCCCTGCATAAGTCATGTGGGTCGAAGGGTTATTAGACCACCCTATTGGGGGTCAGCCATGTGGGTCAAAGGGTTATTAGACCACCCTATTGGGTGTCGGCCCAGTCAACATTATGTTATGTGGTTAAGTTAAGGCCGACCTAGTAAAGGTTATTAGGCAAGTCAAGTCAAGTATAAATAGAGTGCGGGAGGCACTCTATTTTATCATTCTATTCTCTCTCACACTCTCGGGAGAGTGGTGCACTTGTGGAGGAGGAGAAGCTGCTGCTAGGACATGTCTATCTCTTATGCTTGGGTTGTATCATTGCTCTATCTATCTTTGAGGAAGTTATTGGGGTTTTCACCTTTATGGTTTTCCCCAAGTAAACTCTGTGTCTTTTGTGTGCTTGCATTATTGTGTCCATGATTAATATGTTGTAGATATGTTGTACATGTTGTTCTCTCAGTTAAGATCCTAGATCAGATTGAAGTAAATTCTGAAAAATTAATAGGGAGTGGCTCTATGGAGAGGCCGACAGGTCGAGAAACTCCAAGTTTTTGCTTAACTGTTGCTCAGGGATCCTTCCCAAGGTTCGATACCATGATCTGTTGAAAGTGGTTCTGAGACTTGTAACACTTTAAGAACTGCGCCTTCCGTAAGAGATTACAGTGATTTTAGGTGTTGAAGGTTCGAATCTAAGGTCTTCTCTACTATGTAAGTTGAGGAAATAATCCTTAGGGTTTCTATTTATTTGGGCTGGAAGATGTGGAACCAGGGTTCAATTCTACGTGAGAAATTGCCTAAGTTATTAGAACCAGAAATCTCTTCGGTGAAATTAATGGATGACTCTGTCGGTCCTTGTTGACTTCGGGTGGCTCATATGTGATGCTGCATTGTACATGTAATCACTGCATGTTAAGTGTTAAAAAGTTCTCTTAATACTAGAATGAATAATTGCTGTAAAAATCTCGTTTAACCCAAGTGGATGTTGTGACAGGTTTTGATGCTTTGACGAAAGGATTCAGTGACTGGAGCTTGGAGGGAAGAAGTTTCTCAGCCAACTGGTAGGCCTCGGAGGTTCATTTCCTTGTAGGCACCCTGGTAAGGTGTGGCCGGTGTTTGATGTTGATACGAGTCTGAAAATTAGGTTTTCTTTTGGCAAGGTTTTCCTTGGCCGTGAAGATGATCTTCTTACAGAGTATTACTACGCTCGTCAATGGTTGAATCCTCACCCTAAGTTGCTCATTCAGCCTTATAACGTTTTTCTAAAATGTTTGTAAAACAAAATGTATGAGGGATAAACCCTAGACTTGGAAAAAGTCGTGAAAAGAAATCTTAATACGTTTCAGTTTCAAGTTTGAGTTTATTTAAACGATGTTTTGACTGAAATGATGCTATGTTTAGAATGAACCGGTAGCCGAGGGTTTACTTCACAAGAATAAATCTATACTTTATATCGTTTCAATTTAAAGTCTGGATAGTGATGAATACTCATCTGTGGGTAACGAATCTACACTTAAGTGAAATTACGATTAGAATAACAACGTTCTGGTCTGAGCTTATCTTGAATAGATGATTGTTGTAACTATGAAAGTTAGACCGTAGGATGTTTGTTTTGGAAAATCTGATAAAAGGGGTTTACTCGTTGAAGTTGTTACTATCAAGTGTAAATGTTTCGTTTTTCCTATGTTAAGGGTTTTGATCTTAAGTATGAAGTTTTTTTTGGAAAAGAATGCTAGTAACAAATAAAACAAAGTTAGCGTTATGTCTTATAATGATTGTTCTTGAATTTAAGTATTATAGTTGTTTAAAAAAAATGAGATAATGAATACTGAAAATGGAATGGTACCATATTATGATGTTTATCATTTTTTTATATATAATAAGTATCTATCTATTATTTATGTGTAACGACTATTAATATAGAAATAATTGCAGCTGTAAAAAATAAATCTAGAATACAAAAATACCTGAAACTCATGGATTTATAATAATAGATTGCGTAGTATTTACATCCGAAAAAGAGATAGAATTAAATTGAAGATCTAAGTCTGTGCAAAAATAAAGTGTTTTTCTTTTATTATTAAATAGAAGAAATGCTATACATCTGTTTATGATATGTTATTCTATTTCCTGAGTTTTAAACATATAATTGATATGACATAAATTTAAAAGTAATCCTATAGTTTTAATCTATCTAATCACTTGGCATTCTGCCCTTCATTCATCTACATTAATTCTGCTTTTCTGTACTAGAGTACTATACAGGAAACAGTATGGGAAAAATACAGAAAAATATTTTAGTCATTCATTGTATTTACTTAACCATCCTTAAACCATATCATCTCCAAGTACGAAATCGAAACAGTTTCTTCTGTATAACGGTAAATAATAAATCTATAACACAGAAATTCATTTCACTGTAACCAATAAAACATAACAGTAGAACCTGATTGACTGTAGGAGAAACAAACAACCCAAGGAGCCTGTTCCTGTAAGTTTTAAACCTTAACAGTGAAGTACAAACATATATCGATTCTTAAGCATTTACAGAAAATACACAATGGCACACACATTACACAGAGATTTTCACCTGGAAACCCTTAACCGGGAAAAAAACCAGCAAAACTTAGAGCCGCATAGCTCCTTTCTCATTATATGTTTATTTTACATGTACAATACAATAAATGGTATTCTGCAGCATCTAAAACCCTAATTCGTTTACCCGAATTAGGTTACAACCCTAATTTCTTTTACCGGAATTAGATAGAGTACAATGGGTCGAAAATCGCGAAAAAGCAAAAAGCAACCCAAAAAAATTTTGCGCTCCGCGCGGACTCCGGGGGCCTAACGGCCCCCTCCGTGTCGTTTCGGAACCTAACGGTCCGAAACGAAGGGGGTGGGCCCTGTCGGGCTACCCCCCCCTCTAAACCCCCCCCCTCCGGACGCGCCCGGCGCAGGCGAATCGAAGGTGCCGTAGGGATCGTGTTGTACACGCAGCGACCATGTGAAGAGATATAACATACCCAACAGTTCCACCCAACCTATTCCTGAAGACAGCCAGAATTACTTGCCTTAGGACCCCCGAGCCTGTTCACTAAACCACTAGGAAGAAGAATCTGTAGAATATTAGGTTTATCAACTTGCAGTAGAAATGTAGATCATCCAGTCATAAAGACTCAACAGTCCAAGAGACCTGCACCAGCACCTCTGGTTCTCTTCACAGAATATTTGAACAGCCTTACAATGCACTTCCACATAGCCTCCCCATTCGAATCTCTCAGTGATCACCTGATACACCTAAGGAAATATTTCTGTAGAAAATATTGTAGAGCTGCCTGCTCAATTCGAATTGCCTTATCTAGGCTTCCTAGGCCTTTTAGTGCTTAACTTGGTCATTAATGAGCTAACAACTCTCTTCCACCCACCTGGGGGATAATGCCACAAATTTAGGGGTAGTTGTCCCATAACCAACAGCTAGTGGTGGAGTGCAAATGCCGCCATCTGTCTCGTGCCTTCTAACAGCTTCCATTCCTCCTAGTGGGTTAGTGAACACTCATTTAACAGTTCCCTTGGGTGTTTGTCTCCTATTTTAATTTATTAAATATTAATAATCAGTAATTACAATCATCCTTGATCAAACTTGGTCATAATTACAAAACTCTTTAATTAAAATTTAACATAATGTATTTTGAAAATAAAATAAATAGTCTCAAAATTTGGTTAGGTGACATACACCCCCCCTTAAGTCTCAACATCGTCCTCGATGTTGTTTATTCACTCTCGGAGTGTTCTTGAAACAGAGTCGGGTATGCTGCCCTCATACTACTCTCAAAATCCTAGGTTGCTTCTTCTGGGCTAAGGTGCTTCCATTGCAGCTTTACCTGCCCAATGGTGCAATTCCGGAGTAGAGTTTCCCTCCTTTCGAGGATACAATCCGGTTCCACATGAAAATCGCCGTCTTGTTCCACCTGTACATCATTCCAATTTATAACATGAGTAGCATCATGTATATATATCTTTAAAACTGATATATGAAAGACATTATGTATTTTTAGATTTGGTGGTAAAGCTAGTTGGTATGCCACGGGTCCAACCCTTGACAAAACTTCGAAAGGACCACAATACATGGGTGCCAGCTTAGCACAACTTCCCAATTTTAATGAGCTCTTCTTTGGTCTTACCTTAATGAAAACATGCTCACCAACCTGGAACTCTTTATGAGTCCTTTTAAGATTTGCTTGACTTTTCTGCCTATCTTGGGCAGGTTTAAGATTTCTTTGTACCTCTTGCACGGTTAGTTCTATTTCCTTCAATAGTTCAGGTCCTAAAATAACTCTATTAACTGGATCATTCCAAGAAACTGGTGTATTTCATTTCCTACCATAAAGAATTTCAAAAGGGCTAAGCTTGGTTGATGCATGATAATGGTTGTTATATGCAAATTCTGCTAAATGCAAGTAGTCCTCCCACTTACCAGGCTGATCCTTAACATACATCCGCAATGTGTCTTCCAATATATGATCCACTCTTTCTGTCTGTCCATCCGTTTTTGGATGAAATGTGGTGCTGAAATTTAAGGTTGTATTCAACCCTTTAAATAAAGACCTCTAGAAGTTTCCAGTAAATTTAGAATCATGGTCTGAAACTATAACTTTTGGTATTCTATGTAATTGAAAAATCTGTTTCATAAAAAATTTTGCAATGTCTGGAGCCTTATGAGTAGTTTTTACTGGTATAAAATGTGCTGCCTTGCTGAGTTTATACACTACCACCATGATGGAATCATTTTGTTTCTGATTCTTGGGTAGTCCAGTAATAAAATCTATGCTTATGATCTCCCACTTCCAGCTAGGTATCGATAATGGCTGTAACAGTCCAGCCGGATGCTGATGTTCAACCTTTACTTTTTGACAGTCAAAGCACTTAGCTATATATTCTGCTACTTCATCTTTCATTATGGGCCAATAATACTCTTTCCGTAACATAGCGATGGTTTTCTGATAACCTGGGTGACCAGAATAGTGACTTTTGTGCATCTCATCTAAAATCATAATTTTTATCTTTGGTATGTCTGGTATGTATAATCTGTTTTTGTTCAGCAGCAATCCATTTTCTTTCAAATTGTAATTTGCCATAGAATTTCCATAATTGCTTTCTGCTATCTTTTCATGTAATTTTCTATATTCTTCATAGTTTTAATCCCTTCAAAAATATGTTTTTCTAGATCTGTTGAGTATGAACTGATGGCTGAAATAAAATTTAACCTTGCATTATGACTTACAGCATCAACAACTTTGTTCTCTTTACCCTTTATATGTTGAATTTCAAAAATCATATTCACTTAGAAAAGTTAGCCATCTAACCTGTCTAGAATTCAGATTTGTCTGGTCTAGTAAATACTTAATTTAGCTCCATGTTATCTGTCATCAAGGTAAAGTTTCTGCCAATAAGATGGTGACGCCACATTTTTAAGGCATGTATTACTGCTAAAAATTCCAGATCATATGTAAAGTAATTTTTCTCATGTATCTTCGGCTTTCTAGACTCATATGCAACAGCATGTCCTTCTTGTGTTAGGACTCCGCTGAGTCCATCATTACATCCGTCTATGCATACTATAAAATATTTATTAGGATCTGCAATTCTCAGAATAGGTGCTGTAGTCAGTAATTCCTTCAACTTCTTAAAACTGTCTGCACCCTTTTGATCCCATACAAACTTTTTCCCTTTCTTCTGTAAGGAGGTTATGGGATTTGCAATCTTTGAAAAACCTTCTATACAATTTCTATAATGCCCCGTAATTCCCATAAACGACCGTACATCTGAAACATCTTTAGGAACCGACCATTCATTAATTGCTTTTATCTTGTCGGGATCAACTGATATTCCTTCCTTCGAGATTATGTGACCTAAACACTGAATCTTATCCTTGTGAAAGTCACACTTACTAAACTTAGCATATAACTGATGATCTCTCAAAACTTGTAAAATAATACGCAGATGTTCATCATGTTCTTCCTTACTTTTAGAATATACCAGAATGTCATCTATGAACACAATGACGAACTTATCCAAGTATTTGTGCAGGATATTGTTCATTAAGAACATAAATACTGCCGGGGCATTAGTTAATCCAAATGGCATGACTGCGAACTCATAATGTCCATATAGAGTTCTAAAGGTTGTTTTAAAAATATCCTCATCCTTCACACGAACTTGATGATATCCTCACCTTAAATTAATCTTTGAAAATATCGTTGCTCCACACAGCTGATCAAATAGATCGTCAATGCGGGGCAACGGATATCGATTCTTGATTGTCATCTTATTCAGTTCGTGATAATCTATGCAAAGTCTTAAAGTGCCATCTTTCTTCTTAACAAAAATAATAGGTGCTCCCCAAGGAGACACACTGGGTCTTATATAGTTTGTATCAATCAGTTCCTTCACCTGTGATTTCAACTCATTTAATTCCAGTATATTCATCCTATATGGAGCTTTGGACTTTGGTACTACACCGGGTATCAGTTCAATGGTAAAATCTAGATCTCTCTTCGGGGGTAACCCTGGGATCTCTTCCGAAAAAACATCTTGGAAATATCTTAGGATAGGTATATCTTCTAGTTTTAGTTTGTCCTCTTTAGTGATCAACTCATCATGTACTACATTTACTACGAACATCTGACATCCTTTTCTAACTGCTCTTTTTACTTGCATGGCTGAAATCTGTCTAAGTGAATTTTTTCTAGGAATACCCTTTACTTCTACTGTTTCTCCTTCATCATTTAGACAAGTAAAACTTTTCTCATAACAATTCAAAATAACATGATGTGATTCTAACTAGTCAATTCCAATTAAAAGGTCATAGGACCCTAAAGGAAAAACATTCATCTTGGTTTGTGTCTTTAACTGATTCATAAATAAAACACAACTTTCAACAAAATCAGACACTTTTCTTTTTGTTCATGTTGCTAGTCTAACTAACTAGGATTTACTAAATTTTTTTGTTTTCAAATTAAGACGTTCTACTATATCAGGAGATATATAACTCAGGCTAGCACCTGGATCAATCAAAATAGAAACTGGATGGTTTTGTATCATACCTTCAATCTCTACCATAGAGACTTGATGTTCAGCTTGTCTGTTGTCTAGAGCTGCATTAATTTTGGGCATGTCTCTTGCCAAGTCTCCCATAGTAGGTTCAGCTTGTATGGAGTGAATATTGTTAACTGTCCGCTTCCTTTTGGGGCATTCTGAAGCATAATGAGGACCTTGGCACTCAAAACACTTTATAGATGCCTTTTGGTCATTAGTCCTGGTAACATTAGGTGTATTTCTAGGAGCTGTAAAATTCTGCTGCTGATTATTTTTGGGACTGTTTCCTTGGAATTTTCTATTTGGAAATTTTTTCTTTTGAAACCCAAAATTTCCATTGAACCTGAAATTCTTCTTTTTCAGCTAAAAGTTGCTGGGTTTATGATTTTTCCAGTTAGATGTTCCTTCTCTCTTCCGGTTTGTGTCATAGCAAAAAGTTGCTTTCCTCATGGCTTCTTCTAGGTTCTTTGGATTGTCATACTCTATTTTGTCCTTGATGTTGAATGGTAGACAACTTAGATACCTCTGAATCTTTGGTTTCTCCTCCATAAGGTATGGCACATACCTTAGCAAATTCAGAAATTTGTTGTTCAGCTCTTTCATGTTCATGGTTCCTAGTCTTAAATCATAAAATTCCTTGGATTTTTCTTCATAATATTGTTCAGATAGGAACTTCTTCTCGAAGTACCGTTTAAATGTGCTCCAATTCACATCCTTGTCCTTGATTCCCTTCACTCTTTTGATGTCCTGCCACCAAATATCTACCTTCCCGATCAAGTTGTATATTGCCATCTTTGCTTTCAATGATTCTGAATAATTATAGATCTGAAAATATTTCTTCATGCAGGACAGCCATGCTTCAGCTGTCTCTCCTTTTTCAGTTTCACCATTGAAAGTTGGGGGTTTGATCTTTTTGAACTCCCCTGAAATCTGCTCATATTCTTTATGGCTTTTCCTTTTTGGTTTGTAATCTCCTTCGCTGCTATCATTTGAATAATTACGTTTCTTTTTACGTATCTCAATAGCATCTCCTGATGACGTTGAACTGCTGTTTACATCATCAGTTTTTACTTTCTTACTTTTGTTCCCATGAGGTAAGTCTTCAATCTTGAAGGTATTTTCAATCCCTCTATCTTGTTCATCAGTGGGGCACTGTTTCGAACAGTACTTGGTTCAATTCTTCTTGTGCCTTCAGAATTTTCTCATTGTCTTGTTTTACAGATCTGATTTCTGCTTTTAACTCTTGAAATGCACGTAACAATTCTGATGAATTGTCATTCATCTCGCCATGGACTTCTTCTTCGTAATGCTATCCTGTGCTATGACTGTTTGGTCGAAATCTGTCCTCCATATGTTCAACTAATCCTTCCATACCTGTAGCTTATAAAACAAATTTCTGTATAATAAAAAAATTTAATTTTAATTAGTAAAAACAATTTCTGATATCATAAAATTTTCTGTTGCGTGTTCTTTGGTCCTTTTCAGGTCAAGAGTTCGAACATGAGCTCTGATACCATATGTAACATCTCGATAATTTCATAAAAAATTAAATTTTTTAGAAAGCATTAAAAGTCGAATTTACCAATGCGGAAATAATAATTGTTTAAACAAGCAACATTTAAATAATGAAATTACTAATCTTTTTCTTTAAGATGAATTATGATAACAACAAAATATAAGTTCGTAGCGCAAGTACTTCATTAGTTCTGCTTGTGTTTATTTGAAATCTACATGCTGTAATTAAGTTTATCCTATGATACACTTTCTTGACAAGGTACTGACAGTTTGTTTTGAATGATGGCGAAGGGGTCCTACGAGGTACCCTAAAGTTTACTTAGCTACGTTTAGTTAAGGCATTTGAATCTGTTTCACTGTGCATAAAAACAGGTAAGAAAACTGTGACAAAACAAGAGTTAAGAGTAACTGAAATTTTTAATTCACTGTCAAGGCAATGTGAAAACACTGAATACTTCCTTGCATGCAAAACCAAAATAATGAAGGTACGGATCGATATTCCACTTCTTGTTTACGTACTAAATTACAACTTATTAGTAATGATAAAGTCTTGTCGTCATCTTGCCAAAATGCAAAGAGTGTCAAAGTTTTGTGTAATAGATTGTACTATGAGTTTTTGGATTAAGTGCTAGACTCCCAAACACATATAGATTCTCTTGAAGTCTTAAAGCTTTTACATCTCTAAATTATAGTTTAGTATATTTACTATTAACATAAATATGACGATACTATTGTCAAAATGCAATGTTTAAAAGAAATCCTTTTCCATATAATATACATATGCGAATTAAATCTGAGCTAGCATTATTATGATCATATGCTAAAATAGCATAGTCGAGAAGGATAGTATTATCATAGTTCTATTGTAAAGTTGCTATACTATAAGGTCGTGCTATTTTAATATAGTATTTGTGCAACATAGTGAGAATATAAACAACTATTATTATATGCAAATATAATACACTCTATCCATACACTAAGTATCATACCTTTGTAATAAAAAGCGATCCTAGTTGCAAGACATGCTATGACATAAAAAAAAATGATCGAGCATTCGAAAGTTTATACTATGGATATGAAATGAATTAAGTTATAAATCCTAAGTTCTCGTAATGAAAATTTGATAGTGCCCGGTATTAAATTCACGGCAGTGTTGTGTTGGCAGATTCAATGTTACCAACTCAAGCATCGAATGCTCCTGGCCAACCTTCAAGGTGGAATGTACTGTTGTCTATCCACATCATCAACATCAAGTGGAAACCTTGTGTTCAAAGTTATTAACGATCCGAGCTGTGCTAAAAATTGGCCTTTGGGTCTAGTGACTTGGCGACATGGTAGTTATGATAATCAATACAGTGTTAAATGTGGTTGATGCTCGGTTTTCGACGTGCCCTGTTGGCTTCACCTCCATCATTGATCTCATGAAACCTTGGACTTTGAGCTAGGAACCCCAAGATCCACTATGTTCACACGATTTTCAAACTCTTTGTCATTCATTATGTTGGGAGTGGCTATATGGAGAGGCCGACAGGCCGAGAAACTCCAGGGTTTTGCTTAACTGTTGCTCGGGGATCCTTCCCATGGCTCGATACCATGATCTATTGAAAGTGGTTCTGAAACTTGTAACACTTTAAGAACTGCGCCTTCTGTAAGAGATTACAGTGATTTTAGGTGTTGAAGGTTCGAATCTAAGGTCTTCTCTACTATGTAAGTTGAGGAAATAATCCTCAGGGTTTCTATTTATTTTGGCTGGAAGATTTGGAACCAGGGTTCGATTCTACGTGAGAAATTGCCTAAGTTCTCAGAACTGGAACCCTCTTCGGTGAACTTAATGGATGGCTCTGTCGGTCCTTGTTGACTTCAGGTGGCTCATATGTGATGCTGCATTGTATAGGTAATCGCCGCATGTTAAGTGTTAAAAGGTTCTCTTAGTACTAGAATGAATAATTGCTGTAAAAATCTCGTTTAACCCAAGTGGATGTTGTGACAGGTTTTGATGCTTTGACGAAAGGATTCAGTGACTGGAGCTTGGAGTGAAGAAGTTGCTCAGCCAACTAGTAAGCCTCGGAGGTTCATTTCCTCGTAGGTACCCTGGCAAGGTGTGGCTGGTGTTTGATGTTGATACGAGTCTGAAAATTAGGTTTTCTTTTGGCAAGGTTTTCCTTGGCCGTGAAGATGATGTTTTTACAGAGTATTACTACGCTCGTCAAGGGTTGAATCCTCACCCTTAGTTGCTCATTCAGCCTTATGGTGTTTCGCTAAGGTGTTTGTAAAACAAAATGTACGAGGGATGAACCCTAGACTTGGAAAAAGTCGTGAAAAGAAATCTTAATACGTTTTAGTTTCAAGTTTGAGTTTATTTAAAACGATGTTTTGACTGAAATGATGCTATGTTTAGAATGAACTGGTAGCCGAGGGCTTACTTCACAAGAATAAATCTATACTTTATATCGTTTCAATTTAAAGTCTGGATAGTGATGAAAACTCATCTGTGGGTAATGAATCTACACTTAACTGAAATTATGGTTAGAATAACAATGTTTTGGTCTGAGCTTATCCTGAATAGATGATTGTTGTAACTATGAAAGTTAGACTGTAGGATGTTTGTTTTGGAAAATCTAATAAAAGGGGTTTTTAACCGTTGAACCTGTTACTGTCAAATGTAAATGTTTCGTTTTTCCTATGTTAAGGGTTTTGATCTTAAGTATGAAGTTTTTTTTGGAAAAGAATGCTAGTAACAAATAAAACAAAGTTAGGGTTATGTCTTATAATGACTGTTCTTGAATTGAAGTATTATAGTTGTTTAAAAAAAATGAGATAATGAATATTGAAAATGGAATGGTACCATATTATGATGTTTATCATTTTTTTTTATAATAAGTATCTATATATTATTTATGTGTAACGACTCTTAATAAAGAAATAATTGCAGCTGTAAAAAATAAATCTAGAATACAAAAATACTTGAAACTCATGGATTTATAATAATAGATTGCATAGTATTTACATCCAAAAAAGAGATAGAATTAAATTGAAGATCTAAGTCTGTGCAAAAATAAAGTGTTTTTCTTTTATTATTAAGTAGAAGAAATGCTATACATATGTTTATGATATGTTGTTCGATTTCCTGAGTTTTAAACATATAATTGATATGGTAGAAATTTAAAAGTAATCCTATAGTTTTAATCTATCTAATCACTTGGAATTCTGCCCTTCATGCATCTACATTAATTTTGCTTTTTTGTACTAGAGTACTATACAGGAAACAGTATGGGGAAATACAGAAAAGATTTTAATAATTCATTTTATTTACTTAACCCTCCTTAAACCATATCATCTCCAAGTCAGAAATCGAAACAGTTTCTTCTGTATAACGGTAAATAATAAATCTATAACGCAGAAATTATTTTCTCTATAACCAATAAAACAGAACAGTAGAACCTGATTGATTGTAGGAGAAACAAATAGCCAAAGGAGCCTATTCCACCCAACCTATTCCTGAAGACAGCCATAATTACTTGCCTTATGACCCCCGAGCCTGTTCACTAAGCCACTAGGAAGAAGAATCTGTAGAAGCTTAGGTTTATCAACTTGCAGTAGAAATGTAGATCATCCAGTCATAAAGACTCAGCAGTCCAATAGAACCACACCAGCACCTCTGGTTCTCTTCACAGAATATTTGAACAGCCTTACAATGCACTTCCACATAGCCTCCCTATTCGAATCTCTCAGTGATCACCCGATACACCTGAGGAAATATTTCTGCAGAAAATATTGTAGAGCTGCCTACTCAATTCGAATTGCCTTATCTAGGTTTCCTAGGCCTTTTAGTGCTTAACTTGGTCATTAATGAGCTAACAACTCTCTTCCACCCACCTGGGGGATAATGCCACAAATTTAGTGGTAGTTTTCCCATAACCAAAAGCTAGTGGTGGAATGCAAATGTTGCCATCTCTCCCATGCCTTCTAACAGCTTCCATTCCTCCTAGTGGGTTAGTGAACACTCATTTAACAGTTGCCTTGGGTGTTTGTCTCCTATTTTAATTTATCAAATATTAATAATCAGTAATTACAATCATCCTTGACCAAACTTGGTCATAATTACAAAACTTTGTAATTAAAATTTAATATAATGTATTTTGCAAATAAAATAAATAGTCTCAGAATTTGGGTAGGTGACATTCCCCCAATTCGAATTGGGAATATTTGCTGACCATAACTCACTCTATGTGCCCTCTTGGTGGCTATTTTTATCCCTAATATGTCATATGTGTCATAGGTTTGCAATGAGGTCTGCTTTTGTCATATTTTTCATAGATTCCTTCACCATTGTTGTCATAGGTGCCATGGAATCTAGCTACAAGTGTCACAATGACTCTTCCTCTTCCTTGGGAGTTACTCTTCCACTCCAATTCAAACTTCCTAAATCCTTGCCATGAATATTTCCTCTTGATCGCCCCAAAGTACTTTACCCTCCACCTTGGACTCGAATTGGTGAGAGAATGATGCAAAGTGTAGTGGGGAATCTTGCCACATGTGGGTCCCACAACCTCTTATGTGCCCTCATGATCCAGTGCCACCTTATTTTATTTTATTATTATTATTTATTTGACCCATTTAATGTGAATTTTCAAGTCTAAGGTCATTTTGGGACTTGTAGCTCCCTTATTAAAAATTTTGATGCTTCCACCCCCAACCTAGGGAACTAATAAGTCAGCATAATTTTTCCTCCGTGATAGTTTATTTGGATGGGGAAATTACAAACTTTGAATTGGTAATTTTCTCTTCATGTGACCCACCTTGTCCATTTGGCTCTAATTTTACATTATTACTAACTTGGACATCATGCTTGGTAATTATTTGACCCTTAGCACCAATTTGACAAACTATCATGAACATGGCCAAGTGGCTTAGGCCATTGTGACCCAATGAAAAATTTGGGGACATGAAAGATCCTCCCCTCCCAATATTGCTTGTCCTCAATCAATTTCAAACATGGATGTTGAAGAACCTGCTTTCCTTCCAAAAATTTGCTTCCAAAACTTTGAGTAGTGGCACTCATGTACTGCAATTGTGTGTTTCCAAAAATAAAGAGATGTGGATTTTTTTAATTGATATCTCCTGTGACATTACCACTAAAAACCAAAAGCTTAATTAAATCCATCAAAGAAAAATTGCACAATTATTCTTTACCTCTTTCATATTTTGGAAACCTTTTCTGAACTTCAACCCTTTTGCTCATGGTATAATTCTTTGAAGTTTCCACTAAGTTGCCAAACCTTGACTTTCCAAGATTCCAAGAAAATTTCAAAGAGGAACCACCATGCTTGTTGTTGCACTACTCTGATTACAATCACCTTCTCAAGTGGTGACTCAATCTCCCATACTGCTTATTGCCCCCCAAAATTGAAACCAATGAGACCAAAAATGATCCCAGGGTCCCAAATGATCATGATACATGTAGGGTGTGAAATTTCTTCTATGAAATGCCATGAACACTAAGCATGTGAAAACTTAATCCATCTCTCAAAAGGTCTCCCACATAGGAAACTCGAACACTTCTCCGCAAAGATGAACTCAAACAACTGAAGGTTGGTTTTCTCTCTCAAACTAGCAATCGAACTGCTGCTCCAAGTGAGATGAAACCAAGCTACACTAGGATCCCATTGCTTTTATTGCATCCTTACAAACATCATGAGTACAAAAGATAGATCATCAAAGTACATAACAACATCATACAAAGGTACATTGAGAAGGTACCTCATCAAAGAATCATGAAAGTGCTTGTACATCCGAGTAAGTAGATCATCATGTGCCCCATACACACAAGCACAAAGTATTATATCAAATATGTTCCAATGACATAGGTGAGGATCCCATGTATTATAATGCTGCTCCAAAAGAATGTAAGATGCATCAAAATAATCATCCATGTGTTCTTTCATCCAAGAATTTAATGAAGAACCTCCACCAAAATTTGAACCCAGTAAGGAGCAAAGAAAACAGGGAGACTTCAAGTGGCTCAAAGTAGTCTCATCAATACACCCATGCATATGTGTATCATAGATAAATAACAAAGGATGTTGCTGCCAATACGAATGTGCTCCAATCATAAATCTCTTCACCCAAGTATTGGATGAAGTTCCTCCAACATCAAATGAACTAAGCAATGGGAAAGGAAAATAATGAGTCTTCAAGTGACTCAAGTGAACATAATAGGTGCATCCATGTAGATGTGTATCATCATAATGTAACAAAGGATGTTGCTGCAAATGTAAAGAATAAGGTGCTCTAATAATATCATCATCAAAAAGAGAGATAGGATTTTCATACTCCTCATGTGGCACCATCAAAAATAAACCTTTCACCCAATTTTCATCCCCAATTGATGTGGATGAAAAAGAAGTAGGGGGTGAAGAATTGTGAACCAACCTTAACTCTTTGCAACTCTTACCCATCAAAAGTTCGAATGCATCTTCTCCATCATTGGTTGGTGCAACTATTGCGAGATCATGTGTGTCCTCCAAGGCTCTGCAACTCTCACCATGAGGTAGCTCATAATCCCTCTAAACAAGAACAAGTGCTTGGATTACTTCTTGTTTGAATGTAGCATCTTCAAGCACCTACATATCAACATGTACCTCATGTTCCACCATCACATGAGGTTCCTCCTTTGTAACATAAAGGCTTTCAGATATTGAATGGTTGTATGATATGTAGGAGGGTGTAGAGGACCTTTGCAACCTCTCTTGAAGTTGCTCAATCTGCACCATATATTTTTGGAGTGCGTTTTGGGTGGAATCCAACTCATTTGAGAGCTTGTCATTCTCTTCTGCATCCTTCAAGTTTATTCCATGATACAAACCAACAAGCTCAATTAAATAATCTCTATTAGAAAGAAAATTATTTTTTTTACCGTTGGTGTCCAACATTGCCTTATGGATTTTCTCCATGTATTCAGGGGAATATTTCTCCTCCACACCAACAAAATTTCAAAACCAATGCACGTGTGTCATGGAGAGTCTTCAAGGCCTCTTGAATCTTCTTTTCATTTATCTTCAAGGACCCTGCAAGAAAATTAGCTTCTTGCAAATGAACCTCCTCTTATTATTCCTTCTTGCTTGGACCAACTTCATGAAGCTCAAGTGGTGATGGGGAAGTTGATCTTGGTTCTTCTTCAACTGTTACAAGGTCTTCATCTCCATGGTCAATGGAACTTTGGCTTGCAGCAACACCTTCAAAAGTGATCTCTATGTCACCAACATAGAGGTGTGAGCACCCATCAGTAGGTACTCCTTCATAGTTCAAGCATCCATCAGTAGATGCTCTTTGATCCATGTCCAAAGTAGAATGTGTCTCAGAATGATCTTCAATAGTTTCAATGGAATCTTCTTCATGCTCATGTGATGTTTATTCATCTTTTTCAGAGTCACTTTGGAGTGACTTTCGATGCTCTTCATGTAATGCTTCTTCTGCTTCAAAACCTACAGAACTAGGTGTCTCATGAGTCTCCTCAATGTTTGTGGATGGTTGATTGTTCTTTACCGAGTTCACAAATTCACTCTTATGCCTATATACAAATACCCAATCTACAAAGTCTTAAAAAAGAATGGCCTTCTTTGTCTTTCCCATCAAAGCAAGATATGCCTGATATTGCTGAGGCTAAGTTTTACATGTTGCTCTCAATATTTATAATTCATTCATAGTATTAGACTTTGGTGGTATGGCACATTCATATTCATCATACACAGGGTCATAATAATAACCCTTATCCCTTATGAAATTGTAAGAAGTGCTGCATGATGGCACCTCTTCCTCATACCATTCACATTCTTCTTCATATTACTCACAATCATCTTCATATTTCTCATAGGAGTCATTATAATAGTAAGACATGGCTGAAAATTCTTCTTTAATAGATGATATTAATGCACATGTGCAAGGACCATGCTCAGATACCACTGTAATATCCCTATTATGAAAATTCACTCAATTTGGACCAAATTTTGAACTTTGGATTGGTGAACTCAAGTTGCTCCAAAATCAACCAAATGCTTTTGAATATTATAGGGAGGCACTTGGGAGGAATTAAAACACCCTAATGAAACCCTTAGACCCTTATAAATCCATTATAAACATTTAGGGTTTGCAATTCTCAAGGACGAAGGAAGGGGAGTAAAACTAGTTGAATTAGATAGTTGAAAATCCCACTTGACTAGTAACTTATTGGCCTTTTTCTGATATGAGACTTGGATATGATAAAGGACCTCAAGGGAAAAAAATGAAACATTAAATCATATTTTATGGTCTACTATGACTCCCAAAAAAACAGCAGGTTGTATGACATCAAAATGGTGAGGAAATGGTCAACAAGGACATAACGTTTAATGCACAATATTTTAGCAAAAATTCAAGGGTCTGCACACAAATTTTGATTCATTCATATCACTTCATATGCAGCTCTAAACATGAGCTAAAACTCAGAAAAGGTCTGATATAAAACAGAAACAAAGTCACTACAAAAACACCATGTGAAACTAGTGATGAAACTAGCTCGAATCTTGATTTTGTTTGGAAATATTACATGGAATGTATGGTAATTCAAGATGTGTCAAATAACTCAATATAAGTAATCTTGAGCACTGCGGCTGGAGATTAGGTCATGAGCGGAGGTCGGTGGGCTCTGTGCAGCCCAATGCAGACGACAGTAGGTCGTCTGTCATGTCAGCTGGGCTGCACGCTTCCCAAGAAAGGCTCCAGCTGTGGTTTCTAGGTTTGCTCCTAACTTTTTACCAGGTTTTTTTAAATTTTTTTACTGTTACTCTCTCCTTGGGAACGCACCTGTTTTCTCCTATGGATACGATGGACGAGGTGGATTACGGTAGTGACACATTGCGGCACTAAGACATCTGGAGCTCGCCACTTGGCGTTTACTGAAATTTTGAGGGGAATAGTGGTTTAGGGTTTGGAGGCTTAGCAGGTAGATGGACTTCTGATGGACCACATGCAACCCCGGAGGCAGATATTCTGCCATTCCAAACCAACTCGCCGTTCTGGAAAGGTCCTGCAGAAATTTTTGTGCCGGAGGAGAGGTGTGTGAGCATTTGGGGTGTTAAGGGTTTTTGTAATTCACCTTCTCTAGAGTCGTTGAGTGCTGGTATTGGGGAGCTACCGGACTTCATTAACTCCTCAGATGGTTTCAATCCTCTTTCACTTGTGCAGGGTATCAGAGTTGAGTCGGTGGCTAGCGAGGACAAACAGGAAGGCATTTCGTCACCTCTCGGAGGTTTTGTGGCAGCAAATTTGGACTTTGCCGAACAGCGTGGTTTCTCTAGCCCGTCCGGGGATTCTGATCAGCGGGACCGTGGTCGTGTAGACATACTAGCAGGGTTGAAGGATAAAGAACCACACATGAAGAGCTGAAGGAAGTGGATTAAGAACACGGGAAAAGCTCCTAATTACGCGCTTGGGGAAGACATTGGCATCCAACAGATAGTCAGGATGTTCAAGTCGGTGCTGGTGGGTCGGGTTTATGGAAAGCCTGTAAGTCATAAGATGGTGATTTCGTGGGCCTTGGGGGCTTGGATTGGTCATTGTGGTTATGTCCCTCGTGTAGTGGGGCTTTTTGGAGGGTGGTTTGCTTTCCATTTTTCCTCGGATGCACATGCACAGTGGGCATTAAGCTTAAACTGGTCGATTCTTAAAGTTCCACTTTTGCTTAAGCCGTGGAATCCTCTCTTCGATGCTAACCACGAACGTATGGATGTTATCCCGATCTGGGTTCAGCTTCCGGGTCTCCCTTTACACTACTGGACCGAGGAACATTTCAAGAGGATTGGTAACCTGTTGGGGACTTACCTGGATGCATATTTTTCCTTTGTGGCAACTGCGATGCAAAAGGTTGCACGCATTTTGGTGAGTATCAATGTTAGGGAAGGGTTATATGAGGGCATGGATCTGAAATGGGGGCCTTACACATTTTAACAAACCCTGGACTATGAAAATGTGCCATTTCGGTGTAGACAGTGTCATGAATACGAACATCCGGCTATTGAATGCTATGTGCCTGTTCGTATGAAGTTTGGTAATACTCTAAAGCAACGGATTGTGGCTAAGGAGGTCGGGGTGACAATGGAAGAGGATGTTGAGGACCAGCAGGTGTTTGTACGTTCTGATATGGAGGTTCCTATGGTTGGTCGATCGGATGGAGAGGTTCCTACGGGCGGTGAGGAGGCTGTTGACAATGTGGAGGAGGAAGGTTCTGTCCCGGTTGTGGGTGTCAACGTTGTCACTGAAGAGCCGGAAACTACTCAGTTATGGGATTCAGCTCAAGAGGGATCTCTGCTTTCCTTTCTTCGGTCACCGGACATGGCAGCAGGTTCTTCTTCTGTTACCTTTACAAATCCTTCCTTCATTCTTTTTATTAAAAACTTTACTTTTCCTGGTCTGGATTGGGTGGAAGGGTTTAGGAATCTACATATTTCCCCACAGTTGATGTCATCTCTTTCGGTCCCTTTTTGTTCAGTGGATTCACCCCCTGTCGTGGATCCTTTGTTGTTAGATTGCTCCTCGGATAATAACCCTGAAGACCCCCCTGATCAGTTGACTACACCTTCCGAGCCCTCTTCACCCACTGGCTCCTCGGAGTCTGGTTATTTTCTGAGGTCTATGAATAAGCATTCTGCTGGGGGGCTGGGGAAAGAGAACACAAAACCGCGCAAACCCAGAGGTAGGAAGTCCTTCATTTCCCAAGCTAAGTCCAGAGCCTTCTCGGACCTTAGGAATGGTAAACAATTGTCTATCGAAAGGGCACTTACAGCGGTGAATGCCCATAAGGAAAGGATCCGATGAAGATTATGTCCTTAAACTGTCGAGGTCTTGCTGGTCCCTCCAAAAGACCTGCACTGCGCCGGATGTTGCAACTGGAACATCCTGATATTATGTTGTTTCAAGAAACTATGTGTAGTGGTGAAGAAGCTGTTAGTAGACTTAAGTTATGGTTACCGGGTTGGGGTTTTGAGGGTTTGGATGTCAGGGGTCGCTCCGGAGGTTTGGCGATTGGCTGGAATGAAGCTAAGGTGTGTGTTTCCTGTCTTTGGGGAATGCATTCGGTGTTAGGCATGACTTGTAAGTCATTGGATTTTGACAAGATTTTTACTATTGTTAACATTTTTGGACCTTATTGTGATAGAGAACCGTTTTGGACTGCCCTGCTGGATAGAGATTTGCTCAAGGGAGATTCAACGATCCTAGGAGGGGATCTCAATTTTTCTCTTGGGTATGCTGAGATTTGAGGGCCACACGCTCAAGTGGATCCTCTTTCAAACTTTTTTATTCGGAAATTTTCAGAAGGCAATTAGATTGATGTGGAGCCTGTATGCTTGAAGCCATCCTGGAGAAACAAGAGAGTTGGTATGGATAGAGTGGCAAAAAGGTTGGACCGTTTCCTTATTTATGAACAGATTGTGGAGACTATTTTCTATGTTAGGCAATGGATAGGGTTGGGAGGTTGTTCAGATCATGAACTGATTTTTATGGAGTTGAAGGCAGGCCTTAACAAACCTCCAACACCCATAAAATTTAATAAGGTTTGGTTGGAAGACCCAACCTTTTTTGAACTGTTTCACCAGCATTGGATCGCGTATCACTCGGGCTCTGTCCATACTGCAGCCTTTCATTTTGCGGAGAACATTAAATCACTCAAGGAACCTATTAAAACATGGACTGTAGTTAAGAGGAGTTGGGATGACAGGGATCTCAAGTCTATTGAAGAGGAAATTACTTCTATTTCTGAGGGAACAGGCGGTGGATATTGCTCTTAGGCAACGAAGGAACATCTTGTAAAACTAGTGGATAAGAGGAACAAGATCCTTATACAAAATGAAGAGGCATGGAGACTGAAAAGTAGGGCCATTTGGCTGGAAAGTGGGGATGATAATTCTAAGTTTTTTCATGCATACGCTAAAGGCAGAAGATCTGTCAACACAATATGGAGCCTTGAAGATTTTGATGGTAATTCTCAAGCCACCTTTGATGGATTGGCAGGGGTTGGGGTTAAAAATTTCCAGGACCTTTTCAAAGCCAACAACAGAGTGAATATAGAGGAGGTCATTAGGGTAGCTCAACTTTTTCCTCGGTTTGTTGAAGAGGATGATAACCGGATGTTGATGGACAGCATTACAGGGGATGAACTGAAGGACGTTTTGAATAGTTTTCAGAAGGACAAGAGTCATGGGCCTGATGGATGGACGATTGAATTTTTTATAGCACTTTTGGATATTATTGGTGATGATCTCTTACAGCTTGTTGAGGATTCTAGAAAGGGAGGCAGAGTACCTGCCAGCATAAACTCTACTTTCATTGCTCTAATTCCTAAAGTGGACACCCCTTCCAATCTTAATGATTTTCGGCCTATTTCCTTATGCAACTGTGTGTATAAGATTGTAACAAAAGTGATTGCTCGAAGACTCAAACCTATCTTATCTACACATATCTCAGAGGAGCAGTTTGGGTTCCTTGAAGGGCGCCAGATTCATGAAGCAATTGGTATAGCTTAGGAAGGCTTACACAGTATCAAATCCAAAAAGCAGAAAGGAGTCATTTTAAAAATTGATCTATCAAAGGCATATGACAAGGTTAGTTGGCTTTATATTCGACTTATGCTAACACATTTGGGGTTTGAGATTGGTTTCATTCGATGGATCATGACTTGTATAACCACAGTTTCCTTCTCGGTATTAATGAATGGAGCAGCGACCCCCTTCTTTCACTCGAGTCATGGCCTGCGTCAGGGATTCCCACTGTCTCCCTTGTTATTCTTACTGGTGGCCGAGAGCCTGAGTAGGGCTATTAAGGAAGCTAAAAGAACGGGAGACCTTGAAGGGATACTGGTGGCACCTGGCACCTCTCTATCACATCTGCTTTTTGTGGATGACATACTAATTTTCTGCTCAGGTTCAAGAAGGGAAGCAGTTAAACTTAAAGGAATTCTGGATCTCTTTTCCATTGCAACTGGAATGGAGATTAACGATGAGAAATCCTCACTTACTGTTTCTCTCTTGTGTGAGGAGGAACTACTCACTTACACTGATCTGTTTCCCTTCCATCTCCTTATCCTTACTGAAGGGTTAAGATATATGGGCTTCTATTTAAAGCCAAATAACTATTTGAAACAGGATTGGGTATGGCTTTTGGAAAAGTTGGAAAAAAGATTAAAAAGATGGAGCTTCAGGTGGCTTTCTCGAGTTGGTAGGTTGGTATCGGTGAAGTCGGTGCTGGAAACCATTCCAGTGTATTGGATGTCCCTAGCATGGATTCCGAAGGGGATTCTGGAAGCAGCTAGGAAAATCTGTTTCAAATTTTTGTGGAATGGCAAGGAGGATGCACATGTGACTCCCTGGGTGAAATGGGAGAGAATCGCAGCTCCTAAAGCTCTGGGAGGATGGGGACTAAAACACATATTTTATTTCTCTAAAGCATTGGCAGCAAAGTGTGGATGGAGGTTAATCAAATCAGGGGGCTTCTGGGCTAGAGTTATGATTCAAAAATATATTGAACCAGATACAGTGGATGAGTGGATTAGGACCCCGCACAAGTCTCATAAAGGGGGGTCTGTTATTTGGAAAGCTCTGGTCTCCTCGTTTCATGTTATTGAACAGAATCTAGTCTGGGATGTAGGCAATGGGAAGAAGCTGAGGATTGGACGTGATCCTTGGGTGGGATGTGAAGCACAACACCTATTGTCAGCAGGGCTAATTGAGGAACTAAGGCAGAGGGATATTATTGTTCTCCATCACTTGGCGGACGTGGAGAATTTCTGGATGGGAAGGCCTGTTTGGAGGAGAACAGAAACCTTTGGATTAGATATGGTTAAGGAGAATGAACTTAGATTGTACTTGAGGGCCCTTAGTAGGGATTAGATTTTCCTCAAAGATAGAAACGACACCTTGGTATGGGATGGGGATCCCTCGGGCATATATACTCCAAAATTTGGTTATCAGTGGATCAGTGAGAACTTCGAGGACATAGAGCAGGTTTGGTGGTGGAAAACTATTTGGAGAATACATTGCCCACTCAAGGCTAGAATTTTCATGAGGTGTGTCTTGGCCAACAGGATCCCGACATGGGATTTTTTGCAAAAAAGAAGTCTGCAAGGTGCAAGTAGGTGCTACCTGTGTTATCAGAATGAGGAAAATGTACTACATTTGTTTCTCCATTGTAGCTTCATCAAGGAGGTATGGAATGTTGTATCTAGAATTTTAAAGGTAAATTCCCTTTGGGATGGGAATTCCCTTGAGGAGGCTTGGAGCGGTGGTCACATAATCCTGCATTTTTCAATTACAAAGGGCTCCCCCCTATTGTTATATGGGGAATCTGGCTATCTCGGAACAATTGTTTGTTCTCTGAAAAAAAGGGACTTCCAGCTTTAGTGGCTATTAACAGTTGTGGCATCCTTTTAGCTCTCCAGCGTATCAGACACGCTACTATTCCTAGAAATATTCAACCGGTGGATATCGATCGAACTCAGCCATGGGGTTTCTTCGATGGGGCTTGTCAGAATGAACTTTGTGGGGGAGGGGCTCTTCTTTTTATGTCTCCTACTCATTTTTATGTGATGTCGTTTGGATTTGGGAGAGGGACCAATAACTGGGCTGAGATTCTCAGTCTTAAGTTATCAATCTCCTTTGCTGTGGAACATTCTGTCAGTAATATTTCAGTGTTTGGGGACTCATTGAATGTGATAAAGTGGGTAATGGCATGTATCAGTGCAACAACCGGAGAATCGCTGCTGTTTTGGAACAAATTCAGAATGTCTCTTACACCTTTGATACTTTCAATTGCAGGCACGTATTTCGCGAAAATAACGCAGAGGCGGACAAAGCCTCAAAGAAAGGATTGCTACTAGGAATCGGTATTTGGAAAATCATTGAATTTAAAGACGGGATTGGCAGGGAATTGTACCACAGACCTTTTATTGAATGATCTTAAGACAAAAATTTTGGAAGTATGATGAACTTCTAGTGATTTCAGCTGAACAGTAGGTTGGATTTATGTAATTACTTTCATTCTCGGTTTATATTTGCTCTTTAAAAAACTTATACAGGCAGGCTTAAAATATTTTTGTAAAACTATTCAGATATGCTACAGGATCTTAACATCCCATTGTAAAAGATGTTATTGCTCACGTGGTGAGAACATCACTGCTCTTTTCAGACAAAAGCTTAAAGCTAGATTTAGTGGCTACATCTTCCACTCAAACTGAGTGATGACGTTCAATGTAATTATATACTCTTAAGGATGAAATGAAATTACGCTTTTTTTTTCAGGGAAAAAAAAATTCAAGATGTGTCTCTCATATGCAGTTCATTAAAATGATATACATCAAACAACATGACAATGGAGTCGAAATATTGGTTCCCACAATATTTATGCAGCTATGAGTGTGCCATAACACTTGTGCATGGACATTGTTAGTGTTTTGAGATAGAGATAGTCAAGAAAGAAGATAGAATATGAACTCGAATTGAAAGGGGGCTCAAACCTACATCAAAAAATCTCCATGAATATATTTTGAGAGGTTTGAATCACCTCTCATCCAACCAACTTGTATAGGAATCTTTCACCTTCGAAATTGGTTTTAAGGCAGTGAGGATGAACATCTACAGTGCAAGGACAAGCTAAGCTCTCCAAGAGTGCAAATAAAAAATGATCCAAAATATACTCTCCTTTGTCATCCTCCTCTTTTATTAACCTCATATGAACTCATGAGGTCGAATTCCCTCCAAGAGACTTCACGCAACTCTAATTAGTGATAGATTCTCTCATGAGACACCTGTCCACTTCTTCTGTGCATTCCTCTTTCCCCCAATTCGATGGGAATCTTGGCTGATAATAACTCCCTCTATGCGCCCTCTTAGTGGCTATTTTTATCCCTTATATGTAATATGTGTCATAGGTCTGCAATCAGGTCTGAATTTTTCATATTTTTCATATATTCCTTCATCATTGTTGTCATAGGTGCCATAGAATCTAGCTATAAGTGTCACAATGCTTCTTCCTCTTCCTTAGGAGTTACTCTTCCACTCCAATTCTACCTTCCTAGATTCTTGACATGAATATTGCCTCTTCATCTCCCCCAAGTACGTTATCCTCCACCTTGGACTCAAATTGGTGAGAGAATGATGTAAAGTGTATTGGGGAATCTTGCCACATGTGGGTCCCACAACCTCTTATGTGCCCTCATGATCCAATGCCAGCTTATTTTCTTTATTATTATTATTTATTTGACCCATTTAATATGAATTTGTAAGTCTAAGGTCATTTTGGGTCTTGTATCTTCCTTATTCCAAATTTTGATGCTTCCACTTTCAACCTAGGGAACTAGTAAGTTAGTGGATTTTTTCCTCCATGATAGTTTATTTGGATGGGAACATTACAAACTTTGAATTGGGAATTTGCTCTTCATGTGACCCACCTTGTCCATTGGCTCTAATTTTACATTATTACCAACTTGGACATCATGTTTGGTATTATTTGACCCTTAGCACCAATTTGACAAAATATCATGAACATGGCCAAGTGGCTTAGGCCATTGTGACCCAATGCCAAATTTGGGGACATAACAAGTAATTAGTATACCACTCATGTAATGTGATTAAGATTCAAAAAAAGGAAAGATGCTTAAACTATCATTTCAAATTTTACTTTTTCGACTAAACTCATCGATAAGTTTCCACCTTCCACCATCTCTTAAATCAAAGTTTTAGGTCAACTATAATATGAAAAAGTCAAAAACATAAATATAATTATTATTTTCAATATATTCTTTTTTATTCATAATATTTTTACATAAAAAAGAAAATCAAAACAATATAATCCCATCCACTTACAAACCAACAAAGTAATGAATAAACTACTTATGTAATAAGCTTCCACCTTTCAACATCTCCCAAATCAAAATTTTGGATCAAATATAACATGAAAAAAAGTCAAAAACCGAAATATAATTATTATTCTCAATATTTATTATTTATTCATAATACTGTTACATGAAAAATAGAATCAAAACAATATAATGACATTCACTCACAAAACAACAAAGTAATGAATAAAATACTTATGTGATATAAGATTCTTAAAGAGGGTGGAAGCTCAAACTATCATGTTATAGGCCCACTTTCCCACTTTACTTATTTAGTAAGTTTCTACCTTAAATCAAATTTGTTGGAAAATTCCTCAAAATCTTTTATTTTTATTCTTTTTAGTATTAACTTTTTTCTCGACAAAGCTTTTCCTTGTTTACATTTATATCTATATATATATAATTTTTATAAATAAAAAATGTTTACTAATTAAATATAAAAAAATAGGTGGATGTATTAAGTATTTTGAAGTTTTCATTCTTTTATACACTATCATTAAATTTCAAATTCACATATTTTTTTTATAATTTTGACTAAATTATTTTACGATATAATAAATGATTTGGCTTTCAATTATATTATTTGTTATCATTTATTTCTTGCATGTTTTGTCTATTATTCAAATTTTATTTTACAATATGTCTTAAGTAAAAATCTCTATTTTAAAACTTGCAATTATAATGCCTTTTAAATTATAAGTGTATAATATAATCATAAACATAGTTACTAAATTGAATTAAACTATATTATCATTTTTGTGTGAGTGTGTATGTTGAATCTTTGTCATTCTCTAGGTTTCGTTAATGTTGGAATTCGATGGCAATGTTGTAGGGATGTCTTTGAAGACTAATATCATTCAGATTCAACATGCGCTTGCATTTGTGTTAAGGTTGACTTTAATTGATGCCTCTCATAGTTTATTATTTTAAAGTGGAACAACTTTCATCAGTGCCAAGATTTGGATTATAAGAAAAAAACTTTCATATATCATTGCATCTTGTTGGAATATGATTAATGGACCTTCTCCCAAACAAATAGTGATTTTCTCCAAGCCTATTGCTTCATCAATACTCCCATTTCCCTTTCTATAGCCAAGGTTGGCACCAAGGTTCAATAAAGAACTTGAATCCATCAATAACATGCAAGTAATTTAGATAAACAACCCCTTACGTCGGTTAAAGTGACCACATAAGTTGAATAACGCTGACTTAGAAAGAAGCTCAATCTTTACATTTTTGAAGGCTAATATCAATCAGATTCAACATGGCATTCATACATGTGCTTGCATTTGTGTTGAGGTTGACTTTAATTGAGGTCTCTCATACTCAATTATTTTAGAGTGGACCAACTTTCATTGGTGTCAAGGTTTAGATTATGAGAATAAAAATTTCATATATTATTTATGTTTAGAAACTGGCCGTTTGAAGGATGCATTTCCCAATGCTAAGATTTCATTAGAGAAAAACGAGAAAAATCCTAAGCATGTTGTTGGAATATGACTCTTGGAGCTTCTCCCAAACAAATAGTGATTTGCTCCAAGCATGTTGCTTCATAAATGTTCCCAATTCCCCCTCTATAGCAAAGGTTTGGCAACAAGGTTCAAGAAAGCAACTTGAATCCATCAATAACATGCAAGTAATTTAGATAAACAACCCCTTATGTGGCTCAGAGTGACCACATAACTTAGATAACGCTAACTTAGAAAGAGACTTAACCTCTACATTTGATTTGAAATTTTTTACTAAAAATATAACTTTTGATAACAACTTTACGAGATCCAAAGAAAATCTCACTTTATATTTATTGTTAATTATTAACATCTAATTGAACAATCAAATATTAAATACCCTATCTTTGATCTAATCTTAATATGAAAAATATTGTCATACAATTTAAAATTCAATCATCTAAATGTTGAGTATAATTGTCATTGATGCCAAAAGAATTCATTAATGACAAAGGATATGATGATATGGGATATATGATGATGTGGCATGTGTGATGAGTGCGCAAATCCATCTGATGGTGTTCTAGTACCTTCATGATGTCGTTGTTACGATTTGACATCATTATATAAAGTTTTGACAGTTTGGTGAAACTCTGGAAATTAACTAAGTATTGGAAAATTAGTTTAAGTTGCTCTAGGAAAACAGAACGCCATATCTCATAGGTTAATGATAAAAAATATCTAAGAGTGTCAGGATGTAGCTTGTTGACTTGTGCATCTGACCATGGCCTTAGTTTTCTTTAAGAGTGTTTGAGGAGAAATATACAAGTCTGCCAAAACAAGGGTTCAGGCTGTTTTACTGGTTGGGAACCCAATTCAATAAAATGCCCACCCAGGTCAGAGGATAATGAATTGGAAGGTGAAACCAATTGTGATGAGCTCAGTTAGATGGATACTATTGTTTGGTATCATATTTTCATTTTTTTGGTGAAATAAAAATTCCCCTTGAAAATTGAAGGATTTGGCTAAGTATAAAATCTTCCAGTAAAACCGCCTAAGTAGCCTTAGGAAAATGCCCGCCACCTTCTGTATTTGATTGTTTAGTTAATTCTGAGGATATAGGAATGTATAATTTTGGTTTGTGCATCTAAACATATGATTATTTTTCCAAAACAATCATTGAAGGTGAAGATATTGGCTTGTCAAAAATGCCCTCTAGCATGATTTACACTGTCCCAGTAAAATGCCTGCCAAGGAGAGAGGATGAGGTTGCAGAGGATGGAATTGACATGGATGGAATATGCACTAGCATAGATCCATCTTAAACCCGTATCTATCAAGCACCGAGAGGGATCCAATTTCTTGAGGTGTATTTATTTCTTAAAATTTAAATTCAAGAAATTTGATCTCTCTTGATTTATAGATCCGGGTTTAAGTTTTAAGTTTTTAATTTATAAACAAACATCTATTTTTTAATTACTTTTCATAACATTTTAGCCAACATGAATTTCTTTAATTAATTTTTAATTAAAAAAATTACTTTTTATGTTTTATTAGATGTAACGGTACATACACATTAGAACATCTCCCCCACACTGGGTTGTAGAGCACCTCTTTTCACTCGGTGTAATGATGTCCTCCATGTTGTGGATGCTTCACATTTCCAATATTGGTGAAAATAAAAATCACCTCATAATGACTTAGGGTTTGATAAAATTGTCTAAGTGTTAAATCAGGGGTTTAAGAGGCCATTTGCAAATGCATTCTAGATGCTCTCTTTGTGTCAATAAATTCAACAAATGATATGGATCTGCTCTTTTTTGAATTGTCCATCTAGTCATGTTCTCAGTTTTCCCTTTGGTGGTCACACGTGTGAGAAATGGACCTGCCAAGTTGAAGAAAAATCATGTCTACACAGTGTATGGAAAATGCCCGCACAAGGGTTTATATATGCCCGCAAAGGCATTAATAATATTCCCACACAAGGCTAAACAATATATGCTCACAAGGTTTATGAAATTCCCGCACAAGGCTTACAATATGCCTACAGAAAGGAAGTGATGGAGTTTCTGCGTGTTTCTACAGAGAAGTTGCTCACGATGAAGGATGACATGATACAATAAGCTACATGAATAATTAATATGTCACGAAATAAATAAAACTAACTATCAGAAGCTATAAGTCAATTAAGCAAATATTTAATAAATAGAGATATAAATAAACAAAGATATAATAAACAGAGTATATTATTCATTATTAATAAACAAAGATTTAATATTTTTGGGAAGACACGATTATGAAAAGACACAAGTTTTAGATTGAATATATGTGACTGTAAAAGGATGAGATACATGATGTTAAAGATATATAAACATATACTTGAATTGGAAGAAAGATGTCTCTACAGTCCAGATCGAAGTAGCAGCAAGAAAAGACAAAGACCAAGAAAATGAAGAATAACCAGTGATATAATTGAAGAAATAAGAAGATCTGGAAATCTTATAAAAACAAATAAGGGTGGTTTGGAGGTGAAAGGATAGGATGCAAGCCTGTAGGGGGTCGTAGTCCTTCCAGTTGTTGTTGGTTAACAGGGTGTTGGTGCATCCTTCAATCGTTGCTGAAAAATTTGGGTGTTGGTGCATCCAGCAAGTCGGTGCTTGTAAACTATTTGTAAATATAATTTTGCAGTAATAGAAAGTATTGGTGGTTTTCCCAATTGGGATTCCATGATAATATTGTGTGTTCTGTCTTCATTGTTGATCCTGTTTTAAGTGATAAAAATTTAAATATATAGCCTAATACTGATTCACCCCCCCTCTCAGTATTACTTAATATTCTAACACTAAATAATATAATTCCTTTTTATAATATAATTCTTTATATTTTTATTGAAAATAAAAGAATAAAAATTAATTAAATCGACAAAACATCTGAATTAACTCATAGGTTCTCAATATCAGTTTAAGGGCCTACTCCTCTTAGTTAGTAAGCTTCGTGGCCATCCCTACTTCTGCATGAAGAGTCAAAGGACACACCTAGTCACTTTCATAGCCAGTTAATGCCTATAAAGATATACCGTCGTGAAAACATTGTAATAAATCATCATTCATTTATCAATTATACATTTTATATATTCAATGTCCATTGTATAATACTTCTATGTTAAAAACACTCTACTACAAAAATCAAAATTAATGTGAAAAAATCATTGAACAAAATATCATGATTATTATTGTAATATTCTATTTTCGATGATATAATCATAGTACCTTTATATTAAAAAAAAAAAAAAATCATATAAATACATTCTCCCCACTAAAGTAATTAATAGACTAAAGTAATTATTAGACTATTGATTAAGATTCAAAAAGAGGAAGGATGCACAAACTATCATGTCAAATGTTTATTTTTCAACCAAACTTAATCGATAAGCTTCCACCTTCCACCATCTCTTAAATCAAAGTTTTGGATCAAATACAATATGAAAATTTCAAAGATCGAAATATAATTATTATTCTCAATATACTCTTTTTGATTCATAATACTTTTATATGAAAAATAAAATCAAAACAATATAATCACATCCACTCACAAAACAACAAAGTAAGATTTGGAATTTACGTTCACTCTATTAAACCTATACAGTCCTCACTTACACATAGAAGCGTTCTAGGATAATTTGTTTGAATTAGGCTTTCACCAGGCACATAAATTCAAGATATGCGCCTGGTCAAAACCTTCTTTGTCTTTCCCATCAAAGAAAGATATGCCTGATATTGCTGAGGCTAAGTTTTACATTTTGCTCTCAATATTTATAATTCATTCATAATATTAGCCTTTGGTGGTCTAGAACATTCATCTTCATCATACAAAGGGTCATAAGAATAACCCTCATCCCTTATGAAATTGTAAGAAGTGTTGCATGATGGCACCTCTTCCTCATACCATTCACATTCTTCTTCATATTACTCACAATCATCTTCATATTGCGCATAGGAGTCATCATAATAGTAAGACATGGCTGCAAATTATTCTTTAATGGAAGATATTAATGCACATGTGCAAGGACTATGATCTGATACCATTGTAATATCCCTATTATGAAAAATCACTCAATTTGGACCAAAATTTGAACTTTGATTGGTGAACTCAAGCTGCTCCAAAAGAATCCAAATGCTTTTGAATATTATAGGGAGGGACTTGTGAGGAATTAAAACACCCTAATGAAACCCTTAGACCCTTATACATCCCTTAGAAACATTCAAGGTTTGCAATTCTCAAGGAGGAAGGAAGGGGAGTAAAACTAGTTGAATTAGATAATTGAAAATCCCACTTGACTTGTAACTTCTTGGCCTTCCAAACACTGTACGACCTTCCCTATTTTCTGATATGAGACTTGGATTTGATAGAGGACCTCAAGGGCAACACAAATGCAACATTAAATCATATTTTATGGTCTACTATGACTCCCAAAAAAACAACAGGTTGTATGACATCGAAATGGTGAGGAAATGTTCAACAAGGACATAAAGTTTAATGCACAATATTTTAGCAAAACTTCAAGGGTCTGCACACAAAATTTGAGTCATTCATATCATTTCATATGCAGCTCTAAACATGAGCTAAAACTCAGAAAATTTATGATATAAAACAGATACAAAGTCGCTACAAAAACACCACATGAAACTAGCTCGAATCTTGATTTTGTTTGGAAATATTACATGGAATGTATGGTAATTCAAGTTGTGTCTCTAATATGCATTTCATTACAATGATATACATCAAACAACATGACAATGGAGTCGAAATATCAGTTCCCACAATATTTATGCACCTATGAGTGCACCATCACACTTGTGCATGGACATTGTTAGAGTTTTGAGAGAGATATAGTAGAGAAAGAAGATAGAATATGAACTCGAACTGAAAGGGGGCTCAAACCTGCATAAAAAAAAATCCACGAATATATGTTGATAGGTTTGAATTGCCTCTCCTCCTACCAACTTGGATAGGAATATTTCACCTTCGAAATTGGTTTTAAGGCAGGGAGGATGAACATCTACCGTGCAAGGACAAGCTAAGCTCTCCAAGAGTGCAAATATAAAATGATCCAAAATATACTCGCCTTTATCATCCTCCTTTTTTATTAACCTCATATGGACTCATGAGGTCGAATTCCCTCCAAAAGACTTCACTCAACTCGAATTAGTGATAGATTCTCTCATGAGACACTTGTCCACTTCTTCCATGCATCCCTCTTTTCCCCAATTCGAATTTGGAATCTTGGCTAATAATAACTCCCTCTATGCGCCCTCTTGGTGGCTATTTTTAGACCTGATATGTCATATGTGTCATAGGTCTACAATCAGGTCTGAATTTGTCATATTTTTCATAGATTCCTTCATCATTGTTGTCATAGGTGCCATGGAATCTAGCTATAAGTGTCATAATGCCTCTTCCTCTTCCTTGGGAGTTACTCTTCCACTCCAATTCGACCTTCCTAGATTCTTGACATGAATATGTCCTATTCATCTCCCCCAAGTATGTTATCCTCCACCTTAGACTCGAATTGGTGAGAGAATGATGCCAAGTGTAGTGGGGAATCTTGCCACATGTGGGTCCCACAATCTCTTATGTGCCCTCATGATCCAATGCCACCTTATTTTATTTTTTATTATTATTTATTTGACCCATTTAATATGAATCTATAAGTCTAAGGTCATTTTGGGTCTTGTAGCTCCCTTATTCCAAATTTTGATGCTTTCACTTTCAACCTAGGGAACTAGTAAGTTAGTGGATTTTTTCCTTCATGATAGTTTATTTGGATGGGGACATTACAAACTTTGAATTGGGAATTTGCTCCTCATGTGACCCACCTTGTCCATTTGGCTCAAATTTTACATTATTACTAACTTGGACATCATGTTTGGTAATTATTTGACCCTTAGCACCAATTTGACAAACTATCATGAACATGGCCCAGTGGCTTAGGCCATTGTGAACCAATGCAAAATTTGGGGACATAGCAAGTAATTAGTATACTACTCATGTGATGTGATTAAGATTCAAAAAGAGGAAAGATGCTCAAACTATCATTTCAAATTTGTACTTTTTCGACTAAACTTCATCGATAAGTTTCCACCTTCCACCATCTCTTAAATCAAAGTTTTGGATAAATATAATATGAAAAAGTCAAAAACATAAATATAATTATTATTTTCAATATATTCTTTTGATTCATAATACTTTTACATGAAAAATAAAATCAAAGCAATATAATCCCATAGACTTACAAAACAACAAAGCAATGAATAAACTACTTATATAATAAGCTTCCACCTTTCATCATCTTCTAAATAAAAAATTTGGATAAATATAATATGAAAGAAAACAAAAAAACGAAATATAATTATTATTTTCAATATATTTTTTTATTCATAATACTGTTGCATGAAAAGTAAAATCAAAACAATATAATGACATTCACTCGCAAAACAACAAAGTAATGAATAAAATACTTACGTGATATAAAATTCTTAAAGAGGGAGGAAGCTCAAACTATCATGTTAAAGGCCCACTTTTCCAACAAAGTAATGAATACAATACTTATGTGATATAAGATTCTTAAAGAGGAAGGAAGCTCAAACTATCATGTTAAAGGCCCACTTTTCCACTTTACTTATTTAGTAAGTTTTTACCATCTTTTTAAATCAAATTTCTAGGAAAATTCATCAAAATCTTTTATTTTTATTCTTTTAAGTATTTTACTCTTTTCTTGACAAAGATTTTCATGTTTATATATATATATATATAATTTTTATAAATATAAAAATGTTTATTAATTAAATATAAAAAAAAAATAGATAAATTTATTAAGTATTTTGAAGTTTTCATTTTTTTATAGACTTTCATTAAATTTCGGATTCACATATTTTTTTTATAATCTTCACTAAATTCTTTTACGATATAATAAATGATTCGACTTTCAATTATATTATTTGTTATCATTTATTTCTTGCACATTTTGTCGATTATTTAGATTTTTTTACAATATATTCTAAGCAAAAATCTCCATTTTAAAATTTATAGCAATTATAATGCCTCTTAAATTATAAGTGTATAATATAATCATAAACATATTTACTAAATTGAATTAAACTACATTATCATTTTTGTGTGAGTGTGTATGTTGAATCTCTGTCATTCTCTAGGTTTCGTTAATGTTGGAATTCGATGACAATGTTGTAGGGATGTATTTGAAGACTAATATCAATCGGATTCAACATGAGCTTGCATTTGTGTTAAGGTTGACTTTAATTGAGGCCTCTCATAGTCTATTATTTTAAAGGGGAACACCTTTCATCGGTGCCAAGATTTGGATTATAAGAAAAAAAATTCATATATCATTGCATCTTGTTGGAATATGGTTAATGGACCTTCTCCCAAACAAATAGTGATTTGATCCAAATAAATAGTGATTTGCTCCAAGCCTATTGCTTCATCATTAGTCCTAGTTCCCTTTTAATAGCCAAGGTTTGACACCAAGGTTCAATAAAGAACTTGAATCCATCAATAACATGAAAGTAATTTAGATAAACAAACCCTTACGTGGCTTGAAGTGACCACATAACTTGAAAAACCTTGACTTAGAAATAAGCTCAACCTTTAGATTCTTGAAGGCTAATATCAATCAGATTCAACATGGCATTCATACATGTGCTTGCATTTGTGTTGAGGTTGACTTTAATTGAGATCTCTGATACTCAATTATTTTAGAGTGGAACAACTTTCATTGCTGTCAAGGTTTAGATTATGGGAATAAAAATTTCATATATTATTTATGTTTAGAAATTGGTCGTTTGAAGGATGCATTTCCCAATGCTAAGATTTCACTAGGGGAAAACGGGAAAAATCCTAAGCATGTTGTTGGAATATGACTCTTGGAGCTTCTCCCAAACAAATAGTGATTTTCTCCCAGCATGTTGCTTCATAAATGGTCCCAATTCCCCCTCTATAGCAAAGGTTTGGCAGCAAGGTTCAAGAAAGCAACTTGAATCCATCAATAACGTGAAAGTAATTTAGATAAACAACCCCCTATGTGGCTTAGAGTGACCACATAACTTAGATAGAGACTTAACCTATACATTTGATTTGAAAGTTTTTACTAAAAATATAACTTTTGATAACAACTTTACAAGATCCAAAGAAAATCTCACTTTATATTTATTGTTAATTATTAACATTTAATTAAAAAATCAAATATTAAATACCCTATCTCTGATCTAATCTTAATATGAAAAATATTGTCATAAAATTTAAAATTCAATCATCTAAATGATATAATTCCTTTTTATAATATAATTCTGTATATTTTTATTGAAAATAAAAGAATAAAAATTACTTAAACCGACAAAACATATGAAGTAACTCATAGGTTCTCAGTATCAGTTTAAGGGCCTACTCCTCTTGGTCAGTAATCTTCGTGGCCAGGCCTACTTTTGCATGAAGAGTCAAAGGACACACCTATTCACTTTCGTATCGAGTTAATGCCTATAAAAATATACCGTCACAAAAACATTATAATAAATCATCATTCATTTATCAATTATACATTTTATATATTCAATATCCACTGTAGAATACTTCTATGTTAAAAATACTCTACTACAAAGATCAAAATTAATGTGAAAAAATCATCGAACAAAATATCATGATTATTGTTGTAAATATTCTCTTTTCGGTGATATAATCTTAGCACCTTTATATTAAAAAAATAATAAAAATCATATCCCAACCAAAGTAATTAATAGACTATTGATTAAGATTCAAAAAGTGGAAGGATGCACAAACTATCATGTCAAATGTTTATTTTTCAACTAAACTTAATCGATAAGCTTCCACCTTCCACCATCTCTTAAATCAAAGTTTTGGATCAAATATAATATGAAAAGGTCAAAGACCGAAATATAATTATTATTCTCAATATACGCTTTTTTGATTCATAATACTTTTATATGAAAAATAAAATCAAAACAATATAATCACATCCACTCATAAAACAACAAAGTAAGATTTGGGATTTACGTTCACTCTATTAAACCTATACGGTCCTCACTTACACATAGAAGCTTTATGGGATAATATGTTTGAAGCAGGCTTTCACTAGGTGCATAAATTCATTCTAGCAGGATACCTTAATTTCTCTATTGGTGAGAGTGAGACCTGGGATTTAATGACACACAAAGACCCTTTGTTTGATTATTTTGTCAAGAAGCTGGAAGCAGTTGGAGTATTTGATCTCCCTCCGGTGGTGCTCAACCCCACCTAGAGGAACAAGAGGGCGGGTGATCAAGTTATAGCTAAGTGATTGGATAGGTGCTTACTAAATGAAGGTCTTTTGAATTATGTCTCTACTCCAAAGCAATGGATTGGCTCTGGTGGTTATTCGGATCATTATCCAGTTTTCCCAGAGATTAGAGGGGAATTCTGCAAGCCCCCTTCTCCCTTCAAATTTGATGCTACCTGGTTCAAAGATGATGACTTCCTTCAGATGGTTAAAACTATTTGGACACCATATGATCCTTTCTCTTAATGTTTAGATGTTGTTCAATTCTTGAATAACCTTAAACGACTGAAAGCTCATATGGTTCCCTAGGTGGACCATTGTAAAAATGTCAGAAGCAAGGACCTACTTGATCTGGAATCTCGATTGGAATCTCTTCACTACATCTCAATTAATATATTTACTCCAGAAAACAGAGTTCATATGATGGAACTCGAGCAAAAAAGAAGGAAGTATTTGCTTAACGAGGAAGCAAGTATTCGACTTAAAAGTTGAGCTATTTGGATCAACAATGGCGATAGTAATTCAAAGTTTTTTCATAATTACATTAAGCATTGGGAACATATCAATTCAATCTGGGAGATTGATGATGAAGATGGGATATAGGTTTCTGGCTTCAACGATATTGCCAATGTGGGGGTGATATACTTCTCGAATCTGTATAAGGAGGAACAAGGAGTTTCTTTAGCTCCTATGCTAGAGACTATAGCACTTTTTCCATCCTTTATCTCAGAAGAGCAGAATGCTTCTCTTGAGGACCTTATTAAAAAAGAGGAGTTATTGGTTTCCATGTCCACAATGCACAGGGACAAGAGCCCCAAGCCATATGGATGGCCCGTCGAATTTTACTTGGGTATGTTTGAGCATATTGGTGCAATCCTTCTATAGGTGTTTGAAGAATCTAGACAAAAAGGGAGGGTACTGGCAGTATTCAATACTACCTTTCTTACTCTAATACCGAAAAACATATAAGGTGAAAAGAATGGAAGACCTGTGCCCAATCTCTCTATACAATTGTGTCTATAAGCTAATTTCCAAAGTACTTTCCAACAGAATAAGGGATATCCTCTCCAAATCTATCTTACTTGAATAATTTGAATTTTTGGAGGGCCGCCAAATTCATGACGCTATTGGTGTTTCTCAAGAAGTTTTGCATTCGGAAAAGACCTCTTTCTCAAAAAGTTTTGCATTCGGAAAAGACCTCTCGCTCACTTGTGGTAGTTATTAAAGCTAACCTGTCAAAATCATATGACATGGTCAACTAGACCTATGTCAGATTGGTACTTGCGTAGATAGGTTTTGAGCTACAGATGATCAAATGGGTCTTATCATGTGTCCTATTAGTCAGTTATGTTGTCCTCATCAATAGTTTGGCATCCATATTTTTTAGACCAGGTAGAGGTCTCAAACAAGGCTGTCCATTGGCACCATTACTCTTTCTCCTGGTCATGGAAGGTCTCAATAGGATACTCACAAATGCTAGAACTAATGGTGTGCTCAAAGGTTTCAACTTTGGGGGTACAATGGCCATCACACACCTTCTCCTTGTGGACGATATACTACTTTTCTCAGATGGAAACAGAAGGGAGATAAATAAGATAAAAGCACTCTTAACTCTTTTCTCACAAGCCATAAGTATGCTTTGCAATCCACACAAATATTCCCTGTTGTTTCTCAATATTCATTCTGAGACAACCATCTGGATTCCTTCCCAATTTGATTTTGAATTAGCTGATACATATATTGGCTTAAATTATCTTGGTTTTGTTATCAAACCTAACGACTACAAATGTAAAGATTGGGCGTGGCTCATAGGAAAAATTGAAGGTAAGTTGAACCTTTGTTGCAACAAATGGATGTCAAAAGTGGGTAGACTGATTCTAGTCAAGTCTATCTTAGAAGGCATTCGGGTGTATTGGGTTTCACTAGCCCCATGTCCCCACCAGTGTCCTTGATTATACAAGAAAAATCTATTTTAATTTCCTGTGGAGTAATAAACATTTTGGAAGATCCCTCCACTGGATTTCATGGACCCGACTTACTTTGCCCAAAAATCTTGGAGGCTAGGGACTCAAGCATCATTAGTGCTTCTCAAAAGCACTTGCAGCTAAAGGGATTTGGCGACTAGTACAAGGTAGAGGGATCTGGGTCAAAGTTATACATTGTAAGTATATGCTACCATTGACTATTATGGAATGGATCATAACTAGCCCGAAATCGACAAGGAATGCTTCGATTATGTGGAAGGCTATGATATATGATTTCGACCTTATTGGTGATTGGATAGTTTGGAAAAATGGAAATGGCATGTCTATCGGGCTAGGGATTGATCCCTGGATAGGTTGCTCCCCTACATACAGATTTTCTATGGATATAATCAACTCACTTATTGACAAGGGTTTTGGTTTTTTGTCACATATACAAGACTTGAACAATTCTTCTGCGAACCATCAGGAATGGTATTCGACCGACCAGCTGGGATTTGAGAATGAACATAAAGAGAAGTGGAATGTTTTATAAGGGACTTAAAACACTGTCATATTCACCTTGCAGATGAGCTATATCAATTGATCCATGCCAAAAATGAGGATGAAGGTACACATAACCCAAATATTGGCTACCAGATCCTTAGAGAGGAGGAAGACCAGTGTGCACCTTCTTGGTGGAATTTGGTGGTCTAGCACATCAACTGTCCTTTGAAGAACACACTCTTTCTATGGCTCACAATGGATGGAAAAATTCCAGTCTGGAATTGTTGGTTGTGGAGCCTAATCTTCGAGTCTCATAGATGATGATTCAGCCATGTTTGTGCCCCAGGTTTGGTTATGATCCCGACATGTGCAACAGGGGGTCCGGGGGAGTGGTGCACTCCCCCGGATGGGGGGTGTGGGGGCAGCGCCCCCGAAAGAAATTTTTGTTATGGGTTGGTTTTTCGCCAACAGATTACGGGCCTATGGTTTTGGGTAGCCCGTGGTATTTTCCCATTGTATTCCCCTTTATAAGAAATACATTGTAATACGACTAGGGTTGATGTATTAGGTATTATGCATTGTAAAGATCTCTGAGATCATGGAAGAGAGATTGTGAGACAATGAAGAGGAAGTGCAATGGATGTGCTGTAGGTTGTATCCCTTCATTTGCTAGATGGTATAATAATAAGGATTGGCAATTTCAGTGTGGATGTAGCCCATCTTGTGTGAACCACGATATATTAGTGTCTCTCTTGTAATGTGTTTGTGTAATTTGTATTCGCATCTTGTTTATTGTTGTTGCTCTACGATCCTATTTTTCTAACAATTGGTATCAGAGCCAAAGGTTTATTTGGCAGATAAACCCGCAGGAAACTAGGGTTTTTGGTTCGAGTGGGAGCAATGGTAGAAGAAGGAAAGTTTAAGGTCGAGAAATTTAATGGCCAAAACTACCAGTTATGGACGATGAAAATGGAGGACTATCTGTACTAGAAGGATCTATTCCTACCGTTGGGAGGAAGAGGAAAGCAGTCGGAGACTATGAAGGATGAAGAATGGGAGGTTCTTGACAGAAAGGCACTGGGAACAATACAGTTGTCCCTGGCTTCGTCGGTGGCTTTCAATATCTCAAAAGAAAAGACAACGGAGGGTTTGATGAGCGCATTGGGTAAGCTGTATGAAAAACCCTCGGCCTCCAACAAGGTATTTCTAATGAAGCGTTTATTTAATATGAAGATGTCTGAAGGTGGATCTGTTGCCGATTATTTAAATGAATTTAATACGGTTACAAATCAACTAAGTTCTGTAAGTGTGAACTTTGATGATGAGGTTAGGGCTCTTCTAATCTTGTGTTCATTGCCAGAAAGCTGGAATGGCTTGGTCATGGCTGTAAGTAACTCTGTCTCTGGTTCAAACACCTTGATATTTGATGATGTTGTTAGTGTTATTCTTAGCGAGGAAATGCGAAGAAAAAACATAGGTGAGACATCAGGTAATGCGTTGACCATGGAGAGCAGGGGAAGACAAAATGAGATAGGAAAGAGCCAAGGTAATTGCAACAAGTCTAAAATGGGCAGATCCAAGTCCAGACTGGGAAAAATAGAGTGTTGAAACTATGGAAAGAAAGGACATCTGAAGAAAGACTGCAGATATCTAAATAATAAAGGAGATGGACAACATGAGACTACTCAAGAAGCAAATGTAGAAGGTGATGTATTACAAGATGCTTTGATTCTTGCATTATATAATACTATTGATTACTGGGTAGTAGATTCACAGTAGATTTAGGGGCTTCATGTCATGCTACACCCCATAGGAAATATTTTCATGATTATGTTCTAGGCAATTTTGGACATGTCTTATTGGGTGATGATGAGCCATGTAAAATTGTTGGAATGGGTAAGGTATGGATAAAATTTAAGAATGGAACTAAATGGCTTCTGAAAGATGTTAGGCATATTCCTACTATGAAAATAAATTTGATCTCAACAGGGCAGTTGGGAGATGGTGGTTGTATATCTATGTTTGGAGAAACATGGTGGAAGATCACTAAAGGATCAATGGTGATAGCAAAAGGAGACAGTGTAGGTACATTGTATTTATGTCCTCATAATATTTACCATTATATCTCTTTAGCTTCCACAAGAACAGATACAACATTGTGGCATCATAGGCTTGGCCACATGAGTGAGAAGGGGATGCGGATTCTCCACTCAAGGAAGTTGCTTCTAGATTTGAAGCAAGTAAGTTTGGAATTCTGTGAGAACTGTGTTTATGGAAAACATAAGAGAGTCATATTTCTTAGGGTTGGGAAACAGAAGAAGAATGAAAAGTTAGAGCTTGTGCATACAGATGTATGGGGGCCGGCTCAGGTACAATCTCTTGGTGGCTCTCATTATTATGTTACATTTATTGATGATGCAACTAGAAAAACTTGGGTTTATTGCATTAGACATAAATCTGATGTGTTTACTACTTTTAAGAAGTGGAAAGCTTTAGTTGAGAATGAGACAGGAAAAAGGTTGAAGTGTCTTAGATCTGATAATGGAGGTGAGTACTGCGACAAGGAGTTTGATAGTTATTGCTCATACCATGGGATTCGTAGAGAGAAGACAGTCCCAAGAGCACCACAAGAAAATGGTGGGTCATAAAGGATGAATAGAACGATCATGAAGCATGCAAGGTGTATGAGATTGCATGCAGGGTTGCCCTTACAGTTTTGGGAAAATGCTATAAATACTATTGTTTATTGAATAAACATAGGCCTTTAAATGCTTTGGATGGTGGTATTTCAGAGGAGGCATGGACAAGTAAAAAGGTAAACTACTCATTTATGAGAACTTTCGGTTGTGAAGCATTTGTCCATATTGATAAAGATAATAGAACAAAGCTTGAAGCTAAATCCAAGAAATGTACCTTGATTGGATATGGGGTTGATGATTTTGATTATCGCTTATGGGATTATGAAAATAACAAAATCATTAGGAGTAGAGATGTGATATTCAATGAAAAGGTCATCTATAAATATCAGTTGCAGGGAAAGAAATAGGAAGAAGAAAACATAGAGTACACAGTGCTTGATGAAATTAAAGAAAATGAAGTTCCAAAGGTGCCAGAATATCAAGAACAATAGCAAATACCTGAAACTCCTGCAAGTGTAAGAAGATCTATCAGGTTAAGTAGACTCCCTGAACGATACTCTCCTTCAATGTATTATTTATTGATGACTGATGCTGGTGAACCAGAATGTTACAAAAAAGCAATGCAGGTGGAAACTAGAAAGAAGTGGGAGCAAGGCATGAATGAGGAGATGGACTCATTGGTAGGAAACCAGACTTGGGATTTGGGTCAGTTTCCTGCTGGTAAAAGAGCATTGGAGAACAAATGGATTTCCAGGTTGAAGGAAGAAGAAGGAGGTAAGAAGCGGTACAAGGCCGGACTTGTTGTAAAGGGGTTTGCACAGAAGAAAGGTATAGGTTTTGATGAAATATTTTCTCCTGTTGTTAAGATGACTTCAATTAGGACTATTTTAAGTCTCGTGGTGGTAGAAGATTTGCATCTTGAAGAGTTAGATGTAAAAACAACCTTTCTCCATGGGGATTTGGAGAAAGAGATATATATGTAGCAGCCACAAGGGTATGAGGTCAAAGGGAAGGAGAATTTGGTGTGCAGGATGAAAAAGAGCTTGTATGGTTGAAGGAAGCTCCGACGTAGTGGTATTTAAAATTTGACAGGTTTATGACAGAACAAGGTTATAGTAGATGCCATTCCGACCACTGTGTTTATTTCAAGAGGCTAGATAATGGAACATAAATTATCTTGTTATTGTATGTGGATGACATGCCTTTTGCAGGGACTAACATGCAGGAAATAAATGTGATCAAAAGGAAGTTAGAAAATTCATTTGCGATGAAGGATTTGGGTGTTGCAAAGCAAATCCTTGGTATGAAAATAACAAGAGACAGGAAAAATCGCAAATTGACATTGTCTCAGGGTGAGTACATACAAAAGGTGTTGGAGAGGTTCAGAATGTAGAATGTAAAACCAGTTAGTACACCTTTTTTCCAGCCATTTCAAACTAAGTAAGGAAATGTGTCCCAAGACACAAGAAGAGATAGATTACATGTCCAAGATTCCCTATTCATTAGCAGTTGGCAGCTTGATGTATGCCATGGTGTGCACACGACCAGATATTGCACATGCAGTGGGAGTCGTGAGCAGATATATGAACAATCCAGGTAAAGAACATTGGAAGGTAGTATAGTGGATTCTCAGGTATATGAGAGGTACTACCACTCATGCATTATGTTTTGGAGGTTCAGACACTGTTCTACATGGATATGTTGATGCAGATATGGCAGGCGATAAAGATAACAGGAGGAGCACCACAGGGTATGTGTTTACTGTAGGTGGAACAACAGTAAGCTGGATTTCAAAACTACAAAAGGTTGTTGCACTTTCAACAACGGAAGCAGAGTATGTTGTTGTTATAGAGGCCAGTAAAGAGATGATTTGGTTGCAATGGCTTGTGGAGGAATTGGGTAAGAAGCATAAGGATAGCAAGTTGTATAGTGACAACCAGAGTGCCATTCATCTTGCAAAGAACTCAGCATTGGATTCCAGGACTAAACATATACAACTCAAGAACCATTTCATACGCTCTGTTTTAGAAGATGAACTGTTGAAGCTGGAGAAGATACATACTAGCCATAATCCTGCAGACATGTTTACAAAGGTAGTGTCAAGAGAGAAACTGAGTTCCTGCTCGGTTTGGCCTTCCAGCGTGAAGGTGAAGATGAGAAATTTTCCAAGTCCAAGGCCCAACAATGGTAGAGTTGTTGTGATCAATCTCCAAATGGGAGATTTTTGGTTATGGAGCATGATCTTCCAGTCTCATAGATGATGATTCAACTGTGTTTGTACCCTAGGTTTGGTTATGATCCCAACACGCGCAACAGGGGGTCCAGGGGAGCGGTGCACTCCCCGATTGGGGGGAGCGGGGGAAACACCCCCGAAAGAATTTTTTGTTATGGGTTTGTTTTTCTCCAACAAATTACAGGCCCATGGTTTTGGGTAATCCGTGATATTTTCCCATTGTATTCCCCTTTATAAGAAACACATTGTAATACGGCTAGGGTTTATGTATTAGGTATTATGCATTGTAAAGATCTCTGAGATTGTGGAAGAGAGACTGTGAGACAGTGAAGAGGAAGTGCAACATATGTGCTGTAGGTTGTATCCCTTCATTTGCTGGATGGTATAATAATAAGGACTGGTAATTTCAGTGTGGACATAGCCCATCTTGGGTGAACCACGATATATTGGTGTCTCTCTTGTTATGTGTTTGTGTAATTTGTATTCGCATCTTGTTTATTGTTGTTGCTTTGCGATCCTGTTTTTTTAATATGAATCATATCAGGAGATTCATTGGTCTCGGCCCTAGCATATGCTCTTTATGCAGGATGGGTGAGGATTCTATTGAACATATTGTTATTACTTGTCCGTACTTTATATAAATGTGGAGTTTTGTTATCAAGATCACAGGTATCAGGTTCACTTGGAAAGGAGAGGAATTTTATGAAGCTTTCTGATCTTGGCTTGAACAATCCATATTTCTTTGATTATAGAGCACTTCCCATGCTTTTGATATGGGGGGCTTGGCTCGCATGCAATAAGCTGATCTTTAAGAATTTATCCATCCCTCCACATGCCTGTGCTACCAAGAGTCTTGCCATTATGGAACAATTTCCTCATCATAATCCTACTCCTCTTAAGCAGAAGAATACTTTGGATATCATTGACAGGAGCAAGCCTTGGTGTTTCTTTGATGGAGTTGCACAAGGACGACCTAGTCTTGGAGGAATTGGAGGTATTCTTTTTCTTTCTGATTGCCATTGGTACAAGTTTTCTGCAGATATTGGTGCAACAACAAACAATAGAGTTGAATTGATGACAACTCACAAAATCATTAAATTGGTCCATATACTTGGTGTGAAGGCTCTCAATGTCTACAGGGATTCCCTACTAGTTATCGAATGGCTATCGACCAGAAATCCTCCTAAGAACATTTATCTCAGGCCACTTTATGATGTTATTTGCAGATCACTTGTACTCTTTGAAGATATTACTTTCCATCATATTTATAGGGAACTGAACACTGAGGCTAATGCTCTCTCAAAGCAAGTTGTTTAACTACCTACTGGTTGTACACAAGTTTGGGAAACTAACAAAGACAATATTAAGGAATATGACCTGGGACCAAATCTAGATAACTAATCTGCCCATGTTAATGGGCCATTAGGACTGTTGATGGATGTGACTTCTCTTTTTTGAGTAAACAACTTGTAGTTACACAGAACTGTTTTTTGTATTCTCATCTTGGAATATACGAAGAAATAGCAAGTAGTTATGCAGATGGGCCTATTATGGCAGATAAATATAGAAATTTAAATGTATGGCTTTATCGCCTATGAACAATATGGTTCGATTTTAATAAAATATGAGTTGTGATCTTTTTTCTTTTGAAAAAAACAAAGTAATGAATAAACTACTTATGTGATAAGCTTCCACCTTCCACCATCTCTTAAATCAAAGTTTCGGATCAAATATAATATGAAAAGGTAAAAAACCGAAATATAATTATTATTCTCAATATACTTTTTTGATGCATAATACTTTTACATGAAAAATATAATCAAGCAATATAAACACATTCACTAAAAGGATGGGATATGTGTGGTAGGCATGGTTCTCTTTCTCAATGATAATCATGTTTTTAAATTTAAGTTAAGCTGCGGTTCTGGATCTAATACGCATGCGGAGATGTTAGCACTATGGTGTCTGTGCAAGATGGCATATTTTTTTGGTATTGACTCACTGAAAGTTTTCGGGGACGCAATGGTGATCATCATCTGGGCTATTGGATGCTACAACCTTCAGTTAGTCTCTCTAATGCATAGGTGCATGCGTATTAAGTATCTCATATCCTCTTTTTCCTACATTGATTTTAAACATATTTATAGTGAATTGAATCATGAAGTAGATACCCTGTCTAAAGGTGCCATGAGTGGTGAGGAAGGTTTTCTGTTTTGGGAGGAACTTATGGGGGATTCACTTTTGGACTATGGATCAAAAAACATTTTTATGATGTAATTTTGCTTCCTAAGCTATATTCTGTGGCATGTTGTCAAGTAGGATTTGTATGTGGCTGACCATGGGTGGCCTAGTGGTTTGTTTTTTAGAGGGTTTCATTTTTTATAGCTGTGATATATAATGTGATGAATAGTCAATTACTTTTTTGACCGTATAGACCTGTGATGTACTTTTTGATTCAAAATGAATAGCAAAAATATGTTTTTTTCCTACTAAAAAAACACATTCACCCACAAAACAACAAAGTAATAAATAAACTACATGATATAAGATTCTTAAAGAGGGAGGAAGCTCAAACTATCATGTCAAAGGTTCACTTTCACAAAACAGCAAAATAATAAATAAATTTCTTATATGATATAAGATTCTTAAAGAAGGAGAAAGCTCAAACTATCATGTCAAAAGCCCACTTTACTTTACTTAGTTAGTAAGTTTCTATCATCTTTTAAACCAAATTTCTTGGAAAATTCCTCAAAATATTTTCTTTTTTTTCTTTTTAGTATTTAAATTTTTTTTTTTCCATAAAGACTTTCAAGTTTAAGTTTATATATATATAGGACTTTATCTTTTACTAATAAAAAAAGTTTACTAACTAAATATGTGAAAATAGATGGATTGTTAAGTATTTTAAATTGATGATCATTAAATTTAGGATTTACATATTTTTTATAATTTTTACTAGATTATTTTATATAATAGATGATTAGTTTTTTAATTATATTATTTGTTATTATTTATTTTTCATTTGTCAATTATTTAGATTTTTTTTTTACAATATGTCTTAAGCAAAAATCTCCATTTTAAAGCTTATAGCAATAATAATGCCTTTTAAATTCAATAAATGTATAATATAATCATAAACACATTTACTAAATTGAATTAAACTATATTATCATTATGTTGAATCTCTGTCATTCTCATTCTCTAGGTTTGGTTAATGTTCGAGAATATCAATCAAATTCAACATGACATTCATTCATGTGATTGCATTTGTGTTATAGTTGATTTTAATTGAGGTCTCTCATACTCTATTATTTTTTAGTGGAACAACTTTCACTGGTGCCAAGATTTGGATTATAGGAATACAACTTTCAAATATCATTGCATGTTGTTGGAATTTGACTAATAAACCTTTTCCCATACAAAAAGTGATTTCCTCCGAGCCTATTGCTTCATCAATAGTCCCAATTCCCTTTATATAACAAAGGTTTGACACCAAGGTTTAATAAAGAACTTGAATCCATCACTAAAATGCAAGTAATTTAGATAAACAACCCCTTACATGGCTTGGAGTGACCACATAGCTTGAATAATGCTCACTTAGAAAGAGACTCAACCTTTACATTTGATTGAAAAGTCTTAACAAAAAAAATATAACTTTTGATAATAACTTTACAAAATCTAAATAAAATTTTTCATTACATATTAACCATTCTAATTTAATTAGAAAAATCAAATATTCTTGCTCTAATCTATAATCTAATCTTAATTTGAAAATATTATTATCATACAATCTAAAATTTAAATATTTAAATCTAAAATTTAAATATCTAAATATATAATTTTTTAATAATATAATTCTTTATATTTTTTTATTGAAAATAAAAGAATCAAAAGTACATAAACCGACAAAACAAGTAACCTCGTACAAAGACCTGTGAGACCTAGGAAATAAAAAACATTTGATAGTGGATACCTGGTCATACCAAGAAGACCTTGGTCTGGTCTTTTGGTTAAAGATTCATTTTCGAGTTCTCTCAATGGATGCTCATTGCACAGGGCTTCTTATTCTTCTCTTTAGCTTGGTTGCATTCACAGGCACTGTCTTCTACTCAGAATTCTATTTCATTTCATATTACAGAAGTTTCAGTTTGTTTTTGCTAGTAGCTTATGATCATGGAAGGCCAGGATAATATGCCCACCATTAAAGTTTTGTGTATATGCTTTTTTCTTGCTTCTTTTGTCGCAGAGCCTTCCCTGATTCCAGAGGAAGGGTATACAGTTGAAACTGTATTCTATGGCAATAAGAATGGTGTCTATCCATACTCAATTCTACCGCTCGGTGAAGATATTGTGCTGTTAGATTCTGTGAACAGCACTCTACTCAGGTTCGGTCTGCCTTTGTCAGAGGGTAAGCGGTTTTTTCAGCATCTATTTTTGGTGTATGTACCGGATATAGTTCTAGATTTCAAGTATTTTGTTGTTAGTGGATTTCTAAATCCTGTAAAGTTAACCTTTTATTAACAAGTTTACAAAATTAGAGGTAACTACACAAAACAGTTACGCTAAAGCATTTACGAACAAAGGAAGTTGCATAAGGTGCTATCCCCTGAGAATGCCAGAGATCCTGACAAATTGCTAAATGCAATTCTCCCCTTTTTGAGTTTTGTTATAGTATACTGATAACTTCCAAACCCACATCCTAATTTCGAGGTTTTCGCTTGTCAGAATCCTAATTTCGAGGTTTTTGCTTGTCATAGTCTTTTAACGCCAAAGCTCTTGTTTCGTTTGTCATTGGTTTGCCAGTCAAATTTACATCCATGATTTAAAGGGCCATTTGTCATTGGTTTGTCAGTCAAATTTACGTTTTACGTTCATGATTTAAAGGGTTTGTTTAAGTGGATTTAATTGTTAATAATATGTGTTTGTTTAAGTGGATTTAATTGTTAATAATATGTGTTTTTTTTTAAAATTCAGAAGTTCAAATCCGGATAAGTCACAAATTCAAATATTTTTAACACTCAACCATAAATCTCATACCATAATCTTAAAATCATCTTCTTCTTATTATTTATTATTTAATAGAAATTGCTTTTGATTTTGCCCATGGAAAAGGGGCTGTCACATTCTTATTCTATTCATCGTAACTAATGCTTCTCAGTCACCCACATTCTCAATGTGTCTTGTAAAGTCCTCATTGGAGGCATCTCTTTATGAAACCGCCCCTTTGAAGTTTAGTGCATTAATGTCTACAATCTGTGCTTCCTTCTTCTGATGCAAGTGTTAGGAGTGATGATCGAGTAACGCGTTTTAATTTGACAGATAGCACGGTCAAGGTATTTGCTGGTTCGCGAAACACAGTACCAGGTTTTGCAGATGGAGGCTTCATGGATGCTCAATTCAACCATCCGAGGGGCTTCACAATCGATTTAAAGGGAAACATTTATGTAGCAGACAGGGCAAATCATGCCATTCGGAAAATCAGCAAATCAGGTACACCTCATGCAATGATCCCATTCCCGTCATTTTCAGTTGAAGTTTTATATTAATTACAGTAAATATTCAGTTTTTATTTAAAATTTTTTAAATATAAAGAAGTAGTTTTTGTTTTACAATTTCTTTTTCCAACAAAAAATTGTACCGGTTATTTCAGAAGTGAAATTAAAATACATATCTCCTAGGTAGAAGCTTTTTTTCATAATCTTGAAATGTTCTCAAACTTCTCTTGTAGCTAGCTATTCCCAGTATCCGCTGGCCAAAATTGTGTTTAGATTATCATTAAACATTTTCTAATACAAGAAATTCAATTCCCCTAAAATTACCTGCATCAGCCCATATTACTCATCTCACTGTTCATAAAATTACCTGCATCAACCCATATTACTCATCTCACTGTTCATAAAAGGATGAGCATTTGGATAATTCACTGTTCATAAAAGGATGAGGATTAGGATAATTCTAATTCTGGTGAGATCATTTCGCCCCTGAACTAGAATGCCTTTTCCAAATAAAGAGTAGACTTGAAGAGAAAGTCTGCTTTTGTATTGAGCTTTAAAGATGTGCAGGAAAGAGATAAAATCAAATTGAGAGTTTACTTTTAGTACTTTGTTCATAATTAAGTTTAGGGCTAAGATGGGTAGGAAAGAGATAAAATCAAATTGAGAGTTTATTTTTAGTACTTTGTTCATAATTAAGTTTAGGGCTAAAATGATGATTTGACACCTGTCCATTATCAACTTGAAGGTCCTTAGCATCTGCAAGAGACAAGTCTCTTAATCCTTGATCTGCAGTTTCATCATAAGCCATATTGCAAAGAATTTTGCTTTATTATTTGTGCCTAGCAGTAAGTGAAATAATGTATCTTTTACTATTTACAAAGAAATAGCATCAAGTGATATTTTTAAGTCTATTGTATAAAAATATTAAAATACAAGGGCTGAACCATATATCCATATCTATCCACAACAAATACGATCGAAAGAAAATAATAAAAACAATACATAACGAAAATTAAGTACAATAAATAGATATTAGTAATTGTACACAATTTAAGTAGTTATATCATTCAACTTGTTTGAAATATACCATTGTAGTTGCAAGCTTAGAGAGTGCGACGGCATGACCATAGTAAAACATATATTTGTACGGAATTTGTTTATAAAAGTGTCCGAATGATGCACATTTATACTTCTGCTAAGCTTGTGTGTGACCATTACTCATTCTTATTCAACTGTCTCTTCCTATCAATTAATAGCATCATAACCTGTGTCCACTGCTAATTGATGTTGTGCGAGTTGTTAATATGAAATTTTTTTATAAAATTTGCTGAAGTGCTTTCCACTATAAGTAGTACAAAGACAAATGATGATAGACATGCCAAGTTCGTGGAGCCATTGGCTAGTGAGAACCATAATAATCGCCCTCGAGTATAAACAAATTGCATACGCTACATATGGATGGAATTTACTTACAAACCCTATTTTTTTGGTATAGATCTCAACTGCCTCCATACAATATACTTTTCCTAGTCATGTTTGAGTCATATGTGCGCCCGTGTATGTACTGAATATGGATATGGACAGATGTAGAGGGGGATAGCATACTTGGTAGAAATGAGAAACGCTAAACATGAAATGGAACACTTTGCTAATTATGCTGCTAGAAATGAGAAACGCTAAACATGACATGAAACACGAAACAAGCTCAGAACGGGAAACAAAATGTTTTAGGTTTTTGCAATAAGAAATGTTTTAGGGTTTTTTAAATACATATACAAGAATAATTAATTTTTTAACTATTGAATACTTGTCAATTAATTTTTAACTTTATTCAAATATATATAACCAATATAGATTCATTTTAAGTTGGATCTATTATACATTGAGAGGGATCCAATTTCTTGAGGTTAAGAAAAAAATTATATTTCAAGAAATTGGATCCCTCTCGATGCTTAATAGATCTGGGTTTAAGATGGATCTATGATGGTTTTATTTTTTTTTATTTTATGAGCCGACATGAAATTTTTAATTACTTTTTATTTTTGATAAATTGAGCCGAAGTGATTTTTTTACTTATTTTTATTTTTGGGAATGTTACGCAACGTAACATAACATGACAACATCTCCCCCATACTGGGTTGTAGAGCAGTTATGAGCCAACTTGAATTTTTTTAATTATTTTTTGTTTTTGGGAACGTTACATTAAATAAAATAATGTGACATCTCCACGTAACGTGACAACATCTACCCCATTCTGGGCTGTAGAGCACCACACTACTCTAGGTACAATTAAAAAGAAGTTTCATATTCATATTCATAACAAAACCAAGTCATCTTCAATGACATGATTTGTATTCATAATAACATAAAGGTTTTAACAATGAAAACCTTGAAATGTTTATTGTTCAATTCATAAATGATAAATTACCTCACAAATAGGACATTAGGACATTGTTCAATTCATAAATGAGAAATTAGCTCATAGATAGAATAATTTCAAATTCCATCTCATCCATTGGCTCTCCTTCTAGTGTCCCTACATGCCTTTTCTTTGGCTATCCAACACCACCAACAAGATTTATTTGCCTCATTAATTACATATGAAGTTGGATTCAACTTTTGACATTAATATATTACAAAATTCATATGCAAATATAAAATATGGAGTGGAAGTAACAATGCATATTTCGAAATCATTCATATACTTTTGATTCGAGGCATTAGTGATATAGAAAAGCACTCCACAAGAGACAACATTGATTACTTATTTGTAATTAAAGCCATGCCCACCAATTGCTTGTTAAGGAATGGTTTTCCACACAATCATAGGAATCAACTAAAGACTCCACCCCCAAGCTAGACTATGATACCACTAGTGTGAATGAAGCTCTTACAGGGCTCTAATCTCACTTAGCCCAAACCATTCCTCTTGTGACAAAGCCATTTGGTCACTCTAGAGCTCTCCATTCCCTCATCTAGCTATCAGACAACCTTGGCACTCTCTTTTGCTACCTTGCACAACACAAGGAAGATATTCCCTCTCTCTGTTTAATAGTCCCTCACGGATTTTCTTCTCTTCTTGTGATCTTCAGTATGTGCAGAAAGAGTCCAACTCTTGGTTGCCTTATGGAAATAACTTGGGACGGAAAATGCTTGGCCTCAAAATAGTCAATGAGTAGCAATATTAGGGTTGCAGTTATGAAGGGTCTACTTTAGCTATTGTGGACATCCTAGCCATGGTTTCTCGCTCAAACCATCCCATTTTCTTTCACATTTTTAGTACCAAGATTCCCAACTTCCACAAACTATTACTAGCCACAAGAACATGGGAAACTCTTTCTATTTTCATCCCACAAATGGTTGAAGAATAAGAGAATAATAATAGAATGCATGGAAAAGACAATGGAAGACATTTTCTCACATGAGATCTAATCTCTTTCCAAGGATATGACACTTGTACTTAGTACATGCACATAAGTCAAAGATTGATGGGACACGTTATAAGGAAGCATGGTCAAGAAAGGTTAGTACTTCCAAAGGACAACGACAAGCTCAAATCATCCAACAACCCCATTTCCTTTTTCCCTATTATGGTATCGAAGCCCCGTTGTTGCTTTCTCAAGCAACCTTTTGTTGGATTTTATATTATTATGCATTTTCCTCTTTATACATGCTTTTACATAAACATAAGCATATCATGGAAAATATAACAATCAAACTCTAATCCTAGCTCCACTTGGACTCATACACATTCACAAATTGGGCCTTGTCCTTGAGCTCTGCACTAGGAATTTTTAATTGTCTTTCACATATTTACAACACAAGGTCATTATATTTGAATCCACATGGCTTGAATTTTGTCACATAAACCACATCACAAAAATAATACATCATTTATTACATGTTATATTCTATGGGTCAAAATCGGGATACCACATTCACATTAATTTCCTCCTCGGTGTACCCTTCTTTTCACTCAATAAGACCATGTCTCCATTCTTCAGCTGCATCTGCAATGTTATCTTGTTCATTGCAAACATACATTTGTTGGATATTCTGGATAGCAATGTCCTACAATTTCTTTCATTGCCTTGAGATGCCTCCAAGGTTTTAACATTTCAACATATACCTACATCAATCATATACGTTAAACATGATTGTCAAATCATTCAACACATGATAACAATTAAATAAAATTTGCAAAGATAAATAAGAGAGACCAGTGCTGAAAAATGGATTCAAAATTGTAATGTTGTTTGTAATGCTGGAAAAGAAAATGTTGTGCAAATGTTCTTGGTCAATTTTAAAGTTAATGTGGTAATGAGTTTTTTATTAAGGATGAGGAGATTTCCAATATACCATAAGGTACTGGAAATATGTCCGGATTTTGGCAAGGTGGCTTCACTCAGACATGTGGGTTGGATCGGAGTCTCTGGGAGGTGTTCAAAACTACACCAAACGAGGGTGTAGTCTAACGGTATCCCGAGGTTGCTATCCAGTAGTTCCCGTTTCCTTTGAGAAATTTGCCCACACTATGCCAGAAAAATTGATACGTCGAATTTTCGTATATGGGTGGTTTATTGGGAAGTGTTAGACTGATTACTAGTAGCTAAGCCCCTTTCTGGTTTGATCAACATGTTCAGACATAGCTGCAGTGATCCAGAGCATACTCGGGACAGAGCCTTGTTTATTTTAAAAGTTTTTTAGAACAATTTTCTTTACATTTTATGCCCCAAGATTCTCTTTTAGGGCCAGTACTCGGGAAAGCCCTTATCCTGAAACCTTACTACGGGAAAGAAAGGGGGTGTTTTGATTGCAGAGAACTGAAAAAGTAAATGTTTTCTAATTACTACACTATCGAGGTAGTGGGTTAGTACCCGATTTACTTTCTTGCAAAATATAAACAATATTGTAGTGAAAAAAGTATACGGTTTGCAAAAATGAAAACAAAATGTTCCTACGTTCTGAGAGAGTCAATGGCCCAATATTTGGATTGGACCACGACGTTAAATTTTATTTTGCTTGGTTGATTTTAAATTAATCTAATTTAAAGTGAAAATTGTTAAGGTTTGAAATTGACAACAATCACAAAAATCGAACCGACACCAATCCCCCCTGGGGGGATGAGAAGCAAGCTCCGTGAGCTTAATTCTAAATTATTTTTATTGCCATTTACAATGCTCAATACTGAAAATAAAGAACTCCTCTTTCTCCTCACAGATTTGGAGAAAAAGAGGTTACAAATTGTAGAAGCAAAGTAAAGAATGAAAGGTGAGGTTCAATGAAGGTTCTGGATCATCCAAGTTGGTCAGAAGGTGTGCATAAAAACCTTCTATCTGCTGTCACAGTACAAAAACCATCAAACTATATTAGTATAAAAAGTGCCCAAAATCACTTCAAAAGTGTTTTGGGAAAAAACAAAAAATACTAAAACAAATCTAAGTTAGAAAAAACTAGTTAACTGCAAAAATGAACTAAGATGGAATGGCTAAAAAACTACTCTCTTAGGGTCTTGGAAAACCTTGAAAAGGAAGCCAATAGAGCACTTAGATGCTTGATTAAACTTTTAAAACTTAAAAAAAAGGAATCCTTAAACAATCTTAAAAATTTGACTTGCAAAAATTATTTAACGATTCTTTTGCAAGCAAGACCCAAATAATGAAATGAAAAAATTTGAAGTATCTTGAATCTATGCATAAAAATTTCAGATCTAATTTTTAATAAGCATGTTAAGAAGATCAAATCTGAAAGTATGCAAACCAAAGTAACCAAGAAGAAGTTATTTTTTAAGGAGAAAGAGAAAGCATGAGAGAACTTGTGCCAGAAAATATCAAGCTAAGAGTGCTTCACTGTGGAGTGCTGAGGGACAATGTTTCTGAAGTTTGTTGAAGATAGAATGGAGTCAAACTTGATTTAATCCTCCTCCAAGCTAAGCCACCTGAAAACTAAATCAAAAACACTTGCATACCCATGAGATCTTGTAAAACATATATAAATCAGAAATTAGAATAGTATGCAAATAAACTTATTTAATATGCAAATTTTTTGTTTCCAATCATACATGAATACAAGAAATGAAAGTAAGCTTACTAACAATTTTCTATTCCTATTAATTCAGCTGAGTTATTAAGGAAAGAACTACAATAAGCATAAGAAATAAATTTGCAAGTAGGAAACAATTACCATATAAAAATCATCATAGTGTTGTTCCACACATATGTGCACTAACACCATTTAGCCTCCAAAGCTTTTTATTCTCAATGCCAAAATGATATAAAAAATTACAAGAGCAAGCCCTCTCTCATCCAACTCTAACTAGTTTGGAATGAGAGAGGAGCTTCATACTTATAGAAAAGAACAAGGAGGGGAGGGCGCATTTGTTGAGGGAGTGAGGGCGAATTGATGGAGGAGATGGTGGAGCAAATGGGGCTTCCAACTCCACTCTATTTGGCTTCCCAAAACAACCCAAAATCAGCCACATGACAGCCCAAAAGATAGTTGCCATTTCCTTAACTCGTGGGCCACCCCTCCTTGGGATTTGTGCCCCCCTCATGGGGAAATGCGCCCCCCTTTGTGGGGAGTCAATCCCACTAATCAAGCTGCCCAAAAGTTTCCCAAAAGTCCTCTTACAACTCCAAAAATATAGCTGGTCCAAAATCCCATCTATTTTGGATTTTTTAAAATTTTCTCATTTTTTGACTTTTTACATTTTCACTTATTTTTTACTTTTTTTGACTTTTTTGCAAAAAGATGAAAAATAAAGTGCCTAAACACTTAGGAAAATGGGTTTAAGGGTAATGTGAGTGCTATGGGTTAGAAAATGAGCACCCCCATGGCCAAAACAATCCCTAGACCAAGATTTTATCACTTTTTAAATTTTTTTTGCCGAAACCGTTAAAAAATGGCTTGTTTTATGGAAAATAAAATTTTCTCAGAACTTAAAAATAAAGCTAGGGGGACCTAAAACATGTTCATATGACTCAAAAACTATGCCTAGCATGGTTTAAATTTTAATATATGGACACATAGACTCTAATAACTTCCTAAGGCTTAAAAATTACGTCGACCACCCCAACTTTGGAGGATTGAGTGAAAAACTCGAAAATTATTAGTGGTTTATTCAACAACAAATAATTTCCAAGGAAAAAATACTTTGGGCTAGTCGAATTAAAGTTTAAGTCCTACAAGTCGAGTCGTTTACAAAAATATACCATGCTAGCACATTATTACAAAATTCCTTGAGGGGGTATGAACATGTGGTACAAAAAAAAGGGGGGGCCTAGAAGGCCTGATGGACCTCTGAACTCTGATAACGAACAATTAAATTGTTCAAGTCTTTGCTGGCTCACTTGAAATCCAACTAAGTAAGACTTAGTAGGAAACATCTGGCTCCATCCAGGGATACGTGCTCTAATTGATCTTTAATCATAAAGAGTATGTGAGAATTCCAGAATCTTTGGTTTCTACACGAAATTAAGACCCATCAGCATCATATATATAAGAAACCAAATGAAACAACTAAGTCATAAATAATGTACATAAAAAACTATAATACAAAAGAAAATATGATGCAACAATAATATACAAAAATAATGTACAAAAGAAGGGTTTAGAAAAATCCTGGTAGATAATGCCCCTATGGGCATCCAAGGTTGTTGTTGAAGAACGACTTCAGCAGCTGGCCATTCATTAGAAGAGTCAGTTTATCTCCATCCATGTTGTTTAGATAGAAAGAGTTAGCACCAACTACTTCACAAATGATGTATGGACCCTTCCATAAGCTGTCGAATTTCCCATGCATGCCAGGATTTTCTTGTCGCTTGTCTCATAATAAAATTGTATCACCAATCTGAAAAGGCCTTGGTCTAGTAGATTTGTCAAAGGTTCTTTTGACTTTATCTTGATTCCTGATACACTGGTCAAGTGCCTTCCTTCTATTTTCATCCAATTCTATCAACTGATTCACTCTGTTATGTATTGCATCTCGATCTGAACTAAAATCTTGAAGGAGCTGATATACCAGAAGCTTTAAATGAATGGGGAAAAGTAAACATCAAGACCATAAACAAGTTTGAAAGGACTTTTCCTAGTTGAAACCTTCTTGGTAATCTTATCTTCCCACAAAGCATACTTAATTTTGCTATCCCATGATTTTTTGTTATCACCAACTGTTTTCTTGATTATGGTCATGAGGTTTTTATTACTTGATTCAGCAAGACCATTGCCTTGAGGATAATAGTTGGAAGAATGGGATAAGACAATACCATATTTAAAGCAAAAGGCAGAGATGCCCAATGAACTAAAAGCAGGGCCATTGTTAGTGGTTATTTTGGCTGGAACCCCAAATCTAGTGATGATCTTATCTTCTAAGAATTCCATAACCACTTGGTCAGTTGCCTTCTTAGTGGGTATTGATTCCACCCACTTAGTGAAATAATCAGTTGCAGTGAGAATCCAAGAATATCCATTACTTGAATTTTCTTTAAATTGACCAATGAAATCAAGTCCCCACTGCTGGAAAGGAGCTTGGACCACTACTCGCTGAAGGGGAAAATCTTTCAACTTCTGCTTCCCAGTGAACAACTGACACTAGGACAACTTCTTTCAAACTTGCGCACATCTGAAAAAGACTAGGCCAATAGTAACCAACTTTAAGGATTTTGTGGGCTGTTGTTTTAGCTGCAAAATGTCCACCACAAAATCCTAAATGAAATTCAACCATGAGTTTTTAGAATCTGGTTCATCAATGCACCTAAGTATTAATCCATCTGGACTTTTCCAACCCAGTCCATCTTGTGTTATGCAATTCTTAGTGGCTTTTAATCTCAATGCTCTTCTCTTATGGCCAACCAGGTGATCAGGGCATGTGAGATTAAGGAGGAAAAATATAATATCTGAATACCAAGGCTGTTGCTCTAATAATTGAAGTTCTGCTGATACTCTTTGTTCTAAATTATTGCTGTGACAAACCATTCCTAAGGCTTCTTCATTTTCTTGAGTTAACATTTTAGCTAGGCCTTGTCCTTTTACTAACTTAGTCGGTTTTATCTCTAAGTCATATTCCTGAATTTTCGAAACCCACTTACCTCTTATGGCTAGACAATTTTGTTGGGATAGGATATCTTTAACAGCTGTGTGAGGTACATACCCAACAATTTTTGAATATCCAACATAAGTCCTAAAATGCTAAAGAGATTTGACAAGTGCATATTGCATATGCCTGCTTTTCCATGGTAGTGTATTTTAATTCTGAATTTTGTAAGGCCCTACTCATGAAAGCAATAGGTTGCTCTTGTCCTTCGTGATTTTTCTGAAGCAAGACACCAACAATTGTGTCTTCTGAGGCAAAGGAAAAGATCTGAAAGTCTTTTGAATAGTCTGGATTGATTAGAACTGGAGACTTAGCTATGGCATCCTTTATATTTTTAAATGACATTTTTCCTTCACTTGACCATTCAAATCTGGCATCTTTTTTTAACAATTTTTGTAAAGGTTTCATATGATTTGCCAGATTAGGGATAAATCTTCTTGTAAATTTGATTTGACCAATGAAGGATTGGAGGGCTTCTATCCTCTCTGGATCAATCTTGACCCCATCTTTGGAAATGATGTGGCCTAACAACTTGCCCTCGTCAACACTAAATACTGACTTGGCTGGATTTAGAGAAATGCCATACTTGCGACATCTTTCAAAGACGTGCCTTAGATGATTGACATGGTCAGATATTTCCTTAGAGAAAACTGTCAAATCATCTTGATATATTTCAATGATCTTATGAATTAATCCATTGAAGGCAAAGTCCACGGTCCTTTGAAAAGTGGCACTCGCATTTAATAAGCCAAAAGGCATCCTTAGAAACTTATAAGTGCCCCATGGTGTGGTGAATGTTGTTTTATGTTGATCTTCTTTATTAACAAGCACCTGATTATATCCAGAGAAACCATCCAACATGGACATCATTCCAGAACCGGTTACTCTTTGAAGTAAGGTCTCCATGTTGGGTAATGGGTAATTATCTTTTAGGCATGATATGTTAAGATTCCTAAAATCTATACATATTCTAATTGACCCATTTTTTTTTCTTACAACTACTAAGTTGGAGCACCAAGATGAATGCTTTGTAGGTGCTATAATCCCTGCTGCTAACATTTTCTAAAGTTCCTTCTGAACATTTGGGGCCAACTTAGGATTTATTTGTCTAATTTTTTGGCAGAAAGGTTTGACTTCTTTCATTTCTTCTTTAAGTGGAATGGTGTGTTGGAAAAAATCATCCCTATAAGCTTTAAGCTCCTCATAACCAAAGGCCAACACATCTCTGTATTCTTTGATTAGTTCGATTAATTCATTTCTTTCATTTTCTGAAGTGCCTTTTCCAATTTTTATTAATTTGGGGTCTTTATCTGTTCCAATATTTAATTGCATATACTCCCCTGGTTTTATTGATTCCTTCTTATTCCTATTCCTATCCTATATGTCAAAGAGTTTCTCCAAAGCTATGAGATTACTTGGGATATGATTTCTAACATTTTCTTCATGCTCCTGATACTCTTTACCCTCTTGCTGATAACTGACCCAACAATCCTCAAATTCTTGAACATTATGGATGAATCTCAGAAGTTGCTCATCATTGTTGAAAACTTGCCAATGAGTTATAAACTTATATTGTCAGGAATTGATGGCCTAAAATTAATTTCCATTTTACCATTTCCACTTATCATTTCATCCGATGGTTGAAGGGTGGATGCTGCCACTGCTAGTTTATCTGCTGAACTATTCTCTTCTCTAGGGATTTCTTGAAGATTAAGTGCATCAAACCATTCCATGGTGTCCCAAACATAATTCCTACATTTCTTTAATCTTTCACACTTGCATTTATACTTGTTCTTTAGTTCAAGGATAACTAAGTCTGAATCACCCTTAATGTTCAACTTCTTTATCCCCATGTCCTTAGCTGTTTCTAAACCAAGTAATATTGCCTCATACTCTTCTATGTTATTAGATGCTTCAAATTCAAGTCTGAAAGCAAAGTTGAAGGTTTGCTTAGAAGGTGAAATGATTACTACACCAACCCCTTTTCCTGACTTAGAATGTGCTCTGTCAAAGTACATTTGCCAAACTTCATCTACACTTTCATCTTTTAATTTTTCTTTAATAGGGGCCATGAAATTAGACAAGATGGCATAGTTTCCAAAGTTATCAGTATTGCACACAAACTCATTTGAAGGCTTCTTAGGATTTTCTACATGATATTTCCTTTCTGTTTCCCTATGAAGTATAACGCTTGTGTTTTCTGATGTAGGCATGGTTGCATAAGTCCAGTCCATTTGAATATGACTACCCAAGGTTGCAGCCCATTTCCTTGACAAAAGCATGCCACAGTTATCAGGCACATCAATCACCAAAACATCCATTGTAATATTGACATCTGGGTACTTATCCAATCTCACTTGAAGGTCCAAAATTATCCCTACCACATCAATCTCTCTATCATCCATAGCACAAACATTGTGGTAAGGTCAGGTGATTCTCAAGTCTAATTGTTCCATAACTTTTCTTGTGATCACATTTGATGATGCACCCAAGTCAAGCATGCAATTATGAAGAAGCATGTCATTTACTAATAAGGAGACATAGAAGGGAGGATGATCCTCTCTTCTTGGATCCACACTATGAAGAATTACTGGTGCATCTTCACTAACAACATTATTACTTGGGAGGACCTTTTGTTTGACTTTATCATGGGTTGTATCCTTAGGGCCTTCTAAAGCTTTCAAAAACTTATCCTTTTGACTAGGATCCTTAAGGAGTTCAGTCGCATGCACAAGGACTTTAACATTATTTAACCAATTACCCATGTCAAGCTTTGAATTGATTGTTTTAAGAGGATTTATTACCTTAGGCACAAATGGAGCTGCTTTGGTTGATGTCGAATTGTCCTTTCTCTGATAAGTAGCTCCCTTAAATCTAGCACCCATCATTTGTCTAACCTGTTCTGGTCAAGGCTTCTCTCCATAGTTTTTTGTAATGAAATCCTTTTCTTAGTTATACTCTATGGATTGTTTCCAATGCTGATTAGATAGAGGGTAGGTTTGGCCTACCAAATCTATAAATTCAGGCTCGCATGATTTTGCATCTTGATTACTGGTCTTAGGAATTCCTTGTTCATTAACTTGGCTAGCTCTATAACAAGTGGATTCTTGATGAAACTGATTAGATGGCCTGCAATATGGAATGGGATCATCTACCATGTTGGCTGATTCTAACTGATTTGGAATTCTTGGCTCATGAAAAGGTGCTTTCTTCTGATATACTTGATTTTGCTTATGTTGAAAATTCCTTGGTGCATGAGGAGCATGGGCAACATGGTTTCTTTCCATCATAACCAACCTATTTTGAATGTGATTTAGTTGAGAAGCATGATTGGCCATTTGTTGATTCTGATTAGTTACCAAGTTCTTTATCATTTCAGACATTTCTTTCATGGGATCCTTGGATGACTCTTTCTCTTCTGAATCTACAGCTTTACCCTTTGACTCTTGATGTTTGTTGTGTGATGAAGTATTTCTTATAAATCCTGGTATGTTGGACCTGCCTGCATTCTGCATATTTTTCTCAATCTTGATAGCCATATCTTGAGCACTTTTAAGAGAATCAGGCTCTTTATCTCTTAGTTGATACCTCATATCAGCATTGAATGCTTCAATGTAATAGGTGAGGATTGAGGCATCAGAGGGCTTAATATATTTATGAAGATTTGTAATTAAGTCCCTAAACTTCTTGTTGAATTCTTCCACTGTTTCATTCTCATTCTTTTTAATGGTGTGAAGAGCTGCTAACTGATATCTTGGTTCTTTCTTCTCTCCCCATTTTTCTTTAAAACCAGTTAGAAATTCATCAAGAGTTTTGTATGAATTATGACTTAGATCCAAGTACCAATCTGCAGCATTATCTTCTAAGGAAAGGGCAAATAACTTCATTTTGACATCATCATGATTGTGAGCAGGCACATTACACCAACTGACCAAGAGTCTTGAGAACTTATGCAAATGAGACTTAGCTGTGACAACGTTGTTTCCTTGAAAAGTTGGAAGCTTCTTGATAGCATCATCAGGAATGGCATGTGGTTGACCTGCTATCTGAGAAAAGTCAAGGGGTTTGAAAAAATATGTCATATCTTCAGAAGGAATATTACCAAACAAGTTGTGGATATCTGAGATAGACTGGGACCCTAAATTTTCAAGGATTCTACGAGAAGCTTGTCTATTCAACCTCCTTCTATAAGCCCTTTCAGGCTCAGGAATGAGTTCGACTAGATTTTCAGAATTTCTTCTAGTTGAATGCCTTGAAGGGTATAATGACAGTGGATTCGCCAGATGGATCGAGTGAAATTTTACTTCATTAAACCAGATCTATCAAATTTTATTTTTTATCTTTTTTTTTGTGGAAGTTAAGTTAAGTTAAGTCGAACCAGGGAGTAAAAAGATTTATCCTCGACAACGGCGCCAAAGAAATGTTGCCACAAGAAAACACAGCTTGGGTAAATGTGGAATAAATCTTCAAGCCACAAAGTGTGTCCTTGGGGGCAAGCCTCAAGTCAAGTACTGTCACTTGAACTTTGACTCCTCCATTTAGGCAAACTCCTAACGAATCCAAGGGGGGTGGACCCTAAAAGTTGCTAAGGCTGGTTAAGCTAAGCTAGTTATGGTGGATGAGTTAATTTTTAGGAGTTTTTTTTTTATAATGATAAAACTGACATAAGAGATTTCCAATATAACTTTGAAAGCAAAACATCATAAAGAATTAAACATCATATAAGTTAAACATGATTGTCAAATCATTCAACACATGATAACAATTAAATAAAATTTGCAAAGATAAATAAGAGAGACCAGTGCTGAAAAATGGAGTCAAAATTGTAATGCTATTTGTAATGCTGGAAAAGAAAATGTTGTGCAAATGTTCTTGGTCAATTTTAAAATTAATGTGGTAATGAGTTTTTTATTAAGGATGAGGAGATTTCCAATATACCATAAGGTACTGGAAATATGTCAGGATTCTGGCAAGGTGGCTTCTCACTCAGACATGTGGGCTGGATCAGAGTCTCTGGGAGGTGTTCAACACTACACCAAATGAGGGTGTAGTCTAACGGTATCCCGAGGTCTCTACCCAATAGTTCCCGCTTCCTTTGAGAAATTTTCCCACACTATGCCAAAAAAATCGATACGTCAGATTTTCATATATGGGTGGTTTATTGGGAAGTGTTAGACTAATTACTAATAGCTAAGCCCCTTTCTGGTTTGATCAGCATGTTCAGACATAGCTACAGTGATCCAGAGCATACTCGGGATAGAGCCTTGTTTATTTTAAAAGTTTTTTTGAACAATTGTTTTTTACTTTTTATGCCCCAAGAGTCTCTTTTCGGGCCAGTTCTCGGGAAAACCCTTATTCCGAAACCTTACTACGGGAAAGAAAGGGGGTGTTTTGATTGTAGAGAATTGAAAAAGTAAATGTTTTCTAATTACTACAGTACCGAGGTAGTGGGTTAGTATCCGGATTTACTTTCTTGCAAAATATAAACAATATTTGTAGTGAAAAAAGTATACGGTCTGCAAAAATGAAAACAAAATGTTCCTACGTCCTGAGAGAGTCAATGGCCCAATATTTGGATTGGACCACGACGTTAAATTTTATTTTGCTTGGTTGATTTTAAATTAATCTAATCTAAAGTGAAAATTGTTAAGCTTTGAAAATTGTCAACAATCACAAAAATCGAACCAACACCAATCCCCCCTGGGGGGATGAGAAGCAAACTCTGTGAACTTAATTCTAAAATAATTTTTATTGCCATTTACAATGCTCAATACTGAAAATAAAGAACTCCTCTTTCTCCTTACAGATCTGGAGAAAAAGAGGTTACAAATTGTAGAAGCAAAGTAAGGAATGAAAGGTGAGGTTCAATGAAGGTTCTGGATCATCCAAGTTGGTCGGAAAGTGTGCATAAAAACCTTCTATCTGCTGTCACAATACAAAAACCAGCAAACTATATTAGTTAGTATAAAAAGTGCCCAAAATCACTTCAAAAGTGTTTTGGGAAAAAACAAAAAATACTAAAAAAAATCTAAGTTAGAAAAAACTAGTTAACTGCAAAAATGAACTAAGATGGAATGACTAAAAAACCACCCTCTTAGGGTCTTGGAAAGCCTTGAAAATTACAGCCAATAGAGCACTTAGATGCTTGATTAAACTTTTAAAACTTTAAAAAAAGGAATCCTTAAACAATCCTAAAAATTTGACTTGCAAAAATTATTTAACGATTATTTTCTAAGCAAGACCCAAATAACGAAATGAAAAAAATTGAAGTATCTTGGATCTATGCGTAAATTTTTCAGATCTGATTTTTAATAAGCATGTTAAGAAGATCAGATCTGAAAGTATCCAAACAAAAGTAACCAAGAAGAAGTTATTTTTTTAAGGAGAAAGAGAAGGTATGAGAGAACTTATGCCAGAAAATATCAAGCTAAGAGTGCTTCACTGTGGAGTGCTGAGGGACAATGTTTCTGAAGTTGATTGAAGATGGAATGGAGTCAAACTTGATCCAATCCTTGTCCAAGCCAGACCACCTAAAAACTAAATCACAAACACTTGCATACCCATGAGATCTTGTAAAACATATATAAATCAGAAATTAGAATAGCATGCAAATAAACTTATTTAATCTATAAATTTTTTGTTTCCAATCATACATGAAAACAAGAAATGAAAGTAAGCTTACTAACAATTTCCTATTCCTATTAATTCAGTTGAGTTATCAAGGCAATATCTACAATAAACATAAGAAAGAAAACTTGCAAGCAGGAAACAATTGCCATATAAAAAACATCACAATGTTGATCCACACATATGTGCACACCATTTAGCCTTCAAAGATTTTTATTCTCAATACCAAAATGATATAAAAAATTACAAGAGAAAACCCTCTCTCATCCAACTCTAACTAGTTTGGAATGAGAGAGGAGCTTCATACTTATAGAAAAGAACAAGGAGGGGAGGGCGCATTTGTTGAGGGAGTGAGGGCGAATTGATGGAGGAGATGGTGGAGCAAATGGGGTTGCCAATTCCCATCTATTTGGCTGCCCAAAATAGCCCAAAATCAACCACATGATAGCCCAAAAGATAGCTTCCATTTCCTTAACTCGTGGGCCACCCCTCCTTGGGATTTGTGCCCCCCTCATGGGGAAATGCACCCCCCTTTGTGGGGAGTCAATCCCACTAATCAAGCTACCTAAAAGTTGCCCAAAAGTACTCTTACAACTCCAAAAATATAGCTGGTCCAAAATCCCATTTATTTTGGATTTTTTCTAATTTTCTAATTTTTTGACTTTTTGTATCTTTTAACTCATTTTTTACTTTTTTTGCAAAAAAGATGAAAATAAAAGTGCCTAAACACTTAGGAAAATGGGTTGAGCGGTAATGTGGGTGCTCCGGGTTAGAAAATGAGCACCCCCATAGCCAAAACAACCCCTAGACTAAGATTTTATCACTTTTTAAATTTTTTTTTGCCCAAACCATTAAAAAATGACTTGTTTTACGGAAAAATAAAATTTTCTCGGAACTTAAATACAAAACTAGGGGGACCTAAAACATGTTCATACGACTCAAAAACTATGCCTAGCATGGTTTAATACATTGACACATAGACTCTAATAACTTCCTAAGGCTTAAAAATTACACTGACCACCCCAACTTTGGAGGAAAAACTCGAAAATTATTAGTCGTTTATTCAAAAACAAATAATTTCCAAAGAGAAAAACACTCTGGACTAGTCGAATTAACGTTTAATTCCTAGAAGCCGAGTCTTTTACAAAAAAGATACCATGCTAGCACCTTATTACAAAATTTCCCGAGGGGGTATGAACATGTGGTACAGTAAAAGGGGGGGCCTAGAAGGCTTGATGGACCTCTGAACTATGATAATGAACAATTAGATTGTTCAAGTCTTTGCTGACTCACTTGAAATACAACTAAGTAAGACTTAGTAGGAAACAACGCCCTCTCTCCTTGGTGCATTTTTAGTGATGATGTCATCCTTGGTAACCAAGCCCACAGGCTTGTAGAGGGGGGGGACGTTGAGTGTTTTCAACATTGTTGAGGTTAGATGGGGCATGATGATCCCCCCTACTCACTCCACCTTTCGGAGTGAAGCCTTTTGTTCATTTTTACCTATTTTTAGTAGTTTTGGTCACCTAGGGGGAAAATACCCCAGGTAGCCACCTTGGTATGACGTCATCCTTGGTCACCAGACCCACAGGCTTGTAGAGGGGGGATGTTGAGGGTTTTTCAACATTGTTGGGGTTAGATAGGGAATGACGATCCCCCCTGCTCACTCCACCTTTCAAAGTGAAGCCTTTTGTTCATTTTTACCTATTTTTAGCATTTTTGGTCACTTGGGGGGGAAATACCTTAGGTAGCCACCTTTTAGCCATCTTTTAAACTATTTTATATTATTTCATGTTATATTTTTACATTGACATTATATTTGGCCTGTCGACTTGGTTATTTTGTAAAAGTGAGTTGAGAACATTATAAATAAAACTCCTCACTTCATTTGTAAATCATAACTCATGGGATAAAACTCTATTATGTTTCTCTTTTACCCTAGATGGCTCTCTTGGAGTGATGCGCACCTCTTGAAGTAGACTCTTCTTGCTATTGTGGATGAAATTGGATGCTTGTCTTTGGTTTTGCTCATGCTTGGTGGATGCTAGGAATTGTTGGAAGAACACAAGTTTAAGTAAGTCTAGTTTTTTTTAGCCTTGGTTGGTGAAAGGTAGGTGAATTCTTGCTTCTTGAATGATTGAATGTTGGCCTTAGAGCTACATTTTTTTTCCTTGCGAATATGGCCTTTTTGTCTACCTTCTATGATCCGGGTCGTGTCCAGGAAGCACGAGGGGGACAACAGTTCGACTGAATGAGTCGGTGTTGTTATGGCAGAAGCTTAATAAACATAATGAGCAAAAGCAGGATTACACTACACAGATAAATACGAATACGCACAGACAATATGCAGGAATGCGAACTATTCTTCTATTAGATGTAAACATATAACCTTCATGTATGTTACAATATTATACATGCTTATATAGAAGTCTGAGACGCTTGGGTGCCTGCCCGTTATGTTCAGTTACAAAGAAGAGGTTAGAACGGTTCAACAGTTCAACCGTTACAGTCGACTGGAAGACAGAGAGACAGTCTGTCGATGTTCGACAGTCACTGGTTGCATGTCGACGCTGCATGTCGATGTCGCAAAACTGTGAGGTTGCTGAACATGTCGAAGGTGCAAAATGTGTCGTAGTATGTCGAAGTCGAGACTCGTCGAAGTTGTGTCGAAATCGAAACCTGTTGAAGTTGTTGAGGTTGTCGAAGTAATGTTGAGTCGAAACTTGTCGAAGTTGTATCGACATCGATGACTTGTCAAAGTCGAAGTTAGCATTCAACAACAATGCCAACTACGATGTGGATTAGACCTCCTTCCTTAAGAAACAATGGTCCTGTTATCACCTAACTTGTAGTTGCCCCTAGAGATGGATCCAATGATGGATGGCAGAAGGGATAGGCAACCCAAAAGGTGCAACCAAGATAGTCTCGACTCCCAATGGATGGTTGTCACGCCAATCGAGGCAATCTTCACTTTATGTTATCTAGCCCAAGACAACAAAGGGGGAGACCCAGATCTACTCCCGGCAGGAGAGATCAAACCAAGACACCAGATCAAATCAAATTTAGTTGAAGTACGTAAGGTGTATGGTGAACCCTAGATCTATGGATGAAGTCACAGTATAAGTAATAGATTGGATCAATGGGTTTAAATAGTGTAGCTTTGGTCCATTATAGATGTGAGAGTGACTTATTAAGATTGATATGAGATCTAGGATTAATGTACTAGTCAATTGTGAGAAAATCCACTGCCTTGGGAACCGTGTCCAATGCAGGGTAGTTAAGGGTTGAATTGGGGCTAACCAGTACCAAAGATAAGTTTGATGAATATATGTGACAGTGTTTAGGTGTTCAAGCATGCAAGACAAAGATCAAACCCCAAGCTAACCCAACAATCCAAGAAAGTCGAATTGGCTTGGAGAAGATTAGTGCCTTGGGAAATGGGCCAAATGGAGTCGGATGTCCACCAAACTATAGATCAGGGATGTTGAGGTGTAAAGCTAGGTGGGTTTTGAAATTTAGGTGGGTCCAATGGCTAGATCTCAATAGATCTGAGATTTAAATGTGCCACAAAGTGACCTAAGTGGGGCTCAACCCTCAAAATGAGGAATGGGGCCCACAAGGTGAAAATCACTGAAGTGACACACTAGGGGTAGGTTATTGAATGTGTAGATGAAGAATCAAGTGGGATCTCACCTACCCAGGTGCTAGATCCTAGCAAACTCACCTCTCCTGGGAAGTGCGACCTCCCTTGGAGAAGCTTCTTTGCCTTGGGAAATGGGTCAAATGATGGCCAATCCTCACCAAACTACAGATCCGAATCACCGTGGATACTGTAGAGGTGGGTTTTAAATTTTATACCCAAAAGCCAAGTGGATCTTTCTAGATCTGAGAAAATGTAAAATGAGGGTTTGTAAATTGAGGGTTTTATCAATGAAGTAGCTATGTCAATGGATTGAAGCCAAGAAAAGAAGAACAAACCTGTGGATCATACCTGGATAACCTTGTAGATGCCTTGATGATGATGATCTATGCAAACCCGATCAATTTGGAGCAATTTGAGGTGGTTTTCTATGAAATCGATTTGCCCAAGGAAGCCAATGCGCCCTCTCTCCTGCACAATAAACGTCAACAATATCAGATTTACTGCAAACAAGAGATAAGACAAGTATCACAAGAGAAACAACAGAGAGATAGCATAGATCACAATGATACTAATGATAACCCCATGATGTAAGCGAATGCCAAGTGGAGCGATTTGAAGGAGCCTTGCAAAATCGCCCAAGTGAAGTCGCCCTCCTGTAGACAAGACAAAAGTTTCCCAAAAGATAGATCTTACCACAAATACCCAAATGCTAGGATGCAATAGACTTTCCAATGACCATCTAAGAACACTTGATGCAAAGGAGACCACAAGAATTCCCACAAGAAAGTTTTTCTATATCAAGATTCCAAGAGCCAAAGACCCTTTACAATGAGAAGCTTTCTCCTTTAAATAGGAAGGAGAGGCACCAAAACCCTAACCACTTTTTGAATGAGTGGCTAAGATTAAAAGATCAAAATGTCTAATCAATGGTTGAGATGAGCTCAACAATATAATACATGGATCACTAATAAAATATAACAATAAGTGGACAAAATCGCCCTAGGAGAGGGGACCCCACCAAATCATGATGACAAAGTCAATAAAATAGCTCATGGTGGGTCCAAGAGGTAATTTCTAACACCCTTGGTCAATCCCCATAGCACAATATCCAAGAATAAAAGATCTAGACACCAAATCATGCCTCTATGGACAAATCGTGAGCCTTAGGAGGCTCCAGAAATCATCAAAAAGTGCCATAAGTGATGGATGTGGGTCCCGATGAAGCTGAAAATGCTGGAGAAGGTGTGGAAGACATCCCACTTATCATCACTGATCATTCCATGCCATAAACTTGCCTCAGTAGCCCAAATCGAATTCCTCTGTAGCCATTTTTACCATTTCTGGACTGCCTCGGGAAGTGTGAAACTGCCCAAACTGCCTCTTGGAGTGCCTGCGCTGTCAAGGTGAGGTCACTAGTGTGTTTGGGAAGGGGGTAATATGGTAATATCAAGTGGCTGGACCACCCCCTCCATGTACAACGTCGTAGGTGAACCAAATAAAACCCATCTTTGCTCTGACAGGGGCCTCTGACAGGCCAAATCTGCACTAGGATAGCCAACTGAGGCTCAAACATCACTGTAACTGCCTGGAACTGGAAACAGACTGTCTCATTGGACTCAGAAGGTCCAAATCCATCTAAAGTGTGTACTCATACACCATATAGATCTCTGCATGGTCCAAAATAAATGCTCATCATATCCAACAGATCAAATAATAATAATCTGTAAAAGTGTTGAAAAGCACAAATCATCATCATAAGCTTGAAACCACTGCATAAACCCATCATGGTGACCTGTACCAGACCACATATTATCTATCTGCCCCATCTGAAGTCTACCACCTCATGTCCGGTGGTTGACTTTTGGTCAAACTGGGTTTGACCAAGTCAACATGACGAATATATAACTCAAACTATCATCATAAGCTGCTGCCAGGTGTCAAAGGTTAAAACATGCTTTACAATCCATTCAAATAGCAATTATAACAAATAGCAATCATTACCGGCAATCTACCAATAAATATATAATGTCATTAGTTATTATTTATGACTTAGACTAGACTTTCAAGACCATACTCACTTCATAGTTGTGATCAATTTGCTAGTGAAGGGTGAAGGCTAAAATAATTTGGCTAGGCCAAGGGATGACTTACTGACTCAACACTGTGACACTTTGGAAATGGGAAAGGGAATACACACCATAGCATATACTGAATGAGCAACAACACAGGGAATGGCAGTGTCTCACAAATGGATAAGTTGTTCAAAGAGTGTTTATTCACCTTGACAGATGCGCACAATCCATAATACAAATGAGGCCAGCAATCTTTTTGATATAGAGTTTAAGTTCCATTGCTTTTTGGGTCTAGAGTTTCCATAGCCTTTGATCTATGTGTGTTTATAAACACATTGCATAGATTTACATTTATTTAGGCTTTTTGCTGCAGGTGTGTTTTTAAGGCACTTGTTTACCTGAGCACTTCTAGGTGTGTCATAGACAGCTTGTTTACCTAGGTATTTACATTTCACAAAGGATATAACAATTCATATTTCATAGCCATTTTCATTTGGCTTGCTTTTCATACAAGATATAACATTTCATTTCCATACTTTGTATTCATGGCAGCACTAAAAGTTTCAGGTTTAGCCAACAACATCTTAAGTGACTAGGGGGACTTCTCAAGGAAATCCAACTCACCATAGGTAAGTTTTGTCACCAACTCAGAGCCGAGACACAAGGGAAGCTCATCCAATATAGAGGCTACAGTGGAGAAAGGTCCTCCATGCCACTAGTCAAGTAGTAAGTCAGGGTGATAAACTAAAAGGTAGGTAATGGATGGATGAAGACAATGAATAATGAAACCGACACTAGCAAGCCAAGGTATGGTGGAATGATCACCTCTATTCTCCCTAAGGAGGGTAAAACCAATGAGTATGAATAGTGAACTTCTAAGTCTGAGTAGGCACAATATAATATATATAACAAGATCAACCAGGTCCACATATCTATATGATCGCCAGATCATGATACTAAATCCTAAGACATGCTACAAGAATAAATATAAAAGCAATATAAGCATAACACCATAATATACCCGTTGAGTCATATACCTGAATGCTCATCCTTTGAGCCATCATCTGTCTTCTGAAACTGCTGCTGTAACTCTGGGCACTACTGACTACTCTGTACAAATGGCTAAATAGCTACATCGGTCATCTCTCTGAGTGTCCTGAGACTCAATCATGGCATGGGGAATAAAACTGCTGTCCAAAATCTGATAGTGATCCATAGTAGATGCTCATCTCAGCATCTTAATGTAAGAGAACTAGCTGAATAGTGTACTGGAATCTAACAAAAAAATGTATGGTATCCCGGCTACTATATATGTGATAACAGGTCCCCATTGTTTGCTCGTGAAGGTGAGGAAACTTGTTGGTTATTTCAGTAACAGAGTACCACTTTCCTTGAGATGGGAGCTGGCCAGCTTTGGCAACCTGAAACAAGGGAATTGTGTTAGTCCTTGTAAGGCGTACTCGTTGTCCCACAATGGTGTCGCAAGGAAGAGGCTCTTGAACATTTGGATGGGGATGTCTTCGGGTTCTGCTGTCGGTAAGCCGTTCTGTTCCAATAAGGGTGCATGGTATGGTCGAAGTAGATCCACTTTGAAGACTGGATGCAGGCCCGGGCATGCAGGAATGTCGAGCTGGAAAGCGTTTTCGCCAATCTGCTGAAGAATACTGTATGGACCATATCGCAAAGGCTTGAGATTCTTGAATGGACCAATGAAGCGCTCCTTCTTAAGATGTAACCAGACCTTATCCCCAATTTGGAATGAATGGGGAATACGATGCTTGTCGTGTCGGGCAATAGCTTTCTCGTTTGCTCTATGCAACATGTCCTGTGCTTGTCGCTGGATGTCGCAAATCTGTTCTCAAAACTTGACTGCTTTATCAACTTCTCGTTGGTTGTAGTCAGTGTCGGAGTTCCACTGTGTCGAGGAGTTGATCAAGTCGATAGGCATTGAGGGTTGAAATCTGTAACAGATCTCAAATGGATTCTTGCCTATAGAGCTGTGCTGAGCACGATTGTAACTGTGCTGTATGTATGGAAGACTTTCATCCCATGTGCATCGATGCTTGTGGTTGTACATGCGAAGCAGTTGTACTACAAGGCGATTCACAACTTCTGTCTGTCTGTAGGTCTGAGGATGGAAAGCTGTCGACAATGAGAGTCGTGTGTCCAGTTGTTGCCAGAGGGTCTTCCAAAAGATGCCGACGAATTTGGCATCTCGGTCGGAAATAATGGTTGTGGGTAAACCAAAGTGTTTCCAAACACGTGTAAAGAAGAGCTGAGTGGTCTGCTGCGTTGTCGTGGTCTTCTTACATGGTATGAGAATGGCCATTTTGGAAAATCGATCAACTACTACTAATATCGCGTCATGCTAATGTGTTGTAGTAGGATAACCCGTCAAGTAGTCCATAGAAACAGATTCCTATGGTCGACTAGGAACTAGTAGAGACGTGTACAATCCCTATCGTTGATTAGACGATTTAGGAATGGCACAAACCATGCATGATCGAATGTCCTTGTTGACGTCAGATTTAAGTGTAGGCCAGAAGAAATACTTCTGCAAAATAACAAGTGTCTTTGCTACTCCAAAGTGTCCTGTAGTCTTGCTGTAGTGCGCGTCCCAAATGAGCTGCTGTCGGTTCCCACCAGTCGGTACATAAAGCTGTCTGAGCTTGTATAGCAAGGTGTCTTTCAGGAAGTAGTCGGAGGTCGAAGACTTGTTAGTATGTAACTGTCGGTAGACTACTGAGAAGTCGCTGTTTTCCTCATACAACTGTGGCCAAGTGGTCCTGTCGTATCCCTGCATACTCATCACTATCAAAAGGAGAGTAATGGGTGGTCGACTGAGGCAATCGACAGCGGCGTTAGCTTTATCTTTTTGATACTTAATCACCAACTGGAATTGCTGTAGGTAATTAATCCACTTGAGTTGTCGGTTTGTCTGCAACTTTGATTGTGTCGGAGTGAACTGTAGAGGCTTGTGATTAGTAAGAATGATCGTTTCCTTGCCAAGGATGTAATGCCTCCATTGCTTGAGAGCTTGCACAATGGCGTGCAGTTATTTTTTGTATGTCGAGTATCTTCTAACTATGTTGTTAAAAGTCTCGGAATGAAAAGCGACTGGATGACCAGACTGAGTGATCACTGCGCCCAAGGCATAGTCCGATGCGTTCGTCTCAATCTCAAAGGGCTGATAGAAATCAGGTAACACAAGTACTAGTGCAGTGCAAAGCCTGTGTGTGAGCTGTTCAAAAGCTGCTTGATGTGTTGCTGTCCATTGGAAGACAATTTTCCCATTTCCTTTCGTCAATTGATTCAAGGGTCAGGTTATGTGATTGAAGCCGAGTATGAATCATCGATAGAAATTCGCCAAACCAAGAAAACTTCTTAGTTCTTGAATGCTTCTAGGAATGGGCCAATCTTTGAGGATCTGTACTTTGTCTGGATCGACGTGAATGCCTGCAGAGTCAATTACATACCCCAAATATTTGATACTGGTCATCGCAAAAGAGCACTTGTCCATGTTCAGATAGAGCTGATGTTGCTGGATAGTGTTAAGGACTTGTCGAAGATGTCCGACATGTTCTTCCCATGATCAAATAAAAATCAATATATCGTCGAGATAACCAATAACCCATTTGCCGATGAAAGGTCGAAGAATGTTATCCATATGTCGCATGAAGGTCACAAGTGCATTGGTTAAGCCGAAAGGCACGACTAACCATTCGAACAATCCTTCCTTGGTCTTGAAAGCAGTTTTCCACACATCTGAGGGATCGATTGGAATCTGATGGTATCCCGACTTGAGGTTGAGCTTAGTAAATAATTTAGCACCTTTCAGACAGTTGATGAGCTCGTCTATCCGCGGCAGAGGGTAGCGATTCTTTACCGAAATTCTGTTAAGAGCTCTGTAGTCGATGCACATGTGCCAAGTCCCGTCTTTCTTCGGAACTAGGACGACTGTACTTCCACAAGGAGAGGAACTGGGGCGGATATGTCCTTTGTCGATTAATTCTTGGCTTTGTCTACGGATCTCTTCATTTTCGAGAATGGATCTTCTGTAAATAGATGCGTTAGGCAAAGAAGAACCAGGAACAAGTTCAATGGAGTTTTTTACCTGACAATGTTGAGGTACTCCGTCGGGAGCTTGAAAGAGGTTCTGGTACTCATCGAGAATATGATTGACTTGCTGCTTCTGTCGGGAGCTGCATTGGTCAGTGACTATTGCACGAAATTGCAAGTAGTTAGCGCTCCTCGGTGTATCGTGACAAGGGACTAATCGCCTCTCGTGGATCCTTGAAATATGGCGGTGGTGAGTTTACCAATCACCTGCGGGTTTTGGTGTAACGGCAGCCATACTTCCAACAATTGGTATTAGAGCTAGAGGTCACAAGTTCGATACACACTCGGCTTGCGCTGAGGGGGAGATTGTTGCACGAAATTGCAAGTAGTCAGCGCTCCCCGGTGTATCGTGACAAGGGACTAATTGCCTCTCGTGGATCCTTGAAATCTGGCGGTGGTGAGTTTACCAATCACCTGCGGGTTTTGGTGTAATGACAGCCGTACTTCCAACAGACTCGACTCGTTGCTGCAGTCTTCTTAGAATTCTGCGGCTTGATCATGATTAATGTGAACTTCTGAGCATGATTGATGAGCTTCTTTGTCTATTTGGCAGATATCAGTGCAACCGTTGGTGTAAGTTGACGCTCTGGTATGTTGAACCATCGATTTCGGATTCTAACAATTACCTTCTGAGGCTGTGACTGATAACTTCCATGTCTATCCCAGAGGTAAGGTTTCCCAAACAGGGCGTCCACTACGGAGAGTGGTGCCACGTCGCCGAGTACTTCATCTTCAAATGGTTTTATGAAGTAGGCGAGCTTGCATTGTCGAGTGATCCGTAGTTCTTGTCCATCCTTCATCCAACCGATGTTCTAAGGCTGAGGATGAGGAGTGGTAACAAGACCTAGTTTCTTTACGAGATCTTAAGAAACGAAGTTTTTATGGCTACTGTTGTCCACAATCAGATGTAATGGGTTGCTCTGGACCCATATCCGTGTATGGAACAGGCGTTCTCGTTCCTCCTCGTCGACGATAGTCGAGGCTGCTAGAGTGGTCGATGTCGAAAGGGTCGTCGCGTCTGGATCAGATTCTTCCACCGTCTTGTCGAACGCGTCGGAGGTCGACACTTTTGTCAAAAATCTCTTCTAAGCTTTGCATTCAGACGTATCATGCCAAGATGAGTGGTGGTAATCGCACCATTTTCCGGTCGACGGTTGTTTGCTACGTTCCCTCTTGTGAAAAGGCTTCTTACTGTGCTCTGGCTTTGGCGGTGTCGGCTGAGAAGATTTCAACTTGTCGAAGTCGGCTGGTGCCTTCTTATCGGGTGGTCGTCCTGATGTCGAATTTGTCACGAAGCGTGCTTTCCCTTTTTGCTTGATTTCTCGTTTGATAGCGTAGTAGAATGCATCCGTGAGCGTATTGACAGTTAGAAATTCCATCTCCTGCTGGATGTACTGGGACAATCCGCTGATGTACTTCAGAACAAGCAATTTCTCTTCTTCTTGGACGCTAAGTCTAGCCATGAGTCGGTAGAACTCGTCGGTGTAACTCTGTACTGATTGGTATTTCCATTGCCTTAGCTGCTGCCACTTCTTATAATGCTGCTCAAGGTATTTAGGTGGGTAAAATTCCTTTCGGATGTGTTTGACGAATTTATCCCATGTGTCGATGGGGTCTTCGCTTTTCTCCATCTTTGTTGAGAGGTTCTCCTACCAGTAGTGCACGGATGTTGACATCTTTAAGGATGCAATGGTGACTTTTTCAGCTTCGGAGAGTTGATTTATAATGTAATAGGATTCCAATTGTTGCACCCAATTGTCGACGGATTCTGCGTCAATCTTACCTTCAAGATTCGGTACGTCCAAATTCATTTGAACTTTAAAGGGGCTGATTTTATCAGAGTGAGTTCTCGTTGAAGATCCTTTGGATGTCGAACCGAATCACATGAGAATCTCGTTGAACCGGGCGAACATTTCAGTCCGTTGTCAAGCCGGAGCTTGCTCAATAAGCTGTGCTGTCTCGTCGGCTGCATGTCTATCATCTGTTTCTCCTGTCATTTCTGGAGGTAGTGTTTGCTTGGATTGTTGAGATTGCGATCGAGTTTGAACTGGCATAAGTCAAGTAACTTCGAGAGAAGTGTATACGCAAAACTTATGCACGAACAAAGCTGAGTGCGCTCTGATACCAATGATCCGGGTTGTGTCCAGGAAGCACGAGGGGGACAACAGTTTGACTGAATGAGTCGGTTCTGTTATGGCGGAAGCTTAATAAACAGAATGAGCAAAAGCAGGATTACACTACACAGATAAATACGAATACGCACAGACAATATGCAGGAATGCAAACTGTTCTTCTATTAGATGTAAAGAGATAACCTTCATGTATGTTACAATATTATACATGCTTATATAGAAGTCTGAGACGCTTGGGTGCCTGCCTGTTACGTTTAGTTATAAAGAAGAAGTTAGAATGATTCAACAGTTCAACCTTTACAGTCAACTGGAAGACAGAGAGACAGTCTGTCGATGTTCGACAGTCGATGGTCACATGTCGACGCTACATGTCGTTGTCGCGAAACTGTGAGGTTGCTGAACATGTCGAAGGTGCGGAATGTGTTGCAGTATGTCGAAGTCGAGACTCGTCGGAGTTGTGTCGAAATCGAAACCTGTCGAAGTTGATGAGGTTGTCAAAGTCATGTTGAGTCGAAACTTGTCGAAGTTGTATCAACATCGATGACTTGTCGAAGTCGAAGTTAGCATTCGACAACAATGCCGACTGCGATGTGGATCATTCTATCCTCTTTGCATGGTGATAAACGCTCCCTAAAGGAGGTTTTCCCAAGTTTAGCCATGGATCTCCAATTTTTCCCTAGATTAGGCCCCTATAATGAACCCTAAAGGTTGTTATAGGAAGCCCTAGTTTAGTAGACAAAGATAAATTACTCCAAGAGGAAGGTTGGTGATCTGAAAATGATAGGATCTTTATAACCATTATTTGCATGTGAAAGTTTAAATGCTTAAATTCATTAAAAAGGCCTTAAATGACAAAATTAAAGAGCATAATTGAAGCACATAAATACATAAAAGAGATATGCAAACCATAAAAATGAAGACACCGTGTGATAACGGAGTTCGTCCCTGATGGACTACCTCTCCGGGTCCAGCTCCAATGAGGACCAATCTTATTAGTTTTCAAAAATAATGCTTGAACAGGTACAAAATGCCTTCTTTAAAACTGCTACAAAGAGACTTAGTTTTCAACAATGAAGTCCTCTCACTCTCAAAAATCTCCCAAGAGTGGCTAAAAAGCCTCTTACAAATGAGCATAAGCTTACAAAGCCTTCAAAGGCACTTTCGCATCATATCACCAAAAACTTCAACGCATCTCCAATGACTTCCCAAGGCAAATTACAATGGTTTAAATAGCCCAAAAATCCATATCTCATTCCCAATTTGAATGGGATTTACAAAATATTTAATCCCAAAGTTTAAGGGATAAAATCCATAAAAAAAAATGGAGAAGATAGTGGTAAATCCCCATAAAGTAATACAAATTTGTTTTAAAATGAACAAATCCGAATTAAAAAGAATATGGTTAATAAAAAGCCATATAATAAAATGGATAGGGGTTTAAAAAAAATATGCCAAAAGAGGAGCGTGCTCAATTTTGGGGCTAAATCCACCAAAATACTAATTTACATCAATTATTTGCCATATCCCACGATATGTGGCAGCTTTGGCGCGTTGGTTAGAGCGCTTGGCAAAAGGGGAGGAGGTCATGGGTTCAAGCTCGCAGACCTCTCCCCATAACACGATTTTGTTGCATAGGAAATGGTTGTTATGTTATGGCTCGCGGCGATTGGTCATGTGGGTTTATATAATTATAGCAATGGATATGGTTCAGAGGTAACACATGGGGCCGAGGGATAAGCCCTCGGCCCGCCCCTTTTTCCAAAATAAACTCTATTCAACTTTAAATAGAAGGTAAGTTCATAGAGGTTAAGAAACAAATGGTGGGTATCACGGTTATGCGAATGGTGCAGAGACTCTGGCGAAGGAGAGGTCGGGGGTTCGATCCTCCCCAACCCCGATATTTTTGGGAAACCGAACAACCGAGTGCCAACAAGGCTGCCATGTGGCATGCCTTGGTTGGTCCACCTCATCTGCCATTGGATGCCAACTGTACATTCAACCTGCCAACTCTGCCTGCCAACTGGACTGCATCCTGCCACGTGGCCTCTTGCGGGGCTGCCACGTCACCTTCTTGCTGACCATACATGCCAACTGTGCATGCCACGTGGCCCTTTTTTTTCCATTTTACTTGTTTTGCCGAAAGTTCAAAACTGAATAACTTTCACGTCTGGAGTCCGTTTTGCATGAAACAAACGTTTCCAGAAATTTCTCATCGAGCTCTACGCATCTGCCAACTTCTGTTCGTAATTTGAAGATTTTAATTTTGATCGATCTTGGAGATCCTCCTGGATCAGCTGGTCACCTTCCTCTAGGGCTAGGGTTGAGGGTCTCATCCATAAAAACCTTAGTTATCACTCTTTTACCAAAATTTCTTGCATGTGCATGTGTAAATATTGCATTTCATGCTAGCTTAGGTCAATTATCTAGGTCTGCAATTTATTTTACTATTTAGGGTTAGTTTTATTTATGTTTTCATCATAAACCCCCCTAAAAATAGATAAAAACCATAAAACCCTAAAAAAAGTCCTACCCTAGCTACTTGGCCTCTCCTTTCCTCCCTTCTTGGCCTCGGTCTCCTCTTCCTAACCTGCTGTAGCCCTTGACCTTACCCTAAACCTTCCTCCTTACCCTTGGCTCGCTTCCTTTATCCTCGGCCTCACTTCCTTTCCCTCCTCCTACACTCGGCCTTGCCCTTCTCACCCTCGACTTCCCTCCTTCCATCCCCTTATAGCCTCAACCTCCTTCCTTTAGGCCTCAGCCTGCCTCCAGAAGGGCTCGGCCTACCTTTGGGCAGCCTTTGTGCTGCTCTTTAACCCCTCTCTGAGGTCTGCTCCTGTAGCTGCCTATCTCCATTACTTGGCATCCCAAACATCTGTAACAAAGACAACACAAAAAACATTAAAGGTTAGTCAAAAATTGATTTTAATTACTGTTGAATGAGAGGTAGCATAAAGGTTTGAAACTTCACATTGAATGCATGCTACATGACTGTATTTTCAGACTTAGATAAATTATACAAAGGTCTGTTAGTAGCATTGTTATTTTGGACACTAGGCACTGTTTTGGGATATCATACATTTTGTTGCCTTTACTGTACTACCTACTACTGCAATCACTGTCCTAAATAGACTGTCCACCGCTGTAGATTGTTATCATAACTGGTGGTTACTGTTGAAGTTATAATACTTAAACATGCTTTGTTGTTTATTGGTGGTGAATGATTTCATAAATAATTGAATGATAGTTGGACTATTCACTGTTGGAAAATTACCATCTATCTTACAGTGGTATACATACTTTTTCTCACTAAATGGTTACATGTCTACAATGAATGTTATGTAAATAACGCCTTGGTAGTGGCATTGATATATTTGTTTTACATCTACAACATTGTTGTTTACAAAGTATGTCTTCTTCATTCTCATGTTGACTTGTTAAAGGCATTGGTCATTGATATAATTGTGTAGAAGATATAGTTGGTCAATCCAAGTGTCTTGCATAATAGCTAAAGGGCTCTCCCCTTGGAGGTTATGACACTCTTAAGAAGTTATGGAAGTGTTGTTGAGGTGACATTGGGTCACACTCTCCTTACATTTGTCTATTGGACACTAGCCTTGCTAGTTTGTCTAGTAACACTCCACAAGGTGAGATTTAGCTCATTGTCTTCCTTGACACACCTAAAACATATAATGCCTTCTTGATCCCAATTAGCATATAATATGAATCTCTCATTGTAGATTCATTCATGTTGCCTCCTCATTGCATCCACTCACCCTTCCAACCTTAGGTATCCCCTCTTTTGCTAAACAATCTCTTGGGCGATTCATCATTTGCCAAGGCTTTCACATGCAAGAAGAGTGTAGACTTATAGAGTCTTACTGCCAGGGCATCCCATTGCAAACCCCTATTAAACAATAACTTAAGGTCATCAAGGCATCTCACAAGGTTTTGTTGTCATTACAGCATCCTCCTCCTTATGCTTTCCAGACCGACAAGGTATTTTTTAAGGGTGAAATTTCACAAATTGGCTATATTTTGGCAATTCAAAAAAATTAATAATTGCCAACTAGATTAAAAATTTGACTATTTTTACTTAAGATATGGTTAGATTGTCAAAATTCGCCAAAACATTACAATTTTTAATAGTATATTATGTGTTTTTTATTGAATATTCACCTATATATCTATATGTATAATTTTGCAATCCAATAGAATACTACGCATAGGTATAATATTTGAATCCTTAAACCCTGGATGCAGGTGACCACGTGCCCACCACCTCGACCCTTGAGCACACGGATCTGGCGTCCACGGTACTCACCTCACATGGCGAAATCCTCAGCATTGCACTAACCAGGCCATGTGATGACAAACGCCACACACCTGTCAGCTGGCTCCACTGGATAGCATTCCTCCCTAGGTGACGGCGAGTATTTAAGGCTGGAGGACGAGCTTGTCGATCCTAATCTCCTTCGCGCGCGTTCAGAATGACGATATCCCTCGGCCAGTGTGATGAGCATTCAATTTTGCCACCCTTATCAAGGATGACAACCTGCAACATTTATTATCTCCATGGGAGGGACTTGGATTGGCTCGGTTCTTTAAAGTCATCTGTCGGCATGTTTTCTAGTTCTACTGCTGCGTTCTGGTTATTCTCTGTGGCTCCCTCTGTTGAGTTTGGGATACTCCTTGTGGTCTCCCCTGCTGCTCTCATTGCAATGACGCCACGCAATAGAGGCATCTCTTGTCGCGGTAGTGGAAGATCTAGCTCTGGTAGACGGTCGAGGGTGGCCATGGACTGGACTGTTATGGATGGATACGCTGAGCGCATCTGTGCGTGGACCCGCAGTCTAATGGATGGGTGGGAAGCTCGTAGGGTGGCGGCTCTTCTTACCTCGGGCAGCAACAGTGGCGCCATAAATCACTATTGGTTGTTAAAAAATATGATGAGCACCTTGGTCGAAGAAATGGAGGCAAGCTGGCAAGCTAGCTCCAGTATTGTGAGAAACATTAATTCCATCCTGAAAGAGGTCTCACACCACTCTAATACCCTGGACGCGAATATGACCTAGGATATTTTCTCCCTGGGTGGCAATTCTGACGAGGTAGTACCGGAGAACAATGCGGACGCAGCTGCTCCAGAGGCTCCGAAACCTGGGTCTGTAAAGAAAAAACCCAAGGTCAGGAAAGATAAGGGTTTGGCTCCTGCAACACTCGCAAACGACGTCGCTCAGGAAGGTACGGACGCTCCAGGTTCTCCTTCTCCTACTCTCCCCCCTACGGGGACCTTTGAAGACTTCTATGCTGCTTGTCCCATCCTTGAGGAAGAACAAGATGAGCCGCCTGCAACATGTTAAATGGGCTGCCATAGCTCCGGGTTATCTCTGTGTTTTTCAGCTTTTTTGTTTCAATTTTCTGTATGGTTTATTTTACAGTAGTTCCAGAGAGTATGAAACTCTATTTTTGAAGCAAGTCCCAGTCTTTTTATGGGAAGACCTGACCCAGGGGGTCTATATTTTGTACTATGTCAGTTACTTCAGTATTTTTGAGCGATTGGGATGGTGGCTTCATCACTTGAGGCCTCCCTAGTCTGCCACAAATGCTTCGGCTCTCTATGTATTTTTCGGCTCTGTTAATTAAATTTCTGTCTGCAACTTACAAAAAAAAATATTTGAATCCTTAAAAAATGCCCTGAGAATCCAGAGTATGACGGATATCATTCATAATACTTGTCCCTTGTAGGTAGTAGCAACCAATCTTCATTTCAGCTTACACTTTCCAAGGGAGGAGTAAAGAAACAATTTCCTCCAACTAACTCATGACAAATAAAAAACCCCAGAGCAATAAAATATTAAATAAATGGGCTAGATAGTGGGGGTGACATTTGTCCTCCTCTAGTGAAAAATGGCATCCTTAGTCCTAGGGGTTTGACCATGTAAAAATATCGATAAAATAATAAACAATACCCTCCAAGGATAACCTTCAATAACCACTAGGGTGCTCTCCAAGAAAATTAGCCCTTGATCAACCAAATAATATAAAATTCTCCTTAGAAGAGGTACTCCCTTGAGATGTGTGCAAAGAAGAGTCCTTGGGCCACATTGGCTAGGGGCCATGTAATAATAAAATACCCCTTGAGGAAGTGCACTCTAGGAATGTGTGCCAAAGAATGATTATGGGACCACTATTACCATGCCAAGATAACATAAAGTGGTTTCCCTAGAAGAATGTGCATGAAGATGCCACACCTCAAAACATGTACACAAGGAGTTGAGCGGCCTAGGAACATATGCCAAGGTAATCAAGGTGCTATCTCCAAGGCTCAATAAACATGACATGAATTGTAATCCATAAAACCATGTGCAATAGGTCCACATAAGGGAGGACTCCACTATGAGAGTGGACAAGTCAAGATGCCACAATTGTAAAGTAATCACATGCATAGGTGCACCCCAGAAGAATGTGCAATAGGACTACATTGACCAAGCAAGATAATGATAAAATAATCCTTGAATAAGTGTGCCCTAGGCAGATGTGCCAATGTAACTAGTAACTACCCTCTTCAATATAATAATAATTCTTGTCAAGTCAAAATAATGAGGGTGCTCTTCGAGGAAGGCTCTCCACTACCAAATAATATAAAATATCCAAGGAAAATGTTCACCCTAGGAAGATGTGCAAAGTGGTTAGAGCTTCACACCAATAAATAATATAATAATCCCCCATGTAGAGTGCGCCCTAGAGAAGTGTGCAAGGGCCTAGATCCATGTGCAATCTCCATTAATTTCCTCAAAGCATGATCCAAAACCATTAAAACCATGGGCACCAAAGATATAGTGACCTAGTAAAGCATGCAAATAGCCAACACGTTTTGGCAATGATGTTCATGCAAGTGTGAATCCTCCCATACAATTTCAAAACCAAGTGTTGGAAAGCAAAACCAAGGGTCCAAAACCACCCTTATCTCCACCATGCCTCGAAACATGTCCAAATGAGCACGAGCACTCCACCTGAGGTTATCTTCCACACCATCATCAACAATCCATGTGTGAACACAACCAACATAAGTAAGGGCGCTCACATGAAGGGGTTCAAACCAAATTAAACCATGTTGAATAAAACCCCACAAAGTGTTGGAACCATGTGAAAAGGCGTGCATATGAAAAGAGACCTTGGAAATTGTGCCAAAGGTGCCAAACAAGGGGAGTTCTCTATTCCCTCAAGCAATCAACCAATTATAGAATGCCACCTCATCATATTATAGCCAATACCCTCAAGGGCATTCATACCATTAGGAGGAATGTGCTTGATCACCCTAAAAATATGTGACAAAGAGAAATACTTTATGATAATAAGCATAACCAGAGTGAATAGGCCAATAATTAAATCACTACATCTAGAAGTAATAATTAACAAATAAAACTTGGGGAAACCCTTAATTGTTGGGTATCCCTCTCCATAAATGTGTTAAGGGTCAACCAAAGGTGCGAGCAGTGCTATGCAAGACCCTCAAATACTTCTCAATTACCATGTGCTAGATGCAAACCTCCACACAATATATGATAATGCTAACTAGGAAGACAACACACATCATCTAACCATCGTCTATCGATAATAAACCATCAGAAATAATCCCAGCATGATGATGTGCTCTACGGTAAACAACCACAGACAAGCAAGTGTGCATATGAGCAACTCCAAATATTCCTGCATCGAACTGTCTCATATGAAGGAAAATGCCAACTGATTGACCATCACCGATACATAAGCCTCCATATAACAAAGCATGGCTCAATAGCCATCATACACCTAGCAAAACCTGCATAGTAGGGTCTTCAGCTAGATCAAATATCTCATGCTATATGAGGGGGTAACAATTGGCTCCATATGGGGGCATGCACTCTCAAAGAAGAGTGCATGAAAACCTTGGATCTCTGGCACCTATTAGAAATGTCCATGTGGCAGGATAGGTGCAATACACTCATCCCGGAACCCCACATAACTATAATGTCCCTGAATGTCCAAAATAGCTCTAGAATAAGTCAATAAAAGAAAACAATTATCTCTAATGCTCATATGAGCTTATTCAGCCTATTCTAATACTCACAAGAGCTTATTCTTCCTACGCTACAGGCTACACTAACATAGGAAGAAACAAGACGATAAGTGAAATTATACAACCAATGCAACCATTTAAGCATCTTGCCAATATCATAAGGTCTTCCCTTTTGTTTGGTTATGAGTCAAGATAGGAAGACATTAAAGATCAAGTGTTCCAGTGCTGAAATCTCCATCAATGATGCTAAAGTAGAAATAGAAATAGGCTCTTGCAGATGGGAAAGAACATCAAAGTCATGTCAAGATTGGTCTATCCTTTGGTGGATAGGGTCATTGTAATCATCATCATAAGGTAGCCCCTCCAATCAATGCGATGTCATCAGAGTTACCCTCAAGAAGTAATGGTTGGGGGAGCTGCAATACAAATCTGCAACACACAGATTTGTTTCCCTCCAATAAGCATGAAGATGAAGTATGGAACAAGTCAGATCAGAAAATTTTTTTATGTTCATAATTTATGGCTTGCTGCCTTCTTTTGGGTGGCTGGAAAGTTCTGAAATATATTATGAACTGAAAAGTTTGTTGTCTCATAACATTTATGAGGTCTCCAAAACATACTTCCTTGCTGATTTTTTATCCATAAAATGAGTAAGAGATAAAGTCATCGGATTTTTATGACCACAAACATGCCCCATATGTTGCAAAAAATCTGCTCCATCTATGAGAAAACATGGCTGAAAAGATTCTGAACTTTGACTACCACAACAATGCCTCATAGGCTGTAAAAAATCTATACTACCCATGAGAAAATATGGCTGTAAATTAGTTATGAAAATTTCTGCATTTACCTCCAGCATGAATGGCTGTCCAAATTGTATCAAATCTGCCCTAGGGCTTTCACTATCAGTGTCATAGATGGGATACCCCTCAAAATGTAGAGCACTTCTATCCCACCTTTCAACCTCAATAAAAGTACCCACATCATCCTCTTCTTAGCTGTCCTCCTTTTGCACACATGAAGAGATAAGCCTATGTGGAAATTCTTCTTTTTTAAAAGGCTTCTTTAGGAAATCAGCCATCTCAAATTCATCAAAGCCATTAAAATCAGAAATTTGAGAAGAGGAAAGATAAGATTATTGCTATCCAAGGAGAATGAGATGGATTTTTTTAGTGCCTTCATCATCCATATCTTCTTCCTGAATAGGATCATCATTTCCTTTAACTCCATCTAGATCTGAAATCTCATGTACATGTGATGTGATGAAGGAGAATGTTGGTCATCCTCATGCAAATCACTTCCAAGCCTTCCTTGGTCAAGCCCACCATATTTTTCTTTAATATACTCAACCAAGGACCCCAAATCTTCACCTTTGTCTTTGATTTCAGCCCAAAAAGCATTGGAATGATTTCTTTCATAGGAATCACATCCATTTTCCTTTATATTGGCAATCTTCAACTAGATCATAAACCCTTTTTTTTCTCATAGTTAGGATCCCAATATTTGAGAAATGCTTCAATTAACCCTGCAAATGAAGATATTTCTCCTGGACTACACATCTTTCTAAGCCAAAATTGTGCATCCTCTACCCAAGATTTTCAAAATCCCTCATCATGACATCTTCATGCAATGCACCCAAATCCGAAATGTAATCCATAACTAATGCAACATGCTGTGCAACTAGATGAGTGTCTCCACAAAAGTTTGGAACATGCTTGGCCCATCCTGAAGGAGCCTTATTTGGGTACTTTGGAATACCCGAAAAATCAAGGGGTGTACATCTCTTTTTTCCATGATGCCATATTGCTTTCTTTAAATTTTCAAAACAAATTGCTGTTATGAAATTTAAAAATAAATCAACCACCCATTAGCATGCTGATCCATCAACTACTCCTATGCAACCATGAAGAGAGAACCTAGCCATGGCCATATATCACCAAGGAGAGGTGAATCTCCTCCAATCCAAAGTACTCCAACAAATCAATGTAAGTACCATCCTTATGAAGCTACCAACCTGCAAATCTTTGAATCATGTGATACAATCACACATGCAATTCTCATGCAATGAGGGGTAACAGAGATCAAGCACATAAACAATTTTTTTTTAAAATTTTATCTTAAGCTTGGAGGTTCTATTCTTCTAATTTTCTGGTAAAACTAGAAGTACCTTTCAGATATTGTGTTATTAGATCTATTCTCCTCTGGAATACCTTTCCAATGACTACTTGTCCCATTTTGAGCTTAGAGTTGAAAGTTACAGGTCCTAGAAGTTCACCAATCTTAGTCCCATTTTTGCACTTTGTGTTGGTGCGATCAATGTTGGAGACCATCTTCTGCTACTAGTAGAAGAAAATCCAGCAAGAAGCAGAAAACCATTAATAACAGGTGTTGATAGTAGTTCAACATTGTGAACACTCAACAAACTTCAAGTCGACAATCTGATATTCTGGTCATCATCTGCATTTATCTAGAAATGTCAACTTTTTTCTTTTTACACTAAATATTTTTTGGGTAAATTGGGCGCAAAACACTATTTTCCAAATGGTACAAAATTGGAAAATTATCATGAGAGCAAACTTTTCTGTATTGTTGAAAATATGACATGTTGATTTAGAAAAAATGTCATATTTGTTGTTTTAGGTTACTTTTCGTTAGCTTCCAAAAGTACCAAATGTGTTCTAAAATAATGGATTTAACACCATTTTCCCAATTTCACTCACCCTTTAAAGCTATCCGAAATCTTTTTTGTTTTTTTTTTCGTACCTATGCATATTTTTTATTGTCCAATCTTTATCATGAGCAGGGCTGCTGGCAGAAAGTAACGTCTTGTTCTCTGAAAACTACGCTTTTCCAATTTTTGGAAATATAGTGCCAAATCCGCAAACTAGTGCCCAAGGACATTTTCATAGATATTGTCGTTGTGCACTTCCACCTCAAATTTCTGCTCAAATGAAGTTTTTCTGCCCATGGGCCTTCCATGTGGCAACATTTCATTGAGCAATGGATGGCGGGTCCCTCCTTTTCGTCTCCTCCTAGCCACAATCTTTTACACTGTGGGGGAGACCTCCACCGATGAGATTTGGGTTGTCAATCTTAGATTGACGGATGTAACCTCGTCTATTTGTGGTAGAAGCCTCTTTGCATGAAGATCGTGGATCGCTGATCTAAATATGCGGGCACGATCTCAGTCATCCGTGGCAACATTGGTACCTCTCTGTCCACGAATTTTCCATCATGGGCGAGCGATTCTAGGTTGTCGATTTGGATTAGTGGATCAGATCATGGCCATTTGCGGCAAGGTAGGTACTTTCCTAACTGCCATGGATCAACGAGAGTGTGGGGGCAAATCTGGGTCGTCGGCGACAATTTTGGACCCCTCAGTTCATGTTATGATTAGAAGTACATTAAACAAACACACACATTATGTGATAAAGAAAGTTTATTTTGGAAACCTAATTTTGGAAAAATCAGCTATAGTAAATATATTGATATCCATTCTTGCTAAGCACGATGAATTCAACCATCACCGACCACACTGAGGCCAACACCAACCTCTTGACCATCAAATTGTTTCTTGTGGTTGTAATCTTAGTGGTTTGCGGCAACAAAGGACATCTTCACCCAAGACATTTGCAAACATCGTGAGAGACCTCAAGTATTCGATCTAGCTTAGGTAATCTGGGCCATTGGCAATAATACATGACTCCTCAAATAATGCCTTTTCCAAACATTGCAAGAAGATATGGATCGTCGATTTGGATTTTCGCATACCATCCTCTCTGTTCATGGAAAAGTATCCTAGTTAAGCTACGTGAAGGTAAATGTTGTGCATTCTTTTTCACCACTGATCTCCTTCCATCTCACCCATTGATTTCTTCTCAATCCAAATAGGTGCCCGATATTTACCACTGAAATTTATGGAATTTAAGAACGATATTCATGTACACAGGTTTTAACTTGAACATGCCAATTCACTGAGATTTGTTTTCTGCCCCTCCAAATACCCAAATTTTCTCAATTCGACCACACAGAGCCCTGAAGAATGTCTTGACCTCCTTAGAAATTGTCGAAAAAATGGCAATTATCCACATTTCACAATTCCATTCATTTTGCCCAAATTTATCTCGAGAAGGCTTGATGCTGGAAATTCTGCCCTATTTGACTTTTAATCCAAAACAGAAAGTCCACCTTTAGGCTTAGAGGTTTCCAAAATCTTACCTTTAGTACTTTCAGCCTTAAGACTTCTGTAAATTAAAGTATAAAACAATAGTGGAAAGTTCACATTAATTTCCTTCAAACAGCCTCAATCTTCACAGCATTTTAAGGAGAAAAGATATCAAACAATGAGATAAATTTCAGCCCCTTCTAGGGCAACTTATCAGCCAATAATCAGATCTGAAAATGTACATTTACAACAATATGACAACAATAGAATCAACCCCTTATATTGTTTTTTAGATGTTAATACACTTAACAATTCCCCCCTTTACTTATGTCAAATCAGCAAGACATAAAGAACATACAAAGCTAGATTTCAAATATGGAAATTGCACAATATATGGACAGCTGGAAGCTTCATATATAAGCTCAAGATGAAGTACAAGTACATACCGTAGCCTTCTTTCATGGCTAGTACAAAAACTCCAACTATTAAAAAGCCCTAGCTAGGGCAAATCATCAAACCCTAGCTCCATTGGGAAGATACGAGTGCAAGAATCTCTCCAATACAATCTCCAAGGCAAGATGTCCTCCTCTCTTCTTCTTCACTAGTCCACCCTAGGGTTTTATCACAAAATCTTAATCTCAATCTCCAAGGGTAAATCCCTAACCCTAGAACTCCAAGATGCTCCAAGAAACTCCAAGAATACCAAGAAACCCTAGCACCTCAAGAGTTACAGAGAATACAAGTGAAGACATAGAGAGAGAAAGAGAGGCTTGTGCACATTCCTCTCCTGGTCTCTCTCTACATAAGAGTGAATAAGAATGAATGCACAAGTAATGATATCATATCCAAAGTCTTCTTCTTCACAAGAGCAAACCCTAGTCACAAGAAATAAGCTCCAATTAAGATGTCCCCTCTAGACTTTATAAATCCTCTTAGGGTTCATGAGGAAACCCTAGCGACTTCTTCCGAGAAGCTAAGTACAAATAAAAGAGTGCAAATGATGATATGGATGCAAGACTTGTACCTTTCTATATTTATATGAGGAATGGGAGTCCAACAAGACTATGTGGGCACAAGCCCTTACAAGCAACCTACATGAGCCTTGTAGGCACCCAAGTGAGACATCCATTGTAAAGTACATGTGTCATGTTCCAAGGTGATGTATACAATAAGGGCTCCAAGATGATGTAGCTACCCAAGGTAAGTCCACATGCCTCTGTCACAAGCCTCCATGGACTTCATTGATCCTCCTAAGCAATGTACTCCACTAGGTCAGCGAACCCTTGCAAGAACTATTAGTGTTTCAAACTTTCATACAATTATAGCATAATAATTCAATTGCATAAAATCAATAGGATCACTAGAAGAAAGACAAAGCACAGAAACAAAGAACACGGGAATTTATCTTGGGAAACCCAATCGGGAGAAAACCCATCAACCTTCGTATAGAGATGAATAATTCCGAGAACAAAGTACAATGATGAGAGAGAAAAGATGGAAGTACTTTCCAAGTAGAAACCCCAAAATTTCTTCTCCTAGCTGCAGGGGCGAATCTCTCTCCAAGTGATGCGAATTTGTCTTGAGTGAATGAGTGAATAATGAGGTGAACTTTCCCTCTATTTATACAAGTGCCAAGCTGACTTTTTCCTCAATAGGGCCGACTTGTCTAACTTGACTAGGCCGACCTCACTTGGAGGAATATAAAAATGCATTTAATAATTAATTTCTTTACTTGATTTTCTCCCCAAGGTTTACATTGTTCTTTCTAGGGTTTACATGATTAATTACATCAAGTTCAACTCCCGTAGGAGGTACAATCAATTATAATAAAATACAATAAGAATAACTTCTAAAGTTGCACAAATTCTAACAAGAACATTGTCCATGTCCTAGGCATCCTCGAGCCATACCCAATCTTTTGAACAAGAATTTAAGCGTCCACATGCTATCAAGGGCTTGAAGCCCTCCACCATGATGCAATATGCTCCTTATCCCATCTAGGGAGTTCTCCAACCGGGTGATCTCTCCATGTAGCCACAATTAAGGGTGTCCACCATCCAGGCAAGAGATCTCCAATGCCTAGGGGAAGCAAGCTATCTAAATCGTGCATATCCATCACAAGACATCTCTCATGCTGCCATCCATATCGGACCATCTAGGGGCTGAACATACGCCATGTACCAGAAATCTCTTGAAGGACCCCCAAACATAGTGTACACACTTTTGGAGTAACCCGAAAATCTAACACTTGACCCTTTTTTTTTCTAGTTAGTGACGGGCATATATTTAATATCACTGCTCTTCTCAAGTGAATTTTTTTGAGCATCCCCCAACATATACAAATAAGAGGGGAATGCATTCTCTGGGATTTGAAACCGGTAGCTGTTGAATGTCTATTGCAATACTCACTCCTAGGATTTGCAACATGAGTCTTAGAGTCTGTTACCGGTTTTCCCAATTCCTGGACTTGAACCATGAACCTCTGGGATTCATATTGGGTTCACTTTTATAAATTTCCCATAGCCATTAATATTAATTCAGCCTAGGAGTTAGTTCCATTAACTCAGAATCTTTGATGCTTATGACGTTTTCCCCAATTCTCATTGAGGTTTTTTGTCAAACAGTTGACATGCAACTTAAATTTCATCATAACGCTTGGATTTTCTACCCAATACAACTCAATGTTGTAACATGGATTATGGTACCACTTTGTAGTGTCACCATATGCCTTCCTGGCCATCCAACACCACCACCAAGTCTTCATGTCATTAACCATGTGCAAAGATGGATTTGGTCTTTAATAGCAATATATTATAGAATTCATAATGCAAATATAAAATATGCAATAGAAATGACAATACGATTTCTTAATTCGTTCATTAGTTTGACACATTTAATCCAAGGCATTAACTTCGTGTTATGATACCAATACCATGGTCTGATTTTTTACATGGTATTAGCCTCGTGTTTCTTGAAACCTTCCAAGATTCCATGTATGGATATTAGGGCCGCTATAGTGTGGGCACATTTTCTTTGAGATTGAAATCTAACCACGGATTCATATACATACCCCGAGGGTCCATTAAATAAGGACCAAGTTCAAGTCTCAATATCTTCACTGTAGAAATATGTTTGCATCTTCCCTTTGATTATGAAATGACATTTCTTCTGTAGTTAGGGCTCCATTGATTTGGGTGATGGTGAAGGTCTTATGAATTGACGATTAGAGCTCCCTCTGAAAACATGAGGCACTTCTTGCAAGGTGCTGGGGAGGAACCACAACTTAAGGAATTTGGTTTAGCCTTTTCACAACTCTAAATGATTCCAATCGGGGCTCTTTCACGTTTTTTTTGTCATGGCTGCTGCAATAGCTTTAACTGTCGAGACACCATAGGAGAATGAGCTAGAGGGAGAGCCGGAACTCCTCCCTCCTCTAGCGGCAACCAGAAGATCACAAGCAAGGAGTCCCAGCGCTCCAAAAAATATATTTGTGGCTGTAAGGATCATAATGGTCAGTGTCCTGTCTTAAGGATGACAAGAAGGTGGGTTTTGATTCAGTTATATGTGCATTTGAGGTGCAATACAATCTTTATATCTTCGACCACTATTTCCAGATGCTCCCATGGAAATCCCAGAGACTGGACATAGTCACAGGAATTGAACTTTGGTCATTGATGAAAGACTCTTCATTCCTTAGTATGGATCCAGACCCTTTTGTCATTTGTTCCATGCTACTATGACTATTTTGTAAAAATTGCCAAGGGCTTTCACACTTGGCCTGGTTTGCCTGCCTAGGACAAAGTACCTAGGCTCAGTTAGCTATGAGATATCACAGAATAGCATGACAAATTGGCTGCATTGGCATGGCAGGATGTTCTCAGGGGGACAGAACCCGTGTCTTTGTGAAGAAAGCTCACTTGATTAATCACTTGATCACAATGTGCCAGTCTTCCACCAAGTTTCCGGGACATGGGAGTGCGGGAGCAGGGAAATGCACATTGGGGACGTTTAGAGACACCCCTAAATTTTGGGGAAATTTTGGGGGTGGGGGGTGTCGGGGTCCCTAACATAGGGGGGCATGACTCTCAAATTATTAAAAATTAAAAAATATGGATCCCAACATACTAACATAGCAATTCCTCATCCCATCACCATTTATATACTAAATTGAAATTCATTAGTGGGCAATGCAAACATGATATTCAATTCATAATGGCTATTTTAATTTTTTAATACATGCATGTCTTCCATTATAACTTTGAAATTTGAATCATAGACATAAAGAGTAGACAAATTTAAATGATAAATCATAAATTTGAATCATAGGTATGTCAGATAAACACCTACAAATAACGAGTGATGAGTCAAGACTCAATCTGAGTTCATCAATTATAGTAATTAAAACTAAAAGTAGCAAAAAGAAATCATCAAAAGGACATCAAAGAGATAGTTCCATGGACTAGTCCTGCTGATGCATTTGCTACATGAAGTCACCATCTATGGTAGTGTCACCATCTAAGTTAGAGTCACTCTCAGTCTCAGCCTTGAGAGTGATTTATTTTTTAGGTTTTTTCATAAAAAAAATTAAAAATTAAGGAGGGGGGAGCACGTGGGCGTCCCCCATTTTCAGGAGGGGGCGTCTACAAGGCCCCCTCTGCAGGAAACTCCTCCTAGTGCGTTTCCCCAAGTTTCGCAGAAAAAGGGGTGCTGGGAAACATTTCCCATGGAGCCTTCCAGCCCCCGGGGCGTGGCCCCCTCTGCAGGAAACTCCTCCTAGTGCGTTTCCCCAAGTTTCGCAGAAAAAGGGGCGCTGGGAAACATTTCCCATGGAGCCTCCCAGCCCCTAGGGCGTGGGAAGCGCAGGGGGCGAGCCTCGACCCTAGGAGACGCGTTCCCGTGGATCACTGCAATGTGCTTGACAAGTGGTTTGATTTGGTTTTAAGGACCTGTTATCACCTAAACTGTAGTTACCCCTATGGATGTATCCACTCATGGATGGCAATAGGGAAGGGCAACTCAAAAGGTGCAACCACGATCACCTCGACCTCCAATAGATGGTTGTCACGCCAGTCGAGGCAACCTTCACTTTATGTTATCTAGTCCAGACAACAAAGGGGGAGACCCGATCTACTCCCGACAGGAGAGATCAAAACCAAGACACCAAATCAAGTTAATTCTAAGTGAAGCAAGGTGTATGGTTTATCCTAGACCTTAGGATGAAGTCACAAGACAAGTGAGGGGTTCAATGAGTATAGCTTTGGTTCATTATTCATGTGAGAGTGACTTATGATTTGTGAAATAGGATCCAGGATTAAAGTACTAGTTCAATGTGAGAAAATCCACTGCCTTGGGAACCGTGTCCAATGCAGGGTAGTTTATGGGTTGAATTGGGGCTAACTAGTACAAGTGACAAGCTTGATCATGATACATGATGACATCAAAGGGTTTAGTTCACCACACAAAGGTCAAACCACAAGTTAATCCAACAATCTAGGAAAGTTGAATTGACTTGAAGAGAAACCAGTGCCTTGAGAATTGGGATAATGGAGTCAAAGCAAGGTTAACTTGTGGTTAAGGACTCCTATTGCATGAGACAAGTGGGCAATTAAAGACTTGATGGATGAATAGGTCTAGATCTAGAGATTTAATGTTTTGACCTAAGTGGACCACAATCCCTTAAAACAAGGAATGCTATCCCCAAGGCAAGATTTGACAAGGTGACCTACTAGACCTAGGTTTTGAATTATGCCCGTTCCAAATCCACAAAGATCTCATGTACCCATGTCCTAGAAGTGGACCAACTCACTTCTCCAAGGTGGTGCGACTTTACCCAAGGAGGCTAAAAAGTGGGATAAATGACTCAAGACAAGTCCAAGTGGTTTAAGCAAGTGAGAGTGTGGATCTATAATTTCATGGCAACCCAATGGCTAGATCGTACTAGATCTGAGTTTAAAGATACCAAGTGGTCCAAAATGGGGATTAAATCCCTTAAAATGTGGAATAGGGCCCACAAGGTAGAAATAAAAAAAGTGACAATCTGGGGGTAGGTTATTGGATGTGTGGATTATGAAACAAGCGGGATCTCAACTACCCACGTACTAGATCTAGGTCAACCCACCAAACTAGGAAGTGCGCCCTTGCTTAGAGAGGCTAAATGTCTTGGGAAGAGGGTCAAATGGAGGCCAATCCTCACCAAACTATAGATCCGGGATGCCGTGGATACTATAGAGGTGGGTTTTAAGTATCTCACCCAAGAAGCCACTAGATCTTAGTAGATATGAAAAAATGTAAAAAATGAGGGTTTGAGGAAATAAGGGTTTTATCCATTTATGAGTTATGTCAATGGATTGGATCAAGATAAGAGAAACAAACCTATGGATCTTACCTGGGTAACTGTTATCACACCATAGTAGCAGGGCTACTATTCTTGTACAGCAGATATCTGCACATTCCAGAGCTTACATTATTCCAGAGCATGGCTATATATTATGGATCACTCATGATCAGAGCAGTATATTATTCAGATTTGTATATGACCTTGTGCCAAGGCTGAGCCTTGAGAGTTCAGATTGGATGACTGATGTGACCACTTATCCCATTACAGTTTCAGTTCAGTGCCTAGAGATGTACTTCAACAGTGTTTCAGATGATGCATGATGATTGCTATTATGATGATGTTGTATGATCTAGGGATATGTTCTCACTGACAGTGGATTATTAGCTTGTTGATTTAGTCATGATTATAGCATGTGCTTGGTATATTATTCCTGATGTGGCAAACTATTTAAAATGAACTGTAAACCTTAAAATGGACAATTGCTTGCGCTTTTAGGTCATCTAACAAAACTTACTGGTATTTCACCTTACATAGACATGGTCTTTCCCGACACCTGTTGTCTGCTAGTGTAGGCTCCATATCCACTGGTCTCCATCCATACATGACCTTCCTGTTTGACTTTAAACCCTGACTTGTCTCATTTGACTTCCTGGTACTGAGGACTTCCCTATTTTTCTACCTCTGTGTTTGGACCGCATCCCTGTTTATTCAGTGTCTCGGCTCTGGGTTGGTGACAGAACTTGCCTTTGGTAAGTTGGATTGTAGGCCTAAATCATTCTGGTCGGTTGTCCCGATGTTTGGCATTGGCTCGAACTCCCCCTAGTCACTTGAGATGTTGTTGGCTAAAACTGAAAGCTCATGTTCTACCTGTGGAAACTAAATGAATTCGCCAATGGAAACAAAAAAAGGGGCAAGAGCAATGAAAAGCTAAAAAAATACTCCTCGAAGAGTATAAGAAAGGTCCAAAAAGCAATAGTTCTTAAAAGCTATATCTAAACAATTGCTGACCTTGTGAAAATATGAAAAACATGCCCTGGATGCAAGCTGCAACTAGTTGTGCTTCTCAGCACATCTGAAATCCGAAGGGTTATGTAGGCCAAAAAAGGCCATGGAAATAAATTGAATGATCCTAATGAACTTGGATCAACTTGATGTAGACATGATGCCTAAGTTGAATAAGCACTCTCTAAACAACTTATCCATCTGTGAGGCACAGCCATCCCCCGTGTTTTTTTGTCCAGCACAGAGTTTGTAGCTTCCCCCTTCTCCCAGTCCAAAGTATTTTTGAGTTAAGTTAGACAAGTCAAACCCTTGGCCCAACCTTGCTCCTAGCCTTCATCCTTCACTAGCAGTTTGACCATGTCCAATGGGTAAGTTTGTAATTTGAACTAGGGTGCAAGTAATTTTATATAATCACGGAATATGTTAACTTGATTAATGCCACTGAATGGAATTTATACTTTGAGATTAGCTATGAAGTGATTAAAGAAGCATTGTCTTAGTCTACTGATGTGATTTATCCTTGATTATATATATTCTTGGGATCCGTGATGATGTGGACCATGTATGATGATTATTGGTGATGATTTATGGCCCCACATGTTTGATGATGATATCATATGATGGACATATGATACAGATGATGTTTGATCCAGTTCAGCAGGTTATTATTATTACAGATCAGCAGATTATACATTGTCCATATATGGTGGACCCTACAGCTGGCCCATTAGGGCAACCCAGGGTGTATGAGTACTCATTCCTAGTGGATTTGGGTCTTCTGGATCCATTGAGACACCTATCTTTCAGTTCCGGGCACTTCTGACAGTGATTGATGCAGTTTTACACTTGTTGACCAGATTTGGGGCTGATTTCCCAGCCTGAGCAGCAGGGGCCCCGAGAGGCCAGTTCACCTAGGGCGCTGATGATGGAGGGGGTGGTCCAGCCACTTGTTATTACCATTTATCCCCCCTCCCAGAGAGCCTGGTGGGCTCAGATGGACAGCGCTAGCACCCTAGGAGGCAGTTTTGGCACTTTCACAGTTCCCGAGGCAGTTAAAAAATGGGATAAAGTGGTCACTGAGGAAATCGATTTGGGCAATTGAGGCAAGGTTTTGGCATTTGGTTTTCACAGAGGTCTTCCAGGTTGATCTCACTATCTTCCAGTCATTTTTCACCATGTGGGTATCTCCAGATTGATCACAGGAGGACATTTACTGCTCGACTGTCATGGATTCTGAGGACAGTTTTGGTCATTATTATTATATTGGACATATTTTTATTATTTCATTGTGCCTTGGGGTGAGCTAGCAAGGATTTATACCTCCTAGCCCCACCATGTGCTTATTTTATCATGTCCTAGTCATCATGAGGTGGATTATTGTACTTTATACCCCTCTTGTGGGATGACGTCACCCTCTATTGTACCATTTAGTGAGGGCGCTATTGTTATGTTGAGTGATCCATGTGATATTATGTTATGGATTCATCTTAGCCATTGATTATGTTGTGAGATCTTTTAATCTCAACCACTCATTTCAAAAAGTGGTTTTGAGATCTAGGGTTTTGGTCTTTATTATCCTATATAAGGAGGAGACCCCCTCATTGTAAAATTCATCTAGAGATTTTTGGCTCTTGGCTCTTGGAATAAAATTTCTATCTTTTGGAGTACATGCTTGGATTGGAGTGGATGTTGGTTGTTTCGATTGTAAATGCTATTGTCCATTGCACTGGAGGATCTATTGTAGCTATCTTGCGTATTTGCCATACTTTATTTGCAGGTTGAGAGGGCGACTTTGACAAGTGCGAATTGGTGGGGAGGCTTGCCCTTCAAGCTTGGAAGAAGTCGTTTTGGGTTTAACAGGGAGTGGTTTTGCCTTTGTGTCAACTATTCTATGTTTTTCTCTCTCTTGCTTGCATCTACCTTCAATTTGTTAAACTAATTGATGCTTTGCTCCTTGGCTTGACAGGTTAGAAGGAATCACATGTGGCTTGGAAAAATCGATTTGGCAAGAGGGCTTCAACAATTCTCCATTTGATCTTTGGCAAAGTAATCCTCGTCTCAACTAGCATTCATCTCTTCATCCAGGTATGTCCCAAGAGGTATGATCTTCTCTTCCTTGAATCTTCCATAATTTCTAGATCACAAAAACCCTAATCAAATTAAAACCCTTGTTTTTGGTATTTCTTAGATCTACTTAGATCTAGCCCTCAATTTGAAAAGATATTGAAAACCCACCTCTATAGCATCCACCCCTAGTTGGATCTATAGTTTGGTGGTGATTGGCTAAGAATTGACCCATTTTCTAAGACAAAAAGCTCTCCTTGACCTAAAGCGCACTTCCTTGAGAGAGGCTTGTTGGGCTAGATCTAGCACATGGGTATGTGAGATCCCGCTTGATTTGACAACTAGACACTTGATAACACATACCCATATCCTTACTTTGGTGAAAACTACCTTGTGGACATCTCTCCATGTTTTGAGGGGTTGAAACCCCCCTTTGACCTCATTGGTAACTTAAAACTTAGATCTACTAAGATCTACCCATTGGATTCACTTGAAACTTTGAACATGCATAGATCGGGGTACTAGCATCCCGGATCTACATTTTGGTGGCCATTGGACTTGGTTTGGTCCACCAAAACCACTTTTTGCCTCTCCTTGAGAAAGTCGCACCCCTTGGAAATTTTGAGTTGGACCACTTCTAGGAAGTGGGTGTTGGAGATTTTTGTGGATTTGGATTGCCCATGCCTTGAAACCTAGGTCTAGACTGTCCTTTTGTCCCGATCTACCTTGGGGATTGCATTCCTTGTTTTGAGGAATTGTGGTCCACTTTTGGTCATCACCTAAAAACCTAGATCTAGTAAGATCCAACCATTGGATCTCATCCAACCCACTTGACTTGGCTTCTAGGTGTCCCGATCTACACTTTGACATCCTTCTTGACTCCATTAGCCCACTAAACAAGGCACTAGTCCATCACCAAGCAAGTCGCACTCCTTGGGATTCGTGTCAAACCTTGGATTTAATACATGGGTACTCCTAGAAACAACTCAAACTCATAGATCTAGCCTAGATCTAACCTATAATACCAACCTCACACCTAACTTCACCTTGTGGGTCCACCTAGAACCATTTCACACTTCCCAAGAAACTAGACCCACTTGTGTAAACAAATGGTATTATACCTAGTCATCATACCCCATCATGTGGCCTAAACCATACATAGGTTGAAACATTAACAAACTCTTACACCTCCTTCAACCACACCTTAACCCATAGGTCCACTTAGCCTTGCATTGGTTTCCGTAACTCACTACTTACCTACCCTGAGAAACCTTTGTTTGGGTCCAATCGACTGTGATTGGGGTATAGGGTCTCCCCCTTGGTCTAGTTACACCTTGACCTAAAGCGAAGAGTGCCTCGGTTGACGTGACTCCCACATTGCATTGGGAACCGTGGCATCTCTTGGGTCACCTCTTTAGTTGCCTGTCTCCTCTACCGTCCCGGATGGGATACCTCTAGGGGCAACTACAAGTTGTGTGATAACATTTTTGGCGCCGTTGCCGGGGAGGTAGGGGCCTACCTTGGTTCAACACATGCTTGTGTCTCACTACCTTTCTGCACTTTAAACGACATACCTCTTGGTAGTAGAGCTTAAAAATCTACCTGGCGACTCCTAACCGTGACTCCGCTGAGGAGCGAGCTCATAGTCATCCTTACAACACACGAAGTAAATCAAATCCAAATCAACTGGAAGGAAGCCCACTCACATATCACAAAAGAGATCCTAGAACTCAATCAACTAATTTCTTGTGGAAACTTGTTAACTCAGGTTCTCCAAACCGTGTCTTAGGATCCCCTTTGTTCAATCCGGTTCCTCCTTTATCACCAAATCATAACTCCAGTTCAAACCCAGTCAACCCAATGGCTGGACAAGGTCAATCAAACTCCGGTGTAAACAACCAAAACAACCCTCCTGTTGCTCGGGCTTTTGGTCATAAAGCTAGAGCTTCTCCTTTAGACTTCTCTCAGATTTTGGGTGCTCCCCATAGTATGCCAGACAAGTACTTTGAAAAGATCCCAAAATTCAATGGCAATTGTGCCACCTCTATTGAGGACCACATAGACAATGTTTGGGCTCATATGGAGGCATATGGGGCTGAGGAGGAGGATGTGTTTATTAGGGGTCTATTTGCATCCTTGGAAGGTGATGCTCGCAAATGGTTTGACCGTTTGCCTCCATCATCAATCAATGGGTATGATGTATTCACCGATAAACTCAAGCAAGAGTGGTCAGTCAAGTTAGATGGGCGTTTCCTTTTACACCAACTTTTTGACATCAAAAAGAAGGAGAATGAGTCTGTCCATGAGTTTAACCAACGCTTTGATAGGACTGTTGCCAACATCCCAAGTAACATAAGGCCCCTTGACCAAGCCATCTTGATCCATTACCTTAATGCTTATGAAGGTTACCTGGGTTACCACCTAAAGGACAAAGACCCTAATAATTTGAAGGAAGCCCAAGACAACGCCAAGAAAGCTGAGGCAAATGCTGCCTCCATGGGAAAACAAAACTTCTTTGACCTAATTAGTGGACCTTCTTCCTCCAGATCTGAACCTAAGTTTAAGAAGAGTAAGGAACCTAGCAAAGAGCCCAGTGAAATGATGGAGAGTATGCATGAAATGATGAAAAACTTAACTCTCCTAACTAGGGACCTAGCCAAGAACAGAGAAGGGGATAGATATAGGCAGCCCTATGGTCCTAAACCTTATTGGAATCAACAAAAGAAACCTAATGAAGGAGATAGAAGAAACCCTATGAATCAAGAACCTCCTATCATAAACTGGTCTGAAGAGCAAAAGTTGGAAGATCCTGAGTATACCACCCATGGTGATGATACTCCGGATTCTCCAAAGAACATTAATTGGGTTGATGACTTAAAATTTGACAAAGACTTCGGAAGAATCCTGATTGATCATGAAGAAAACACCATAGAAGAAACAAACCCTAGTGGTCCCATCTATGCTACTGAACAAGTTAACAATGACCAAGCTCCTTTTAAAACTTATCAACGAAGAAAGGATGGCCCAAAGCCTACCCCTTTTAGTGAAAAGAAAAACAAAGAGTTGCCTAATCCAGTGAGTGAACCAATCCCTTTGCCTGAGTATGACTTTGATATCAATATCGAAAGAGAGTTAGACAAAGTTATGCATAACATTCCACTCACTGAGTTAATGAAAATCCCTTCCATAAAGGAGCAAGTGGTAGAGTTTTTCGAGAGTATCCCTGAGACTGCCACGACTAGTGGCGAGGATCCATCTTCTCAAAACCCAGCACCTTGTGATGTGGTTGAGGAAGAGGATGACCCTCCCATTAACATCCAAACTGCCTTGTATGAGAGGAAGAATGGGGGTCATCAACCATTTTACCTTACACTGCGCATAGGTGATCTCCTCCTTCATAACTGTATGTTGGATTCTGGTGCCTCCATGAATGTGATGCCTTTACAAGTCATGGAAGCTATGGGATTAAAAATAACTAGACCTTATGGGAACGTTTGTGGAATTGACTCTAAACCAGTCAAAGTTTTCGGCTTGATCAAAAACCTGAGAGCTGACCTGTTTTCATGCCCCGACATATCTATGCTTATGGATATAGTAGTTATAGATCTCCCTCCAGCCTATGGCATGCTCCTTTGTAGGAAGTGGTCCGCTGGGCTAGGGGGACATCTTCAGATGGACTTATCATATGCTACCATCCCCAACTCTGATGGGTCTTTGGTTAGGGTGTATCGGGAGCCATTTTATGATGGACATCTTGAGAATTATGAGGATGACGTGAGAAACACTTTTGGTGAGGGTGAGTTATTACCGGAGGGTATCTTTATGGTCATGGGTGGTCATGATGATGATCCTAGTATGGTAGAAGAAAGAATTATTGAAGTTGACCCTCAGTCCATTCAAGTATCAGAAAACCTTAGGACCTCGAACCCACCAAATAGTGTAGAGCCAAACATTGACCAACCTGCACCTCCCATTCAACTAAACACTTCGGAGGATAACTTTGATCAGATTAGAAGGGGTGAGTATATACCTAGGACTGTACATGAGTGGTTTTTCCTAGTTGACCTTAACACAGAAAGAGGAAGACAAGGCTTACCTCACATCACTCCTTGGACAAATAACAATGAAGGAACACACCTCCCCTCACCTGAAAGGAATGATGAAGAGCTAGTTGATTATCACTTTTCGGATATGCCGGATCATTTGTCCCATTTATCCTTGGAGGATGGGGTTTTGAGGCAGGTGAATGACAACTCTATGAGTTGGCAAGAACATGCCTTGATCCATGATGCCCCTGAGGAAGACTTTTCTTTGAACAATCTAGCCCTTTTTCAAGAAGAAGCCACTGACTCACACTTACCCCCTTATTACCCTAGTTTCCTCCTACCTAGTGAGTTACCGAGTGGTGAAGAGGATATGGATTCCACAGACACACCTTATTCTTCACCAACACCTTTGGATACGAGGGATCACAAGGCACCTAGCACAGTTCATTTTCCCATTCCTGCTGACCATCGGGAACTCTTAGAAAACATGATTGTGCCTATCCCATCAGGAGAAGGTAGTAGCAGAAATAGTGAAAATCAAAGCCCTCCACCCCTAACCCAAGCTAAAGTTTTGACCATGGGGGAAACACCAAAGAATATCATACACCCGCTAGAAGAAAGTCCTCCTAGGAGAATTGTAGGAGAAGTCTTGATTGGTAGCGTAGTTGTACCGTTAGACGGTGGACTTCCCAGATTTGATGAAATTCCTCCTAATAGGAATTCAAATATAGTTACACCTCAACCTCAATGCACCTCTGATGTCCAACCTTTTCCTGAACATGTTATTGAAGCCATCCCTCAATCTGTGAATCATCAAAAGTTCAATATTGGTGATAAGGTCGTAATACCTAATGATTTATTCTATATACGATCTAGGGGATCAGGTGACTTTTGGGTTGGACCACTTACTGTTGAGCGCTGCGTTGATGAGATGTGTTTTCTCACCACTGGGACTGGCCAACGCATCTTACTCCCTATCAATCAAAGGGAGCTAAGGGATTACTATCCCTGACCTTCCTTGCCTTGCCTTGCATGTTTAGATTAGGTAGGTTCTGAATAAGCTCACTTGAGCAGTAGGATTTGTGTGATTTTTCTTTTTCTGTGTGCCGAGTATTGTCCCGTTTTTCTTTTTCTGCCTGAGTTGAGTCTTGCTCCTTCCTAAGCTTTTCTCTTCTCCTGCATGCATTTAAGAAATTGTAGTTAGCATTTATATAGTTGGCTGCCTGTGCAAGTTTGCCTGCTTGAAGAATTTCTCTCTTCCTCCTGCACAGTAAATAAAAAAATGATAAATGAGTAATATATGCCATGATTAGTTATATTTATATGCATTTCAGTTTATGTTCTAGATCAGATTTCAGTTCAGTTTTATTTTATTTTTATCCCATACATGCTCCATGATGGTATTCTAGTGTTTGTGAGAGCAGGAACAGGTGCAAGATAAAAGTTGAAAGCAAGGATGGTGCAGTGCTGGATTGAAGATTGATGCAGAGCAGTTCGAGACCAGAGATCCTGAGGTTCTCAAGCGCTCTCTCCCTTAGAGCACTTGTCCCAGCTGGAGCCAGATGTTATCACACCATAGTAGCAGGGCTACTATTCTTGTACAGCAGATATCTGCACATTCCAGAGCTTACATTATTCCAGAGCATGGCTATATATTATGGATCACTCATGATCAGAGCAGTATATTATTCAGATTTGTATATGACCTTGTGCCAAGGCTGAGCCTTGAGAGTTCAGATTGGATGACTGATGTGACCACTTATCCCATTACAGTTTCAGTTCAGTGCCTAGAGATGTACTTCAGCAGTGTTTCAGATGATGCATGATGATTGCTATTATGATGATGTTGTATGATCTAGGGATATGTTCTCACTGACAGTGGATTATTAGCTTGTTGATTTAGTCATGATTATAGCATGTGCTTGGTATATTATTCCTGATGTGGCAAACTATTTAAAATGAACTGTAAACCTTAAAATGGACAATTGCTTGCGCTTTTAGGTCATCTAACAAAACTTACTGGTATTTCACCTTACATAGACATGGTCTTTCCCGACACCTGTTGTCTGCTAGTGTAGGCTCCATATCCACTGGTCTCCATCCATACATGACCTTCCTGTTTGACTTTAAACCCTGACTTGTCTCATTTGACTTCCTGGTACTGAGGACTTCCCTATTTTTCTACCTCTGTGTTTGGACCGCATCCCTGTTTATTCAGTGTCTCGGCTCTGGGTTGGTGACAGAACTTGCCTTTGGTAAGTTGGATTGTAGGCCTAAATCATTCTGGTCGGTTGTCCCGATGTTTGGCATTGGCTCGAACTCCCCCTAGTCACTTGAGATGTTGTTGGCTAAAACTGAAAGCTCATGTTCTACCTGTGGAAACTAAATGAATTCGCCAATGGAAACAAAAAAAGGGGCAAGAGCAATGAAAAGCTAAAAAAATACTCCTCGAAGAGTATAAGAAAGGTCCAAAAAGCAATAGTTCTTAAAAGCTATATCTAAACAATTGCTGACCTTGTGAAAATATGAAAAACATGCCCTGGATGCAAGCTGCAACTAGTTGTGCTTCTCAGCACATCTGAAATCCGAAGGGTTATGTAGGCCAAAAAAGGCCATGGAAATAAATTGAATGATCCTAATGAACTTGGATCAACTTGATGTAGACATGATGCCTAAGTTGAATAAGCACTCTCTAAACAACTTATCCATCTGTGAGGCACAGCCATCCCCCGTGTTTTTTTGTCCAGCACAGAGTTTGTAGCTTCCCCCTTCTCCCAGTCCAAAGTATTTTTGAGTTAAGTTAGACAAGTCAAACCCTTGGCCCAACCTTGCTCCTAGCCTTCATCCTTCACTAGCAGTTTGACCATGTCCAATGGGTAAGTTTGTCATTTGAACTAGGGTGCAAGTAATTTTATATAATCACGGAATATGTTAACTTGATTAATGCCACTGAATGGAATTTATACTTTGAGATTAGCTATGAAGTGATTAAAGAAGCATTGTCTTAGTCTACTGATGTGATTTATCCTTGATTATATATATTCTTGGGATCCGTGATGATGTGGACCATGTATGATGATTATTGGTGATGATTTATGGCCCCACATGTTTGATGATGATATCATATGATGGACATATGATACAGATGATGTTTGATCCAGTTCAGCAGGTTATTATTATTACAGATCAGCAGATTATACATTGTCCATATATGGTGGACCCTACAGCTGGCCCATTAGGGCAACCCAGGGTGTATGAGTACTCATTCCTAGTGGATTTGGGTCTTCTGGATCCATTGAGACACCTATCTTTCAGTTCCGGGCACTTCTGACAGTGATTGATGCAGTTTTACACTTGTTGACCAGATTTGGGGCTGATTTCCCAGCCTGAGCAGCAGGGGCCCCGAGAGGCCAGTTCACCTAGGGCGCTGATGATGGAGGGGGTGGTCCAGCCACTTGTTATTACCATTTATCCCCCCTCCCAGAGAGCCTGGTGGGCTCAGATGGACAGCGCTAGCACCCTAGGAGGCAGTTTTGGCACTTTCACAGTTCCCGAGGCAGTTAAAAAATGGGATAAAGTGGTCACTGAGGAAATCGATTTGGGCAATTGAGGCAAGGTTTTGGCATTTGGTTTTCACAGAGGTCTTCCAGGTTGATCTCACTATCTTCCAGTCATTTTTCACCATGTGGGTATCTCCAGATTGATCACAGGAGGACATTTACTGCTCGACTGTCATGGATTCTGAGGACAGTTTTGGTCATTATTATTATATTGGACATATTTTTATTATTTCATTGTGCCTTGGGGTGAGCTAGCAAGGATTTATACCTCCTAGCCCCACCATGTGCTTATTTTATCATGTCCTAGTCATCATGAGGTGGATTATTGTACTTTATACCCCTCTTGTGGGATGACGTCACCCTCTATTGTACCATTTAGTGAGGGCGCTATTGTTATGTTGAGTGATCCATGTGATATTATGTTATGGATTCATCTTAGCCATTGATTATGTTGTGAGATCTTTTAATCTCAACCACTCATTTCAAAAAGTGGTTTTGAGATCTAGGGTTTTGGTCTTTATTATCCTATATAAGGAGGAGACCCCCTCATTGTAAAATTCATCTAGAGATTTTTGGCTCTTGGCTCTTGGAATAAAATTTCTATCTTTTGGAGTACATGCTTGGATTGGAGTGGATGTTGGTTGTTTCGATTGTAAATGCTATTGTCCATTGCACTGGAGGATCTATTGTAGCTATCTTGCGTATTTGCCATACTTTATTTGCAGGTTGAGAGGGCGACTTTGACAAGTGCGAATTGGTGGGGAGGCTTGCCCTTCAAGCTTGAAAGAAGTCGTTTTGGGTTTAACAGGGAGTGGTTTTGCCTTTGTGTCAACTATTCTATGTTTTTCTCTCTCTTGCTTGCATCTACCTTCAATTTGTTAAACTAATTGATGCTTTGCTCCTTGGCTTGACAGGTTAGAAGGAATCACATGTGGCTTGGAAAAATCGATTTGGCAAGAGGGCTTCAACAATTCTCCATTTGATCTTTGGCAAAGTAATCCTCGTCTCAACTAGCATTCATCTCTTCATCCAGGTATGTCCCAAGAGGTATGATCTTCTCTTCCTTGAATCTTCCATAATTTCTAGATCACAAAAACCCTAATCAAATTAAAACCCTTGTTTTTGGTATTTCTTAGATCTACTTAGATCTAGCCCTCAATTTGAAAAGATATTGAAAACCCACCTCTATAGCATCCACCCCTAGTTGGATCTATAGTTTGGTGGTGATTGGCTAAGAATTGACCCATTTTCTAAGACAAAAAGCTCTCCTTGACCTAAAGCGCACTTCCTTGAGAGAGGCTTGTTGGGCTAGATCTAGCACATGGGTATGTGAGATCCCGCTTGATTTGACAACTAGACACTTGATAACACATACCCATATCCTTACTTTGGTGAAAACTACCTTGTGGACATCTCTCCATGTTTTGAGGGGTTGAAACCCCCCTTTGACCTCATTGGTAACTTAAAACTTAGATCTACTAAGATCTACCCATTGGATTCACTTGAAACTTTGAACATGCATAGATCGGGGTACTAGCATCCCGGATCTACATTTTGGTGGCCATTGGACTTGGTTTGGTCCACCAAAACCACTTTTTGCCTCTCCTTGAGAAAGTCGCACCCCTTGGAAATTTTGAGTTGGACCACTTCTAGGAAGTGGGTGTTGGAGATTTTTGTGGATTTGGATTGCCCATGCCTTGAAACCTAGGTCTAGACTGTCCTTTTGTCCCGATCTACCTTGGGGATTGCATTCCTTGTTTTGAGGAATTGTGGTCCACTTTTGGTCATCACCTAAAAACCTAGATCTAGTAAGATCCAACCATTGGATCTCATCCAACCCACTTGACTTGGCTTCTAGGTGTCCCGATCTACACTTTGACATCCTTCTTGACTCCATTAGCCCACTAAACAAGGCACTAGTCCATCACCAAGCAAGTCGCACTCCTTGGGATTCGTGTCAAACCTTGGATTTAATACATGGGTACTCCTAGAAACAACTCAAACTCATAGATCTAGCCTAGATCTAACCTATAATACCAACCTCACACCTAACTTCACCTTGTGGGTCCACCTAGAACCATTTCACACTTCCCAAGAAACTAGACCCACTTGTGTAAACAAATGGTATTATACCTAGTCATCATACCCCATCATGTGGCCTAAACCATACATAGGTTGAAACATTAACAAACTCTTACACCTCCTTCAACCACACCTTAACCCATAGGTCCACTTAGCCTTGCATTGGTTTCCGTAACTCACTACTTACCTACCCTGAGAAACCTTTGTTTGGGTCCAATCGACTGTGATTGGGGTATAGGGTCTCCCCCTTGGTCTAGTTACACCTTGACCTAAAGCGAAGAGTGCCTCGGTTGACGTGACTCCCACATTGCATTGGGAACCGTGGCATCTCTTGGGTCACCTCTTTAGTTGCCTGTCTCCTCTACCGTCCCGGATGGGATACCTCTAGGGGCAACTACAAGTTGTGTGATAACAGTAACCTTGTAGATGCCTTGATGATGATGATCTATGCAAACCCGATCAATTTGAGAAGCTTTGAGGTAGTTTTCTATGCAATCGATTTAGTCCAAGAAGCCAATGCGCCCTCCCTCCTGCACAACAAACGTCAACAATATCAGATTTGATGTAATCAAGAGATAAGACTAATGCCACAAGAGAAGTAACAGAAAGATAGCATAGATTGCAATGATACTAATGATAACCCCCTGATACAAGTAAATGCCAAGAAAGTCGATTTGAAGAAGCCTTGCAAAATCGCCCTTGTTGAAGGCGCCCTCCTGTAGACAAGACAATGATTTCCGAAATAGATAGATCTTACCACAAATTCCAAATGCTAGGTTGCAATAGACTTTCCAATCACCATCTAAGAACACCAGATGCAAAGGAGACCACAAGAATTTCCACAAGAAAGTTTTTCTATACCAATAATCCAAGAGCCAAAGACCCCTTACAATGAGAAGCTCTCTCCTTTAAATAGGAAGGAGAGGCATCAAAATCCTAACCACTTTTTGAATGAGTGGCTAAGATTAAAAGATACAAATGTCTAATCAATGGTTGAGATGAGCTCAACAATAAAATACATGGATCATTAATAAAATATAATATAAGTGGACAAAATCGCCCTAGAAGAGGGGAATCCCACCAAATCATGATGACAAAATATAATAGGAAGCTTATGGTGGGTCCAAGGGGTAATTTTAGCCACCCTTGGTCAATCCCCATAGCACAATAATAATAAAATAGTCATCAATATACCAAATCGTGCCTCTATGGTCAAATCGTAGGCCACAAAAGACCTCAGAAATCATCAGAAAGTGCCATAAGTGATGGATGCGGGCCCCAATGAAGCTGAAACTGCTGGAGGAGGTGTGGAAGACATCAACCATCATCACTGATCATCCCATGCCAAAACATTGCCTCAGTAGCCCAAATCGAAATCCTCAATAGCCATTTCTACCAATCCTGAAATGCCTCGGGAAGCGTGAAACTGCCCCAAACTGCCTCTTGGAGTGCCTGCCCTATCAAGGTGAGGGAACCAGTTTGTCCGAGAGGGGGGTAATATGGTAAAAACAAGTGGCTGGACCACCCCCTCCAAGCGCAACGCCCTAGGTCAACCGGATAAAAATCACATCTGCTCTGACAGGGTCTCCAACAGACCAAAACTGCACTCGTATAGCCTACTGAGGCTCAATCATCACTGTAAGTGCCCGGAACTGAAAACAAACTGTCTCATTGGACTTAGAAGGTCCAAATCCAACCAAGATGTGTACTCATACACCATATGAGTCTCTGCATGATCAAAATATATATCCAATATACCGGAACAGGTGAAATAATAATAATCTGTAAATGATCAAATCATGCTGTAAACCATGAGTCATCATCATAACCCTGTAGCTGTTGCATAGAATCATCATGTATATGTACATAGACCATATATCATCAATCCATATCATCACAAGGTCCAACCATCTCATGTCCTATGGTTGACTTTGGTCAAACTAGGTCTGACGAAGTCAACATGACCAAATATAACTCTGACCACCATCGGAAGCTACTGCAAAGTGTCAAAGGTTAATGCATGCTCTACAACTTATTCAAATAGCAATTATAACACAAAGCAATCATTACTGGTGATCTAAATCCAAATATATAATGTTATTAATTATTATTATTACTCAGACTAGACTTTCAAGATCATACTCACTTCATAGCTGTGATCAATTTGCTAGTGAGGGGTGAAGGCTTAAAATAACTGGCTAGGCTAAGGGATGACTTGACCGACTAAATTTTGTGACACTTTGGCAATGGGAAAGGGAATACACACCATAGTATATATTGAATGAGCAACAACACAGGGAATGGCGGTGTCTCACAAATGGATAAGTTGTTTAGAGAGTGCTTATTCAACTTAGGCATCATGTCTACATCAAGTTGATCCAGGTTCATTAGGATCATTCAATTTCATTTCATGGCCTTTTTGGCCTACATAACCCTTCGGATCTCAGGTGTGTTGATAAGCACAACTAGATGCAGCTTGCATCCAGGGCATGCTTTTTATACATATATAAGGTCAACAATTGTTTAGATATAGCTTTTAAGAATCATTGCTTTTTGGACCTTTCTTATACTCTTCGAGGAGTATTTTTCAGCAGTTCATCGCTCTTGCCCTTTTTAGTTTCCATGGGCGAATTTATCAGTTTCCATAAGTAGTACATGAGCTTTCAATTTTAGCCAACAACATCTCAAGTGACTAGGGGGAGTTCGAGCCAATGCCAAACATCGGGACAACCGACCAGAATGATTTAGGCCTACAATCCAACTCACCAAAGGTAAGTTTTGTCACCAACTTAGAGCCGAGACACAATAAATAGGGAAGCTCATCCAATACAGAGGCTACAGTGGGGAAAAGTCCTCCATGCCACTAGTCAAGTAGTAAGTGAGGGTGATAAACTAAAAGGTAGGCAATGGATGAATGAAGACAATGAATAATGGAGCCAACACTAGCAAGCCAAGGTATGGTAGAATGATCACCTCTATTCTCCCTAAGGAGGGTAAAACCAATGAGTATGAATAGTGAACTTCTAAGTATGAGTAGGGACAATATAGTATATATAATAAGCTCAACTAGGTCCATATATCTATATGATCGCCAGATCATGACACTAGGTGCTAAGACATGCTATGAGAATAAGTATAAAAGCAATATAACCATAACATAATGACATACCTATCGAGTCATATACCTAAATGCTCATCACCTGTACCATCATCTATCCTCTGAAACTGCTGCTGTAACTTTGGGCACTACTGACTGCTCTATACCAAAGGCATAATGGCTATATCGGTCATCTCTCTGAGTGTCCCGAGACTCAGTCATGGCATGGGGAATACAACTGCTGTCCAAAATTTGATAGTGATCCAATATAGATGCTCATCTCAGCATCTCAAATGTAAGGGAACTGGCTGAATAGTGTACTGGCATCAGAAAAATAATGTATGGTAGCTCGGCTAATATATATGTGATAACAGGACCAGCAAAGGTGCTTTAACAAATTTCACAAGTGATACATTACTATTGTCCTTAACAGGCGTTCTTTACTTTAATTTCTAAGAAAATCATTTATCTTAAATAGAAGAGATCAGTCTCCAGAAGTGGTCTTAATGCTAATGTAATGCTTTATATTTGATTTTGAACTCTCTTTTAGAGTTTTGAATACAAAAGATTGGTATAAAATATTCAGGTATGTCTTGTTTTACTAATCATTTTAGTATGTGGAACTTTGTATTCAATTGATCTTTACATTCCACATAGGATATGCCACAATCCATGTGAATTTAGATTCTTTTTTTCAAGTACTTTGTTAGGATATACTATTTGATTTTATCTAGATTCGTCATGGAATACCACTTTTCCATGTGATTTAGAACTCACCTCAGATAAGGTTATGTTATTTCCAAGGCATTCGTTTTCATTACTTCATTGGGTGGTTATGGGTTTTGCTTGTCAATTTTTTGTCCATTTTTTTATCTCACTGTGTTGAGTGTAATGTTATCAGAACCGAGTTGGTGTTGGAATTATGTAATTACGAGTTGAATTCTCATCTTGTTCGCGCCGGTTCTGTCAATCACACTGACAGACGTTTTGTCAGTCTGCAGAAGTCACAGATATGTCAGTCAGTCAGACAGTCTGTCAGAAGGCTTCGTGCACGCTTCATAGTATTTAATCAGCTGCGTTTGCAATCCGCAAGTCAAAATTCTTAGGTGGAAATTAATTACAGTCTTTAATGGTGTTCAATAGCTTCCAGGCGAAGCGATCCCAAGTTTGTGTATTAATGAAAATCTCTCTCATAGGATTAAGCAGAGAGATGCAAGAGTGAAAGGAGAAAAAGAAATAGGTCATGAAATGTATTACGAGCCCAAGCTCTGTAAAAATGGTGAAAGATTGAAGTAAATCTCATCTCTCTGTAAGTGCGGCAATATTGTTTGTTTACTGCGGTAATATATAAGTCAATAGTTATTTGTGTTCATTCTCAAGAATGTTGGTTAATGCAATGCCGCACATCTTCTTCATATTCACCTGTGTAAATTTTGTTTACATTTACTGTTTGTAAAAGAAATCAAGATTTCCATATATATTTCATGGTGGTAAAAGTTCTAGTTTAATGCGGAGTAACTTCGACATAAGTTTCACTTAAATGTTTCGGTTCTTATGCTTTAGCAAGAATTATCTTTATATAAAGTTTGCTTAAGAGTGAGTTTGTCGAAGTCAAAGTCTTCTGTAAAGTTGAGAAGTTACGCGGAGTAAAAATATGTTCAAGTAAGGAAGTTCGCAAAGTTAGGTATTCCGCACAAGATAAGAGTTTCACATAGGTGCAAGCTTCGCATTAGTGCGAAGTCAATTTAGTGCGAAGTAAATTTAGTGCGAAACAAATTTTAGTGAGAAGTAAAATTTGGTGTGAAGACAAGTTGTGGGAATCCAAGTTCTGCGAAGTTAATCTTTGCGAAATTAAAAGTTGGGGTTTCCGCCAAGTTTGCTAATAAAAAGAAATATCTACTGCGTAGTTAATTTTTAATTGACTGTGCGGTGTGCTTTTCCCTTGAGCTGGTTTTGGCGAAACCAGCCGGTCCATTTGGTTTAGAAGGGTTTTTGGTCCAAACTGGTGTCTCAAACCGGAAATGGCCGGTTCTACATCGAACCGACCGGTTTTGTACTTGAAGCAGCTGATTCCGTCCAAGGTATTCATTTTCATTACTTCATTTGGTAGTTATGGGTTTTGCTTGTCAAATTTTTATCCCTCTGTGTTGAATGCAATGTTATCAGAACCGAACTAGTTCTGGCGAAACTAGCCGGTCCAACCGGTTTAGAAGGGTTTTGCCCTGAACCGGTGTCTCAAACTGGATATGGCCGGTTCCGCACCGAATCAACTGGTTTTGTACCTGAACCAGCCGGTTCCGGTTCTGCACGGAACCAACCTTAAATGCTTGAACTAGTTGGTATTTTACGGAACCAACCGATTTAGGACAAGGCAGTACACCATGGTTTAAAGCATTGAATTTAAAAGGAATATTAAATGGTAATGTTCAATTCTCTTAAAGTAATAGAAAATGAAAGACAAGGAGAATGCCACTTTTACTTAAATTTTTAACATTACCATTAGTTGTTTTAGGATGTTTGAGAGTGGTTACAACCTCATTGGACACCATATGCAAAAGGTATAATTTTTTATCCCATTTAGAATTTGATAGACTTCAAGATTTTAGGATTACAACGCTTCCACTGGATTCTATCATATATGAGGGTATGGGTTGGCATTTAATCAAGCACATCAACTCCTCTATGTACCTTGATGTTGGTGGTGTTGATTGTTGAACTCCTCTATCTTAGATGGACTTGGATCCACTTCCATAGCCAGAGGATGCGAAATTAGTACTGGACATGTCGCTGGTAGAGGACAGAATAAGATCCCCAGTCAGTCAGGTGGACAAAGGTATGATAACTAAAAAATTCAATGTCATTACTGTAAGAAGTATGGACACTTCGCATATGAATGTAGGAAGAATCAGTATGACCAAGGAAAGCAAGGCCAAACACAGTCAAGCAGCAACAACACTTCGAACAACCCACTGTTCTTAGCATGTGCATCTCCATTGGAATGCAATGCTGTCCAAGAAAGTCCAAATGACATATGGTATTTAGACTCAGTCTGTAGCAATCATATGACTGGTAATTTAAATCTATTTTCTAGTCTAGATAAATCAGTTCAAACTGATGTCACACTTGGAAATAATTTTCAAGTTACTGTTTTGGGTAAGGGTACTGTTGATATTCTAACCAAACAGGGGGAGCAAAAATATATGTCTGATGTTTATTATGTTCAAGGTTTGAAGCATAATTTGATGAGCACTGGACAACTGATGGAAAAAGGTTACAGAATCCATATGATAGGAAAGTGTTGTCTAATCAAAGACATATACCCAAGCAATTAGTTGATAGTCGAAGTATAGATGACAAGCAATCGCTTGTTTCCTTTGAGGATAAAACCCATCATAAAAGGAAAGACAACTCAAGTTGTTCATGAAAGTCAGAATGAAAATTCTGGATCTGCGTTTAAAGCAGAAAGCAAAGGAGCAGACATTCACTGCAACAAGGAAGAAAAAGACAGCGAAATGCAAGCTGCGTTTCAAACAGAAATTCGGGATGAATCCTGGTTATGGCGTTTCAGATTTGGACATCTGAATTTTGGTGCGCTGAAGCTACTGCATATGAAGGACATGGTGAAAGGATTGCCATTGATTGAAAAGCCAGAGAGAATTTGTGAAGGCTGTAGTTTTGGCAAACAATACAGAGAGACTTTTCCAGTTAGAAAGTCATACAGAGCTCGCACACCACTTGAAATTGTGCACTCTGATATTTGTGGACCGATGCAAACACCGTCCATGGGAGGATGCACTTATCTTCTCACATTTATTGATGATTTCACAAGAAAAACATGGTTCTATTTTCTAAAACATAAATCTGATGCATTTAGTTGCTTTCAGCAGTTCAAGGCACTTGTGGAGAAGCAGAGTGGTTACATCATCAAGATATTAAGAACAAACAGAGGTGGTGAGTATGTTTCAAATGACTTCTTAAATTTTTGCAAAAGTCATGGCATACAGAAGCAATTCACTGCGCGGTATACACCGCAGCGGAATGGTATCGCGAAGAGGAAGAATAGAACTGTTATCACATATATAATAGCCGGGCTACCATACATTATTTTACTCATTCCAGTACACTATTCAGCCAGTTCCCTTGCATTTGAGATGCCGAGATGAGCATCTATATTGGATCACTATCAGATTGTGGACAGCAGTTGCATTCCCCATGCCATGACTGAGTTTCAGGACACTCAGAGAGATGACCGATGTAGCCATTATATCATTGGTACAGAGCAGACAGTAGTGCCCAGAGTTACAGCAGCAGTCTCAGAGGACAGATGATGGTACAGGTTGATGAGCTTTCAGGTATATGACTCAGCAGGTATATCATGGTGTTATGGTTAGATTGCTTTTATACTTATTCTTATAGCATGTCTTAGCACTCAGTGTCATGATCTGGCGATCATATAGATATTTGGACCTGGTTGACCTATTATATATATTATACTGTCCCTACTTAGACTTAGAAGTTCACTATTCATACTCATTGGTACATACCCTCCTTATGGGAGAATAGAGGTGATCATTACACCATACTTTGGCTTGCTAGTGTTGGCTCCATCATTTCATGGTCTTCATCCATCCATGGCCTACCTTTTAGATTATCACCCTGACTTACTGCTTGACTAGTGACATGGAGGACCTTTCCCCACTGTAGCCTCTGTATTGGATGAGCCTCCCTGTTTATTGTGTCTCGGCTCTGAGTTGGTGACAAAACTTACCTATGGTGAGTTGGAGTTCCTTGAGAATTCCCCCTAGTCACTAAAGTTGTGTTGGCTAAACCTGAAACTTTTAGTGCTGCCATCAATACAAAATCTGGAAAAATAAAATGCTATATCTTGTATGAAAAGCCCATTCATGCAATGTGTTTCTAAACACACATGAATGAGAGGCATGCCAAATGAACATGGCAATGAAAATAAAATGTTGTATCTTTTGGAAAATAAATACCTAGGTAAACAAGCTGTCCATGACACACCTAGAAGTGCTCAGGTAAACAAGTGCCTTAAAAACACACCTGCAGCAGAAAGCCTAAAGAAAAAATGTAAATCTATGCAATGTGTTTGTAAACACACATAGATCAAGGCTATGGAAACTTCAGGCCCAAAAAGCAATGGAACTTAAATGCTATATCTAAACAATTGCTGGCCTTATTTGTATTATGGATTGTGCGCATCTGTGAAGGTGAATAAACCCTCTTTGAACAACTCATCCATTTGTGAGACACCGCCATTCCCTGTGTTATTGCTCATTCAGTATATACTATGGTGTATTCCCTTTCCCTTGCCAAAATGTCACAAAGTCAAGACAGTTAAGTCATCCCTTAGCCTAGCCAAGTTAATTTAGCCTTCACCCTTCACTAGCAAATTGATCACAACTATGAAGTGAGTATGATCCTGAAAGTCTAGTCTGAGTAATAATAATAAGTAACGACACTATATATTTGGATTTAGATCGCCAGTCATGATTACTCTGTGTTATAGTTGCTATTTGAATAAATTGTAAAGCATGTATTAACATTGATACTTTTCAGCAGCCTTGGATGATGGACTGAGTTATATTTTGTCTTGGTTGGACCTAGTTTGACCATGGAGGACCATGGGACATGAGATGTTAGACCTTATGATGATATGGATAGATGATATATGGTCTATGTACACATACAGGATGATTCTATGCAGCAGCTACAGGGTTATGATGATGATTCTGGGGTTACAGCAGTGTTTGTATATGTACAGCGCATTATTATTGGTCCTGTTCCGGTATATTGGATATTTATTTTGATCATGCAGAGACTCATATGGTGTATGAGTACACATCTTGGATAGATTTGGACCTTCTGAGTCCAATGGGACAGTTGGTTTTCAGTTCCGGGCACTTACAGTGATGATTGAGCCTCAGTAGGCTGTCCCAGTGCAGTTTTGGTCTATTGGAGGCCCTGTCGGAGCAGAGATTACTTTTATCCGGTTGACCTAGGGCGCTGATGATGGAGGGGGTGGTCCAGCCACTTGTTTTTACCATATTACCCCCCCTTCCGGACACATTGGTGCCCTCACCTTGACAGCGCCAGCACTCCAGGAGGCTGTTTGGGGCAGTTTCACGCTTCCCGAGGCATTTCAGGATTGGTAGAAATGGCTATTGAGGAAATCGATTTGGGCTACTGAGGCAAAGTTATGGCATGGGATGATCAGTGATGATAGATCCGGACCTTCCACACCTCCTCCAGCAGTTTCAGCTTCATCGGGGCCCGCATCCATCATTTATGGCACTTTCTGTGGGTTTTTGAGGTCTTTTGAGGACCACGACTTCACTATGGAGGCACGATTTGGTACATTCATGATTATTTTTTGGGTATTGTGCTATGGGGATTGACCAAGGAGGGATAAAATTACCCCTTGGACCCACCATAAGCCTCTTATGATATTTCATCATCATGATTTGGTGGGATTCCCCTCTTCTAGGGCGATTTTGTCCACTTATATTATATTTTATGTGTGATCCATGTATTATGTTGTTGAGCTCATCTCAACCATTGATTAGACATTTGTATCTTTTAATCTTAGCCACTCACTCAAAAAGTGGTTAGGGTTTTGGTGCCTCTCCTTCCTATTTAAAGGAGAGAGCCTCTCATTGTAAGGGGTCTTTGGCTCTTGGATTATTGGTATAGAAAAATATTCTTGTGGTCTCCTTTGCATCTGGTGTTCTTAGATGGTGATTGGAAAGTCTATTGCAACCTAGCATTTGGAAATTGTGGCAAGATCTATCTTTTTTGGAAATCATTGTTTGTCTACAGGAGGGCGACTTCAACAAGGGCGATTTTGCAAGGCTTCTTCAAATCGACTTTCTTGGCATTCGCTTGTATCAGGGGGTTATCATTAGCATCATTGTGATCTATGCTATCTTTCTGTTATTTCTTTTGTGGCATTAGTCTTATCTCTTGATGCATCAAATCTGATATTGTTGACGTTTGTTGTGCAGGAGAGAGGGCGCATTGGCTTCTTGGACCAAATCGACTTGCATAGAAACTACCTCAAAGCTTCTCAAATTGATCGGGTTTGCATAGATCATCATCATCAAGGCATCTACAAGGTTACCCAGGTAAGATCCACAGGTTTGTTTCTCTTTCCTCTATCCAATCCATTGACATAACTCATAAATTGTTAAAACCTTAAATATCTTAAAACCCCCATTTTACATTTTCTCAGATCTACTTAGATCTAGTGGGTTGTTGGGCATAATACTGAAAACCCACCTCTATAGCATCCGAGGCATCCCGGATCTATAGTTTGGTGAGGATTGGCTTCCATTTGACCCCCTTCCCAGGCCAACTTAGCCTCTCCCAAGCAAGGCGCACCTCACTAGTTGAGCAAGTTGACCTAGATCTAGGTGGTGGGTGTTTGAGATTCCACTTGATTTGACATCTACACATCAAATAACATACACCCAGGTTGTCACTTTTCTGAAATTCACCTTGTGGGCCCTATTCCACATTTCAAGGGATTTAAACCCCACTTTGGACCACTTGGAACACTTAAACTCAGATCTACTAAGATCTACCCGGTGGATTGCCACGAAATTATAGATCCATACTCCTACATGACTGATCTACCCGGATCTAAAATTTGGGTGCCATCCGACTTGTCTTAACCCTCCTAAACCCCACTTTCAGCCTCCTTGGGTAAAGTCGCACCACCTTGGAGAAGTGAGTTCACTCACTTCTAGGAACTGGGTACTTGAGATTATTGCAGATCTGAAACCGGAATAATTCAAAACCTAGGTCTAGACTATCACTTTGTCAAATCTTGCCTTGGGGATAGCATTCCTTGTTTTAAGGGATTGTGGTCCACTTGGGTCAAACCTAGATCTAGACACATTCAACCATCAAGATCTCTATTGCCCACTTGTCTCATGTTGTAGGAGTCCTAAACCATAAGTCAACCCCACTTTGACTCCACTTCCCAATTCCCAAGGCACTGGTTTCTCTCCAAGATAATTCAACTTTCCTAGATTGTTGGATTGACTTATGCATGGTAAACTATACCTTTGAAGACATCATGAACCATGGTCAAGCTTGTCTCATGTACTAGTTAGCCCCAATCTGACCCCTAAACAACCCTGCATTGGACACAGTTCCCAAGGCAGTGGATTTTCCAACATTGAACTAGTACACTCATCCTAGATCTCACTTCAAACATTATAAGTCACTCTCACATCAACTATGAACCAAAGCTATACCTATTGAACCCCCACTCTAGGATAAACCATACACCTAACTTCACTTGGAAATACCCTGATTTGGTGTCTTGGTTTTGATCTCTCCTGTCGGGAGTAGATCGGGTCTCCCCCTTTGTTGTCTAGGCTAGATAACATAAAGCGAAGGTTGCCTCGACTGGCGTGACAACCATATATTGGAGGTCGAGGTGATCGTGGTTGCACCTTTTGAGTTGCCCTTCCCTATTGCCATCCATGACTGGATCCATCCATAGGGGTAACTACAGTTTAGGTGATAACAAGAACCATTATGGAGATGGCGCGCAGTATGTTGGCAGCCATGCATTTGTCAAATGAATACTGGGCTGAAGTAGTGGCAACTGCTGTTTACATCATGAATCGATGTCTGACGAAGAGTGTGAAGAACAAGGTTTTGCCGGAAGCATGGACAGGTATGAAACATAGTGTTTTGCATTTAAAAGTTTTTGGTTGTGTGGCAGACACACATGTTCCAGATCAGCTAAGAAGGAAATTAGGCAATAAAGGACATAAATGCATTTTTACTGTCACAAGTTGTATGATACTGTCACAAGAAAAATTATCGTCAGTTGTGATGTTCAGTTTGTCGAAAATGAAGCATGGGATGGAACTGTGGAAAAGAATATGAAAATTGTGTCACATGTTGAACATGATGACATCGCAGAAGATGTGGTTGAGACACCACATGTAAATCAGAATGTCGCAGCTCCGTCTACTCCCAGGACAACACGACATGTTTCAGCACAAGGTACTTCAACACTAGTCGCAGCACAAGCAACTCCAACAAACACACCAAGAGCGCAACAAACTCCATCAAGCAATTTGCAGAGTTTGACACCAGCAACTCCGACAAAGACAAGAAGTCTACGTGAGATATATGAGACTGGTACACTAAATTCATTTTCTGCTTTTGCATTATTTTCTCAAATTAATGATCCGCTAAATTTTGAAGAAGCTGTAGAAGATAAAGTTTGGGCACAAGCCATGGATGAAGAAATAGAATGTATTGAGAAGAATCAAACATGGGAATTAGTTCCTATCGACAAGGATGTGATAAGCATCAAATGGATTTATAAGACAAAGCAAGATTTTGATGGAAATGTGCAGAAGCACAAGGCAAGATTGGTAGCAAGGGGATTCACACAGCAGCCAGGCATAGATTTCAATGAAACTTTTGCACCTGTAGCACGAATGGACACTGTTAGAACAGTTTTGGCCATTGCAGCACATAAGAAGAGGTCTGTTTATCAAATGGATGTCAAGTCTGCATTTTTAAATGGTTATTTGGAGGAAGAAGTATATGTGGAGCAGCCACAACGCTATGAAGTTCTAGGACAAGGACACAAAGTATACAGATTGAAGAAGGCACTTTATGGCTTGAAGCAAGCTCCTAGAGCTTGGTACAGTCACATTGACTCATATCTCATTCAGAATGGATTTCACAGAAGTGAATGTGAGCCAACGTTGTACACAAAAATCAACAAGCAAGGTAATAAGCTAATCGTCTGCCTGTATGTAGATGACTTAATATTTACTGGTGATTTTGGCATAGAAGAATTTAGAATAGTCATGGAAAGTGAATTTGAAATGACTAATTTGGGGCTTATGAAGTATTTTTTGGGCATTGAAGTTCAACAGACTGAAAATGGGATATTTATATCTCAGTTGAAATATGCAAGTGATGTCTTGAACATATTTAAGATGTTAAATTGTAAGACAACTCCAACACCAGTAATAACAGGTTTGAAATTGAGCGAGGATGATGATGGATCCAATGTAGATCCTACTCTGTTTAAAAGGATCGTTGGCAGGCTTATGTATCTTACAACGATAAGCCCAGATATCATGTATGGAGTCAGTTTAATCTCAAGATTCATGGAGTCACCAAAAGAATCTCATTGGCAAGCAGGTAAAAGAATTCGGAAGTATGTAAGTGGAACAAAAGACTTTGGTATTTTGTATTCAACTTCAGAAAATTTCAAACTCATTGCATATACTGACAGCGACAATGGAGGCATCATTGATGACAGAAAAAGCACATCTGGGAATACATTTCATGTAGGAACAGGTGTTGTATCATGGGCTTCAAAGAAACAACCCATTGTAACTTTGTTTTCAGCAGAACCAGAGTATGTCCCAGCTACAAGCGCTGCATGTCAAGCCATTTGGATGTCGAGGATGTTAAGTGATCTGTCGCAGAACCAACAAGAACCCACAGTCATTTACCGCGACAACAATTCAGCTATCGCACTGTCAAAGAATCATGTGTACCACAAGAGAACCAAGCACATCGACACAAGGTATCACTTCATCAGAGAATTGATAAATAACAAGGATATCTGTTTAGAATTTTGCAGGTCTGAAGATCAGGCAGCAGACATCTTTACCAAACCATTGGCAAAGGACCCATTTCAGTATCTGCGAAGTTGTTTGGGAGTGACAAGTTCTGTGCAGTGAACTTCGTCATGAACATAGCATGTTTAAGCTCTGAAACATTTTGTAAAATTTTATTTTTGTTGTATGATCTCCATCCGCTCATAATTAAGGGGGAGTGTTGGAATTATGTAATTACGAGCTGAATGCTCATCTTGTTCGCGCCGGTTCTGTCAGTCACACTGACAGACGTTTTGTCAGTCCGCAGAAGTCACAGATATGTCAGTCAGTCAGACAGTCTGTCAGAAGGCTTCGTGCACACTTCATAGTATTTAATCAGCTGCGTTTGCAGTTCGCAAGTCAAAATTCTTAGGTAGAAATTAATTACAGTCTTTAATGGTGTTCAATAGCTTCCAGGCGAAGCGATCCCAAGTTTGTGTATAAATGAAAATCTCTCTCATAGGATTAAGCAGAGAGATGCAGGAGTGAAAGGAGAAGAAGAAATAGGTCATGAAATGTATTACGAGTCCAAGCTCTGTAAAAATGGTGAAATATTGAAGTAAATCTCATCTCTCTGTAAGTGCGGCAATATTGTTTGTTTACTGCGGTAATATATGAGTCAATAGTTATTTGTGTTCAATCTCAAGAATGTTGGTTAATGCAATGCCGCACATCTTTTTCATATTCACCTGTGTAAATGTTGTTTACATTTACTGTCTGTAAAAGAAATCAAGATTTCCATATATATTTCACGGTGGTAAAAGTTCTAGTTTAACGCGAAGTAACTTCGACATAAGTTTCACTTAAATGTTTCGGTTCTTATGGTTTAGCAAGAATTATCTTTATATAAAGTTTGCTTAAGAGTGAGTTTGTCGAAGGTCAAAGTACTCCGTAAAGTTGAGAAGTTACATGGAGTAAAAATATGTTCAAGTAAAAGTTCGCAAAATTAGGTATTTCGCACAAGATAAGAGTTTCACAGAAGTGCAAGCTTCGCATTAATGCGAAGTAAATTTAGTGCGAAACAAATTTTAGTGCGAAGTAAAATTTGGTGCGAAGACAAGTTGTGCGAATCCAAGTTCTGCAAAGTTAATCTTTGCAAAATTAAAAGTTGGGGTTTCCGCCAAGTTTGCTAATAAAAAGAAATTTCTACTGCGCAGTTAATTTTTAATCGACTGTGCAGTGTGCTTTTCCCTTGAGCTGGTTTTGGCGAAACAAGCCGGTCCATTTGGTTTAGAAGGGTTTTTGGTCCAAACTGGTGTCTCAAACCGGAAATGGCCGGTTCTGCATCGAACCAGCTGGTTTTGTACTTGAAGTAGCTGGTTCCGTCCAAGGTATTCATTTTCATTACTTCATTTGGTAGTTATGGGTTTTGTTTGTCAAATATTTATCCCACTGTGTTGAATGCAATGTTATCAAAACCGAACCAGTTTTGGCAAAATCGGCTGGTCCAACCGATTTAGAAGGGTTTTGGCCCGAACCGGTGTCTCAAACCGGATATGGCCGGTTCCGCACCGAATCAATTGGTTTTGTACCTGAACCAGCCGGTTCCAGTTCTGCATGGAACCAACCTTAAATGCTTGAACCAGCTGGTATTTTACGGAACCAACCGATTTAGGACAAGGTAGTACACCATGGTTTAGAGCATTGAATTTAAAAGGAATATCAAATGGTAATGTTAAATTCTTATTCTTAAAGTAATAGAAAATGAAAGACAAGGAGAATGCCACTTTTACTTAAATTTTTAACATTACCATTAGTTGTTTTAGGATTAATTGTTTTAGGATGTTTGAGAGTGGTTCCAACTTCATTGGACACCATATGCAAAAGGTATAATTTTTTATCCCATTTAGAATTCAATAGACTTCAAGATTTTAGGATTACAACGCTTCCACTGGATTCTATCATATATGAGGGTATGGGTTGGCATTTAATCAAGCACATCAACCCCTCTATGTACCTTGATGTTGGTGGTGTTGATTGTCGAACTCCTCTATCTTAGATGGACTTGGATCCACTTCCACAGCCAGAGGATTGTTAAATTATTACTGGACAGGTGCCTTTATGACCAGGGGAATCAAGCCAGGCTTGAGATCCCTATTTTTGGTCTCCTTTTGTTGAGGAAATAGATGATGACTCTCTCTCTAATTCTCTGAGCATGAGGATTCAGATTATTATGTTATATGATTAGATTGTAGATTTTAGAGTTTAGACTATAGTTATATGCTTATATTTTGACTATAGAGGCCATTTACAGCTTATTTATTAATTACCTTGGTTCAGATATAGATTGCACCCGGTGTTATTTTGGTTGTATGCATTGTTACTTGCTATATTGCTATATACAGGAGAAACTTTGCATATTTGTGTATACTGGTTTGAATTCTCATGGATGCACATGATTATATATATTTGTTTTCAAAATTTATCTGATTCCGGTTCCTGGGGTTGGCCGGTTCGATCACTGGTCTGGTTCTGATAACATTGGTTGAATAACATTTGTTGAATGTCAATATCAGCTGCCCAGCTTAACTTTTATCAGCCTAACGCAATGAAAATTCTAAGATTCATGCTTTTGTGAATCTCCTTTAGAGAATGCATTTCTTCGTTTTGGAGTTTCATTGTCTTAATTAAGCAGTAACTTCGAAACAATTTTGGACACAAGGATCACACTATATGTGACAAGATGAAGCATACAAGACTCACGTTGATAATGGAAGCAAGTGTCTTTGGAAAAGATTCAAATTTAAACATGTCCACATAGTGGCAATACCTGCCGACATTGTAGGATTTGATACATTAATAATCCAATAAAACGGTGCTAGAAAAATCGAGTCCGCCCATTGTTAAATAATGGAGGAGGGCGCAATTTGTTCCTCCATCAGTCAACCGTTACAAAAATAGGTGCATTTGTTAATATTGTCCAAATCCAATCCACGGAGGATAAAAGTTTCATGTTATAATAGTTTAATGAGTAAATCTGTTTTTATAAGGCAGCCCGCCTGATGATTTACGCGTACGACCAGTCTTAGTTTACTTGTCTCATGCCAGCGCTGTCGCCAGTTTACCAACTGGACGATGAAACACAGGGTAGTATATTACTATATGGCCCCATGCTTTGCATCCAATGTAGCATACATGCTCTGATACTACTTCAACAGAAGCCAACTCTTGGAGTTTCTAAGTCAGGATGGATAGTTGGCTTTGTACGCCATCCCTGTACTGACAGACTTGGAGGAATTAAAGCACACCAAGCAGCTATAAATACCGCGAATGCTGAAATTTGATGTTGTTGTTAGGGCAACAACCTTGGACTGACAGACTTGCAGGAATTAAAGCACACTAAGCAGCTATAAATACTGCGAATGCTGAAATTTGTTGTTGTTGTTAGGGCAACCTTGCGGCTTGTTTGGCATAGCAGGTTGCTTCAACAGGTTATCTTAATCAGAGCGGGAGTGAGCGGAGGAGAGAGATTGTTTCCATCATGTGAGGTATTGTGTATCAAGTTTAACTGGTATATTATTTGAAATTTTTGAAGAAATGTTGAAATTGCATTAAAAAGAAATTTATGAAGAAACATTGAACCTGAACTGTGTGTACCATCTTAGCTACTAGAAATGGAGACATAATGTTGTAGAGAAGTATTTGCGAGAAGGTAGAAGTTTGTATAGCTAAATGTAATAAACACTGGTGCCATTAAAATCCAATAATCCAGCCACCAATGAAATAGTTGGAATGTCTTGGGTTTATTTTACCACCAACCACCAGGGGTCTACACTCAAGGGAAAAACACACCGCACAGTCAAGAAGATGGAACTGCACAGTAAATGAACATTTTCTTTTTCTTCGCTGTGGACTTCGCCGATCATACAATAGGGAATCCCAAATTTTACTTCGCTGAGGACTTCACTTCGCCGAACACTAGCTTGTCGGAAATTAACTTTGCATAAATTAACTTCGTGTTTCATAAATTTACTTCGCATTTATGTGAAGTTCTTAACTTCGCGGACTTCTCAACTTGAGGATCCTTTTTAGAACTTTTACTATTGTAAACTATTTGGAAATCTTGATTTCTTTTACAGACAGTAAATGTAAACAACTTTTACAGAAGTAAATCTGGAAAAGATGTGTGACACGCAACATTCAACATTCTTGAGAATGAATACATAAAACTATGGACTTATATATATTACCGTATCAAAATAGAGCAACTTGACCGCAATACATGGAGACAACATTATACTATGATCTTTCACTTCTTACAGAGCTTGGGCTCTTCATACATTTCACGGGTATGAGCTTCTTCTCTTTTCACTCTTCTTACAGAGCATGGGCTCTTCACTTCTTCTCTTCTTCCCTCACACATCTCTCTCTGATTTTCAATTATCTTCTTCTATATATAGGAATTGCATAACCACCGACTTGAGATCGCTTCACCTGGAAGCTACTGAGTTACATTAAAGACTGCAATAAATTTCTACCTAAGAATTCTTGACATGCGGAATACAAATGCGGCTACATAAATACTAGGAGATGTGCACCGGATTGGTTGTAGGCTACATAAATACTAGGAAATGTGCACCGGATTGGTTGTAGACTGACTAACTGTCTAACATTGCAAACTGACAAAAAGGTAGACTGACTAACTGTCTAACATTGCAAACTGACAAAAAGACTGACAGAGACAGCGCAGATGTGCAATCAGCTGGTAATTACGTTTTTCCAACATACACTTGATTTAAACTAAACTGCCAACCACTTAGATCCGGCCCAAGATAATTCACCGAGAGCCTCCCCTCTACAGTCATCCTGTGAGAAGTAGGTGCAGAAGTCAAGTAGACCCCACCGTTTGTTGGAACTGTCGTTCGAACCATTTTGAGCCAGCCGCAAAGCCTCCAGTTTTAACCGCCGCCCAAAAATATAGTCAGCGAGTAATATTTCATTTTGATCACTAAAGCCACTTCATATGGGTTGCATCAAGAGGTTTGATACGTGCAAGGAGAAACGAAGGATGGGGCCAAGGATCAAATTTGAAGGGTGGGGTCCCATTTCACTTTGAAGGGTTATGAGATATTGAACCCTTCAATGCTGCCATGTAAAAATAAGATATTCTTTTCATTTGAAAATGTAATAGTACATCAAAATTTCAATGTTTATTGACGTAGCAAAGTTGAGAGGCTTTATTTTGCAGTGGATATAGCAGCATTGAACATTATATGCCATATAACACAACTATATTTTGCCCCGATCTAGCGGCTCAGTCTCTAGGCCACTATGCCACCTTTGCCATCTTAGAAGTTTCCCAAAATGAGCAAAGAGAACTATCCGACTCCAGGCAACTTTTGTTCTGATCAATAGCTAATTATGGACCTTGTATGCTTCTTCTTTATAGCCTCCCCCCCCCAGATCTCGTTATACATACTAAATCTGTGGTATGATGGAGTAGAGGATGGGTTGTGAAGCAATATAAGTAAAACGTAGGTAGACCAAGTAGAGAGGAGATGCATAGATGGTTGAAGTTCATGCTTTTCTCGATAAGGGAAACAAAATCAAAAGGTAAAGTAGCACTGTCATTCTAAAAATAAATATTACAAAAGCATTTTTGTCCCAGGTCATACAGTCGAACGCGGATTGTAAGTGTAGTAGCATCGGTGCTCTTCATATTAATAAATACCAAGAATCTTAAACTGTGTACTAGAGGAAGGTGTCGATTCGATGACTGAGCAATATTTGGGGAAAATAGCTCATGTAATACAGTTTTAGATACAAAGTATGGATTCTTGATTTGACTCATTAACTATATGCATGGAGGTTGGCAGAGTGCGAACTTCCCCAAATCCCTGGGCTTTTTGGTAAAGTTGGGGGGCGCATTGCGCACACCTGTTTCCCGTAGGGATGCAACCGTGTCCAGTGGAAGTTGAACAGGGAAGCACTCGGTTTCAGAGTGAAAACAAAGGTCTTCCTTGTCCCCTCCATTTCACGAAAGTTAAAGGGTAGCTAAATTCTCAAGAGCTTTAATCGGGCGACAATGGAAAATAGGGAAAGGCAAGGAGCACATGGAATCATATATATGCGTATACACAGGACATATGAAGAAATAAGCAATTGATGTTGTTGCTACAATTGGGAATTGATAAATGCCGTTCTAAACAACCTCTGATGGATATTTGTGACAAACCCACTCTCGGGTCCAGGCTTCAAATTTGAAGCCTTCAAGGCCCATTTAAAGTAACAAAATTTCATTCAAATAATAATATTGTGTTTGAACTTTGAAGTTACAGAATTTTAATCAAATAACAAATTTTTTAAATAATTGATGGGATCATGAATGGATACAATTATGTACATACCTCTAAATTCATAGGATGTCAATAATCTAGTCAGCCTTGAAGTTGAGCTCCTCAAAGAAAACGAATTTCTTTAAATATGTTTATGGCAGGATGGCATTGCCAGCTTCGCTCCGCAAACTCTCCTGGAGGACTGGAGGAGATAGGGTAGGTGGAACTTGGAAGTAGCTCAACCACAGTAGAGTAGGGGTATAAGAAAAAGCTTGTTTGTATTCCCGTAATATTATATATATTGATGGTCGGAGCCATGGAAGCATGGAATTCGAGCATTGACTTGATACAACAAAGAAAACACAAGGTGGGACTCGGGAGCTGTAGGATTGACCTGATACAACAAAGAAAACACAGGTGTGAGGCTGGGAGCTATAGACGGTAGGATTAACTTGATACAACAAAGAAAACATAGGGCTATAGGTAGGGGCCACGGGCGGGAGCAATAACCTGCAACATTACAAGAAGTTTCTGGATTGTGGATTTTGTCTGAAATGCCAAATTCGCGGGGGCACATTAACATAATATATTATACATTGAATACTCAATTAACTCACGGAGTCAACATTCACGAATTGGTATGTGATAACTGGTAACTTGGTAAGCCCACTGCCAACAACACATATGAGCCACCAACCAGGTTTAATAAATTCGTTGATGCCATTAAATGTGTTAAACACGTAAGCGCTCGCTATAAACATGAGAACTTGGAAGCGTTCAAGCCATGGGCTTCTCAGTGTAAGCCCGTCCATGTAAGTTGGTCAATGATATTATTAGAGGCCCAATGGTCCATGATTCATGGATGATCAAACATGTGGATATTGGAGAGTAACTGAGTCCCACTTCCAAGTCACCTAGCTAGTAGCCGCATTCCCAATTTCCCATTGAAAACTGTTGATGGGTGAAATTTGAAGCTACCCTTCTGTTGCAATTTTAAACAATAGTGGTTAATTTAATTATTGAAGGGCTTACCATGAAATTAATTTTTTTTTTCATGGTAAAATTTGAAGTGGCCTTCTATGACGTGTAAAATGGTCTCTGAAGGGCCCTGAAGGCTTCAAATTTGAAGCCTGGATGGGGCATAGCGTAAAATTTAAATAGCTGCACCCTGCGATTCAGGTTCCCAAGGACGCAACAGTGATCAGTACACCACACCAAGTGCGCAGAAGCCACCGGCTTTATCAAGGCTGTAGCTTCTCCTGGCTGACCCGTCTTTCCAGTAATATACCACTAACACTACCTAGATAGGACTACCTGCATGAAAGGAGCGTTGCTTGACCGAATATGCCGAGGGAAGTAATGGCAGAGGGAAGCGTTGAAGCAATATAGCTTGCTCTCCCTGGACAAATCTCGTGTTCTTACACTAAATCACCGGTTTCGAGGAGCTGAAATCTTTTATCTCTTTTGCTTTCTACGCGATCGAGAGACAGAGGAAGGGCCCAGGAAAATCTTTTTTAATTATGAGTGATAATGTTGAACGTGCCAATGAAAAGATTGAGGTGCCCCCGGCAAGCAAGTTGCAGCTGACATTTGGTTGGATTCATTTTGGGCGACCTCTCTGGAATCTGGTAAATAATGACCAGCTGTTAAAATGGTTACATCCGTTGTTCAGATAACAATCTTGAAATTCTGAGTCGATTAAGAAATTTTTTTAAAAACTAAATTTGCAATTTTAAATAGTTTAAATAGTTGGAATTGTGGTTTTGAAATACTCGAATTGCAGTTCGACTCACTGCACATTTATGAAAAAACGCCAAACAAAAACAACTCGAAGCTTTTACTGCAAAAGGTGTAAGTTGACATCTTAGGCGGTAATGCATGAGGTCAAATTGTGAACTATGGTTTCGAGTGATGAGAGAGGCGTTTGGTGCTCCATCCCTGGTAGTGGTGATTGTTTATGGTGTCAGTCAAGGCTATATATGGAGGGACCTGAATAGCCTTGCCACTAATTATTAGAGATGCCCTCATTAAACTTGGACATGGCCGGATGCTCAATTTCATCGAGAAGTCGATACCCAAATGCCACTTCATGCTTCAGGTCTGTTTTTTTATTGACCTGGAAAGTGTTCGAGGTGGAGGCCACTTCATGATTCAGGTCTGTTTTTTTATTGAGCTGGAAAGTGTCCGAGGTGGAAGCCGCGAGGAGGGTAATGCCTGATGGTCAGGCGGTGCATTAAATATCTTTTTCAATCCTGAGATTTCCCTAGACCGCACAATAAACACGCTAATTCAATCATCCAATGACTAACAGTTAAATATGGAATTAAAATTTTCTGCCTTATGATTAACAGCCAGATTAACATGTGGTAAACGGCTAACTGAATACAATATACTGCCATGCCTTCTGCAGGTATAATAACGTGATCTTGAACAGACTATTTGCTACTAATTATGGTTGTCGTTCTTTGAGAGCATTTGCAAATATTCTTGTTAGTCATTCTGATTAAATGCATAATTTGTCGCATATCCTTATATTTAGTGTTTCTTGGACTAGAAAAATCATAATGTATTTGCGTTTGAATTCCATCTTCATATTAGAGATCTGATTGGTCTGCTGCTGTTCTTGTCAATCCAGGCGTCAGTACAATCGCTGGGGGCACTGCAGGCAAAACTGGCCATGCAGATGGGCCAAGTCAAAAAGCAATGTTTTCTACTGATTATGATCTTACTTTTGTACCCAGAATATGTGCGTTGTTAGTTTCTGACAGGGGAAACCAGATGATTCGTCAAATTAAATTGCCACCTGGTGACTGTGTTCAACACTCTGGATCAGGCATGTACTATTCAACTCTGTAAAACAAATTTGAAACAAGAAGCCATCCATGGGTAAATTTATTTTCACTTGGTAGAGATGTGGGAAATAACAGAAACTGCAAAATTAAAAGGAAAAAAGAAATGATCTATTGTTCATGCATTGTTTACAATAATCTGGATCGACGAAGCAGGTGATGCATAGTCTGATGCATATCATATGTATTTCTAAGTTTTGTTAGGAAAGGAGTAAATTTTATAATTGGTGCTCCTATTTCGCATGTATAATTTTTATTAAGTTGATTTCAAAACTGCTACGTATTGTTGTTAGAATATTGGATAAAGAAAACTGGGAAATGTGGAAATGTGAACTAGATGCGTTTAGACTAACATGTATCTATACCTAGTTTCAGAAACTCAGAAGCAGCTCGAATATTCTTTCTAAATAAACCCCACAGTACTTGAAAACTTGCAGTGCATTTCTCTGCATCCTTGTTTTCTTTCAACTCCCGAGTACCACACAACTTATATCCTTGGGTTATGACTTACTGCTTTGCAAACTTCATTTTAAGCTCAGTGAAACTTGCACCTAGCATCCAATATGTCGATCGTTACTGCGTCTTGGATTCTTTTCCACGCAGCACTAAACTGTGACTCGAATATAAAATATATTTCTTCCCTTATTGCCTTGTGACAGAAGATTGCCAACTGATCTGGCCATCTGAAAAAGGAAAAGAATCAATATGTTATGAATATGTATAATAGTATAGGTTTATTTTAAACCTGGATCTATTAAGTACTGAGATCTATCAAGTACTAAGAGAAATCAAATTCAATTTTTTGAGGTCTAATTTTTGTTTTGATGTGTATAAAATTTAAGATAAAAAAAAATTACAACTAATTTAAACCCTCTCCATAGATTAAGCTTAAACTTAGATAGATCTATACTGTTTTTATTATTTTAGCTTTTATGTAAAATTTAAAATTGACTTTAGATATGCTGCCGAATAACTTTATTTAATTGTTTTTATATATGCCATCTATTAAATTCATTTAATTGTTTTTAATATATGTTGCCAAATTATTTTTTTTGTTGTCACTTAGATTACATTACATTTCCCCGAACTGAACTGTACAGTACCTCACTACTATATATGCTATGAGAATAACTGGAGGTTTTTGTGGACAGCTGTTACCATGTCTTATATGATTTAATTTCTTTGAAGCAGGGATACATTGGGTAACGCCAGTCATAGCATCTCTGGTGTCGTTCTTGCTTGGGCTCCTCGTCATGGTCTTTTTGCAACCTTACATTGCCGCTCGTGTAAGTAGAGTTATAAAAAAGATGAGATAAATTACATGCAAAACTTAAACACGATGGTTCTTTCTAGAACATCAAAATGTGTTAAAAAATGCTCTCTTATCAGATGTAACTTGTTTCATTTCATTATTTCATGTGCTCCAAGCATCCTCTGAAGTAGTCTCTTATTTTTTACCTTATTTCTTGATAGACAGGAAGGTTGTGGTCTTCAAGCTCAAATGCGGGCATGGAAGCTATCCCTAATAATCATGGTGAAAGAAGTGATGATGAGCTGCTTTGTCGTGGCAAACGCAATTGTTAAAACATGGCCATCAGGATCTTTAAGCGATTTTACAAGATCAATAATGGTGATTATCCGTCTTGTGTTTGGTGTTTGTTTTGGAGGAAGGAGGAATCAAAAGCCTATCCCAAGGCAAAGTTTTTATCAATCGGCATCTCTATTGGATGCTGATATTGCGCCTCAGAACACCGCAAGGGAGAAACAATTGCTTAGTAATCCTGTGCAAGACTTGATTGGTTTTGACTCATTATTGGACGCATCTATTTCTGGAAATCTTGTTCCCTTGGAACAGAATCAAGCCATAGAAAATGAGTTTCATAAACCACAAAACACATTTTCTGTATCCGGAAAACTAGAAGAGCTTATACAAACAAATATTTCGAACTTTAGATCAGAGACCTCAGTTATGGACACACCAAAGTGCTTGAATGAACTGAAGTTGAACCAACAGTTGAAAATGGATTGAAACATGTTTGTTATTAGCAAACTTTTACTGTTGCTATTTGTTTAAGTCTCAATGATATGATTTAATGATACCTATTTATGTAGTTATAGCCATCTTTTGAATGAAAGATAGTTACTTTATGAGGCTATAGCCTTATGATTTGGTGGATTTCATATCGGTTAATCATGTTATGCATGGGTTGTTTCTAGAATGTTCTAAAATGAGTTTGGTAGATTCTAGTTTGTATTTCAACTCCCATTGTACATTTATAAATTGTCCGAGTTTACAAGTTACTAGCAAACTTTATGCAGTTATAGCCATCTTTTGAATGAAAAATAGCTATTGTATTTATGAGGCTATGGGTTATAGCCTTGTGATTTAGTGGATTTCATTCGGTTAGTCATGTTTTGTCATAGGTGTTAATTAAGCAGGGGTTGTTTCTAGAAAGTTCATAAAATAGTTGGAAGATTCTAGATTGCACGTTAATTTCATTGTACATTTATAAATTGTTTAGTTGAGTTTATTTTTAAAGAAATTTTTGTGTTGTGTATTTGTGAAGAATATGGAAGATTTGAGGGATTAAAGTTTGTTATTAAATTAATTTTTTTATTGGTTATTTTTCTTTAAATGATTTGGATAAAATTATTTTATTTTAAAAATCATTAAACATTTTTAGAAACTTTACAATGTTTTTAAAAATTCAAATATTTTTATAAAAATATTGTTCGCAATATCTTATATTTTGGCATTTTAAAAATTAATAAGGTTTACCATATCTTAAAATTTTCTATAATGAAGAGATAAATACCTTCAGTTGTGTAATAAAATGTTGATTTTGCTTTACAAAAAATTTTGTTCTTGTTTTTGGAATTGTGTGAAAACATGTTGTGCTTTATTGATATTTTGCATTATCTTCTAAAATGCTATCGTAGCCATGGTAAAGGACAATAGATTTTTGTTCCTGTTTTTGGAATTGTGTGAAAACATGTTGTGCTTTATTGATATTCTGCATTATCTTCTAACATGCTATCGTAGCCATGGTAAAGGACAATAGATTCTACCATGCGTAAGTTGCAATGACAGTGTATGGCCTGCAGCAGCAGTAGCGGACAAAGGAAGAGCTGTGAGAGTGTAGAGGATAGATATTATAAAATGTACGGTTTGGCCATCTGACTTGCTAAAGGTTGGACCTTATAACAGTTCATATAGTATAAAATGCAGGTCATACAAGAAGTAATTTTTTTGAAATGAGAGATTTTAAAGGTCTTTAAAAAACACAAAAAACACAAAAACCTGAGATTGAAGAAACCTTAGGTTTAATTTTCTTTTATTAAAACTGTTAGGTGAACCATATCACCTTAGACTGTAGAAAAATGAGCAAAATCGTACGATGGCTTGTTTAAAATATAGATGTGTAGGTTGAGGTATTTCTTATAATTCTCTCAGCATGTTGAAAAACTTTGGTTTCATTTAAAAACTTTGCAAGCAGAGTTATTCATTTCATTTTGAAAACATTGTAGAAGCAGCAGGAAGCAGTAACATTAACATTAAGCATAATCGGCGTTTTGGATACAAATCCAACACTAGCAACCATGGTAAGCATCATTGATTCAGTACTAATGCATGCAAACAAATCTCATGTTATAAATTACATAGTGGTCCGAAGTTCAAGATGAAGATCTTTTCTTTAGAGTGAGACCTATGGATATTACTAGGGGAGATGAAAAATATGTCCAATATTAAGAAATAAGAGAGTAAGAAAGAAGAGAGTTTAGGTTTTAATAAGGGTTATTTAGTAGTTAGTTCTAGTTGTTTATTATATTTGAAAATGATATACACGTCTTTATGTACGATTGATTTTGATTAGTTGCACAGATTTTTAAACAATGATATTATTATTAATATTGTTATTTATAGTTTATTATTTATTTAGATCTCCAATATATTCATCAATTTCCAAGGACTAATATTCCTCAACAATATGGATTTGAATGTGTGTGTGTCTATGTCAATGACTTAGTTCAATTAATTGTTGCTAATATTGTTGGGCATTTGGCCCTTGGGGGAGGCACACTAGTGTATGCCAATGAGTTTACTAGGGATGATCCCTAGTAAACTCGTTGTTGTAGATTAGTGCACTTAAGTGTCCCTAGTAAACTTGTTGGTGTAGACTAGTGTGCCTCACCTTGGGGGTTTAACTAGGAATCCACATGCACGTAACTAGCCAAATTCCCATCCCTAGTAAACCCATTGACATAGACTAGCAACACTTCACCCAAGGGGTTAAACTTGGCATCCACAAGCACAAAATTAGTCAAATGTCCAATGACATTGGTGACAACAAGTTTAACTAACTTCTTGGACAACTGGGATGGAACTAGCTAAATATCCAACAACGTTGACAAAAAACAAGTTGAACTAACCCCTTGAGCTATATGGATAGTTAAACCCTTTGGATAAGGTGCACTAGTTTATGTCAACATCTTATCTAAACTTGTTGACATAAACTAATACATCCATACAAAGGATTTAACAAAACAATATTTTGTTAATATAAAACTAATCAAATATCCATCAACATTAATGACAATAAATTAAATTGAACTTATAAGAAAAAATATATTTCTAAAACCTTACCAAAGCTATATATTACTTATGATATAAATATATTCATTTAATTTTAATTACTTATATCCTTTCGTTGTTAGATAAACGATACAACGCTATCAATCAATTAAAATTGTATTTTACCAATATATTTAATCTTATCATATATCTAAAACCAAGCTAAATGAAAATATATATCATATAGTTCAAATCAAACTATCATATGAAAATATATAGTTTTTAAATAGTCACATCACATGACCAACGTATGGGAGGATGCACCTATGAAATAAAATGTTTATTTATATACTATGTTTTGGTGTATTCGATATACGAATGAACACTCGTATGCTATGGTAAAATATTTGAAGTGTGAAACTTCTTCCCATCATCTTTATCTTTATCGCAAATCTTTTTATTATTTTGTTAGCAAGACAAAATTAAATGTTTTTTATCTTTATCGCAAATCTTTTTATCATTTTGTTAGCAACACAAAATTAAATGTTTTTGTAAAGAATAGATTCTTTTTCAAAAGGTTTGATGTGTTAGACATATTTCCTTCCTTCTATATGGTATGGTGGTTGGATTGTACGGTTTTATAATTTAAAATTTGACAAAATTTGGTTGAGTGTTTTTAGCTAGTTTTAGTAATTTAGTGTTTTATAAAACTACTAGTTTGTATGTGGTAAGTATATTGTCTTACATATTGTTACAAAAGCAAATAACACGACAATAAATACATTAGTATACAAATGATCTCTAAAAAAATGTTTTTACGGGCAAATTCTATTCGTCTTCTTCATATTTTTTGTTGCCTTTTTGTTTCCTAATGCAATTTAGGTTGTTCCATTGGGTGTGCAATGCCCATAACTTTGATCTTGACCTCAATCGAAATAGGAGGGAGTATCCATTGGCCATGTGATCTAGAGGAGGGGTGGCCACTTTGTTTGAAGAAAACCTCAAATAATCGAGCACCATATCAACCTTTGCTCCCAAAGACCTCATAGTTTCTTGCATCTCAAAATGCTTCTATTGATATGTGCAAGAAAACTTTGAATTCCACCATACTTTGGTCTTTTCCCTTTGTTTAATGAACTGTCTCTCATCCCAATCTTCCTTCTAACGTGTTTTGTTTTAGGGTCATGAGTCTAGTTACATTATGAACCTCATCCAATGTTTGCTTGCACCACTGAACTCCTCTTTACCATTACTAGGTTATAGAGCAAACAACAATGGTTGCAAACAGGCAGTGTGCCATTGTTTTCCAAATCCCAATGGAGAATACTACAATGGCCAATGGAATTCCAAACAAGTAGAACATAAAGTAGACTCTCAACCATCCCATTCGAGTTGTGGGAAATTGTTGTTCTATCCCCAAAAGATGGCCTGGAGTGAATCAAAGCTCATGGGCTAAACAAGATGCAAGCAAAGATACAAATTCCTACATCGAAGTAGGAAGCCATAACGTTCCTAAGCAACACCAAGTAGATAACTAGAACCTTCTAGAGTAACAACAATCCACATGCATGTGAATACCTCACCCTTCTAGTTTTTAGGGATTCTTGCACTAGAGTTGAGTTGAACTTGTGATATGTTGGATTTAATTCCCCCACATGTCCTTTGTCCATGCAATCACACTTGTCCAAATCACAGTGCCTCAAATTGCATTGGGTTTCATGGACTTGGTTTGAGGATAATTACCCCCTTTTCCAAGTCTAGAGTGACTTCTTCCAATTGGATACCATTGTTGGTTTGATGGTCCACTTTTTTATTTTATAATGACCTAAGCACTCGGTATAAACTAATGCTTTGGAATTCTTTGCCTAGGTCCAATGATCTCAAAATGAGTTTGGTAAGGTCAACATTTCTAGACACAATCTAGGTTGAGAGAGCTTTGATGACGATTGCAAAGTCCCTGACAATCATTGTAATTGTAATATTCATTTCTTTCAACATAACCAATCCTTAGTACTATGTTGCTACCTCTACTTCTATGTTGGCGACAAATCCCAATCGCCAAACAAACTTTGTTGCTACCTCTGCTTCTTTGTTGGTGACAAATTCCAATCCCCAAACAAACTCTGTTGCTACCTCTGCTTCTTTGTTGGTGACAAATCCCAATCCCCAAACAAACTTTGTTGCTAAATCTGCTTCTCTATTGGTGACAAACACCAATCCCTAAACAAACTATGTTTCCTTTCATACTTTAGGATCTTGAATGATCACCTTTATTCCTAGGACCCCCACGAGCATTGTCAAATATTACATGTTGATGTTGATGATGATTGATGTTCGAGACCAAATTTGGTTTATTTCGACTATAAATCAGTTGGTTTGATTTGTCAAGATATTTCTATGATCATGTAACTTAGTAATGAAATATTAGAGTTCCATTTAATTTTTGTGATTTATAATGCCTTTTTAGGGCAAGTAGAGAAGATAAAATGTTGTTCTCCTAATTTTGGGTTAATGATTTTTTTGCATTAATTCAAATTTCTCTTATTCTCACATTTTCCTTATAAATTTAATTTTTTTCTAGGTAAATTGTCTCGGGGAAAACCCTCTAGCACCTTCCCTCATTTCAAGAATGGTACCTAGGGTAAACCCTATATTATTCAAGGCACAAGGCCAAGTCAACAATAGGGCTCAACGTTGTTACAACAATATACTTATTATGAGCTTAGCATGTCACTTGCAGGAATAGAACTTGGGTGGGGAGGATAACATTCCATCCCACAACCACTTAGTTTAGATCCAATTGACTTACAAACTTAATTATCATAATTATTTAACATTTTTTTATATCTTGGAGGGAATCCTCCTCCATTATCCCTCAATGGTTTAACCAAGAGATTGTGTAGTCCAACCTCTTTTGAGCCTTGAGAAAGTTTATTGATGTTTGGCACAGTGATAGGAAGCTTCTAATTCTTCATGTGAAATCACTTGTGCTTGTACATTAAGTTCTTGATCATAGCCTTACTTTGAATGGGTGGAGCGTAGCGTCTAAAAGGAGGATATGACAATGGTTATTGGAATTAATTTTAGGGTTATTTATTATAATTTGCCTTTAAATTTGCTTGTTTTTCCTTTGCTACAACCTCAACCTCATAGCCATACAAAATAACCGTGGTTACAATGGTGTAAACAATGACATTTTTTTTTTTCAGAACCAAAATTTCCTAACTTTAAATTTGTTGTCAAAACCAAAGGAAGCTTTGAACCTCCATCAATTATTTTGTCAACACCTAGTTCCAATTTAACTTATGATGAGAATCAATTCTAAGATACTTATAAAATGGACTCTTCCAAGTTGCTACTATCATAAACAAAATTGATATATGTGATTTGTTTTAGTTTAATGATCATTACCTTTTTTTTAATCTATGCTAACCAACATCTCAAAGTTGACAATTAAATCAATGAGAATTATACGTTATTTATCAAAATCAGAAAAACACCTTACTAAAATGACAATATCATCTACATATTGAAAGATTATGACTAATCATGTGAATTTCATACCTATATAATCATTTTCTTCCATGCAATCATGTAACTTGTTAATATAAATAACAAAAATTGTAGACAAGAGGAACAGCATTGATATCATATGTTACAATGGCTATTGTGAATTTTTAAAACAATAAAACATGAAATTGTCTTATTATTTGGTTTCAACCCATCACATGGAAATAAAATGAATTTATTTGAAACTTAATATTTTTTCACAATAAGATCCAAACATGAGCCAATCAAAATATTTCAACACCTTGGTTGAGGTAATAAGAAGTCAAACTTGAAGCCATTTATTTTACTATGACAAGGACTAATAAGACAAAATTGAACCCATTTATAACAATGACTACTAAAAGAGCCAAAAAGACATATGCATACATCATGTTTTTGAAACATATTATCATTCCTCATCATAGAGAAGGTTTTGTCCTTAACATACGTGGAGTGGGGAAACTCCAAAAGACTTTCCCTCAAGAGGCTCCTATCATCACAAACACCTGACATAATTTTCCTACAAGAGACTATGGTTTCAGGTGAGAAGGCTTGAGCGTTTTTTTGTAAACATTGTACCTGGTTGGGAGATTTCCACTATTGACCCTTCGGGTTTTTCCGCAGGGCTACTTATGGCTTGGAATCCCAGGAAAGGTCGGTTTTCATCCTTTCATATTTCGGATGCTATCCTCATTTCCGGAAAGTTTGTAGGGTTTGAAGCAAAATTGAACCTCATAAATTGTTATGGGCCTTACATGGGTAGAGAAGCTTTCGGGGGAAAGGTAAGGATGACGGTATCTTCCAGCTTCCATCATTGGTGGGGAACTGAACTTGACTTTCGGTGCTGCAGAAATTTGGCGATGCCGAGTTCGATTAGATCCCCCGGGGTCCGGGGGTTTTCTTCAGTCAATATTTTAAATCTCTGCTAGTTTGATAGATATTGGTCAACACCCTTTGGCACCCACTTGGAGAAATAAGAGATCAGGTGAGGATGTTGTTGCGAAGAGACTGGACAAATTTTTAATCTCAGATTCTTTGGTTGAGTCTATGTACAACTATAGGTCTTGGACCGAGACATTACCTATATATGATCACTCTCCAATATTTTTTCATCTGGATCCCACTAGACATACGATACATTATCCGTTTAATTCAATCACTCATGGAACAAAGAACCAAATTTCATAGAGATGGTTAGAAAGGAATGGAAGATGATGAATAATATCAATCATCAATCTGCAATGAAAATAATGGTTACAAGAGTACGTTTATTAAAAGCAGCTGCGAAGAATTGGGAAAGGGATAGAAAGGAGGCACTATTTACAGATTTGGTGGAATGTGAGAAGGAAACGGAATAGATTCATGCAACATAAGAGTGGACACATGCCCCGACATGTTATTGAAACAATGACTATACTAGAATCCACCTGTATGTATTGCTTACAAATGGAGGAAAAGTGGCGATTAAAAAGGAAAGCAATTTGGATTGCTCAGGGGGATCAAGACACAGTTCGTTCACAAATTTTCAAATGACATGAGGGCACAAAATTCTATTTGGGATATTAGGGTGGCGGGAGGTTCCTTGGTTACTGAACCACATCAGATTGAGGCTGAAGCTGTTCGACATTTTCACCAATTGTTCTTTGATCCTGGTACAACATCTATTGAAGATCAGATGAATATTGTTCAGAAATTTCCTAGATTTTTTTCGATGTAGGAAGGTGCTTTGGTGGATGATTTGATTACAATGGAGCAAATTGAATCGGTATTAAAAGGCTTTGCAAAATAAAAAAGTCCGAGATTGGACGGATGGACAGTGGATTTATTCTTGGAATGTTTAGATATTATGGGTACTGATATCCTTGAGGTAGTTGAAGAATCAAGAACATCTGGTACAGTATATGATGCTCTAAATTCAACTTATATTGCACTGATTCCGAAATGTCCTCGTACGCTACCCTTCAACGACTGCATCCCCATTTACTTGTGTAATTTAATATATAAGGTGATTACAAAGATTAGTGTGAGACGTATCAATCCTGTTCTATCAAGGTACATTTCTAGAGAGGAATTTGGATTCTTAGAAAACAAACAGATTCTTGATCCCATTGGTGTGGTTCAAGAGGAATTTCTCAGCATCAAGACATGGAGCATAAAGGATTTTGTTTTAAAGCTTGACCTGGAAAAATCTTATGATTGGGTAGACTGGGGGTTTCTTAGACTGATTTTTCTACATATTGGTTCATCTCTTTCTGCAACTAACTGGATTATAGCATGTGTGGTATCATCAAATTATGCAGTATTGATTAATGGCTCTTCAACCAATTTTTTCAGAGGCACTAGGAGGCTGAGACAAGAATGTCCACTTTCCCCTCTCCTTTTCTTCTTTTCTTACTAATGATCTCCTTTTCTGACTAATGATTGAAGGATTAAGCAGACTCACTGAGGGGGGAGGGAGTCTGGTATCATAAAGGGAGTAAAGATAACATCACTGGTTAGAATTACACATCTCCTATTTATGGATGACGTAATGATTTTTGGGGATGACACATCTGTTGAATGGAGGACCTACAAAGATTTGTTAGATATTTTCTGCCGGGCATCTACGATGCTCATTAGTGAGACAAAATCTACTCTTCTACACTGTGGGATGCCGATCGAAGAGTTAAATAATATCATGCAGATTCTCCCATTTGGCACCTTGCAAGATTGAAAATATTGACTAAAGAAACACCGACAGATTTGAGAAAACCTGACTTTTATGGGAAGTTTGTAGGGTTTGAAGCAGAATTGAACCAGAAAACCTGACTTTTATGGGAAGTTTGTAGGGTTTGAAGCAGAATTGAACCTCATAAATTGTTATGGGCCTTATATGGGTCGAGAAGCTTTCTGGGGAAAGGTAAAGGATGACGATATTTTCCAGCTTCCATCCTTGGTCATTGGGGGATGTGAACTTGACTTTCGGTGCTGAAAAAATGTGGGATGCTGAGCTCTATTAGATCCCTTGGGGGATTTCTTCAGTCAATATTTTTCAATCTGTTGGTTTGATTTCTCCAGTCAATATTTCTCTATGCAAGATTCCAAAATCCATGAGCCATGCAATAAATTACAAAATATTTAATTTCTTGTGATCTGGAGCTCGTGATAAAACAAAGTATCATTTGGTCCAATGGGAAAGGGTTTCCAAGCCAATAGATCAAGGAGGATGGGGTATAAAAAATATATTTCTATTCACCAGAGCCTTAACAACTAAAAATTTATGGAGAGCATTATTTGTGAAAAGCTTGTGGCACAAGGTTATTATTTGTAAATATTTCAAAAACATTTATGTTGAACAATGGATCAGAATGAATGATAAATAAAAAAAAGGTGTTTCAAATATTTGGAATTTTCTCATTGCCTCTTTCAACATATTGGAGGATTGGATAGCATGGGTTCCGAGTAGAGGTGATCACATCAAGGTAGGTATGTACCCCAACAAGGTAGGTATGTACCCGATTGTGGGCGGGTCTATGGATTACAGATTATCAGATGCACTAATAATAGTTCTCCATAAATTCGGTAGATACACCCTCGATCAAATATGGGGTGGGGTAGTTCAATATTTTTGGGTGACAATTGGCTTAGCTCCTCAAATATGGGGTGACAAGAGAACTTGATAGAGAATGGACACAATATATCACGAGAGGTGGAATAAACTTGTCTATTCACGAGGACTATTTTGCATGGACTTGAGATAAGTTTGATGGTATTATGTCAACAAAAGATGCATACTCAACACTACTGTAAGGGGTTCATGTAGATTTCAGATGGTGGTACACAAATATATGGATATGGCATGTGCCATTAAAAAGAAGATTCTTCTTTTGGCTATCACTTATTAATTGAATCTTAACATGGGATAACTTAATAAAAAGAGGTGTTATTGGCCCAAGCTTTTGTATATTATGTAGACAAGATATGGAAACAGTTGCTCACCTGTTTATACATTGCTCCTTCGTGCTAGATATTTGGAAGGTGTTGGAAGGCTGCATGAATATAGTTGGGTAGTGGGATGGTGATTCCCTGGATCTCTGCATGGAAAAATGGAGAACTAGGAACTTGACCTGTGTTGATCTTCCAGTGCTAGCTTGTTGGTAAATACGGCAGGCACACAATAGACTTATTTTTGAGGGGAAGTAAACAAATTTCTATCTGGTTAGCACAAAAATTCTGGCGCCTTTCTGAGAGATACAATATGCTGGATTTCAGGATAAGGCTTCATCAAGTAAAACAAAAGACCTTCCCAACTTTCCTCCAAATTGATGTAGAGGATTTTTTGATGGGGCTTCACAGTTAGAAGATACCGTCGGTGGAGCAAGAGCTATCATATGGACAAATGACTCTTGCTATTATAGATTAAAAATGAATTGTGGTATGAGCATAAACACTCAAAGTGAATTATTGGCTCTATGGATGTTGTTATATTTTTCCAAATCTGTCGGTATTTCATCCATCAGAGTCCTTGGGGATTCAAGTATCATCATTGACTGGGTCAATAAAAATGCATATTACAAGTTGTACAACTCAATTTGTGGAAGCAGAACATCAAAGATTTGATCGAGTTATTTGTGTGAAGGTTTCATTCTCACATATATATATAGGGATTTCAATATTGAGGTAGATGAATTATCCAAGGCGACATTTCGGGTGGAGGAAGGTAGAATACATTATCAGAAGATATTAGGGTGTGTTATTAATGATCTGGGCCACATTCAAATTTTTCAGGCATGAGGTTTATATCTAGCTCTGGAATCCACATCCATGTCTTCTTCAGGTTTGATTGAATCAGGGCATCAATTTTTCCTTTAGCATCGTCGAATATTTATGTTAGCATACCCGTTTTTTGATTAATGGAACATTTACAGACATCACGTGGATAAATATGTGAAAGAAGCTGAGGTATCGTATAGATGTAGGGTCGTTACTGGGAGAGATTCAATCTATCGGTTGAATCTTTTTTCTTTTTGTTATATTTTTGGAATTACACGTATCATGTTTCCACATTTGTAGCTTCTCTGGCTAGTACATTTTTTGTTATATATAGAAGTTATATTGTTTATATTTGGACTGTCTCGAGGGACTATTATCTGCTCTATTGGGCATTAACTTGGACTAAGTGTGATGCATTTAAATCCAGTCTATGGGAGTCATTATATGTCATTAGACTACGACTACTTCTTTGAGGCTCTGTCGATCCGTGGATAGGGAACTCTTTTTTTGAACTGCCAAATCATATTATTGATTCCTTACAGGAACATGGTTTCTTTATGCTTGCACAGATCTCTGATGATCGAAACTCTAAACAGTTTATACAAGCATGTCTTCCTGCAAACACCTTTGATTTCTCCCGACCGATTCTGTTACTTGGAAAAACTACATTTCCTCCCTGCAGAGAAGTCATATCCGACTATCTAACCACCGAAGATACACTTGCAGGAATCCATGTGATGGTCAATACACGCCGAAGATGGGCCATCAGGTTTTATGCGAGGAAAGGGATCTACCGGAATCTACCTGGTGGCACTTTGTGTTATGGGACTGTAATTGTCCATTAAAAACTAAATTTTTTACGTGGCTTGCTCTTTCCAACGGTCTGGGAATACCTGCTTCGACATATCTACGAAGGACCTGGGAGATGCTCCCTTTGTGGAGCTGATGATGAGACTATCAATCATCGTTTTATTCTTTGCTCATACATATCCAGAATTGGCAGATTGTGCAGGTAAAAGGCTTATTTTTCCACTGGGGCGGGACAGACTTGTAAGAGGCTCTCAAATCTTGGTTAAGCGACCCTTTATCTACGGATTATCTGTCTCTCCCAGTTCTCATTATCTGGAATACATGGCTTGCACAGAATAAGGTAGTCTTTGAAAACATATTCATTCCTCTGCAAGTTTATACTTTTAAGAGTATGGCTAGACTGGATACAATGCCCCAGTTAAAAGCACCAATACCATCCCGTGTGGTCACTATAGAGCATGTGGACAGATCCTACCCTTGGTGCTTTTTTGATGGCGCTTCACGGGGAAGCCAGCCATGGGAGGAGCCAATGATATTATATATACCTCAGATCATCAATGGACCAAATTTGCAGCAGCACTGGGACCAAGTACAAACAATAGAGCAAAACTTCTAGCTATAAGATATACCCTACAGCTGGCCCTTTCCATGGATATTTATAAATTGCAGGTTTTTGGTGACTCCCAGTTGGTTGGATGAAATTTGGAAGGCCACCCAAAAACATTTTTCTCAAAACCATCTATGAATACTTGGACAGAATCGTAATGAATACTTGGACAGAATCGTAGCGGAAGACATCCTTTTCCAACATGTTTACAGGGAAAGGAACATGATAGCTGATCAATTATCCAAAATTGGGTTTTCATTTGATGGAGTATGGAAAAATGGAAAAAGTGGGAGAACATCAATGATGTTATTACCAAAGATGATCCTGGACCTTTGCCTTTATAAATACAACATGATCCAGTCTGTAAACATTGCACACTATATGACTGTGATGCCTAGTTTTCTGTGATATAGACATGTTGGCTTTTTTTGATGAGATTTCTATAATTTCTGAATCTTCTTATTCCGAAGATGTAATATGGAGGCTTATAACTATTGAATGACCTTTTATACTATTTTCTTAAATTGGGTTTTATCCTCTTATTAGTTCTTTGTATAGCTGTTATTATTGACTATGAAAAATGTGTTTTGTTTATCATAATAAAATGTGCTATTTTTTTCCTTGGAGAAAAAAATATTGGAAAGGTATGTACTTGAGGGTAAAATTAATAGTTTTGAGAATATATAAAATAATGATTGATAATAACACAAAATATAAGATTTTGAAATATCATTTTCAAGCAATGGGAGGTAGAACTAAAGACAAACCCTTAGTGGTTAATCACTTTTAATGGTCTTCCAAATAAGGCTTTGTAAGAGGCTTGGCACAAGCAAGGTTTTATTATTTGATATTGCCTAATTAACTAAGAAGTGTTTTTTTACGTGAACAACAAGAATATGGAAGAATACTAAGAATATGGAAGAATACTATGAGGAAGGACTTCAGAGTTTGCTCTAGTAACCAAAGGAAGCAAAGTTACAACAAATGAAATTGAAAGGGATATTTCGAAAGAAAACATAACTGAGTCATAAAAATGTAGTATATTATATTAACTATCAGATTGTATTGAGAAATATGTTTGTTATAAAATTAATAATAAGAGATTTAAATAGATATATTGTTAATTATAAGCGCAACAAAATACTTTCCCTTAAACAAAAAAATTCAATATAATGAATTTCTAAAATATATAGTAAAAATATTATTATTCAAAATAATTAAATCTTATTATACTTTATCTCCTCCTCGAACAAAGGAACTTTTTCATATTGGTCGAAGGGGTATCCCCTATGTAAATAACCCTTTGGCATCATATAGAGCATGTTTTATGAGAGTGTGGAGGAATGACGAAGTTCATTTTATCAAATTTGTAAAGCCCTCGTAATAGAAAATCAATAATTCACAAAGATAAATTTCTTTATATGAAAATATCAAATAATGAATTTCTAAAATATATAGTAAAAGTAATTATTATTCAAAATAATTAAATCTTATTTATATTTCATCTACTCCTTGAACAAAGGAACTTTTCCATATTAGTCCAAGGGGCATCCCCTTCAAATAAATGTAAATAATCCTTTGGTATTAAATAGAGTATGTTTAATGAGAGTGTCACGGATAAACAATGGAATTCATTTTGCCAAAATTGTAAGGTAGGACTTAAGAACAAGATTTAATAGAAAATAAATAATTAATAATAAATTAACAAAAAATAATTTTATAAACAAGTATATCTAACACATAATATATCATCACAACAATTTAATGGAGCAAAATACCTATGACTCGAAGGATTGTTGAAAGATTTACCTCTATCTTTACAAGCAATGAGGGAAAACAACATGTAGGGGATGACTCTCCACCCAACCAACTCTTCAGTGAGACACTAAGAACCCTCAAGCTCCTAACCAATAAACCATAGCCAGATCTGTTATCTACATCTCCATAACCAAAACCGTACCTATCTTCCTTCAAAGATAAGAATAATGATGCCCTTCCCTTTCAATCCTCCTCATTTTTATAGGCTTTCTCAATTTTATTGGAATATAAATCTAGTATATTTGATTAATTTAGTTGACAATTTCCTTTTATTTATTTATTATTTAATCATTACTAGTCATAGTTATCCTATTCATGGTGAAAATTGTTTCCTTTTATTAGTTTATTTATTTTAATATTTAATTTAGTTTTCTTATATTTGATTTATAATGAATTTAATAGTACTTTTGGGTTGTTACATACTTCCCTCCTTCATGGAACTTCATCCCCAAGTTACATCTTACTTATATAATATACATATATTTTAGTAATATTGCACATGTGAGTCACTCGTGTGGCGAGTACGCACAATTATTTATACGTAATAATAATAATAACCGTAGTAATTTATATTATTACATGTTCTTGATTATTCTTACTAATTCATATTTTTATTAATTAATGTTATTAGGTATCTTTATTATATTTATGTAATTTACTTCCTCCCTTACACACCCTCTCCCTGAGAAGCATACTATTCAATCAACCTCCACTTCAGAATTTGAATGGTCCCGCTTGCCATGGCACGAGCCCTCTACTATAACCTATACGTGGATCATACAATAAGCATTAGAAGTTACTACGGCCTTATCCACCCTCCCCTCTTGGTTTGTCGACCCTTAAGGTCTCATTTGGGTTAGGACAAGCATTTGGTTATCAACTGATTACCCCCATGTACTACCAGGTATCTGGAAAGGTTGGACAAAGTTCCTCCCTATCCTCCCCAACAACATTTAGTCATCTAGGAATCAATAGTCTCTCTCTAGACACCTCCCACTAGTGAGTATAACTCTAGCCATGGACCTGCGGAATACTGGGAAGCTAAAAGAACTACTAGCACAAGTTTATTGGTTGAGTTGTCCCCTACCCGTAAAATGTTACTGGAAATTGTCATTTGTGGTTATGAGTCCCCACAAAATCCCCGAATTAACCAGATCAAGGCCCATGAGTGGGTTTTCCTTCCAATCACCACCTCATAACATGCAACCAATGCATTAGTAATCTATCATCATTATGAATATATGCTACCATATTCCATCAAGAGAACATGACTTTATCATACACCACTCTATCCATAATAAACCATGAATAGTAAAAAACCACATGTTATCTCTTGCCATCATATGATGGTAATCATAAAACAATATAGTCGCCATGAAGTATCATCATCATGAATATCATATAATAAAATGACATTCTTATCATAATAACATGGTCGAACTAAGCATTATAATATTGCTATGAATATTAAACGATTCTACCAAGTTATCATGGAAAATCCCATTATGATAACATGATCATCATTACAAGAACATAAGTCGTCATAAAGAAACATAAAACCACATGCAATCATAACCATTTTACCTCATGAAATGCTTATGAATTAAAGAATATCCACATGTTATGTATCACATGCTCTCATAAGAATCAACATATCACGAAATACAACACGACATCACAAAATCAACATGTCATTGTGAAACACCAGATGTTCATGCATGCCAATCATAAGCTACCTTTCCACAAAGAACCACAAGTCATGCCATCAAATCATTTAATCAATGGATATATACTAATATCTATGGATGTAATAAGAGTCTCATCACATAGCATATGCAAAACCAATAAAACATCATGAAAATTCATATAAGCTATAAACAATTTCATTTGTGTTCATGAATATTTAGCAAGAAATACATATAATGTTAGATAAAGATAATCAAACACCCATCTATTACATGGATATGACCATATCAAGTTTGACAATATTTAGTCGAGTTTAAAGAAATTCATCATGAAATACTTTCATGATATATTATGAATGATAGGTTGCATCCTCAAAATACTGGTCATAAAGTTTTTTTTTTATAATCATCTTAACACAAGAAGATTTCCTTGTTTATTACGTCATTTATAATTGCATCTATTGTTAACCTACACTTTCTTTTCCTTATCTTGTTTATTTCTTGATCATTACCTAGGATTCCGATGTCACTTTGCAATTTTTATATTACTTATTTCAACGACTGCTATATCCAATAGCATGTAATGAGTTGGATACTAGGTCATCATTATGTAAATTTTATGTCATTCTTAATCTACTTGCATGGAGGAATATTTAGCCATCACAAGCTTAAAAATATTATCTCAGAATGACTCATTAGACTACAATTTTCTTACCTATCATGCTAGGTGTTTTCTTATCAATCTCAAAGTCCAAACTTGTACCAAGTTTAGATACCTCATTAGCCAATATTCTGGAGCACATTGAAGTCAATGTTAATTAAAATAATGATATGTGCACACACACACACACACACATACATTTCATTCAAGAATTATCTCACTAAAATCATAACTTCAATTGATAGTGACATAGTTAGAAATTGTGAAATGATTTTAAGGTCATCCACAGCTAGATACATGAGCATGATAGTAGTTCTACTTTGGTTGTATTGTTAGAAGGAATCTCAACTACACAACTACCATTATAAAGAGTAGATACATACCTGTGTAGTAATTCATCTTTCCTTGAGAACAACTTGCATCATGAAAATATAATCACACAAGGATACACGATTTATTATTATTATTTTTAAGTGGGTCAATATATTGGTCCAACACTTCTTCATTTTTCCAAAATCCACTTGAGGGATTTTACAAAAGCTAACTTGTAACAACTACAGAGTCTATTGCTTTACAAGTGATCTCCTAAGAAAATCTATTCTAATATTACATAATTACTAGGAAAATGTATTAATGTGTCACATAGTGTCGGTTGTTGGCCATGGGAACCAATTCAAATTGAAATTTTATCAAACAATTATGAATATACCTTTCTTACCCTATAAAAAAACGACATCCTCATAACCAAGTCAATAATTCCTTACAATTACATGCACTATAATTAGGCATTACTCCATTCAACACTACTAGTATATCTACACCGAAGTATCCTAGATAATTTGACTATTATTGAGAGTTAATCCACCTTAGGTCACGAGTTTGGAAATAATGCTATAGAGGAACATTGGTTTTGAAATTTCTTACTCATGCTCCAATCAAACAACAAACATCTAAATCACAATAAACTACAACTCAAATCTTTTGTTAGGCCTTCATAACAATCAAAGGTTGGCCTTTAGTCCTAATACCCGAAGCCACTGCAGACTATTTATGTTTAACAATATGCTAGTTGTCACCAGAACCTCTTCGAGGTAGATACTCCACAGAGTCAAGTGGTCATTTACAAAAATGACACAATAAATGGAATGAGTTTGATTAACTAATTAATGAAAGGAGCATCCACCAAAGTTGTGTAGATGTTGAAAAGGAAGGCCTGATATCTTAGTACAATGATTGTGTCAATATTCTTAAACCCATTAATCGATTTAACTAATGGAAAAATGGAAATTTCTATTTGTTTCAATATTTCCAATATTTATGTAAAAATATTTTAAATAAAAATTAAGGCTGGATGTTTTAGAGATGGCAACTTGCTTGAGTCCTTGAATGGCCAATAAATATGTATTAAGTTTATTTGTGGTAGACCAAGAGAGGTTGAATAGGCTAGAGTGACAGTCATCGACATGAGAAGAAAACGGTGGAACTTGCTATGTAACAAATATTTATCTAAATACGATCACCTTGGTGGTAATCAAAATATCGATATCCTTTATATGCAAAATTGCTCTTTGAATCCAAATTCTTATTAAAAAGATACAAATACCAAATTTTCATGAAAGCAAGAAAAACAATGGAAACCATTAGGACATCATAACATTGGCTTGAAATTTACCCAATGGAAAGTGACTACATGTATATTTTGAAAAGGATGATCAATTCAAGTTCATCTATAGGGTAACAATGATCAATAGTCCTCAAACTAATTTCTTAGTACCAACTACATGCTTATGTTGTCTTTAAGGCCATTACTATTCCAAGAATGCAGCCAAGAATTTGTTGTATTGCGGTTACGTTCAACCAAACTCTCCAAGGAGAGATCAAAATATTTATTTTCAGTCCAATGAACAAACAAAACATGCCCTGAATATTTACAATAATAAAATAATGAGTTTCAATCAAATACATAAAACTTCAGATGTAAAGTTTTAAGCAAGAGGCATAAGTCAACCATATGCTGTTAATGCTTAATCGTGAAACCAATTATTAAATAGGCATGGTATACACCATATCTTAGATTAAATTGATGCTTCAAGTATGAACATAAATAAGGCTGAATCAATGAAGAGGTTGAATCAAGGAACTCAGTGAAAGGTATATTTTGAAGGAAGTATTACTTCCCAACAAAATACCAATTGCAGATTCTCTAATTGGCATCACCAGAAAGGACCTCTCTATCTTCAACATAAGTGGGAGGCCTTTGGTGGTGTTGATTGATCGAGGGGAAATTTTGGGTGTTGAAATAGGTCATTGTTTATCAATTCCTGAGGGATGTTATATTGGAATAATGCCAAAAAAAGACTAGGAGAAGCTGGTAGCTAAATGTGGATGGCCATGGAAAATTTTAGGGGCTAATCTTAGCCCATGGGCTAAATTTAGGGGTTTTAAATTTTTAACGAGCTAATTTTTTATTAAAAAACCATTAGGTAATATTAACCCACATTTTATTTATTTATTTATAATGAATAGGAGGTTAGCCCCCTCAAATTTAGAAAGGGGATCCAAGATAAAACATTTCCGTCCCTCTAAAAATTGATTTAAACCTTTATTCACCCACAAAAATCGCTAGGAAACTCCCATTCGCCCTTGATATCCAGAAATGGTAGTTGCTAGGAGCTTTGTCTCTCTCTATCGATCATGGAAATCAAAGACGAAGTTACATTCGTCCATTTTTTATGGGTTGAGTCTTGTTTTGCAAGTTGCTTAATTTCCACATGAGAGGGGTAGTTGATAGTTACTATTAGGTATTATAGCTACCCATTTACATATAGGAGAGTTTGAAATCCCATTGCCTCTGATCCAAAGTTTCCCTGGGAAACATGGGGATTGATCCACATCGTAGTTGGCATTTGTTGTCGGATGCTAACTTCGACACATTCTTGACTAGTCTTCGCGGTTGATACAACTTCGACAAGTTTCGATGCAACAAGACTTCGACAACTTCAGCACTTCGATAGGTTCTCGATTTCGACACAACTCCGATGAGTCTTGACTTCGACATTTTCCGCACCTTAGACATGTTCAACAACCCCACAGTTCACGACATTGGCATACAACGTCGACATGTGACCAACGACTGTTGAACTTCAACAGACTGTCTCTCTGTCTCCCAGTCGACTGTAACGGTTGAACAGTTGAACCATTCTAACTTCTTCTTCGTAACTAAACGTAACAGGTAGGCACCCAAGCATCTCAGATTTCTATATAAGCATGTAAATTATTGTAACATATATTTGATCTTATATGATCTTATCTTGATCAATCTAGAACAGTTCGCATTCCTGCATATTGTCTGTGTGTATTCGTGTTATCAGTATTGCGTAATCCTGTTTTTGCTCATTCTGTTTATTAAGCTTCCTCCATAATAGATCCGACTCATTCAGTCAAACTGTTGTCCCCCTCGTGCTTCCTGGACACGATACGAATAATTGGTATCAGAGCGTACTCAGTTTTCTTGCTTAAGTTCTGCGTATACACTTCTCTCGAAGTAACCTGACTTATGCCAGTTCAAACTCGCTTGCAATCTCAGCAATCCAAGTAGATGCAATCTCCATATATGACAGAAGAAATAGATGATAGACATGCAGCCGACGAGACAACACAACTTATTGAGCAAGCTTGTTGAGCCCAGAATTGGCCCTTTTTGACCATCATTTATCATCTTCCCTTCCCTTGTCTTACACCAATTACCTTGGCAATTCAACTTATTGTCCTTATCTATTCCCCAAATTACCAAGGTATGGCCGATTATTGTTTTATTATGTTAATACTTATGATTGTGATGATTAAAGCTGTGCATTTTTTAATCTGTGCTAACATGATGCGAATTATGAAGGTAGTAAGACAATAGACTGCAGGAAGATCGGAGCTGAACAAGTCATGAAGGAACGTTCATCGCTTGTGGAAGGTTCCTTGAGGCTCAAATCGTCAATCAAGGCAGAGTCGTGGCCGGGCAGCTGTAACAGAAGAACTATATTAAGTATGTCGCTGCTCAAATCCAGCTGTGAGCTGGAAGGACCGTCCCTCTTGGGACAATTTATACTTCTCTCATATTTCAGTTCTGCCACGCATTGTAACAGCTAGATTATTTAGGGCGCCTGAAGATCAGAGATCTTCATGGCTGCCCAATTATAGGTTTAGATGTTGCAATTGTATGTATAAGTATGGGGAATTGCCTCGATTGAGGGGTTGGACAACAATTAAGTAATTTCTCTTGTATTAGCAGTCGAGCCAAAACTGTGTACTCATCCTTCTGTTAATATACTGAGTTGCTTCTGAGTTAAAGGGAGTGTTGTTCAACCAGCGTCTCTGTGTGAAGACTGGGCCCGTCTTCCACAGAGATTGCTGTGTTAATTTAGGATTTCATCTTTCTTGTTGTGTGATGCTTTGTTCTTCCTTTTGTACGCAGCAGCAATATTTATCGTGTGAATTTTCAGTATAGTTAAGGATCATATTTCTGTGAGTTTGGTAGATGGTGTAGAAATAACAGTCGACTGAGTAAGGTTTGCTTTATATACATTTCAATTACAGATCATACACACTTGTGTTCATCTTACAGCTGAGTTGCGATCCCCTGAGTTCTTACAATTTATCGTTCTGATTGTGTGTTGCTTGATTTCCATTCTGCAATTTAATATTCTTAGAACAGTTAACTCAATTATTTCGCAATTGGATTTCTAGATTACTGCTCAGTTTTTGCTTTACGATTTCCAGGTTGATTAGATCAGGCAAGTGATCGTTCTAGGATATAAAGGAGATTCCTTCCTATTGTTCATTAGATCTGATGTTAATTCTTAGTTGATGCATGATAGAGAGGATTTGAATTATAGCAGTGAGAAGGCTTTGGATTGCATAAGATTCTGGGGATGAACATGAATGATAGAATATAGAAGTATTTATTGCTAATGGTTTAGTGTTTAAGCATATATTGTGCACTTGTCCTTTGAAATAAAAAGACTTTCTCGGGTTGACAATAAATTTCATACGCTCTGTGTGTTGATATTTAATTATCTGCAATGAGAGTGCTTGACATTTTGGCGCCGTTGCCGGGGAAGGATGAAAACTAAACACTAGTCATTAGTCGATCTGATAATTGTTTAGTCAGTCTTTTGGTTGATTTTGAAATGATCTGCTTCGCATGAATACGAGGGGGGTAAAACGCGATCACCTCCCGACCCCCAAAACCCCACAAATTACTAATAGTACAGGTGGTTCGGGTCATGGTCGAGGTCCACCGCTGGGCAGAAGAACATTCATTGACGACCTTGTTGACAAAACTGATTCAGCTGTCAGATCTCGTCAACAGGGGAATCCTATCAAAAGAGGCCCTGCTGATCCTGGAGTGTTAGCATCAGGATCTACAGTGGAAGATACAGGAGCAGCTGTGATTCCTGCATATACTCCTGCTAAAGAAGTAACAGCTGATTCAGCTGTTGCAACCGAAGAATACACAGCTGTTGCAACCGAAGAATACGCAGCTGTTACAACCGAAGAATACGCAGCTGTTACAACTGAGGTAAAGAACAAAGGAACAAACGAAGGAGAAGATACAGAAGAAAAGATGAGTAATAGACATGAGAACGAAGAGGAAGAAGCAGTGGTACAATACCATCATGAAGATAATTCCCCGCCAGAAACTATGGCTACATTGCAATTCCCAATACAGCAGCTAGAGGGGACAGCTCCTATGAAAAACATTTCACCGTCGGTGTTACCCCGCTTCCATGGCAGGGCGGCAGAGGATCCAGACGAATTCCTGTTTGAATTCGATATCCTCTGTCGCAGCTATGATTATATCACATATGCTCAAAAGTTAAAGCTTTTTCCTGCCACCCTGAAGGACAATGCATTACGATGGTTCATGAGCCTTGGGGGAGGGACTGTTGCTAATTGGAATAAGATGAAGCAAGTATTCCTGGAAAAATATCAAGAATATTGTAACACCAGGGACAAAAGGGAGGAGTTATTCAAGATGGTACAGAAGGAGGATGAAAGTTTGGAGGATTTTGTGGAGAGGTTGCTGTACAATGTGCAGAGAGCTGGCCAGACGAACATGGGACTAGATGTGCTGAAGATAATCTTGCTTCGAGGAATCAGGGACGATTGTTTAGACATGCTAAATTTATTAGGAAAGGGGGATATCTCTAAAGAATCTTTTGAGACAATTGTGGAATTATGTAAGAGATATTCCAGGGGATCTTCTAGGCATAATACGCAGCATAAACGAAATAACCTGGAACGTGATGTCTTCGACAGAACTCAGAAGTCATCCAATGGGGGAGCTACACGTGCAGAGATAGGCAATCTTCTTGAAAACTTTAAAACAGAAATGATGAGCTCTATCTCTTCAGATATTGACGTCTTGAAGGCCAAGCAAAGACAGGCAGTGGAGGATCTCACACTAGGGGTGTTTTGTCCCCGATGTAGAAAGACTCATCCACTGAAGGAATGCCCTCTTGACAAAGTACAAGTGTGTCAGCTGTGCGAGATGAATCATGATATGAAGGACTGCCCCACGTTGCCCCAAGTGAAGGCTGTTCTGCAAGCATCAACTCCAGAGGCGGATTCAGCCTACTTCATTGCACAAAAGAAACCCTGGCAACCCCGGAATCAAGGTATGTCTCCCGATTCATTTCCATTTTTGAATAATTTGAATAATTGGAATACTAATATGCAAAATGTGAATACACAATTCCCTTCAAATTATGCTCAGTGGAATTCCCCTCAACCTGCGATGCAAGGATACAATTCATGGAGTCCTTGGACACAGCCTCCACACCAACCTACTTCATGGTCTCCTGGATGGAGGAACTTCCATCCTGGGAACCAGTTTCCTCAACCACCTCCACCTCAACAGTTACCGTATCCTCCATATCCTCAATTTCATCAATATCCTCAATACCCACCTCAGCAGTCGCAGCTGCAGCTGCAAAATAATCCTGTGCCTAACATACCAATACGGCCTCAGCTGCCTGCCCAACCTAACCCTAACCCAAACAATAAAACAGTCCAACAATTGGAAGCTCTCAATATGCCAGCCTACTCTCTCTCCCCTATACCTTGTAATGATATTCACTTACGGTCTGGAAAGATAGTAGAACGTGGAACTGCAGAAAATATTCCACCAACTGTGTATGACAAAGGAGAGAGTTCCCAGCATCCTTTTGATCCGGTTCCTATCATTGAAGATGCTGAGCATCCCTCAGATGGGAGGGCTGAAACATTAAACGATGAAGTGGATAACACGCAGCCTACCCAGTTGGTAAGGCAACCACCTTACCCTGAGAGATTGATGCTGCCACAAAGAGGGGGGCAACCTCAGTTCAATCTCTTAGGAGAATTGAAGAACCTTTATGTTAAGATTCCCCTTTTACAAGCTCTTCAAGATGTACCTATCTACGCTAGAACTGTTCGGGACCTGTGCACTAAAAGACCGGGAAGGAAACCCAGAGATCCTCCTACTGTTCATGTTATAGGGAATTTATCCGCTTTAATGACTGGAAAAACCCCTATAACCAAGTATGAGGATCCCGGCAATCCTACTGTCACTGTACACATAGGACAAACACAGATACCCAACGTACTAGTAGATTTAGGAGCTGCGATCAATGTTATAACAATGGAGACTGTAAAGAAGCTCGGATTAACCAATATTAGACCGACCCCTACTATCTTAGAATTGGCAGACAGATCCACTATCAGACCCGAAGGGATTTTGGACGACCTTGTTATTTCAGTAGACTCATGGGAATACCCTGCCGATTTTCTGGTATTACAACCAAAATCACAGCTGGGGGGACATCCATTGATTTTGGGGAGGCCCTGGTTGGCTACAGCCGATGCTTGTATCAGCTGCCGATCAGGATCTATGACTATATCTGATGGCATGGAAACCAAAAACCTCACCCTGTACCCTCCAGCACGGCCGAGTCTAGAAACTGAAACCTCCCTTTGGATAGAACAGGAAGAAGAGGAAGATGTTCAGCCATTACTAACAATAGGGAAGGCACTAACCTTCAAAAACGAAACAGAAGACGATGCCATTAATAATTTCATTAGCGAACCTGCTTCAGTAGACAAAGAATTTTATCAACTCCTGCACAGTACTCTCGGTAAAGAAGAACAAGAACAGCTTACGGAGGAAGCACTAGCAAATGACACAAACATAATCCCAGTATTGAAAAACTCGAAAAGCATTCCTATTGAGGTAGAGCCTGGGAGAACTTTGAACATCAATCCTGGTCTCTCCTCAGAAGAACAAAAGCGCCTAACCAATCTCTTGAAGGAACGTAAGGGGGCATTCGCCTGGGAGTATACAGACATGAAGGGTATTCCCTCTAGTCTGTGCACTCATCATATTTATATTAAAAACGACTCCCGGCCTGTATGTCAACCCCAACGACGCATGAACCCCAATCTGAGGGATATAGTGAAGGAAGAAATCCAGAAACTCTTGGAAGCAGGATTCATCTATCCTATCTCAGACAGTGAGTGGGTTTCCCCACTTGTAATTGTACCCAAGAAGAATGGTAAATGGAGAGTCTGTGTCGATTATAGGGAGCTGAACAAGGCTACACAGAAGGATCACTTTCCTCTTCCCTTTATTGACCAGGTACTTGATAACCTATCTGGGAAGAAGTTCTTCTCCTTCCTGGATGGGTTCAGTGGGTACAATCAAATTCAGATTGCTCCAGAGGATCAGGATAAGACCACCTTCACCTGCCCCTGGGGAACGTTCGCCTACAGGGTGCTTCCCTTTGGATTGTGCAATGCACCTGCAACGTTTCAAAGAGCTGTGATTGGCATATTTTCTGAATTGGTTAATGATAGCATGGAAGTTTTTATGGATGATTTTACTCCTTATGGCAGGGATTTTGAGGAAGCACTGGAAAATTTGAAGAAAGTTTTAATTCGCTGTGAACAAGCTCGCCTCTCACTAAGCACTGAAAAATGCCACATGATGATGAGTGAAGGAGTGGTATTAGGACATTTCATCTCTACTGATGGTATTCAAGTGGATCCTTCAAAAATTAAGGTGATAAAGAATATACCAACCCCTTCAACTCAGAAAGAGGTGCGAAGTTTTCTGGGACATGCTGGGTATTACAGGAGATTCATAGAAAACTTCTCCAAACTTGCTTCTCCTTTGTTTTCATTGTTAATGAAGGACGCACAGTTTGCATGGAGTACAGCATGCCAGAGAGCATTTGATGAGCTTAAAGAGAAACTGTCCACAGCCCCTATTTTAAGGGGACCTAATTGGACCATACCTTTCCACATTTCTTCAGATGCTTCTGATACCGCCATTGGAGCAGTACTAGGACAGCAGGATGGTCAAGTACCTTATGCTATTTATTATGTTAGTAAAAACTTAGCCCCTGCTGAACTAAATTATACTGTTACTGAAAAAGAATTCCTTGCTATTGTTTATTCCATTAATAAGTTTCGGCATTACATTACTGGGTATCCTACATTTGTGCATACTGATCACTCTGCTATTAAGTATTTAATGAATAAACCTGTCACTAATGCCAGAGTAACCAGGTGGCTTTTATTATTACAGGAATTTGATATTACTATTATAGATAAACCTGGAAAAGAAAATGTTGTTGCTGATTTTTTATCACGATTTACTAACAGTGATGACAGTTCACCTGTTGAGGATGCTTTCCCGGATGAACATTTATTCGCACTCTCAGCTCATTCACCCTGGTATGCAGACGTTGCTAATTATTTGGCTGCAGGGAAGCTTCCGCCACATATGTCTAAACGAGAGAAAAGAAAAATTATTCAGCAAAGTGCCAGGTATTGTTGGCTCAAAGGCCATCTCTTTTACACAGGACCTGATCTTGAAATTAGAAGATGTGTAAGGGAAGATGAGATCTTTCATATACTGAAGGCCTGTCACGATGAACCTTGCGGAGGACACTTTGCAGATAAAAGAACAGGACATAAGGCGTTGCGGATGGGCTATTATTGGCCGACACTGTTCAGAGATGCTAAAAAATATGTTCAGTCCTGTGACAGCTGCCAAAGGATGGGCCAACCTAATAAGACAGATCAGATGCCTTTACAGCCCCAAGTGGTACTGGAACCGTTTGATAGATGGGCATTGGACTTTGTTGGTCCTATCAACCCTCCTTCCAAACAGAAGGTTTACATCTTGGTGTGTACAGATTACATGACTAAGTGGGTAGAAGCTGTAGCTTTGGCTAAGGCAAATGACCAGGCGGTGATTGATTTCCTGTACAGTGAAGTTTTTACCCGTTTTGGCGTACCAAAGGAAGTAGTCACCGATGGGGGACCACAATTTATTTCACACCAATTTGAATCCTTGCTCCGGAAGTATCATGTGCAGCATAAGATAGCTTCACCTTATCATCCCCAGGCCAATGGTCAGGTGGAAAGCACTAATAAAGTTATCGAAGCAATCCTTACTAAAACAGTTAAAAGCCATCGAAGGGATTGGGCTGACAGACTTCCAGAAGCACTGTGGGCATATCGCACGACTTGGCGCAACACCACGGGCTTTTCTCCCTATGATCTGGTGTATGGTAAGAGTGCCATCTTTCCAATTGAATTTGAGATCAAGACCCTGAAAACAGCCATTGAAATGAACCTGGATGTAACAGAAGCCCAGAAAAGAAGATTGAATCAATTAAATGAATTGGATGAGAAACGGTTAGCTGTGGTAGACCAGACTGTGCTGCTTCAGCAACAGAGATCTAATTGGCATGACCGATTCATCAAAAAGAAAATCTTCCGTGAAGGAGACTGGGCACTATTATACGACTCCAGATTCAAGAAAGATTTCAAAGGGAAATTACGCACAAGATGGCTGGGTCCATATTTGGTTGACAGGGTATTTGACAACGGCACTGTTCGCCTGGTCACCATTGATGAAAATCGTATGCCATTACTTGCTAATGGCCACAGACTGCGACTGTATCGGAAGCCCATTTCGAAAGATGCATTCATTTCACAGATTGCTGCTGATCCAAACTACCAATTGGCACCAGAGCAGGAACATTTTTCTACCTTTGCCAAATCTTAAAATGAAAATTATATTTGCTGTATATAAATAATTTCTTGCTGTAGCGTATAGTTGTCGTTTTCTTTCTCTTTGCATTTGATCTCTTTGCTTGCTGTTGTATTTTAAGAAAAATTTTGCAGGGAAGCGCCAGGAGAACGATCAGTTTGGGGCCCATAATGAAAATCTCTCTGTGCTGTCCTTGTGTTAAAAAAAAAAAAAAAAAAAAAAAAAAAAAAAAAAAAAAAAAAATTTCAGCTGCAACATATTTTTCGGCAGCTGCAACATATTTTCCGGCAGCTGCAACATATTTTCCGGCAGCCGTATATCCTTTTTCCGGCAACCATATTCTCCATTTCCCGGTAGCCATAATGCCCTTTCCGTCAGCCGTCAATCTTTTGCGGCTGCAACATCGGCGGCTGCAACATTTGCGGCTGCAACATCGGTGGCTGCAACATTTGCGGCTGCAACATCGGCGGCTGCAACATCGGCGGCTGCAACATCGGTGGCTGCAACATTTGCGGCTGCAACATCGGCGGCTGCAACTCCAAGTTTCCGCGGCTGCCACTTCATCGTCCCCATGGTTGCCACCTCATTCACCAGCCACGGCCATTTCACTTCCCGGTAGCCGTAATGTTTTTTTTTCCGCCTGCCGTCAAATATTTTTCGGCAGCTGCAACTCCGGCAGCTGCAACTTCGGCAGCTGCAATTCCGGCAGCTGCAACTCCGGCAGCTGCAACATTTGCGGCTGCAACATCTTTTTCCCGCAGCCGCCACATCATTTTCCGGCTGCCACCTTATTTCTCCACGGCTGCCACTCCATTGACCAAGTCACCTCCACATCATTTCCACATAGCTGCCATTTATTTACAGTGGCTGCGATATATTTCCTATAGTCGTAAAATCTTTTCCCGCCAGCTGTAAGCTTTTTCCCGCCGCCGTGAAATTTTCCCGTGACAGCCGTAATTTTCCCTGATATCGTAAATCTTTTTCCGGTTGCCGCCAATTCCCTTCCGGTGGCTGTAACTTCTTTTCCTGCCAGCTGCAACAAGCTTTTTCATCGGCTGTGTGATCATTTCTTTGGCAACTTGCAGTGGTAACTCCCGTGTTAACAGAAGGATTGTTCAATCTACTAATTATGATGCTGATTCACCACAGTCCTGCCGGCGAACTCATCATTTTAACCCGGAGGATGCGACGCCTTGTGTTTTACCGGCGGAGGAAATTCGTGCCTTATCCGAGTCATCATGATCCCACGGCTGACTGTGCACGCGTTCGGCTCCGTGACGTCACCAACTCCATGCTCCACCAGTTTCCGCAGCCTTCCGACGCACAGTTCTATGAGGTATGGCTTTCATTTATCACGTGATTAAGTATTGATATCATTTAAACAAGATTGGCCGTACCTTCACTCGTACCACCATTTATACCTGATTGAACCTTTCCCTCGAACGATGTAATACTAATAACTGCCACCTTCTCCAATTCGGCATGCAAAGTTTAAACTCTTCTCTGCGCTTAACTTTTCGAATTATTTCATTCGCTCAACGTCTCCGCTCAACAATTCGTGCATTTCCTGTGCTGCAACTTCCATTCTGGGATCCTGTACTCTGTCGAACAGTAGTTTCATCTTGCAGCCAGGACCATGGGCATTCCAGTTCGCCATGAACCTTTCAATACTCGGGAACTTAGACGGAATTTGCAGGTTCTGGCCATTTTTCAAGCTGCTGGCTGGGTCGAGTTCTTTGAACGATTGGACGGGTTCGATCGGGACGCAGCCCTGCAATTCGCATTGAATCTTACTAAAACACACTCCACGGTGTGGGGGCTGTGTGTAGATGTTTCGGAGGTCATTATATCCGAGGTTACAGCTATCCCGTTGGTGGGAAAACCTTGGTTTAACCGTCGAGTTCCTGCAACAGTTGCACGGGAAGAATTTTTACTTCCAGGGGAGCAAGTGGAAGCATCTAGGCGAGGGATTGCATTGAAGTCACTGCCACAACCATGGGACCAGGTTGCTATCTTCCTCAAGAAATACATAACTTGCGAAGGTAGATACCAAACTGTGTACAACTCTGAACTTCCTCTACTTTCTCATCTCCGTCATAGCATTCTGTTAAATATTCCATTTTATTTATTGCATGATTTGCGCCATATGGCAACATTTGTTCAATCTGCAAAGCACCCATTATCCTCCCTCACTCACCATGGCCTTATTAAGTTAATTATTAAAAGAACCCTGGCCCAACATAATATAACATGGGAGCAATTCATTACCCGACCACAGCAACCTGTTCCCTTGAGGGTCATTCCATTACAGCAAATACCGGTTCCGCCACAACAGGAGGACCGGAGTTCCTCCAGTGAAGTTGGGGGGAGGGATGAAACAGAAGAAGAACAACAGGAGGCACAGGCAGGACCATCCGGGAGGGATGAAACGGAAATAGAACAACAAGGGGCACAGGCAGGACCATCCGGGGTGGATAAAACCACAGAGGAAGAACAAACAGGGGCACAGGCAGAGCCATTTGAAGTATATGAATCCCCAGCACAAGCAGAACCAGTGGGGGATGACACTGCATTCGAAGGAGAGCGAGGGGAAGCTCAAACAGAGCTGTTGGGCGACAATGTAGATGAAACCCTCGCAGAAAACCTAGATAACAGGGCAGCTCCGACAGCAGAAGGTGAAATTGGAGCAGCATCAAATGCTGTGACAATGGAACCTGAAGATGACGGAGCCAGAGCAATAGAAGAAGATATTGAGCTGGTCACAATCGAGTCTTCACCGGAATGGGCAGGAGGAGCAGCTGTGATTGAAGAAGAACAGCATGGGGGGCAGGGAAATATTCCTTTAACTTCAGTTTTGCCTCCCTATGTTCCAGCTCCACGAGAAGAAACACTACAAAAAGGAAAGTCACAAAAGAAAACGCCACAGAAAAGGAAGAGGGCCATCAATGAGTTTGATTTAGTGGCACCAATCAGAAGGAAACGAACTCGGTCAATCACAGCAGCAGAGGCAGCTAGAACAAAATGGGCAACCTTAGAGACACAGGTTGAACCCCCAATCCTTACACCAAAACCGAGGGATGCTCCACAAAGGCCAGTGGAGGAAGAACCTGGAGTTGAGGGACTCCTGTATGAAAATGCAATGCTGAAAGAGGACCTCCAAGCACTTAGAAGGGAGCTGGAAACATGGAAGGAAGTCTGCAGAAAGCAGGGTGGAAGAAAAATGTATACATTAATAGAGGCTGCAGACCAAGTGGAGGAATCAGCTTCTGCTGGAGCTGGAGAAAAGGATGAGCGAATACTCTGTCCCACCTGTGGGGAGATCTTTGAGGAAGCAGGCCATAAAATTTTACTTAGCACCTATTCAGCACAACAGCCTGTAGCCACAGAAGGGAAAGCAGTGGAGAAAGAGGATGCTGCAACACAAGAACCAGCACCTTTAAACATCCTTGCTGCAGCTGCTACTTCCCATGATGCATAAGTTATAGAAGCAGTGGAGAAAGAGGATGCTGTAACACAAGAACCAGCACCTTTAAACATCCTTGCTGCAGCTGCTACTTCCCATGATGCAGAAGTTATAGAAGCAGTGGAGAAAGAGGATGCTGTAACACAAAAACCAGCACCTTTAAACATCCTTGCTGCAGCTGTTACTTCCCATGATGCAGAAGTTATAGAACAGATGGGAGAAGAACAGGGAGTGGAGGATGCCCTGGAAATTTATGAGGAATGTATGGCAATCCCAAATTGCTCCCACAACACAGAAATCATAGAACAGATGGGAGAAGAACAGGAAATGAAGGATGCTCTGGAGCTTATAAAAGAATATGGTGAGACTCCAGAATGTTCCCTGGATACAGAGATCATGGAGACAAAGGATACCCTGGAGGATAGTGAAGAATTTTGTGCTGTAACCCCAGAACGTTCCCAGGACACAATAATTTTAGAAGAAGAAACGGAAATGCAGGACAGTGATAAGATGGAACAGGATGCTGCAACACAAGAACCAGCAATCCTGAATTTGACCGTCCAACCAACTGAGCAGACAGGAGAAGAAGCTGGGACAGAGGATATTCTGGCATTCAACGATGAACTCTGGGTGGTGACCCCAGAAAGCTCTCATGATACAGAACTCATAGAAGAGGAGCTGCAGCAAAACAAGGATGAAGAGGTAAGCCAGGATGTTGTCACACAAGAACCAACATCCTTGGATACTGCAGCAAGAACTCCTGAATTGCAGTTGGGAGATAATCCGGGAGTAGATGTCATTCCTGATATACAATGGAGTGATGATGAACAGGTACAGACACCCTGCTCAGGTGACACTGAAATCTTGGAGGAAGAGCTGCAAATTGAAGAGGATATCCAATCTCAGCAGCCAAGTGACAAAGAAGACACTGTTACACAAGAACCAGTGTCTCCAAAAGCAATAAAGGCAGCTGCTGAAGAAGGTTTAAGGGATGTTGCTGTTACACAAGAACCAGCAACTCCCTTGTTAAGAGCAGATGCGCTGGAAGACACTGTCCCACAAGAACCAGTGCTTCCACCTCCTACAGGTGTCATTGAATTGGATTCAGATTGAGTGTGTCTTTTCAACTTCCCCAGGCATAGCATAAGAGAACTGCAGAAGGGTCCCCACCACATCAAGTGCATTCGCAGATATTAGTAAGTAGCAGTGGAAGGGGAACAATGAAGTTGGAAGATGCCGGGCTGCTCACAGAAGCTTTCCAAAAAGATAGAAGGGATGCCTGATTTATCTACATTCTTTCCTCTTGCCTGGGCAAGTTCAGTGCAATATTCAGATGCAGGTTGTTGCATGAGGACATGCAACAGGATAGTTGGGGGGAGATGTTGAGCCCAGAATTGGCCCTTTTTGACCATCATTTATCATCTTCCCTTCCCTTGTCTTACACCAATTACCTTGGCAATTCAACTTATTGTCCTTATCTATTCCCCAAATTACCAAGGTATGGCCGATTATTGTTTTATTATGTTAATACTTATGATTGTGATGATTAAAGCTGTGCATCTTTTAATCTGTGCTAACATGATGCGAATTATGAAGGTAGTAAGACAATAGACTGCAGGAAGATCGGAGCTGAACAAGTCATGAAGGAACGTTCATCGCTTGTGGAAGGTTCCTTGAGGCTCAAATCGTCAATCAAGGCAGAGTCGTGGCCGGGCAGCTGTAACAGAAGAACTATATTAAGTATGTCGCTGCTCAAATCCAGCTGTGAGCTGGAAGGACCGTCCCTCTTGGGACAATTTATACTTCTCTCATATTTCAGTTCTGCCACGCATTGTAACAGCTAGATTATTTAGGGCGCCTGAAGATCAGAGATCTTCATGGCTGCCCAATTATAGGTTTAGATGTTGCAATTGTATGTATAAGTATGGGGAATTGCCTCGACTGAGGGGTTGGACAACAATTAAGTAATTTCTCTTGTATTAGCAGTCGAGCCAAAACTGTGTACTCATCCTTCTGTTAATATACTGAGTTGCTTCTGAGTTAAAGGGAGTGTTGTTCAACCAGCGTCTCTGTGTGAAGACTGGGCCCGTCTTCCACAGAGATTGCTGTGTTAATTTAGGATTTCATCTTTCTTGTTGTGTGATGCTTTGTTCTTCCTTTTGTACGCAGCAGCAATATTTATCGTGTGAATTTTCAGTATAGTTAAGGATCATATTTCTGTGAGTTTGGTAGATGGTGTAGAAATAACAGTCGACTGAGTAAGGTTTGCTTTATATACATTTCAATTACAGATCATACACACTTGTGTTCATCTTACAGCTGAGTTGCGATCCCCTGAGTTCTTACAATTTATCGTTCTGATTGTGTGTTGCTTGATTTCCATTCTGCAATTTAATATTCTTAGAACAGTTAACTCAATTATTTCGCAATTGGATTTCTAGATTACTGCTCAGTTTTTGCTTTACGATTTCCAGGTTGATTAGATCAGGCAAGTGATCGTTCTAGGATATAAAGGAGATTCCTTCCCATTGTTCATTAGATCTGATGTTAATTCTTAGTTGATGCATGATAGAGAGGATTTGAATTATAGCAGTGAGAAGGCTTTGGATTGCATAAGATTCTGGGGATGAACATGAATGAGAATATAGAAGTATTTATTGCTAATGGTTTAGTGTTTAAGCATATATTGTGCACTTGTCCTTTGAAATAAAAAGACTTTCTCGGGTTGACAATAAATTTCATACGCTCTGTGTGTTGATATTTAATTATCTGCAATGAGAGTGCTTGACAAAGCTCTGGCTTGACAACGAACTAAAATGTTTGCCCAGTCCAATGAGATTCTCTTGCGATTCGCTTCGACATCCGGAGGATCCTCGATGAGAAATCACTCCGATAAAATCAACCCCTTCAAAGTGCAAATGAATCTCGATATACCGAATCTTGAAGGAAAGATTGACGCAGAATCCGTCGACAATTGGGTGCAACAATTGGAATCCTATTACGATGTAAATCAACTCTCCGAAGCTGAAAAGGTCATCATTGCGTCCTTAAAGATGTCAACCTTCGTGCATTGTTGGTGGGAGAACCTCTCGACAAAGATGGAGAAAAACGGAGACCCCATCGACACATGGGATAAATTCGTCGAACACATTCGGAAGGAATTTTACCCGCCGAAATACCTCGAGCAGTAGTATAAGAAGTGGCAGCAACTAAGGCAATGGAAAGACCAATAAGTACAGAGTTACATTGACGAGTTCTAACAACTCATGGCAAGGCTTGGCATCCAAGAAGAAGAGAAATTACTTGTTCTGAAATACACCAGCGGATTGTCTCAGTACATCCAGCAGGAGATGGAATTTTTGACTGTCAATACGCTTGCGGATGCTTTCCACTACGCTAGAAAACTGGAAACCAAGCAGAAAGGAAAAGCACATTTCGCGACAAAGCCGACATCAGGAAGACCACCCAATGACTACGACAAGTCGAGATCTTCTCAGTCGACACCGCCAAAGCCCGACAACGGTAAGAAGCCTTTTCATAAAAGGGAACGTAGCAAACAACCGCCAGCCGAAAAATGGTGCGATTACCATCACTCATCTTGGCATGATACATCTGAATGCAAAGCTCGGAAGACATTTTTGGAAAAGTGTCGACCTCCGGCGCGCTCGACAAGACGGTCGAAGAATCTGATCCAGACACGACGACCCTTTTGACCTCGACAACTCGAGCAGCCTCGACTATTGTCAACGAGGAGGAACGAAAGCTCCTGTTCCATACATGGATATGGGTCGCGAGCAACCCATTGCATCTGATTGTGGACAACGGGAGCCAAAAGAACTTCGTTTCTGAAGAACTGGTGAAGAAATTAGGTCTTGTCATAACTCCGCATTCTCAACCTTACAACATCGGTTGGATGAAGGATGGACAATAAATACGGATCACTCGACAATGAAAACTCGCCTACTTCATAAAACCTTTTGAAGATGAAGTACTCTGTGACATGGCACCACTCTCCGTAGCCTTGTTTGGGAAACCTTACCTCTGGGATAGACATGGAAGTTATTAGTCACGGCCTTAGAAGGTGATTGTTAGAATTCGAAATCGATGGTTCAGCATACCAGAGCGTCAACCTACATCGATGGTTGCACTGATATCTGCCAAACAGACAAAGAAGCTCATCAATCATGCTCAGAAATTTGCATTAATCATGATCAAGCTGCAACATTCTAAGAAGACTGCAACAACAAGTCGAGTCACCTACCAATGCAGCTCTCGACAGAAGTAGCAAGTCAATCATATTCTCGATGAGTACCAGAACCTCTTTCAAGCTCCAGACAGAGTACCTCAGCATTGCCAGGTAAAACACTCCATTGAACTTGTTCCTGGTTCTTCTTTTCCTAACGCATATGTTTACAGAAGATCCATTCTCGAAAATGAAGAAATTCGTAGACAAATCCAAGAGTTGATCGACAAAGGTCATATCCGAACCAGCTCCTCGCCTTGTGGAAGTCTAGTCATCCTAGTTCTGAAGAAAGACGAGACTTGGCGCATGTGCATCGACTACAGAGCTCTCAACAAAATATCGGTGAAGAATCGGTATCCTCTGCCGTGGATAGATGAGCTTATCCACTGTCTGAAAGGTGCTAGATTCTTTATTAAGCTCGACCTCAAGTCGGGATACCATCAGATTCCAATCGATCCCTCGGATGTGTGGAAAACTGCTTTCAAGATCAAGGAAGGATTGTTCGAATGGTTAGTCATGCCTTTCGGCTTAACCAATGCACCTGCGACCTTCATGCGGCATATGGATAACCTTCTCCGACCTTTCATCGGCAAATGGGTTATTGTCTATCTCGATGACATATTGATTTTCAGTCGATCATGGGAAGAACATGTCGGACATCTTCGACAAGTCCTCGACACTCTCCAGCAACATCGGCTCTATTTGAACATGGACAAGTGCTCTTTTGCGATGATCAACATCAAATATTTGGGGTATGTAATTGACTCTGCAGGAATTCACGTCGATCCAGATAAAGTACAGATCATCAAATATTGTCCCATTCCTAGAAGCATTCAAGAACTAAGAAGTTTTCTTGGTTTGGAAAATTTCTATCGACGATTCATACTCGGCTTCAGTCACATAACCCAGCCCTTGAATCAGTTGACGAAAGGAAACGGGAAAACTATCTTTCAATGGACAGAAACACATCAAGCAGCTTTTGAATAGCTCAAACACAGGCTCTGCACTACACCAGTACTTGTGTTACCTGATTTGCATCAGCCCTTTGAGATTGAGACGAACACATCGGACTATGCCTTGGGCGCAGTGATCACTCAGTCTGGTTACCTAGTCGCTTTTCATTCCAAGACTTTTAATGACACGGTTAGAAGATACTCGACGTACGAAAAAGAACTGTATGACATTGTGCAAGCTCTCAAGCAATGGAGGCATTACATCTTTGGTAAGGAAACGGTCATTCTTACTGATCACAAGCCTCTACAGTTCGCTCCAACACAATCAAGGTTGCAGACAAACCGACAACTCAACTGGATTAATTACCTATAACAATTTCAGTTGGTGATTAAGTATCGAAAAGGAAAGGTTAATGCCGCTGCATATTGCCTCAGTTGACCACCCATTACTCTCCTTTTGACAGTGATGAGTATGCAGGGTTACGACATGACCACTTGGCAACAGTTGTATGAGGACGACAGTGACTTCTCAGCAGTCTACCGATAGTTACAGACTAACAAGTTGTCGACCTCAGAATCCGAATACTTCCTGAAAGATACCTTGCTATACAAGCTTGGATAGCTTTGTGTATCGACCGGTGAGCAACGACAACAGCTCATTTGGGCCGCGCACTACAGCAAGACCACAGGACACTTTGGAGTAGCAAAGACACTTGCTATTCTGCAAAAGTATTTCTTCTGGCCTACACTTAAATATGACATCAACAAGTACATTCGATCATGCGTGGTTTGTGCCATTGCTAAGCCACCTAATTGACGACAGGGATTGTACACACCTCTTCCAGTTCCTAGTCGACCATGGGAATCTATTTCTATGGACTACTTGACGGGTTATCCTACTACCAAACATCAGCATGACGCGATATTAGTAGTAGTCGACCGATTTTCCAAGATGGCCATTCTCATACCATGTAAGAAGACCACAACATCACAGCAGACTGCTCAGCTCTTCTTTACACATGTTTGGAAACACTTTGGTTTACCCACAACCATCATTTCCGACCGAGATGCCAGATTCGTCAGCATCTTTTGGAAGACCCTTTGGCAACAGCTAGACATGCAACTCTCATTGTCGACAGCTTTCCCTCCTCAGAACGATGGACAAACGAAAGTTGTGAATCGCTTGGTAGTACAACTACTTCGCATGTACAATCACCAGCATCGACACACATGGGATGATAGTCTTCCATACATTCAACACAGCTACAATCGTGCTCAGCACAGCTCTACAGGCAAGAGTCCCTTTGAAGTCTATTATGGATTTCAACCCTCAACGCCTATCGACTTGATCATCTCCTCGACACAGCTAAACTACGACACAAATCACAGTCAGCAAGAAGTTGATAAAGCAGTCAAGTTTCGAGAACAAATTTACTACATTCAACGACAAGCACAGGATATGTTGCATAGAGTAAACGAGAAAGCTAAGGCCCGACACGACAAGCATCACATTCCTCATACATTTCGCATTGGGGATTAGGTATGGCTACATCTTAAGAAGGAGCACTTCACAGGTCCTTTCAAGAAGTTAAAACCTTTGTGATATGGTCCATACAGTATTCTTCGACAGATTGGCGAGAATGCTTTCCAGCTTGACATTCCTACTTTCTCGGGTCTGCATCCAGTCTTTAATGTGGATATACTTTGACCATACGATGCACCCTTTTTGGAACAGAATGATTTCTCAACAGCACATCCCGCAGACATCAATTCAGATATTTAGGAGCCTCTTCCTTGCGACACCATTATGGGACGACGGGTACGCCTTATGAGGACGAACACAATTCCCTTGTTTCAGGTTTCCAAAGCTAGCCAAATCCCATCTCAAGGAAAGTGGTACTCTGCTACTGAAATGATCGACAAGTTTCCTCACCTTCACGAGCAAACAATGGGGTCCATTGTTTCTTAAGGAAGGAGGTCTGATCCACATCGTAGTTGGCATTTGTTGTCTGATGCTAAATTCGATACATTCTTGACTAGTCTTCGCAGTTGATACAACTTCGACAAGTTTCGACGCAATAGGACTTCGACAACTTCAACACTTCGATAGGTTCTTGATTTCGACACAACTCCGATGAGTCTTGACTTCGATATATTGTGACATGTTACGCACCTTCGACATATTGTGACATGTTCTGCACCTTCGACATATTGTGACATGTTCCGCGCCTTCGACATGTTCAACAACCTCAGAATTCGCGACATCGACATACAATGTCGACATGTGACCAACGACTTTCGAACTTCGACAGACTGTCTCTCTGTCTCCCCGTTGACTGTAACGGTTGAACAGTTGAACTGTTCTAACTTCTTCTTTGTAATTGAACGTAACGGGCAGGCACCCAAGTGTCTTAGATTTCTATATAAGCATGTAAATTATTGTAACATATATATGATCTTATCTGATCTTATCTTGATCAATCTAGAACAGTTCGCATTCCTGCATATTGTCTATGTGTATTTGTGTTATCTGTTTTGTGTAATCCTTTTTTGCTCATTCTGTTTATTAAGCGTCCGCCATAACAGAGCCGACTCATTCAGTCGAACTGTTGTCCCCCGCGTGCTTCCTAGACACGATACGGATCGGGGATTGTGAAGCACATGATCGACGATGCGACAATAATGCTTTTGTGGGTGTTTGGGGCATCATTCCTGGGGGATGGGACCTTGTTCATAGCCACATATTTGGGCATGTAGGGGCCCATGACACTACTTATAACCATTTCCATTTTGTTTTTAGTTGTGTTTGTATTCTCCTTTCTAGGAGAGGCCGTGGGTGGAGCAACTTGGAATCCCACTGTCTTTGTTGCTTATTTTGCTTTGGCCATTGCCAGGTATTTTGACATGTTGCTTGTTTTGTTTATTGAATTTTATGGCTCTCAATGTATTTTTGTAGTATTTTGTAGAAGCTTGATTTCATCTTGCATGTTGTCAGTAGTTTGTAGAAATCTTAGGAAAGAATGCAGCTTTTGCTTGAAGCCTAGAACTTTGTTTACTCTATTTATTTTATTTGTAAAAGAAGTTCCAGATTCAATCCAATTTTCCTCATTACTCTTCTACTAGCTTTGTCATAGTTTTGTAGCCTTCCTTTCATGGATTTAAAGACTTGCACCAAGTCCTGACATCACCACATTCTTAGCAACCTGCATTTTATTTTTATTTTTTCATGGAAATATATCATACATAGTGGGGTTGCTTTTAATTAGGTTTGGAAGCATGTGGATAATATTTGGATGAATAAAATTTTTTACACACATTTAATCTCCATATAGAGTGGCAATTATTTTTTAATATAGTTCCAAGTTTATTGAAATAAAAAATACACATTTAGAGTTTTTTACCCTCTAATTTGGTAAGGTGTGCACATAAATGAGGTGTTGATGAGCCCTTGTAATAGCATGGAGAGATAAATGAGGATTGAGGTGTTGGTGGGACCTCGTATTAATATTGATTCTATTTGTTCATGGTGATGAAAAAAATCATTGTTGTTTTCCAAGAATATTCCTAGAGTATGATGAATTTCTATGTACTGTGATAGTAAGAGTGAGGTACCAAACTACCACCAAAAGAGGGCATGTTATGTGATGATTTATTAAGATTTATCTCCTATTCAATATTTTTGTATATGTTTTCTTATTTTTATATATGGTCTTATACTTTATCAAAATTTTTTCCAAGTCTTCTCAATATCTTATATTTTAGTAAAAGATTCGCCAGGACTTTACAAGTTTTTATAATTTAGTGAATGACTCACTAAGATTTTACAAGGTTTTATAATTTAATGAAAGAAATGTCAATATTTAACAAGATTATGTAATTCAATGAGAAATTCACCCAAAAATTATATATACATAATATAACATTGATAAAATAACCTTCATATTTTCCTATATATCACGGGGATTCACACATTTATTATACATAGAAATTTACGGGGGGTTCTTAAATGTTTCCCTGAGGATGACCATGTGAAGGTAAACTAAACAACTGCATCTTAAGTATTTGTTTTTCTTTTGGCCATTTTGGAGAGACTTTCTTTTTCAATAAATTTGCTTTACAAGTTCTATGTGTTTATTAAGTTGGACTTTGCATTGACACTCTTGCAGATATTGATAAACACGATTGCTGATATTTCAAGATCTGTCAATTATATTCATCAATGCAACCAATCATTAAATCTGGCTATTATTGAAATGGTAATTTCATTTAAAATTGCATCTTCAATCTTAACTGATCCAAATAGGGATATGTTTCTCATACCAAGTCCACCAAACAACACTTGTGTTAGTAATATAGGACCATCACCAAGATGTGGTATCAAGGTTACTCCCTTTATTGCCATGCTTGTCTCATCAAGGACACTAGATTTCAAGAACTCCCCAAGCAATTCAGAAATAAGTTCTGTTGAAAATGTGCTTCAAACACAAATATGTCTACCTACAAGAATTAGTGTAACTTTGTACAATTCCACTTCATATTTGTTGTCTTAGCCTTGTGACAAAAATTGTGACAACAATGACAATATCCATAGAATTTTCTTTTGTATTTTTTGCTTGTGATGATTCTTTTCATTGGCATGTCTTTTGAATTTTTTCATCTTTTGAAAATGAGCAGAGTTCTGATGACTGGAATTAGTCTTCCTGTAATTCTTCTGCTCTAAGGGTGTATCATTGGGAACATCAAACTGGCATTTAACATTTTTAGCATCACTTTGAATGAGGTAGCTTGATTCTTTAACGACATGTTCTTGATCATATCCAAGTCATGTTTTATCCCTGGAGAATCTTTGTAAGCTGAGGAATTTATTAAGTGCTTCAGTACTTTCTTTGAAATTTTCATTAACAGTCTGCTGATCTTTCAGCCTTTCTATTTCTTCCTTGAATTTGGAAACTTATTGTTTTAAGCTCCCAGCCTCTTTCATGCTAACCATCACTTGTTGTATTGATTTGTGCAGCTCTTCTTGGAGGGTCTTGACTTCCTCTTCTTTTGACTTTAGATCTTCTTGGTATTTTGACAATTGTCCTTTGAAATATTTGTTCCTTCTTCTACATTTTTCAATTTCCTCAAGGGAACACATGAGTTCAGCCTCTAATTCCACTTCTCCTTCCACATCTGATTCCTCTTCTGAAGCTTGAGTTACTGCCCCCATGAATAGATTTTCTTCATCTTCATTAACAACCTCGAAAATAACAAGGATTGCTTTTGCTATTTATTCAACTGAATAGAGCTTCTCCAATTTGACCCAGAGTTCCTTAGCTGAGATGCATTGTCCTATCTTCTCTTTCATGGGTTGAGATAATCCATCAAGTATGGCCTCCATTTCCCTTGAGTTATTTTTCTTGAACCCTTTCTGAGATGTAGTTCTTATTATTTTTGGTGGGATGTAATCAGAGATTACTAAATTCCATACACCATATCCTAATGAATGTAAGTATACACTCATTCTTTTTCTTCATGCTACATATTCTCCTTTATTAAGTGTTGGAACTCTGTTGGAAGCCATCCCTTCTTGTTGATCCATAGTGGTTTTTAATAGGATCTTCCTTCCAGTGGTTTAAACTATAATGAAGGATCCTGCTCTGATACCAATTGTTGGAATATTGGACAATAATGAGAGGGGGAGTGAATCAGTATTGATAACGTTTAACAATTTAAACCACTTTTAACTTATTTATTAACACACAAGATCAACAAGATACACGGAACACAACTTTTATCTTGGAATCCCAATTGGGAAAACCACAAACACTTTATATAACTGAAAAATTATATTTACAATTGTTTTTGCAAGCTACAACTTGCTGGAGACTACAATCCCCAATTTTGTCAACTACAACTGAAGGATGCTACAACACCCTAGTTTCTTCCTGCTACAATAGACAAGGATGCCACAACACCCTTTTTATAAGCTATTACTTAAAGGAGGCTATGACCACCTATTTTATCAGCGACTACTGAAAGGATGCTTCAACACCCTATTTACCAGATACCACTGGAAGGAGGTTACAACCGCCTTGTAGGCATGTAGCCTGCCCTAACATCACCTTACCTCCCTAATTTGATTTTATAACTTCAATGGGATATACATCTGTTTATACTTTCACTTTCCTTTGTTTCTGATCTTCAATCCAAGCTCTAGTGACTTCCTCTGTTCCTTTTATTCTTTCTCTAATATCTGTACTGCTTCAGATCTTTATTTAAGCACATAGTAGACACTCTCATCTTATTTTTACCTTCTCTGGATTCTACACTGCTTTAGGTCTTCATATCGAATATACAAAGACTCTGTTATGTTTATTTAGATGCTCATATTCAACACCAAGAGACACTTTACTTCCAGAATCAAACTCTGTTTAATATATTCAACATCTTCATATGAACCATCGTGTCTTTTCATCAAAACCTGTATTAAACAATTAATTATGTCCTTCTAAAAGAAACTCGTGTCCTTTCACAAAGAATATGTCTCTGTTTATAATTTAATAAAATCTGCTTCATTATCTTTTTATTAGTTTATTCATGTAGCTTATCTTTTGTTATCATATCTATGTTTATGAATAATACGCTTTTATTTATACTTTACTTAAGGAATAATAAACTCCGTTTTACATGAATTATAAAACTATTTATTATATTTTTGTTTAATAATAAACAATTTATTTCTCAGACATTAACTAATCCAACATTCCCCAAACAATAGCGTAAAGCCTTCTTAATATATGCATGAGTATATTAATTATTTATTTCATGACATATTAGTTGTTAACTTATTCCTGTAGCTTATCTTATTTTTGTTAACTTTGTAATTTATTCCTTTGTTTTACACCGAGTTTTCCCTGCCATCACGTCCTTGGTTATTCCTTTGTCATTACTGAAGTCCTTTGACATTAGTGAGTCTTTCACTGAGTTTTCCCTTCCATCATGTCCTTAGTTATTCCTTTGTCATTACTGAACTCCTTTGACATCAATGACAACCAAATTCAACAGTATAAGTCATACATGATATTACAATTGGGTGCAGTATGAGCATTAGGGTTGTTATTGATGTGGCGCAGAGGGAATCTAGGGCCTTTGGGGGTCCCTTCCAGCGGTGGTGGGGGTAGTTGTAACGAATGATCTACAGGGATAGTCATGGCCACCTTATCTGTAGTGATGGTTTCAGAGGTTGAACCATACTGATTACGGTGCGTCTGAAGGTTGACCTCGGAAGAGGACATCATTAAAACATGGTAAGTTCCCGAGTCAGTGGGTTGACTAATAGGAGTAGCATAAGTAACCAGATGTTGTGGTGCAGAAACCCCCTTAGGGGGTGCTAAAGGTTGGGTGGCAATGACCCCTTGCGTGGGTAATAGGTTCTACAACACTGTAGGTTGTGCATTGGGTTACGGTGGGTTTAGCGGTGCCGAAGGTGCAACATGCCCTTGATGTTGGGCGTCCTCACTCCAGAGTTGGCGGGTACACGCCAAATGAGGACAATTGTGCGTATAATGACCATAAACTATACAAATAGAGCATGGATGGTTCGTACGTAAGTTGGGGTTCTTACCTTGTCGTGGTGGTTGGTCGATATTTTGGTTACCCACTGTGGCACCATTATTATCAGGGGGATTTCCACGGGATTTGGTGGTTGACCACCTCTGCCGGGTTGTTGGTTATTTCCTCAGTTACGACCACATATCCTACTCTGTTGGCCTTGTTGGTTCAGTTGGGAAGGTTGGTTCTATTAGGCATAAACTTTCCCTTGTGGAACAGGAGGAGTTTGGGTTTGGGTGGGTGTCAGTGCAATCGGTTGGGGGTAATAAACAGGAGGAGCTAGAGGTTGTGTGGGCATGGGTGCGGCCAATGGATTGTAGTAAGCAGGTGGTGTGGTAGGGGGGCATATGCTGGTGGGTTATGACCATAGGAATGTGCTGGAAAAGAGGGTCCATGGATATTGGGGTTTTGGGCTAGTGGAACATACAAACGTGTTTCTCTAGAATGAGTTGTCGTGTGTGAAAGGTCAGGGCCACCACTCATGGAGAGTGGCATAGAACTAGGTGTAGTGTTATAAACAGGCGTTGAGGCTAGAGGCATATGGACATAAGGTTGACTAATAGAGGCAACATGGCCAATGATGCGATCGACAGCATGATATGCCACCGAGGCATCCTTCCGAGAAGAATCAGCGCGATGAGCATCGAGTATAATGGTGTAAAGGTAGCCCGACTGTGCATAGATAAGGTCAAATTGTTGGGCTTTAAGTATGGCTTCTTCTTCAGTTTGGGGCCATTTGGATGCCACATCCTTGGAGATGGATGGTATGAGAGACTTCAAAAACCAATCTAAAATGATACAGTCATCTAATTTGATCTTGCACAAACTACGATGCCACCACCACTCATGGATATGGTTAGTGATGTGGGTAGCCGTGTTTTGTCTACAAGATAGGAGAATCTCAACACTAGTGTCGAAATGGATGGGTAGCTGGAAGAACTGCAGGAAAGTCGAAGCGAGGGAATCAAAAGTGGAATGCGTCTCGTGGGGCTAGTCAATATACCACTTGGCTGTAGCACCAGTGAGCGTTCGTTGTAAAAAGCGTAGGTGGATCGAGTCATCCACTATGGAGTTGGAGGAACACCATAATTTGAAGGACATGATATGGTTCTGGGGGCCCTCACCACCCTTCCCCTAGAACTTGGGGATGTCTGAAGGGAGTTTTGTGGGCATGGGAGGCTAGGAGGGGTCATGTCGGATGAGATCATTAGTCAATCATGCCAATTATGGGAGGTTAATACTGGCCATGAATGAAAAACTAGTAGGAGTATGTGACGTGGTCGAAATGACCTGCATGCTAGACATGGAGAGAATCATGGGGCCAACTCTACCGAGTGGTGGTGTAGTGGCATGAGTATTAATTGGAATCGCAGAACCACCTGGTGGGGGTGTTGAGTGGAGGGATCGGTTCCCCAAAGGGTACCGCTAGTAACTAACGAGACTGTAGTCGGAATAGATCCACTACCGATGGGTATGGATGCAGTGGCAATGTGTACTATAGTGTTTGGGGAGGTCCTATAGATGTCATAGTGGGTATAGATGTTGAAGTGGTATCAGGGCCAGTGGTGGATCTGCCTCCAACAATCGCGCCATAAAATGGGTTGGGATTCACGCCATCCATGGGGCTAGACGGAGTTATGTGTATGGGTGAGTCTAACTCAAAATCAGATGTGAAATAAGGGGCGTCGGGATGAAGATCCGGCGACGAATATGTGCGTCTCAAGGGAGCATGATGAGTGGGGTCTAATGGACCGTACTGCGAGGAGTTCCCCCGTAGGTGACAAGAGTGTCTCAGTGAAGCAATGGTGACAAGTGTGTAAGTGATAATGGGATATGGTCTGAAAACATGCTAAAAAATCCTAGTGCAACCGAGTGTGCAAAATGAGAACTCAAAATAAAAACAACATGTAGGCCAACAATAAGCTCAAAATCACCTACTACAACAGTGTGCTACAACAAGTGGAGCGGTAATAAAATCGTCAGAATACCAACAAAGTAGCACTCCTAGAAATAAAAAGACTCACTAACCTATGGAGTATAGGAGCATGCAAACACTTATCTAAAAGATATGGAAGCTCACTCAAAGAGTATCCCCTGCAGGGTGATGAAATCCGTAGTCAGGAAATATGAAATGGATAACCAAATGCCTAAGGGATATCCCTCTATTGAGAGGGATCCCGGGTAAAGGAGCCCTAGAAGAATGGAAACTAAGCTACCATGTTCATGGCACGTCCGAAAAGGTGTTCTGCGGATTCAGTTCTTTGGCCGTTGCACACCCGGTATGGGTAGAAACATGCATGATGAGAACAATGAGTAGGTGTCCTTTGGTATAGAGTGGAGAGCGGTATTCCACTCAAAATTTCGGAACCAGCCTTGCCACTTTCCCTCTTAGGGGAGATTCCCTCCAACAAATCGATGTCAACCATACCAATAGATATTAGGGGATTTTGGCTCCATAAAGGACAACAACTATGTCTCAAATGTGTATGATAGAGGGGGTGTTATTTGGATGCCTAAGCCCAATGTCCCACCTAGCTACAAAGTTGTTTTTGGATCCCCAAGTGGGGTTACATGTGTGTTCAATTAAACCAATTGTAGTCTCACTTGGAACTTAGGGAGTGAATGGGTGCACAAGTGGTGTAAACAACCCAAGATACACTGAGAGTAAATGTTGAAATAAATAACTAAAAATGAAATAAACTATGGTGCAAGAACTAAAAATAAGTATTGATCATACCAAGCCACATATCGATGGGAATCGACCTAGCGGAGTCGCCAAAATTGTAGCTAGTGTTTTCACACAAGCTAGTAAAAAAGAGCACTTACTAAGGAATCAGGATTATGGAACCCTTAGTAACAGTTTGTGAATGGATAGTGTGTGAGTGCAAATAGAAAGTAAAAAATGCTGGAAATTATGGCAATAAAATAAAAATCTAAACTTAAATGCTAAATACCTAGAGATATGCCATGAGAATCAAATAATATTTTTTCTATTATAAACAATGGTTTACAATATTTAGTTACCTCCAAGTGATGAGTAGATTGGGGCCCTCGCATCCGTATGAAGGGTGGTGCTACGGGTCTTGAATGTTCCTTGCTCTTCTCTGAATGCTCGAATGGTGGCCGAAAATCAACCAGAATGGGGAAAATCAAGCTCAAAGGGAGGCTATGGTTTCAGTGGGAATTTCGGACGCATAATGGTAGGGAAGAGTGAACGAATGATGTTAAATGGGGGGACTCCACCACCCTTTTATAGAAATTTTGAGTGGTAGTGTATTTTCCTGTGGTATTGGGCAACCACTAGTATTGACCAGTGGTATTTGATGGTTTCCTTCATTTTTATTTTATTTTGACTATTTCCCCTTTTTCTTTTTCTTTTATTTTTATTTTTTGGGGGATTTTGACCATTTTTTGGAGGATTTTAATTAATTGTTGAGGGAAATAATGATTTTTTTCCCATTTGGTTACCAACTTAGGAATTTTGGTTTTTTGGAGGCCAAATATGTAGGAAAAAAAGTATGATGGTTATGTGACTAGGGGGATGATCTAGGTGAACAATTTTTTGGTCTTAACACCTGCGCTCAGGTGCCTGACACCGTTGTTGTAGCATGGAGCCTTGTTCTTATAATGGAAGAATGAGAGTCTCCTTCTTGTTTCGGTCGAGATATTGCACATACAACGCACATACCCAAGTGTAGTAAAGAACATGACCAAGGTATTGACAATGCATAAATAATTTTAACCAAAGCAAGTCGTACTTGAGGGGTACCCATGTATTAGAGTGTCTTGATGAACTATTAGGAATATGTATTGGTTGGATTCATGTCGAAGAGATTGGGGAACTGATCGCAGTGGTGCTAATGGTTTGTAAAACATAGCTACGGTTTGTATGTGGGGTCAGTTTGAAATTCGTGTCAATTGAATATAAATAGGGGTGGGGCCCGCATTTCAACACCATTTGTACTATTCGCTAAGGACCTGCTAGAGAATTTTTTGGTGATTCTGGGTGATCCAAGGATCTGTTGACGAGCCACAGGTTTCAAGTATGTCATAAGCTTATCTATTTCAATTTGGGCTGGGTAGAATTAAGAAGATTGAGCCCCTGGGTTTCCAGGGGCTTGATTTATCCCTATTGGGTGTGCAAGACTATGGAGTCAAGTTATGTATCAAGTTCCAATTCAAAACCTCGTTTGCGTTGGATTCAACGAATGCATTGGTTTTTCTTGGTATATGTGTGAAAGTAATGGTTTCAAACTATCGAATGAGAAGGCGCACGCGCAAAAACTTTCGGAAGAGGAGTGGGTTGAGGACACAAAATACATTATTTAACTGCAAGACGACTAGTTGTGAGTCAAGGTGGACTTGCAGATGGTGAATTCCAAGGTGGAGCTCATCGCTTAATAGACCTATGAAGACATCATATTCTGCTTGGTTATTCGTCAGTGCCTCCAAGCAGACTCCACCGGTGTGTTGGAGTGCATGGAAGGGGGAGTAGATAACTCAGGAAGTTGATGCTAGGTTCTTGGACCATCGACTTGCCCCATCCGCGTAGCCAATGTAGATGCTTGTTTAAGAGGTTATATGCATAGAGATGAGATAGAATTATTCTCTGACTTAAATATTCTCTGACTTAAACAAAGGATGGGATAAAATAAAGTAAAATGTGACACAAAAATAGAAATATCAACGAGAGATGCTAGATGAATTTTTTTGTTTTATGGGGGTTGTTAAATGTAGGAATTTTCGTGGGGTATTAGTTGTTAATACGATGGGAGGTCATCCAATTACTTAAAATTGGGAGCCCTTGATGATGTTTTAATTATTTGGGAATGCTTGTGGGTTACCTATGTTTTTGTAGGAAGACGCGGAATCACTACAAGTGAGGATGCCTACTAAGGGAGATTCAATGTCAATGGTATCTGATAAGGTAGTTATTATTGCCTCCGTTTGTGGTCCATGTGGGGGTACATGTAGGAGAGAAAGTTGACCTTGCAGTATCATTAGTTTGAGGCGAGCTTCTCATTCGGTGCGTAGAATGGGGCATTGTAATGAGAAGTGTGAGGTCTCACCACAAGATCGAAGGGTCGTGGAACTCGAGCATAGAAGTGTTCATGTACATCCTGGGAGTTGGCTTGATCCAAAATGAAAGTGATGGAACTAGGAGGAAGAATATGCGTGGAATTCCCACAGGAAGAGAATTCATCATGTGGGGCAGTCATCGTAAGATTAAGATGTTGAGGATCTTGCGACATTATAAGCTCCACCACGAGACTTGCTACTTGGGTAGCATGTCTCGGAGGGATGACTGATGGTGTCGCTAATGTAGTGACCATACTAATAGGTGTTGATTCCTGGTTCAGGGAGGGAGGTTCCTCAATCATCACTTGAGTGAGACTAATGGTTTCCAACCCATCCCGAAATCGAGGTAGATCGGGGAAATGGTTTGTATAGTTCCCATACTGCGAACACATGGCACATCGTGATTCGTACATAGTGTCTTGGATTTAGGTGTGGGAGAGGAAGAGGTGCACCATTTTACCATTGGTGGAGCATGGGTTATGCTAATGGGGGTGTTAAGCAAATTTCTTAGCTCCAACAAAGTGGGGCAGAGGTTGGTCGCATGGCCTTGTTTCTCAGAAAGAGAACATGGTGGTGTAACTCTTTGTGTGGGAATATTGGTCATCACTGGGGATTTTAACCTATGTTGGTTGATTCCCCCTGCTTTAGGTTGAGCGAATACTGACGATTCAGATGTGGGGTTTGGTAATAGAGGACCTTTCAACTTTGGTTGCATGGTGTCCCCATTAGTGGTCTTTGTGATGACCAATTGCGGTTTAGTTGTGGATGTCATAGGTTGGGCTATGGTAACCAAGGATGTTATGGGCCTTGTTGTCGTAGTATCCGAAAAAGTGACAAACTCATAATGAGTGACTAGTTTTGAATCCATTTCTGGGTAGGGTGGTGTTAGGTACCATACCGGGATACCCAAAGTGACCCCATGTAGAGTTAATTGAGCCATAACCGACATCCCTTGTACTCATGTGTGAGGGTACAAGAATGGGATTTGGAATATTGGTGGAACTGATGGAATCAATGTTTGTTCAATGCCATGACTCATCGGCGGTGTTGATGGTGGTGTTGAGGTGGAGGTGGCTCCATTTTCGGTGGTGAAAATTGTGCACATTAGGCCATTGGTTGATGTGGGGATCTTGGGTGGTGGTCCCAAATATACTCCTAACAAATTGGAGTCCTTATACATGCCGTGGGAAATGTCAACATACGGTTGATTATCACCGATGATAGTGGGTAGGACATTGTCAGGATTGCTTCTAGTGTTGGGATCATAGTAGTTAAGTTGGTCAAGGGTGAACGCCTTCCCATTTAAGGGAAACATCATCATACAAAATACTGAGGAGGTGACCGCCTTCATGGTGTACATGTAACTACGTCCCAATAGGATGTTGTAGTCGAGTTCTGCGTCGACGACTTTGATTTTGATCATAAACATCTTCCCCCTAGCTCTATGGGGACATTTTGGTACAATCCTCTTGGTTGGGATGGTCGCCCATCATATGCGCGAAGAGTGATAAACAAAGGGACCAGCTCAAGTGACCCTAAATTTTTCCAGACTTTCGAGGACATTACGCAAGTGGATGCACCTTCATCGATGATGCAATGATGAATCATTATGTTCTTTACGGTGACTGGGACTTGAAACGCGACTAACAAGGGTAGTCGCGGTTCACCTTTGTCAAGATCAAGGGTCATGAGACGCGAGTCAGAAGGGTTGACGACACTGAGTGCATTGAGTTATGAATTCCGTTGAGTTGGGCATGACTGTAGCACTTCCAACATGGACATGGCTACAAGTGATTAAGCATGGACATCCATAATATTGTAATTGTGGGAGGATTTCATGTGGGGGTTATTAGGGGTAGGCCGAAGTAGAACCTTGAGAATTTGTGGGATTTGTTTGGAACTCGAGCGTGGTATTTGGATTGGCCCCCCAGAGGGAATAATAGATTCTTCCACTTGGGGGGTGTCAGGCTTATCATAACCCCCACCTCGGGTCTGAATATTCACATAAAACGTGTAGATATTTTGAAAAGAGCCATCACTGGGGGGGAGAGGATCTTCTTGTTGTGTAACGATCCCTTGGTTTTCAAAGGGTTGTTGTAATATAGTGGTTTGGGGCCGGGGAGGGTTTGCAATCTGAGGGGGATTTGTCACTGTATTCTTCTTGGCTTACAACAAATGTTGGCAGTTAGGGATAAGATGAGAATGATGGGTGCAATGACTATATTTGTCGCATATGGAGCAACATTAATTGGTACTCATGTTGGCGTTATTCCCTTGTTTGGGGGTACTTTTATTCCCCGTGTTTTGCTTACCTGTATTCTGGTTTTGCTGGGGAGGGGGGTTTCCCCCTTGTGCTGGGTTTTGGTTTTGCTTGTTCTTCCGTTTCTTCTTCCCCTGAGTCTAAGGATTTCGGGGGTTTTCCATGTTAAATTGCTCAAACTATTGAACTTATTGAACATAAGAAGGTTGAACCAGGTTAACCCCCATGTGAGATGTGGGTTTCTGACCAATCGGGTTTGGGAATGGGTAATAAGGGTTATATCCTGAGGGTGGGATAAATGTGTTTTGTGCTGTATAAGGGGTGGACGTAGGAACAACTTGTGCCGTTGGCGGTGTAAGAACTGTTTTCATTTGGCTAACATTTGGGTAAGTAGGACTGTAGGGTCCATACTGTAACTGATCAAATGATGGGGTTGGTACCAGTGTAGGGGGGTACCGACGCAGGAGGCATGGATGGGTATTGTAGAGTCATGTTAAATGGTGTCGAAGTGATAGGAGGAACCCTTCCTAAGTGGGAAATGGACCCAATAATCCCATCTGTCGAATGTCACGAGCCCATAGGTGTAGGATCCAATGACCGATGCTGAGGGGCATCCGGAAGGATGGTGTAAAGGTAGCTATATTGTGCATAATGAGATCAAATTGATAGGATTTTCAGACTTTCCTCTTCCTCGCTTTGAGACATGGACGTGGCGACATCTTTAGATATGGCGCTTTGGAATGATTTGATGAATCAATCCAATAAAAAGGGTGGTTTTATTTGAATTTTACACAATGTGCGGTGCCTACGCCACTCATGGATGTGGTCCGTGATGTGGGTGGATGTATTTTGTTGAAAATCTGTGAGAATTTCGATACCAAGGTCATGTCGAATCAGAAGCTGGAAGTAAGTATGAAATGCGGTTTCCAATGTCGCAAAGGTGGCATGGGTCGCTCTCGGTAGGTTTACATACCATTTGGATGTCGTTCCAATGAGGGTATGTTGGAAGAGGCGAAGCCTCACGAGTTCCTCCACTATACTATTAGATGAACACACTAAGTGGAAAGACATGACATGGTTGGAAGGATCATCCCCTTGCTTTCCTTCAAATTTAGGAATTTTGGAGGGAAGTTTATCCGACATAGCTGGCCATGTTGGATCATGTGAAATGGAGTCATTGATCAGTTTGACCAAATAAGGGAGATTTAAACTAGCCATGAAAGGTAGGGTAGGGTGATTTGGTCCCGCCATTGTGTGTTGGGTGTGGTTTTCGTGATGGGGATATGCAGGTGGTGTTGAAAACAACGAGTTACCTCCTATGAGAGAGAAGGGGTCAAAGGGGTCAAAAGGATCTCTGAGAGGAGGAGCCGAAGGGATGCCTCTTCCGACAGTGGAGGAAGTGGTAGGATTCTCACTTTCTCCGAGAGGAGAGAATTTTATAAGCAAATATCATCCTCTCCCAAATGATCCTATCAAAGTGTCCTAGGAGAGGCCTCATCTAGAGTACCTTCCTTGTGAACCACGGGGAGAAGGTGTAAAAACGGTCCTCGATATTGGGGAGAAGACTTACAATCTTTGGGACTGCCTTAGGGGGTTGTTTTGTTCCTTAATGCGGAAGGATTTGTGTCAAGTGAGAGTGATGGTGGAATTGAAAGCAAATGAACAAATGCAAAAATATGCCAACCACAACAGATGCAAATATGGTGCAATAAGTGAGTGATATGTGAAAGAGTCAGTTTTAGTGCAAGAGTTCCCACATGTAGGTTCTTTTTAATTATGAGTTAGTGAAATTGAATTTAAAAATAAAGTAAATACAAATTCCCTAAAAATACCTAAAGTAATTCCTCTCAAATGTAACTAGGCCTCCCAAAAGTGCAACTGATGGTGACAATGGGGTCCACACACCAATTGACTAGTGGAGGTGAAAAATATCTAGTTCTATCGGCAATTGGGCCAATGTTCCAGTCAAGATGACTTGGAAACACCTCCCAATGTAAATAGCTAACTTCAGGATTCAATTGCACTCACAATTTATCCTTGGTGATGCCCTAAGTTTGGCCACTAAGATACCTTGCGACAAGTGTGTATCAGTGGTTCATCCTGCATGGTATAGTGTCATCTCCCTACAAAAAGATGAGTGGATTGTAGGGGAGAGCAGGGAAGCTATACCCTGACTTTCACCTCCTTGGTCATGTCGCACTTTTGATCCGGGTTTTCTTTGAACACTTGCTTATAGCTAGATTTTGAAAGTACCCTATAAGTCAACAATGCTATGCTTCAAAATATCGCTAATGAAACTAGAGTGGTGGGCATTAATGGATTCCTGGCCCAATCAATCCTACATAACTAAGATGTTATTTTGTGACCTCCTATGGAGGATTTTAGTTGGTTGGACAGTTACAAAGTTGATTTTAATAGGTTTTTAATTTCACTTAGGGAGTGTAAGAGAGGTATTTCACAATCCCTACCTTTCTGATTCACCATGCTCACAAGAAGTGCGAGATGAAGAGCATACTCGAATTAAAATATTCTTTTGGTCTCTTAGTGTGTGCTAGTGGTGCAAACACATGTGATAAATGAAAATCAATTGTTGGCAAATTAACTATAAGATTATAAAGTAAATTCAAGAGTAGATGTTCTTTTAACTCTAAAAGATGCTCAAGGTGCTTTGCAAATCAAAATGATAACTAATTTTAAAAAGTGTGCAATGAAGGTATTTCACACTTCTCACCCTTTTCTGATTCACCAAGCTCACAAGAAGTGCGAGGTGAAGAGAATACTTAGGGAGACAAGAGTGTTTAGGTCCTTTCTTGTGTGCAAAAAGTAGATTCTACACTAGAATTAATCCTAAAAACATGTCCATTGTGCATAAACAAGAAAGGTCTTGAATACTAGTGAAATTCAATGAGGCCCGTTAAAAGCCCCAAGGTTGGTTACCTAGGTATGTTTCAAGAGATATGAAATATTTACACCCTAATATTGGTCTAGGTGAACTAATTACTAAAAAGATAAGTAATTATTGCAAATTAACTTAATTTAAGTTCATTAGTGAGCAGCAAGGGGGTGCAAGATTGTAGTATGCAGATCTAAAAATCAAATGAAAAGATTGTAGTGCAGCCAAACAATACTTTTCCGTGTGATAGCACCTCAAAATACAAAACTGATGCATTAGTAGCGTGGGTAGAACACATACAAGGTGTGCAGGTCGTGAACTGATTACCTGCATGGGTAGCGTGACTGTCGAAGCCGTTTCCACGCGTGTAGCATGTCCAAGAGGTAAGGATCCATGCTTCTGTGTAAAAATTAATTGGGGGTGACAGGGGGGCAAATTATGGAGCAAGAGGTGGTAGGCCTGATCTCCTACAAATGATAAACATCTAGAATTAATTTCTTAGCATAAAAAAACCTAGTTTAAAATAAATGAACACAAATAAGTGGAGTCACCATTAGAACTGTTGAGGGAAAAATATAACAAGTGTGAGAAATCTTCCCTTCTATCCTTGAAACCTTCATCCAAGGAAACAATAGTAGCTATGGGTTAGGAAAGCCAAGCACCCATAATCTACAACAACTTCAACAAGCCTAAACTATGCTTAAAAAGAAGAGATTTCCCCTAGAGGAAGGAAGCAACAATGGAGAGAAACTCTTTCCCTTTAAAGTAATGTGGCAAGGGAGCTTGGGAATGATCACAATGATAGCAAGAGGTGGGCTATGAGAAAGCTCAAAAAAAAATCCAATAGCATAACCTTGCTCTTGATTTCTCTCTACAAAATGCATGCCAATGGCTTCCTTATATAGGCGAAGAAGTGGCCAACAAACAACTAGATCCAATGTAAACTCATATCCTCCATGAACTAGTTCCAAGGTACACCAAGGGGGATATTTAATTCCACCAAGTGTGTGAGGAGCTGAATTTGGTTCTTTGGAGGTGATGGAGCCTTCATTGTGCCGTGGGAAGTAGGTGGTCCTGTTGTTTTGACAATATTGCGATTTTCAAAGGAATAACAGCGTGAGTATTATGCTGGAACTGAACTGATAACCCACGCTATAGCACGAGTTAACAATGGTTCGGTCGTGTGACCTCTTGTTTTGACTGATCTTGGGAATTTTGGACTCATGTCGTCTTTTGAATTTGTTGAGGATGCCTATGCTGAGTTGCATTCTTTATGTTAATGACACCTTACTGCAAGAATCGTCGAAATGTCGCATGTGTGCAAAATTTAGGTGTTAACACCCTTCAAGGTGAAAATGAGAGGTCATATGGACAAAAGTATACTAGAAAGACACAATGGACAAGAGTTCTCATTAGTAAAAGAAGAAAAACGAGAAAATGTTGCAACCGCACTTTCCTCGTTTCGCCCGTGAATGTGAGATTTTAAATCCTCAAAATCATTTTGAGTTGGCATTCATTGTCAATAATGAATGAGAGATTGGAAATATGGTGGACTAGTGGTTTGATATTTTCTTTTGGTCTGGACGAATAGGTGCAATACTTGACAACAATAAAGTTCAGGTTGATTTTCCAAAACCTCCCGTTGGTGAAGGTATTTCTTATCAAGATAACCGCAAAGATCTACTCCCAATATTGTTATGGTCTATTGAATCTGGTTGGAGTTTCCCTTTGTGTGAGAATAAAGAAAATTCCAGACCTTGTGTACATCTAAGCATACCCTTGAAGATTGATACCGAATGAATTTTGCATGTAGATATTCCAGTCGAAAACCCTCCTGCAGAAATATTTGAAGAATTATATCATCAACATGGAGAAGAGCTTGAGAAGCTTCATAGTAACCCTGAGTATGATGACAAGATTTTTGATAACATTCTAAATAAATATGTGTCATATAGATTTGATCAAATTTTTGTCATTCATAATAATCTTAGTGAAATTGAGATTATGTTCATCTACTTTTTGAAATTGATGGTGGAAAGCAATGCACAAGTGAAGCATGAGTAAATCTAAGATGTTGGTAGAACTGAAAAATCATCCAGAAGTCATAGTAAATGGTAAATAGATTTCAAAAAAATGATTTGTGAAACCATTGCAATATAGCAAGGGATGAGCCCAAAGAAGTTGGAATTTATAGTCTGACGCATAATCTAGGTGATTCACATCAAGAATGTCGTTAGGTTGGAGAAAAATCAAGCATGGATGCCTCTCTTCCTCATATTGATATCACTCAAAACAACCGTCATCAGTATACCTTGAATGATTCAGTTTATGAAACAGAAGGAAATACATTTCCTTTTTCAACCTATGAATGGGCTTGAGTGATACTTGAAAGAGCAAAGTAATTTAATCATGGAAAAGGTCACTTGAAGCATAAGTGCCCATATGAATACAACAATCACTTATTCTATGTGGATTGGCCAACTGGTAGATATTATAAAAAACATGTAAAATATTTAATAGGGGTTAGATCTAACATTTATGATAGCTCATCATATTTACAGATACATCCTTTGCCTGACATAATTCAGGACCTTTTCTCTACTGACATGAGGAAACTGGAATATTCTCCAATGTAAGGAAAGAGTGAATTGCCTGTTGATACATCACTTTCAACTGATCAGTTTCTCTTACATTGAGAGAGAAATGAAAATGGGAAGAGGACCTCGTGCATGGATGTTGATATGGTGTCATCATTTATGGCATTAGAAGAGCTTGTTAACAAACTTAAATGGATAAAAAGACTTGTGCAATTTGGATTTAAGCAAGGGTCAAATATGACGGGGACAACATGACAATTTTCAGGAAATTAAATGCCACACATGGACGTTGGTGGCAATCAAAAAATCATGTGTGATAATATTAGTTCAATTTTCTGGAAAATGAAAGACTCATCTAACATAAGGAATTATTTCAAGGGATAATAGCCAAATTCACATTAAAATGAGACTAGGATGGAGTGATGATTGTTAAGTTAAAGCATTATTGCTAAAAAAGGCACAAGTCTCCTGCTCTTAGATAAATATAGATAATGCACTAGATTCAACTCAATTTGTAGTGCCCACAGAGTGTATGGATGATAGGTTTCACTATGGAAGTTGTTCTATATCTAGAATTTCTTCAATACCTATATGTCAGCTATAATTTATTTGATGTTCAAGAAATCTCAAAAATATATCCATTGTAATGTACCCAATCATAAATTAGGAATATTATCTCCAAGGTTCCAACTTTAATTATGTTGATTTCCAACTTTTTCCCAAACAATGGCTTATGAAGGCTTAAGAAATGTTCTGATTCAACAACAGTGGAATATATGTGTATTTCTGATGTCCATTAAAGGTTTGAATATCATTAATGTTTTTAGAGTCCACTGATATGTGTCTTGAATCATATATGATATAAAATTGGAAGCTGGTAAAGAAACTAGGAACACTAGTTCAATTTTGGCCACATCGAACACGAGGTTTCCAACTCTTCCCAACCACTACCAGAGTGACTCGAGTTCTCCCAATATAAATTTAATGGACTCAAATAGACTCAAATAAAACTATTTGACCCACTGATAGACTCCAGATAACTTCCAAATAAGTATGAAAGACACCCTCTCAAGACTAGTGAGAAACTAGCTCGATTTCCCCCACATTGGAATACTAGTTTTTCAACTTGATCCAAACACCTTCTAATAGACTCTAATACTTCCAAAAACTTCAATAGAATAAAATACATCCAATAATAGATAAATGAATTATTAAAATACCTCAGGGGACTTCTATCAAAGTTTTACAATCAATATTATAAATTGCATAGCCATATGAGAACGATTTATACATGGAATCACCAATTACTAAGATATGAACACCATATGAAGACAACACTTGGATATTTATTATTCACTATATTTTAAAATTAATGACACTTATTACAATATTACATGTCTCTTACATATCTCGAAACTCATGAAATACTTAGTTACAGTTGTACAAATTTGAACCTCTACTAGAAGAGACACACAATGGAGTAGATTTGATAAAATGGGCACATATCGGTCATAAGGACACCTTTTTTGATGAAACAAAATGCGTTTCCAACTGGAAACAAATATTAACACAATGGAATAGGTCTCACATCCAATAAATTCTCATAAGTGTTGAAACGATAACCACCATTCCCGCCCTCCTTCACTGATCCAATCTCTAAATCAACAAGAAACACCACCAAATGATAGATAATCCCCCCAAATTGTTCCCTATGTCACATATCAATCATATAAATCCAATTAATTATATATAAAGTGAAAAAGGATCCAATGGTACGCCCTCCTCAAGCAAGAACCTACAACTCCAACACCAAAATGCCCGGAAAACACCATAAACTTCTGCTGCTACAACTTGAAATTCCAAACACTCGTGGATGAATTAGAACCAGAAATAGAAAAATATATAAACCTGCATAAACTGAATCTCAATTTATAAATATAAGTGATTCCTCCTCACCTCTCATTCACATGAATCACAACTGAGAAATCTAAGTGGTTTCTCCTCTCTTGCTAGCTAGGGTGGAATCTTTCACCACCGAAACTAGTTCTATAGGAAGGGAAACATATCCCAAGATTTATAATATCAATGGATCTCCAATACCAAAATCCCTTTCACTTGTGTCTTCATCCTTTTTATAAATCTTCTTGGAGCATTTCCCCCTCATTCTAGAATTCTCTCACAAGTATTCAATAAAATATTAATAAATGTTATTTTTATGAGAGAATGACACCTTGGGACTCATTTAATTCCTCTATAATGTAATTTTTCCAAATAATAACTTCATCTACCTTGGAAATTCGAATTAGAGAGGCTTAGCTTGATTTTGGGGAAGTAACACTAGCATGTGGGCCCACCCCTCTCCTCTAGCGCCTTCCTTGGCTAAATTTAGGACCTAAAACATGTCATAGGCTATCATAAGTTGTCATAGGACCCGATTCTTGTCATAATTTGTCATAGGTTTTCATATATTTTCTATTTTTATCACAGGGAGTTACAACCCATGAGATGCCTCCATGATAGGATTCCTTCCACCTTGGATGGGAGTTTTACCACATATTTGGATTAATTCCTCCACTAATGTGCCATCCTTTCCTAATTGTGTCCAGATCCACCTTATAATTAAAATTTGAGGGAGTTACAACTCATGTTGGGACCAACTCAACCTCCTTATGCACTATCCTTGTCCAATTTTTCCTAATGTTGCGTCATTTCACAATTTGGACATCAACAAAAGAAATATTTCACCCACATCACCACCTTGATAAGTTTTCATTACTTTACCAAGTGAATTAGGCCAATGCATCCATCCCCCTAGTCCAATGGAGTGGTCCATAGAAAAAAAAATGGGGATATTACAGTCCTCCTCACCCAAGATTTATTTTCCTCAAGCAACTTAAACATTGGAGTGCTAATGCTTCTTCTTCTTCCCTAACTTCTGCTCATTGATTTTTTTGCCTCCTTCCTTAGTGATGAATTTTCATAAGGCTGAAATTTCAAGTGGACCAAGTCATCAACTCTACATCCCACAATCTAATTGCACTAAGGTTGAAAATGATGTCATGGTTCCATCCCAATCGAAAGGAGGTGAAGTACACTCTGCTCAATGTATGGTCCTGCAAGGTACTAACATAGGAAAACTCCCGACCAATTTCAATAAGAAGAGTAAATCTATATTGCAACCACTCAATCAAATCCTCAACAAACTGGTCTGCTAAGAATATCATCATATGAAATCCAAAACTAACTCTCAACTCTGGGTCTAGTGCTGAAAATATGCCTTGCATTGTAACTCTAAGATACCCAACTAATATCTGAAAGGGACCACCATGATGCTGCTATGCCACTATGATCATAATAATCCCCTCTAGAGATAGACGCATCTCACCAACTGTCCTACAAACAATCCAGTTGAAACAACTGAGTCCCAAAATGATCCTAGGGTCCCAAATGAACTTGAGAAATGTAGATTGTCTAAGACACCTGAACCCAACAATACCAAGATCCCATTGTCTATGATACACTCCTGCAAGCATCATCACTATCACCTATAGCAATCTGTCACTCCAAGGAATGCCAGGATCCCACCACCAAAATGGGATTTCATCACTCCCAATACTGTTTTGAACCTTTGTGAGCCTCTCTAATAGAACATGAAGCTCTTGTAGTGCACTTTGCACACTGGTCCTATGGATCACATCATTGTCATCTATCTCATCCAACTGAATCAGGTGAGGCTCCCATGTCCTACTCTATGCTGCTATATCCAACACACTGCTAGTGTATGTTGAACCCATATCCCAGTGTGACTCCATATCTGTCATATATCCATCCACCCAATCCATGGATGCATATGCTCCCATACTTGCTAGTGCATAAGGCATGTGCTCAACCACCTCCTCCATGGATAAGCCTCTCTCCCATAGGGGCAGCTCATGAGCCACCTAATGCAAAACAAGTACCTGGATAACATTCCCCATGTAAACTCTCTCCTTAGGTACATGCAAATATGAATGCTCCTCATGAGGCTCCTCCATTGATCCATGAATGCAATCAACCATGTGCAATTGGCTATCTGAAGTGTAGGAGGAAGGGTGCAATCTTTCCAACATCCTACGAAGTTGTTCAACCTCCATATTTGATTCTTGAAGTGACTTTTGTGTGATCTTAAAGGAACCATGGGTGATTTCAATCTCATGGGTGAGCCTATTTGCTTCCTCTTCTTCTTCTTGTAATGCACTATGGTACATCTCAACAAGCTTAAGAAGATGATCTTTATCAGAAAGCAAGTGTAGGTAGTTTTCCTTCACGACTTCCATTTCCTTCCGAATTTCTTCAAAATATGCAAGGGAAGATTCTAATTTAAATATATCATCTATCCCTAAATCCCTCCAACAACAATCTGTCATCAATGAATTTGTGTCATCAAAATTTTTCATGGCTGTCCTAATTTATTCTTTGTTTACATTCAACTGCCCTACTAAAATATGTGGCTCATGGGGAAATTTATCCACTAGTTTTTCTTATTTGTTCCCATTATCATCCTCCCCAAAATATTATTCTTCCCATACATGCTCTACTTCTTCACATTCCTCAATTGGAATGAAAAATGGTGGAAGATAGGTTTCTTTATGTTGCCTTGTTTGGGCTGCCAACAAACCTGCTTTCATAGCTCCTTGGAACCACTCATTTCCCAATTCTTGATTTTTGTTTGCATCTTTTAAGGGATGGTATACAAAATTAGAATGTTTGTGGCATGAATCTCCAACACATAATGCATCTTTAGCATCCAAATCAACATTAGAAGATTCTATAATACCATTATCCTCATATGGAATGGATGTTATCTCATGATGATGCAAAGAAATATGGCTTCTGCAAAAATCTAAATTTTTGTCATATCTTGGTGTCACATCTTCATCATTCCCATGTGGTTGATCAGTGAGGGCATTCTGCTCGACTTTGTTTTCAACAGGAAGACTCAAGGTTGCAATTTGTGAGTCCTTTTGATCCAATTTCTCGTATGGCCGTGGTGAGTTTGTGAACATAGCTTCAATTTATTTGGGTCTCCCACATGATGGATGATTTTTGTTCTCCTCTTGGTCATATTTAGGATGAACAATGAAAGTGGATTTACTTCCTTCTGAGTCAATTCTACCATGGGTTCCTTTGGATGCTCCTTTTCTAGAGAAGCCAAATATCTTCTTCATAAGTCTTGATGCATAGAATTTCGATAATAAGGCTTGACACTGCTGCAAGTTATGCTCTATCTCTCGATATGTCTTGTATGGATTTTCATGGACCTACCTTATCTTATCCAATTCAAACTTCTTCTACTCTATGGTCGAGGCATGAAGGGAAGTGGGTAACAATCTTCCATCTACAAGTCTATCCATTGAAGAATTTCCAGCTTCAACATTGTATATGATATCACATAAAGAATCCTCCAACTCATGTCGAACATGCAATCCTACATCTATCCTGACAACTTCTTCATTGTCTTCTACTGAAGAAATGAAACCATCTTTATTGAATGTTTCTTCCCATGTTAAGCTCTCCTCAAGCTCCCAAGCATCTGGTTCCAACCTCATGTTTGCAACCCTTATTCAAGTGAGGGTTATGTTCTGCAATTTTCTTCAAAGTTCTCCTTTAGTTCCCACAGCTGTCCAAGACCATGATTTGATACCACAGTAATGTACCGAATTAGAAATTAGGAATATTATCTCCAAGGTTCCAACTTTAATTATGTTAATTTTCAACATTTCCCAAACATTGGCTTATGAAGGCTTATGAGATGTTCTCGTTCAACAACAGTGGAGTGTATGTGTATTTATGATGTACATTAAATGTGTGCAGCTCATTAATGTGTTTATATTCCAATGATATGTGTCCCAAATCATATCTGATATAAAATTGGAATCTGGTAAAGAAACTTGGAGCCATAGTTCAATTTTGGCCACACCGAACATGGGGTTTCCAAATATTCCCAAACACTACCATAGTTACTCGAATTATACCAATATAAATTTAATGGACTCAAATAGAATCAAATAAAACTATCTGGCCCACTGATAGACTCCATAGAACTTCCAAATAAGTATGAAAGACACCCTCTCAAGACTAGTGAGAAACTAACTTGATTTCCTCCACATTGGAATACTAGTTTTTCAACTTGATCCAGACATCTCCTAATCAAATATAATAATTCCAAAAATATTAAATAAGACTCGAATACATCCAAAAATAGATAAATGACTCAGTAACAGACCTCAGGAGCTTCTATCAAAGTTTTACAATCAATACTGTAAATTACATAGCCATATGAGAAAGATTTATACATGGAATCATCGGTTACTCAAATATGAACACCATATGAAGAAAAAAATTGGATATTCATTATTCACTGTATGGGAACATTAATTACACTGATTACAACAGTACATGGCTCTTACACATCTAAAAAATCATGAAATACTTAGTTACAATTGTACAAATTCGAACCTCTACTAGAAGAGACACAAAATGGAGTAGATTTGATAAAATGGGCACATATCAGTTATCCAGGCACCTTTTCTGATGAAAAAAAAGTGTTTCCTAATATAAAAAATTATCTGAACACAATCAAATAGGTCTCACATACTATCAATGCACAAAATTTTTGAAACCATAACTACCATTTTGACCCTCCTTCATCGATCCAAGCTCTAAATCAACAAGAAACACCACTACATGATAGATAACCCTCCCAACTTGCACCCTCTGTCACATAACAGTAATATACATCCCAAGAATGATATTTGCAAGTGAAAATGGATCCAATGGTATTCCCTCCTCAAGCAAGAACCCACAACTCCAACACCAAAATGACTGGAAAACACCATAAACTTCTGCTGCTACAACTTGAAATTCCAGAAACCTTTAGATGACTTCGAACCATAAATAGAAAAATATCTAAACCATCATCAACTGAATCTCACTTGAGAAATATGGAGTGATTCCTCCTCACCTCCCATTCACATGAAGCACAATTGACAAATCTGAGTGATTTCTCCTCTCTTGCTAGCTAGGGTGGAATAATTCACCACCGAAACTAGTTCTGTAGAAAGGGGCACACATCAAAAGCTTGAGAAGCTCAATGTATCTCCAATACCAAAATTCAAGTGACCAAAATCCCTTTCACTTGTGTCTTAATCCTTTTTATAAATCTTCTTGGAGCATTTCCCCATCATTCTACAAATCTCTCACAAATATTCAATAAATAATTAATAAATGTTATTTTTATGAGAGAATGACACCTTGGGACTCATTTAATTCATCTCTAATGTCATTTGGACAAATAATAACTTCATCTACCTTATAAATTCTAATTAGAGAGGCTTAGCTTGATTTTGGGGAAGTTACACTAGAATGTGGGCCCACCCCTCTCCTCTAGCATCCTCCTTGGCTAAATTTAGGACTTGCAACATGTCATAGGCTGTCATAAGTTGTCATAAGCTATCATAGGACCTGATTTGTCATAAGTTGTCGTAGATGTCATAGGTTGTCATAGATTTGCGATTTTTATCCTGGGGAGTTACAACCCATGAGATGCTTCCATGATAGGATTCCTTCCACCTTAGATGGGAGTTACACCACACATTTGGATTAATTCATTCAGTAATGCACCATCATTTCCCAATTGTGTCCAATTCCACTTTAGAATTCGAATTTGAGGGAGTTACAACTCATGTGGGGCCCAATTCAACCTCCTTATGCGCTCTCCTTGTCCAATTTTTCCTAATGTTGCATCATTTCACAATTTGGACATCATCTATACAAATATTTGACCCACATCACCACCTTGATAAATTTTCATGACTTTAACAAGTGAATTAGGCCAATGCATCCCCCTAGTCCAATGGAGTGGTCCATAGCAAAAAATTGGGGACATTACATCCATGCTAATTTGGAGAATTGTAAGGATGCTATGTAGACAGTCCAAGCTTGAGACAACAAGAAAAAAAGCACCTTGTGCTCTACCGGTAGATTAAATTCCAAGTTTCAATTCATATTAGATTTCAAATATTCTCTTAATCGACAGAACAACCCCTGGTCGATTATTTGTTAGTGTTGAGTATAGGAATAGGGTTGCTTAAACCTATTCTTGAAACCGTTTGGTTTTAACTATTTCCACCGCCATTAAACATTTATAAAAACAGTGCATGCAGAAATAAGAGGGTTACAACAATAAGATATTTTGAATCTCCCCTGAGAGGAGGGTAAAGCCGATAGTGAGGTTTTCTTTATTGTTTCATCCTTCTTTCATTGTGCATACATCCTTCGCTTGTAGGGTCTAATTTGGTATGTTAACAACATGTAACACTTGAAGGCATGTAGAAGAAAGAGGAAGATGTGGCTTTGAGTTTGATATTTTCACAAAGGTATTCTTAATTTCTTGTTTGCTTCTGCTAAATTTTATCACATTTCTTGGTATTTATAAGTGGAAACTTTTGCAGAATGATAAGCCTATGCTCATAACTCTATGATTCATTCAAGATTAATATGCATGTCTTCTCATTTGTTCGTCTAGGTTGCATATAATGGTACTGGAAATGTTTTTGCAACTTTTGGGTTTAAAATATGGTCCGGGTTTTTGCAGAAATCCGAAAGATCAATGCTATTATGAGGGAATTCTTGTATGAATCCATTTCTTCGTTGAAGCCATAATTTTGTTGTTGTTGATCTCATCATTTGTTTCATTCTCTTGTTTATATTACAACCTAATTTGTCCACTGGTTTTGATATTTGATATGTTCAAGATTTACCATAAATGTATATACATGTCCACTAGATTTATTACTTTATTAACAATGTTCATGTTTAGTGAATTTTAGTTTTATTTTTATTTTAAATTTTGTTTATTTTATTTTAGTTTTATTTAGATTATGCAAGTAAATTGCGTTGTAAATAACAATTATATATGTAATATGAAAGATTTAATGCAAACAAATATGACATATATTTAATCTTTGAATTAAACGTGTAATATATATTTTGTCTTTTTTATAAGTTTGTTAAAGTGTGTGTGCGTGTGTATATATATATATATATATATATATATAGAGAGAGAGAGAGAGAGAGAGAGAGAGAGAGAGAGAGATTGTTTTATAATATTTATTCAAACAAATAAAAAAAAAATATTTAGAAACAAACAATAGGGTTGTAAATAATTAGATGCTTGTAAACATTGTTTTTTCTTGCATTTTTAAATATAATTCATTGCATTCCTTTCACCTTATTTTTGTTTATTTTCTTTGACCAAATGCATAAGGTGTAGGGTTCGTTTTGTCACCTTCATACTTGTAAATAGTTTGTTTTGTTTCATTATACATTTCATCAAGTGCACAAGCTACACGATTGTTCCTGGCATGCTGCATCACTTAAGATTGAGGCAAGTGAGTTGAGTTGAACAATTGTTTGCTTGGATTTGAATTGCATTGCGAGGATTTAAATTCAGGGTAACAATCTCGCCTATCTTTCCTTAGCTTAGCAATATTAAAAAATGTTGGCATAAGGAACACATTACTTTTCGTCAACAAAGCATACTTTTCATCCAAAACCTATCCAAACACATAATGCAAGCCTAACAAATACCTAGTATCAAGAATTGTGCCAATGATCTTAAAAAGTGATAGCTCAATTGTAAGTGGTGATAAAAAATGATAGAAAAATGAGGAAACAAAGGACAAAGTGGAGTCATTTCTGACTCCCATCATCTCCCCCAAACTAGCTACCTTGCAAGTCCCTCTGTAACTATCCTATTGGCCCAATGTTAGTATATGTTGGAGGTAAGGACATAAAATAAGATCCACTCCAATCACAGGATTCTTGTCATTGTTCTTTCGAATCCTGAAACCCAAATTTTGTAAAAATACTTGCCCAATACTCCTCTTATCCTTTCTCCATAGTGTCCCATAAAATTGGAAAGTGAAATCTGAGTCCAATCCACTGGATTCTCAATGTCTTTGTACAACTCACATATTTAGGTACCCTATCTAAATCCATGCTAAATGTGGTAAAGGAGAGAGTCTCTCTCATTTCCATGTCAATAGTGAGTGTTTGATATCTTCATTGGATATGAAAAATGGTCTCCAATCTATTGACAATAATCTATTGTTGACAGGAAGTGATAGATGCATTCTTCCTCTCTGCAAAGGTAGATAAGAAATTAGGATCACCCATTTTCTCACTTATTTCCTTATAGAAGTTATGGGGCACTAGTTCTGGTCTAGTCCTCAAACCCTGTACTTTTTATGCATTTTCTAAAAAGGATGTGGCTTTGCTCCAAGTGATTTGGTTCTTCATATAGGATGAAAAATCTCTAATATTCACATCACCGATTGGAGGGTAGGGGTCCCATGTATTCTGCCTTGTCGGTACTAGATCATGGAGATAGAGTTCACACAAAAAATTATTATCTTCTTCATTACACTTATGATACAACTGTGTGAATTGGTCCTCATTAGCTACATAGAATTTGTTATTTGCATCCAAAGCTCTTGATTGTAATGAAGCAATATGGCTCTTTAAAAATATAACATACATGGGGGATGGAGTCGAGTATCTTATCCTTACATGTACCAAATAGCACAAATACTATTTATCAGTTATGATCATTGTAATTTCTTGGTTAAGTTTAGAAATATCCATTTTTTTTTGCATCAGCTTAATCCTCTTAGCCTTCTTTTTGGGTTTTGCAGCCTCATGTCTCCTTATGAGCTTGCCAACTTGACTATGTATAAATTCCACTTGAGCTTCATGTTCTAACAACTTCTTCTTTATCTCTTCTATACTTGCATCCTTAATACCACCATGCGATACTCCTACCTCAATGATCTTTGCATCTTCCACGATGGGATTCTTACCTCTATGTGTTTTTACATCTAATTTGCGTTCATCACACAAAGTGGATGAAAGCAAATTATTTTCTACATCAATAACTTGCAACAAGGTGCCCAACCCATGCTTATACTGTTGGAATTTTGATTTTCCTTTTATCTCTACTAGATCATGTTGCAACTTATGGTTAACCTCCGTCAACTCAACATTATCTTTCTTCACCTTCTGATATGACTTTCCAAGATGGGATATGAGGAACAAAGGTTTATGTTTAGGAAATATTGGTTTGTTTTTATTCTTCTGTTTTATTTTCCTCTCCTCCTTTCCTTCACTAAGCTCTTCATCCTGATTAATCTCCTCACTTGCTTCATTATGTTGTTCTACTCCTAATTCTAAAAGGTTGTCTATCATGCTTGGTTGGAACTCCTCTTTCCTATTATTGACATCTATTTTGATGGATGGATGTGAACGCTTCTTTTTTAGAATAAAAAATTCACCACTTCTAAATTGAAGACGCTTTGATCTTCTCACAACCAAAGATGATAGAGTTATATCATCATCACCGTTGTTTGAAACTTGAATGGGTTAAATCGGCTCAGTGATATCCCCAATTTCATTTTCTTCAGGGTCCTCTGAGATTCCTTCGACTAATGACACCCAAATCCATCTTTTTTCAAGTAGTGCCTCTTTCACCTATAATTTAATTAATTCATGGTGTGTAATACTGGTATCAGGGTTTGTGCTAGATTTTTCTTTTGATCTCATCAATTCTAGAAATAAAAGAAGAAAATAGGGCATATTGACATACTTATGATGCCAAAGGTGGATCAATAGCAAAAAATGGTACCCATACAATAATTGATATTGAACTTCACAAGTGATTTAAAAAAAAAATAGGCCACCTTCCTACACAGCTCAACCAACGATATTCTTTGAACTCCCTTATCATCCCCAAATAATTTTTCATTGGTCCCTTGTACAAATTCATCCCTAAGGGAGATAGATGATCCTCTGTGTTCGAAACATAACTCACCTTCAAATGCTAATCCAGTCACCCATGCCAATAACTCAATTGTCATAGGGATAGAAATTCCCCAAACTTTAGCAACTACATTCTCCAATGTCAAAGCGAATTCAAGTTCAACACTCTCATCAAACACATGAATATGTTCAACATAATCCATCCATCCATCCTCAATTAAAATTGTTTCCACTCTACGATCTTTGTATACATCTGCAGCGTCATAAGGTTCACTTCGCAATGGTGGTACGCCCATGGTGACTTTCACAAATTACTCAATTTGGTAGTGGATGGTCATGGTAGGAGGGTAAACATACTTTAGGAAACTTCGTTGAAGGTAGAGGTTTAGAAGGATTTTTTATGAAAATATGAATACACAATTTGGTTAGAGTATAGTTTAAAATTGAGGCAGGGTAATTATCAACATTCAATTGTGAGTAATGATAATTCTGTGAGATAGAACCTGTCACAATTTGAGGCAAATGTGAGAATATTTCATGATTTGCATATTGCTAATATTTTCATGATGACCTGCCACCTCTTCTAATCATGATTCATATCGACACAAGGGAACAATATTTTAAGGATATGGTTTTGAAATGTTGGCACAAAAAGGGCTTACGATGATATTTCATGGCAATACCATATGATGCTAAGTATCCCCCCCCAACTAAGATCATGGCCAGTTCTCTGGGGGAATATGATACATAGGTGCAAACTGACACTAAGTGATATAATTAATCCTTGCATATGTATTTGAACAAGATTATGGAGAAAAACATACTTGCTTCTTACTTATACTCGTAGGATTTAAATTGGAAGAGAAAACATCTTTAGCAGGGCCATGACATTATTGAAGTATCTGTTGGAAATAAGGCTGCATATTCCTCATAAACATCTTGAATGCACCTAGAAGACTTGTGTATATAATTCTAAGGTCCCGTGGTGTATAATGATTCATATTGAAAGATTAGTTTCATCCTAGAACAATGATTTGTAGCCTTATTATGGATATGTGTCCCAATAACAAATAAATTCATAGCTGGTTTTTTAAATAGTTGGAATGAAAAAGGTTCTAACTGTAGCAGAACATAGGATTCTAATAGGGATTTTATTTTGAAATAGCCAAATGGAAAAACAATTGAAGATCTATGTGATTGCTTTTGAAAAATCATTGTATTTTTGAAACTTGAATCAAATTGGAAATTTTTTAAAATAATTAAAAAATGAGCAGGAAGATTTGTTGATGAAAGTTTCTGAAAAGCACAATGAATGGGGACCTGCTCTTTTATTGAAAGAAAAATATATTTTTTATTATTTGTTTCACTTTTATTCAAGTAATGCTTGCCAACAAGCTGGTTTTCAAGCAGTACCTACTTGACTGCGCTAGCAAGCTATTTTTCACAATCAAGTTTTTGTCTAAACCACTATTTCTTTTTGCTCAATACTAACAACCAGGAAGCTGGTTTTCTACCACTATTGAGTCTTGTGGTGCCAAAAAGCTGGTTTTCACCACATGAATTATTGTTTTTCTCTTTTTCTCTTTTTTTTTTTTTTTTAATTTACTTTTGTTTGGAAAACATAAATAAATCAATAACTAGTAGATGCAGAAGGTGGAGCCTTCTTATCCACAATCTGAAATCTGAGATAACAACAACTTGTTTGATAAAGGTCTCTCTTAAAACTGTATTTTGATAATTTCTAACCCAATGACCATTGGCAAACAACAAAACTATGTCTTCATCAATTGTATTCAACAATAAAATCCCATTATCATAGACAGTGTCCACCTCATATGGACCCATCCATCTCATGCACAATTAACCTTTGAAAATTTCAAACCTAGAACCATATAACAAGGCCCAATCTCCATTTTGGAATGATTTCTTTTTTATGAACTTATCGTGCCATCTATCCCACTATTGTTGGACATCAAAGGTTTGATTGATAGAATCTTGATGATACTCATCTAATTCATTAATATGATCTAGGCAATGTTGTTGTGCTTTTGTGAGATCTAGTCCTACTTCAAGAGTAGTCCCAAGAGTTTTAATCTCAAATTCAATAGGGAAAAAAACATTCTTACGATAGAAAAATTTGTAGGAAGTGTGAACTATTGTATTCGTCCATGCAGTTTGATAAGCTCACAATGCTTTTAAAATCCTTACAACCCAATCTATTTGTTGGAGTTTCACAGTCTTTGTCAAGATTGACTCCAACACTTTGTTGGTGCTCTCAACTTGTGCATTGGCTTGAGGGTGATAAGGTGTGATCACCCTATGCTTGATCCCATATTGTTAATTTATCCCTTGGATCAGGTGGGAGGTAAATTGTTAACATCCATCTGTTATTATCTCGCAAGGTACTCCGAAGTAGACAAAAATCTCTTCAAATAGGAAGTTTGATACAACATGTTATGTAGCTCTTGGGACCAGCTTTGATTCAACCCACTTTGTGATGTAATCTGTGTAGAAAAGAATGTGAACCTTTGAACGATATGGGGGATTAATGGGCCCCACAAATACCAAATCCCACCTCTCAAAAGGATCGATCACAATTTGAGCTTGAAGTGGCATCTCGTCACTTTCCTAGGCTGACCCATTCTCTGCAATCTATCACGACTCCTTGCATATTTCTTGGTGTCTCTAAACATGGTAGGCCAATAATATTCCATCCTTAGTTCTTTACTTCCCATTCTTTTATCTGTAAAATTACCTCCACAAGGATCATCGTGAAAAACCTTGAGGATTTCATAAATTTCCTCATCTCTTACACAACGTCGGAAGATTAAATCCCGCCTGTGAAGAAAAGGAATCCATTTATACAAGAATACCAAGGATTTCTTATGATGTGAATTTGTTCCCTTGGAGATAGATGAATAAGAAGTTTCCCTACAACTAAGTAATTATCAGCATCTACATACCAAGGAGTATTAGTTGAAATCACAAAGAGATGTTCATTAGGGAATTTTTCTTCAACCGGAATAGGATCATCACCATTGTTAAGATGAGAAAGGAAGTATGCAACAACATTTTCTTTTCCTAACCTATCAACAATAATGATGTCAAATTATTGTAACAACAATAGCCATCTAATCACTCTAGCATTGGTAACATATTTATTCATTAGTTAACAAATAGTTATGTGATTTGTGTGTATAAATACATGGTAGCCTATGATATACTGACGAATTTTTTTAATTGAATGTACAATAGCTAAGAATTATATTTTTGTTACTGTGTAATTAATCTCATCAGGTGATAAATTCTTACTGATGAAATAGATAATGCATGGATTCTTTTCTTCTTGTTTCCCAAGTACTGCACCTATAGCAGTATTTGACTCATCTGTGGAAATGTGGAATGGTAGAGACCAATCAGGGCCTCTTAGGACTGGTTCTTATGATAATTTCTCTTTTAATGCTGCAAAATCTAATCGGAAATCATCAATCCAACAAAAAAACACATATTTGGAAAGTAACAAAAATAATGGAGATGCTACTTTAGTAAAATGTTCAATAAATATATGATAGTATCCAGCATGCCCAAGAAAAATTCGTACCTCTTTTTGTGTCTTTGGGACTAGAAGATTAGGAATTACCTTTATCTTTTCTGGGTCCACCTTAATCTCCTCAGCAGAGATATGATGCCCTAATACAATACCTTGAGTGAGGATCATGTCACATTTGTTGTTGTTGAGACAGAGGTGATTCTCTCTGCATCGTTCAAGTACATTCTTCAGATTGGACAAGGCTTCGTCAAATGTATCACCATACATTGTGAATTCATCCATGTATATTTTGGCACAGTCATGAATTAGATTGAAAAACATTCCCAACATAGCTCTTTGAAAAGTGGTTGGTGCATTACAAAGCACGAAAGGTAACACCCTATAAGCAAAAGTCGCACAGAGTCAGGTAAAAGTGGTTTTATCCTAACCATCTAGATCAATTTGGATATGATTATAACCACTGAACCCATCTAGGAAAGAAAAAATACTTTTCCTCTGTATCGAGGACTTGGTCAATAAAGAGTAAAGGAAAGTTATCTTTTTTAGTAGCTTTGTTCAATTCCTTATAGTCGACATAAATTCTCCATTTTCCATTTTTCTTGGGGACAATTTCTAGGAGTGAGACCCACTAGTTATCGGAGATGGGGTAAATAAAGTTCATGTTCAAGAGTTTTTGTAGTTCCTCTTTAACTGTAACTCTTAGGAGAGGATTCATCCATCATTGGGGTTACCTAATTGGTTGAGCATCTGGCTAAATGTAAATGTGATGGGTTCACATATCGGAGTATATACCCTTCATGTCTCTATAGTCCCATGAAAATTCCTCCTTTTGTTCTCTCAAAAGAGAAATCAACTAATCCCTTTGTTCAAAAGATAATTGTGGGTTAATATTTAGAAATTTTCCTGGCTCAATATCTATCGATATACTAGTAGGTTTAATTTTTAGGGGAAGAGATTGAAGTTGGAGGATCCATAGATGATCCCCCCCCATATTTTTCTTGAGTAGAAGGTTGCATGACATCTTCCAAGAACTAAGAATCTGGTCGAGAGGATGAAGTTGGTGACTCAGAAAGGTATCGATCACATCATCCTCAGTTTTATCCTTAAATGATAATGCTTTTGCAATAGTCAAAACCGGTTGTATAGATTGAGTGGCATATTCCTCTTCGCATATACATAAGGGTTCCTCATAATCTGTGCTAGAGGCCTGGAAGGAGGACACAATGTAAGCTCCTTCATGGAATTCCCATGGTATATTTTCATGTTATCGGATCTATAGCTAATGTAACCATCAGTTGTGGAAAAACATGGTCTACCAAGTATAATGGGGTGACCCCCTAATCAATATTTAGGTTGCAATACCATGAAGTTAGCCATATATCCCTAGGAATCGACATAAATGAATATATATTCAAGGACACCAGTTGGTCAAATTGTAAATCGAGAAACCAGCTCTAGGACCAATATAGGAGTCCCTCTAAGATATAGTCCAAGTTGGTCCACTACCTCCATGGTCATTATGTTGATGGTAGCCCCAAGGTCTACCAACACATTAGGAAGATGAATGCCTATGATATGAACACCCACTACCGAGTTTCTAGGGTATTTACTTGGGGGTTAAGGCTTTTCCAATCATAATATTTTCCAATTGTCCAATGACATGTATGGTGGTTAAGTCTTTAGGTTTCCTACCAAGTTTTTTAACACAAAGTTCTCTTACCACTTTAGCGTAGATTGGAATGTCCATAATTGCTTGGAATAGAGGAATTTGGACACATATATTCCTTAGTTATCCTAACATATCAAACTCAGGTTGAGGCAAGGGTCTTGATAAAACCAGCCTTTCAGGATAAGGAGGGGATTGAGAAATTATAAGTTGATATGAGATTTGAGGTGTAGTAGGATATGGGTGTTCTAAAGGCTGTTGTCCTGGTTGTTGGACCTCCTCCTCTTCATGTTCTATGATGGTTGGATAATTCCCTTGATCCAACACTCTTTTGGTTCTATGATGGTTGAAGAATTCCCTTGATCCAACACTCTTCCGGATATCAAAGTTATTTCTTGACATTCCACTGGAGAGACATAGTAGGTGGGAAAGACTTGAGTGTCAGAAGCATAAGCTGACTGAGTTGTCTTATTATTGTTAGTGTTTGGAGTGGGTTGTGCAATAAGTTGAGGTCGTGGGGGGATATTTGAAGGGGGATGCAATTGCAGTGGTTGAGATGACTATACAAGATCCTGAGGGATACCTAATGATGATCCACTCCATCCTTGTGGACAAGGATTGGTTTGGTTCATTTGTGACGACCATTGTGCCCAAGGTGGAGGAGGATACCACTGAGAAGGATACCGCATCTTCTAAGAGCTCAAAATTTGTGGAAACTGTTGGTTAGACCAATAGTATTTGAAAATTGAACAAGGTCTTGTTTCATACCAGTAGGCCTAGGTTTCCATGGCCTTCTTGGAGTTAAAAAGCATACTTGTTTAGATTCATTCTTCTCTCCTTCATAAACTGCTTTTAAACTGGGAAGAGATGGGAACTTGTTGGTTGCATGATCTTGATCGCATATTCCACATACTTCAACACTATTAAGAGGACACTCCTTCAAAGGGTGTTTTTGTCAACATTTAGGACAGAAAATGGACATAGTATTTTCTATCTCTATTTGCTTTTTCTTTGTTTGAAATGCATCAATATGTGAGGCAAGTCAACTTACAATATCATTTTTAAAATTATCCAACATATTACCTATCTCAACTCGGGTGATTCCTCCAGTAGCTGATTTTTCAACTTTTGGCAATTCCTCTCAAATAATTTTTCTAGTTTTGGCTGTCGCTCTCTAAAATCTCCTGCAAAGCTCATTATTTTGGAGATGCAACCTTCCCCAATTAGATTCAAAATATCAACATATTCATCCTTTAAGTGATTCAAATGGGTATCAGTGGCCACCCACCTATTCCACTCGCTCAAAACAACTTTTCCAGTTTGGTATTTTTTCAGGTCTGGGAACTTCTCCATATGGTTATTAGTGGACACCCACCTATTCCACAGGCTCAAGACAATTTTTCGATTTTGGTAATTTTTACAGATTTTCGTGTCCAAAACTCTTAGGGCCATTTTGAGACCCCAAATGCTATTTTTTGGCAATTCCACAATCAAGACGTTGTCAAAGATAGTGTTGGACAAATTAAATATGTACTTCTCAGCTAGACCTTTCCAACGAGCTATAGAGAACCCTTAACGAAGATCGGATGCAAAAGTTATGCTCTTGAGAAGTTGACACCTCAAGTAACCACCTTAGGGCCTGCAAACCTTGTTACGGTTCATCTCCTAGGGTTAGGTTTTTGATGTTTAGGGTTTTTACCCTCATTCTTATGGTAAAAAAGCCCTTTGACTTCCTTTTGTAATCAACTTGTGATGAATGAGTGTATTCGCCACATCTCTTCTTAGAGATAAATCTACCACCATTCTAGTTGCTTTATTTTACAGTCTATCATATTTTAATAAGTTAATAGAATTTGAGTTTATTGTATCACCATGTTTCCTGAATTATATCTACGTATGTGGTTCTATATATGCTCTTTCATTTCGTTCTGACATAAATTCGGATCAGTGGTATCAGAGAAACCTGTTCTATGTTGTCTCTCAGTGCATGTCCCCAACAAGATTTGGATATCAAGAGTTGGGTCTTGAACTAGTCAAGCCCAAGCAAAACCACTCTCATCAGCCCAAACCACCTCCCATGACCGAGGAAAAGAGATATGATGGAGAAATATATCTTATTAAGTTGTTTCTCGAGGAATCCCTCGCACGACATAGGAACGATATGATAGAAAATTTCTCCTAGATCCTTCAATGGATGGCATCAGCAACAAAGGGATCATCAAGCAGTCACTTCGGAGGAGCAACACCCTTCACGGTACAAGTTAACTTTGATATTCCTTTATTTGAAGGTCAGGTCGATGTTGATGCCCTAGATAAATGGTTGAGTATGTTAGAAGGGTTTTTGTTTGTCCACAATTTTTTTGACAGGGAAAATATCACCTTTGCTCTCCTTAAGGTTGTCCCCCATGTTAGAAATTGGTGGGAAACTTATTGTAAGCAAAACCTAACAAAGGATTCTGAAATGTTTGAGGAAAATCCAACATGGGCCTCTTTTATAGATGTCATTAAGGAACAATATTACCCTATGGGAAAATATGAAGACTAGGATAGAAAATGGACTATTCTGCATCAAGAGAGGGACCAAACAGTGTCAGAGTACACCAACAACTTTCATACCTTGCGCACAAAGATGGGTATCAAAGACTCCAAGTGACACTTAGTGTTGAAATATCACAGTGGCCTACATCGGTACATCTGAATAAAGATGGAATTCTTGGACATCTCTTTACTGGGAGTTTCTTATTGGTATGCTATCAAAATAGACTAGAAATTTTAGTAGAAGAATAAGCGGGATTTTGGGCCTACAAAATCACTGCAATAGAAGCATGGAAAAGGTATACCAAAATCACAAAAAAAATGAAAACATAATGATAACCAACGTCAAGGAAACCCGTCCAATAAGGATAATGAGAAGGTTAAGAAGGAGACTAGAAAGTAGTGCGAGTTCCAAAAAATCCCCTGGCACAACACTGATGAATGTCGCTCAAAGCAATCATTGGTTGCCAAGATCAAAACTTTAGAATTATATCCCAGTTCTGACTCTAATTCAGAACCCAACCTCACAGTTGTAGATAGGAGGAAGAAGAAAATTGATGTAGAAACCAGTGTCACTGTCACTACCACACAGATTTAGCCAGAGGAACTAGAAGGGTCATAGGAATATGAGCACCTCTTCCACTCAGAAATGTGGGTGAAGGGAATCTCCCTACATTTTGTTGTCAATAGGGGAAGCCAAAATAACTTGATCTCAACATAAGTTATCAAGATATTGGAGTTGCCGACAACACTACACCCATAGCCATACAGTTTTGTTTGGCTAAGCCAAGGAAAAGGTATATGTGTCAGTCATAAGTGTCATCTACTATACAACATCAAGCCTTTCAAAGATGAGGTTTTGTGTGATGTGGCCCCACTTGAAGTCTTTGATGTTCTTTTAGGGTATCCATATATATGGAAGCGTCATGTTATGCATGCATCACGGCCTCATAGTGTCATTTTCACTTTGGGAGGACAACCCTATCGGATACTAGAGATAGTTGCATCTACTGTAGTCTCTTTGGACTCAACCAAGCAGTGCAGGAAGATAATATCCCACACTGAGAAATTTTCCCTCTTCACAATTTCCTCTAAAAGTGAACATCACATCGCGGAGACCTCCACAACCTCTATAGAGGGCCCCTCTACTCAGAAGAAACAAGAAGAATGCAAAGGAATTGTTTCCTCTCATATCTAGGTAGTACCTCTACGATTCAAGGCCATGCATTCAAGGTGCTCCTCCAAAAAGAAATTGTCCACACCAAGGATAATAAGGAAACCAAAATTGTTGAACGGGTCCAACGCATCCATCAACAACAATTACAACCCTCTCAGGCTGTCAAAGAGAGGAAGCAAGCATTTTCTTCTCAGCAAATGCCTCACATGGATCTCAGCTCAACAAATAGTTTTCCATATGATAAGGGACTCGATGCAATGGAGACCATTACTTCTTAAGGGGGGAGCACTGATCCAAATGGGTATCTGTGGCCACCCACCTATAACACTGTCTCAAAACAACTTTTCCATTTTTTTTTTAGTTCGGAGGACTACGTCACTACGCCATATTGGTATTTGTGGCCACCCACCTATTCCACAAGATCAAGACATTTTTTCCAGTTTGGAATTTTCTTACGGATTTTCATGTCCAAAAATTTTGGGGGTGTTTTGAGGCCCTAAATGAAGTTTTTTGGCAATGCGAGAGTCCATACATAACCAAAGGCGTCTAGACAGCCAAATTGTGTACTTTTTGGCTAGAATTTTCCAACGGGATACATATCACCCTAACGAATATCGTATACAAAAGTCATGCTCCAGAGAAGTTGACACCTCAACCAACCACCTTGAGGCTTGCAAACCTTTTTACGGTCCATGTCCTACTGTTAGGTTTTTAATGTTTAGTTTTTTTTCCCTCATGCTTATGAAAAAAGGTCCTTCTACCTCATTTTGTAATTAGCTTGTGACGAATGAGCTTAGCCTCCACATCTATTGTCAGAGATAAAGCTACCACCATTCTAGCTACTTTATTTTACAATATGTTCTATTTTATTTAGTTAATATAATTTGATTTTATTGTATCATTGTGTTTCTTTCATTATATCTAGGCATGTGGTTCTATATATTCTCTTTCATTTCATTATCACATAAATCCAAATCATTAAGCCTCTAATCAAGATTGTCTTTTTTGTTTCCTTATCTAAATTAACATGTCTAGATCTTTGCAAATTTTATAGAAATCTCTTGACATAGTCCTCTAGACATTCATTTTCATGTTGTGGCATCTTGAATATTTCTTCTCGAAGATATTTAGCACTACAATATTCCTTGTTTTTTTGGAGGAAATCTTGCCTCATTTCATCCCATGTATGGACAGTCTAGTCCCCAAGTCCCATTTACCATCTTAGTGTTGCATTCTTCAATGTAGCAGGGAACAAATTTAACCTTTTTGCATCAGAAAAATAGTTATAACTACAACATAGACATCAAATTCAGAATGAAAACTATCAGGATCCTCAGAAGCCAAACCATGGAAAGTGGAAAGAGTTGAGATAGGGATATTCTTCATTGGTGCTTCACCTCAGACATTTCTAATGGGGAATTAAAACGTGACATTGGATCCTGTAGCTTCCTCGTTTGCCATAGTTTCTTCTAAAATTTTTTAAACTTCCCAAAAGTGAGAGCCTTCCCTTGCTCTTGATTCTTGCGGAGATTCTTCTAGATATTGGACATGATTATGTCTAGCTTCAGATTCTAAGTCACTGTGCCCAATATGACCAATAATTTGCTCATCTTCTGCTACATTTGTGATGGAAGGTTCTTCAAATTCAGTTGATGCGGATGCCAAGGATGATGCAAAGTCACTTAAACACTCAAATGGAGGATTTTCCTACTCTTGATTGTTTAACCTTCCTCTTCCTAGTCTACCTATTCCTCGTCTTCCTGCATAACTATTAGCAGTGGGGGTGCCTCTTCCTCATTGAGCTATATAATTATTAGTATTAGGAGTATCTCTCCCTGCACTACATAAATTTCTTCCATGAGTCATGCATTCTACATGTCTTGGACACAATGGTGTGAGAACTCACCTATAGCCCTTATGGGTGAATGCGCAGGTTCTTACCTCTCATATTACCACTCCTTTTTACCTTGTACTTAAATTCATGTTATGAATACAATCAATGAAAGAAAATTCTATGGAAATCAATATTAAATCATGTTATTGCACCCTTGACAACCTCCTTAGCAACCGCACCAAAATGTTGGTGCAAATGGACGTTCTTTCCAGAACATCAATTTCATCAAACCATTAATCATTAGCCATGGTAAGTCTTTTCTTTTAAAGGATATCTACAAAGTTTATGCAGGTATCAAAGCTTTATTCAACATAGATTTTGAAAGGATAAATTGCAAAAAGAAAAAGAACTCAATCCAACAAATTTAAAGACAACTACTTATATTCAATCATTGATCCAAGTGGATATCAGTGGTGGCCCACCTCTTCCAATTGACTCAAAACAGTCTTCTGGCAATTTTGGTAAATTACTATTTTTAGCAGTTTTTCGGGTCCTGAACTTCCGGAGCCATTTTGAGGCCCTAAACGACATTTTTTGGCGATTTGGGGGACCAAATGGCTTCCAATGACCTACATTATGGCCCAGTCTAAAGTTGTAAATATCAGATAGACCTTTCCAACGGGCTACTGAGCGCCCCAAACGGAGATCGTATGCAAAAGTTATGACCCCGGGAAGTTGACTGTTCAACTAACCACCTTGGGGCCGCAAACTTTATGACGGTTCATCTTTTAGGGTTAGGTTTTTGGATGTTTGGGATTCTTTCCCTCATGCTTATGATAAATAGGCCCTTTCGGCCTCTCTTTGTATTCATCTTGGCACGAATGAGCATAGCGGCCACATCTCTTCTCAGAGATAGCTACCACCATTCTAGCTATTGTATTTTACAGTCTGTTCTATTTCCGCTATTTAATAGAATATGTGTTTACTGTATCACTGTGTTATTTGCAATATATCTCTGTATATGATTCTGTATATGCTATCTTTTGTTTCGTTCCCACATAAATTTGAATCAATCACACCTTCTCAATCCCAGTCCTTAATCACTCTAAGTGGACCCAAAATAGATCTCTGAGATTAATCAATTGCAAGGATCAGTCACATAAATTAAATACAGTCCTTATTCTTCCAAACATATTTTAACTTAAGTTGAGTCTAGTTTTGATTGGTTATGAGAGTTTAGGAAATCCAAATTATTCAAAGGAAACAATTCATTTAATCATGGACAAAGGAACAAACTCTGATTAACCCATGCTTAATACAGGTTCCGATTCCTATGTCTCTGTGAAAAATATTTGTTATAACACACAACTCATAAAATCTTGAAATCGCACTTCCAAAAGTAAATTCACATTTGCAAAAAGAAAATCAAATTTTTATCATAGTTACAGGAAAATGAAAGAAAGAATTTAACATCTATTAGATCATATAGGATCAATTATTAAGTTATAATCAAATTCTAGTTTAAGCACACAAATCATAAATAAAAATAACTATTACGTTGTACCTGACCTTATTTGAGGGATCCCTCATCTTCTCTACCAGTCATAATGTGATCTAGAATCTGTGATCTAGAATCTAACAACACCAGATCATGTTAACGCACTGTCACATGAAACAGAAGGAATATTTTATTAATATGGGGGAAAACGGGGAATGTCTACAGTACAATATCAACCTTAACACATCCAGCTTCCCCTTTCCTTCGATAGAAGAGGCATATTTATACAAAAAAAGTTATATAGACAACTCTAAATATTCAGCCTTATATCAACTGCTGAATGAACTAATGACAAAGATAGATTGCACAATTTCCTTGATCGGGCTCGTTGATGCTTTGGTGGCGCACATCAAGTAGAATCTCAAACCAATTCTTGAGTTGTCCCAATGAAATCACAAAAATGGAGAAGTTTAACTCCATATATGATATCATCGTGATCATCATCGTTCCAAAACTGGCATCACGATCTTCAACTTAGGAAAACATAGCAGCAATCAAGCGTCTTCCTTATCTTGGCCAAAATTGGTTCTTTTGAGCTATGAACGAGTAGATCCATAACACAAGATTGCTATGGGTCCCTCAAAAGACTGGAACCATATCCATTAACAACCGATTGACCCATGCAAACAATTAGACCAATGATTCCCTTGACTTGGATGGATCTACAACTTCATCTTGCACTTTAAGGAGGATCTGAAGCTCAATGTTTAAAAATGCCATATCTACATAGAAACATGCATCCAAAATTCAGATAGGAAATTATAAGCATACTTTTCATCCAAAACCTATCCAAACACATAATGCAAGACTAACAAATACCCAGTGTCAAGAATTGCACCAGTGATCTTAAAAAGTGATAGTTCAGTGTAAGTAGTGATAAAAAATGATAGAAAATTGAGGAAATAGAGGACAAAGTAGAGTCATTTATGACTCCCCATAGTTATATGAAAAAATAGGCACTGGAACATCTATCCATATAAAGAACCATTTAAGATAGAAGATACCACCCTACAATCCAATTTCATCATGTTCTCTTTTGCAAGAAGCATACAGAGACATTCTATGCAAATATGTCTCTATGTTTGATACATCAGTGCAATTCTTGCAAAAATCTAGGACTCAATTCTATTGTTAGAGATGATAGATCTGTTGGGTCTTGAGAGTCTAACAAAGTCAGATAGTGGTCCACTATTCCTTCTCATGTCTTAATTGACGTGTAACAAAAATGTAGTAAAGCAACCAATGCATCAAATAAACAATTGCATGGTTCATAATGAAATTTTTGCAATCAAAACAAATTGAACTTAGATATTATGTGATCAGTTGCTTCAAACTTTGATTTACTCAATCCAAATGCATTTGATGCATGTAGGCTTATTGATTCAATGATCATGTTTTTCTCTATATCTAAATCAACCATATTTGATAAAACTGCATACATGAAAACATATATTCTCATGGTGGTTTCTTCATAAACTTCTCATTGTTTTAGCTTCCTTGAAGATGAGTATGGTTTCTGCTAGGAACATCGGTTTCAAATTCTTAACACAGTAAAAATCCAAAATAAAATGGAATATTCTGATAAGTGCAAAATATTGAATCATCTTATAACATATATTTAGTAAACAAATATAGAATCTAGAGTAACAAAAGCTATAATGTCAAACAACACTTGTACATGTTTTTTTTAATTGAAGCTTTAGACAAAATCCAGATACCATTAACTCTACTCACAAGAGCATGGTACCAGGGGCACATGGAAAAGTTAGATAAGATCAAAAACATTTGTAGAAAGAGAAACACATTCACAATGAGCAACAAGTAACTATTTTGTAAAATTTGTATAAGTTTAAAAAAACATAAAAGAACAAACCCTCAATTTTTTTACTACAAATGCCCTCGTGTATGTTTTTTGAGACAATTGTTTGGCGATAGCAAATAAAATATAAATTCAAATAAAATTTAATTTTAAAATTTTTCAAGAACAAAATTAAAACCAATCCTTTTGAATTTGTTTTCAAAGGATAATAATTTAACTAAAGAAGAGAAAATAATTAACCATATACAAAAATAACAAAGCTCACATTGTAGTGAAAACCAACAAACTTCTTACATGACCAAAATAAAACATTTGCACTCCAACAAATACTCAGTTATGTATTTACTAAACTTGCAAATAGATACACAATCTAACACCTTGATCTTAATTATTTTTATAGGCTCTTTCTCTTTTGTCCTTCATGGCTAAAACCAAAATGACACAAAACAAAAACCTGAGCCTGTGAGTGCATAGACAGCTCCAGCTGCGGTTGGGTAGAGTTGTGCATGAGTTGTGAAGTCCGGTTGTGATTGGACGAGTGAAGATTTCAGCTATGGTTAAAATGGCTCAAAGAGGCGTTAATGTCCATGGTGTAGAACGAAGAGAGTGTGGCACTGCAGTCACAGTTGATCGTGAAATGTTCAACGAGTGCATGCGAACAATGCAAACTTTGACCAATGAAGTTGCAATGATCAAGGAGAGTCAAAGACGTGGATTCATTCCCGATGCACTTGACCACAATGATGAGGAATTCGAAGAAGTGGAAGCTCGGGAAGCAGCCGACGAAGAAACAGAAGATAGATTCATCAAGCTACTGACATAGATGAGGGGTAAGACAAAGATGGATGTACCTACCTACTCAAGAAGTCTGGATCCAGAAGACTTGATAGAATGGTTGAGAGAAATGGATAAATACTTTGACATAGAGAAGATAGAAGATCCTAAACGGGTTAAAACTGCATGTTTGAGGTTGAAGGGTCATGCCTCATTGTGGTGGGACAATGTACAGGCTGACAGAGTCAAGAAATGAAAGGAGAAGATCAAGTATTGGGACAGGATGGTTTCCAAGTTGAAGGGGAAGTTCTTGCCTAACAACTATGTGATCTCCTTGTTTAGGAAGTTGTAGAACTTTCGACAGAAAGAAATGACCATGAAGGAGTACACAGAAGAGTTCTATACACTGTCGATTCAGTCAGGAAAAACCGACGAAGGCGAAGAAGCTATCGTGAGATATGTGAACGGTTTGAAGTATGCCATACAGGATGAGTTGAGACTCTCGAGGTTCAGAGCTGTCAGTGAATCCTACTATATAGCTCTGAAGGCAGAAAAGAAACTATCAAGGAAAGCCGCATCGACTAGAGGCAGGATGAATGGTCGAGGTGCAAAGACTGTTTCCGCAAAGGGGAAAAGTAGCGGAACCATGAAGGAATCTGTTGAAGATAACCGATATGTGGGAAGGACATCGACTAAGGAGAAAGCATAAGGAAACCGACGATATGGTCGAGAGACCCGTGGTCGAGGTGTGTATGGTCGAAGTAGTCTAGCCGACAGACCAGATGTAGTATGTTATAAGTTTCATGGATTCGGACACAGGGCATATGAATTCCCAGAGAACCTACATGTTGTAGAGGAGTTGAAACCCAAACATCGAAGGGAGGATCAAGTCAATGAGAGGATGGAATTGACTTCTGACAGCAGTGAAGATGGTGGAAGAAAAGGTCGAACCATGACGGCCAGGAGAACATTGGTTCAAGACGACCAACGCGACGAGAAGGAGCCGACACAACGAAAGGCTATCTTTCAAACCAGAGTACTGATTAGCGACAGGTATTGCAAGACCATAGTCGATGGTGGAAGTATAGAGAATCTTGTGTTGACAGAGGTCATCGAAAAGTTGGGTTTGAGATGTAGAGAACACCCACACCCATACAAGATATCCTGGTTACAGAAGGGTCACCATGTGAAGGTAACCAGACAATGCCTGATAAAATTTAAGGTTGGGAAAATTGAAGACAATGTACTGTGCGACATAATCCTAATGGACGCATGTCATCTATTATTAGGGATACCATGGAAATATGATCGGAAAATGATCTATGATGGTCGAGCCAACATAGTCACAATGTGGAAAAATGGCACGCAGAGGACGTTGAAGCCAAAGCAAGAGGTTCAAGCCAACTGCAAGAAGGGCGAAAGCAACTATTGGTTGAAGCGAGTGCTGATGTGCTTAGCCAAGGAATTCCTCTCATAGGAGGAGAAATAGTCGGGATGTTTCGCCATCATTCCAAAAGGACCATGTGTCGAGAGGTAAAAAATGGAGAAGATTCCGGTCAAAGTCGAAGAGATGCTCGATGAGTTTAAGAGCATAGTAGTCGACAAAGCACTGACGAGATTTCCGCTGATAAGAAGCATATCCAATCAGATCGACTTGATTCTAGGATCGAGTTTTCCAAACAAGGAACCACACAAAATAAATCCGACAGAGGGTCAGGTACTCAATCGAAAAGTCCAAGAGTTTTTGGACAAAAGATTGATCAGAGAGAGTCTGAGCCCATGTGTGGTACCAGTTGTACTAGCACCGAAGAAGGGTGGAGAATGGAGGATGTGTACAGAGTCCAGATCCAACAAGATCACGATCAAGTATAGGTTTCCATTTCCCAGGATGGATGACTTGATGGATTGCTTGAGTGGAGAGAAATACTTCACCAAGATCGAACAGAAGAGTGGCTATCACCAGATCAGGGTCAAAGAAGGAGATGAATGGAAAACAACCTTCAAGACAAGGGAAGGACTATATGAGTAGTTAGTCATGCCATTCAGTTTGACTAATGCGCCCAGTACATTCATGCGGTTGATGAATGAGGTACTGAAACCATTCTTGGGAAAGTCTGTCGTAGTGTACCTTGACGACATCTTGATATTCAGTCGAACCAAATTCGAACATTTGGAGCAATTCAACAAGTATTGCAAAAGATGTAGGAAGAGAAGCTGATGGTGAACCTGCAAAAATGTTTCTTCATGAAGGAAGAACTGGTGTACTTGAAATTTGTAATATCGAGTAAAGGGTTAGTGATGGACCCATAGAAGGTAAAGTCTATATTGGAGTGGCCAGAGCTAACAAGCACAACATTAGTGCAGATTTTTCATGGACTTGCTAGTTTTACAGGAAGTTCATCAGAGGATTCAGTCGGATATGTGCACCGTTGACAGAGTGCATGAAGAAAGTGGAGTTCAAGTGGACAAAATCTGCCTAGAAAGCTTTCAACAAGTTGAAGCAGAAGGTGATGGAGAGCCCAGTATTAGCGCTCCCAGATTTTGACAAAGTTTTCCAAGTTGATTGCGACGCGAGTGGAATGGAAATTGGAGCAGAGTTGAGCCAGGAGGGTTGACCAATTGCATTCTTCAGTGAGAAGTTGGATGAAGCGAAGCGAAAATATTCGGTCTAAGACCAGGATTTCTATGCTATTGTCCAAGCATTGAAGAAGTGGAGGCATTATTAGCTGCCCAAGGAATTTGTGTTGTACACAGATCACCAAGCACTGAGGTACTTGAATACGCAGTTGAAGTTGAACCAGTGGTACATGAAGTGGGTTGAATTCCTGCAGGCATATACCTTCATGTTGTGGCATAATTCGGGCAAGTCGAACAAGGTTGCTGACGTGCTGAGCCGAAGAGTTGCATTGTTGAACATGACGACAGTTCAGGAAACGAGAATAGAGTCGGTGAAGACAAGCCTGATGTTGATAGAAGACAAAAGCAGAGAGTGGAGGCATCGAAGGTCGACATGTTGTCGAATAGCGACACCGATGAGTTGCAGTGAAAGCCAAGCGTGGAGGACGGGGTGGACTGGTAGTCATTGAAGCTAAGTAAATCTGACAATTAAAGTCGAGGGATGACGGAGTGCAGTATGGTCGAGGCATGGGACCGACAACTGCAGCAGAGTCAGAGAAGTGCAGAAGTCAAGGAGACGTACTTAATAGCCATTCTTGGTTTTTGAGGAAGTTAAGGCAATTATGAAGGTGTTTTAGATCACGCCAAATGTCACCACAGGAGAAGGTTGTGCAGCATGGCCAAGGGGCGCTAACAATTGCAGAGTTGCAGGATCAGGGAGAATTCGACGAACATATAGGAAGGACGTCTCAGGGAATAGAGTGGACCTCGGGAAGAGAAACATACCAGAATAGAAGAGTAGTGTGAAGGCACATAAGGGGGGATCGCTCATCAGAGGGTCGGGAGAGATTGTTCATCCATTTCTCATCGAGCGCTTTCAGTCGGCAGAGGCCTTGAGAGGGAGGAAGATCGCACGCAGTCAAGACACACACTGAGAGGCAGAGTTTCATGTCTGTAAATTGTAGCAGGCTAAGGCCGACTAGTTCATTTTCTTTGTAGTTAAACATTGCAATTTGATTCAGTTTAATAGAATCCAGCTTCTGGCATTCAGTCACGACGAGTCTTCATGAGCATCTGTGTGTTGTTGTGTGTTTTGTTAATCAAGAGGGTCCGTCTGACCTACCTTGCGAAGTATATGTACAAGATTTTTTCTACAAAAAACCCACAGAATACATTAGCAATGATTGCTACAATGGCTCAGTTCTCTTTCTACCAGTTTATGCACAAACATATAGTTTGTATTTTTTTTTCTCTACATTTATTATGTGTGTACTGTTGATATATTTTTTGATAGGTTTGGGTCCTGGGATTATTAATGTTGACAAGAGTTTTAACATCCTTGGGTACTAAGTTTTAATATATTTAACAAGTTATTATGTATTCATAGTGCGTATAGTTATTTCCCCGTGCTTCATTAATTGCATGCCTTGAAGCTTGGTTGATTGCATATTTGGTAGGTGCGCTATGTGTTAGGCTGACTTTGTGTATCTCTCTCTCTCTCTCTCTCTCTCTCTCTCTCTCTCTGAAAACATTAGACATGAGAACTGTCACAAAGTCCTAGACATAACGCATAATTCTCATGAACTTAACTGCGTTCCTAGATTTATTGAATTTGTCCCATCTTGAAACATCAATATGAAACTTGAACTTTACCCCTTTAAACCATACGCATCTACAATGAACTAATGTATTAACAGTTCAATCTTTAAGCTCAGTTGAAAAAGAAATCATTTGTTGAGTTAAGATTTATTCATATGCAAAAAAAAAAAAACTTGAACAACCGCCATTTTTATTTTATTTTTTGTATCTTTTTCGACAAAAATAACAAAATCCCTGGAAATTTATTTATATGCTCTACACACCCACCAACACTAGGCTTACCAAACACCATGCTTACCAAGTTCCCTTTTCTATGCCATACACCTAATTTTAAGTTGAGAAGTTTCATATATTATATTGGAATTACAAAATTAATTAATTTCTTATTTATTGGTTAAAAAGTAAAAGGTTGAAATATTACAATACAATGCTCTTCTTCCATACAAAGATCACTCTAATACTTTTTTTCAAGTTTGCTTCAAAGTACATATAGGCATTGTCACATAACATCTCTTGTTTTATATTACAATTATGGCATCTCTTGTTTTATATTACAATAATGGTTTCTTTCTTCCTTATTTTCCTCATTAAAGTGTAATACAAGTTTCAATAATTAGTTGCACAAAGTATCATGTAGCTAAACTCTCCTTAATTAAATCCCATTTTCAAATATATTACTAACATGGATTTATACAAATTGGTTAAAAATGTTCCAAGGAACCTAACAAAAAGACATATATTATCTACATGCAAATCCACTTTGAATGTTAATATTCACTCCTCACTTTTTATTCAATAATTTCTCACTTCAAAGCATTAATTAACAAAGCATAGTTAAGTTAAACAAAGCAAAGATTTGGTTTTAGCCTTTGATAAAAGTTGAATACATGCTCAATTGACATAATTTCAATTGCTCTTTTGGTGAAATAATTGACATAATTTCAATTGCTCTTTTGGTGAAATAAGTTTATGCCAGCAATTACTTTCTCTATCTATACATTTCTGACTTTTTGGTAAAAAAATTGTGCAATGTTTTTGGTTTATTAATTTATAGATAAAAACAACTTGGAAGAGTTAGAAATAACCTTCGAGATTATCTTAACAATAGGATTATAAGCACTAATTTCTATTTATTAATAATATTCATATATATATCTTAAAAATAGGGTTAAATTAATTAGACTGAACTAGTAATTCTATCTCTTTTTCAGATATCCATGCTGGAACACCATTTGTTCAACTCTTTTATTATAGTTATGGGCAAATTAAGCTTTCTATTCTTCATCTTCCTCTTGATAGAAGAAGAGTTGGATGTGTACCCTATATCAGAGAACAAGAGAGTCATTTTTTGCAACTCTATCACGTACGACGGATCCTTTAAATACTTGATGAGTTCAAAGTCTATCTTTAATTTGATAAAGATTAAGGAAATCACAGTGCCAGTACTATACGGGTAAACCAAAAACTGTAGGATGACAGGACCACAACAACTACCTTGAAGACCAAGGAAATGTATCTCACCCTGCTAACTCTGCAATCTTGTAGGCCTTTAGTAAGGGTGGGAGGCAAGACCTGCCCGTGAAAGGAAGTTATTGTCCCAGAGCTACAGGAGTTCAACCAGTGGTGCCGGGTGGTAAGTTCAACCCGGAAGAAATAGCATCAGCTATCATGTTGATAGATTAAAGTTAATAGAGAAGCTCAGGTTCTATAGAAAAAAATTTCCTAAAAAGATTTACAATTTTTAACATTTTTTCTTAAATTTTAAGAAAAATGTTAAAAACATGTAACTCTACAAAATTCATTTAAAATATTAACACAATTAAGAACTTTAAGCCGAAGGAAATGGAACAGACATCTACCTCATATAATATTTTAAATTATACATTAATAACACCAACACCACTATTGGAACAGCTAGCATCTCCTAACAAAAACGAATACATCAAAACGGAAGAGCTAGCATCTCCAAGCAACAACCACAAAGCATATGCCAACAATTCTTGTGGAGCCATCCCTATTAGATTCAACCGCACATGTGTTCAGAATATGGGAGGAGACCAAACAAACGAGTTTCAAGTACGAATGGCTGAACTACAGATTTAATATTACACAATTGTATATATATGTTATATGTTTGATATGTCTCAATAAAGTTCACAAGTACTTAACAAAATTTCAAAAATAATGGATGCCAAGCTTACAAACAATTAACAAAATTTCAAAAATAATGGATGCCAAGCTTACAAACAATTAACAAAATTTCAAAAAACTAAATTGGCTTCAGATTAGGCTGCTTAAGACTATTTCTTTCATCTTCATCTTCAAAGATAGGATGTTCTCCCGGATCCCAAATTTGATATTGTTGTTGTTCTCCTGCCTTGCTTTCAATAGTATCTTTAGTCAACTAATCTTTGTGTTTGATTGTCTTCTTCGTCTCATTGTGTCTCCACTCAAGAATATTCCTCAAACACTTCCATAATTCTTTTATCTCAATGTTCAACTCTATTCCTTGCATGTGCATGTTGTTGAACTTCATTTCCTGTTGCATTTCTACAATGCTAATTTTAACTTCTCGCCTTGTATTTGTGTTGTCATATTCTTCATATGCTACAATCTTCTTGTTCATGTCTTCACAAATCCTTGGATTTTCTAGCCATTCTTCTAGCATTCTCAACTCTTCATCATAATCTATTAGCACAACATCCAAGTGATGTTCTTCTTTCTCAGTACCTGCACAATCTGCATACACAACAAATTTTTAGTTGCAAAAACATGAGATTCATTGGTCTCGGTTGATGCATAAGGCATCTTTTCCATGTGCTGGAATGAACTCTCCAAACACTCTACAAAATCTTCATCTTGTTTCTCATCATACACTGCTACATGGCCAGTTTTATCTTCAACTGAATTTTCGTCAACAAACTCTTTTGCTGGTTACTAAGTTAATGTCATCAACAATATCTGTTGTTGGATTCTCCAAAGTTTGTTCATCATCACCTGCTACAATGGCAGCTTCAACTGCAACTTCATCATCCACTAGTGTATCTACATTGTGGGATTCACCTTCCTCATGTTCTACGCCACACACACGATCCTCATGTTCGTCCTATGTGGCACACACACGAACTTCTTCAATTTTCTCCTCTACTTCAACTCTCTTGTCCTCTTCTTTCTCTTTCTCTACTTTGTACAATGAAACTTCTTCTAATGTACCAATATGCTACAAAGTGTTTCTGTTTCTTCTCTTTTTAAAAATCATCCACTGGACAAAATAAGAAATCTTGCTATTGCATTTCTTTTGTTATCAAGGAGATCTATTGAAACCTTATTGAACAAAGCGCCATAAATTTACTGAACAAAGCAAATCTTCTATTTTATTTTCCCAAATTTCATAATTCATACCTAAAACAAGAGCCACGAGGTGGCAATGTCCCGCGCTATTGCAAATTAGATTTTTTTGAAATTTGCAAAATCAACATGTGAACCATAAATTAATTAGATTATCATTGTTGAGTATAGTGTACTGAGCCACCTCGAAAAGCCCGAGGAACAAGGAATATAGTTATTGTTGGAGCGCTCGAAACTTTGCAAAATACATTAACAACCGCTTACGACATATTGCCGCCACCTCTTCGTCATCATTTTGGACCAATTACATTCAAGATAAATATTTTTTTATTAAAATGAGTTTAATAAATAAAATTGTTACTATATAAAAATTTATAGATAAAAACAAGGTGTATTCTACAGCTTGGGTGTTGACGAATGCACTCACCATTATACTACCAAATTTTTTGAAATGAAATAAACAATATCAACAAGGTGCATTCTACACCTTGGGTGTTGGGTGTGGAGATGATCCATCCACTATGTGTGATACTATTAAAAAAATCCAATAAATATTTTAGAAAAAACCAAGAAAAAGTTACTATGTGTCAAAACATCCATAAGACCAAAGCTTTTGACAAGACCTGTGTCAAAACCTGAACGTAGAGCATAATGAATGCAGTTATATCCGAAAGCATAAATCTTGCTAGCAACGTAAATGCAAACATCAGATCAAAGGACAAACCGCCAATGCCCCATTTATTCGAGATTATAGCATACAGACTCATGCACAGAACGGCCAGGACGGGCCGGGACACGCGGAGGACCAAACCCCGGTGACAAATTACGAGGAATGAATATAACCAAAACATTACAAAACTTGGTAACATAAAAAAATTTGGTGTCGGGGTGGTAGGGTAATTCAAATGTAAAATTAGGTTCTGGGGTGTTCCCCATCCACCTTGGAGTAGACACCCCCTGTTTTCAGAAGTGACATCCCCATAGGTATCCTTGTGCACCACCAAACCAACTCTGAAACAGTCCTAATTCATATTATCAAGTGAATAAATAAAACTGGGGTAATATCATGCCATATGTATGTATCCACCAAAAAGAGTGTCATATACTTACTTATGAATGCTGATGCATCGAATACCATATAAATATTTTGACTGGTGAATAACATTTAATTGTAACCTGGGACAGCTGCTGCCACATCTTTTTTTCACCTTGCATTTCAGTTTAAGGTTACAATTTTAACAGGCAACTTAATCGTTTCTGTCACCAGCACAAGTTTAGACTTCATGAAACAAACAAATAATTTTGGTTCACAAAAAATGTATTTTTCCTAATTCACCTCACATTTCAGTTTAAGGTTACATTTTTAACAATCAATCTAGTAGTTTCTGTCACCAACACAAGATTAAAGTTCATGAAACAAGCAATGATTTGGGTCTAGAAAAAGTGTATTTTTCCTAATTACCCACCTGAAATTGCTCATGCAATACTTTGTATTTTATATTGTTTTGTTGATTTGTTTTCGCCTGTTTCATGAATAGCAAAAGTTGAGACTGGGCATTCATTTTTGTATTTTTCATATCATGGATAATTCTGAATTTCCACATTTTCAATATTTTATTAACCAATATATGCTTTATATTTTTCCTACATGATTATCCTCAAAATTTATGATTGAGTCTGTGGTTTACGTATTAACTCAGCCACTAACTGGCATTGGATCAGTGGGTATTCATTTTAAAAGATAATAGACACTACAGGCAAATCTAATGGCAAAAGCAGATGAGAAGCAGTCAAAGCCCTGGCCATTTTGCTTTCATATTGCGTCCATGTGGATTTTTTCATCCAAAACTATAACTCAACAAGCCAAAATGCTTTTACATATCAGTCTATCTCATTGCCCATAAGTTGAGGTAATGTTCTCAGTATAATACATCAGATAAGGCAATAGCAAGTACTCTAAACAAGATAAACCAAAAGACAAAATATAGTCACAACATCTGCTGGATCAGATACATAAGCATCATCACTGAAAGCTGTACTTGAAAGCACCTTCAATCTAATTCACATTGTTTCTTTCAAAATAAATGCATTACTGGTCTCTCAAACCAAATATGTTATGCTATCATACAGAATCTGACTATAAATTTACCATTTCAAATAAATTTCCACTGGTCAAACTAGCATTGAACAGATCAGATTGTTAAAGGATTTAGATAATATAGATTTCTTAATTTTGTGACGGTTTTCAGTTCTGATCATTATTCACTGGTATGCTATCCATGCAATTTGATTTAATCCATGATTCAATATTTACATATGGCAGTCTGTGTGCTCATACCAAGTTATGTCCAACAATTTGCAGTTGTTATAAATAAAACTATCATACCTGTGAAATAAATGCCATCATAAAAGGCCTTTAACGCAATAGCAGAAGATAACCAAACCAAGCTATTTGTGAATCATAATGAGGACAGATAAATGACAAAGTTTGCATCTTGCACAGAATGCAAATGTGTTGTGGCAAACAAACACACCAAAAATATTAATCCAATATTCATAATAAATAACCTTGGTGAAGTGTCAGCAATAAGACAGTAATATTTAATCCACTAAGATATTTATCAACCAATCAATATAAGTGCTATTAGCAAAAGATCTGATGTCAGTAATATGACATAAAATCAAATTTCAATTTGCCATTTCATATTTTCTGATTCAGTTTCTACATACCAGTTAATAGATGACATCATTTTTATGCCTTATACAAATACACGAAACCTTTGATTCAGTCCTTATCTTCCTCTAACTTGATTTTTAAATTATTAAAAACTTTAACCAGAATGCAAGAATAAAAAATAGTATAACATAAACCGGGAGTAGCTATTAGTGGCTGCAAGTCTATCAGTGCTTTCAAGCATTATTGGCCGCTTTTTTAATGGACCCAAACAATAAATTGCGGTGACATAAACTCAAAAACGGCACAAAGTATCTAGCATCCTTCTCAGTGTACAACTATTTTCAAAAGAAGAGGAAACAGGAATTAATATATAAACTCATTTCAGATATGCATAAAGTATATTAATAAAAGAACCAAATATTGCAATAAAAAATCAGATCTCAATTTTCTGGTGCAATTATTCTTTCAATATATAATAGTTTTGTAACAAATTTTTTTTTCTTGCACTATATATATTTGAATCCATTCAAATTTCAAAGATGGAATAAAAAATTGCAAGGGTTTAATATCCATGAAATGTCATCTTATGGACCGCTAAAATATTATCCAGGATCAAATATCTTGATGCCCTGTGGTGACATAGTCTTAAAGCTTCCAACTCCTATAGAATCAATAAGTAGGAAAATACAAAGAACGATGCACTATAATTCTCTAAATGCATGGAGTAAGACTATGCTTCGCAAAATAAGGAAGAAGAGGAGAAATATGTGAGTTCAGGTACAGATAATGTAAAAACATTTCAAATAGAAAATAGTTAGAAATTTTAAAATTCCAAAAAAGCAATAAATTTGAATACCTTGAAAAATAATAAATATTCACAATCACAGATCCTGTCCTTGTATATTTACTTTTAATTCTCTTCCTCAATTTTTTAGATAAAAATGTTTTCAACGAGGAACTAAAGTATCGTTTCAAAGATAGACTAGTGTCAACTGTTTACTAATTATGGGCCCTGAGGCTAACAGAGGCCATTCTATTGGTAATAGCTATTGCAAATGCATGCTGTGAGACCACGGCTACTGTATTAAATGTGACAGTTCAAGGGCAACCTGTAATTGCCTCACAAGAGCGATTGCTGGATAGCTAGCTTAGGTGTGATCTAACCATGTGTTTAGATAATAACCATGTAACATGGATAATTTTTTCTGTGTTTACTTTGGAAGTGCGGTCTAGAGGCAAACAACAAGGTTATGTGGCTTGTATTAATGCAGAGAACCAGATTCAAAACCGCTTGAGTCGGTGCGGATGAGACCGGGTGCAAGCTCTGGATGACTTTGACAGCATAGACATACCGGCCATAGTGCAGCAGCATAGGCAAAGAGATTCTATAAGACGTATTTCTAGCAAACAAACAAAAATCAATATACTCCAAAGTCAACAACTTTGGAGTAGATAAAAATAAGAGTAAAATGTCACAAAGGAGACACTCATTTTAATCACCGATGTCTATATTGGGTGTCAGTTGCATAAAACTCTACTTAATCAACATCACAGAACAATTCTTAAACTGAGTTTGACAATGTAGGAACATATTGCCATGTAGGAAATATTATACTGGGTTTGACAATGTAGTAACATATTGCCATGTAGAAAATATTATACTATATATGTAAATCTGTGGTATGTATATTTGTCTGCTTAGCATATGACAAAAACTATGAAAATGTTAATCAACTAGAGTTTTAGTGTATTTTTTATATTGTCTAAAGGCATTACATAAGCAAAAAAACAGTTCTTTGATACTTCTGTCAATAAAGCAGAAGACAAAAAAGGAATAAGTCCAACAGACTGAGTTTTGTTAATAAGCCAGAGGACCAAAAAAGGCAATAAGTCTAACATACTACAATTGTGCTTTTGCATGAGCAAATGGGTCTTTGCACTTTTTTTGTTGCAAAAATGTTATGCAATATGAACTTTTGTATTCGTTGTAGCCCTACTGCCATTGTGGTGGTTTTTGATTGTTGTTGCACCTGCCAATAGCATTCAAAATATAGTCAGAATAATTGGAAAAAAGTAGCAAGAATGGAAGTATTTGTAAAGACTAGATACTATTTCAAGTATAATATTGGAAGTACTCATAGTTTATGTCAATTTGCATAATTTCAAAGCAATGAATCTTTAGGAACAATATAGCAAGAGAGAAAATCTTGCGAAGAATAACAAATTATTGTATCAGGTTGTGTAATAAATTATAGTAAATTATTTTCCAATACAGCTTTTATCAATAATTAGAGTATTAGGCTACTGAAATTAGCATTTCACCAAATGTTAGTATTAAAATCGCAGCTATTTAAATCATGCCATTCTATGATCAGAGTTTCGAACTTTGCAACACATACTCAAAATCAAATGCGAATCAAAATTTTGTGAAAATTGTTTAAGAGAAAACTAACCAGGGAAAGTTTATAAATTGAAAAATGATTATATGTTAAACTAGATATACACCAAATGTTTTGAAGCTGCAAACCATTAATGTAAACTGAGGAAATGGCAAAGTGTTTCTGTTTGTAGCTAATGCAATTGAGTACAATTTTCAAAACACAGTTTGCAGAGGTCGGGAATATTGAACAAAAAACTTAAATTCTTTAGAAAAAAAAATAGATTTGTGTACCTGAAACTCAGTTTCTTTTCAAGTTGATGATGCTGTTGTCCAAAGCCAATGTAAATAGCCCTTGCTGGGAAAACCTCCGCAGATTGAAAACTGTTGATGATATGTTTTTTGAGTATTCTTCAAATGAAATATTTGCTACTTCTGGACAATACTCTTTTAACTGTGGGTTGCGCAGTGTGCATTCTATCAATCCATCATTTGTGTCTAAATTGCATTCCAGACTATGCTCATATATAATTTCCATTTCTTTTTTGCAAAATGCACAGACCACACAGCTCTGCATGAGTGGTTGTTTACATTCAGCACAGATGCATCGAGACGGAGGTGCAAATGAATTTCTTGGTTTCAGTATTCCGTGTATCTGTCAAAGTCAGAGAACAAATGACCATAGAAAATGCATATAATATCAGCATATTTTTAAATAGAACTATGTTTTTTTATTTGAATAATAATTGAACTTAGATTCAAACTACTATGACTAATTACAATGCTAATGGGCAAGGTAGCCATTGGCTACTGTTGTTAGCCAAAGGGTAAAAGCAAAGAGACATTGCAAAAAGCAATCTTTGGAAACTGATGAATAAGAGTGTTGTGAACGGAGTTATAGCCTTCAATATAAAATTTGTTGCAATGCAAACAATGTTTTGAAGCACGGATATAAAGAGAATAAATTGTACTTTGTCACCATGCAATAAATATTGTATGTGCAAAGAGGAGTGCCATTTAATGGATATGCAAAGGTTGCATTGTCATAATTTTGCTTCTCACATTGAGAGTACAGACACACAATGCACTTTTGCAAAAAGCAGAATATGCAACTTGCAACATCGCTGCAAATGCAATTTTGATCAGTTAAACAAATATAAAATCTGTCTCGTGGCACTTTAAGTGTTCTGCATCTATCTTCCGATCACAAAAATCTAATCATGCCATTGTCATCTTATCTAGCATGAATAATTTTAGATGATCTAGATAATGTGAATTAGTTGGATGCACTTTTGGTACCTAAAAGCCTTCTTTGCAAAGAGAGCTTGATATTGATTACATCTCAAGATAAAGATGTTCTCAGAAGCTGGGGAGTGGAAACGTCATCAATTTATAAAGCAACTGACCTTAATACACAATACTCCCGAGAGCTCTTGTGCTTTGATGCCTTCAACCAGTCTTTTCCAATCGTAGTATTTGAATATTGTCATAAATTCTTAGAAGCTTGTGATGGATTGCCTTTATGTTTAAAAGTATTTGGGGTGCTTGTCTATGGAAAAAATGAGATGTCTTATTGGGAAGACCAATTGGATAGAGGCTTAAACATATGATTCCAAATGAGACTCAAAGAAGACTTAAAATTAGTTATGATGTGCTTAAATAAATCTAACAACTGGATCGTTTTTTTGGAAAAACAAATACTTCTGTCTGAATGGCTAAAAGAGCTTAAATTCCATAGCTTTAAGCAATATGTTCTCAGGAGATATAGTAGCGGAAAAGGAGATTTCTGATTGCAGAAACCAGATCTACAGATTTGTTTTTAAAACAGAGTTTTCAAAGTGGCCCTTTTGCAAATGGCTAAAACAACCTAAAAGCAATGACCTAGACAAGCATGTGCTTGTTAGCCTTGAGGATAGAATTACAAATAGACAAGATTCTTTATTTTAGGAAAAATGTGTACTCAAGATCAGAAACAGTGATACAAGAGAGAAACCATGAGAACTCAAAGAGATATGAGAGGGTTTAGCAATTGGCAAAGGTCTAGTGACGAAATATTAACCCCATATTTCTTTGCACAAATCAAGGGCTAATATTTAGCTAAACTACCCAATGTTGATGCCAATACAAGCACATTCAAACTTTTCCAGTGATTAAAGCTTGTTTGAGAATCAGTTTGATGAGATTTTGACAAACTTTTATCAAGTTATTTTTAGCAATTTGGTTTTCTGCGGCATGCATGTGAGATGTTTAAATATTCTTGGTCATCAGAAAGTCTATTATACATAACAAAGGCAATGGACTTAGACAATGAACAAGAGAAAAAAAAACGACGAAAGGTCTTAAGCACTGAAACTAGTTTGCAGGAAACTACATTATGTTTGAGAAAGAAGCAATTTCTCAACAGACCTGTGTCTTTGAGTCAATAATTGGCAGCAAATTTTGAATTGCATAATCATCATTAAGAGGGTCAATAAAAGTAGCTGCACAGGTCTGGAGCATGTGGCTTGTTTTCGTATCATTTCGAACAATGTTTTTAAACAAATAGAATGGGGGATTATCAGATGCAAGTTGTTCTTGAATTTGCAAGAACAGTTCTTTGTAGCCTTCATTGAGCTGTAGCTGCAATAGTAGAAGACAACAGTTAATAAGCATAGATTGTAATTAGAAATCGTTGAAGCTATTTGTGTTTGTTTTTTCCCTATTTTTTTGTTTATATAAAAAAGTGAAAATTTTATTTGCGTTTAAAAAACAGCAATTCCAAAAGAACACTAGCTATGCAAGTAAGCATATTTACTGTTGCATGGTCATTTGCCGTTCCACCGTCTTTGATATACAAGTCAAATTTCTTGTTGTTGTATTCACATGCAACAACAATTGCTGCAACAGAGCCAATAGAGTAGGAGTCATTGGATGACAACAAATCACCAATTGTCATATCTGGAGCTAGCTTTCTGATTTTGCAAACTCGATCAATTGTCTCAATTATTGTATGGGGGAATATGACTATTGAGTACTTGGCATCGCCTCTGTCGTACTGGCCTTTTTTTTTTAGCCCAAATCGAGTGATTCTTAGACTTTTGCTAGTTGAGAAATAGCTTCCAAAACGTTTGAGCAAATTGTCACTTATTCCAGCAGTGACTGTCATTAGCCCATCTCTATCAACAAAGTCTGCATGCAGTATTTGTGCCTTTACAGGAGAAGTTTGTATTTTGTACTATGCGGGCCCATATACGGCCAAGATGTCTGCTTCGAAAACAATTTTTGGTGTTGTTGTGCATAGCTCTATAATAGTAGCTGCTTCTGGAGGTGTTTGTCTGAACCTGCTATTGTTATAGTTAGAGAAAAAGCCGAAGAAAGAAATTATCAGCAATCAATAATAGGAATGTTGAAACATAAATCAAGCTTGAGGAAATATTTGTCAATGCAATAGTTATATTCTATTTTTTTCTGTGCTAGAAAATTGTAAAAGAAAACGAGGAAGTTTCAAGTGTTAAAAATGATGTAAAAAGCAATCAGGACGAAAATAATTGCATACCTTTTTGCACTTTCAGGAGTTGACACTACTTCCATTGTCGGGTTGTTTGGTGCTAATGTTGTTTTTGTTGTGTTGTGCATGGGCAACGAACCATTTTCCATTATTTTTCAATTTTCGATTTCAGTTTCAAAAGCTGTGCATGCGAAAAGTATTAAGCAAATCAGCTGTAGCTGAAATTGCTAATTAGTGTAAAAAGTAGAAGAGATTTATAACAGATAGAAAATATGACAACAAACAAATAGCATGAAAAGAAGAAAATAAAAAGAAAACAAATCGTCTATAATTCTTTGACTGGATTTTTAACATTTGCAGAGCGCAAAGTCTATGTAATGTTAAGAATTTCAATTAAACAAGTGCTGAAAACTATATTATTTACAGCCAAATATTGAACAGTTTTTCATGTACAATTATCTTGAACATAAGAATTTGTTATTAAAACATTTTATGTAGCTTACATATGGTCTGCATTTTTATAAAATGGAGACAGCAGGTGAATACTTTTTGTAAAGAGTGTCTACATATGTTGTGGCATAATTGCTATTTTTTAGATCTGAACTATGAACAAAACAAAATGTAAACAACTTTCGACAATAAAAAAAGCAAAAGTTGACATCACGAAATAGATTACAAGAATATGAGAAAGTTTGACAGAATTTAAACTCATAGCTATGACATCAATGTTGCAAATGCCCAAAGCTAATTTAAACCTAGCTTAGTGTGAGTAGGCAAAAATCAAATTGCTGTAGTTTAAAGTGCATGAAAGTTGTAGAAGAAAAAAAAGTACCTGCTTTTGATTTCGTGCAAATATGCTATCATGGATCCGTCCATAGATAGCAAGACAATAAAATTAGATAATGCAAAATTGAATAGACTACGCTTTTTTATCAAAGGATTGATAAGAAAGTTGAATAGTGATCAGTCCAATAAGCATCTGAAATATTGAAAACAATATCTCTGTGTTTCAAATTTGTCTAGAAGTGATCAAGCATTGAACCGGTGTTTGTTGTTGCTTTTGTTGTTTTCAGTGTCAAGCCTTTCATTTGCATAAACATTTGCAATTTCCTTTTCGATGTTGTTTCTTGCAACATGTCAATGTTCAGGTCACCAGCTACTAGGATTTGAGTAGTTGGTGTGCAAGTTGACAAAATGCAACTCAGTATATGAAAGAGATCATCAAGCACACCACATGGTCTATTGTAAATGTTCACTACTTTCAATACATTGTACCCTAATTCAAGATCTATGCAAATTGCTTCAGTGGAGTTTCTTGTATAGTTTTTAAAATCGATGATGGCAATGTGTTTTTTAATCAATGTAAGGATTCCATGCATTGATAATGCTGAAAATAAATTGTATTTTTCTATCATTGCTGTTTCTTTGGCAGGTGTGTGCATGTGAGTTTCTTGCAAACATAAAATGTCTGCTTGCATAAGTTCATGATCATTCAGAACATCGTCATAGTGCAAAAGCAAGCTGCGTGTGTTCAATGATGAAATGAGTAATTGCCTAACATTTGGCATTGAATGCAAACCGTATTCAAATTGCAAACTTGCATGCATTTTTAATCTATTTATTTCAGTCATGACTTTTGGACAAGTTATAAAATTTCTTTGTTCTAACTTGTTTAAAAGATAAAGACAATCAATATCTCTGACACGTGACAGCGCAGTGTAAACAAGGCCATGTCTCTTAATTCCTTTTGGGTCAAATGCTAATTTGTTCATTGTCAATCCTTGTGGTCTATGGATTGTCCTTGCACATGCTAACTAAATTGGGAATTGTGCTCGCATAACATTCATTTTATTTTCAAGTGTTGTTTGTATCACAATTCTTTTGATTGGTGTCCAACTGGACTTTACGGCAGGTGTATAAAGATGTTGCATAGTAGCACGTTGCTTGTCTCCAACTTTTGGATCTGCAAACTCAATCCAAACAATATCATGGCTTGTTTGTGTATAGTGTTTAAACACACCTTCTGCACCATTGACCAAGCCATCCTCAATTGAGTAGTTGCCTCCAACTAGTTCAATAAGCATATCCTTTTTTACTACTATCATAGAGGGAAGTCGCAATGTCTTTTGTCTATGGTCATTTTTTTCAATTGACTCAATTTTTCTATCATGTGCTACTAGTGTGAATGTTTCTGTTTGCATAGCTGATAACATTTTTGAGTTATGTTGTTGAACATCCTTATTACTATAGAAAAGATAAGGAAACGTTGCATCTACTGGTGGTTGTTTGTAGCAATGTTGGTTTAAGTAATCTATGTCATCCAGTGTTTGAGAGCATGTTCTAATTCTATTCAAAATTGATATGAATTTTTTATTTCTTTGACGTACAACTGTTGTAAGTTCATAGCATTTTATGGCATCAGACCAAAATGTGTAAGGAAATGTTTGTTGTTGGAATCTTGGTTGTTCAAAAATCCAACAATCCTGAACAGGTTGTGCTTGACACAAATCACCACAGAATATGACATCAAGGTTTCCAAATGCTTTTGTTGGTATGTGCATGATTTCACGTAGTCGTTTGTCAATGTTGTGTAGCATTCGAGACCCTATTAAAGAGACTTCATCAATCAACAATACTCAAAGTTGTTCACAATCTTTTGTCAAAAGATCTAGGGTGTTTGGATTTAGAGGAAGCATGTTTGAACTTAGCAGCAGTCTGAGAGCAGAGTGGACTGTAATGCCACCTGCATTATATGCTGCTTTTCCAGTAAATGCAAGTATAAGACCCTTTTTCTTTAAAGGATCACTACCAATTTCCTTGTCATAGTAATGCAAAAGACCATCATAGATTGCTTTTGTGGTGTAAGTTTTACCTGTTCCTGCCCCTCCTGTTAGGAACAAGCGAATTGGAGTCAGCGGATTGTTTTTTTTCCTTGCAATAACTTCTTTCACAATTGATTGTTGTTCAGTATTTAGCTTTCTTTGAATTGCATGGTATTCATGCATGTTCAATAGAAATGGCTTTTCTGTCAAGATGCACCCACTTTCAGCTTTTGATCCATTGGACGTACTTTTTCGGATTAGATCATGTTGAATGTCATATTGTTCAAACGCAGAAGTAGTTGTTGTTTTGTCTGTTGTCAAAGGAGCCATAGTTGTGTCTTGCAATTCAATTGTTTCAACAGCATTATCAAGGTCACCCCACTTTGTTGTTGTTGGTGCAATAAAGTTTTGTTCAACAATGTCTATTTGTTCTTTGAATGCAACATATGCATCAGACCATGTTTTGAAATTGCTTTTTAGTAGGTTGCAGTTGTCTCTATGCGGCATAAAGAGGATGATCTTTTCTCTAAAGAAATTTTCAGGGTCTTTTTGTTTGTTATAGCGAATAAATCGTATGATACATGGTCTATTTCTTTTTCTTGTAATTGAGTGGATACAAGAATAGAAAGATGCATATTCTGCCAAGGAGATGTTTTCAAGGTCAACAGGACGTGCAATGTATTTGTCCAAAATTGATGGGCAAATAATATCGTCAGAGTCATCTGGTTCTTTTTCCAAAAGTGATGGTTTTTTCAAGACAACTATTTTTTTGTCGTCCGGAGCAGTGTTAATGAAAATAGTCTTCGTGGAGGATGAATGTAGAGATAACGACAATATGACATGTACTGCTTGTCTAGTAGACATTTGTTGTATGTTCAGAAGCGCATTTCCAAGCTTACGTATTGTTTCGATCTTTCCATCATTCTCAAGAAGACATTGTTCTTTGATCTTTTTGAAAGCATTTGTCATCGATCTATCAAATTTGGTGATGTAAGAGCTTACATATGTTGCTGTAGCATAAGCATCTAAGATATATTGTGCATCTGTATTTGCCTGCCATAACTCTGGTATCGCTTTTGCAAATGAATTGATCCAAATGTCAGCAGGATCTCTTTTTAGTATTAAGGTAGACCGAGAAAGCAAAGACCGTAGTAGCAAAATATATTCATCTCTGGTTAGTTCTAGCTCTAGGAGTAATTGTGCAAATAACATGTTTTTAGAATATTCCTTATGTTCAATAAGAACAAATACCTTTTTTTCTCTTTGAATGAGATCATCTGGAGCATTTTCTAGTGGCTCTAGAATGATGGTCCTATCCATAGGAGGCAATGGGAAATTGAATCTACACGTGGAATGTCGATGTTTTCTACATGTTTTTGTGTGACGATGTGTTTGAATTTGAATAAGATTTTGATCAAGTAAAAACGAGTCTGTGGATATATAGCGATCAACAAAACTAATAATATCCTCGTTTGAATTTTTTCCATAGACAGGTGCATTTTGAATCCAAATTAGTCCATGTTCATGCTCATTTCCTCTTTGTTGAGATTCGGTCGTAAAAAAAAAATCTTGTATTTTTCCAAACAATGTATTGTTTTTTAACATAAGAGACTTTAGTGCTGCTATTTTGTGTCTATAGTAGTGAGTACAAATCACTGGGTGTCTTCTTATTAACGTATCAATATTTTCTTCCAATGCATTGTCTTGTAAATCTGACAAATGTTTTTCCTCAATTTTTTTCAACGCATTGCATAAAGGTGCCCAAAGGTGTTCAGCACTTGTAAAGGTTAAAAAGAATGTAGGAGGACCAAGCTGTCGAATCATTGCAAATAGATATTTTTTCATATTTTCAAAGTAGTCAGGTGATGTTCTAATCGCTTTCAACGTACGATACCCAATCGGAGATTGGAGTATTTTTACAAGATTGTCTTTTGACTTGACATCTCTTGCCAATATTTTTTTGTCCTTTAACTCTCCCATGCGAATTGATATCCAAGCAGTGTTTTTTACTTGTTTTATTATGACTTTAATTGCTTTAAAGAAAATATTCGTGCAATGTGTTTCAAAGTCTGTACTTTCATGTTGTAGCTCCCACTGTGATACTTGTTGATAAGAGAAGCGATCGAAAATTTCATTTGGTCGACTAAATCCGTAGAAAAGTGTAGGAAAATTTAGCTCTTCAGAGTATTTGTCTTGGAAAATGCTCAATGGTCGAAAGTTCTCGGAAGGTGCAATTTCTATGATTTTGTTGTCTAAGTCATCTATTAGATGTGTTTCTCCATATCCATGTATCAATGTTTCTGATATTGGTTCTATGTTTATTTCATTTTCATCATCATCTGTTTGTTCCGTTGTTTCTTGAGTATTTGACTATTGTTTCGCTGTTTCACTAAATATTTTTTCCCAATTAGTATCGATTACAATGCCTTCAATTTTATAAAGTTCGGTTTTGCATAAATCACTCAGCGCAGTCATAATGATCTTTGGCCGAATATTTCCAGATAGATATGCGTTTTTGTATTCCAATTTTCGCTTTAGCATAACTGCAACTGTCAAATTGTCATCTAGACTTCTAGGCAATGCTGTTTGAACTCTATCCAAGTCTGCAGGGACATTGATAATTGAGACAGTTAGCCCAATTTGTGCTCTTTTATAACCAAGTTGTCTTATCTGTGCAAAGGCTATTCTTGGTGACACCAATCGTTCTTCCAAAGGAGTCAGTATAGTTACAGATGGCAATATGTTATTGCGGCAGATTCGTGTAGGCGATGTAAACATAGGCAATTTCCCATTAGCAATTGCTTTCTTGCAAGGTCTACAAATTTGAACAAGTAGCATTGCACATGACACATCTTCTGTATTTGCTAGAGCCTGTAAAGCTAATTTAATTGTGTTGTTCACACAACAAATGTCTTTTTTAAAATGCAGTTGTTTACACACAGAACATGCATGAATAGGTGTGTCTTGAATAACTTTTAAGTATCTAACAACTGCTTTCTTTGCCTTTGTACATTCCTTTTGCTTTTGACGAATGTGCATTCCTTGTCTACGCATATTGTGTTTCAACAAGCGTAAGTTTTTTTGTGTATTGTCATCAATGCATGTTTGCATGCTGGTTTTGCTTTTTGAAAATTGCTCAGCTATGCAAGAGTTTTTTTGTTCTATGTTTCCTATCTTTTGTTTTTGCCTTTTTACTTTAATTGCATTTATGTATATTGGTTTGTTCAAGGATCCCTTGTCAATGTTTTTGTCTACAATGTTTTCTTTTCCTATTGTCTGTTTGTTCTTTTCAGAATTATCCGTTGCAATTGTAGTAGAAGTATTTCTCTTGCAATTGGGTGGAAAGGGCATTTTATTTCCACAATGTTCTTGTAACAAAGGTTGGAAATGCGAATGCATTTTATCTATTACATGTTGCATTAGGCATAGAACTTTTGACGATCTATTTGTTGCATAGAATGTTGCAATATTTTCTTGCAAATTATTGCTCCATAGATGTATGTTAGTGCCTAGTAGCTCACATAACCATTGGAGAGCAAATCGATCTCCTTCTATATGACCAATGATATATGGCTCTGCCAAATGAATAATATAGGTTTCCCATCCAGAAACAAGAGATGTATCTGCTAATGTGTTTTTATCAAGATATATGTCCAAGCATTTTATTGCTCTAATATCGTTTCAAGCAATAGAATTATAAAAGCTTTGCGCAACTGCTTTTCTAACACTTTGTCCATCAGCGAAGAGTGTTAATTTGGAAATTGATTCAAACAAGGAGCCATGACAATTGCCAGGAAGTCGATATGACATTTAAACTTGGTTATATACACATTGATTTACATTTGCGCTATGAGGAAGCATATCAACGGCTTGTCTATTGGCTTCCATTGTTTTATATGACAACAACGGTTTGAAGTGGCCAGAAGCTGGTGTGTGGTCATGGAACAATATATTGTAGCAATATTCAAATTTCCCAGAATTGAAATGAAGGTATTTTGTTTCTTTTGTTAATGACCAAACAGCGACTGGAACGTTCAACCATTTTGAAAACCACTTGATGCAAAATATATCACCCCATAGTCCATATACACTTTGATCATCTGGCTGCGAAGCAGATTGCGACATGCGATTGAGATATTCGTTGACATTTCCTATGTTATGCAATTCTAGCAAATAGTCAACTGTCAATTCTGTGCACATCGATAACAATGCAGAGGGATCTTTCTGATCTAGACAAACACGAAAATGATTCACAATTCCTTCCCTTATTTCTATCGATGTATATCGGAAATGCAACAATACTGCAAGTGCGTCAAACAGGCAATTTCCTGGCTCATAGTGAAAATTGTCTAGTCGAAACAGATTGCTTGTAGCCAATGCGTGATCAATTTGTTGACAGTTAGAATCTTTGATCCCAAGACCATCTCCCTTTAAAACATAATCGCTTTTACTTTTGTCTTTTCGCATATTGCCTACAAAAACATTTGCAATAGCATATATTTATTTCCTTTTTGGTTGTTCTTTTTTCTATGTCTCTGGTCGTTTGTCTAGGAAAACCTGCAGGCAAGTGAAGAGAAACAGAACCTAAGGAAAAGAAAATAAGCAAAGGGTATGGAATTTTTTCAAGCCATGATGTTGTAAACATTATAAATTGTTCTTGTCATTGCAAATAAGCAAAGCAAACAAAGGAACATATTGACGACAAACTTTTTTCAAATGAAGTGTATTTTGCCCTCTTAGTAGAATAGGAAAAAAACGGGATGTTAATTGCTAAGGTGAAATTATTAAATATCGAAGATTTGGTATCAATGCAAAAAAAATGCTAATTAGAAAACAAGAAAATTCTATGTCTATGTGTTCAGTTTTTTTTTTTGAAACTATATTTGAGTTTGTTATCTTACAACCACCAAGATGAATTTTTGTAGGAAACTTCCAGCTACGGTTCTGGTTAGAGTGAAAGGTTTCAGCACTTAAAAGTTCAAAGTCACTTTATCAAGAAATATGGATATAATGTTTCTCATCACACATCAGTACACACTTGATTTCCTATCCTACTCGAGGAGAATCATTAGATTCAATGCAATATTAGATTCATTGGTGACCTGTAACAAAGGCAATCAGACCGAATGCATTACATTGCCTATTTAATGTCGATGAATCATTCTACATAATCTTGTACATATATCTTAAGCAGATATGATGATAAACATAACCTCGATCTCATATATTAGCATAAAGATTTGGTCCTACCATTCATTAACATTATACACATATCTAAGGTTATGGAATTACATACATATAGATCCACGTGATTTACGTGACATCACATATGCTAGTTACCTATTATAAGGTATGGTCTTCCTTCTTAGCTTCCATATAATAACAATGTGATAAGCTTATATGTGGTGCTGAGCTTAACCCATTAGCATAACCCTATGTGTTTGTCCATAATCAATTGCACACGTTATTAATAATGCTTATACTATTCTTAAGCTGAGAATCATAATAATCAATACAAGCAACTAATGTCTACTAGTATGAACAACCTATATGTCTAATATGATCGTGATAAGCATTGCTTATTATGATAGCTTAGGTATGGTTATTGCTATGGAGATTACACTCTTCTCTATCTTCCGGTTGCACCAACACTAAATAATTATAGCCAAAGGCATGTAAAACAATCTCCCCTATATGAATAATTACACATAATACATAAGGTTAAATAAATCACTTATAGCTTACATTGGTTACATATCAGTTATTTATGAGACAATTCACAACATACATACTATATTCGTTGATGAGGACTGCCAACAATCTAGATGTATGTTCACCAGCAGGAAACTCAATAAGTTCAGCTTCTTCTTAATGCAAATTTGGCGAACTTGCTGGGAATCCCCTAGATCCTAGTCAAACACACCTATCTCTATTAATATAGTTACATAGACTAACTTTCCTTTGACACACTACAATTACAATATCAATTCACTAGTGACCTATAACAAAGAGAATCAAAGGCAAGTCATTACATTGCCTACTTAATATGGATGAATCATTCTACATCAAAGCTCATTCGCTCTGAAATGATGACGTAAGTCTTGGAATCGGCAGGCCAAGAGCCGGCGGTGCAATGCCGTTAGCGTCTGTTCATTTGTTTAATGCATGATAGGATGTTGAAGCCACGTTGTAGAGGGCGTTCAAGCCACCTTGAGTGGTGACGTAAGTCTTGAAATGGGGGTGTTGCGGGTCTGGTCATTTGTTTAATGCATTGCAGGTTAACATGACAGAGAGCAGCAGATTGAAGCCACGTTGAAGCCAACATTCGAGGCATAAAGTCTTGAGCGGGTATGAAAGACACCTGTTAGCTCATAACGTATTCTAGTTTGTGAGTATTGAAACGAATTGATAAGGTTTGGCTTGTGCCAGGTTGATGGTGCTCGCATGCTTTCATCTTGGTTGTGCGAAGGAGAAGTCCAAGGTCGCGGATCGCGTATTCGTCTGCGTTTGTTGCCTTGGTTGAGGTAGATTTAGGGTTTGTTAGCTGTTGTAGATAAGAAGATACATAGCAACTATGTAAAATTATCTTGTTCGTTAGTCATCGGCCAATCTGAACCCAACAAGACTAGGAAAGTCGAGTGAAGTCAATGCTTTCAACCAATTACTAAACTACAACCAATAAAAACAACCCCTCCTAGAATAGCACAAGCAATGCTTAACATCTCCTTCAAGTGGCAAAATGCATGAACATATGTGCAATAGAACCAGACGCAAAATAAAGGATTAGCAAAGTGACCCAACATATGTGTCACTATGCCAAGTTAATATAACCATGCCTCCACATGTGTGGCAAGAGAGGGAGCTCAAGCAAGATGATCTACCAAATCAACAATACTCCTCGGAATCACCATCCTGCATAAAAATATGCAGCAACATGGCGCTTAAAACCAAAATTGGACGTCCGACAACTTGTACATAAGATGTCAAATAAATCGGGAAATTGATACTAGCACTACTATTGTGATATTTGCGTTATAATCTTATCTCAAGTGGATATAACAGACTATATAATGTATAAAGCAGGTATGCTTGTAGGAATTTTTGACTTGACACTTGATTTGGAATAAGTAGGAACAAATGAATGTACTAACAAATGTTCCATAATATGGGAATGTAAGTGATGGTTGAAATACATTGTATTTTTCGTTTATATAGCAGACCACTCGAGCACAAGGTCATAAGGTGACAAATCATTAATAACAAGTCAAACACATGAGAATCATTTACAAATAAATAAATGTAAATAAGTTGATCCTTGCAATGTAAATATATGTACAGGGCCTAAGACCTTGGCACAGAATTTATCCACAACAAAGTTATTACATAAATAGGCAGACGAAAAAGAACCATGTATGCACAGGGACAAAGCCTTTTCACACAGAATACGAAACTAAAAACATGTAAACAAAGCATAGACGTATACATATAGACAATGAGCATATATACACAAGTTTGTAGATAAATAAACCTTGAATCTACGTGAACTAAGGCAACAAAGGCAGAGGAATAGGCGATCACTGACCTTGGACTTCTCCTTCTGCTACTGCTACTGCTGCTCCTCTCTCTGTGTCTGTGTGTTTTGTTTTGTGTTCTTTGCCCAACTGAGATGAAACCATGCGAGCACCAATACCCTGGCACAAGCCAAACCTTATGAATTCGTTTGAAAATTCACAAAATAAAATATGCTATGAAACCATAAAACTGACTCACCAGGTGGCGCAGCAGCTGTCTTTCGTAGCCGATCAAGATTTTATGATTTGAATGTTGGCTTCAACGTGTCTATTCAAAGTGGCTTCAACGCCCTGTTCACTGTCATGTCAATTGTTACAAGTTCTATGATGCATTAAACAAATGAGTAGACCCTAACAGCATCTCACCACCGGCGCTTGGGGTGCCTATTTCAAGACTCACGCCATCATTTCACAGCGAACGACGTTTGACATAAATAATTTTTTATAAAATTTAGTTTAATAAAAAACAGACTATAACTATGTAAAACCATATAGATAAAAAAAATTAAACTCAAGTGCGAGGAAAATTAAGTAGATTAATTAATAGGGTACGAGCGATCCATATATTTCCTGCCATGCAGGATATAATAATAATAATAATAGCATGAGTATGATTGTAACTTGGAAATGATACACTAATTAAAACCTCATTATTACAGACAAGCTGAAAAATGCTCTAGCATTGCTCACAACCAGGTCTGGAATTTGACGGGCTAAAGAACGTTTTTAGGCCGAAATTTTTTTCAGTTCTTAAACCTATTTGACAGTAAAAAAAAATGCTGGCAGGTCAACAGCTGCGTCCATTAACAATTTCAAACCGTTGATTCGATGTTTACAGTGTTAAGGCCCACGCCATAAATTTTAATAAGTGGCCATCACTGTTTGACAAGATAATTCAAGCAAACAGACTTGCAGTGACCCATTCCATGCACCAACACGATAGCAGCTACAAAGGTGAATGCACAACGATAATTGACATGCACCTGAATTTGGCAGGTGCATTGACATCCAAACGTGTAGCAACAACATAGCAGGGAAAGAACAGTAAGCACAAAAAACGCTAGCATATAGACAAACATAGAGCAGCACGACGGGCTGTTTTTCCTTCCACTTAGAGAGGCCTTGCAAAAAAGAAAACTAAATCAGACATTGCCATGAAATTAACACACAAACATAGTTCTATTGCGGCCACAACATAATGATAATAACATAGACAAAATGTATAATGCATAAAACCAGCAGGCACACAAAAGTAAAAAATGCTACTAATAGTAATCTTATGCATAAATCAAGAAAAAATCCTAGACTTGTGAAAGAAGCATTTTGGTGCATATCAATGTGTGAAAGAAGCATTTTGCTGCATATCAATGGCTGCCTGAAGCAACGAAGATTCCTCTTCTTCCTTCAAGTTAGTGTTTGCAATTTAGAGCAATGTTGCTCTTGCTTCAACAAAGAGAGTCAACATTTCAATCTTGCTCTCCCTGTCTGTTAAATCTATAGAGGACATCTCCAAACTAGAAATTCCTTTGAGAAGTCCAAACCAAACAACATTGTTATTTGCTAAGAATATTTTGGTAAATTTATGAGATAGAGTCAAATTTCAAAAGCTTAAAATAGAACAACAAAAAACAATATTGAATTATGTATATACTGAAACTATGGATACATTGCAAGATAGATGAGCTGAAGTAATAGAACAGTGGAGGACAATAATGGACTCTAACAAAACAATTGTTAAAAGAATGGTGAAAATCCACGACAGCGCTTGTCGAGGTACCTCTCATCTCCTCAAGACTTTCATTTAATTTAATTTTTATAAAATTACTGTGTTTTGTTAGTTTCTCCTCTCTAAGTTCATTGATGAAAGTTCATCAATTTGATCATTAGTGAATTACGTATGACAAAATCTCTAAAATGATATATCTCTGAAAATCAACCATACTCCGGCTTTAAAAATATGAAAAGTTTACACTCAGACCAGTGAAAGTTTACATAATATTTGGATGCTTTTTAGGTTTGGCTATGTATACATAAAGCTTCGACAGAGAACATCGAATAAAAGTCCAATGGTCGATAGGGTTTTAACCTATTTTTTATTAATTTTATGGTATATTAATTTGACACTATTTAAATTTGTATAAAACGTAAACTGAAACGGACAGAAAATACAAGAATGTCGTCAAATTTCAGTTTGACACGCAAAATAAATTTGAATTTCCAGCCCTGTTCACAACCTCCAGGGGGTTGCAAAGCGAAACCTTCAGGCAACAAAACGAAAATGATGAGTCTTGAGAGGCTTCTCCAAGGACAAAACTCTCATTGCATCTACCGAGGTTGAAGTACAATGTATTTAAATGGATATTAAGACCCATGAACTACCAACTTTTTCATACGCATTGAGTTATCAACCAGCTAGCTGGCTATATTAATGATCATCGTAAAGACGAGCTCTACGATGGACAATATCAACAATACATGCAGTTACAACGCGAGGTGGAAGCATAACTTATGGTTAAGCGAGATCATGCTAAGATATCCAGGTTCGAATCCATAACTTATGTAAGCATTGAGTACCTGCAAAAAAAATTAATATGCTTTAGCTTAATGCTAAGCAAGCCACCCAACGTGTCATCATAGACAAGCTCAAAGGCACAGTGTATAACTCTCCATCATATTCCACTCCACAAGTACACTCGAACTACATAACTCTCCAAAGAAATTGCCGACACACGAATCAACCCCTGATCCGCACAAAAAATCCCTAAAATGATATATATGTGGAAATCAACCATGCTCCGACTTTAAAAACATCTTATACTCAGATCAGTGGAAGTTTACATAATATTTGCATGCTTTTTAGGTTTGGCTATATATACATAAAGCTTGCACATAGAACATGGGATAAAAGTCCAATGGTCGCTAGGTTTTTAGCCTATTTTTTATTAATTTTATGGTCTATTAATTTGACACTCTTTAAATTTGTATAAAACGTAAACTCAAAGCCGCAGAAAATACAAGATCGTCGTCAAATTTCCGTTTGACATGCAAAATAAATTTGAAATTCCAGTCCTGCTCACAACCTCCAAGGGTTGCAAAGCGAAACCTTCAGGGAACAAAACGAAAATGATGAGTCTTGAGAGCCTTCTCCAACGACAAAACCCTCATTGCATCTACCGAGGTTGAAGTACAATGTATTTAAATGGATATTAAGACCCATGAACTACCAACTTTTTCATACGCATTGAGTTATCAACCAGGTAGTTCGCTATATTAATGATCATCGTAACCATAAGCTCCACGATGGACAATATCAACGATACACGTAGTTACAATGTGACGTGGAAGCATAACTTATGGTTAAGCGAGATCATGCTAAGATATCGAGGTTTGAATCCATAAATCATGTAATCATTGAGTACCTGCAAAAAAATTTAATATGCTTCAGCTTAATGTTAAGCAAGCCACCCAACGTGGCATCATAAACAAGCTCAAAGGCACAGTGTATAACTCTCCATTATATTTCAGGCTCCAGAAGTACACTCGAACTACATAACCCTCCAAAGAAGTTGCCGACACAGGATTCAACCCCTGACCCGCACGAAAACACGGCACAGCAAGCTGAAATCAAAACCCCAAACCCAAATCCGAACGAAAGTGCTCAAAATCAAAACCGAGAAATCGTTCTTCGTAAATTTCCCCTAGAAACGGTCCATGGAAGCTACAAAACCGGCGGCATTCCTTTATGCTGACATCCTTCTCGCTCTTAAGTAAACGGCGCACTGAAATCAAAAGTTTGCAACTCCATTTCAGCTATTCTCTTCGGCCCCGAGACCTTAGCAGAGAATTTATGCACAACAAAGTTATTGCATAAATAGACATACAAAAAAACAAACTATGTATGCACAGGGACAAAGCCTTTTCAGACAGAATACGAAACAAAAAATCTGTAAACAAAGCATAGACGCATACACAGAGAAAATGACCATATATACACAGGTTCGTAGAGAATGAGCATAGACGTAAACATTTTCTTCGGCGCTGAGACCTTGGCAAACAATTTATCCACAACAAAGTTATTACATAAATAGCCATACGAAGAAAACCTATATGTGCACAGGGACAAAGCCTTTTCAGACAGAACACGAAACTAAAAACATGCAAACAAACCATAGACGTATACACATAGAGAATAAGCATATATACACAGGTTCCTAAACAATGAGCATAGACGTAAGCTTCAACGCCCTCTACAACGTGGCTTCAATATCCTGTCATGCATTAAACAAATGAGCAGACGCTGATGGCATCGCACCGCCGGCTCTTGGCGTGCCGATTCCAAGACTTACGTCACCATTTCAGAGCGAATAAGCTTTGAAATAAATAATTTTTATAAAATTTAGTTTAATAAAAAACACATTGCAACTATGTCAAACCATATAGGTAAAAAAAAATTGAACTCGAGTACGTGCTAGACTAGGTAGACTAGATAGGTGATAATAGGGTCCGAGCGATCCAATTATATTCTGCTACGCATTGTTATGAAATTTAAACATTAGATTAAACTAAATTAAATATTCAATGCAACATACTTTATCTCATCCTAACAATCCCATACTTCGATTAAGTTGCAGCTAAAGTCTATAACATAATCCCATGTTCCGATAAAGCTATTGAACTAATGAATCTATTAGACTTTTGATTATGGCGAAGTCCAATCTAATAACCATTTCCAAAAAATGCTCCACAACCCCATCTTTCAATAAGGTTATAATTAAGGAATTTTTTACACTTTAAAATTTTAAAATATAAAGTATAAGTGACTTGCAAATTAATAATTTTTTAAAGCTCTTTTCCGTTTCTCGAATTATGTAAAAAAATATTACAGAATAACAATTATTACACGTTTTTATTTAAAGATATTTTGCAGTTATTTTAAATGATATATGCCTTTGATTTTTTTGGTTTAACTAAGGAAGAGAATCGGTATTTTTGTTTGAATATTCTAGTGAAAATTATTTTAAATAAAGAAAGTTTAAATATCAGTTATCAACCAAGTAGTTCGCTATATTAATGATTATCGTAAACATAAGCTCCACGATGGACAACATCAACGATTCACGTAGTTACAATGTGACGTGGAAGCATAACTTATGGTTAAGCGAGATCATGCTAAGATATCCAGGTTCGAATCCATAACCCATGTAATCATTGAGTGTCCACAAAAAAATTTAATACGCTTTAGCTTAATGCTAAGGAAGCCACCCAACCTGCCATCATAAACAAGCTCAAAGGCACAGTGTATAACTCTCCATTATATTCCAGGCTCCACAAGTACACTCGAACTACATAACCCTCCAAAGAAATTGCCGACACACGAATCAACCTCTGACCCGCACGAAAACACGCCACAGCAAGCTGAAATCAAAAGCCCAAACCCAAATCCGAACGAAAGCACTCAAAATCAAAACCGAGAAATCGTTCTTCGTAAATTTCTCCTAAAAACGGTTCATGGAAGCTACAAAACCGGCGGCATTCTTTTACGCTGACATCCTTCTTGCTCTTACGTAAACCGCGCACTGAACTCAAAGGTTTGCAACTCCATTTCTGCTATTCTCTTCAGCCCCGAGACCTTAGCAGAGAATTTATCCACAACAAAGTTATTACATAAATAGCCATACGAGAACATGAAACTAAAAACATATAAACAAACCATAGACGCATACACACAGAGAATAAGCATATATACACAGGTTCGTAAACAATGAGCATAGACGTAGGCCTTTTCTTCGGCCCCGAGACCTTAGCACAGAATTTATCCACAAGTTATTACAAAAATAGCCATACGAAAAAACCTATGTATGCACAGGGACAAAGCCTTTTCAAACAGAATACAAAACTAAAAACATGTAAACAAAGCATAGACGTATACACACAGACAATGAGCATATATGCATAGATTCGTAGATAAATAAACCCTGAATCTACCTGAACTAAGACAACAAACGCAGACGAATAGATGAGCCGCGACGTTGGACTTCTCCTTCTGCTGCTGCTTCTCCTCTCTCCATGCACGAATAGCTAACAAACCCTGAATCTACCTGAACCAAGGCAACAAACGCAGACGAATACGCTATCCCCGACCTTGGACTTCTCCTTCGCCCAACCAAGATGAAACCATGGGAGGACCGTCACCCTGGCACAAGCCAAACCTTATCAATTCGTTTCAATACTCACAAACTAAAATACGCTATGAGCTAGCAGTTGTCTTTCATACCCGCTCAAGACTTTATGCCTCGAATGTTGGCTTCAACATGGCTTCAACCTGCTGCTCCCTGTCATGTCAACTTGCCATGCATTAAACAAATGACCAGACCCGCACCGACCCCATTTCAAGACTTACGTCAACACTCAACCTGGCTTCAACGCCCTCCACAACGTGGCTTCAACGCCCTCCACAACGTGGCTTCAACATCCTGCCATGCATTAAACAAACGAGCAGACGCTGACGGCATACACTCGAACTACATAACCCTTCAAAGAAATTGCCGACACACGAATCAATCCCTGACCCGCAGGAAAACACGCCACAGTAAGCTGAAATGAAAACCCCAAACCCAAATCCGAACGAAAGCACTCAAAATCAAAACCGACAAATCGTTCTTCATAAATTTCTCCTAAGCATAGACGTAAGCCTTTTCTTCGGCCCCGAGACCTTAGCAAACAATTTATCCACAACAAATTTACTACACAAATAGCTAGACGAAGAAAACCTATGTGTGCACAGGGACAAAGCCTTTTCAGACAGAATACGAAACTAAAAACATGCAAACAAACCATAGACGTATACACACAGAGAATGAGCATATATACACAGGTTCGTAAATAATGAGCATAGACGTAAGCCTTTTCTTCCACCCCGAGACCTTAGCACAGAATTTATCCACAACAAAGTTATTACATAAATAGCCATACGAAAAAAACACTATGTATGCACAGGGACAAAGCCTTTTCACACAGAGTACCAAACTAAAAACATATAAACAAAGCATACACGTATACAAACAGATAATGAGCATATATGCACAGGTTCGTAGATAAATAAACCCTGAATCTACCTGAACTAAGGCAACAAACGCAGACGAATAGACGATCCCCGACATTCGACTTCTCCTTCTGCTACTGCTGCTCCTCTCTCCGTGCACAAAAAGCTAACAAACCCTGAATCTACCTGAACCAACGCAACAGACGCAGACGAATACCTCCTCCGCCCAACCAAGATGAAACCGTGGGAGGACCGTCACCCTGGCACAAGCCAAACCTTATCAATTCTTTTCAATACTCACAAACTAGAATACGCTATGAGCTAGCAGGTGTATTTCATACCCGCTCAAGACTTTATGTCTCGAATATTGGCTTCAACGTGGCTTCAACCTGCTGCTGCTCCTCTCTCCATGCACAAACAGCTAACAAACCCTGAATCTACCTGAACCAAGGCAACAAACGCAGACGAATACCTCCTCCACCCAACCAAGATGAAACCGTGGGAGGACCGTCACCCTGGCACAAGCCAAACCTTATCAATTCGTTTCAATACTCACAAACTAGAATACACTATGAGCTAGCAGGTGTATTTCATACCCGCTCAAGACTTTATGCCTCGAATATTGGCTTCAACGTGGCTTCAACCTGCTGCTCCCTGTCATGTCAACCTGCCATGCATTAAACAAATGACCAAACCCGCACTGCCCCCATTTCAAGACTTACGTCACCACTCAACGTGGCTTCAACGCCCTCTACAACGTGGCTTCAACATCCTGTCATGCATTAAACAAACCAAGCTTCAACATCCTGTCATGCATTAAACAAACGAGCAGACGTTGACGGCATCGCGCCGCCGGCTCTTGGGATGCTGATTCCAAGACTTACATCACCATTTCAGAACGAATCAGCTTTCAAATAAATAATTTTTATAAAATTTAGTTTAATAATTAAAACATTGCAACTATGTAAAACCATATAGCTAGAAAAAAATTGAACTTGAGTACAAGCTAGACTAGGTAGACTAGGTAGCTGATAATAGGGTCCTCGCGATCCATTTATATCCTGCTACGCAGGACATAAAAAATGGCAAAATCCACATTGATCTTCTCAATATTTCATGTATCTCCTCATCTTCATTAGTCTTTTTCTACTCTAAATCTTCATTGATCTACTCCATAACCAAAAATACTCTATATTTTTCTACCATTTTTTTCTCTTCACAGCCACGATTCTTCACATCGAACAAATTCTTTTCTTTCTCAAGATCAACTGACACTGATCAAGGTTGTTCGTTTTTGTTAATATGTGTGCCAAAATCCTAACACTCAACACGCTTCACAAAGCTTTCTCTTTATGCTAGACCTCATACAGATGGGCTGCAAACATTTACGCTGACTGGTCTACTTCAATGATTTCTTTCACATGAACACTTTTATACAAACTGAAATTTTTAAGCATTGATGTGGATTAAACTGGTGTTGTCGGACTCAATGCGTTATGAGAAATCAGTCTTGCTCTTTCTTCACTTATACGATTTTTTAGAAAAAACTTTATTTCACCAAAATATAAAAGATATTCTTTTTCACAAAAATTTAATTCCAAATTCTTGAGAAATATGGTAAAATTTAAGAATATAAAGATTCTTTCACAAAGTTCTTTTCAAATATATATCGTTCTCTTAAGTCTTAACTACTGGCATGCTAAATGTGTGCTAACGCTCTCAAATTCAAGGTTGCAATTATAAAAATACCATCTTTAAATGAACTCCTTTTAAATGTGCCGTGTTGTGACTTACTTCCAGCGATAATTCCGGTGAAGATGTTTACGGATACAAGAATCTTTCTCATACCAAGACAAATTTAAGATCACAGTACCTTTAATAGCCTTTTAATTGATGAGTAAGTCACAACACGGCACACATTTAAATTTAATTCAATTTAATTTATTAATGTTTCATGTGTGACATATGACTCTAAAAACATTTAAATTTAATTACTATCTATTCAATATCAAGAAAACTATAATTGAGATTCAATTATTATTATTACTCTATTTTTAACTTTGTAAAATATTTTAATATAGAATTTAATATACATTTATTTAATAATTATATTTATGTTTGGAAATTATAATTATATATATATATATATATATATATATATATATATATATATTTATTGCAGGTGACACATCTCATCCAACAGAATAGTAGAATTTAAGAGTTTAAAAATGATATAGTTTGTAATTATGATTTAAGAGAAACTTTTAAGTTTTTTAATAGAAGTATATGATTTAATATTCTATAAATTCATCTTGGTTGTTGCATTTATTAAATGCAATTTTATAAAAGAAATGTATGTAATTTTTTAAAAAGTAATATTAATAATAATGAAATTATATAAATTAAATTTCATTAACTCTAAAGATAGAAAGAGAAGGGTAAGAAGTCAATAGAATGTTTTAAATTGTTTTTTAATAAATAAATAATAAAATTTCATTAAACATAAACTTCTCAACTTTTTTTTATGGCATTTTTGTATATTTTAATTTAGATGATTTGAATCATTTAATTAAGTTTAAATTTTTATGACAAAGTTTTATGATTATTAAAAATGCCAAAATTTTCCAATGAATTTTTCTACTTATTGTCTTACTCCAAACAACATTAGTAAAATCATCTATTCATATTTACATGAATCTTTTTTATAGTGAAATTGATACCAAATAAGTCTTTGATTCTTTGAAAAGTAAGTTATTAACCAAGTAACTATATATCTCAATACTTGATGACCTTAAAACACTAAGTGAAACTATATTTTAATTTACTCCTTTTAAACTAATCTTGATAATAAAAATTAATAAAAAAAATTAGACAAAAATACTGACAAATCTCTACCTTCATCCTCACCTTAATTTTGGACCACTTTCTCAACAAGTTCTCTCTTTCACACCTAGCAATCAACCTTTCACACAAAGCAATCACCTCTATTGAATAGAGAATTTGAATGCAATATTGTAATGATAATAAAATCTAATCCAAAGGCATGCACTGAAATCCAGTTAAGGTTCAGAGAATTTGAATGCAAAATATTGTAATGATGATAAAAACTAATCCAAAGGCATGCACTATTATCCAGGTAAGGTTCAGCCTAATTTTCAATCAATCTTGGACAAAATTGTACATTTTTAAAGAACCTTAATTAATAAAAATATTGATCATCCACATTCTACCCCGGCTAATCAAGTTATTTAGTGAAAACTTTGAAGACTTAGAACACTTTGTGCCTGCATTCTCCTTGCCTTAGGATAAAAGACAACCAATATGCCTTGTTTTTTTGGTAATTTTGGGATAAAAACAGGTTAAAATTCTTGTTGGAAATTGTTATTTTCGCAATTTTGTAATTTTTGCAATTAGAATTGTCTGTTCTAAACTAATTGCCCAATTTTAAAACTACCCAAATCGTGGAAATTAAGATCTGAACACTCCAAATTACAATTTTGACAAAAATTACTGTGTCCAACCAGTAAAAAACGTTTTAGTTAGCCCATATACAACTCCCATTCTCCTCACCATGTTCAATGAAAGTGCTCGCCATCTGACTTGCATCCAGCGCATGCTGGACAATTCAGTCCCAGCTAACTGTCCGATTAAATTTCTTCGGCTTTGCATGGTTAGACTCCTCACCTTTTTCAACAAAGTGTTCACCATCTGATTTACATCCAGTACATGTTGGACTATTCGATTCCAGGCTAGTTGTCAGATTGAATTTTGCAGTACTTGAAGCATCTTACAATTTACTTTAAAAATCCTGAATTTAATAAATGGACAAAAGTATTATAATAATGTGCAGTGACTGTATTGCAGATTGAATTTTACAGTACTTGAAGCATCTAATGTACAGTGACTGTACTGCAGAGAATCTCTTCGTAAGTTGCGTGTAGAATATTTTATTGTTTATATAAAGGTAGACAATGACAGATAAAAAATGGCTAGCTAACTTTTTGAGCAGAGTATTTTATTAAATTATCATACCATGTTTCAAGGCTCCTGCATTGGGATAAAACTTCATTAATTTCAGCATTTCTTTGTCAATTGGGTCTGTATCATGTTAGTGAATGAGAAAATACGACCTGTCTCTTAGGATAGTGCACAACATACTGTATTAAAAAACAATACTGTTAATGCAATGGAGGAACTGCAAAATACCAATAAGAGTTTGGATCCAGTATTATATTATTAACGAATTGCAAGAATCTCAAAGTTACACTGTTGTTTTGGTCCCCTGTTATGTTAACAATATGTAAGCATTGCAAATAACATGCTTAGACTCAGTATTCTGTGAAAGGAATCTAAGAATTGCAAACTACAACGGGCAGTTTAGCTTAAGATTCAGTTTCCTACACTGAACCTAAGCCTTCTTCATTCAATTAAAAGGAATGGCTGTGTAAGTTCATTAATTAAAAGCCTTCTTCATTCAATTAAAAGGAATGGCTGTGTAAGTTCATTAATTAAAAGGAATGGTATGGTCAGCATTCAATTTGGCTACCAATGATGTAAAGAAGCTATTTTTTCTGTAGTTTGAAACAAGTTTGTGTAATGAATGATAGATATTAAATTATCAGATACAATCAAATAATTCCGTTGGACTTTGAAAGTTAAACTTTCCCATCAGTGTTTTCTTTTGTTAGAAGTGCTTTGTTATGAGCCTGAGTCTGTCCTTACTTTGTAAGGAAAGCAACTCTAACTTGGGCCCATTTCACAGGAGAGAATCAAATTGCAGCGATTGCTTGTTTTATTACCCCAGTTCACAGGAGACGACCAATGTACCCGTCAGGGCTCTAGAAAGTTAGAAACCATGGCATGGCATTTGGCATTTTCTAGTGTATGGTTACTTTTCATTTGGCATTTTGTAGTATGTGGTATCATTATGTACTAGTAAATGCTTTATAATTGAAAATATAGAACTTTCATGTTGATGGATTTTTTTTTTTTTTTTTTTTTTTCAGAATGATGGTTTACTTTTCCTTAAAGTTTAAGCCATTCTCTGAGTTGAGTTTGTTAACTTTGATGTGTCCTAGAAGTTGCTAGGCATGATTACCCTGTCATAGAAGTTGCTAGGCATGATTACCATGCCATCCTCAGAGTTGAGTAATTTTGACCATCCTCACCTCAGTTCTGAGTTAAGTCTAGTAACTTTGATCAACCCTCCCTGCAAAGATTAAGCACCTCCTAACCATACTCACAGAGTTCTTAGTGTTATATTTGTGAATGACTAAATTTAAAAACACCTAAAAAGAAAAAGCCTCACAACCTTAGATTGTACCACTGAAATGTGCATGGAGACACCTATTGATTCACCTCTCCCCAAATATGCATAACGATGTTTAACACTCTACTTCAAATAGTTCAGGCTCTAATTCTCACTATGATACACTTTCTATGCTAAACAATTGGGCTCAACATAGTGAGATTTTCAAGAACAAATTGATTCTGATTGTGATGAAAACCTTTATTGCATATGATAGCTATTTCATTGAACAATGAAGACAAATCCAATTCAAGATGCTATTAACAGAGAAGATATACACAAGTAAATCTCGTTCAAGCATAGCCTTGTGATCTTATCTATTGTCCAGCCAAGGATTCACAGTATATGCAACTCCGACACCTAGGTTTAAAATCTCGGTGCACCTGCTCTTGATTTGCTCTTGAGTTAGATACTTTCTTCTGGACATCAATCAAGGAAAACATTTCATGCTATTGTGATAAACTTTAGTTCATCTAAGATATCCAGCTAAGTAGCAGTAACTTCAAATGATAAACTATATCAATATATCCATCCCACAATTTGTGTTACTTTCAGCATGTAGGAAATAACTTTTAAGTGCCCCAAAATGAAAATATGAACCTTTCTTATGGTACAAAATTCAACAAAAAGGTCTCCTTGAATAACAGGATTTATAGATTTATTGGAACCAAGGCAACTTCTGTTTCACTTATTTATGTTTTTTCTTAACAATATCTATTCTCTTTTTCCATAAATCTTTTAAAATTTACATCAACCGTGCCCCAAAGTCCCCTACTCAAAAATCTAAATGTAATTTTATTTTTATATTATTCAAGCTTGTCACACACACATATATATATATATATATATATATATATATATATATATATATATATATATATATATTATTTTTTAAATATAAATATGATTATCAAATAGATACATATTAAGTTTTATAATGAGATATTGAGCATGTAACATTAATAAATTAAATGATAGAAAACTTAACTTCCAAAGAAATGATAAAGCTTTTATGGAGGTGACAATGTCACTAGAGGAGTTATATTTGTATGATCTAGTTGAGTTTATAAGTATAGAACATAAAGAGAAAATCAATATTTTTAGAGAAAAGAAAGAAAAATCAAGTCACTCAAAAATGGTTTGCATTTTAAAAGATTTGATTATATAACCCATTATTAAAAACATTTTAATAAAAACACTTTAAGTAGTTTTAGGATGATTAAAAAAAATCATTATATTTAAAAAAAAAATACTAAAAAACAATGATAGTGTCCAGCAACAAAGTCATTGTCTATTAATATAATTAAGTGGTCTACAAGAATATTGAGAAAGATAAGCTCAATGGCTCGTGTTTTTTCAATAAGAAAGAGGAACAACTTTATAACACTTTCAAAATACATAAGATTAATACATTTTAAATTTAGTAAAGTAATTTTTATATTAATAGAGATTTATTTTAAATTTGTAGGATAATAAAATGGAATTAGGTTGGTTTTAATTTATTTTTTAGAAATTGATTTTAATACCTGAAATCTTTATTTCTTTTGCAACTTTTATTATTTTTTTAAGTTCAAAATATTGGAAAAATAATTTTGGTGAACCAAACTAGAATTTATAAAATATCTGTAATATTCCAATTTTTTATTAATAGTTTTATTGTCATTTCATACTTTCTCTTTAAATTTTACAAAGATGTAAGATTTAGTATTGTTGTTGTCATTTCATGCTTTCTCTTTAAATTTTACAAAGATGTAAGATTTAGTATTGTTGATATTATTAATTTCATTATTTTATTTTCTTTCCAATATTTAAGCCAAGCTTCATAATCTCTGGCTCAAACTCATTTAAGCTCGTGATTGCTACTATTGGTTATAAAAGCAATAACATTGCTTAACTTGAGCAATCTGTGTTTATAGTTTAAATATATAATCATGGATTTAGAGTACACATAAATACATTTAGCTTCAATCGAGACAATGAACCTGCTGATTTTTTGTCCAAGTTGGCCCTATCGGTGGATTCGGGTTGCATCCATTTTGAATTTTGGTCCCATTCCATGCTACAGTCCATCGGCCACCTGCCTCTTCCAGCATCTTCTCGTTGGTGAGGGGGTCTTAGTTTCTCTTCTGCGTCCTTATTTTGTTTTGGATCGGCTTTATTTGTTTTTCTATACAGACTCTTTTCCTTTTGGGCTCCTCTATTATGCTTTCCTCTCTCTACCTTTTTCTGTTTGTGGTCCTATGGCTTGTTGGTGGGATTGTTTACATTAATTCTGGATCTTTTTTGGTAATATTGATGCCATGTGGCTTCCGTTGTATTGGGGGAGGCGTGTTGCCTGGATGGGCTTCCTCCAAATATTTCCTCTCTCCTCTAGACATTGTAGTATTTTTGACTCTGTTTTTATATATTTCCTATGAATATATAGCTATTTTTCATTTGAAAAAAAGAAGAAGTAATAAGTGTTTATATTTATTGAATTCTTTGTTATTGTTAAGTTGTAGTTACTTTTTTTAGTACAAACACAAATGGTTTAAATTAAGTAATATAGGCCTTTTGCTATTGTTTTTAGTATGAACACACCTACCAACATAAAGTGGTTTGGCTAGAGATTATGAGGCGTGACTTAACTCTTGGAACACGAAAGAAGATATAATCAAATTAATAGTATCAACAATCTTAAAATTTACATCCTTATGAAGTTTAAATATGAGATCTCAAATGTCAATAAAAACATTTGAGATTTTTATTTTCGCACTGTCGAGTGGTGCTTTTATAGGATGTGCCAAGAGTGGTGCTCCAATACATTACAATTGCACTAGAGAATTGACTTTAACAAGCTTGCAAAAATTTTCCAAGCTATTCGATGTGCTTAGATGTGCTAATAAATGTATGGATTGACCATTATAATGCACCAAATAATATTACATGCATAGGAAAATAATAACATAGTGCATGTGAATTTTCCAATTTGTAATGGAAAATGAATAGTAGGAGGCACCAATAGTAGTGCCCCCATAAGATGTGGCACATCACTCACCCTGAATAACAATGCAAGGGATGGTGGTGCTATTTGTCATTTTTAGAGCACAGTAGTTATCAGTGCGTTGAAAACTATTATTTCACATTGAAAACAATGCATTTACATAAACATGGCACATTGATAATTAAATCACACTGATTGCCAATAATATTTATAAAATTTATTGGACTAATTAGTTTGTGAACTTTTAAGTAAGAGCAATGTGAACGGTGCATTTGTATAAATGTATCACATGTGCATTGATAAAAATGTATAAAATTGTAGGCTCTAGTAATGGTTCCTTTATTTAAAAAGGGAATACCGGTGAGTTTTACCTCATATATCACGTGCCCTATTTGAAGAAAGTGATTGGGCCAAATTGTCACATTTAGAGGATCCTCCTCGAACTTAATGAAGAGTGTTTCATTTTATTACTGCTAGAGGAAGTATTGCTTAAACGAGAGCATTGACTACACCAACACATTATCCAATCATTATTGATATAGTGGAATGATATGTAGCCTAAGGAGGCCACATGGGATCCAACCATGATCTTATAACAATTTCCATATATCCAACGTTGAGGACAATGCTATATTTGAAAGGGGAGGGCCTTTTAAGGTCCTACCCTAAATTCCCTATTTATGGTTACTTATATGTTAGTTAATTAATGTACGATGGTCATCCTTCTCGAGTAAGGTCATCCTTTTTGAATAAGACCTACTAGGTAGTTAGCATGTAGTTAATTAATGTAAAGCATCATCCTTATGGATTAAAATATGTTAGGTATTTGGTATGCTCGAGGCAATATTGTCCAAAGGAGAACATTGATTATGCCAACACATTATCTAAGCTACCTTGATATAGTGGAAGGATTTACAACTTGTAGATTCCACCGAAGATCCAACCATGATTTTACAATAGTTTCCACATCTCCAGCTTTGAGGACAATGCTTCTTTTGAAGGGGGTGCATTTTAGGGTCCTACGCTAATCTCCCTAGTCATGGGTAGTTACAAGATAATTAATTAATGTATACAAGTAGTCACATTTGTATTTCCTTCTAGGGGACATATAGTGATGGTTCATATTTTTTCAATTGGGCCCAGTGGGTAACCAATGTGTATTTAATTAATGTTAGGGCCACTAATGGATATGGTTTGGGTAGTGGGAAAACTATATTATAGAGATAGAAAGATATATAATGTTTTGTCAAGAATTATCATTATAGTAAAGGAGCTATGCTCATTTGGAGGCTACCCCCTTCAGGGGGCACATGAATATTGTTAACCTTTGGGATATAAATATAGGATTGTTTATTTTGTAGGTGCAATAGTATTTTCTATTTCATTTAACTTCCTATAAATTTAATATCTCCATATATTGTTCTTCATGTTTTTTTATGTTATATAAGTACATTGCAAGTGGTATCAAAGCACTTTCCTATGCCAACACACCCAAATTTCAGAGAATTGTTTATTTTAAACTTAGGCTAGATATGTGTTTTGGCATATATAAACACATAGATCTATAATATAGTGGTTAAAATTGTGGCTAGGATGCATATAGACTATAAATACAAGCGAGTCAATTGGTCGAAATCCATTATGCACCTCTATTTGTATTTGGTGAGTAGTACCACATTTTACCTTTAAAATTGGACTTCAAAAGATAAGTCCAATCATTAAGCACAAATCCTAGGGAAACTTGATAACATCACCCATTTCCACCTTGGTGATTAGCCTCCTCACTTTAGGTCAGTTGTCCTATGACAAAAGGGGGGATTTCATTATATAAAATCACTCAGTTTTGTCTGTTAATGCAAATCTGAAAATCAAATTAATCTTTTTATCTAAGGGAATCCTCCCTTGTGATATTCCCTTTCAAAATTCGTGTCATCACTAGGGATAAAGTCCCTTTCTCAAATTACATATACATGGCTACAATGATGTTATGAGAGATTTTGGTTGAAGATATATCTTTCTCATCTAGCAACTCCATTGGTATGAAAAGGTATGAATGTGATATATTTTCCAAGTTTCATTTCGTTTTGAAGATATGGCATCATTCCGAGAAAAAAAGTATCTTGAATTCCATGGACCTTTAGATTTCTAAGGCATTCCTAGATATCTAAATAAGCTCCCTCATTTTTAGATGGACTATGCATAAGAAAATGTTCCATGGGAACACTCATCTAGTTGCACAACATATTACAACTTTCATTAATTTTATTTCAAACCTTGATAATGAGAGTTGTTATGGACTCAATTGAAGATAATGTGCTCCCTCTTATTCTAAAAGAAGCATCTAGTGTAGATTTTCATAAGGAATACATTCAAGCATCCATTACATTATCGATTCGAGACAAGGATTTGGTAAGCTACAATATTCTTTTTCAGATTTCTAAATTTGATGATGAGTCTCCCGATCATTTGAAGAGAATTGAGGTGGAAGAGAAAATCCCTAATAGTCTAAGTAGAAGGTTCTTTGTGGGAAAGGTAGAAAGTGATCATGGCATATTTATGCTTCCATTATATTCTTCTTTTCTATAGGTTGAATTAATGTGCAAGGTTATCATTGTAAATCTGCTTATGTTCTTTTCTCATCTGAAGATATTTCACCCAATTTTTAGGATTGTTTTGGGCTAGGGAAGAAAGTTTTGTCTATTATCTATTGATTGGATAATGCCTTGTTGTAATCATATTTGTTAACGAAGAAATTTCTTGGTATTAATTCATCTTTGAAGGTTTTACATCTATTCTCTTTGCATTGATGATTGCACGATACATTGGTTGATGTTATTTAGAAGTGAACTTGTATCTTTATGGTCAGCATTTCATTTAGTTTGCACATTGATTTAATTGATGTGATTGGTAGGGATTATTATTTATACTTGCTAATTTTATCCATTCAATTAAAGAGTTATTTTTCATCTTGCTACCCTGACTTTATAGCCCATAGGATAAGGTACATATCCTCTTCAATTCCATCCAATTTATATTGTAAAATCCTAAAACAATCAACTTCACTAATTTGATTTTTAGATTTGCATTAATATATAGATTAGTGATTTTATATAAGGGAATTCCTCCTTGCATCAGAGGAAATTTGACCTAAAATGAAGAGGACCGTGCATTGGGGAATGCCCTCAAGTTTCCCTAGGGTTTATACTTATGATTGGATTTATCTTCTAAAGTGTAAATATGAGAGATAACACATCATTAGACATAATATGTTTATCGATTCAATCTTCCACATACCCTCAGGTATATTGAAATCCCCCCTAAGAATCCTTGAGAGAATCCCTACAAAATTCATATACTCGTTTGTCACTATAGTACATTGAACACATCATTTGAGTAAATCACTCTTGCTTTCTTAGAAATAGGGTAGTACAACTATGGGAACAATTGATAATCCTTAGTTAGCATTGTGAAATACCAACTGAGTACTATTGTTGGAAATGCCATATTATATTAAATAGATATAGTGCTTGATATTCCTTTTGTCTTAGGACCTTTCCAAACCTTTACATCCCAAGCAATAAAATCCTACAAAATGTGCAATATCCATAATTAATTTTGTTAGTACTATAATAATTCTTTGAAAATAGAAAAAAACATATGGAAGTGGTTTGAGGCATACTCAAACCACTGTGGGAAACCTATCTCAAAAGATTCCTTATGCAATGTTGATCAAAATGGTGTAACTCATGGTTAACTCTTCTAGTGGACCTAGCTAGTCCCATGAACACCACTAGAAACATAACCATGGATCACAAGCTAAACACATTGTAAGAATAAGTTTCTAAACTCAACCAACAACAATAGTCCTGCATTGCATTAGTGGAGCATGAGTGGACCGACATGTCTGCAATCCAATCCCAAGCCCACAATCAATTGAAAACGCGGAATGAGCAATTGGGGAAAATTCCTAGTGGTGATTCATCAATATACAATGGTTGTTACACCCGATCATCCATTCATTCCCATCAACCCAACATGAAGCACAAATTTCCTAAGGAATATTTGAATAAATCCATTGGATTCGATCAAATTGGATGGATTGGTCAAATAGAGCTATACTCATCTTTCATATGAATAATTGAAACTCCAAGTAGGATTGTTATATTTGGACAAGGAGCATTGGAAGTGGTCGCAATGGCATAAGAAGGCATGTTTAGGGTACATTTTTTGAACTAGTTTTTGAAAACCTTGTATGCTTGCTAGGGTATTTTTTAAGGATTCAAATAGTATACCTAAGTATAGTATACCAGGCGATTATTTTGGATTGAAAAAATCATACATATAGATAGGTAGGTGAATATTAAATATGAAACACACAATTTACTACTAAAACTTGTAATTTTGGTAAATATTATGAAAAAACATATTTTATGTAAATATAGGTGATTTTTTACAATAAAAATGGCTAATTAGTGATTTTTTTGTTGTAAAAAATAGTCAATTAGTGAAATTTCACTCCTAAAAAATACCCTAAATTGCTTGCTTTGATACTAGTATTAATTCTATGAGAATTATTACCAAATTGCACCAAACTAGTGAAGTGGAAGTTGTACTTCATCTTTTGAGAATTTGGTGATTATAATAGAATGTTTGATTGATGAGTTATTCCAAGCTTGTTTAACTAGTTGTATCAAGGAGGACATAAAAGTGCAAATAGAGATGTATAGCTTTGCTTGTTGGATGGAGGCTCTTCATTTAGAAAAACATGGATAGGTGGTTTGAACAACCTGGTGTAAGCACCCCAATTTTGTTCAAAGATCACATCTTACCTTTATGCAACATCCACATCCTTTGCTTCCCCTTAGGATCCACAAGTTGACTCCTACAAAAATGATAGAATGTTAACTTAAAGGTCTATTTTACCATTGTGATGTTTTTTTGGGGGGCGGGGAGCATAAATGTTAGGAACATAAATAATGTGTCCTTTATATTGCGCCATCTATCAATTCTATGGAAATTTCAAATGAGGACATGATCAATATGGACCATGTAGAGCTTACACCCCCTCTTGTTGAAGTTCCCACTCATAAATCTCCTTGTGAGAAAGGACAAATTTAGGGAAAAGTTTTTGGGGGTGAAATTTAGCCCATGGGTTAATTTTCAATGTTTTTTTCCAAAAAAAGATTCGTCAATTTCCATTTTTCCCTAAGATGATTTTCCCAAATCCACAAGATAAAAATATTTTACTCTAAACATCACCAAAATTGTTTAGAAACTATATAAAAATCTTAGAGGTTTGAATATTTTAACAAGAATAGCGCCAAACATTTTATGGTTGGAAATTTAAGAATTAGTAGGATTTGTCAAGGTTTCTATGCTTTAAGAAAATTTGGGACAATTCATGCTTTGTCAAGAATTACATCTCCTCGAACTTCAAGTTGTTAAGCTATATAGAGCACAAGAATGTGATTTACCTAATAGAAAATGACAATACTCACAATTTCATCTATCGATAGTAGAAGTAGAAACACATTGTTATCTCCATGCGGTGCACAATTTTCAAATAATTATGATAGCTAATGGGGATACTATGAAATGCAAAGGTAAGAATGAAAATGTGAATCTCCAAATGGATGACCATCCCCATAAATCTAACTTGTTTCCATAGAAATGGGAGGGGTACCTCTTGGCCAAATCGAGAGGGTGAATCAAGTTCTTGAGGATATATTAAGGATATATGTGATGGATAAACCATCAAAGTGGGAGGATTACCTACACTTGGTAGAATTTGCTTACAATAATGGACATTAAGCATCATTGGGAATGAGTCCATTTAAGGCATTGTATGGTAAGGGATGTATCACTCCGATGAGTTGGGATAGTCCTGTAAACAAGGTTGTACTTGGGCCAGAAATGTTGAAGGAAATGGAATAAGAAATTGATAATATTAGACAAAATTTAAAGGTAACCTAGGATTGACAGAAAAGTTACATAGATTTGAAAAGAATGCACAATGAATTTAATGTTGGGGATCATGTTTATTTGAGAGTAAAGCCAAGGAAAAGATCCCTAGAATTGGGAATTTGTGTCAAGTTTGCACCGATATATTATGGACCATTCGAAGTACTTGATAGGATAGGGCCAATTGCATATAGGATTGCATTACCTGCTAACGTGAGAGCTCATAATGTTTTTCATGTTTTTGTTTCTTAAGAAGTGTGTACATGATCCTAATCACATAATTGATTGGAATGTGATTCAGGTGGAACACGATGGAGAGTTCCAAGTGGAACCTATGCACATCCTTGACAAGAAGGTAGCATTGCTCTGGAACCAAGCCATTAGGCATGTAAATGTGCAATGGAAGCACCTTGGTCCATATGAGGCTACATGGGAGCTAGAGGATGCCATGAGAGAGGCATATCCATTTTTGTTTAGTTTTGAGAACACCCAGATGACGATGTTGTTCTAAGGGGGAGGGGAATGCAATACCCCCATTTTGACCCCTGGAATGTATTCATTTGATATGAAAATATTTTAAATAGGCGATGTATGATTCCTAGTGTGGAGCTCAAGGCCAAGGCCCCGCTAGTGAATGCTCGACTTATAAAGGGAAGTATTTTCTACTTTCTGGACATGTGCTAGTAATCCATGGAAAATGTAAAAACAATGTAAATATTTATAATGCAAATAGAATTCTAAGAGCTAGCTATGGAGGCAACTAAAATGATGTTGATTTTTGTAACCCGGAGAAGTGTTTCTCTAGTGAATTTGTGCCTAAGTCATTAAAATGGGAAAAGTGGCATGACCCTAGCATTAATTTCATAAGTTTTAAAGTGACTTTTTAATTATTTAATGAGAAGTGGATGAAATTAAATTTTATGGAGAGAAAAAGTGATCTTCTCTCATGCATTGATTTGCATCTCAAGATTCAATTTGGGCCTTTGGATCTTGTGATGGTTCACATACCTTCATTGAATGAACAAAAAGGTTGGATCAAGCAAAGAAGCACATATTATTCTATGAGCATTTGGAGAGGTTGACTTCTTGAGAAGAGAAGGAGAACGCAGAGAGGGAGAAGGTGACCAGCACGAAATTCAAGGCACCTACAACAATATACCAACATCAAAAAAATTGAGGAGAGTAGCACGTAGTTCGAGGAGGAGAACAACTACACGATTTTTGAGATGGAGAGCTATAAAATCGAGGCAATAAATGCATAGTCTATACACCATTAAATGCACAATTCATACAACATCTTTCTGTAGCAGAGGGATGTGATTTTTCATGCTAAGAAGGCACACAATTTGAGGGAAATTAATTGCCGAGACAATGGACACAAAAACCGAGGATAAAGACAAAAGTTAGCACAAAATTCGAGAAGGAATACTGACTATTTGAGACAGTCTGTACTGTGTTGAGAAGGGCATGAATTTTGAGGCTGTGTATGCACTGAAAATGAGGCAATTTCCAACACGATTTTCGAGGCATCTTTTTGGTCTTCAGTGGTTGACATAAATTGTGCTTTAATTGTTGATTTTATTACTACTGTACCTTTTCAAGAAGAAAATATTAAAACAACTCTATCTCACAGGTTTTCTCCTTGGGGGTTTTTCCTAGGGCATTTTCCCAAAAATCTTAGTGTCTGAAATTTACTATGTGACGTGCGTACTTGTAATTTATGCTCATTGTTAGTAAATTTATCATGTGTTTCAAAATCATATTTTTTTATGAGTGAAAATTTCATTTTCAGTAGTAACAAGTTGAATGGGTTTGGACATTAAACAATGATGATCTGAGAAACTTGAAACTGGGTTGGGGAAGTAATTTGTTTTTACAAATAAGGGGTTGTGTTTATCCACTAGGGAGAGGAGAGGGGTGTGTGGGATCAAATCCAGTGTTTCCAAGGGTCAACATGAGAACCCATGTGCCATAAATGGTAAGCAAATACCCATGTTGAATTCCTTGTTGTTCTTTAATTTTGTTGTAAGAAGACTATTGAGAAATCAGCTCATGAATTTAATGGAGCATGGGATGGACCCAAAAATTTGTATGGTTGAGTATAGGATCATTTTTATGTACCCATAAGTTAATTTACTTCATGGGAATTCATTTCCCTTCACTCTCATTCCATGGTTGGGAAAAATAACTCAAAATTTGGAGGAAGCTATGCATTCCCAGTAGTGAAGAGAAAAACAAATCGTAACCAGAGGAAAAGCCACGTTTTAGAGTGTCAAGAATGCCCATAAATTCACGTGCGTTGTGAAATCCAGTGGGGAATCCATAGATATCAACCATGGGGAATATTTGAGAGAGTAAAAGGCCCAAAAATCCATAGGAAACCAAAATTTGGGAGCCTAGAAATTGAATTTCATGGCTGAAATCAGTGTGGCAAAAAAACAGATAATTCAAGAGGAAATTGAGGGCAGAGAGTGATCACATGTTGGAATTTCTTGGTAAACCCAGTGTACGGAGATATATCTAGTGGTATAGTCGTTTGGGCCTTTCTATGCCCACCCTGAATAACATTAGAGGGAAGGGGCACATGAGAGACTATGTAGCAAAGAAGGGGACATTTCATGTGCTGGGTGTGGTAGGTATTCTTGGTTCCAAGGTTGGCTGAGACCAATTGAGACGCCTTTATCTTTGTGGTTGAGCTCATTGGCTTAACATTCTCCTTCTTCGTCTCTTTGCATGCTTGATAAACTCGGTTTCTATGTTGGCTTAGCCTAAGAATTGATTGTGTGTGGATGTGAGTGAGCATGTGTATTTCCTCCTTACTGGATACATAAACCAGCTCTAGGATGGCCTCTCAACATAGAGATAAAGTGTTGGACATAGTGCCTACGGTTGGGTGGAACATTGCTCTTCCATAGCCAATTGCTTGGACAAATTTATTGAAAAGATAAGTGCTTACTCTTGTTTATGAATATGTCGAATTTGTGTGTTATGAATGTTTAATAAATTCCTATAGTAAGGAACATAATGACCTAGTTTGAATTATTAAATTGGATGCCTATGAGTAGCATGAAAAAGAGTTTTTTATGTGCATGATTATTATTGTTATAGGTGTGATGAATATGCTAGTATATGCATGTTGTGTGTGTGGAATGAATTTATTTCTGTTGTGTATTTTTATTATACATTTACACATGCTTTTATATGTTAATGAATTTTGTAATATGGCCATGGGGAGAAATTTAGAACTCCATAAATCATTCATTTCCTCTCCATTGGTCGGATTGATGGGAGAGGACGTGACATATGGGTCCTTAGAAGTTAGTTAGATAATGTAATATGGGTGTCCTCTTTGAATAAGGCCCATGAGATAGTTGTCATGCGATTAAGAAATGTAAAGTGGCGTCCTTATGGAATAACTCCCACTAGGTAGTTAATACTCATTAGTAAATGTGGCCTAGTCACATTGTAGTTAGGGTTTGTGTAGTGAGAAAATATTATAGAGGTGAAATGATATGCAATATTTCGTCAAGAAATATCATTGTATTGGATTTTTTCTCATTTAGAGCCCCTTCCTTAAAGATGAACATGAACAATGCTTACCTTTTGAGTATGAATATGAGGTTTCCTGGTATTTTATAGGTTCAATATATCTATTTTATATTTGATTTACTTCATGTAGATTGAATTTATTCATATATTGTTCTTAATTTTATTATATAAGTACATTATAGGGCTCTTCCCCCTTCCCATTGTAGATGCCATGAGCATCCTAAGGTTGCCTCTAATATTCTTCTATCTATTATAATATTAGGAACACATGTAATAACATATAACCATAAGATCTAACCTATGTAAACACCTATGGAGATGAGATTTACGTGGGAATACCCAAGGTGGTAAAATCTCCAACTTACAACACTTTATCTCTCCACACATGCACATACCACACATTACACTTGAGCCTCCTTCACCTCTATTCTATATGCTAGAGGGACAAGAGAACCTATCCCATGATTAGTGTGGGATAAACTCACTTTGTATGCTAGAGGGACATGAGAACTTATCCCATGATTAGTGTGGGATAAAGTCACTTTATAAATTAGTGATTTATTGTATAATAACATGCTCATTAGTCTAATAAAGGCTCATTGTGTTTACAAATTCCTTGTCATAATGATATGTTGTACAATTGTAAATGAGACCACTAGACTAACATTATACACTATATTACATTCCCTCTTAATGTTGAGTAGAGGCATAAAAACCACATTTGGAGGAAGGTGTCATTATGCTACCATTCCCCCTTGATGACAACTTCACGCATCCTTAGTAAGTTGCGAATATGAAGAAAATATGCCTCTATCACAAATTTGGTGAAGATATCAGCAATTTGTTGTCGAGTGAGACAATACTCCAAATGAATAGCACCATCTACAACTAGGTCTTGAATGTAATGTGTATCAAGATCAATGTATTTGGTTTTTTAGTGGTCCAATGGGTTATAATCAAGTTGAATAACACTATGATTGTCACATTTTAAATTAGTAGGATCATTCTGAACCAATCCAATCTAAAAAAGGACATAATTGATCCACACTACTTTGTTAGCTACCCTATACTTTGTTTCACAAAAAGAAAGAGAAAGTGTTCTCAAGTTCTTACTAGACCATGAAATTGGACCTGAGCCAAGATGAAAGACATATCCTATAGTAGATCTCATGTTAGTAGTATCTCCTGCCCAATTAGAATCGATATAACAAGAAGTGAAATAGAAGCCTTACTAGAATAAAAAACACTATACTTGAGAGTTCCTTAATGAATATATTTGACAACCCTTTTAGTTGTTTTCCAATTACTATCATGAGGGTTTTGCATAAACCTTGAAACCATACTAATAGAAAAGGAGATAGCAATCCTACTATTATTCAAGTAAATTGAACTACCAACAAGTTAGTGATAGAGTGTGACATCAACTTCAATTTGGTCTATCCTGAGTGGTTGTGGGGTGGAGTGTTCTCCTCCCCTCCCAAGTTCTATTCTCATAAGAATTAGAGGAAATTTGAGGTCTAAAATGGGCCTGTGCTTTTACTCAAATTTCGAGCGGGAGCACTCGTTGGATGTGGAATTAAATTCCGCATCCAAGGAGTACCCAGACTGCACACTTTTGACGGACCCCGCTGCCCCAAAAACAAGAAATACCTGAAAAACGTGATGATGATCACATTTTTCAGGTATTTCTTGTTTTTGGGGAAGCGGGGTCCATCAAAAGTATGTAGTGTGGGTACTCGTTGGATGTGGATTTTAATTCCACATCCAACAAGTGCTTCCGCTCGAGTTTTGAGTAAAAGCATAGGGATATATGTTGAAAATACGAACAAAAAAAGTAGTTTTTTTAATGAAAAATATCTCAAGTCAACCATTATGGTGACTCATTTTATTGAAATTCTATTGGTTCTTGAATTCCAACTTATCAAGAAATTATCGTTGGCTTGTTTTCTTATAAGGCCCATTTTAGATCCCAAATTTCCTCTAATGTGACATGTTGAGCTCATAATGCATATTGTTGTAACAACTTTGAGACCTTGTTGTGGATTGGCCTTGTGCCTTGAGGAATATAGGGTTTACCATGGGTACCATCCTTGAAATGACGGGAAGTTCATAGGGGTTTACCTCATGGTATTTACCTGGAAAAAAGAGTGTGGCATCAACAAGAGGACTTTCATAATCAAATATTAATTTCACTTCTAACTGAAATGGTGTTGGCAAAGGGTTGCAATCAGTCATGTGAAACTGAGCTTACAAATCCAAACCATACTTAGGTTGAGAAAGGAATATCCCATCATCCATATTCCAGACCTCAAGACAACTTACTTAACTCATCAACATGTGCAACATATGAATATCATGATTGTTTCTTAGATGAAGTGAACCCATTAAACTTAAGAAAACCAACTTCATGATCAACAAGGCCAGATGAAACAGTTTTGAATTCATAGTTAATATCTTTTAGGAAATATCTATTAGGACAAAAATCAAATTTATACCCTTTTTGACAAGCACAACAATCAGAAAGGATATTGATGAGCATGACTTCAACATGAAAAATATCTTCTAGAACACCATTAGGAACATTGGCATTGCCACACACAATTATTGAGAGATTATTGTCATCACTTATTGAAACTTTTTTAGCCAAGTGCTTCTCTTTGTCATAAGAGGTGGAAATGAAGCATTACCAATCATGGGATTGGAGGAACCTGAATCCAAAATCCGTTCCATGTGAGGGGATGATTTACTTGGCTGAACATAATAAGAAGCGAGAGAAACCCATTGTCCTTATGATATGATTTCTTCTTGGCTTTGAAAATATAATTCTGCCTCTTAAAGCAATTATTTTCAATGTGAATGGTTTTCTGCAATGCTTGCATGGATTCCGGTCTTTCTTATTTGAAGCCGCTATAACATAGCCATTAGAAGCCTGAGTGGAAGTACTAGAAGCATTACGTTGTGCGTCCTTCATGGGACCTTTAACTAGATTCTTCTTACTATGTGCCAAATTAGCCTTCCCAATAACAATTTGACCTTAAGAGAGCAATCTATCCCGCTCACAAATCAACCCTGTACAAAAGTATTCAAAATTAGGATTCACAGTTCCCTTAGACATTTCAATTGCTCCATTTCTAGTTTGTATGAATAGATCAAATACCAAAGGTAAGTTCTAATCTACTAGAATAATGATATCTGTATCATTTTTCTTATAATTAGAACCATAGTTATTAAGATTCTCATTATAACTTTTCAGTTCAACTAGAAATTCTTCAATTCTCTCATAGTCTTTAGGGTATAGTTCATGTATTTCCTTTTCTAGACAATAGGTAGAAACGCCATTAGATTTGTCATACATAGATGATAAGATTTTCAACAACTATTTAGGATTAGATTCAACTTCAATATGTACTTATAGGCTATCATGGTCAGTTTTCCCAATTAGCCACCTTGCATGTTTACAATGCTTCTCCCGAAAAACCAATTCATTTGCATTGGTTGATTTGTTGATTTCGCCATTAACAATTTGACGTGAATTTGACATAGGTTCTCACCATTGAGAATGTTAATCATATTTCATAATTTTCCAAACAATCTAGTTAGAACCAATTAAATCAAGAACAATAACTACCTCAAAAGTCATGATGATACTATATAAGAAAATGATAAAATGATGCAATTATGGCTACAAACATAGATTCTACCACTACACCAATACTAAATTGAGCAACTCAAGTTGTACATTGTATCGCAATTTTCAATAGACGAAAAAATTGATTGTATCCAAGTGGAAATAGTTAGAAATCCACAATTCACATAGAGTGCAGTTGGGGAAAAGACAAAACACAATAAGACTATCATCTCTATTGTGACTTATTGTCCCTTCCAAACCCAATTAGCATAAACCAATAATTAATTGCCCACGGATTTGGTGTTGTGGTAAAAATCTGCTAAGATCTAGAATGCTAGTCAGTGTGCCCCTCTCGTTCACAAAAAAAATTGATATGTTGAAGTATCACACCACCTTGGTCTAGGTCTACATATTAGTCTCTATCTTCGTTTTAGTCTCATAGTCCTATGAGGAGGGGATTCAGTAAATGTTTGATTGTACACACAAGAGAAGAACCAACATAGGTCTCTGATCTCCTAAGCAATGTGTAGAGACATGGATCTGGACACACAAGAGAAGGACCAACACTCTTATGTGGAGAGTCAATGAATCTTATGAGAAGAGTCAATGAATCTTATGGATTTACATTAATATTAAACAAAATTACATATATATATTATTTTTCCTTTTCATAAATTTGAAAAAAATTGTATCCATCAAATTTTGCAATATTGGTTGAAATGAGTGGGAACGTTTTCCAAAAATTATTCCAGGAAGTAATGAAAATTAACAAGCTCTAAATATAATAGAAGAATCACTCCACTTTGAAGAATTATAAAATACCAAGAAGTATATTCTTTCTCAAAACAAGCTCTAAATACAAGCTCTAAATACAGGAATGGTGTTTTAAGACATATTTTCTATATTTTGATAGGGGTTTGAAAAAGCTTTTGATTTTGATATCTTTAATTATCTATATTGGTGGATAAATATTATGGTCTTTTCTGGTTGTAGTTTTTTGTTTTTTTGGTTATTATTGTAAGACTATATATGTCTTTATAGTGGTTTCTTCAACTATAATGTTGGTGAACTATAGTTAATAGAGTTTTTAGTAAATGGGTGGTGGTAAATTTAAGACAACAAGAATTATTAAATATTGAATACTATATATGAGAGGTATTTTGATAGAAATCTAGGTGAGAGAACAATCAATTTTCATAATTAATATCAAATATAGTATTTTTCTAAGTGAAAAAAAAAATAATTTTATATTAATTTTCCAAATTCAATAATACAACAAATTAGATTTAAAATTAAATAAAAAATCCAAAAACATTATTTTATAGTAAACAAAAACTAAAATCTAATAAAACGTTAATTATGTCTAAATTAGATTTAGAATTAAATAAAAATTCCAAAAACATTGTTTTTAGTAAACAAAATTTAAAATCTAATAAAATACTAATTATATCGAAAATCTTTAACAAGTATAGAAGAAAATATTTTTATATAAAATTAATTTATAAAATAAAATATACCCTTATATTATTTATAAGTATTTTATAATATCAAACTATTTGTATTTTTTCAATAATTTATTTTTACAGTTTTTATTTAGAAAAAATCAATATATTCGCTCTTAAAGAGTAGTTGAAAAAACAATTTATAGCCGTTATTAACATGATCTTGAAAGTCTTCATTAACGTCTCTAGGATACTAGCAAATCCACTAAGAAATCTCAAATATCTTCCTCGTCTAGGGCTTTAAGTTTATAGTTGCCACGTGGAGAGCTTTTCGCATCAACGTGTCTTTTCAAATACAACATAATATTCGCAAGCTTGCCATGATTCATAAGCATAAATAGACAGTTTTATTCTGTTGGGATGTATGATCCAATAAGAACAATAGAGTAGATAGTTTTATTCTTTTGGAAAGAATGATCCAACTTTCATTATGGTGGAACTTTACCTTTTAACTTTTATTATATTTTGTTTTAAAGTTTGAATGTCCTCGTTGAATGTTTAAATTTATAAGTCACGTTGATTTGATTTGTGACTTTTGATTAAGAATTAGATAGGTATATTTTATTGAACCTTTCAAAAGATGAAAGATGGAACTGCCATGTGATGGAAGTGTCTTGTATTATTTCTCTTAGTATGAGATTCAATTATAAGTGGGGCTAGCATTTTGCTTCCCTTTATGTATGGGATAATGGGTATTGGGTAGATGCTATTTAAGTTGAAACGACAGTTTTGTTCTTGGAGTATGATCTAAAATTGTTTTTGATTAGTTAAGAGTTTATTTTTTTCAAATATAAGGAAATAGGTTAACGACCCAAGATCTAGATGCATGTGGCAAGAGTGGAAGTATGCCCCCTTACGGATCATTTGTGGGTTATTTTAGGTCGTCAAGTTGTGTCTACATCTAATGATGTAGCTGCACGTCAAGGTCTTGCGATTATTTCAATTGAAAGGAAGCATAGGTACGGAAAATACTTCCCACACTAATCAATGAGAGAACAATATACATAAAACTAAATAAGCACAAGTTTAGTAATAAACAACTCATAAACATACAACCGTTAAACAACATGATTTCCTAGGAAAACCCTTCAAGGAGAAAAACCCCACGCTTTAAAGTAAACTTAAAGTATTTTTAGCAACTAACAAATTGTTACAATACATTACAAAGCCTTCGTGCTCTCGATAGGAGTATTCAGTAGCATAATGGTTATGGAGAAATTTCAGTGATATAGCATTGAGTTAAAATTCTCTCACTACCTCCAATTCTAAATGTTGAAAACCACCAACAATTAATTGGCCAAGTGTTGTTGTTCAATATATGTTGCCTACTACTAAACATTCATTGGCTGCTACTACTCAACGGTCATTGCCTTGTATCGTTCAATATTTATTGACATAATTGCTCTTCTATGAAACATCAAGGTGTATGACACATGATGATGAGCATCCCAGAGATTTGACATGAATCATGTTCAACCAAAAGCATTTGCTTTTGTTTTGTGTTTTATTTTCTATTTTTCCAATTTTTCAATAGCAACAATGGTTTGATTTTTGCATTGGCGTCCACTCATCTCTTGGAATTAGATGTTGAATTTTGGCTATGTTATAGAGGAGATAGTATTGTACCTTCACACCAAATTTAAATAGTAGATATGTAGTTTAGATTATGCACCTAAGTCCAAAACCAACGCACAAACAAATTTCTACGTGGACGATGTATTAATATTTTGACCAATGCATGATCATTTATTGGACTCAAGGTCTGAAATTTTGACAAGATGTCAAGGACACATATTTATACATACTCACAAATTTTCAGCAACATCCAATGTTGTGCAATTGTCCAAAACCGATGTGGAGTGATTTCCAGATTTTATTTCTATGTTGACAAAAGACTAGAAGTTTGATCAACCTACTCTGATAACTTGGATTTAAGGTGTGAAATTTGCATATGTTGTGGTGGAAAAATTTCTCTATCCATAAAAAAAGTATTACTTTTAGGTACTTTCCCAAGACATGCCATGTTGAGATACTAAGAGCAAAATTTTCTAAAAACAAGGGTTTAATATTTTGACTTTTTTGCAACCAATACTTGGAATTAGAGTTTGAAATATGTATAGGATGTAGAGGACATCATATATACCTTTATTCCGAAATTTATAAAATATTATTGATTTTAAGGGTCCCAAATAATTCAATGATAGTGTGCCACGTAAAACGACAAAATTTGAAAGTTGAAAAGTTAATTATCAGGGATTTATTAATTGTAAAAATGTTTGAGTTGCCTGGAGGACTTAAAAGACTCAGGAATGGAATAGTCATGGATCCATATTTTAAATACATTGCATATTGATGTGATAAGGCCATTTGGCTCTCTATTTTTTTTAAAAGAGGTTTGAGATTACTTGCCATTGGATTCTAATAAAATTCTACTAAATTAATTGTTGGAAGTTTTGTTGTGTGTGGATATTAATTCTCTCAGTATATTATGTATTAAATTTGTTCTTTGCTTAGAGTATGCTATTGTGCATCCATTGTGTAACTTTGATTTGTAGAGGAGGTCACCTCTTGTTGCATCATCTATTATCAGAGTGAAATGCAAGATTAAGAGGTTAGCGTTATAATTTAGTTATTAATGATAATAGTTTAGAAAATTTAGTGTCTACCGAGGTTGTGCAGAAAATGAATTTGAAGACTACACCTCATCTAGAAGCATATAAAGTATCATCATTACAAAATAGGCAAAAGGTCATTACGAGAGAGCAATGTTTGATTAATTTAATACTGGGTTTTATAGGAATAACATTCTAGGTGATGTTTTTCCCATGGATGCTTATCACATTTTATTGGGAAGACCATGCTAGCTTAATAGAAGAGTTATGCATGATGGGAGAAGAATTACATACCAGTTTGAAAAAGATGGAAAGACTTTTAAATTACATTCTTTGAATGAAGAAGTGGAGAAGGCTAGGAAAGTGATGTTGAGTACAACCTTGGCATATGTGAAGGAAACAAAGCAAAAAGAACTTATGGAGTCCTAGGATGAAGAAAATGAATATCAAAGCAATGGTGTTACAACAATAACACTTTTGAAAGAGGAAATTTGGGATTTTTTCATTCCCATGTTGTTCTTTGTGGGGTTATGTTTGCAAGAAATGCAACATAGAAGGTGAAGGAAGTTTCCATGAGGAGGATAGCCAAAAGGAAGACGAGCACAATAAAAACATAGTGGATAGTGATGAAAGGAGCACCATTGAGTTGGATCATGTAAGGAAAAAAACACCATTGAGTTGAGGGAGAAGCGGGTAGTGAAACACTGTGGAGCAAAGCTACAAATAATGGAAGAAAGGATAAAGAGTGGAGTAGATTCAAAGAAGTGTGAGGTTAAACTATTGAAATAAGTATTATGAGTGTTATCAACAATGATTGGTAGAGGAGAATTGTCAGTCTGCATATTTTGTTCACTCTTTTTTATCAATATGGTAAAAAAATTTCAACCAAGGGAGTTTGATATAACATAATCCATGTGTTTTTGGCAATCCTACACACCCAAGAACAATTGTTTTCAATTATGTATTTTATTTCTAATTTTTCCAAATTTCCATTAGCAATAGCGGTCTGAAATTTTCATTGGCACACACACATATATTGGAATTAGATGCTAAATTTTGGATACAATGTAGAGGAGATAATATTCTAACTTCAAACTAAATTTTAGAATTGAATATGGATTTTAGACCTCATTCCCAATTCTAAAACCAACAGACAGATAAATTTATGCACAAATAATATATTAGTATGATCAGAGTAAGATGATTTCTTGGAATCAAGGTCTGAAATTTAGACATGATTTCAAGGACACTTATTTCTACATTTTCAAATATGTTCAATGACAATGGATTTCGTACATATGTCCAAAACCAATGTGTAGTGATTTCCAAATTTTATTCTTGTGCTGATAGAGGAATAATGTTTTGACCAATATGCTCTCTTACCTTGGATTTAATGTCCTAAATTTGGATATCTTGTATAAGACATATTCCTCCACATGATCACCAAATTTCATAAAAAATATATTGAATTTAAGTACCACACCCAAGCCATGCCACATTTTCAAATACGACATGCAAAATTTTATAGAAATAAGGATTTACTATTTTGACTTTCACATAGCCAATACTTGGAATTAAAGTCTGATATTTTTATAGGATGTATATGACATCATCCTCTACCTTCTCTCCATATTTAATTAAAAATATTTTTTTAATGGGTCCAAATAATTCAATTATATTGCACAACATATAAGAACAAAATGTGGAAGTTAAAGAGTCACTATATTAACAATTTATTAATTCTAAAATTGTATGCGTTTCCCGAGGAAATGAAAATACTCAGGAAGTGAATAATCATGGCCCCATAACTTAAATACTTGGGAGATAGATGTAACATAGGCCTTTGTTTCTCCATTGTTTCGTAAAAATAGACCCAAGAGAATTGGACATTGGATTCTAATAAAACTCTTGTCAATTAGTTATTGAAATTTTTATTGTGTATTGGTATTAATTATCTCTATATGCTATGTATTGAAATTGTTCTTTTCTTAGTGTATAGTATTGTTCTTTTGTTGTGTGACTTTGATATGTAAGGGGGGAGTCACTCTTGTATTCATCTACACATATGTACCAACATTCTACCACATACCATACATCTTTCTAGAGTCTAAGTGAAAATGTACCTAACTCTCAGCTAACACTAGGGGGCCATAATGCCCATAGAATCACAATACCACTTGAATTTTCCATGCTCACTAGCTTGGTCGAATCATTTTTTACATTCTTCAAAGTTTCAACTTTATCCAGTATCACCATTCCATCCTCTATCATATCTTGAACGAAACGGTACTGGATATCAATATGCTTTGTTTATGCATGAAAGGTTAGATTCTTAGCCAAAAAAATGGTATTGTTACTATCATATTGAATTGTAATAGCTATTTGAATTAACCCTACATATGAATATAATTTCATAATCTAAATGGCCTCCTTATATGCATGAGTAGCTACCATATACTCTTCCTCTGTAGTGGAAAAAGCGACCACATCTTGTCTCTTGCTCATCCAACTTATTGATCCACCAAACAATTGGAACACATATCCACTGGTAGATATTCTTTTATTTACATCCCCACCCAATCATAATCCACATAACCCTATATATCCAATGCGTGTTGGTCCCTTGAAACATCAGTATCATAACGAATTGAATATTCAGAAGTACCTCACAAATACTTGAAGACCCTCTTCACTACAACCAAATGTTCATATTGAGGATTAACCATGATTCTGACTTAGGACTTCAAATATTTGGGAAATCTCTAGTCTAGTGCACACCATAACATACATCAAACTATCAAAGGTAAGTTGTAGAATTTTCTTTGCAACTTGGTCTCTCTCGCCCATAATAGTTGAGACACTATTCGTCAAGGGTAGTAAGTGATTGAGGAAACCCAACCAAACACTCTACACTATAATAAGGAAGAAAATCCATATCCTCCATCTTTGTGAGTTTTGTAGGACACTACTCAATTGAAATCTCACTTCCCACAAAAATTGGAACATTTAATGGTTTGTGGTTTTCCATGCAAAACCATTGTAGTATAGAGTTCACATACTTTGGTTCAATAAAACCTTTATGTTCACTCTATATCTCTTGATATTCACTCCTAATATATATTTTTCAATACCCAATATATTCATGTCAAATTGTTATGAAAAATGAGACTTCAAATCATGAAATACATCCTTATTGTTAACAAAAAATAACATATCATCTACATAAAAAGTGATAAGAAGGATGTAGATCTTGGGAAAAAATTGAGATGGAGCAATTGGACTTCTGGTTAGTTTTTTTTATTAGAGGGATAAATGGAAAATCTTAGTCACACTTTCCAAGTGGATGACATCCAACTGGTGGACTAATCAGATGATCCTCTATTTGTGTCCCAAATATTTGTTTCATATCAAAATAATTATGCGTGTGATGATATGTCAAAGATGATGCTAGAAGGAAGGGGATGTGAAACATCCATGGATGTGTTAGGTTAGAGGGATGTGATGGAAGAGTAATGGTATTCACCATGTATGAGAGATGCTCTAAATGAAAACCTTGAGGTGTCCTAAGAGGGTATATATCTAGAGATTGCAAGGGATTCAAAGTGGTTCTTAGTACTTTTGTTCATGTGGGAGTTAAGGTGGTGAGGGTTATGGATGGTGGGACCTTGATTGATGGGTCACTATAGAATTTAACCTCCTCTAATATCTTCAATATCTAATGTGAGGGACAACTCTTAGTTAGAGACTATGAAAGGAGCGGGCTTTGTAGGTGCTCAACTCGAGCTCACAGAGGTGCAGAGTGAGGCTACTCCAAAGCCTATTGAGTTTGCTTGAAGGAAAAAAAGGAAGGTGGCCGGAAGAAAAGGGGAAGGGATATTTCTAGTTGTTGGTCAAGATATCATGACTGGAGAAATTTTGGACCTAAAAGATAAGACTCTGGAAGGAAAGTTTTTGGGTTGCAGATTGATGATGGAGACCCTTCAAGTTTGGGACACTTTGACTTGGGAGCCTTTATCAGGTTATTGTTCCATGCTCCATCTCTTTTCTAACATGTGGCTTAGCTTCTAGTTTTGAATGGAAAGGGACTTCACGGAAATTCTAACAGTAGTCTAGTTGAAATAAACAAATCCTACTAGTCTCTGAAACCATGGCACCCTCTTTTCAATTCCAAGACCGAAGTAATGTAGAAGAACCCAGAATGGGTAATAGTCCCCGACTTACCGATGGAATGGTGGTCACTCTAGGGAATAGTGGAAATTGGGGACAATATTGGTCATACCCTTCTAGTTGATAACTCTTCTGAGTCCAACCCAATTAGTAGTTGGATTCTTGGTGGAGGTAGATATGCATGATGGAATTTTTGAGTCAATAGAGCTTGTGAATGGAAGGAGAAACTACACACTACCTCTAGATTATTTGAATATTCCTTTTAGGTGTTTTTGATGTCACATATTAGGGAATATAAAGAAGGGTTGTGATCTACATTTTCAAAAGAATATTTGGAGGTGGGTTGTTGATTTGGAGATGGATGGAGACAAAGGGATCCCTCCAATGGAAAATGGAAAACACATGGTATTGGAAGAGTCGTCATTGACACCGATGGAATGCCACCAACCCTTTGGAAAAGGACAGGGTGATCCTTTGTTAAATTCACAAGATTTGTTGGTAGGAGACATGTTTATACCCTTGATCATGGAGCCTTGACTACTATGGATACCATGATTCCTATGCACAATTATGAAGTAGATACAAGGTCAAAGGATTGTAAGAATTCATATGGGTTGGGAGAATTTTTTTTCCAAATCTCTGATAAGTCTTTTCGGTTTAAGATTGAAAATGTGGATATGGACTACTCTTTAAACGTCATCAAGGGAGATGGGTATTTTTCTTAACCTAACTCGATAGGGTTGGGGTTGGGAAGAGTGGTCCTATTTTAGATATGAGGGACCCTAATTCAAATCAAGGTGATTGCAATGTCCCTCAAAATACACCCTAAATGTTTTTTTATTAAGGGCTTTTGTATTGTCGTAACACGCATGTTTACGTAAATTAACTTCAACACCGATCATTTATTTGATATTCCCACTGTAATCAATCAAACTAACTTCAACACTAAGAAGTATGTGATGTTTTCCTTGTTTGCACTTATTTCATTTTTGTTTGTCCCTTTATAGTTTATGCATAGACTGGAATGTCGTCACTTATCAGACTTGAATTTTTTCTTTTTATTTAACATTATAGATCTTGACTTAGCCTGTATATATGAGGTTGTTTCTTTAATGCACCTAGCATTTTATTACACCTATAGGTGTTATTATAGCTTATGATAGAGTGTCTACCATATTCTTTGACTTTATATATAATCATAAACCTAATCATGATCTATTTTGACTTGTCTATTGAATTTATGTTATCCATGGACTCTTTGTCTTGTTCATTGATTACATGAACTGTTCGTCTTGTTCATTTATGTTTATCTCCTTGAGAATTTATTTTCTCCATTGGTGGAATTTGGCCCATTAATGACTTGGCTTACTTAGTGTTGCTAACAATTCATTTTACTTCTTATTTTGCAGGTATTTAAAGGCATGCATCCTTATGGATGTCACCGTTCTTGTAAACACCTCTTATTTTATACACTAAACCTTTTGAAGTGGCAGACTATATCTTATAACCTCCAATACTCATCACATATATTATGAGATCAAGTCCTATCGCTTTTTGTATAAGGGTTAAATCCTATCGAAAATCCTTACGGGGTTTTAACTAAGACAAATATTAAGTGTTTCAGGGTTTTGCATATATATACAACTTACTCCTTTACTAATGAATATATACGGCTTGTGTAAATATTTTCCTTGTTTAGATGAGATTCATTTGCTATGTTTTCTATTTAAGGTTCATGTATTGGATTTTATAAGCCCTGAAGGCATTAACCTATATATATGTGGATACTTTGTTTTGGGGTTTACTGGATTTGGTTTCTGTTCTGAGTATTTGTGTTACTTTTAAATCTTCGAGAGAATCGATCTGTGGTCTATATGTATTTTACTTTTATGTATTTTATATTCTGATTTCACTTGATTGTACAATGCAATGTTTTTTATACTTTGTTTCTCATGAATGGATGTGATTTCTTATGAGAAAGACTGTATGGTTTTCCTATTGGAATTTCTCGTGAAAAATAATCCTGTGTATTTAAAATTTAGCTTATATGTGGCTCAATTCTTGAGCCTTGGTTGCTACTCAATCGTGGTTGATGTTCTTTATGAGATTCGATCCCAAGCAAGTGTTTTATTCAAAAATATAACGTTGCATATTCCTTGTCTTCGATTTGACCTCTATGGGATTATAGAAAGCTACATTTTCATTTTACTTTATTGGTTCATGTGATTCAATCCCTATCCATCGTTATCAATGCCAAAGCGTTAATCCATGGGAAGCGTAGAGCTTGTCCCTGTTTTCAAACATAGTCTGTGTTTTAATCTCTTTGTTTACACACCACCCTTGCATGAAAAGCGTGAACCCTAGCTTTGACTACGTGAAAATTTAAGACTGCTTCCTACCACTGGAGTTATGACTTGATGACTATTTGATAAGATAAGATAAACATTGTTTGTGAATTCTGAGATTTCTATGAAATCGTTTTAGTTCATACGCCCAACCTGTCTGATATCGTGGAGAAGAGATTTGATCTCTTGATGGATAGCCCAAACGTTTTACTTATGCGTGGTTATATATGTAATTAAAATATATACTTAGAGTTTAACTCCTAGTTCTTTTGGACAATTTTAATAACATGAGCTATTTCTGTTCAATACGGGAGATAGTTGTATGTAACGACCAGCTTTTACTTGGAGTTGTGATGGCTTATCGTTGACTGATATGGTATGATGAATACGATTTTAACGATATCCATTTACTTTATGAAGATTCGATTTCAAATACTTGTAGTATTATGTTATATATATATATGTGTGTGTGCCTGTTTAATATTTATTATTTTTAAAGGTTTTATATTATATAACCTATTTAGGGTTTAACCTGGATTTCCCTATTTAGGGTTACTGACAGCTTTCTCTCTAGGCTGGGAAGTCTATGATACAAGTATAGATTTGATTTTATGTTTAAAATAATTCTATCAGTTGTTTATGTTACATACTCACGGATTTTAATGAGAAACAATCAATAATAATAATCCAGTTTATAAACATAAAGATGCCAAGCACATCAAATATAAGAACTACTATTAAAACCCAAGTGCCATGAACTAATGATAGTTCTATCATAAAAACAGAATTACAAGCCATCCTTTTATTACAATATGCATGAGCATATTTAGATAAACATGATTACAACCTATAAAAATAGAATCTATATCAATCTGAAACATGCATGAACAGAACTACGAAGCCATCCTTTAATTACAATATGCATGAACATATTAGGAGCCAATCTTTACATCATATCTAAAAAATGTTAGCATAAATCCATAAGATAAATACTGAAATATAAAACAATCGTAGAAGTACTTATCGGTCCTTTCCGCTTTCCAATTGATTTGAGAACTACCACATTCCACCCAACTGTAGACCTTGAACCCTTCTTGGTTCGTTCAACTGGTCACCCCAGAGATGAACCGAGCAAGCCAAGAGACTAGAAGGCCTAGGTGCAATTTGATATCTTTATTACTAATCAACAGAGTAGTCACAAGGTTCGTTTACCAGCTCTTTTTTAGAGTCTTGTAAATAATTTCCCCTATTTCCCATAGTCCTTCTTAGACTCACCAAATATATCAATTTGGAAATATGAGCCTTCAAAAACCTACGACTGGACCCTCCAGTGAACTAGGGACTGTTACCCGTTGCAACATCCTCTCTCTGCTATTTATAAGTTCCTTTGAGGAGAAGGCTTCTATGATTGAGGCTTAAATCACTCAGTTCAGTTACTAGTCACACTGACTGTTTGTTTTATCTTTAATGAACAATTTGATTTCTTTTTAAACTCTCACAATTTATTTATCTTTAATTAAATAATATGGGGTTTATATTCATCCTAACATCTAATTGATCTTAGTTATCAACTACTCAACCATTCTAATCTCTTGCATGCTCGATCCATCTTCAAGTGGCAGTCCCTGTCAGTTTAGAAAGAATAAAAGGCGATTAATAATAAACTAGTTTAATAATAAACAATAGATAATTGATGCTAAAAATATTTACTGCTCAACGCTAACTCAACAATAGTTCAGGTGCTCTAGAGCTTATTGCTCAACACCACTTAATCAACAGTCTTGGTGCTCCAGAGCTATTGCTCAACACCACTTAAATAATATTAAAAATAGTCTAGGTTCTCTAGAGCTCACTGCTCAACACCTAATAAGACAATATAAAAAATAGTCTAGGTGCTTCGGAGCTTACTGCTCAACACCTAATTAAACAATTTAACATAAAAATAAATAGTCTTGTCTTGGGATATTACAATGATGCATTAGTTGAGCTGCCAACTTCTTGAAGTAGTGGTTCAGAAATAATATTTTGTGGTGAGGGTTATCTCGTAGGACACAAATTTTGTGTGGAAGGCATTATAACCTCTACTCTAAAAAATGTCTCTTTTCTTCCTCTGTTATTTCAACTAGGTTGGGTGCAGATGTCCCAAAGTGTGTCTCCTATTTTTCAGGTGGGTTGGTTTTCAGTTATTAAATTATCCCAAGTGAATGCAACCAAAGAAATCAACCAAGGAAAGAAAAATAATATTGTATGGTTCCTTAGAGAAGGCATCTCTTTTGTGAGAGGTTTACCATAAAAGTTATCTTGGTCAATATTAGAGGGTTGGGAGGCCATACCAAAAACATGGCCTTGTGATGGTTGATGGAAACGAAACTAGATAGAATCTTAATTCAAGAAATGTTGGCAAGGGGGGACATGATCATCCCATCACTCAAAAAATTAACGTATGGTTGGGAATTTTTATCACTTGACTCAGACGGTATGGATGAGAGGTGGTTATAAGATGGAATGAATCAATGGCGTTAACCAATTTGTATGCAACGATGTTAGGGATATGTACTCAACTTTATAGCAAATATATGGACAAATTATTGTTGATACTAAATATATATGGCATGTATGTAGGGAATCTCAACTTCTAGAGTAAAATTTTGCATCCAATATTTCATGTCCCCAAATGTAATCTTAGGGGGAAATTGCATTTTAGAACTAATTTTAGAGAAGTATGGGGGGTTCATGATCATCCTGATTTTTTGGATAAATAATTCCTCCCTTCTCTTGTTCGTGTAGGCCTACTTGACATGAAACCTGTGGAGTTGAAACCATCTTGGTGCAACAACCATTCATGGGATGAGGGTGCAAAAAAACGTTTGAACCATTTTACAATGCATACAAATCTCATTCAGGTGGTGGAAACATACATATATTGTGCGGGGGATACCCATTGCTCTGACCATTTCCCTATTTTCGTAGAGTTTTGTAATTCAAACCTAAAGCTGAGAGCTCCTTTTGAATTTAACGTAGCTTGGACTCGAGAGGAGGAGTACTATTTGTTGGTGTAAGATGGGTGGACTCCCCATAATCCTATTGTGGGAGTACCGAACTATTTTCAGTTTTTCCAGGAACTCTAGGTCATCAAGAAAAATATTGTAGAATGGGAAACAAAATTTTACAAATCAGGGGAGAAGTTGTTGAAGGAGATTGACAAGGATTCAACCACTCTATTGGAAAGATCGAAAGGTTGATCATTAAGTATTAAATATATTAAACATATTAGGTCTTTGGAAGTGAGGAATTCTAGACATCTATTGGATGAGGACATGGAGTGATGTACAAAGAGAATGTTTATGTGGGTGGAGGCAAGCGATCATAATATGAAGTTTTTTGATCCGTGAACTGCGATGGATATTCCACTTGAATAGTTCGTCACAACAGATCTTACCACTAGTTATTTTAATTAGTTTATTTTAGAACTGTAAGAGAAATAATAGAACAATAAATACACAATCCACACACATTCACCACAAAATTTATCTTGGGAAAACCCCTATGGGGGGAAACCTAGCTGGAATGAGGACTATGCCTTGTTCTTTTATGTAGAATGAAAATACAACAAGGGAATCGGTACTTGCTATGGAGTTACCTTGGACACTGTGGCTTGAATGATGTCTACAAAATATATTTCTCCCTATGTTATGCTTCACATCCACCAATTACAATTGATAAACTATGGAATAATATAATAGAAAATGGAACCCCATATTTTCCTAATAGCCTGGTATTTAACATACCCCGGTAGTTGTTTAGGGTTAATTTTAGGGTTTGTACATGCATCGATTTCCATTTAGGGTTAATATTTTTGACTTTATATAATGTACTCGAAATTCCACATGTGACTAAATCCATATGTGCGAGAAATAAGAGATGATGGGGAATCCACTCGGAACTATGGTGGTCATCTAGATGGGTCAACTTGTGGGAGGCATAACTTCCTCATACTGATTCCTATTGAGGTGATTCTTAAACTGTTGGAAAGGTATCAATGTGTAGAATATAATCCTTTTGTCTTCTTTGTGTTTCACACCAAAAAATGTCATTTAAGCCCTCAAAATGACCCCACAAGGTTTTGGATGATTTTTGACCCCGAATCTAAAAGGTAAGATTTGCCCTTAAAATGGGCCTTGCAAGCCAATTCCTCAAATCATTCCACCCCAAAAGCACCAAATATATGACAAAGTATATATTGATCCATTACAGATCATTTTTCCATAAATTTTCAAGTCATTGCAAAAATAAGAACAAAATATGGGAACTCAAGAATTAGGAGCGTTAGAATGTGAGTTCATTTCACGATTTGGCGGATCTGGGAGTTTGTTTCTTTGGTATCATTTCCAAGGAACCTATTCAGGTCAATCTAGAGGGGATTATCATAGTGGTATATTTCTTTCCAAAATTGATCGAAGAGGAGGAAAATGAAATCCTTTTTCAATTGATATAAAAGGAGGAGTTTATGGTGGTTATGTGCCCGTTTAAGAAGGATCGTATCCCAAGCCCTAATGGGTGGACTGTAGAATTCTTCATCAATTTTATTTTCAATTATAAGAGATGATTTGTTTCAAACTATGGAAGATACTATGAAATTGTATAAGGTTCCAGACAATATCAATTTTACCTTTATTGCGTTAATTCCAATATTGAATATTATTATAGTCAAGTTGAAACCTATCTTATCACAACGCATTTCCTCGAAGCAATTCTGGTTCTTAGAAAGAAGAATCATTCATGAGGTTCTAGGATTGATTGAAGAGGGCATACACTCAATTAAATTCCATAAAATTGTAGTTGTTGTGCTCAAGCTAGACTTATCGAAGGCGTATGATAGGGTGTCTTTGATGAATATGCAATTATTACTAGAATCCATATTGGTTTCTCATATCCAGTGGTTAAATGGATAATGGGATGTGTTACATATCCATAAGTTTCTCTTCTAATCAATGGGATAGCCACATATTTCTTGAAGGCGTCTAGGGGCTTGAGGAAAGGATGCATGCTCTCCCCCTATGTTTTACTGTTGGTGGTGGAAGGGCTTAGTCGTGATTTATTGGTGGCCAAGAGGATACATGAAATCCAAGGTATAATGGTTCATTGGGATGTTTAGTTGACTCACTTACTTTTGTTGATGATGTTCTTTTTATTTATGGAACATATTGTGATGGTCAAAGGATTAAGGATAGAATGTTACTCTATAGCTAAGCCTCATGTTGATCATAAATGATCATAAGTCTACTTTATTTACTTATGGAGTGAAAGATCCTTTAGAAATCCTACCATAATGATATTTCCCTTTTAATCTCAGGGACATGGAGAATGGCATGAAATATATTTGGTTTGTTCTTAATCCAAACAACTACTATAAGAAGGATTAGATGAGGCAGTTGGTTGGGTGAATAGAGAAAAGAATCGGATTTTGGTGCAATATATGGTTTTCATGAGGTGGGAGACTTGTCTTAATCAAGGTGGTCCTCAAGGCCACCCTGGTATATTGGCTCACCTTGGATCATGTACCAAAAGGAATTATAGAGAGGATCTGTAAAATTTGTTATAATTTCCCATGGACTAGTGATCATGAGTATATATGACTACATTTGGTAAAGTGGAAGATGCTTGCAATAATGAAGGCGATGGCAGGTTATGGTCTAAGGGATATTCACTCCTTTGCAAAGGCCCTAGTGGCGAAGTCTTTGTGGAACATTATCTCCAAAGATATCTTATGGAGCACACTTATTAGAGATAAGCATATTGCTCCTATGTGTGTGGTTGATTGGATCAAATATGAGAGGAATATTCATAAGTAGGTGTCAAACCAATGGAAAGTAGTAACTATGAATTTCCCTATTCTTGGTCGTTTCTCATCCTTGCGAGTAGGAAATGCTTCTCAAGTTCATCTTGGTGCTGACATGATAATGGGGTGCGGGAAAAACGTTTTCTTACCTTAAGATTTGATTGTCTCCTTGCAATCTCATAACTATAATAATTTGAAATCATTTGTAGACCCACAGGTGGCAATGACGTGGTACCAAGGTTAGATATTGGCCCATGATATTGGGATCGGCGAGGGTCATAGTCATAGTGGGAGGCCTTTGTCGCAGAATTGGAGAAATCCCATATCCATCTACAACCATAGGTTGATGAGTTGGTTTGGGTTTATAATAAAGTAAGGGTATCCTATTCTGTAAAAATGAGATATCGCTCTATGTTTTATAATGGGAACAAGGAGGTCGAGTGGTGGTGAAGGAAATTGTGGTAGATCAAGGCACCTCCAAAGATCATACTATTTATGTGGTTGGTTCTAAACAATAATATTTTAATGTGGGAATATTTGAAAAACACAATACAAGTGGTTCAAGGATATGTTTTCTATGTATAAGGAAACTAGGAATACCTCTCATCTATTTTTTGGATGTGATTTCTCCTGCCAAGTCTAGATGGAGTTGGAGAGGTTGCTTGGATTAACAAGTCTGTGGAAGAAAGACACATTTTTGGATAATTTTCGGGAATGGTTTGAGAACAACAATTTGAAATGCATGAGGATAGTCCCTTTAATTGTTATATGGATATTTTGGTTGGTGAGGAACTACCCTCCACTTTTGTGAAAGAAACATTCCTTATTTTTAGGTAGAAGCCCAAATTATGGTGACACGAAATCTTTATGGGTCCATTCTCAATCGAAGCTCTAAGCATAGGATAGTGAAACTACGAATTGATAGAGATATAGTTTGGGTTTACTTCTATGGGGTTTTTCAAGGTCTGGATTCCCTCATTGGTATTGGCTTTGTTCTTTATTTTTTAGATTTCCACTTCCTCTTGTGCAAAGCTGGGCTTGGTAGAGGTACCAACATCAGGCTCAAACAATTTTCTTCTCTATTTTATGCTATTAAACTTGCTTTGTATAGGGGTATCAATCACCTCCAGGTGTTTGGGTATTCATTTACTCTAATGTGTTAATGGACATTGTAGCTCACTTTTCTCATATCATCTTTCAACATATTTATGAAGAGCCCAATGCCAAGGTCGATTCATTATCTAAAGAGGGTCTTCATATGGTGAAGAATACTTTCACTTGGTTTGAGGAGGATGGGGGACATAGAGTGGATGCACAATTGAGATCACTTAAGCATCTCTAAATCTGGATTGATGATGTATATTTTGGTTTTATGATGTATAAGAACATATTACTTGTAGGAGTATCTTAGATTTACTATTGTTGTTGCTTAACAGGGTATGGCCAATGTTTACATAGTGTTGAAGGGAAATAATCATGATATGATAGATGTTTTAAGACTGATTTTGATTATGTATTGAGGGAACTTGAGGATTGTACTATCTTTTCACCTCGAATAAGTACATTTTTCTTGGGGAAAAAAGTGATAACAAGGGAATATCCAACATATCATAGTACTACACAATGATTTATTTCAAATTTTAGAAATCCCAATCCTAATACAAAAGAATCAAACTTTTGGAACAACATTTTGAGACACTATTTGAGACCATATAAAGACATTTTTAATTTGCAACCAATGTGTACTCTTTGTATTTTTCAACTTAGTGCTATGGCCATGTCATATATATGTCCTTCAAGTCAACATGCAAGAGTGGTGTTTTCACGTCCATTTTTTCTATCTCTAAATCAAAAGTTGTTGCTATAGATAATGGAAACCTGATAGATATTAACCTAGCAACTGGGGAAGAAATCTCACCAAAGTCTATCTTCTTGGAATGATAATACCCTTTCACAACTAACATTGCCTTATACTTTTCAATAATTCCATATGAACCATCTTCCTTTTGAGCACTCATTTACATCCAATAGGTTTTCACCCATCAAGCAATGGTAAAAAGTCCCATATATCATTCCTTGTATCCATATCCTCATCCAAGGCCTATCTCCATGACTCTTTATCATTCATATGCATTGTCTCTTTCATATTTATAGGCTAATCAATGTTATATATATATATATATATATATATATATATATATATATATATATATATATATATATACATATGAAATTAAACAAACTATAACTATACATGTCTAGTTTCCTTCTTTACTGAGTAAACCTCCTTAAAGTTTGAGGTTGAGTTTCTTCCTCCTCTTCTGAACTCTTTGAATCCTATGCATTGGACCCATAATGAACTTATTGTTTAATTTATGGTTCAACTTTCTCCAATTGTGGTTGGTAGTTGAACAATTGACTTCTTCTCATCCTCTTTTGGTTGCATCGGTATAGGAGAATACTTAATTTCTCCAAAAATAACATTTTTCTATAGAAAATTTCCCAACAACATGATCTCAAATATTGTACCCTTCCACACCATTTCCCTTGATGATGAAGATGAATTTCACTACCTTGTTATCCAACTTCAACAACTTCTCTCTAGGTAAATGAGAATATGCCTCACAATGAAAATACATGAGGATGTTGAAGTGAGGGATTCTTTGCCATCCAAACCTCCATGTGGGTATTATCCATAAAAGTTTATGAGAGAGACCTATTAATCAAGTAACATGTAATAGTAACTACTTATTCCCAGAACAAATTCTCTAATCCCGTTCCACTAAGCATGATCCTATCTCTCTCAATCAACATCCTGTTCATCCATTATGGAACTCCATTATGTTGAGGGGTTGTTGATGGGAAATTATCCCGAATAGATAGGGTTGAATATTAAAATAGCGGTAGAAAAGAAAACTAACCTAATCCCCTAGGATTACTGATCTAAATCCATGCTAATGACCAAAATCAAGAAAAGTAACAAACAAGAAAGGGGAAGGGAGAAAGAAGTACCTTTTTTCGATGGTTGTGCTATAGCTTTTGTCCCTCTCTCAAAGCTTGATTTAACCCAACCAAGTGACTCTAAAACCTACATAAGAAATAAAGTGCACCTTTCTCATAGCTTATGACATCATAAAAGCATGAATCAATTAACTAAATCAACATTATCATTTAGTAGTCATAATTAACCTATTAAGGAGGCTAATCAACCTTAATCAACGATTATCAAATATGCATAAAACATTGAACACAGAGTTGGGCGGAGGGAGAGGATATATCTCTATTAATTAAATAAGAACAACAAATACATGTTACCTGATCTTTGTTTCCAGCACCTCTCAAAATCATTGCATGGGTCCCTCTGCAACTTGAGCCACTTATGCTCTATGCTTCCCAAGTCTTCGATCTTCACTTGGATATAGGGAAGAAGTCACTAATGAATGATGACTTCAACAAACAAGGGAGGATAAGATCTTAGAGACATGGATATCTAAGAGGGTAAACTAGGCATAACAATTTAGATATGGGGATAGTTCTTCCAACATAATAATGGTATAAGTTTTTTCTCCTCCCTTTTTCTCTTCCATGAATTCATGTTTTATATGTTTTTGACATGGTTGAGATGGTTAGGAGGTATTTTTGAGGAGTTATAATTGAGGAAATTGTTGTCCCAACTATTTCATTTAGTGAATTTCATGAATTTTATATATTTTTTGTGCATTTCCTGGGCCCACACATCTTGCATGAAGGAAAGGTGTGTGGCCATGCATTTTACTAGAGGATGAAGTGCATGGGGTCTTAGAACCTTCATTTTTTAGTGGATTTTGGGTTGGAAAGAATTGGGATATTTTATTTAGGAGGTGACCATCCTTTTGGATGACTCTAATGTGGAATTCAAGGTCATCAACAACTATTAGGGGCTCTTCTAGTGATATTAGGGACGTTTAGAGGATAGTTAGGGACACTTGAGTGTCATCTGGGACTAGGGTCATCTATATATCATCATAGTTACAGAAGTTCCAATTAGTGTTATAACAGGGGTATATGGAGCTTTATTATCCTTTAAATGACATTCTCCTTCCAAAACTTACCAGCTTATATAGAACAAAACTCACTACCATTATTGGTCCTCAAAACCTTAATATTCCTACTTGTTTGATTTTCCAAGAGCGATTTAAACTCCTTAAACTGACTAACGATCTTAGATTTAGTTCTACGAAAATATACCTATGTCTTCTAATAGTCACCAATGAATGAAACATAATAGAAATCCTTAGAAATTGAAGGAACTTTAACATGACCAAATACATCACAATAAATTAAGTCGAACCTAGATGATTTATGAGAAGTAGAATAAAATGTAACACGGTTATGTTTTCCATATATACAATGCTCACAAAAATCAAATTCAAGAGCACAATATTTCAATCCATAAACAAGATTTTTGTTTTACAAGGCACAAAGGCCCTTCTCACCTATATGGCACAATTCATAGTGCCATAGAATTTTCTTCTCTTGAGGTAAGTTGCTTTCTAAAGCGCTCATTTAGTTACCTAGAAAGCATGACCATTAGAAGTAGATACACATTGTCATTGTGAAGGTGTAGCTTCTATAGATGTCTTCATTGCATAAATTGAAGAACTATTACAAGTAATGGTGCACACATCGAGTTGGAATAGAGTGCTCACAAAAATACCCTTAGTGGAAACCATACTTGTTCACCATATTACACCCTTTGTTAGAGAGAAAAACTTGCACACCTACATCATTAAGTGTCACCTTAATGAGTAAGTTCCATGCCAAAATTGAAATGTGCAAAACTCTATTGATCCCCTCAAAATTTTCCATCAAGGAATTTGATCAAGCCTCTACAACAACCAATTATGTTGAGAGGAGAAACATCATTGAGGTACACCATCACACCATCTGATCTATAAACAAGGGAATTATATCTCAGTTGCTTCACCAACACAGATCAATTCCTCTATAGAAATGAAATCTATTCTTCACAATATCTACCCATGATTAATTATAATGCCCATTTATTAACACCAAATTAATTCATTGAAAAATCTACCTACCTTCTTGCTCCTCCTCCTGGGGTATGAAAGGATGGTTCGTCTCATAGGGATTGTAACACCAAGGAAAATGAAAAAGATCATCACTTTGTCAATATTATAATATAACAACCTCTTCTTTGTAATTTTCCAATCAACAAACACAACGTTGACCAATTCAATTAATTAGGAAACACCAATGACTCCTTTAGATGAACTACGAGTGACATGGTTTGCACTCTAGATTTTTCGTAATCAAACATTACTCAAGATTCTCATCTATCCAATGAATGATAACTTGTGACTATTATTCAAGTAAACAAAGAGAATATGATGTACATAGTATTATTTCAATTAGCTATTTTTTGTGTGGAAATGTTTGTGCCAATGCCCAAGGTTGAATTCCTCTTACTCTAGTTGAAAACTATTTAATTGGGACCATCATCTGTCCAATACATTCTGAACACTTGTATTTTGAATTATAATCAAACAGATGAAAAAATAATGTTGTACAATAACCAATTCAAATCCTAACATCACTTCACCACTCCCCAACACTTTTGAATATAACTAACAATGGGTGAATCCATGAAGATGGGTGTCTATTTTGGGGGGTTCCGTGAGAAAATAAATCTGAGTTTTTCATGTTTTCCAACTTTGGGCGAATAAAAGTGATATTGTTTTTTGGAATTTCACTTTTCACTAAAATGAAAACTTTTAGAGAATTATGTTAGCTTTCTATTCATAATTTTTTCAATTTTTTATATTGAAATTTGACATGTCGATTCGGAAAATGTTTGACAGTGTGTTCTTATAAAATGAAAGGACTACAAAATAGCCATGTTTTGTCGCAAACGTAAAATTATCGTTAAACTTGTTTTTAAAAAAAAAAATATATGCTACGACAATCTACACACAATATACTACTGCATGACTATAAGTTTGTAACCAATGGATCTATATACTAATTATTATATTTTTTTTGAATTCGATCAATGAGGAAACCTTGTTGATTTTCAACATGTTTTTTGCCGCAAAACTTTTCTCTCAACTGAATATAAAACTAAAAAATCTATGAATACCCTCTTGAAGTAGACACGCCAATTAACTGCACCATAGTTTTTTCAATTTTCTTGGTGTTGTATTTTTAAAGCTATGGGTTTTTCATTTCATCGCATTTTGAAAGAGATGAAACCAAACTCGACACATGTTAAGAAAAAAAAAATTAAAAATATCAGATCCCACCTATACATAACAAAATCTATATATTCAGAAAGTAGATTCAATGACGAAACTAATGGTATCAAGTCCGATAGTCGCTTTGTAGTGTAAGAGATTGTTTTTACCTTCCGAAAATGGAGAAACCTTGAAAACTATGCAGAAACGTGAAGTTTTCAGGTTTCAGAGGTTATTCGACCGAATAACCTTTTTCCGTAACGGAACCATTATTTACAACAAATGTTATTTTGCCGAATAACCAAACGTAAAAAAAACTCGTCGGCCGGAAAAAAAATATGTCGTTGTCTAAACTTATATAAATAAAACTAAGTACATTCATTATTTTCGCACATTTTAATTTCGCATATTTCTGGTCATAATATTTTTGAAAGGGTTTTCAAAGGAGTTTTTTTTGCAAAGGGAGTTTTTTTTACAAGGTATTTTTTTTCTTATTTCTTTCCAAGGAATACATTCAAATAGTTTTTTTCTAAGACATTTTTTCAAAAAGAGTTTTCATTCCAAGGTATTTTTGCATTTCTTATTTCTTTGTAATGGGTTTTTTCAAGGTTTTTTTTTTCCAATGTATTTTTGCAAATATTTCTTTGCAATGAGTTTTTTCAAGGTGTTCTTTTTCCAAAATGGTGCTTTTAAAGAGTTTTTATTCCAAAGTATTTTGTGCAAAGAAATTTTTATTCCAAGTTATTTTTTCAAAGGAGTTGTATTTTTCCTTTTTATTTCTTTGAAAATGTTTTTTTCAAAGAGTTATTTTCCCAAGATATTTTTGCAAATAAGTTTATTTATTTGAAAGAGGTTTTTTCAAAGTATTTTGTTTTCTAGATATTTTTCCTTTTTATTTTTTTGAAAAAGTTTTTTTCAAAGAGTTATTTTTCCAAGATATTTTTGTAAATGAGTTTATTTATTTGAAAGATGTTTTTACAAAGTATTTTTCCAAGGGGTTTTTTCAAAGAGTTGTTCTCCCAAGTTATTTTTGCAAAATAGTTATTTCTTTGCAAGGGTTTTTTCAAAGAAATTTTTTTCCTAGGTATTTTTTCAAAGAAGTTTTTTTTCCAGTGGTTTTACAAACAAGATTTCTTTAGAAGATGTTCTTATTCTTTTTCAATGGGTTTTTCCAAAGGTGATTTATTGTCAAGGAGTTCTTATTTCTTTCAAAGAAGGTTTTTTTCAAAAGAAATTTATTTTCAAGGAGTTTTTCTTTAAAAGACTCTTACAAGATTTTGATAAGGTAAAGTAAATTTCAGTTCATGTGTTTATAAATTTCGTAATTGTTTTTAAATCTTAATTTTGTTTTTTTACTATAAAGTGATGATTCTTTAATTTATTATTTATAGATTAAATAATCATGGGCAGTAAGAGAAACCATAAAGAAAATATGATGGTAAACATGATGATGATGATAATAGAGAAAAAAAAACTCAAATATCATGCCAACAAAGCAAGCCTTGCAGAAACGTAAGCAACAATTATTGAAGATATAAATATAGTTTTACATGATAATGATGAGGAAATGGAAATTGAAAATAGAGTATAAGAAGAACAAATTGAAGTTGAAGAGACCATTGTTGAAGATGTAAATAGTGATTTACATACTAATGTCGATGAAGTCAATATTGAAGATCAAGTTCAAGATCCAGAAATTGGACCAGGTATGTATATATCATGTATTTTCCAAATTCATTTTTTATAATGAATTGTATTTTTGAATACATGTTAAATTAAATTTAACTTGACGTATAGGTACTTTCATCATTGATGATGAAATGTTAGAATGTTGATTGCAACAAATATGGAAAAAAAATACCCATACATGCTGCACGATATCATGCTAAATTTTTTTATGATGATGTTCTGAAGAATTATTCAATAATAGGAAAAGCACAAATTTTGAGATGTTTATTAGTGACCAAGAAGTTAGAAGATGCTACGTCATTATTGGGTATTCACAAGGCGACCAACGAGTCGAAATTGTAACATAATGTGATAGAAAATATAAGTGATGCAATAAAAAATTTGGAAAATCCAGGAAGAAAGATATCAGTGCTGCACGTAGAGCAATTCATACAACAATTGTTTCAGTTAGTACTAAACAAAAACGTTTGACAACGGAACTAGCAAAAGCAGTTGGAACCTCAAGAAAGACATTATACAAACATAGCAAATTCAGAATGCAAATAGATGAAAATGATGAACTTGCTTGCTGGGCCATTATTTGTAGACAACCTTACAAAGATAGAATGGGAGCAGGTGTTAAAGATATTGTACAGGAATATTGGTTGGCACATGCTCGAGTTTTACCAAATTCAAGGGATGTGATACGACAAAGAGTATCACGAAGGGTATATGAAAGCAGTCCAAAACATATAATGGATATGACACAAGTACAATTGTTCAATAAATTCAAGGAAGATCATCGTGGAATTAATGTGTCAATAACTACATTTGTGCAACAAAAACCATGGTATGTTAGACCTATTACTATATGTGACACATGTTGTTACCGTTATCATGTGCAATTTCAATTATATTACGACACGTTTCTTGAATTTAGTAAAATGTTTTGGACAAATTTACCACCTCCGCCCACAGTACGTGAATTCATATCTCAAACTCTATGTGAGAGAGATCACGATGAAGTATTTTACGATAATAAATGTTTCAATGGAAAACATTGTCATCGTTGTGGAAATCTGGTCTTATTCCACAATAAATATCCTATCGATAATGATCACTTTCTGTCAAATGTAACCGTTGATTGGAGAAGATATGAATACATCGGTTATGCTACAAGTTCTAGTGATGCACATTCCAAAAGAATTGATTTGCGAGAAGATAAAATATGTGACAGATTTTGTCAAGAAATTTGAAAGTGAAATTTATAAATACACTAAGTATTCACATAGAGCACAATAGCAAGATATTCAATTCAAACAATCTCGTGAAATTTTTCCACCAGGAACAATTTTGTCAGTGGTTGATTTTGCAGAACAATTTTGTCAGTGGTTGATTTTGCAAAAAACTACACATTTGCTGCGCAAAAAGAGATACAGAGTGAATACTATCATTCTGACCAAGTTTTGATATTTGTCCATGTCCTATATAGACATTCTCAACAGGATGTTGATGGCATTGAAATCACATGTGACAATCGAGATGTGATTAAAGAATATCACTTTTATATTAGCGATGATCGTACGCACGATACACATTTTGTTTAGCATTGTATTGAAAGTATTTTCTACGATTCACTAAAAAGACGTGACGTTAAATTCAATGAACATTGGATATGGTGGGATGTATGTGCGAAAAAATTTAAATCTTTGCGATCATTTTATTGGTTATGTCGACTTCATAAAGCATTGAACAATAAACATCGCTGGAATTTCTTTGAAACTGGACATGGAAAAGGTGAACATGATGGTGCAGGAGCATGCGTAAAAAGAGCACTTCGAAGATGGCAAATGAACCATTCTTCTGCACGATTTCATTCAGCTGCAGAGCTTGTTCAATGGTGTAAATCACATCTAAGCCATGATAATAATCAACAATCAAAAGATGTGCATAGGCATGTACATGATTTCTTAAATTTATATTAATTGTCAATTTAAAAAAATGCACACTGACATTTAAGTATATGTACATTAACATCAAAAGTTGTCATTTGTGTAGTTTTTTTGGCTTGTTGGGATTCAAGATATAAATAGATTAATACCATATGACGCTAGCACCATACATGAGACTAGATATTTTCACTCTATTCAAACAAAAGCCTTCCAAAATGTGTTTGCATTTGACAGTAGAAAGCAATCATGCTTTTGTCATATTTGCACTGAAAATGTTGAATCTACAAAAGTTTGTGAAAACATAACGAACAACTACGTAAAACATTGAAAACACACAGAGATTAATCCTAAAGGAAAAATGCCATTAGCAAGCATAGAAGAATTAGAATCAGAAGAAATAGCAATATCATCTGATGGAGACAGAATTTTAGATCTTGTTAGAGAAGGTAATGATCTTACAACTGTTTTGTCGATTGTTCATTCTTGTCCATCACCTTATATACATGTATATTAGTCAATTTAATTGATTTAAAAATCTTAACGCCAATTTTAATTTGCACATGGGATGTTTTCGCTGTGATTTCACCTATAGACAACAATGAAAATGTGAAGTATTATTTGATGCGATGCATTGAAGGAAAGATGAAGTTATTGGAAGACTGCAATGACAACAGATATACATATGAGAGAGGATCCATCATTTTAAAGGGTTATTTTTTTTTCAGCAGACCCATATGACTGAAAATTATGTCTACTTTCAGGATTATGAACCTGATGTTATATGTTGTCAATATGGTCATTTAGTATGTGCATCTCGAATAAAATTGGCACAAATTCCATCGAAAAAAAAATAAAAAAATAAAAAATGGAAACTGTCCAAATATGACCATGAACGGATAATTGAGGACGACATTCCATTGCGATGTTTTTAACTATATCAAAAATTAATCGATCGATGATTTTTTCCATGTCCATATCAAATGTTGTGTACAATATTTTTGTTTTCTTTCAATTATGTCTATGATCTTGAATGGGAACTAGAATAAGAGTTTAAATGATTGTATTCTAGTATGCTGAAATGAATTCAAAAATGATTTGGTAATGAAAACTTTAATATGTAATTTCGTCTTAACTCTGTGTAAAGTACTTTATTCGGGTCGCCATATGCCTATTAGACCACTTAAGGGATGAGATAACGGATGTGGCTGTCCTCACACTCCGGTCCAAATCTTTACTTTAAAATATCACTTGTGTAAGTTCACATAATTGAAATCATGGCAAATGGAGATAACGATCATTTTATTTTTAATCACAAGCAAGGATTCCAAGATTGTGAAGCTTATGCTAAATTAGAGCAATGATTATTTACAACAAATTGATGAAAATTCATCAAATTGTTGTCTAAAATCATTGCTCTAATTTAGTATAAACTTCACAATCCTGTAATATTTGTTTATGATTAAAAAATAAAAAATCGTTAAATCCCCATTTGCCATGATTTCAGCCGCATAAAATGTACTTGAACATTGAAAATAGTCCAATCATTAGTTAAAAATTGAAAATATGAATTTCATTTATACAAATTTCAATTTATCATTTATATAAAATTCAACTTTTATCTTGAAACCAAAATTCTATATATCAAACAAACATTCTTTCTTAACATTCATAACATTAGATTGCACCTATTAAAACTTCCTAACATTCATTCTTAACATATTCCTAACATTCCTATCAAAATTTAAACCTAACATTCATTTTTAAACTTCCTAACATTCATATTTCTATCAAAACTTCCTAACATTCCTAATATTCATTCTTAACATTCATTCATTCTTAAAATTCCTATAAAAACCTAACATTCATTCATTCTTAAAATTCCTATAAAAACTTAGATTGCAAATTCATAAACATTAGATTGCACCTATTAAGACTTAGTAACATTTTTAAACTTCTTAACATTCCTATTTACATATCCAACACTGAAAATATTTTATATTCTAACAAACTCATAGATTTTACATCCTAACATCCACTCATCCTTAACTTTCTAACATTTTAAATATTCATCCTAACAAACTCATAGATTTTACATCCTAATTCATTCATCCTTAAAACTTCCTAACATTTTTAATATTCAACACTTCCTGACATTTATTATTTACATTCCTTACTCCTAACTTTATATTCATAGATTTTACATCCTAACTCATTCATCCTTAAAACTTCCTAACATTTTTAACATTCCTTACTCCTCACTTTAGATTACACCTATAAAGACTTAGTAACATTCTTAAACTTCCTAACATTCCTATTTCTATCAAAACTTCCTAACATTCCTATTTACATATCCAACACTGAAAATATTTTACATCCTAACAAACTCATAGATTTTACATTTTAACATCCATTCATCCTTAATTTTCTAACATTTTAAACATTCATCCTAACAAACTCATAGATTTTACATCCTAACTCATTCATTCGTAAAAATTCCTAACATTTTTAACATTCAACACTTCCTAACATTCATTCTTAACATTCCTTACTCCTAACTTTATATTGCACCTATCAAAACTTCCTAACATTTATTCATGAACACTTCTTCACATGCTTAACATTCCAACTTTAAATTGCACCTAGATCAAAACTTCATAACATTTTTAATATTCAACACTTCCTAAAACTTCCTAACATTCATTCTTAACATTTTAAACATTATTGACCCTCAACATTCATTCTTAACATTCCTTACTCCTTACTTTAGATTAGACCTATCAACACTTCTTAACATTCATTCTTAACATTCAACACTTCCTAACATTCATTCTTATCATTCCTAACTTTAGATTGCACCTATCAAAACTTCCTTAATTTTCATTCTTAGGGATTCAACACTTTCCTAACATTCATTCTTAACATTTCCTAACTTTAGACTGCTCCTATCAAAACTTCCAAACATCCATTCTTAACATTCCTATAAATTTTACATCTACATACATACGTAAATTTAATAATACATACATTCATAAATATGCAAAAACATATTCTAAACATTTATCACACAAAATATGTTAAATAATTAACAAAAAAAAAGTAGATCATTTAAAGCAAATGCAGAATATATGTAAGTTCAATGTAAATGTATATAATCCTAAAAAAACGTTCATGAACATGTGAGTTCAACGTACATATGTATAATCCAAAAATAAATCTCCTCAATGTCCAAAACAACTACAATCTATATATCAACAAAAAAGAAAGAAGTCCACCACTATCCTCCACTGGGGCCTCCCCTTGGACTCAACCCAACCTGCAACATATATAAAAACAAATTATGAATATCATAAATTATTTAAACAATTTTCTAAACTAAATTAAAAAAATTAAAATATTAAACTTATATATCAAAGAACAATGCAATTATTAACAAAATTACATCAAATTCTCTAAATGTATATCCACCACTGTCCTTCGCTAGAGTCTTCCCTTTGCCTCCAAAAGGTCGAAGAGACCCAAGCTGCAACATGTATAAAATCAATTTATGAATCTCATAAATTACTTAAACAAATTTAAACTAAATCCAAAAAATTAAAATATTAAACTTATATCAAAGATCAATTCAAGTGTGAACAAAATTACCTCTGTGCCAATATCCGCATTCAACAAAGAACCTATTTCTCTCCCCTAAAATTTAAATTGTGTTAATAAATAAAACATAGTGCAAAAAAAAAAAATTAAGCAATTAACTTAGAACCGAAACAAAAAAATTAAAATCATTAGCTCACAAGAGATGGTAAATCATCTAATAAGTTTGTATCTAAAGAAACCTGTATGGATAAGTCAAATTAACACTAAGATTCCTAGTTAAATTAAAATTAAAAAAGAAAAGATAATATATCAAGTTCAAACATAATTATAAATATGTAAATAATAAATATACCTCTCCAATATGCTCTAAATTTTCTACATTTTGACTAGTGGAGAGTCGAAAAGAATGTTCATTCATCATTCTGGAAAACTGCAACCAGTAAACATTTACATAATGCACTTATTACTATACATAAAAAAATACATAATATCATTCATATAATGTAACAAGAAGTTCAATTCAAAATGAATAAAAGATTAAATAGATGGTCATATCATAATCAACAAACCTCTCCTAAACTCGATGTGTCATTGGATATAACATTTGATGCTATGTCACGACAAACCTTGGCATAAGCCCTGAGATCTCCAATGCTTATTCCAGCTACCTCATCATTCATTTTGTAAACAAACTTTTGACGAACAGTGGCACAATCCCTCTCTCGAACGAATCCCACATCTACTCCAACTAATGTTGACGATAAACCATCGCCAACAAAATCCCTTGCATTTGTCCCAAGTTGGGATGTGGGATCCATCTCTGATCTTAATGCCACAAGACTGGGTGGGCGAGATATATGGGATGGAGGTCAAAGAGTTGTAGGGTCTCTAAGAGCACATTTTCGATCATATATTCGACCCTTTCCAACTCTATAAAATTCAGAATGAACATCAGTATAGTCTGGCTTCATATTTAAAAAGAACTCCGCATAAAAAAATCTAGCAAAATATTGAGAAACCTCATCGTTCCATGGAAACTGACCATAGGATGCAAGGAACTGATCATATAGTTGATGTGCAAGTTCAGGGTGCTTGAAATATTGCAGTTTCAACATTTCTCGCTTTAGACCTTCTTTGAAGTTAAATATTGATTTGGCCTGTTCTTTTGTCACTCTCTCCTTCACAACAGCCCACTTGTCTGGATGATCCGAAAACAAGATCTTTGCTACTCTATGACGTTAACATGAATTGCATAAAGAGCATGAATGAAGCTCACAAATCCATAAGAAGAGAACCAAACAACATAGACAATACACACATAAAGACAACAAGTTGGTAACGGAGTTCGTCCAGGATGGACTACGTCTCCGGGCCTGCTTCTCAATAGGAGGGCCGATTTATAATCTCAGCATAAAGGCAAAATACATGGCAATAATACAATGATACCTTGGCGACAATGGCCAGGAAGAGAACCACTGCCCAAAACGCAACAAGACTGCTTCCAGCAACTCCGAAGCCTGAAGACGGTGTAAAACGAGTATAAACACTCGTACCTTCCTCCTGCAGAGCTACACAATCTCCCTTCTCTCCTTTAGCTACAAAGTCTCTACTCCAAAGCATGAGTGGGAAATGGCAAATGAATGGGTTTATATAGGTTGGCTTTTCCTTCTTCACATGACTCTCATGGATTCCTTTGGTTGCAACTAATTTGCCTATCTTGGCCTTGGTTACAACTTCCCTAAGTTGGTTTCCATGTGGTTGGGCTTTTAAGAACATAAACCAAAAATATGGTTCATGCCCACATGTCCATGGGTTTTCACATTTAGTTACTTCCCCATAATGACATTTACAAAATCCAACAATAATCCATTACATACCAAAATCCTTCTTTTAAATAGCATGTTGGTTTTTTTAACCATAAACCAACTTGTTACAACTTCTTTACAAATATGGCATGTTTGTTTTTGGTTACAACCATGCATTAACTTCATAACAACTCAAGGAATAAAATAAATGAGTAATATGTGAGTAATTTTTTCACTCACTTCAAATATTAATCATTTTACAATTTCTCATGAGTAAATGCATGAATTTCTTAAAACTCATTTCAAGCACAAATGCATGCATGCTAGTCATCATGCCACTTCATCATGCCATGTCACCATGCCACATCATCATGCCATGTCATCATGCCACATCAGCATGCCATGTCATCATGCCACATCATCATGACACATTATCATGCCATGTCATCATGCCACATCAGCATGCCATGTCATCATACCGCATCATTATGCCATTTAGCATGCCATGTCATCATGCCACATGTCACCTTGTGATTGGTCTGTACTGTATGGATGCCATGTGTCATCCTCTGAGTGGTGCCACATCATCATGTTTGTATAGTACGGATGCCACGTGTCACCTTGTCAGTGGTGCCACGTGGCACCTCTTTTTGCCAAATTTGCCTGTTGACCTTATGGAACAGAACGCGATAACTTTCTCATACGGAGTCCGTTTGAGGTGAAACGAACGCCGTTGGAATCGTCTCGACGAGCCCTTCGATATAGTGCTAGTTTTGCTGAGATTGGAGGACTTCAAAATTTTGCCTTCTTAGATCCTCCTGGATCATTCCTCCCCACTGAGAAGCTTTTGGCCTCCAAAAGCCTTTACTAATCAACAGATAGGTGAGGGAATCGCTCCCTCACTTTCTCCTTCTCAATCCACTTGGCTTTGCTTAGATGAGTGCCTCTGATGCCCACTCGAAGATAATCAACATCACCTCTGCGAGAAGTCCTTGTCCTTCTGTCCAAGATGACATCTTCCTTTAGCTCATCCATGTACTTAGGAGCAAATTCATTAACTGATGGCAATGAGACATTCTCCCTTTCATCCATGATCATGGGAGGCTCATAGAGTTTCAAGTTCTCCACATTCACCACTGAGTAGATCTGCATGTATGGCGGTAGCTCTAAGCGAAAAGCATTTGTCCCAATCTTCTCCAAGATGGTGAAGGGACCATATCTAATGGGCTTGAGCTTCTTGCCTTCTCCTTTCATCCTCTCCTTACTGATGTGAAGCCACACTTGATCTCCCACCTGAAACTGATGATCAACTCTATGCTTTTCATGGCGAGCCTTGTACTGGGCTTGACTCTTCTCCAACTGCTCTTGCACTGCTTGATGTACCTGTTGAACTCTCTGAATGAACCTGCGGGCTTTGTCTTCATCCTTGGAAGTGCTTGAGTCAACCTCTCTCCCATAAGTCAATTCCAATGGAGTCTTTGGCAAGTACCCAAAGCATGTCTCAAATGGTGAGCTCTGAGTGGAAGAATGCATAGCCCTGTTGTAGGCATGCTGCACATACTGGATCTGTTCATCCCATAACTTAGGATGCTTGTTGCAATAGCCTCGAAGCAAATGTACAACTGTCCTGTTGACTACCTCTGTCTGTCCGTCGGTCTGTGGATGGAAAGCGGTGCTCCTCTTTAGCTTGGTGTCCATCATACACCATAACTTTGTCCAAAATTCTCCAAGGAATCGGGAGTCCCGATCCGAGATAATGGACGTAGGAAGTCCAAAGTGAACCCATACATGCTGAAAGAAAAGAGAAGCAGCCTGCTCTGCAGTGACCTGCTTTTTACATGGCATAAGAATACACATCTTGCTAAACCTATCCACGACCACATACAAGTAGTCATGACCCCTCCTAGACATAGGCAAACCCCCCACAAAATCCATGGAAATGCTTTCCCAAGGATGGGAAGGAATAGGAAGTGGTGAGTATAGCCCCAATTTTCTATTAGTGGGCTTACAAGTAGAGCACATCACACACCCCTTTACATATTTTGTTACAATGTCTTTCATGCGAGGCCAATACACAAGTCTTTGCAAATGAGCCAAAGTCTTACCTACCCCAAAATGCCCTGATACAAGAGAAGTATGAGCTTCTCGTATTACATGGACTCTTTCACTAATAGGAACACATAACTTGCCCAAATGATAGAGCAACTTTCCCTGCAAATAGTAGTCTTTCACCTGTGGGCCATTGGTTAGCTTCTCATAAATCTCCTTGAAATCATCATCAGTAGCATACTGCTCAATATAACTTTCATGGGATAAAGAAGCATTTTTCAAGACAATAGATGCAACAATAGAAGGTCTAGAAAGCATATCTGCCACTTTATTACTAGTACCCTTCTTGTACTTGATAACTGCGGACAACCAGTACATGCCCACATTAGGAAGAGGGGCATCCTGCTGGAGATGAATATCATGTTGAATCTCCCTTTTGGGAGGCAAACCTGTAGGTTCCTGAAATATTTCATCATAGTTAGCCACAATATCAATCATAGCCTTCTTATGAGAAGGATCACAACCTTTGAAAGCATCGGATGCTTCGACATCTTTTGCTTTCACAACCATGAGCATGTATCTCTTATTAGTGTTGATGAGTCTCTTCATCTGTCCTGCACTAACAAGAGTGGTGTTAGCCTTCATACTGTGAGCTCTCACAATGTACTCCACCCCATTTTTGGTGAGATGGTACTTGTTCTCATGACGAAAGAATACTGCTTGTCGATCATACAAGTATGGGCTTCCCAATACGATACCGCAGATGTCAAGAGGAACAACATCTAAGTCCACCTCATCGATCAACTTTGAAGCAATTGCAAACCTTAACCTGCATTGCTTAGTCACCTCTAGCTTAGCATTATTACATACCCATCCAAGAGGATAAGGCTTGGGGTGAGGTTTAGTCTGTATGCCCAACTTCTTAACAACTGATTCTGAGATCAAATTTACTTGAGAACCCGGATCAAATAATGTTTCAATCTTTGTATGCTTAGACACAACTCTGATGTGAAACAACTCACTTCTTCTTTTATCATTTTCTTTAGAAACATGAGTAGAACTTGAACCAGTATGAGGAGTTTTGTTACCTTGCATTCCCACGGCTGTAATCCTGGTTTCATCACCTGAGTCGGAACCCAAATCTTGTTGCGCTGTTGCAACGGTCTTTTTCTTCTTTTTGCCTCCAAAATGCTTTGGCCTCTGTTCAGGATGCAACTTCCAACAACTTTCTTCATCATGCCCATCAGTGTCACAATGGTTGCAATGGAGCTTTCCTCCTTCCTTCTTGGCAGTAGCTGTCTTCTTGCTCTTGTCTTTTTCCTTGAACTTGTGGTTGTTGTTGTGCTTGAAAGGCTTCTTCTGATGGTCTTCTTGCAAATGATTCCCCTTGCTCTCAAGATGAGTAGCCTGAACACTTGCTTCATCAACACTAGTAGGATTCAACAACAGCAAAGTATGGCGTAGATAATGATGAAGAGCACCAATGTACTTCAAAAGAGTGTCAGGAGAATCTAAAGAAATATTCAACTCTAGAGCTTTCTTTCTAAATTCTTCAGTAAAGCTCTGAACACTCTGACCCTTACCTTGTCTAAAACTTTGCCAATCCATCATTGCCTTCTGAACATAACCCAACGGATAAAATTGCTTACGTAAAGCAGAAATAAAAGCAGACCACGATGAGAGAAGATTACCCATTTGTTTGCTACCTTGCTGAAGCTTGCTTTCCCACCATACAAGTGCGGTGCCTATCAGCCGAAGTGAAGCCAACTGAATCTTCACATCTTCTTCTTCGATCTGCTGGACTCGGCAATAGACCTCAATTTGCCTTATCCAATTGTTTAACTTCTCTGCATTCGCTTCCCCATTGAACATGGGCAAATCAAACTTCACATCGAGCTTCAATAAGGGCTTCTTTTGAGGCTCTTTGTGAGGAACCTTGGAATGCTGAGAATGAGATGAGGAAGAAGCACTTGAACTTGTGCTTGAAGCTGAAGGTGAAGAGGGAGGCTCAGGAGGCTCTTCGCCACCTTCCCCTTGGTTAACTGAAGCATTTCCTTCGTCCTTCACTTCTTTGTCTTCCTTCTTTACTTCACTGCCTTTTCTTTCTTTTGCCATGCGTTCTTCATAGTCTGCAAACAACTTGTCTACCTTGTCGGCCATCATATAGAAGACCTTGTGAAAGTTTGCCTCCATCTCGATGCGGGCATCATTAGCATCCATCTTCCTCCTTCGGTGTGCACGTCCGATCTCGGAATTGTAAGGCTCTAATGTACCCTCACCAGCTTGCAGTTTAGCCCTCGTGAGCATCCACACTCACAATCCAACGTCAAATAGACCTGCTTTGATACCACATGATCCGAAAACAAGATCTTTGCTACTCTATGACGTTAACATGAATTGCATAAAGAGCATGAATGAAGCTCACAAATCCATAAGAAGAGAACCAAACAGCATAGACAATACACACATAAAGACAACAAGTTGGTAACGGAGTTCGTCCAGGATGGACTACGTCTCCGGGCCTGCTTCTCAATAGGAGGGCCGATCTATAATCTCAGCATAAAGGCAAAATACATGGCAATAATACAATGATACCTTGGCGACAATGGCCAGGAAGAGAATCGCTGCCCAAAACGCAACAAGACTGCTTCCAGCAACTCCGAAGCCTGAAGACGGTGTAAAACGAGTATAAACACTCGTACCTTCCTCCTGCAGAGCTACACAATCTCCCTTCTCTCCTTTAGCTACAAAGTCTCTACTCCAAAGCATGAGTGGGAAATGGCAAATGAATGGGTTTATATAGGTTGGCTTTCCCTTCTTCACATGACTCTCATGGATTCCTTTGGTTGCAACTAATTTGCCTATCTTGGCCTTGGTTACAACTTCCCTAAGTTGGTTTCCATGTGGTTGGGCTTTTAAGAACATAAACCAAAAATATGGTTCATGCCCACATGTCCATGGGTTTTCACATTTAGTTACTTCCCCATAATGACATTTACAAAATCCAACAATAATCCATTACATACCAAAATCCTTCTTTTAAATAGCATGTTGGTTTTTTTAACCATAAACCAACTTGTTACAACTTCTTTACAAATATGGCATGTTTGTTTTTGGTTACAACCATGCATTAACTTCATAACAACTCAAGGAATAAAATAAATGAGTAATATGTGAGTAATTTTTCTACTCACTTCAAATATTAATCATTTTACAATTTCTCATGAGTAAATGCATGAATTTCTTAAAACTCATTTTAAGCACAAATGCATGCATGCTAGTCATCATGCCACTTCATCATGCCATGTCACCATGCCACATCATCATGCCATGTCATCATGCCACATCAGCATGCCATGTCATCATGCCACATCATCATGCCATGTCAGAATGCCACATCATCATGACACATTATCATGCCATGTCATCATGCCACATCAGCATGCCATGTCATCATACCGCATCATCATGCCATTTAGCATGCCATGTCATCATGCCACATGTCACCTTGTGATTGGTCTGTACTGTATGGATGCCATGTGTCATCCTATGAGTGGTGCCACATCATCATGTTTGTACAGTACGGATGCCACGTGTCACCTTGTCAGTGGTGCCACGTGGCACCTCTTTTTGCCAAATTTGCCTGTTGACCTTATGGAACAGAACGCGATAACTTTCTCATACGGAGTCCGTTTGAGGTGAAATGAACGCCGTTGGAATCGTCTCGACGAGCCCTTCGATATAGTGCTAGTTTTGCTGAGATTGGAGGACTTCAAAATTTTGCCTTCTTAGATCCTCCTGGATCACTGGACCCATCACTTGTTCCCTTCCTCTTCGCATCAAATCAACAAAACCATTCGTAGTTGGTCCGAGCTTCTCATATGCCTCAATGAATTTTTGCAGTGATCCCAAAACAATTTCCAAACTTTGTTTACTCTCTGGAGGGAGATCCATAGTAGATAAATCTTTTTCCAACTTGCCGTAGTGGGATCTAAAACTTTCAAGAGTCATTTGATGATCACCACTTTCCCATGGAAGCTCCTCAGGTAAATCAGATGGATACGTTGTAATGGGTGTACAACCCTCAGTTAGTTCAACATATTGCGTCCTGGCTTGACCATCGTCACCATGTGTAGAATGAGGAGCCTCTTGGGAACCTTCCTCTGCACCCACATTCGTCTCCCTTGCTCGCTCTTCCTCCCTCTTTGTAGAATTACGAGCATCTTCTGAACCATGCTCCGCTTCAAATAAAAACAAAGTTATGTGTAAACATGTACAAACTTTGCGTACACAAAAAAAAAAAATTGTACATGTATTAAAAGATTGATGTTCATACCAACAGAAGGTCGAGATCGACGTTCTCCCACAGAAGATAAAGGGGAATCATCTGTACCCCTATCTCCTTGTCGATGATTGAATGAATGTGAACTATACAATAAACTTGAATCTCGAGTGGAAGTCGACAACCTCCAATTATCAATTGAAACACCAACTCCAGAAGAATGTGAAGACCTCCTACGCTTTCGCCTCGAAGACTCCTCTCTTTCCATTTGATATAATGTCTACACTTACACAAATATCAACTCATTATATATTCAAATTCTACATGTTAATTCTACAAATTCTAAGACCTAGCTGCTAAAGAGACTAAGTTATTTAATAAGGACCTAGATTTACCTAATATCATCTAATAGTTCTTAAAATGAGTATAGCTAATATTGTTGGATGTATGAGGAATTAATGTACCAATCTTCTAAGTGTTTTTGATGTTTAAAATGAATGGAACCAATATAATTAAATACCAAGTGAAGGGTTCATTTATTTATGTCAAAGAATGAGTTCATGAACCTGTTAACTTTTAATTTAAATCTTAAATTAATAACTTAATTGATATTTTAATAATTTAAACATAAATTATATCTACAAATATTTTCATTATTCCATAGAATCATAAAAAAATGACGATTCATGGTATTATGTTTCGCGAGTTTGCCATGTTTCCCAAATTTGCCATGTTTCACGATGGTCTTGAGTTTCGGCCTAATAACAGTGACGATTCCTAGTATTATGTTCCCCGAGTTTGCCATGTTGCAACCAAAGAAAAACATAATACCAAGAATAGTCACCTTTACACGGCTAAAACTCAAGACCATTGTTTTCCATCAATTAGATTCTCAATTCAAAATGCACAATCATAAGGCATGACATTCTCAAAAGAGTGTCAACTTAGAGTGAACTCAATATTAGGTGTACAACTATCATTGGATGACTATTAACATGGAAAAATTATTAGTGAGTCTCATGTTTCCATATATTTGTGGCATGAGCTCAATACTAGGTGGACTAATATAATTGCATCACTATTAATGTGGAAAAATTATTAATGAGTCTCATGTTCCCATATATCTGTGGCATAATACTCTAATGTTTTGATATCAATACCTTCTAACAAGGATTCCCTAAATACATAAGATTAATGTGTACATATGACATTCATAAAACAACTGTTTGGTGCATAATACAATTGACTTTGGGGATGATGCACAATCATGGACTCCTTTAAAGACACTTTAGATGCCACATAATACTGAAAAAACCTCGAACCTCTGACTTTGGGTGACAATTAGGGGTACTTCCGTAATGAATTTGAAGATAAAGTAAAAAGACAAAAGATAGGTAATTGAATCAGCTTTCATAATATATAACAATTATCTATAAAAATTTTGTGTAAATGATTATAAAATTAGTTTCTGTTAAATTAGGTTTTCAAATTTTCAGCACATTATAACATATATGTTTGTGTAGGTGCAACACTTACTGAGGTAAATGATGTCCATTTTGAATAAAATCTTGCAAACATATAAAGGACATATGGGCCTAGTGCAACACTATTTTTTCAAAAAATTTCATGAATTATTTTTTTTATTATTAATTATTGAAGTCAGAAAACCTTGAAATTAAAACGTTATGTGCGGGTGCAACACTTTAGGGGCAAAATTTAATAAAATCATTGTTTTCTATATATGAGATTGTAGAGCTCAGTCTCCTCTAGTGCACCATATAGTTTTCTTGGGAAATAGTGAAGGCAATCAAAAGTTATATAAAAATGAATCAATGTATGTATTTTTGAAAACTGACGTATGTCATTTAGAAAATTAATAATAAATAAATAAAACATACATTTTTATGAAAAAATTACATATTCAAAATCGTCAGATCGTACTCTACAATCTCTATATTTTTATAAAAAAATATTGAGTTTTTCATAGCAAAACACGCCATTGAAACTGAGCATATTGATAGAGTTCAAAAATACAGGCAATGGCCCTGGTTTTTTTGTTCTATCCAATAGGTTCGGCAGTCCAAAGATATTTTCGAACATCATCCCAAGCCTTGTTCCCTCCGAGTTTTTAAATTTTAAATTAACGCATATGCATTATAACGGATATGCGGTTTAGACTTGTTCATATTGCATATGTGTTATAACGCATATGCGATATAACAGATATGCGTTTTTGTTTAGTAAAAAAGAGTAAAAAGAGAATAAAGATTATTAGATAAAAGAGTGGCATAAATATTATTCTTTTGAAAGGTAAGATAGCATCCCATCATGGTTAAGATAACATTGTTTAACATGAAAAATGGGTTCGGAAACAATACATCTCTATTTTCAGCTAAGTTATATTTGATATATTAGGTAGTATGGGGTAGTATGGTATAAAGTATAAATTCACATCAAAGTGAATGGGACATCTAAGATGCCAAATGGTGGATTGTTATTGATGAAGTAATTGGGATATCGTGGTGAGTATAATTTGGTTTTCAATCCATTTTCAAGGGTTAGGGATTTCATCCTCGTTGTTTTAATAATTTTCCTTGTATCCTATCCTAGGTATGAGATTTAATAAGTACCGAAGAAAAATCGATTCAAATATATCTTGATAATTCCATCTTCACTATTGTGTAGTCTCCTAGTATAGAACTTCACCTTACTACACTAAGATAGTTGAAGTTTGTGGCTTCGACCTATAGTTCACTATGCATCTATTGATTGATGTTATTGATGAGAACCAACATATCTTTGCACTTATTTTGTTAATCAAACTTTTTTTGATATTAGTGTAGTTAAATGACTTCAAGTTGGGTTTTTTATTTAATGACAAATTTATTATATTACTTAATAATGCTCTACTTGAGTTGATGATGATTATGGTTGTTATTAACGTCCATTGAGACCAATTTTGATCTATCAAACCTTTAAAAAGGTAAGGAGTCACTTGGTTTTCTTTATAATTATATTTCTATGCTCGAAACTTTTAAGAGAAACATTCATAAATCACCATAGTTTTGATGAGTTAAAATGTTAGGAAGGTTGGTATTGTAACAAATATTTTGAATTTGGGATGAAATGTGGGTGTATACATGACATGTTAATGTGAATTGTTTCTATATGATCTTTAATAGTTTAATCACATTACACTATTGATTCAAAAACAACAAATCATTTAACTAGAAAAATTTTCAAGAAATAATTTAACTAGAAATATTGATGATTGATCCTCTCACTCACTCCATACCTCACTTTCTCCCCCTACCTCCTCTCTCCACCCCCTTCTCTCCCCCCTCATAATTCCTTCTCTCTTTCTCCACCCCCTTCTCTCTCATACACATCCACACACCCTCTAAAACAATTCCTTTGTTTCCCCTCCCTCCTGCCAAAACTCTTTCTCCCTCCCTCCCTTCATCCATGTGTTCCATCCTATCACTCACTCCATCCCTAAATTTCTCCCCCTACCTCCTCTCTCCACCTTCAAGCCTTCATCCCTCCTTTATCTCTCCATCTTTCTCTCCTTTCCTTAATATCCATGATCTCTCCCTCTCTCTCTCTCTCTCTCACACACACACACACACACACACACAATCCCTCATCTCTATCCCTCGGTGTAACCATCCTTGACCATCCTTAATTTCCCTAAATCCCTACTCTCTCACCCTCTAACCATCCCTCCATACATCATTCTCTCTCTCTCTCTCTGTGACTCCCCCCCCCCCCCTCTCTCTCTCTCTCTCTGACTCTCCCCCCCCCCCCTTTCTCTCTCTCTCTCTGACTCTCCCCCTCTCACTCTTTAACCACCCCCCATTTGTCTCTCTCATTCACTCACTCTATACCTCTATGTATACCACCACTCCATCCATCCCTTTCCTCCCTCTCACTCTTTAATGGTCCCCCCCCATTTGTCCCTCCATCCATTATGCTATATATCTTTCCTCCATCCATTATCCTATATATTTCTTGCACCCAATCATCCCTCCCTTTTATATATCACCCTCTTCTCTCCCACTTATATTTATTCCCCTATATCTCTCCCTCCCCCCCCAATCCCTCCCCCCCCCTTATATTTATTCCCCTCCCACCAATCCCTTCCCTTTATATTTCTCCTCCCTTTAGTTCCCCCTCATATCAATGTACAAAGACAAATCCCTCCCTTCCCTTTATATTTCTCCTCCCTTCATCCCCCCCATATCTCTCCCCTAACCATCCCTCCATCCCATGATTCCCTCTACAACTTCCTCTCCCTCCTTTGACTCCCCCCACACCTCTTTTAGCTTAATCAATGTAATGTTGGGGCATGAGCCACCACATAGATCGTTTGGATGGAATCTTGGGAGTCTAAATTGTATTATAAGGGGATAAGGGGAGAATTATATGGTTTTGGATGGTAGGGATGGGTCTTTGGACATTGACCATAGTCATGGAAGAAAATATGGTCCAATGAGTCTCTAAATCAACACACATGCACTATAGATGGAATATTTGGCCTTTAGTGGGATATGGGTGTCATTATGAGGTTTTATGCACTAAGGATGGGTCTCAAGGTGGGACAAAAGTGTAACAGAAACAAGTCTTAAACCACTACACATGCCCTTTAAAGGGGATATTTAGCCTTAATATGGGATATATGTGCCATTAGACTATTTTATGCATTGAATATTTTTCTCGAGGGATTGACCATGGTCATATAGGAACCATTACGAATATTTCCAGACAAAACATAGTTCTGAAGACACTGTACCATGGTCCAAGGATAAATCCAATCTTCTAGGGATTAAATGATGTTTTTATGGTTCATGGTTAAATGAGGTTTCAATAGTTGATATGCACTAAATCGCATATGTGATATAACACATATGCGATATATCGCATATGTGATTTAGTGATCACGTTTATAACAAACTGGTAGTTTGTAAAAAGCATAAAAAGCATATAGTTCATATCGCATATGCGTTAAAACAAAGATGCATTATATCGCATATGCGATATTTGCTTAATAAATAATCTTGGGTTGCGGGCCGTGGGCCATTTTTACTTTACAGGAAAAGACATAATTCTTCTGAAACCCACGCAGAGCGTACTGTTCAACCTACAATTTAATCATTTATTACACAGATCCATAGGTTTTGTACAATTTTGGGTGGATTTCAATGGGGAATCCACGTAATAGAGTTTGGAAGTCAGCGAGGAAGATGCTTACACCCGAAGAAGCTGAAATTAAAAAAGAAAAGAAGAGGGAACATTCAAGAAATCGTCGGCATTCATTGGATGAGCAAATACTTCCCATTCCCGATCAACAAATACCCGACAAAGAGGCTGAGGAAGATATTGCAACTTTAATGCAAGCTGGTTATAACCAAGATGAAAATCTCAGTCCATTATTAACCAGACAACCCTCTGAAGAGTTCAATCATTACACTCCTGACGAGACTCTGCAACAACCATGCCAGGTGGTTCAATCTCCTATTCGAAGTTGTCAGCCTGCAGTGGATGTAAACACCTCTCCAGCATTTCAAACGACAAGAAATATCGTATCAAAACGAAAGAGAACTCCTAAACACATACAAGTGGTCGAGAGCGAATTGACTTCCATGGAAGGTAAGGTGGCTAAACGCACAATCCTTCGTCATTGTTCTCAAATAATGAAACAATATTTTGAACCAAAATCTGAAGCCGGTAAATGTCAATTGTTTTTAGCTTTGATTAAATCTAGAAGTATGGCAAATTTTAGAAAAATGTTAGGCATAAGAACATTGAAGAATACCGAATCAAGTAATCACATTGTTAAATCTCTTGCTGCTGCATTCACATCAATTGGTAAAAAAACTCGTTCAAAAGACTGTAATGTGGCTCACCATGTATTGGCTGAATCTTGTATCTAGATCCACAAGACAATGTCGTTTACTTAAATGCATATTAGAAATTGTCCCTTTACATCCAAAGACACTTCAAAAATTTTCAGTAAGAAGAGACAACCTTGATGTAGAGGGACAAATGGATACATTATGGGCATTTAGCGGTAGGTTACGCCGCAAATATATGAAGTTGGTCGAAGCAGTGAAGGGACTAGTGCACACTTTTTGGCATGATAACACTAGGCCTTCTTCTAACACAAAGGATGTGTTAAAACACTGTAGGGGTTCTATGAACAATGAAGGGCATGTTAAACATTACCTTGACATGACACAAACTCAACTGTTCGAGATGTTTAAAGTTGCCCATGTAGAGCTAAGGCTCGAGCAAAGATCTTTTAAAAAATGCAAGCCTTGGTATGTTAGAATCAATAGAATCCGGAACACTTGTTGTTGTAGATACCACATAGAGTTTGATCTATATTATCATACATTTGCACATATACGTCGTTTTTTGCATCCAAATTATGTGTAGGAATGCTCAAGTACAGTACCGCCAATGTCATCTAGAGATTTCATCCATAGCATAATGTGTCCGAGGCAAGATGGGCAGACACATTACTTAAAAAAAAGTGTAGAGGGTTCTTGCAACAATTGTGGTAGGCTATCTTTATGGTTCGATTGCATCCATGAGAGTGAAGATCAAGCATTCGGTAATGCAATTGTCGAGAAGCAGAACTTTCAGTATGAGACATATCAGCTATGTGATGGGAAAGAAAGCAAGAATATTAAATTGGTGACTTCACAAGTGACAATCTACACGAAAAATGTTCATTTAACTGAGTGTACATTGTTTATAGGTTTTTTTATAACATTGTTTTAAATATTGATGTAAATATTTTTATGTTGTTTTATAACATTGTTTATTTTTTTCCACTAGGTGCAAATATGTGATTTTATTCCAGAGTTCCGTGGAAAGATCCAACAGTACATTCAGCATGTCAATATGGCACGGTGGCACAATGAGCAATTCAGAATATGTCGGGACACCTTCCCTCTCGGAACAATAGTATCAGTGGTTGACTTTGCGGAAACTTACACCCTACAACCACAAAATGAAATACAAATTCAATACTATCACTCAGAGCAGGTGAGCATAATGGTCCATATCACTTATCGACATGGTCCAGATAGCAATGAAGAGAAACGTGCGATATTGAAAGAGAGTCACTTTTACATCAGTGACGACTGGACCCATGACATCCATTACGTGCAACATTGCTTTCAGTTGTTCTATGATCATGTGATAGCTATGGATATACCATTTTATCATCATTTGATTTGGTCAGATGGTTGTGCTAGACAGTTCAAGAATGCACGTGTATTTCAGTGGTTGTGTTTGTTGCACATAAAATACAAGGTGCCACATACATGGAACTACTTTGAAACAGGTCATGGAAAAGGAGAGCACGATGGTGCTGGTGCATGCATAAAAACTTCCCTTCTAAGGGAAGAGATGAAGTTTACAGGTGCTCGCCTTCGAGACGCTTCATCTATAGTCGGATGGTGTGCATCTGTGATGGGAGAACAAGCAACAAGGAAACACCTAGTGCGGAGAATATTCTGGGAGGTGACAGATGTGGACCGATCCCAAACACATTGGGTGAACACAGTGCACGGAACTTGAGGTTTTCATTCAATTAGAAGCTCAGACAACTCGACCCTACAAATTTGGACAAGATTGAAGGCTTGCTTTTGCAGTTCCTGTAGCATAGATGAATGAGATGATTGTGAGTATACAGATACAGTTGATACATGGGATCGAGTGACACTCGGCACCGATTTCAAGGTGGTTAATGAAATAGACCATTTGGAAGATGATTAGAAATATATTTCTACAGACTATGATCACATATCCGATCTCATACAAGCAGGTACAAAAAAATAAATTAGTAGTACCTAAATCACTACAAGCCCTTACATTGAAAGAAATTTTATTTATGTTACATGCAAGACCTTTTTTAATATTTATGTATTTTTAACCTTTTTCGATTTCCTTTCACAGGTCAAATATATGCAGTGGTTTCCCCAAAAAATAATGAATGGGGTTCTGACTATTGGTTGGCACGTTGCTTAGAGGGGAAACAAACCCTTTTCGAACCTGTTACAGATGATGAAAATATTGAATATCCAACTGGTTCGATGGTTATAAAAGGGGAGTACCTGACATTAGCAGCACAACAAAATAGGAAGGGTGGGTATGTATATCAGGATTATAAACCAGGAGCTATTTTATACCACTTCACCAACCTGGTAGTTGGTATAAACATCAAGCTGCGCACAATTTCGAAAAAAAATAGGTCACATGTACAATACTTGCTACCTCATTTAGAGCATGAGAGATTGATGGACACCATCGGCACCAGAGATGATCTAGATGGCCTACTCGAGTGAGTGCATTGTCAAGTGTTACTAGATTGTCCAGTGTGGCTAGATTGTTAGGTGCATTAAATTTAATCCTTAAAGTGTGTGTTGAAGCACAATTTCAATTATTTAGCCTTCAGTTTATTCCCAATGTACTAATTTGTGATTTTCAGATACCATTCACAGACATAATGTACTGGACAAGTTATAAACATGATCCTACAACCTCAGGTGAGTTATCTATAAATAATGTTTGCACATTTTCCTTATTTTCTTATGAGAGAACTAATGTTTAGCCTTTCCTATGCCTAGGATACAAACACTATTTATGGCACATTGGAGGCGCAAAGAACAACCGGTGTCTTTAGACACCACCAAATAGAAATCAGAAGATAACATGCTCTTCATATGCCAAAAGTTCTCTTGTATGTCAAGTTTATGAATATTTATGCCAATTTTTACATATGACCAATAAACCTTAAAACTAGCAATTATCAACAAGTATGATAGTTCTCTTCTAACTTCTTTCAATACCTCATTTTGTTTCATGTATGTGCATAGCCTAGGTATATGGCCTTTTTGTTTCATGTATGTGCATAGCCTAGGTATATGGAATTTTGTTTCATGTATGTGCATATAATTCATGTACATGTGTTTCTACATCTTAGTCATGCATGCATGTGAAATTCCACTTGTGATCCATGTTCAACCCTATTCATTTTGTTTCATGTATGTGCATAACCTAGGTATATGGCCTTTTTGTTTCATGTATGTGCATAGCCTAGGTATATGGAATTTTGTTTCATGTATACATGCATAGCCCATTCATTTTGTTTCATGTATGTGCATAGCCTAGGTACATGATCTAAACCTAGAGAGTTCATAAAACCCTAGTTTTTAGTTCCATGTCTCAATTTGTGAACCCTAGTTTTATTATGCAGTGTCTAGTTCATGAAACCCTAGTTGGTTTGTAATTTGTAAGTGTAGCTTAGGCATATTCTTGTTGGATTATACTTTGGTACAAGAATAATATAGCTTGTGATCTCTAGACACATAGTGTTTTCTTAATGCTGCAACATGTTTTGCGGAGTTGACCCAACAATGCAAGATTGCATTGATGGAAACTGAGCAAAACCCTAGTTTACGAAATGAATGCACAACGAAGTCACTGGGCCATGGAAACACAGAGGAGAGGCTACCTAGAGGTAATCACATGCCAGGAGAGCAACGGAATCGACGGTTCGTCGATCCGACCTCCGGTTACCGAGTTATGTCGAGTTGCAAGTCGCATGAAAATGTCGTTCAGGGACAATTGGTGACTTTCGGTCCGAGAGCGAAATAACAAATGGAGCGGCAAGATTGCATGCCGTTGGCTCTTGGTACTGTGTATGGGCAATGCCGACGTGGGACCGCTGCCAACACTAGCTCGGTGGAGTGTTTTGCGGAGTTGACCCAACAATGCAAGATTACATTGATGGAAACTGAGCGAAACCCTAGTCTACATTGGGCTTGTAGACTATGTTCATGTTCCTTATCATTTACTATCAATTTATCTATAAAACATCCTCGCTTTCCTCCAAAGATGTAGGTTATGTAGACCATCCATGATTATCTGTGGTTAAACCAAATGTGAAACATGAGGTTGTAGACATAGAACTAGGGATAATACACACTACGGAGCTAAGTTAGATAAAGTGCCAATGTGTATTCCATGCCTCATGGTATAAATGAATGTGTCCAAGGGGAAGACAATGACTACAAGGAATGTGTTTTTGTTCTCTATATGCCCTGGGAAAAACCTTAGGGGTGAAATTTAACCCATGGGCTAATTTTAGATGTTTTTTTTCCAAACGATGTTCCAATTTCGATTTTTATCTAAAATGATAACTAAATTCCATAGGATAAAATTATTTTACTATAAGCATGGTCAAAATTGTCCATGAACTATATAAAATACTTATAAATTTGAATATTTAAAAAAATATTGTTCAACATTTTATGGTTGGAAATTTAAAAATTGGTAAGATTCACCAAGTTTTCTACACTTTAAGAAAATTATGGAGTCCTGGAGTGTTCTTAATCCACTTATAGTGTGAACTATAGTTTCTAATTGTTTTATTTAGGCTTCAAGGTGTGTGATCCACCTATATGTGTTCACAACTAAGTGGTATAGGTGGGTGGAGAATGGGTGTCAAGAGTAGAAGGAAGTGAAGGGTTTGTATGCAAAATACAATGACTAGGCTCTATAATATCATCATACTATAACCATGAACAAAACCCTTCAACACAAGGGTATACATGATATGAAATCATAAGCCCAAATACTTATATTTTCATGTGTTTCAATAGAATAGCGATCCACCTTAATCTAGCAAAAAAATGAATGAAAATTTGAATTGATACGCCATAATATATTTGTTTATTGGAAGACAATGGTTGTATTATTGGACCCAACCTAGTTGATAAGGTGAATCCTGTGGGGTAGTAGGAAGTTGTAAGTGATTAAAAAAGGTCTAAGAGATGAGGTTCTTTTGGATTCCATTTCTAAGGACTAGAGTGGCTACTTGGTATTTGATTTAATAGTTGTGAGTAAAAATGAGTGCTAGAGTTGAGTGGGACTAGGAATGTATAATCAATAGTAAGGATGGGTTAGTTGTAGTATGATTGTAAATATAAACAAGTTTAGGAGGTGAAGAAGGTTTAGGAGAGGAAGGGGCTATGAAAAGTCACTTGTTTGTTCATTAGAAATTAAACTTCTAGATTGGGCTTGTCACTATAAGAAACAACATTCACATCATCATACAGTAAGGCATCTAGAGCCTTCCTTTGTATACCGAACACATTACATTCATTATTTGCAATGCCAACTCTTCTCCAACAAACACAAAGCCATAAACCTAAAAACATATTCAAGCATATATCTGCAAGGCATATAATACACATGTCTCCATCCCATATCAAGTCAACCATATATAGGTAAATCTGAACGTTGCTTTATATTATACATGTACATGTATACTGTTTTCAAAAATGGCATGCCATGGCCATAATACAAAATTTTGGATCATACTATACATCTATGTGTACATACAAACAAAACGGTACATGTATGTATTCCCCCTATACATGGATTCTATATGTACCCCCCCTATACATGATTTCTATCTATCCCCCTTTTCACTACCAATGTCAGTGGCTAATGAGAAGTCTATCTTTCTTTTGTGGCTGCTCGATGGCGTTCCCCAACGATCCGCAGGAGGACGCATTCTCAATATCGGAGACTGCACACAAACCAAAATTTGTAAGTTAGTTTACCAAGCTATAAAAATAAATACAACTCTATGTACATTTGTTCAAATTCCAAGCAAATATAACATTTTTACTTACCATGCATGTGTAAGTCCTCGGCACTGAAACTGCATGTACTTAGGTGGAGGGGTGTGCAGGGTCATCAATGGCCCCAATTGGGTGCTCTTCAGGCACCGCTAGCTTAGTAGATGCCTGCATAAAGTAACATACATGTTAATGTCAGCAAATATAAAGAAAACAAGACATATATATTACATGGACGGACAATGACTCTTTCAAAGAAACCGAGACATACACGTACCTAGGGGGGGGGTAGAGGTGGGTCACCAACAACCTCGGTTGGGTGCTCTTCAGAACCATTGCATCACTAGATGCCTACATAAAGTAACATATGGACCAATGTTAGCAAATACAAAGAAAATGATACTGTATATAATATGTATGGACGTACAATGACCTTTTCAAAGAAAGAGAGACATGTACACACGTACCTGGGGGGGGGAGAGGTGGGTCACCAACAACATTGATTTTTTGCTCTTCAAGCACCACTGCATCACTAGACGCCTGCATAAAGTAACATATGGACCAATGTCAGCAAATACAAAGAAAATGAGACTGTATATATACTATGTATGGACATACAATGACCTTTTCAAAGAAAGAGTTCGACATACACGTACCTGCTGGGGGGGGAGAGGTGGGTCACCAACAACGTCGATTGGGTGCTCTTCAAGCACCACTGCATCCCTAGATGCCTGCATAAGGTAGCATATATGTCAATGTCAGCAAATACAAAGATCTAACAAGACTACATATATATACTGCATGGACGGACAATGGCTTTTTCAAAGAAAGCGAGACATGTACACGTACCTGGGGGGGAGGAAGAGGGGCACCGGTGGGTGGAATACTGAATAGTAGCCTTAATAGATGGTCAAACAAAACCTGACCATAACCATGCTATGTAAAAAAACATAAAGATACAATTAGAAAATTTCTTTAAATAATTAAACTCATACATGTTTCAAATCATTAAAAGCATATAATTAAAAGCATGTAATGAAAATAATACCTGAGTTTGGGAATCTTCCTCTACATGGGAGAGACTGACCTAGGATTCCACAAACTCATCGTGCCCACCTTGCATAAAACATATTGTATCGAGTTTAAGACATATTGAATGTTGCAATCTCTAAATTATAAATATGTAAATTACTCGATGACAAATTAAAAATAAAGTTCTTACAGCTAATGGTGAAGCACCAAAATCATATGCAGCATTGACCGCTGCATCAATGACATCAGCATCAACAGCCGGATTATGTGAATCTGGGGTGTCATTGGACACCAGCTGTATATTTGTTCACATAAATTGTTAGATAATTATTTAAATAGAAATAAATTACAAAACAATTGAAAACTGTGATATAAAACAAAATATATATACTATGTAAAGAATGAATGTTACTTACATATCGGAGTAATCCATCACCCCGAAACTCTGAAGCAGGCCCATAGCATATGCTTCGACATGATGTGCAAGGGTGTGGAATAACTTGATGCTCTGAAGACTCCGCGTCACCGGTGCGATGTGTAGCTCTGGTTTGGTCTGGGGACCTAAAAGGTGGATCCTGACTGTGAGATGGTCCAACCCCAGATGGGCCAGCCTCGGAAGTGCCAACCCCTTGGCCTACATTGCCTTGGACGACAGTCCCATGTCAAAGCAATGTATCAACCAAATCGAATAAGGCCTCCTGTGTATCATCAAGAACTGGACCCGTTGGAGGATATACCCGAGGGGGGTTTGGTGTGCGTGGAGGGCGTCGCACACGATTAGCATCGGTCCTAGCCCCTTCCTTATCTTGGGGCATCCCATGACCTACACCCTGGAAATCTAAAATGTCAAAATAGTTCACATGTTTCCCCAGGATAAATTCTGCATACAGCCTCCTAAGGAAATAAAATGGGATGTCTCTATTCCCGTGAGGGTCTTCATTGAAGAGCATGTACTAGTGATCCATCCAATTGGCTTTAATATTTGGTTCCACGCACCAGTCTATGGAAATGTGTGGTCGACTGGTGGGTGGAACCAATCCGGTGCTAGGGTCCCGGAATAATGAAAACAATTGGTCTTTGGTTATCTTTAATTTTTTGACATCTTTGTAGCTCAACCCAGTGGAATAATATTGCCTCTGGGAATCTCTGTACGAGCTAATGTTGTACAGTGCTCCCAGGGAATTGGCAATTGTATTTGTTATGGAGTCTAATGCCTCGGCTAAAGATTGTATTAAGTGGTCCCCCCCCTAAAGAGTGATCTAAGGCGCCTCAATGAACCCAAATGAGCCAGAATCTCAGAATTACGGCCGTGTTCCTCCTCCGTGTGTGGGTTTGTGTCTGGATTTTGTGCTCTTTGTAAATTAACAAACACAATAACGAAAAATTCAAAAGAAATTAACAAACTATTAAATCTTGCCACCCACCTTCCATTTTATCCGAATTGTGAATTGGCTTGGCTCCTCCTTCTCTCAAATGCAAATCGACATGTGCATTTTTTCGCCTTCCTGATATCACCGGTTTTCACTGTGTAGATTGGGAAAGTGAGGCCACGGGCACTATGTTATATATATATATATATATATATATTGCATTACAAATCGCACTTGCGATATATCACAAGTGCGTTTTTTAACTCTATTAATCCTAAATATATATGAATGAAAATGAGGCTGCGAGCAATGTGTTTTATTTTTTTTAATTTTTTTTTGCATTACAAATCGAACTTGCGATATATCGCAAGTGCGTTTTTTTAACTCTATTAATCCTAAATATATATGAATGAAAATGAGGCCGCGACCACTCTGTTATATATATATATATATATATATATATATATATATATATATATATATATATATATATATTGCATTATAAATCGCACTTGCGATATATCGCAAGTGCGTTTTTTAACTCTATTAATCCTTTAAGATATATATGAATGAAAATGAGGCCACGGTCACTCTATTTTATATTTTTTTTTGCATTACAAATCGCACTTTGGATATATCGCAAGTGTGATATATCGAAAGTAAAATATATCACACTTGCGATATATCACAGCTGCGTTTTTTAACTCTATTAATCCTTTTTATATGAATGAATAAATGATTGGGGATTTCCTTGAACTATTAATCCTTTATATATGAATGAATAAATGATTGGGGATTTTCTTGGACTATTAATCCTTTATATATGAATGAATAAATGATTGGGGATTTCCTTGGACTATTAATCCTTTATATATGAATGAATAAATGATTGGGGATTTCCTTGGACCAAGGACGAGGGAGACAAGGGTACATTGAATTCTACAAATCCTTAATTAGTATGTCGAAATCCCATCATTTGGACCTTCATTTTTGCTAATGTATAAGGATTTTCACCCCTTTCTCCTTGACTAGGGAGGGACAATTACAACTTTGTCACTCCTTGCAAGCCTACTAGGGAGTGATAATTACAACATTTTCACTCTATGTCTTGCCTTAGGGGAGCGATAATCATGTTTGCACCATTTGAGCCTGGACATCAAGTGAGGCCCTGCATAGCCACCCAGGGATTTCTTTTGCTTGCGATTACAACACTCAACCACTTGAGCTAACCCTCTGGGATTTTGTGTCACAATTTCTCCTTGGCTATTAATGGTATTTATATTATATAAATTTATGGAGCCCCTTTTATCTTCCAATGGTTTACCAAACAATCAACATCTTCATATAAAATTATACTAGATATAGAGTAATTTGAGGAATGCTCTTCTCATTCATGTTAATTATCGTATGCTTGTGTATAATACATAATTAATCAAAATAAAGTTTCATTGAAGAAAAGAACTCAAAATACCTTAGGATATGTATTATAAATTAGTAATGTTCATTATAAGTATTGATTACAAAACATCATTACCAAAATGTGTTATTTTATCTCCATGGAGTTTATTTGTAATTGAATTACCATATTTGTAGTCATCAAATATATTCTCATAAAGAGATCACGTGAGTAATGCGATAAAGATAGAGAATAGTTTTTTTCAAATGTCTAATTTTATATCTTTGTAGGATAGGGGCAAATAGGTTTGAAAGGAGAAAAGGTAATGGTAGAAGAGAGGAAGTGGGTTGCTTATTTTTATGATCTATAATAAAAGATATTAGCCTCCATTTTAATAACTTTAGTTGAAATAGTGGGTGCATGGATGGGTGACATGGTGTGGTTGGATAAGCAAGGATGAATTTATATGGAGAAGGGTATGATAGAAGACATCAAAGGAAGAAAAAAAATTAGAGGAGAAGATATCGAAAAAGAAATCAATTTAGTGCACAAATTGTACATGTGACATTAGTTGTAGAAGAGATCCAAGGTGCCTTATACAGAAGGATAACATCTCAAATAAGAACGGATATAAGACAAGAAAATTAATGTTTCAAATCATCTCTAGTATTCACATCTAGAGAACAAACAAAGTTTGTATATGGTCCCCTCTCTCATAAATCAATTGAATCTCTCTAACTACGCATTTGCAAGTAAAATTATATGCATAGAGACAAAAAAATTAGTACAATAAATGAAACTCTAATCATTCAAACAAATGGAGAAAAAAAACAAAAACACAAATGATGGTGAAATAAGAAGACCATATGAATCGAACCCTAGTTTGACTACAACTTTGAAATATGGAAGAGATATGGAGAGATTCAATCCTTCTAGAGGAATGAGAGGAATTGGGAGTACATATACCATTACAGATCATGATTCTTAGACTGTATTTTGATCATCGTGAAAGAAAATAAAATTTAAGATGATCCACATGATCCAAATCGCACTTGCGATATAATGCAAGTGAGATATATCGCACTTGCGATTTGTAACTATTAAAAAATGCAAGTCCGATATATCACATATGCGATATGGGATAACTAAGCTTAGCCTCGATTTTCGTCTCGGGTTTGTCCGAACCTAGCCACAATATTGCATACGCGTTATGGATTTTCGTTTCGGATGTGCGTTTTTTATTTCTATAGTGGCACTAAAAAGTGGAACCAACTTCATGCGCGCGCCCTTTGCTGTTTTGGAAGGCCAGGGTTTTTTACAATTTTTCTATGTAGTTTGTAGTTATGTGGACAGAGTTCAACCAAAAAGGGAAACCTATACATAAACCAAAAATACCATTTGCAAATAGAATTTCAAAACTACTTTTATTTTTCCTTCTTATCACATAAGCAAAATCAATAGTTTAACCAACTCAATACTGTTTATATTTCTCTTTTTGGTCATATAAGAAAAATTAATAGTTAAATAAATTCAACTCAATAAGTTTTACTAGCTCAAAGGTATTTATATTTAAATAAGTTTTAGCATACGACTTGGATGTAAAGGTTCATGAACTCTGCCAAAATTGGACAGAGTTCATGAACTCTGCCCAATTTGGACAGAGTTCAAAAACTCTGGCCAATTTGGGCAGAGTTCATGAACTCTGTCCACATGGACAGAGTTCATGAACTCATGTCCAAATTGGGCAGAGTTCATAAACTCATGTATAGTACCCACTAAGTTTGATTATAAATTTTTTACTTACTCCTTAATTCAGTAATAGATAAATTACAGTCATAGAATATCGTTTCGGCATACCTGTTTTTCTTGTTTTACTATTGAAAGCCAACCCCAAACCGAACTTGAGTGAATGAAGCCAAACGACCCCAAGCACCGAAAAAGAAAACTCCACCTGCAACCAAACGAAACAAGATTAATGTAAAATTTAACAAAAATAAAAAATAAAAATAAAAAACTGCAAAGAAATTACCTGTGCAGTCAACCCCACGACGAAAAGCCGACAACGAACATCCACCAAATGATGAACACTCCTCCAAATGCCGAACACTCCACCAATGGATAGACACAACAAGGTGCCGAGTTCCACTCCAAAACGAACAGACGCAGCAAGGTGGCGAAGAAGGGGGTCGAAAGGAGGGGGAGATGAAAGGGATGGCAGACCACGAACAGAAGTTGCAGGTTGGTGTACAGGATGGCGAACATGGTGGCGAACAGGATGGCGAATAGGTTGGTGAAAGGGTGGTGAAATGGTGGTGTGGACGAGTCCAGCCAGGCAGACGCGGCCGGGTGGCCGTAGCAGAAGCGAAACGGGTGGCACTGGCGGGTCCTCCTGTGGGTCTCACAACAATATCCTGCAGAAAAAATGCCAAAGAAAAGCCGCGGCCGAGGTTTTATACAGATCCATTATTCGGCCGAATAAAGAAGAAAACGTCGTGTATTTTCCTCGTCCGGCTATACCTCGCACACAAATCGAGATCGCCGTTAGTCCTAACGGTGAACCGTTAAACATTATTCAGCCGAATAAACTATACCTTATTTGGTTGAATAACTAAATTTATTCGACCGAATAAATTTAGTTATTCGGCCAAATAAATTTAGTTATTCAGCCGAATAATGTCCGCTGTGTCTCTTTTGCACCTGATTCTCATAGAAGTGTTACCCAACTTCACATTTTCACCCTCCAACAATCTTTATTACTCCTCTATTGAGCATAAAAAGGAATGTCCCAAACAATATCGATAGGAAGAATGGTTTTACTTATCAACTTTCTATGGCCATCGTCCATAGCTATAAAAATTTCAAAGAAAAAGGAATGAGGACAGTCTCAATCCCAACCATAACCATGTGAATTCAATCCACCATGACAACTCATATATATATGCATATTCAACAATTAATGCACAAAAGACAAAGTAATAGAAGTTAAGTGATTTTCTTGATGCAACTTGACAAAGCAACAATATGACAAATGATTGATTAATCCGACTTCCCCTTGCGATGGAGAATGTGCAATAAATAAATATATTAAATAAATTTTCTTGAAACCCATATGTTGTCTATAGGAAACCATTCAACGAATAGTCAAAGGAGAGTAGTGACACACTTACCTAGTGTTGTGTATGACCTATACAGATAGCCTCAAAGGATCAACAACCATTGCATACATGTTGTTGGAGGTGTGTACAACCTTATATAAGGTTTGTTTGTTGTGTATAGGCATGCCTCTTCTCATCAATGACCTCATTGGGCGTCGAATTGTTGTTCTTAAGAGAAAAACACAAATTTAGTTAAAAGATTGTAACAATCAACTTTTCACAGCCATTGATCTAAGAATTTAGATTGGAATGGATGGTTCTCATCTCAGAGTTGTTGTTGTCATTCATGCTAATGGAAAAAAAATTTCTAAGTAAAACAAACAAAATTATAGTATGGGATTCTTCATTATCACCATGAATACAACTAACAACAACAATTAATCATAGATAAGAAGTAATAATCACATGCATAACTATACAACAAAACCAGAGAGAAATCTCAAAGTAATTCACGACAAAATGGAAATCATCATTACCTTGAAAACCCATATAGGAAAACTAACTTTGAATGGTTGTTCAGTATTCATTTCAATAGTCTCAAGTTACAATGCAACTCATGGCTCTATGGTGACTCAACAATTTCCACATCCAGTTTGATGTTCTACATCCTCACTTCTTCGCTAACAAAATTCCTATAATATCCTCTTTTATATCCTTATTATTTTGTAAATGTAAATGAATATTGTAATTTTTTTATTTTTTATTTTCTGGTGAGGATCTCAAGGCCAAGGCCCCACCAGTAAACCTTGTAATTTATGTGGTTTAATTCCTAAGTTGTAAATTGTAAACTTAGGAGACTAAAGACGGTGATGCAATTAAACGACGGGCAACTGAATCCACTAGGGGGAGAGGTAAGGTTGAGGGAATCCTTGAGAATCTAAGTGATGATGTCTAGGAGTATTTATGATGCCTTTAAGTAACATAATTAATTGGTTGGGGGTTTAAAGAGTATAAATAATCTATGATTATTACCCTAAGACTTTTATATGACGTTCTAAGTTGAGGACAATAGCCTTTCGATACAAGCAAATATGCAACACTTATTATCTATGCATTAGCATGACGCTATATTTTATAGATGATTTTCAAATGTTAGGAACCCATGTATTTACTTTGTTAGTATATTGTTGTTGGATGCATATGCTTTGTAAGTCGTCCCGTAGTATTTGTTGATCAATAGTTTGTGTTATTGTTTTTGGCGCATATGCTTTGTAAGTCGCCCATAGTATTGTTGATCCATAGTTTGTAGTGGCCCATGGTTTTGACCCATAGTATTGGCACCTAGACTTAGTATATAAGTGTGTGTTGAGACCTATGAAGGCACCGTGAAGTTATTTGTATTGAGCTTGCTCAAAGGAGGTTGCCCCCTCGAAGTGGCCTACGATCAATATAAAAGTGATTTCGAGTTCTGTCATTTCTGCTATTTTGCATATTCTTATTAATTAATTGTTGCAGGTGCTTCACATCTGGTATCAGAGCACTTTCTTGGGCTCGCTGGGTGAAATTTCAGCCAAATTTTTTTTCGCATCTGTTGCAGGTTCGGATTTGGGAATAATCCCTATCCGCTTAACTGTGGGAAGTACTTGGGCATAAGCCCTAAAATGCATTGTGAGGAGTACCACAGGAACCCCAAAGTAGCTGGCCCATTGAGAGGACCTGCCAGCGAAAAGGGCAACGACCCCTACCTGATTGACTAGGTCCCACCTGTGAGGTAAACTAAGAGCTGTCATTTGTGGCAAAGCGGTTATCAATTTTACCTAAGCCGTGGAGTGAGGGGTACTTCCCCAATACGCAAGCCGTCAGACAGCATTGGTGGCTGAGTGAAACCCCTGAACTGTTAGGAAGCCGCACATACCTGGGGTCCATATCTATTTTCAGCTGAATTGTTGTCGATCACTGCTGCGCCGTTTCAGATCCAGCCGTTGCAGATTTATCTGTTCCAGATCCCTTCCAAGCCGTAGCTGCTCTAGTCTGGGAAAAAAAAAAGAAGAAGAAGAAGAAGAAGAGTTTTTCCTCCATATCTCCCTTGTTTTCACTCTGTTTCCCTTGAAATGTTCGGGGACCCCTGTCATCCCATTCTGCATATTTCATTCCTGAGGACCCTATCCCCAATTCCCCTTCCCAAAGCCCGAAATCCCACCTTTGTCTATTTTTAGGGTTTGCCATAACTTCCTCAGATTTCACCCAATCACCTTCAAATTTTACCACAGAGTTCCTTTTTGAACTCTGCTTCTTTGTCCCCCTCTGCCAAATTTTCCCATTCTTTCACCCCGCTTCTGAAATCCTCATTTTTGCTTCCCTGTCTATTCGACAGTGTCCAAAACCTAGTCAAACCCCAATTACCCTTCATATTTTTTTCTAAGTCCAGATTTTCCTTTATTGAAGCAGTTTCTGTTTTTGTTTTCCTACCCAGTCAACAAAAAAAAAAACTCCTCGTTATGGTTGTCACCCGTGCAGGAGCAAATACCATGGAAGACACACTTGCAGCCATCCAAGCCAAACTCCAGGATCTGGATGAAAAATTTATCGGCATCCATCTTGAACATTCAGCTATGAACAACAAACGACAGTCCGAGTCTTCCTCAGACAATGGGTTCTCTTCTTCCAGCAATTTTCGTGGTCCGAAGCTTGATTTTCCTCGCTTCAATGGTACTGATCCAACTGGATGGATCTATCGTGCATAACAGTATTTTAGTCTGCATAATACTTTTGATGTCAACAAAGTTCCGCTTGCATACTTTCATTTGGAATAGGAAGCTCTTCAATGGTACCGTTGGTACATCAAGGCTCATGAAGAGCCAAAATGGCCAGACTTTTGCCAGCTCCTTTTGCAACGATTTGGTCCTAGTGCTTTTGATGACTTCATAAGAGCCCTCACTAAACTTCGCCAAATTGGCATTGTGAGAGAGTATCAAACCGAATTTGAGAAACTAGCCAACCACACTGAAGGATTGTCTGATGACTTTTACTGGAGTTGTTTTATCAGTGGTCTAAAGGACGCCATCTGCTCTGAGGTCAAAATGTTCTATCCCAACACAATGATGGAAGCCCTAAGGTTGGCTAAGTTTGCAGAAAACAAGATTGCATCCCAACAACACTCCAAGCCCACTTTTGTTCCCTTCCGAAATATGGGTTCTCAACGACCACCTATACCGCAGGCTCCTTGACCAACTCCTATCAAGCGTTTGTCTGAAATAGAGATGCAAGCACGCAGACAAAAGGGGCTTTGCTATAATTGTGATGAGAAATTCACTCGGGGACATAGATGTGTTCAGCAAAATCTCTATCTCTTAGATGTGGATTCTCCGCCTGCCTCTAAAATTGGTGACGAAGATCCAGAAACAATGGATGCTCTGGTTGACATTCAGGAACCGCCTATTGACCGTCCATCTCAGGATGACCAGCCAGAGATATCTCTCCATGCTTTAGCTAGAATCACCACCCCCCAAACAATGCGGGTCAGGGGTTACTTCAAGAAGCTTCCTCTTACAATACTCATTGATTCTGGTAGCACTCATAATTTCATTGACCCTCGGATCGCCAAACAAGCTGATTGTTTTATCCATCCTTGCTCCAACTTTGAAGTCATGGTTGCCAATGGGGGCACCTTACCTTGCAAAGGGAAGTGTTGAAATGTGCATATCTCTATGGGAGATTATACCTTGCGCTCTGACATGTTTGCCTTGACCTTAGCCGGATGTGATGTGGTTTTGGGCGCTCAATGGCTACGCACACTTGGCCCTATCTTATGGGATTTTGCTGAACTTTGGATGCAGTTTTCCCTCAATGGACAAAAACACACATTGACAGGATTACAACCAGGTTCTCTCAACATCATCAGTTCACATCGCATGGAAAAACTCCTCAAGAAGAAATCACATGGTGTCATGTCTCAGATCCATTCCATTCAAATGCAACCATCAGTGGTCTCCACTACTCCTTTGGATCTACAACAAATTCTGGATCGATATACAGGTGTCTTTGCTGAACTAGTGGGATTGCCACCCTCCAGGCCAGAAGACCATCATATTCAACTCCTTCCTGGCAGCGTTCCTCCCAACATTAGGCCCTATCGCTACCCATTTCACCAAAAAACGGAGATTGAAATGCTCGTTCGGGACTTATTGAAGCAAGGTATTATTCGCCCAAGCACTAGTTCCTTTTCTTCTCCAGTTATTCTTGTCCGCAAAAAAGAGGGGTCATGGCGCCTCTGCATTGACTTTCGAGCACTTAATCACCTCATCATCAAGGATAAGTTTCCAATTCCTGTTGTTGATGAGCTTCTTGATGAGCTTCATGGGGCTCACTTTTTCTCCAAGTTGGATCTTCGTTTTGGGTATCATCAAATTCGGGTTCATGAGGATGATATCCCTAAAACAGCTTTCCGCACACATGATGGCCATTATGAGTTTTTGGTCATGCCCTTTGGCCTCACTAATTCTCCTTCCACATTCCAGGCCTTAATGAATAAAATATTCCGACCCTACTTGCGAAAATTCATTTTGGTATTCTTTGATGATATCCTCATCTACAGTAAAACGTGGGATGAACATCTCCAGCATCTGGATCTTGTCATGCATTTTCTTTGACCATCATCTCCATGCCAAGCAGTCTAAATGTGTTTTTTTGAAAGAAGGAAGTTGAGTATCTCGGGCACATTATCTCAGCACAAGGGGTTCGCGTGGATCCTGCCAAAATCGATGCCATGAACAATTGGCCGCATCCTCAGACACTCAAGAACCTTCATGGTTTTTTGGGGTTGACTGGCTACTACCGCATGTTTGTCAAGGATTATGGGAAGATTGCAGCTCCATTAACTTCCCTATTGAAAAAGGATGCTTTTACATGGACACATGCTACTCAGTGTGCATTTGACAAACTAAAACAAGCTATGTGTACTACACCTGTTCTAGCTATGCCCGATTTTTCCAAGCCCTTCACTATTGAGAGTGATGCTTGCGGCAATGGACTTGGTGCTATTCTCCTTCAAGATGAACACCCCATTGCGTTCACCAGCAAAGCCCTTTCAGGTAAGAATTTAGCTGCCTCTACCTCTGAGAAGGAAATGATGGCTATTTTGCATGCAGTCCAGAAGTGGCGACCATACCTATTAGGGAATCATTTCTGCATCAAGACTGATCACCAGAGTCTGAAATATTTCTTGGAACAATGTGTCTCCTCCCCAGCACAACAGAAATGGGTTAGCAAACTCATGGGTTATGACTATGAGATCACTTACAAGAAGGGTAAAGACAATATTGTGGCAGATGCTCTTTCTCGCACATTTGATGCCCAAGGTTCTCTTTCAGCTATTTCTATGCCTGTTCCAAATTGGTTGCAATATGTTCAATAGGGTTATGTCAATGACTCTTCTTTATCTCAAATCATCCAACGCTTGACAAACAACCCTTATGCTGTACCACATTACTCTTGGGATGGTGCTTCTCTGAGATACAAGGGTCATCTGGTGCTTCCCCAGAGCACAGATCTTCAACAGGATGTCTTCTATGAACTCCATGCTTCTCCATCGGCAGGGCACTCTGGGTTCCTCAAAATGTATGAATGGGCACGGCGTAACTTCTTTTGGAAGGGCGTGAAAAGGATAATTCAATAGATGGTGGCCGAATGTGATACCTGCTAGTGCAATAAGGGTGAAACAACACTCCTTCCAGGATTGCTTGAACCCTTGCCATACCTACATGGATTTGGATAGATATTTCTATGGATTTCATTGAAGGGCTCTCTAAATCTGGCGGGAAGACAGTGATTCTCATTGTGGTTGATCGCCTCTCCAAATATAGTCATTTTTGTGCTCTCAGCCATCCCTATATAGCCTCCTCAGTCACTCAAATTTTCCTGGACCAGATCTTTCGTCTTCATGGCATCCCTTCTTCCATTGTCTCGGATCATGATGCAACTTTCACCAATCATTTTTGGACAGAACTATTTCGCCACACTGGCACCAAACTACAAATGAGTTTAGGGTATCACCCACAAACAGATGGTCAGACTGAAATTATCAATAAATGCTTGGAAACTTATCTTCGTTGCTTCACCTCTGAACAACAACATCAGTGGGCAAAGTGGCTCCCTCTCGCTGAATGGTGGTACAATACCTCTTACCACACTACATCTAAAATGACCCCATATGAAGCAGTCTATGGTCAGGCACCTCCAGTTATTCTTCCATACACCCCCAACAGTTCACCGGTTCAGGAAGTTGACACGGTCCTTCGAAACTGCGATCAAATTCTTCGCATTTTGCGGGACAATATTCACATGGCAAGAAATCACGTGAAGCAACAAGCTGATCAATACCGTTCTGAGCGCACTTTTCAAGTAGGCGATATGGTTTTTCTTCGTCTCTAGCCGTACAAGCAATCCTCCCTGAAACTCAAAGGCGTCATAAGCTCGCTCCAAATTTCTATGGGCCATATCGGATTCTTCAGAAGATTGGGTCCGTTGCTTATAAATTGAAACTTCCTCCTTCTTCCCTCATTCATCCAGTCTTTCATGTCTCTTGTCTGAAGAAAGTTCTTGGCACCAACATCGGTGGACAAATAATTTTACCCGAACTGGATAATGAAGGATCCATCCTTTTGGAGCCGGAGGCCATCCTCAATCGGCGCACTCGTCAGCTTCGCTCTCGCTCTATCACAGAGGTCTTAATTCAGTGGCACGACATGCAACCAGAGGATGCTACATGGGAACCACTCCTTCAGATTCAACAACAATTTCCACATCTAAAGCTTTGAGGCCAAAGCTTTTTTTAGGGGGAAGGGATGTTAGGAACCCATGTCTTTACTTTGTTAGTATATTGTTGTTGGATGCATATGCTTTGTAAGTCGTCTCGTAGTATTTGTTGATCAATAGTTTGTGTTATTGTTGTTGGTGCATATGATTTGTAAGTCGCCCATAGTATTGTTGATCCATAGTTTGTAGTGGGCCATGGTTTGACCCATAGTATTGGCACCTAGACTTAGTATATAAGTGTGTGTTGAGACCTATGAAGGCACCGTGAAGTTATTTGTATTGAGCTTGCTCAAAGGAGGTTGCCCCCTCGAAGTGGCCTGCGATCAATATAAAAGTGATTTCGAGTTCTGTCATTTCTGCTATTTCGCATATTCTTATTAATTAATTGTTGCAGGTGCTTCACATCAAATAATTATCCTAATTAATTTTATTATAAGTATTATGTTAATTTTTGAGCATCAATTCAATATACTCTAGGATATTTACGGAGAGAATAACATGTACAACATATCAATCAAATCAATCACAAAAAGCAATCACATAAGACAATAGACACACAGAGTTTCCTCGGGGGAAACCATAAAGGTGAAAAACCCCAACAGCTTCCTCAGAGATAGATAGAGCAATGATACAAAACAAAAGCATAAGAGATAGTCTCCTAGCAACAGCTTCTCCTCCTCCACTAGTGCGCCACTCTCCAATGAGTGTATAAGTGAGAAAGTGAATGATCAAATAGAGTGCCTCCCGCACTCTATTTATACTTGACTTGACTTGCCTAATAACCTTTTCTAGGTCGGCCTCAACTTAACCACATAATATAATGCTGACAGGGCCAACCCCCAATAGGGTGGTGTAATAATCCTTTAACCCACATGACTTATACAGGGCCGACCCCATCAAGGTGGTCTAATAACCCATCAAGTATAAGTTACGACACTTACAATGTAAATGACGTCACTTCCGTATAGAGGAATAATAACATCTCTATAGGAATACAATATACATATATGAAATACATTCCTAAGTTACATATACAGCAACACTCCCTCTTAACTAGGAAGGTATTTCTCGACACAGATCTGCTAGCACAAGTCTTCTTCTCTGGATCATCGTCACTGGATCATTGTCATCGTCATTGCTGCTGCTATCTCAATCAATCTCTAATCTGCTCGTCATATGAAGTTCTACAGAGCCATCCCTTTTTCATACTGGATGTAGGCCCACTGCCTGTAGGTCTTCATCATCAATGGCCATACTGTGGATCCCAGGACTTATTACGTGCGTCAACAAAACCTAGCTCAGACTATAGGATCTTTTTCATGTTGACTGTCACAAAACTTTAAAAGAGTGTCTTGCTTCCTGCAAGAACTCTAAAGAGCATCCCAGGACTGATTACGAGCTTATTGCTCAACCTATTGGATCTCTAGGACTGATTATATGTGACCCCACATAGCACAAAACCTTTAAAGAGAATCTTGCATCCTGTAAGTACTCTAAAGAGCATCCCAGGACTGATTACGAGCTTACTGCTCAACCTCTCGGATCTCTAGGGCTAATTACATGTGGTTAGGAAAAACCTTTAAAGAATGTCTTGCTTCCTGCAAGTACTCTAAAGAGCATCCCAGGATTGATTACGAGCTTACTGCTCAACCTCTCAGATCTCTAGGGCTGATTACATGCCTCTAGTAGCAAAACCTCGAAAGAGCATTCCAGGACTTATTTACGAGCTTACTGCTCAACCTATATGGATCTCTATATCCTAGGCTGTTACGAGCACACCACTCTACCTGTCCGGATCTTGAGGATCTTTTCTATGCTACATGCACAACCTGTCCACTGCCATGAAGTATCAACCTGATACTCATCATACATCATCCTGATCATCATCATAGCATCGTGCTGATGCATATCATGCAAAGCATCGTCCTGATACTCATCACACATGATCATCCTGATCATCTTCACTACATCATCCTGATGCATATCATCTGGAGCATCGTCTTGATACTCATCACACATGATCAACCTGATCATCGTCACTTCATCGTCTTGATGCATATCATCTGGAGCATCATCCTGATACTCATCACACATGATCAACCTGATCATCGTCATTGCATCATCTAGAGCATCGTCCTGACACTCATCATCCATGATAATTCTGATCATCGTCCCTGCATCTTCCTAATGCATATCATCTGGAGAAACATCCTAAAGCTCGCCATCCATGATCATCTTGATCATACAATGCATCTACCTGATACATATACAAATACATGATCCACCTGATCATATCAATGCATCTACCTTATACGTATACAAATACATGATCCAACTGATCATACAAAGCATCCAACATGATGCATATACATATACATGATCCAACTGATCATACAAAGAATCCAACATGATGCATATACATATACATGATCCAACTGATCATACAGAGCAGAAACTAGAGCATCGTCCTGATTCTTCATCACATAGCGCTTACATCCACAACCATGGGAAGGATCCTCCTCTCACCATGCTTGGAATGGCTCCTACAAATGTGTCCATCACTTCTTCCTCGAAGTGTTGTCAATCCGAAGAACACCAAGACTCTCTCTGAAGTATTCAAACTTCACTCTGGCTAGTGGTTTCGTCAACACATCTGCAACTTGCTCATCCGTCGCAACATACAGGAGCTTCACTGCTCCTCTCTGCACCATATCCTTGATATAGTGATATTTGATCTCAATGTGCTTCGACCTATTGTGGAACACCGGGTTCTCAGACAGCTTCACACAACTCTGGTTGTCACAAAAGATACCAGTAGCCTCCAACGGGAGATCAAATAACTCAGACAGTAGCTTCCAGATCCATACTGCCTCACAACTAGCCGAACAAGCTGCAACTTACTCTACCTTGGTTGTACTTAGTGCTATGCAGGACTGCTTCCTGCTAAACCAAGAGATCACACCTGATCCCATACTGAAGCAGCACCCAGAAGTACTCTTCCTATCTGCAGCACTGCCTTCCCAATCTGAATCAACATAACCCTCCAGGTTAAACTTTTGATTCACATCATACTTGAGCCCATAATCAACTGTACCCTTCAGGAACCTCAGAATATGATTTACAGCAACCAGGTGAACACCTCTCGGATCCATCAAGAACTGGCTCAATGTGTTCACCGCAAAGCAAATATCTGGTCTCGTATTTGTCAGGTACATCAAGGACCCAATCATCTGACGATACATCATGACATCAACCGGCTCAGATAAAGCATCACACATAAGCTTCAGGTTCGATGCCATAGGTGTGGCCATGGCTTTGCAGTCCATCATCCTGAACCTCTTCAGGATCTCTACTGCATACTTCCCTTGTCCAAGGAAGATCCCATCTGCACTCTGCCACACCTCCTTTCTTAGAAAATAGTGCATCATCCCCAAGTCTTTCATCTCGAACTCGGCATCAAGCTTCCTCTTCGGCAATCAATCTATCCTCACCTGTAACAAACAGGTCATCCACATACAATAGTAGTATCACTAGATTGCCTTCCACAACCTTGTAGTAAAGGTTGGAATCCACTTTACTCTTAGTAAATCCCAAACTGGATAGGAAGCTATCTATTCTGCTGTACCAGGTCCTGGGTCCTGTTTCAAACCATACAGGGCTTTCTTCAGTTTGCACACATGATTCCCTCTATCACGTGTCTCAAAATCGAGTGGCTACTCCACATACACTTCCTTTTCAACTACACCATATCCATCTGGTGTATCTTCCACTTCATCATTGCATCCAGAGCAAGTACTAATTTGATGGAAGTGTATCTGGCTACAGGAGCAAAATAATATTCATAGTCTATTCTTTCTTTCTGGGAGAAGCCACGAGATATAAACCTCACTTTGTATTTCTCTATGATGCCATCTGCAACATGCTTGATCTTGTAGATCCACTTGTAAGTCACAACAGAATTCCCTTCAGGTCTTGGGACCACATCCCAAACATCATTCTTCATGATCGATGGATCATGGCATCATTACTTCATCCCAGATCCTGGGAACTTCAGATTCTTCAATAGATAGATTTGTTGCTGAACAAATGTTGTAGTCCTTCTTTTGTAGGTACTCATATACAATCTTTCCTACAAAAACAAGTTAAATTGCATGATTAGAAACATCTCATAGTTTTCAGAACAAATTCTTACACATAAAGAAATATGTCATACAGTCATGCAATTATTTTAGCCAATGCTTCAATACAACACTTATCCATATCCCGTAACTTTCTAGATGCCTTCCAATCTCTACCAAAATATTGTTAAGAGTGTGCACAACTCCCAACATGTCAGCAAAGAGGTTTCATTCTAGATAAGTGGCAATGGAATGTTGTACAGTTCCATAGGCCACTTACCCATTACATGCATATTAGTGGTATACTGTTCATTAATGCAATTATTCTAATATGCATAATACACAACCTAAGTCTAGGAACATAAGCATATACATCATTGAACAATATTTATTTAAACAATCAAATATACAATAAATCACAATTCAAATACTTATCTTTGTTTGGGTGGACTCCCTCTCAATCTTTGCTTCATTGCAGGAACTACTGGAGTGTGCTCCCTCTTGATCTTTTCTTCCTGGATTACCTGTCCTTGAACTTATATCCATCCTCAATCACTATGCAGGCTTAATAGTATCATCTTCGTGTTATCCTTGAGATCTCATACATAATCATACATTCATTAGTATAATCTTAATACTATCAAAACACAATAATCTTAAACATGTATAGTCATGATCATTTCAAACACAGATAATAAGCATTAGCTTTCAAAGTTTCAAGGAATACTTCTCTTCTGGTTAGTCATATCATTAATCAAGGTAAGAGACATAACATTCATAAACCCTTCATTACTTAAACCTATAACTTCATGAATAATCATTATCAATCATACCAAGTATACTTATATAAGAGATCCTATCACAAGGTAGGATTCTAACTTGATATAGGAAAAACATACCTAGATTAATATGTTAGCTGGTTATGTCTAACATACCCACATGATGTCTTCTTGTTCTCTTAAATGACTTGTGCTAGTAACTTGCATATCTCATAAGTTAACCATTGTGGAACCAAATTATACATACCTCTATGTGATCCATGACTATGGATGAGTCTTTGTCTTCATGTCACCATGGTCTTGATCTAGGACTTGATTTGTACCTTCATGTTAGCAGATAACATTCTCCTCACACAACACCACAGTGCATTAGTACAATCATAATACAAGCATAAGTGTCATAACCCTAATCAATGAATGTCTTCTATCATGCATTCATACTTTTACTAGGGTGATAAGACAAGTCTAAAATTAAACAAGACTGTTACTAAACTCAATAACATGAAGACAATCATATTATAAACTTAATCCTGAACAGATTTCAAAACATACCTGTAAGTCATACCTGTCAGATTGCTTGTAGTAGTTGTTGTTTTTGTTCCTTTTGTTCTTAGGACAATCTGAGGAAAAGTGTCCTCTCCTTGGTATGTGTTGTGAGAGCTTGATCTTCATTCCCCATCTTTTCTTCTCAAGCTACAATCCGAGCTTCTTCCTATGAGCATTCTTCCCATAGCCTACTGAAAGAGATAAGTTTCTTCCTAGCACAAATTCCTTGGATGAAGGAATCCCATGACCTAGGAAGGCCATTAAGAGTGGTCATTACCACTTCTCCATTCTCTATAACTTCTCCCACAGCTTCAAGTTGTTCTTTTATCTGGGAGACCCTTGAGAAATAAGACTGCATGGTCTCTGCATTCTGGAACTTGATATTCTTCAATTGAGTCCTCAAGGTCATCTTCCGATTTATATTCTTCCCTTCAAATAGCTTGGTCAAGGAATCAAACATCTCCTTAGGTGTCTTCAGAGATGAGATGGTTTTTGATAGAATCAACAATGATCATTTTAGCCTTGACTAAGTTCCTCTTGTGTAAGGCCTTAGTCTCTTCTCCCTCTGGGACAGGAACCCCTTCACTTATGTAGGTGTCCAACCCACTCTCTTCTAGAATTAACCCAATCGTATACTTCCATGCTCAGAAGTTATCATCCCCTTCAAGCTTATCCTCAAGCTTGGTGTGGTGAGACATTTTAAAGAGTAATTCAAATGAAATAGAAAATATTTAGGTCTTACCACTTGATTTGCAGAAATATGGATCTAGAGCTGGATTAGGGTTTGTCAGAGAAACACCAATGACTCCTTTAGATGAACTACGAGTGACATGGTTTGCACTCTAGCTTTTTCGTAATCAAACATTACTCAAGATTCTCATCTATCCAATGAATGATAACTTGTGACTATTATTCAAGTAAACAAAGAGAATATGATGTACATAGTATTATTTCAATTAGCTATTTTTTGTGTGGAAATGTTTGTGCCAATGCCCAAGGTTGAATTCCTCTTACTCTAGTTGAAAACTATTTAATTGGGACCATCATCTGTCCAATACATTCTGAACACTTGTATTTTGAATTATAATCAAACAGATGAAAAAATAATGTTGTACAATAACCAATTCAAATCCTAACATCACTTCACCACTCCCCAACACTTTTGAATATAACTAACAACTCACTCCAACAATCTTTATTACTCCTCTATTGAGCATAAAAAGGAATGTCCCAAACAATATCAATAGGAAGAATGGTTTACTTATCAACTTTCTATGGCCATCATCCAGAGCTATCAAAAAATTCAAAGGAAAAGGAATGAGAACAGTCTCAATCCCAACCATAACCATGTGAATTCAATCCACCATTACAACTCATATATATATATATATATGCATATCCAACAATTAATGCACAAAATACAAACTAATAGAAGTTAAGCGATTTGCTTGATGCAACTTGACAAAGCAACAATATGACAAATGATTGATTAATCTGACTTCCCTTTGCGATGGAGAATGTGCAATAAATAAATATATTAAATAAATTTTGTTGAAACCCATATGTTGTCTATAGGAAACCATTTAACGAATAGTCAAAGGAGAGTAGTGACACACTTACCTAGTGTTGTGTATGACCTATACAGATAGCCTCAAAGGATCAACAACCATTGCATACATGTTGTTGGAGGTGTGTACAACCTTATATAAGGTTTGTTTGTTGCGAATAGGCATGCCTCTTCTCATCAATGACCTCATTGGGCATTGAATTGTTGTTCTTAAGAGAAAAACATAAATTTAGTTAAAATATTGTAACAAACAACTTTTCATAGCCATTGATCTAAGAATTTAGATTGGAATGGATGGTTCTCATCTCAGAGTAACTGTTGTTGTCATTCATGCTAATGGAAAAAAAAATTCTAAGTAAAACTAACAAAATTATAGTATGGGATTCTTCATTATCACCATGAATACAACTAACAACAACAATTAATCATAGATAAGAAGTAATAATCACATGCATAACTATACAACAAAACCAGAGAGAAATCTCAAAGTAATTCATGACAAAATGGAAATCATCATTACCTTGAAAACCCATATAGGAAAACTAACTTTGAATGGTTGTTCAGTATTCATTTCAATAGTCTCAAGTTACAATGCAACTCATGGCTCTATGGCGACTCAACAATTTCCACATCCAGTTTGATCTTCTACATCCTCACTTCTTCGCTAACAAAATTCCTGTAATATCCTCTTTTATATCCTTATTATTTTGTAAATGTAAATGAATATTGTAATTTTTTTTTTGGTGAGGATCTCAAGGCCAAGGCCCCACCAGTAAACCTTGTAATTTATGTGGTTTAATTCCTAAGTTGTAAATTGTAAACTTAGGAGACTAAAGACAGTGACGCAATTAAATGACGGGCAACTAAATCCACTAGGAGGAGAGGTAAGGTTAAGGGAATCCTTGAGAATCTAAGTGATGATGTCTAGGAGCATTTATGATGCCTTTGAGTAACATAATTATTTGGTTGGGGGTTTAAAGAGTATAAATAATCTATGATTATTACCTTAAGACTTTTATATGACATTCTAAGTTGAGGAAAATAGCCTTTCGATACAAGCGAATAGGAAACACTTATTATCTATGCATTAGCATGACGCTATATGTTACAGATGATTTTCAAATAATTATCCTAATTAATTTTATTATAAGTATTATGTTAATTTTTCAGCATCAATTCAATATACTCTAGGATCTTTACGGAGAGAATAACATGTACAACATATCAATCAAATCAATCACAAGAAGCAATCACATAAGACAATAGACACACAGAGTTTCCTTGGGGAAAACCATAAAGGTGAAAAACCCCAATAACTTCCTCAGAGATAGATAAATCAATGATACAAAATCCAAGCTTAAGAGATAGTCTCCTAGCAGCAGCTTCTCCTCCTCCACTAGTGCGCCACTCTCCAATGAGTGTATAAGTGAGAAAGTAAATGATCAAATAGAGTACCTCCCGCACTCTATTTATACTTGACTTGACTTGCCTAATAACCTTTTCTAGGTCGGCCTCAACTTAACCACATAACATAATGCTGACAGGGCCGACCCCCAATAGGGTGGTCTAATAACTCTTTAACCCACATGACTTATATAGGGCCGACCCCATCAAGGTGGTCTAATAACCCATCAAGTATATGTTACGACACTTACAATGTAAATGAAGACACTTCTGTATATAGGAATAATAACATCTCTATAGGAATACAATATACATATATGAAATACATTCCGAAGTTACATATACATCAACATATTAATCCTATTCCAATAAGAGAGTGTTAGAGAATAACAAGCTACTGTTTAACATGACACTATCTAAAGTTTAGAGTTGAAACAAAGCCAAAAGATATTTGGCACATAGTTATGATAACAAGTATCTAACTCGACTTAGGAGTTAGATACCCTTAAAGTACTAAGGAGAAACTAAAACTTATTATGCATAAAAGGGATCATATCATGTTTATTCTTATATAGATAAGGGACAATTGATTATTTCCCTAAAAGTAACAAGATAAAAATTTTGAAACAAGTAATAGATTTATACACTAAATAATTAAGAAATATATTTTACAATATATATATATATATATATATATATATATATATATATACATTAAGAAATATATTTTACAATATATATACATAAGAAAATACACATAACTATTACACCATTTTAAAGCTTGAAAAACCATTGTGAAGGAGCGAGCTCTCCATGAGGGATAACTAGATTTCCTCCACCTACATAATTGGCATTAATTACAAGTTACTCGGAAGAGAACTGGGCGTTAAAAACTATGTGATTTTACCCCCTTTTGTTTACTGATTGTTTCCTAGACCTAACCAGAAGAGCCACAACCTCTTTGTTATAGGAGTTAAATCCAGATGGCTTGGAGAATAACTGGAAATAGTTTTTTTCTTCTAGCGAAAAAAACTACTATTGATATTCAAAATAGAATCAAATAGTACAATGATGTTCTTGATTCTTTGACAACTGGAAATAGTTATGAGGGAGATCTTCTCCAGAATGGAGGCGGTCTTTCCAGGATATAAAATTATTATATATAGTCGCATTGGGAGGCGAACAAGGGGAGATATGGTATCTGCTTTAGATGAGCAACGATTGCATTAAGTTGAACGAGTTTTTTCATTAGGGCTTCATTCTTACATTGGGTCGAACCAATCTCTGCAATAGAGTTCGTAGGATTCTTCACAAAGGGATAACACAAATCGCTTGATCCTTTTGCATTGTTCCTGTTTTGAATTCATATGTGATTATCCCATTTGAGATATCTCTGCCATCGTAGATCTTATGGGGAAGGGACAGCATAAGCTTGATCCCAGGATTAGTTTGATGTTATATATATATTTTTATATATGTTTTGAGATATCTCTTCCATCGTAGATCATTTGGGGAAGGGACAACATAAGCTTGATCCCAGGATTAGTTTTATGTTATATATTTTATATATGTTTTGAGATATCTCTGCCAACAATTGATCCATATTGGATCTCTATTCATATCTAGTGTTGTCGTCGATTGATCCCTATTGGATCTATGTTCATATCTAGTGCTGTCGTCGATTGATCCCTGTTGGATCTTTGTTCATATCTAGTGCTGTCGTCGATTGATCCCTGTTGGATCTCTGTTCATATTTTATTGCTACCATCGATTAATCCCTGTTGGGATCTTTGTTCATATTTATTGCTGCCATCGATGGGTCCTATTGGGATCTATGTTCATATTTATTGATGACGTCGATGGATCCCTATTGGGATCTCTATTCATATTTTATTGTTGCCATCGATTGATCCCTTTTGGGATCTATGTTCATATTTATTGAACTTCCATCGATTGATCCTTGTTGGGATCTCTTTTCATATTTATTGTTGTCGTCGATGGATCCCTGTTGGGATATTTGTTCATATTTTGTCGCTGCCATCTATTGATACCTGTTGGGATCTCTGTTCATATTTATTGTTTCCATCGATGGATATCTGTTGGTATCTCTGTTCATATTTATTGTTGCCATCGATGGATCCCTATTGGGATCTATGTTCATATTTTATTGTTGCCATCAATTGATCCCTGTTGGGATCTCCGTTCATATTTATTGCTGTTGTCGATTGATCCCTGCCGGGATCTTTGTTCATATTTATTTTCGTCTTCGATGGATCCATGTTGGGATCTCTGTTCATATTTTATGCTGCCATGATTGATCCTTGTTGGATCTCTAGTTTATATTTTATGCTTCCACGAAAACGTTTTGATTCCTGATTGCATATCTGCATATATATGTTGCCACGAAAACGTTTTGATCCCTGATGTAAATCTTTGTACTGCGTAGATCCTTGTCAAATGCCTTGGATATTTATATAATGTAAATATCTGTAATGCGTAGATCCCTAGAAAAAATGCAGATAGTATATTATTTATATATAGATCTAGTTTTGTTAGTTATATTAACTAGATCTGAGAGATCTCTACAATCACATTGATCCATGAAATTTTTCTCAGTCATTTATATTTATTTTATATAGATCAAATAGATCTCTGATGCGCAAAACTCAATTGTTTATATTTGATTTAGATCAGAGAGAGATCTCTAAAAACGCTTTAAAGGCTAGGTTACATATATATTAGATATTTGTAAGAGTGGGAAGTATGTATGTGGATTATCATAGTTGATCTACAAAACATGTTATATATATTTTGGTCTAAAGCTTTGTGGCATAATCTATAAATACTTGGCCTTAGTTATCAAAACCTTTGACTCAGAGAGTAGGTGATAGCATCATCGGTTTTTAACTAAGGTGAATTGAAAAATAAAGTGTTGCAAGTTAAATTTGTTAATTACTCATTGGCATGGTTAAAGGAAAATAAAATCTCTTAATGAGTTGATTGTTATATAGACCTTAGAAGACTCCCCTTAGAAAAATTCCTGTAAAGGGTTGAGACGTCTTGGTTATCAGTTATCCTTCCCTAGTGGATCCATTGTCAGCTCGGGAGTGGCCTCTCGGTGGCAGTAATGTACACTAGACAGAGTGTCAGACGGTTGGGAGGAAAGTTGCAGTCACGTCTTTAGTCGGTTAGTCTACATTATAGCATGGCCATTTATGTCAATGTATAAGTGTATATTTTTTTCAAGTGACTCCTTGGTAAATGATAATTCATTGTTAGTCATGTTGTTTCATGTGATAAATGTCGATGGCCATTTAGATTTTTTTTTTTTTGGTTCATGCACATTTAAGTTTACCACTTATGAGTAAGAATTTCATGAAGATGTTCAAGGTAAAGTTAGTAATATTTGAATATGAGCTAATATACATATGTTATATGAATTGTTTGACTTATATAGTTATCAATTTGTCGAAGCAATTTACTATTATTAAACATGGTGTACAATTGTAATGTTTTCCCTTTACATATAATTGTCCCAAGTGAAATAAAAGAGGTTGTATAGATATTATTTAATATGATAGGTGAATTGACGTTGTATAAGTGTTGGTAAACAAGGTTCATAAGAGTATTGATTGTAGGAAAGATTGAAATAAATGATTATGCATGCTTGAATATTTCTTTTATGGATAACTAATCGTCATTTTATTGATGCAAGGATGGCGGAATTTTGGTCCTTAACACAAATGAAGTTCATTATAAGTCATGGTGAAATTTAATGTCATATGAAAACCTATTTCGGGTAGAAGCATGGGTTTGTAAAAAGTAGATACTCTTAAGGAGTTAATAATATTTGTTTAGAATGCAAATGATACTTATAATAGGTAGACTCTTGGTAAAGTTTTCCATTAAAATATTATTTTATAGTGGATGTGCATCAATAAAGGAAGTGTGTTTCTTCTTAGTTACTCTAATACTAGGTTACAATTAAAAGAATGTAGGAAACTTAAGAATTAAAGAAGTGAAAGTTGAAGAGAAAATAGCTTATCTCATATCTTATTTATATGAAGTCTTTTTTAATATAACTTATCTTTATTGAAGTTAGTTGAATTCATAGCTCATCTTTGTGAGGCCAATTATATGAATACATATATGCTTAGTTCTTTTCTAGAGAACCTTATAAACTTAACTTATCCTATTTTAAGATTTTAATTCAGATGGAATCCACTGAATAACTACTTTGCATTTGTAAATAGTATGATAGAGAGTTAAGTGATCAACATGCTTTTTTTTTTAAATTCACTAAAATACTAACTTGGATATTTGGGTTTGTTACAATTCCATTTGAGAGTGTATTTACCATAATATATAGTAAAATATGGGGTAATGGGAAGGCCATAAGACTTGACCTTTCATTTCTCATTCTTAGTTCTTTTCTCTCATGTTTTCATTTAATAATTTTTCTTCTCTCTTTTCTTTTCTTTGATTTTTAAAAAAAGTGCATCAACACTTTCTTTTTATTTAACCTTCATTACTTGCCAATTTCATTTTGTGTACTAGGCTTACAAATCATTCATCTTGTTCATATCCATTTCGTATCAACGCCACATTTCTTATACATTGAAAACTAGTCTCTATAGGAAGTCATATAGAAAGAATCTCCAAAGGCTATCAACCATGCACTCTACCTTGCATGGGTTTTCAAGGCTACAACAAATGAATCTCCACCATTATCCTAAGAATATTTTTCAGACTCATCGCCAGAATAATTTTTCCGTTCTTATTTGTTTTCCCTTCCTTGTACTCTCTTCTCAAATGCCCATCCTTGTCGTAGTTCCAACATTTGGCCTTGGACTTTCTAGAAAACTCAAGTATCCGTTAAAATTTGGATCTACCATTTTCTCTCTTCTTGTCTTTCTTTTTCAATCTTCCACAAACAACCAAAGCCTCATTGATGGAATCAACATAATACATTAATATTAATATTAATATTAATAAAATAAATAACATTAATATTAATATAATCACTACATTTTAAAAAATGTGAAGTAAATTGTTTAATATGTTAATATTAATATAATATAGAGTATCTGGTCAACTTCCCTCAATGGTTTAATGTGTTAATATTAATATTAATACAATATGTTAAGTCAATTGTTTAATGTGTTCATATTAATATTAATATAATATAGAATATCTTGTCAACTTCCATCAATTGTTTAATGTGTTAATATTACTATTAATACAATATAGAGTATCTTGTCAACTTATTGTTTAATGTGTTAATATTAATATTAATACAATATAGAGTAATGTGTTAGTATTAATATTAATATTAATATTAATATTAATACAATATAGAATATCTTGTCAACTTATTGTTTAATGTTTTAATATTAATATTAAAACAATATAGAGTATCCTGTCAACTTATTGTTTAATGTGTTAATATTAATATTAATACAATAAAAAGTATCTTGTCAACTTCATTTTGAAAATATGGACTCTATGTAAATGGATCTTACAACTTTTTATTGTAACTAATACACCTATATGAACATGAAAATGGATCTCATTGTTTAATGTGTTAATATTAATATTAATATAATATAGAGTATTTTGTCAACTTTCATCAATTGTTTAATATGTTAATATTAATATTAATATAATATAGAATATTTTGTCATTCATGTGTTGTTAATACTAATACTAGTATTAACACTGAGTATCTCGTCAACTTCATTTGTTGTTAATACTAATACTAGTATTAACACTGAGTATCTCGTCAACTTCATTTTGAAAATATGGATTCTATGTGAATGGATCTTGCAACTTTTATTGTAACTAGTACACCTATAGGAACGTGAAAATGGATCCCATGACCCTTTAAACATTACACTTTAATAGGAAAAATCAAACCAATCAAACTATCCATTGAAACTATTATTATAAAAAGAGAGAATCTATTTTAATTCATTGTCATCTTAGAGATATCAAATCTTTTAAAACTATCAACCATGTTGTTAAGATACAAATACTTCAAATAAATCTAAAACATATAAATATATAATATACCAAAAAGACATATTTTTAATGAATTAAAGTTATACAATTGTTACACCAAAATCAATATAATATATTTATCATATTTCTACTTGTACTTTGGAGATTAGAGATTAAGTACAATACCTAGATGTTTTTCTTCACTACAATACCTTAAGGTTTTCTTCACTTTGTACTTGTACTTTAGAGAATACCTTGATAACTTTCTTCACTTATATACGTTAGGGATAATCATCTATAACTAATCCAGCTATTCACTTTTTATCATAAGAATGACATCTTACTAGGTTTAACAACATATTGTACAATATAGTTTTTTAATCAACTATAAATTGGGAAGTTAGGTTGTGATCTTCTCCTTCTCCATCCAAGTTCAAATATATTTCTAAACATGTACGGCTATATTATCATGATATTTGGATTCTCTTCAAAAATGTCAATTCTCTTCATTAAAAAAACATTGTATAATATATATTATTCCATGGTTTTACTTTAAACCATATATTAAGCTTTTTTTTAATTATAGCGATAGGTGTTTTTATTTTAGAATTTGGGATGGACTAGAGCCTATGCTTTTTCTAGATTACACGAGGATGAGACAAGTGTATTATTCTGATTGATTTTATGGCAGTCGTTAGAAATTCGAAATAAGCAATTATAAAAAAAGAATATAAGAAATAACTGATAGCTATGATGGATAATTGTTAGCTGATGCATGGATAAGAGACAGTTCTTTAATAGACGACTAGTTTGTTAAAAGTTAATTCACGTAACTAGAATGAAGAACAACTAACTTATTTGTGGTATTTAACTTGTAACCTATCAATGTTCAATAATAATGCAAATACGTGTTCATTTATTTTTGATATATATTGAATATTTATACAAAACATTAAATATTATATAATTTTAATATAATAAATTTTTTGTATTAAATTTTTTGTTTTTAATAATATTACAAGTGCACATTTAATTTATCTTCAACATATTGAGTACTTATACGAAACTTTAAATATTATATAATTTTAATATAATAAAATTATTTTCAGTGTACTATTAAATATTATATAACATAAGTGGATTTAATTGTTAACAATATGGATTTAATTGTTATGTCCCCGAAGGGGATCATCTATTTATCGCCAAGAACCTATTAATTTGGGTTTAGGCTCTATAATATTTTGCTTTGACTATAGTTTGTCTATAGTCTAAAATATTTATTATATTAAATGGAATTATTAAAAAGCATTTTTTTGAAATTTTATTGGATACAGGACATTGACGTCGTCCTCGTTTTTTGGTGCCCAAGAGGGGGCGACGAGATGACATCAGGTCATGCCCAGAGGACATACATAGTTACAGGTCTTGGGCAGTGCTTTACATGTAATGAATGAATCCTCTTTTGCTGGCATCATGGCGGGTTTAAATTCAATCTAGGTTTGGTTTTTGATTTTTTCCATGATCTATTCTGTGTGCCATGTAAAGCAAAATCTGCATGCCCTAACAAGCACCTAGACCTGGCATCACCTCGATAGATGGCATGCGGTTTTCGATGGAGTAGGTGCAGTGAAATCAAGGGAAATAACATGTTATCCTGCATTTGCATGCCTTGCAATTGTAGTATCAACCCTATAGTTGTAGCATCAACAACCCACGGCTCCAAATTGACATACGACGGCTGGTTTTAAAGTTTCACGGTCCATTTCGATGGAGTCACACAGTCACTGTCAGGATTAACTTCCCCTAGTCACCTCCTTGTACAATTCACAAATCATGGGAATGCATGGTTTGAGCTCTCGACTTTGCACCAATAGTATCACAGTGTGATTGTTATCTCTGTCACAACTCGGCTCTATAGAATTTTACAATTGCCCCACAACCTTTGTAGGTGTAATATGGGGTCTCTCATCCCATAGCATGTTATGCTTGCTAGTGTTTGATCTCTGTTTGTTCTTATCATTCTGTTTGTCTGGGGAATTGTTGTCGTTTCCCCAACAAAGAGTTTAACGACATCCATGGTTCGATTTCAATGATTCACATACCATTAATGTTTGATATAAAAACAAGGGTTTTTTATGAGGGAAGCTCCACTGAAGACTGATGAGAGACATGTGTTTAAGGTTTTAATGCACTTGTTGCTCGCCTCTGTATTTTTTACTCCAGTTTGGTGAGGGGTTTATTGTTGTTTTGGAAAGTTTCGTTGCCGGACGATGGAGGCCATCCTTGGTTTGTTGTTGTAGGGCTAGGCCAGATGTTGTTTCTAGTGTTTGTGTTTAATGTGGTCGTGCTTTTGGTATGGAAGAAGAGCCTTTCGCCGTGGCTTGTGTTATTGTTGTTTGAAGGGTGGTAGAATTCCACAAGTTGTTATTCTTGCTCAACTTTAATATTGTTGGCCTTCGGCATGGAGGATACTAGATGGTCTTGTTTCACTGATAAGATGGGCGACCTATCCCCGTGCACCTTTTTTGGTTATGGAGGTTTCGAGGTCTAGGTCCTTATTTTATGGGGTTGGTGGTTGCTTTGGATTTTTTTGAATTTCTTTTTGTGGTTTCGCATTCCGTTGCTCTTGGTTTTCTTTGGCGCAGTTGTCTGGTGTGGTTGGTGTGTCCGCCACTCGCTTCCTGGACATGGGTTCAAGAGTGGGGTACTAATTCCTCTTCATCGGCATCGCTTCGTTCATGTGTTGCAGCTGAAAAAGAGAATTGTCTGTGACTTCCCTAGTGTTTTTATTGTGGCAGTTTGACAGGTGAGTCATTCTATGCTCTCGTGCTGTTGGAGTCTGGATTTTAGAATGCATTGTGATTTTGCAAATATTCTTAGCAGATAGAAGCATATAATTAGTATCGTGTTTTGTAAGTGTTTCTAGGTTTCAACTATTGGGTTAACCGATAATATAGGTATTTTGTTTTTTATTATGATTTTTTTGTCCTTGTTTTTTGTTTTTTGATTTGGTGGCGAGCTGGCATCGCATCCTTTCAAGAATAAAAACATAGCACTCAGTTCTTCAAGGTAGGGTTGGAATTTGGATTCATTTTTGCCCGTCGTATAAATTTTTTTTGACGTTTTTGGTCTTTATACTCCCCATCAAATAACGTTTTGTATAAAATTGTAACCTTCAACAATGAAATTTTAATGAGAAATTAACCTTTCAGTAATAAAGTTTTAATTAAAAAATTACCCTTAACTCTTATTATTGTTTATAGTAAAATTGGATTACAAGAATCCAATTTTAATCTTAAATACATTCCTTGTAATTTTTTTTTGAAAATTCAACATTGTATGCCAATTCTCTCTTTGGTATTCTGTGATCTATGAAACCATAACCACGGTGTAATTTGGAACTTTTTAATTTTGGGGATGGATATGCTAAGGGCCCTATTTGGTAGTGTTTATTAAAAGGCTTTGGTTACATAATTATTGACCGATGAAGCAGTGTATTGAAATAAGTAGCATAACTTCTAAAGAACAAAACTAAACTTGAATATTTTTAGACATAACTGTAATCATGATGATACAAGAGCAGATTTTAAATTATTTTTGGATTCTCCAAAAATCAATAAAATATTAAAAACTATCAACTTAAAAAAAAATTTAAATATAATTTCTCATTTGAGAAAAGACAGAAGGCATACCAGTTTTTAGTCCTTGAGTATACCAATGGCTAAATATCAATGGCAAAAAAGAAATGGTCGAGTGAATTTGAAAAAAAAAAGAGCAAATTAGCAAATTTGAAAAAGAAAATTGCAGAATTTTAACTCATGAATTTAAGAGAAAGCTAGTTCCTTACTCTGTTCTTGAGCAACAAGATCATGAACAAAAAATAGACTACCCTTGTGTTTCTAGAAAAAAAATATAAATAGAATATGACTACCAAAAGCACAAAATCCAAATAGGGAAAATGCCATGTTTACTCGGGATAAATTGTGAAGTAAAATTCAATTATTCAAATCACAAAATCAAATTTAAAATGTAATTTGCAAAATGTATTTCTTGTGTTGTATTGTATTTCTTGGGCAATAAATTATGATGAAGTATTACCCACCCAAATATCAACATTATATACCTAAAATGTCATCCCCATTATTTGAAACAAAAAATTTGAGAGGCTTTTAACAATACCTGGCCACTGGTTTCAAACTGACAGAGATTGCGTAACAACGCCGAAAACCCAACTGTGACATGAGGCACTCCATGGTGTCGACCCAACTGTGGCATGAGGCACTCCATGGGGTCCAATCGACCCTTCAGACCGAGGATTACAGCACTCCCCATACAGAAATCTTAGCGCATTTTCCATGGAATATCAGCATTATTGGATGTGCATATGCTTTTCAGCCCAAAATATCAAATCATGGAGCTTGAATATATCTTTTTCTCGAAGAATGAAGTAAATGCAATCATGGTAGGGACTCTCAGATCAGACAAACTACAAGTAATCTGGTCCAATGTTGCAAGCATGTAAACTGCAAGTATGTAAATTGCACTAATATAATCATGTTCACTGCCAGTTGCAACTTCAAAGCGTGAACGTTGTGATTCAATCCGATTAGGTCCACTCGAAGAAGTTTCTATCACCTTGCTTTAACGACAAAACAGAGGAACCAAGGGCCAACCAAGGGCAAATGCAGAGGACATTTTAAATTCAAGAATGAGCGCGAAAGGAGTGAGGTATGTAGATGCAGCAATAAATGTTGCATCCTCATTTCTCTGGATTTGAGTCCGTATCTCGCTAGGCATTGACAACAGTTTGACCTCCTTCTATCTTTTCGGGTATGGGTGTTATGTTTAACAGGTTTTGTATCGAACGGGGCTGTTTTTGAACGGGTATCTTGTTTACGGGGGCCCTCTCTATCCGGTATCCATTGATGTGTGACTTCTCCTATAAGCGGTTATCCGGTGATGGGGCTTTCCCTCGTGGTCTGGCAGTAAGTCCTTCTCTCCTTCCTCTTGTTATCTAGGGCATTCCGTGAACTCCATCCACCTTAAACACGGGTTTCCAAGTATTGAAAACAAGTTATCCATTTCCCTGCATTCATTCATGGGTTCAACCATCCCACTCCCATTCAGCCCGCCGTTGTTTTCTTTGTAGGACCAGCAGCCCAGCCATTGACAACCGTTTGTGTCACTGTCACATAGAAACGGTGGAGGAGCGAGAGAGGATGGAAGGGTCGGATTACTATCACCTTACAAACTAAAACTAATACTAATGACGTTTTATAAAACTCGTTGACCGTCAAAAACACGTTTTTGTTAATTAGTTGCACGTTTGACTGGACGGCTTGAAATTTTTTTTACCTGTATTTAACGGGCAAAATGCCCTGTGACGGGCAAAATGCCCGTCAAATTCCAACCCTGCTTCAAGGTACTTTGAAATGGATTTCCATTTACGAAGATTCAAAGTAATAGTAAGTGTAGTGGTGCTTTTCTCCATTGCAGGTTTGCTCCGTCGAGGCTGTTCCAGTTGATGGTGGTGCCCTAATATCTGGTGGTTCTGGAGCGGCATTCGGATTTGACACCTGCTATTTGCGTTAAGAGGTTTATGAATTTTTCAACATTTCCTTCTGTTGCTTCCTCTGCCGCTAGGAGAAAGTCCTCCAGTATCCTCTGGTATCTTCTTTCATATAGTTTATTACGATCAAGAATAATATATGATTGTTTTGTAGCGATTTCATTTTAGTGAACTAATCATAGTCCATTTACTGTGATTTCTTTTGTAAAATCGCAGAAGGCAAAAATGGAAGCATTCTCTTGCCATCACCGCCACCAGAGGAAAGCCGTCGAATATCGAGTTGTTTCTCCTTCATATGTTTACAATGATCAGGAATATACCGTTTTGTAAATACTTCAATTTGGTGGACAATAATATAGACAATTTACTGATATTTCTTGTGCAAATTTGTAGAAGTCAAGGTGCTTGGGATAAATTTGGGCAGAATAGCTTCTCACTTGGATTAACTACAACCATAGGCCTTTGGAAGTGTTATTTTCCCTCTTATCTGAAACGAAAGGAATGGATTTCTAGAATCAGAGGTCCTGATATTGTGAAATTATTTGGTGTTAAGGATCTAAGACGCTACTGAATAGCTTGTGTCTTGTGATTTGTTCACCTGTTTTTATATCATAAGATTTAATAAAGACCCCGTGATTTTTGTAGCAGCTGAAATATTTGTTTAGCAATACATTCGTTGGATGATTATATGCAACAAGATAGTCTCAAGCTAAGTCGAAGTAATGGTTATTGAAAATATAATAATAATATAAAACCAATAGTTGTTATCATGGCATACTTAGAGACATGAACTTGATGGGCACTCTTCCTTCAATTTTGACACTCAACTGCGTTAGGTGCTGTCATGTACCCACCAGCTGACCCAATAAGAGAGGGAACATGATAACCATCTGTGGGGATTTTCATAAGACTCAGCCTAGTCATTAGCATCACATGAATAAAAACATTGGTGTGCAGATACAAATTAGGAAAAATGCACAGCAGAATTGAAACTAATCCACACACAATTCATGCCCATCTAGCATATCAAAACAGTCATCAAATTAATGCATTGCAGAAGTAAATACACAGACAAAAAACACTTATCTTCATTGTGTAATTGTTCCAAGCAACTAGCTATGTCGCTGCAACATTCCACCCAACCGTAGGCTCTTCTACAGCATATACTGATTCCGTCCGAAGGCCACCCCCGAGCCGGGCATGATATCTACAAGGAAAAAGGGGATTTCAAACTCATACATAGCCAAACAGCCAAATAGTCATTTGGATCTAAGCCAAGCCAGACCACTGTTGGGTTTATCAGGATAAATCTGAACCCTCTTCAATTGTGGATGCTTCCACTCAAGTTCAAGCCAAAACAAAGGAAATCCATTTCAACTCCAACAATCTCCTACACACAGAAACTCATAAACTGGGCATGGGTACACATAACAACAACATCTCAAGTATTGGGTATGAAAGAAAAACGTGGGCAACCCAAAACGAAATGAGGAATGGGGAAAACAACCCTGGAAAGGAAATTTTTGTTTTCAAAAAACGTTTGGGGACAACCCAGGAGCAAAAACGACCTCCATTAAACCCCCAATTCGTGGATCTCTTCTCCTAGCCACTGTGCTAACCAAAACGAGTTTGCAGGCATGGAAAAAATGCAGGAAACGGTAAAAACGTGGAGGATAAAACCCCAACAAGCCAAAACGCCCAGCAGGCTTCAAATAAAAACGCCCAACAAGCCAAAAACGCCCAACAAGCCAAAAACGCACAGCAAACTCCCAAAAATGCCCAGCAAGCTAAAAACGCCCAGCAGGCTTCAAGAAAAACGCCCAGCAAGCTCCCCCAAACATGAGAGGGTGAAGTCTGACTATGAAGAAAAATGGCTTGGGAAGGCAATTCGTGGGAGTTTTCTTTCCCAAGAAGGAGAAAAACGTTTTCCATGAGGGTGGCTTGCCCATACTCGAATTTGGATAGCCATACCTCCCCAATTCCCAAGGCATTAACTTCTTCACCCACCTCTTGGGAGAAATGAATGATTGGGCATCAAAATCCACATGGGTAGTTGATGGTTCATGGGTTCTATCATTGACACTTGGCTTGACTTGATTGGCTCAAGGGTTTGAATATTTCCCTCCCAATTCCTTGAAATATCATGCCCCCATCTCTTATTGCATTGCATAGCTACTTGTGGGCATTTATATTAAAATGCATATTTACAATTCCCATGGCTCACTAGCACATGGGTTAATTAATACCAACATACTTTCCTCTTCAAGATCGAGCGTTCGCTAGCGGGGTGTTGTCCTTGAGATCCACGCTAGGAATCATACAAAATATGCATACAATATTTACATAATAGCCCAAATATTACAAGGGTCAAAATGGGGGACATGACAGGTGCTTTCATTACGCGTTGCTTCATTAAAAAGCATTTTAGAATTCCAACATGCATCACATAATGTAATCTTTACTCATATTTTGTATTTATAATTTTAATGGGATTATGCCTATGCGGGGTACTCCAAGAAGTTGACTCAGGAGTCTTGGCGGTGCGAGCTCTCTTTATATTTGGGATCAAGGAGTATTATAGTAAATATAGAAGATCATTTCTTTACAATATATTTGAGGGCGGAAAAACAAGAGTGTAGTGACGATGGAGGGAGAAGCAGAGCAAGTGAAGAGCGGAGAGGGATGGCCTTGTAGCACACTTTAAGTGACGTTATAAATTGAGTTCGAAGCGCCCTTCTGTAAATTTCAATACTGTGTAGCCACTGCAATGAAGTACCCAGTAGAAAATACGTTGACATGAAATCAAATTCAAATTCTAAATTACCTGTAATGTAATGTTTTTATTGGATATCATGTTGGAAAAATGTAATTAAGAGATGATAGCGTATCTAGTCTGCATCGGCTCTGTCAGTCACCCTGTCATTCTTTTTGTGTCAGTGCGGAGAGTCTGCAATGTCAGTCAGTGAGTAAGTTTGCAGCCAATCCAACGCACGTCAAGTTAGCATATATGTAACCGCGTCTGTATTTTGCAGGCCCAGAACTTCTTAGGTAGAAATTTATTACAGACTTTAATGTAACCATGTAACTTCCAGGTGAAGCAAAACCAAGTTTGTGTATAAATGAAAATCAAAAACATAAAATTAAATAGAGATGTAGAAGAGAAGAAGAGAAGTGAAGACCCATGAAATGTATTAAGAGCCCAAGCTCTATGTAAGAAGTCAAAGATCAAGTAAAATCTCATCTCTCTGTAGTGTGGCAAAGTTGTTCTGTTTTACTGCAGTAATATATAAGTCTTTAGTTTTATGTATTCATTCTCAAGAATGTTGGTTTTTGCATGCCGCACAACTTCTTCATATTTACCTATGTAAATGTTGTTTACATTTACGGTCTGTAAATCAAATCAAGATTTCCAAGTATTTCATGGTGGTAAATGTTCTTGTTTAATGCGCAGTAACTTTGACATAAGTTTCACTTAGATGTTTCCGTTCTTATGTTTTAGTAAGAAATATCTTAATATAAAGTTTGTTTAAGATTGGGTTATGCGAAGTTAACTTGTGCGGAGTTAATCTTCATAAAGTTAAAGAAGTTTGCAAAATTAAATTTGTGTGAAGTGTGAAGTTCATGCAAACTCAATTTCCGCGAAGTTAAAGAACTGTGCATTTATGCAAAGTTCAACTGCGCAGTAAAAAGTGGAAATGTGCAGTTAATCTCCGCACAGTAAAAAGGTGAACCGCGCAGTTAATCTATGAAGTAATGTGTTCGGAAAAATAAATTAGAGCAAAGTATATGCTAGGAGAAGCATAGTCCTAAAGCAAAGAAAAAGAAAATATTCATCTACTGCGCAGTTTATTCTTTTTAATTGCGCAGTGTGCTTTTCCCTTGATCTGGTATCAGAGCTTGGTTTATGGAGAAAGGAAATTTTATTTTCAAAAGGGAATAGTGATTAAAGAATGGCTTCCACTTCTGGTAATTTGTGAACTCCGATATTTTCTGGTAAAAATTATGAATATTGGTCTCTAACTATGAAAGCTTTGTTTAGAGGTCAATATGTATGGGAAATAGTCCAGAATGGCTATGTAAAACCAGTAGATCTGACAACATACAACAATCTCACACAAGCTAAGAAGGATGTCTTGAGGGAACAAAGGAAGAAAGATGGAAAGGCATTGTTCCACATACATCAAGCAACACATGAATCCATACTCCCAAGAGTAGCAACAACGTAGTCAGCTAAGGAAGCGCGGGAGACACTGGAAACTTCCTATTAAGGTTTGAACAAGGTAAAGACTGCCAAACTTCAAATTCTTAGAAGAGATTTTGAATCTATGTCAATAAAAGATATAGAGTCAGTAGACTCATTCTATACTCGTGTTATTGGTCTTGTTAATCAAATAAAGTCTCATGGAGAAAATCTAGGTGATCAAAGAGTTGTTGAAAAAGTTCTTAGAGTTCTTCCAAAGAAATTTGAATCTTTGGTTGTGACCTTGGAGGAAAACAAAGCTCCATCCCAATTTACTATTGATGAGTTGCAAGCCTCATTACTCAATCATGAACATAGAATCAGCAGTTCAGATACATCACTGGAAGATGCATTTGCAGCATAGTCATCCATAAGTCGTTGAAGAGGCAGGGGAAGATCAAACTCTAGAGGCAGAGGATGAAGTTCTTTCAGAGGAGGTCGCAGTAGCAGCCTTGCACATGTCGCTGGTAGAGGTCAGAATCAGATCCCCAGTCCGCCAAGTGGACAGAGGTATGATAAATAAAAAATTCAATGTCATTACTGTAAGAGGGTTGGACACTTTGCATATGAATGTAGGAAGAAGCAGTATGACCAAGGAAAGCAAATCCAAACACAATCAAGCAACAACAACACTTCGAACAACTCATTGTTCTTAGCATGTGCATCTCCACTTGAATGCAATGTTGTCCAAGAAATTCCAAATGACGTATGGTATTTAGGCTCAGGCTATAGCAATCATGTGACTGGTAATTTAAATATATTCTCTAGTCTAGATAAATCAGTCCAAACTGATGTCACACTTGGAAACAATATTCAAGTTACTGTTTTGGGTAAGGGTACTGTTGATATTCTAACCAAACAAGGGGAACATAAATTTATGCCTGATGTTTATTATGTTCAAGGATTGAAGCATAATTTGATGAGCATTGGACAACTGATGGAAAAATGTTATAGAGTTCATATGACAGGAAAGCACTGTCTGATCAAGGACATATATCCAAGCAATCAATTAATAGCCAAATACAGATGACAAGCAATCACTTGTTTCCTTTGAGGATAAGGCCAATCATAAAAGGAAAAACAACTCAATTTGTTCATGAAAGACAATGAAAATTCTGGAGTTGCATTCAAAGAAGAAAGCAAAGAAACAGAAATTCACTGTGACAAGGAAGAAAAAGACAACGAAATGCAAACAACATTTCAAACAGAAATAAATGATGAATCCTGGTTATGGCACTTCAGATTTGGACATCTGAATTTTGGTGGGATGAATCTACTGCACATGAAGGACATGGTGAAAGGATTTCCATTGATTGAAAATCCAGAGAGAATTTGTGAAACTGTATTTTGGGAAAACAACACAAAGAGGTTTTTCCAGTCGGAAAGTCATACAGAGCTCGCACACCACTTGAAATTGTGCACTCTAATATTTGTGGACCGATGCAAACACCGTCCATGGGAGGATGCACTTACCTTCTCACATTTATTGATGATTTCACAAGAAAAACATGGGCATATTTTCTAAAACACAAATCTGATGCATTTGGTTGTTTTTAGCAGTTCAAGGCACTTGTGGAGAAGCAGAGTGGTTATAGCATCAAGATATTAAGAACAAATAGAGGTGGTGAGTATGTTTCAAATGATTTCTTAAATTTTTGCAAAAAATCATGGCATATAGAAGCAATTCACTGCGCGGTATAAACCACAGCAGAATGGTATCACAAAGAGGAAGAACATAACCATTATGGAGATGGCACACAGTATGTTGGCAGCCATGCATCTGTCAAATGAATACTAGGCTGAAGCAGTGGCAACTGCTGTTTACATCATGAATCGATGTCTGATGAAGAGTGTGAAGAAAAAATTTCCGCAGGAAGCATGGACAGGTATGAAACATAGTGTTTCGCATTTAAAATTTTTTGGTCGTTTAGCATATGCACATGTCCCAGATGAGCTAAGAAGGAAATTAGACAATAAAAGACAGAAATGCATTTTTATTGCGTATTTTGAAGACACAAAAGCATACAAGTTGTATGATCCTGTTGCAAGAAAAGTTATTATCAGTCGCGATGTTTAGTTTGTAGAAAATGAAGCATGGGATGGAACTGTAGAGAAGAATGTTAAAATCATGTCACATGTTGAACATGATGACATCGTAGAAGATGTGGTTGAGAATCCACATGTGAATTAGAATGTCGAGCTCTGTCTACTCCCAGGACTGCGCAGCATGTTTCAGCACAAGGAACTCTGACACAAGTCGCAGTTCAAGCTACTTCGACAAGCACACCAAGTGTGCAGCAAACTCCATCAAGTAGTTTGTGCAGTTCACACAATTCAACACCAGCAACTCCGACAAAGACAAGAACTCTGCGTGAGATATATGAGACTGGTACACCTAATTCATTCTCAGTTTTCGCATTATTTTCTCAAGTTAATGATCCTCTAACATTTGAAGAAGCTGTTGAAGATAAAGTTTGGGCACAATCCATGGATGAAGAAATAGAATGCATTGAGAAGAATCAAACATGGGAATTAGTTGATGTCCCTAAGGACAAGGATGTGATAAGCGTGAAATGGATTTATAATACCAAGCAATATGCTGATGGAAATGTGTGGAAGCACAAGAAAATGTTGGTAGCAAGAGGGTTCACACAATAGCTTGGCATAGATTTCAATGAAACCTTTGCACCTATAGCACGAATTGACACTATCAGAACAGTTTTGGCCATTGCAACACATAAGAAATGGCCTATTTATCAAATGGATGTTAAGTCTTCATTTTTAAATGTTTATTTGGAGGAATAAGTATATGTGGAGCAACCACAAGGATACGAAGTTCCAGGACAAGGACACAAAGTATACACACTGAAAAAGACACTTTATGGTTTGAAACAAGCTCCTAGAGCTTGGTACAGTCACATTGACTCTTACCTCATTCAAAATGGATTTTACAAAAGTGAATGTGAGCCAACATTGTACACAAAAATCAACAAGCAAGGTAACAAGCTAATTGTTTGCCTGCATGTAGATGATTTAATATTTACTGGTGATTTTGGCATAGAGGAATTTAGATCAGTCATGGAAAGTGAATTTGAAATGACAAATTTGGGGCTTATGAAGTATTTTCTGGGCATTGAAGTCCAACAAACTGAAAATGGGATATTTATATCTCAGTCAAAGTATGCAAGTGATGTCTTGAACAAATTTAAGATGTTAAATTGCAAGACAGCCCCAACACGAGTAATAATAGGTTTGAAATTGAGCAAGGATGATGATGGATCCAATGTAGATCCTACGCTGTTTAAAAGGCTTGTTGGTAGCCTTATGTATCTTACAGCAACAAGGTCGGATATCATGTATGGAGTCAGTTTAATCTTAAGATTCATGGAGTTGCCAAAAGAATCTCATTGAAAAGTAGGTAAAATAATTATGAGGTATGTAAGTGGAGCAAAAGACTTTGGTATTTTGTATTCAACCTCAGAAAATTTCAAACTCATTGGATACACTGATAGTGATAATGGAGGCAGCATGGATGACAGAACAAGCACATCTAGGAATACATTTCATGTAGGAACAGGTGTTGTATCATGGGCTTCAAAGAAACAATCCATAGTAACTCTTTCTTCAGCAGAAGCAGAGTATGTCGCAACTACAAGCGCTGCATGTCAAGCCGTTTGGATGTGGAGGATGTTAAGTGATATGTCACAGAACTAGCAAGAACCCACAGTCATTTACTGCGACAACAATTCAGCTATCGCATTGTCAAAGAATCATCTGTTTCACAAGAGAACCAAGCACATCGACACAAGGTATCATTTTATCAGAGAATTTATAAACAACAAAGAAATTTGTTTAGAATTTTGCAGGTTGGAAGATCAAGTAGCATACATATTTACAAAGCCATTGGCAAGGGACACATTCCAATATCTGCGAAGTTGTTTGGGAGTGACAAGTTCTGCACGGTGAACTTCATCATGCACAGAGCATGTTTCAGCTCTGAAACATTTTGTAAGATTTTATTTTTGTTTAATGATCCCCATCCGCTCATAATTAAGGGGGAGTGTTGGAAAAATGTAATTAAGAGTTGATAGCATATCTAGTCTGCGTCAGCTCTATTAGTCACCTTGTCAATCTTTTTGTGTCAATGCGCAGAGTCTGCAATGTCATTCAGTGAGTAAGTTTGCATCCAATTCGGTGCACGTCAAGTTAGTATTTATGTAATCGCGTATGTATTTCGCAGGCTCGTAAATTCTTAGGTAGAAATTTATTACAGTCTCTAATGTAACCCTGTAACTTCGAGGTGAAGCAAAACCAAGTTTGTGTATAAATGAAAATCAAACACAGAAAATCAAATAGAGATGTAGAAGAGAAGAAGAGAAGAAGTGAAGACCAGTGAAATGTATTAAGAGCCCAAGCTCTATGTAAGAATTGAAAGATCAAGTAAAATCTCATCTCTTTGTAGTGTGGCAAAGTTGCTCTGTTTTACTGCGGTAATATATAAGTCTTTAGTTTTGTGTATTCATTCTCAAGAATGTTGGTTTTTGCATGTCGCACATCTTCTTCATATTTACTTGCGTAAATGCCAAATCAAGATTTCCAAGTATTTCACGGTGGTAAATGTTCTTGTTTAACACGCAGTAACTTTGACATAAGTTTCACTTAGATGTTTCCGTTCTTATGTTTTAGCAAGAAATATCTTAATATAAAGTTTGTTTAAGATTGGGTTATGCGAAGTTAAAGAAGTATGAGAAGTTAACTTGTGCGAAGTTAATATTCGTAAAGTTAAAGAAGTTTTCAAAAGTAAATTTGTGTGAAGTGCAAAGTTCATGCAAAGTCAAATTCCGCGAAGTTAAAGAACTGCGCATTTATGCAAAGTTTAACTGCATAGTAAAAAGTTGAAATGTGCAGTTAATATCCGTGCAGTAAAAAGGTGAGCCGCGCAGTTAATCTGTGGAGTAATGTGTTCGGAAAAATAAATTAGAGCAAACTGTATGCTAGGAGAAGCATAGTCCTAAAGCAAAGAAAAGTGAAATATTCATCTACTGCACAGTTTATTCTTTTTAATTGTGCGATGTGCTTTTCCCTTGAGATTCAGTCCTCAGTTTGACGGTTGTCAGTTATCAAAGGACCTAGTCTCAGCTATAGCTACACCTTGTTTTGCAATAGAGATAGCTCGAAGAGCGCTCATAGCTTGCTTTTCAGCAGCATGTTCCCAGGATATTAGTCCCTGGCTATGTTATGAGAAATGAGAAACGGGAAATGAGAATGGTACAAGAAACCGAGTTTATAGGTTTCACATACAAGAAACGAGGAGAGAGAAAAACAACAAAACTGAAGGTTCCTAGGATTGTAATGAACAAATTCAATTAGTCATAATGATCAAATCTATTTTTCCATATACCGTGTTTTCATATTTAGGTTTAGGACAATGGTTGTTGCTTTTGGTTTACCTTAATAAGTAGTCATATTCCTATAGTGTTTGCATAGATATTAGACACCTTAAGAAGTTGCCATTTTCCTATATTGTTTACATATGTTTACAAGGATGATAGATACTATATGATAAATTTGAAGGTGTGTTTTCTTTACACTCAAATAATGTTTTTATTTGTTATTAATTTGTTAAAGAAAAATCTAAATTCATTTGTAATTAGCATTTATATCATATATTTCTTTGTTATAAATCTGTTAAATCTCGATTCATTCGTAACTATCATTCACACATTTTGTTATCAAGATCCATTCTAGATTTATAAATATTAGATATTAATAACTTCAAAAAATAGAAATTAATATAAAATTTGTAACTAACATACCAATTTTTCATTGTAGATCATCTATAAATTTACAAATGTTAATATCAACCTTAAAAAAAAACCTCTCCTTCATATCGGGATCAATTATCCTTTTGTGAAACTGTATTAAGAGCCCAAGCTCTATGTAAGAATTGAAAGATCAAGTAAAATCTCATCTCTCTGTAGTGTGGCAAAGTTGCTCTGTTTTACTGCGGTAATATATAAGTCTTTAGTTTTGTGTATTCATTCTCAAGAATGTTGGTTTTTGCATGTCGCACATCTTCTTCATATTTACCTGCGTAAATGCCAAATCAAGATTTCCAAGTATTTCACGGTGGTAAATGTTCTTGTTTAACACGCAGTAACTTTGACATAAGTTTCACTTAGATGTTTCCGTTCTTATGTTTTAGCAAGAAATATCTTAATATAAAGTTTGTTTAAGATTGGGTTATGCGAAGTTAAAGAAGTATGAGAAGTTAACTTGTGTGAAATTAATATTCGTAAAGTTAAAGAAGCTTGCAAAAGTAAATTTGTGTGAAGTGCAAAGTTCATGCAAAGTCAAGTTCCGCGAAGTTAAAGAACTGCGCATTTATGCAAAGTTTAACTGCATAGTAAAAAGTTGAAATGTGCAGTTAATCTCCGTGCAGTAAAAAGGTGAGCCGCGCAGTTAATCTGTGGAGTAATGTGTTCGGAAAAATAAATTAGAGCAAATTGTATGCTAGGAGAAGCATAGTCCTAAAGCAAAGAAAAGTAAAATATTCATCTACTGCACAGTTTATTCTTTTTAACTGTGCGATGTGCTTTTCCCTTGAGAGTCAGTCCTCAGTTTGACGGTTGTCAGTTATCAAAGGACCTAGTCTCAGCTATAGCTACACCTTGTTTTGCAATAGAGATAGCTCGAAGAGCGCTCATAGCTTGCTTTTCAGCAGCATGTTCCCAGGATATTAGTCCCTGGCTATGTTATGAGAAATGAGAAACGGGAAATGAGAATGGTACAAGAAACCGAGTTTATAGGTTTCACATACAAGAAACGAGGAGAGAGAAACACAACAAAACTGAAGGTTCCTAGGATTGTAATGAACAAATTCAATTAGTCATAATGATCAAATCTATTTTTCCATATACCGTGTTTTCATATTTAGGTTTAGGACAATGGTTGTTGCTTTTGGTTTACCTTAATAAGTAGTCATATTCCTATAGTGTTTGCATAGATATTAGACACCTTAAGAAGTTGCCATTTTCCTATATTGTTTACATATGTTTACAAGGATGATAGATACTATATGATAAATTTGAAGGTGTGTTTTCTTTACACTCAAATAATGTTTTTATTTGTTATTAATTTGTTAAAGAAAAATCTAAATTCATTTGTAATTAGCATTTATATCATATATTTCTTTGTTATAAATCTGTTAAATCTCGATTCATTCGTAACTATCATTCACACATTTTGTTATCAAGATCCATTCTAGATTTATAAATATTAGATATTAATAACTTCAAAAAATAGAAATTAATATAAAATTTATAACTAACATACCAATTTTTCATTGTAGATCATCTATAAATTTACAAATGTTAATATCAACCTTAAAAAAAAAAACCTCTCCTTCATATGTTAATATCAACCTTAAAAAAAAAAACCTCTCCTTCATATCGGGATCAATTATCCTTTTGTGAAATTGTATTATGAATTTAACCAAAGCCTATTACAAACAAAGTTTGAGATTGTGAAATTGGAATAATGAAAAATTGGATAAAATCAAAATAAATTTTGGTGAAAATTTGAAAAACTGCTCTGAGAAACGATAGAAACGATTTTCGTTTCGTAAGAAACGGTTTTAGGGCTTGAAAAATGGGAACAGACGTAGAAAACGTCGTTTTCCATCCCGTTTCCGTTTCTGGCTCATTTTTTGAGTGAAATGCCCACCGACGTTCTGTTTCTGGTAACAGAGGTCCCTGGTACACATCACACTAAAATGTTTACTTATTAGTCAAATCCACGACCACTTAAACTCTCAATAGAGTTTTATTGATTTTAAACACATATAAAACTAATTTTAAATCTAGTTGCGAGTCCTTGGTGAATGAGTTCAATTTTATGGAAAAACAATGTTCCTTCATAAAGATTTTTTTTTATATTATTGAGGATCCTTATAAAGAATATGTCTTTTTCATGGTTGAAATCCAACATGAAAGAACATAACATAAAAAAAGTTCAACAATAAAAACTGATTTGATTGTTTCTCTTACTTCCACGTCGCTCAATAAGTGATGAATTTATGATAGTGGCAGTCATAGTAGTGAGCTGTAACATATATGAAATTTTTTGAAACATAAGACAAAAGAAGGGCGGCTATCAACTTGTCCACAACATGATACATGACCAGTGAAAAAATCCCATCGGACTCTGCATTAATTTGTCTATCTATGAGTGTGTCTTCCAGCTGTTAAGAGAAGATTTCAACATTCATTGGTTTTGAAGCAATGACAAATCGACACAGTTGTAAAATAGTTTAAGAAGTTGTGGCGTCTTTCAACCTACATATGGTGGACGGAAAATCATTGGGCCAAAGGAAAGAAAAGTGACTCCATTTATGGTTTGGCCAATACAACTAACTATATTAGACCTCATCTAAATAACAAAAATGTCTCCATGCATAAAGGTTATGAAAAAAACATAAAAGTCTCATAACTATATTTAGACGTGATTTAAATAACAAAAAAGTCTCATAAAAATTATGAAAAAAGAAGAAAGAATTGTGTATGAGTAGAAACCAAAGAATTAGGTTAACAGGGTATTTTTTAAGGATTGTAATACTATACCTAAGTATAGTATTCTAGGCGATTATTTTGGATCGAAAAAATCATATATATAGATAGGAAGGCGAATATTAAATATCAAACATATAATTTACTACCGAAATGTATAAATTTTGGTGAATATTATAGTAAAAAAACTTATTTTATGTAAATATAGGCGATATTAGAGCTTAAAAATGACAAAATAGCGAATTTATTTTTTGAAAAAAGACCCGAAAAATAGCCAATTGGCGAAATTTCGCCCCTAAAAATTTCTCTCATTAGGTATGAGCAGAGAAGATAGTGAATAAGGTCAACAAAAGCATTTTGTAGTATTATATTTAATGTTCCCATTCGAATATGGAGCATTAGATTTAAAGCTAAAGCTATTTCAAATTGAATTGATGATGGTGGAGGATGGAAATCAATAAACTATAACTACTTTCAATTTAATTTGTCCATAGTCCTTTAACATTAATGCATTGATGTTGTATGAGATGATGAAAATGTAATGAGTTATGATAAACACATTTCAATGTGAAGAAAAATCTTTAAGAAATTTGTTTTTTTTTTTAAGATTTAAGATGATACAATATCCCATTACATAGTAAAAGAAGGAGAATAACCATGTTATATAAGTCACAATTAACAATTGTATTAATTTATATGTTATATGCCCCATTATTATATAACTTTAGCACTTAGCATTTATTATTTACCTATAGAGTCATGAATTTTAAATATAATTATTCTTAATTCTACATTCTAAATATGACAATTCAGATTTATATTTAAACCTAGATCATATTCTATTGCTCTTGTTAAAGATACAATCAAGCATAACATGAATATAGATGGTATATGTCCAAACCATTTAAGTGGGGCTTATCATTTAAAAAACATGATTCAAATGTAAATGTCAATATTTAAAAGAAATAAAAGGAGAAAGAAGATGAATAGCAATATGGATGATATATGTCCAAACTATTTAAGGTGGTTTTTTTATTAAAATTTGCTTTTGCATGACAGAAAATAACTTCAAATGCAAATGATAATACTTATAATAAGAAAAGAATCATAAATATCTGTGTTATGTAAAGTATTTTAAAAGATAATCTTATGAAAAATCTAAAAATCAAGTTGAAGAAGATAATTTTTATGTATTCATTGGCAAGTATAGTAAAGATACAAAGTATGCAAAAATATATTGTTTACAAAGAAGTAACATTTCGTCCAGAGCTATCAAAAAATTCAAAGGAAAAGGAATGAGAACAGTCTCAATCCCAACCATAACCATGTGAATTCAATCCACTATGACAACTCATATATATATGCATATCCAACAATTAATGCACAAAAGACAAAGTAATAGAAGTTAAGCGATTTGCTTGATGCAACTTGACAAAGCAACAATATGACAAATGATTGATTAATCTGACTTCCCCTTGCGATGGAGAATGTGCAATAAATAAATATATTAAATAAATTTTGTTGAAACCCATATGTTGTTATAGGAAACCATTTAACGAATAGTCAAAGGAGAGTATTGACACACTTACCTAGTGTTGTGTATGACCTATACAAATAGCCTCAAAGGATCAACAACCATTGCATACATGTTGTTGGAGGTGTGTACAACCTTATATAAGGTTTGTTTGTTGCGTATAGGCATGCCTCTTCTCATCAATGACCTCATTGGGCGTCGAATTGTTGTTCTTAAGAGAAAAACATAAATTTAGTTAAAAGATTGTAACAATCAACTTTTCACAGCCATTGATCTAAGAATTTAGATTGGAATGGATGGTTCTCATCTCAGAGTTGTTGTTGTCATTCATGCTAATGGAAACAAAATTTCTAAGTAAAACTAACAAAATTATAGTATGGGATTCTTCATTATCACCATGAATACAACTAACAATAACAATTAATCATAGATAAGAAGTAATAATCACATGCATAACTATACAACAAAACCAGAGAGAAATCTCAAAGTAATTCACGACAAAATGGAAATCATCATTACCTTGAAAACCCATATAGGAAAACTAACTTTGAATGGTTGTTCAGTATTCATTTCAATAGTCTCAAGTTACAATGCAACTCATGGCTCTATGATGACTCAACAATTTCCACATCCAGTTTGATCTTCTACGTCCTCACTTCTTCGCTAACAAAATTCCTGTAATATCCTCTTTTATATCCTTATTATTTTGTAAATGTAAATGAATCTTGTAATTTTTTTTATTTTTTATTTTCTTCTGGTGAGGATCTCAAGGCCAAGGCCCCACCATTAAACCTTGTAATTTATGTGGTTTAGTTCCTAAGTTGTAAATTGTAAACTTAGGAGACTAAAGACGGTGACGCAATTAAATGACGGGCAACTAAATCCACTAGGGGGAGAGGTAAGGTTAAGGGAATCCTTGAGAATCCAAGTGATGATGTCTAGGAGTATTTATGATGCCTTTAAGTAACATAATTATTTGGTTGGGGGTTTAAAGAGCATAAATAATCTATGATTATTACCCTAAGACTTTTATATGACATTCTAAGTTGAGGACAATAGCCTTTCGATACAAGCGAATAGGAAACACTTATTATCTATGCATTAGCATGACGCTATATGTTACAGATGATTTTCAAATAATTATCCTAATTAATTTTATTATAAGTATTATGTTAATTTTTGGGCATCAATTCAATATACTCTAGGATCTTTATTGAGAGAATAACATGTACAACATATCAATCAAATCAATCACAAGAAGCAATCACATAAGACAATAGACACACAGAGTTTCCTTGGGGAAAACCATAAAGGTGAAAAACCGCAATAACTTCCTCAGAGATAGATAGAGCAATGTTACAAAACCCAAGCTTAAGAGATAGTCTCCTAGCAGCAGCTTCTCCTCCTCCACTAGTGCGCCACTCTCCAATGAGTGTATAAGTGAGACAGTGAATGATCAAATAGAGTGCCTCCCGCACTCTATTTATACTTGACTTGACTTGCCTAATAACCTTTTCTAGGTTAGCCTCAACTTAACCACATAACATAATGCTGATAGGGCTGACCCCCAATAGGGTGATCTAATAACCCTTTAACCCACATGACTTATACAAGGCCGACCCCATCAAGGTGGTCTAATAACCCATAAGTATAAGTTACGACACTTACAATGTAAATGAAGACACTTCCGTATAGAGGAATAATAACATCTCTATAGGAATACAATATACATATATGAAATACATTCCGAAGTTACATATACATCAACATATTAATCCTATTCCGATAAGAGAGTGTTAGAGAATAACAAGCTACTGTTTAACATGACACTATCTAAAGTTTAGAGTTGAAACAAAGCCAAAAGATATTTGGCACATAGTTATGATAACAAGTATCTAACTCGACTTAGGAGTTAGATACCCTTAAAGTACTAAGGAGAAACTAAAACTTATTATGCATAAAAGGGATCATATCATGTTTATTCTTATATAGATAAGGGACAATTGATTATTTCCCTAAAAGTAACAAGATAATAATTTTGAAACAAGTAATAGATTTATACACTAAATAATTAAGAAATATATTTTACAATATATATACATAAGAAAATACACATAACTATTACACCGTTTTAAAGCTTGAAAAACCATTGTGAAGGAGCGAGCTCTCCATGAGGGATAACCAGATTTCCTCCACCTACATAATTGGAATTAATTACAAGTTACTCGGAAGAGAACTGGGCGTTAAAAACTATGTGATTTTACCCCCTTTTGTTTACTGATTGTTGCCTAGACCTAACCAGAAGAGCCATGACCTCTTTGTTATAGGAGTTAAATACACATGGCTTGGAGAATAACTGGAAAGAGTTTTTTTTTCCAGCGAAAAAAACTACTATTGATATTCAAAATAGAATCAAATAGTACAATGATGTTCTTGATTCTTTTACAGCTGGAAATAATTATGAGGGAGATTTCTCCAAAATGGAGGCGGTCTTTCCAGGATATAAAATTATTATATATAGTCGCATTGGGAGGAGAACAAGGGGAGATATGGTATCTGCTTTAGATGAGCAACGATTACATTAAGTTGAACGAGTTTTTTCATTAGGGCTTCATTCTTACATTGGGTCAAACCAATCTCTGCAATAGAGTTCGTAGGATTCTTCACAAAGGGATAACACAAATCGCTTGATCCTTTTGCATTGTTCCTGTTGTGAATTCATATTCGATTATCCCATTTGAGATATCTCTGCCATCGTAGATCTTATGGGGAAGGGACAGCGTAAGCTTGATCCCAGGACTAGTTTGATGTTATATATATATATTTTTATATATGTTTTGATATATCTCTTCCATCGTAGATCATTTGGGGAAGGGACAACATAAGCTTGATCCCAGGATTAGTTTTATGTTATATATTTTATATATGTTTTGAGATATCTCTGCCAACAATTGATCCCTGTTGGATCTCTATTCATATCTAGTGTTGTCATCGATTGATCCCTGTTGGACCTCTATTCATATCTAGTGCTGTCGTCGATTGATCCCTGTTGGATCTCTGTTCATATCTAGTGCTGTCATCGATTGATCCCTGTTGGATCTCTGTTCATATTATATTGCTACCATCGATTAATCCCTGTTGGGATCTTTGTTCATATTTATTGCTACCATCGATGGGTCCTATTGGGATCTTTGTTCATATTTATTGATGACGTTGATGGATCCCTATTGGGATCTTTGTTCATATTTTATTGTTGCCATCAATTGATCCCTGTTGGGATCTATGTTCATATTTATTGAACTGCCATCGATTGATGCCTGTTGGGATCTCTTTTCATATTTATTGCTGTCGTCGATGGATCCCTTTTGGGATCTTTGTTCATATTTTATTGCTGCCATCGATGGATAACTATTGGGATCTCTGCTCATATTTATTGTTGCCATTGATGGATATCTGTTGGGATCTCTGTTCATATTTATTGTTTCCATCGATGGATCCCTATTGGGATCTATGTTCATATTTTATTGCTGCCATCGATTGATCCCTGTTGGGATCTCTGTTCATATTTATTGATGCTGTCGATTGATCCCTGTTGGGATCTTTGTTCATATTTATTTTCGTCTTCGATGGATCCATGTTGGGATATCTGTTCATATTTTATGATTCCATGATTGATCCTTGTTGGATCTCTAGTTTATATTTTATGCTTCCACAAAAACGTTTTGATTCCTGATTGCATATCTGCATATATATGCTGCCACGAAAACATTTTGATCCCTGATGTAAATCTTTGTACTACGTAGATCCTTGTCAAATGCCTTGGATATTTATATGATGTAAATATCTGTAATGCGTAGATCCCTGGAAAAAATGCAGATAGTATATTATTTATATATAGATCTAGTTTTGTTAGTTATATTAACTAGATCCGAGAGATCTCTACAGTCACATTGATCCATGAAATTTTTCTCAGTCATTTATATTTATTTTATATAGATCAAATAGATCTCTGATGCGCAAAACTCAGTTGTTTATATTTGATTTAGATCAGACAGAGATCTCTGAAAACGCTTTAAAGGCTAGGTTACATATATATTAGATATTTGTAAGAGTGGGAAGTATGTATGTGGATTATCATAGTTGATCTACAAAACATGTTATATATATTTTGGTCTAAAGCTTTGTGGCATAATCTATAAATACTTGGCCTTAGATATCAAAACCTTTGACTCAGAGAGTAGGTGATAGCATCATCGGTTTTTAACTAAGGTGAATTGAAAAATAAAGTGTTGCAAGTTAAATTTGTTAATTACTCATTGCCATGGTTAAAGGAAAATAAAATCTCTTAATGAGTTGATTGGTATATAGACCTTAGAAGACTCCCCTTAGAAAAATTCCTGTAAAGGGTTGAGACGTCTTGGTTATCAGTTATCCTTCCCTAGTGGATCCATTGTTAGCTTAGGAGTGGCCTCTCGGTGGTAGTAATATACACTAGACAGAGTGTCACATGGTTGGGAGGAAATTTGCAGTCACGTCTTTAGTCGGTTAGTCTACATTATAGCATGGTCGTTTATGTCAATGTATAAGTGTATATTTTTTTCAAGTGATTCCTTGGTAAATGATAATTCATTGTTAGTCATGTTGTTTCATGTGATAAATGTCGATGGCCATTTAGATGTATTTTTTTTTTGGTTCATGCACATTTAAGTTTACCACTAATGAGTAAGAATTTCATGAAGATGTTCAAGGTAAAGTTAGTAATATTCCAATATGAGCTAATATAAATATGTTATATGAATTGTTTGACTTATATGGTTATCAATTTGTCGAAGCAATTTACTATTATTAAACATGGTGTACAATTGTAATGTTTTCCCTTTACATATAATTGTCCCAAGTGAAATAAAAGAGGTTGTATAGATATTATTTAATATGATAGGTGAATTGACGTTGTACAAGTGTTGGAATTATTAACTAATTCCTTTGCATAAGTAAACAAGGTTCATAAGAGTATTGATTGTAGGAAAGATTGAAATAAATGATTATGCATGCTTGAATATTCTTTTATGGATAACTAATCGTCATTTTATTGATGCAAGGATGGCGGAATTTTGGTCCTTAACACAAATGAAGTTCATTATAAGTCGTGGTGAAATTTAATGTCATATGAAAACCTGTTTCGGGTAGAAGCATGGGTTTGTAAAAAGTAGATACTCTTAAGGAGTTAATAATATTTGTTTAGAATGCAAATGATACTTATAATAGGTAGACTCTTGGTAAAGTTTTCCATTAAAATATTCTTTTATAGTGGATGCGCATCAATAAAGGAAGTGTGTTTCTTCTTAGTTATTCTAATACTAGGGTACAATCAAAAGAATGTAGGAAACTTAAGAATTAAAGAAGTGAAAGTTGAAGAGAAAATAGCTTATCTCATATCTTATCTATCTGAAGTCTTTTTTAATATAACTTATCTTTATTGAAGTTAGTTGAATTCATAGCTCATCTTTGTGAGGCCAATTATATGAATACATATATGCTTAGTTCTTTTCTAGAGAAACTCATAAACTTAACTTATCCTATTTTAAGATTTTAATTCAGATGGAATCCACTGAATAACTACTTTGCATTTGTAACTAGTATGATAGGGAGTTAAGTGATCAACATGATTTTTTTTGAAAATTCACTAAAATACTAACTTGGATATTTGGGTTTGTTACAATTCCATTTGAGAGTGTATTTACCATAATATATAGTAAAAGATGGGGTAATGGGAAGGCCATAAGACTTGACCTTTCATTTCTCATTCTTAGTTCTTTTCTCTCATGTTTTCATTTAATAATTTTTCTTCTCTCTTTTCTTTTCTTTGATTTTTTAAAAAAGTGCATCGACACTTTCTTTTTATTTAACCTTCATTACTTGCCAATTTCATTTTGTGTACTAGGCTTACAAATCATTCATCTTGTTCATATCCATTTCGTATCAACGCCACATTTCTTATACATTGAAAACTAGTCTCTATAGGAAGTCATATAGAAAGAATCCCCAAAGGCTATCAACCATGCACTCTACCTTGCATGGGTTTTCAAGGCTACAACAAATGAATCTCCACCATTATCCTAAGAATATTTTTCAGACTCATCGCCAGAATAATTTTTCCATTCTTATTTGTTTTCCCTTCCTAGTACTCTCTTCTCAAATGCCCATCCTTGTCGTAGTTCCAACATTTGGCCTTGGACTTTCTAGAAAACTCAAGTCTCCGTTGAAATTTGGATCTACCATTTTGTCTCTTCTTGTCTTTCTTCTTCAATCTTCCACAAACAACCAAGGCCTCATTGGTGGAATCAACATAATACATTAATATTAATATTAATATTAATAAAATAAATAACATTAATATTAATATAATCACTACATTTTAAAAAATGTGAAGTAAATTGTTTAATATGTTAATATTAATATAATATAGAGTATCTGGTCAACTTCCCTCAATGGTTTAATGTGTTAATATTAATATTAATACAATATAGAGTATCTTGTTAACTTATTGTTTAATGTTTTAATATTAATATTAATACAGTATAGAGTATCTTGTCAACTTATTGTTTAATGTGTTAATATTAATATTAATACAATAAAAAGCATTTTGTCAACTTCATTTTGAAAATATGGACTCTATGTGAATGGATCTTGCAACTTTTATTGTAACTAATATATAGGAACATGAAAATGGATCTTATTGTTTAATGTGTTAATATTAATATTAATATAATATAGAGTATTTTGTCAACTTTCATCAATTGTTTAATATATTAATATTAATATTAATACAATATAGAGTATCTTGTCATTAATGTGTTGTTAATACTAATACTAGTATTAATATTGAGTATAACTTCATTTTGAAAATATGGATTCTATGTGAATGGATCTTGCAAATTTTATTGTAACTCCTATACCTACAGGAACGTGAAAATGGATCCCATGACCCTTAAAACATTACACTTTAATAGGAAAAATCAAACCAATCAAACTATCCATTGAAACTATTATTATAAAAAGAGAGAATCTATTTTAATTCCTTGTCATCTTAGAGATATGAAATCTTTTAAAACTATAAACCATGTTGTTAAGATACAAATACTTCAAATAAATCTAAAAAATATAAATATATAATATAACAAAAAAAACCATATTTTTAATGAATTAAAGTTATACAATTGTTACACCAAAATCAATATAATATATTTATCATATTTCTACTTGTACTTTGGAGATTAGAGATTATGTACAATACCTAGATGTTTTTCTTCACTACAATACCTTATGGTTTTCTTCACTTTGTACTTTAGAGAATACCTTGATAACTTTCTTCACTTCTATACGTTAGGGATAATCATCTATAACTAATCCATCTATTCACTTTTTATCATAAGAATGACATCTTACTAGGTTTAACAACATATTGTACAATATAGTTTTTTAATCAACTATAAATTGGGAAGTTAGGTTGTGATCTTCTCCTTCTCCATCCAAGTTCAAATATATTTCTAAATATGTACGGCTATATTATCATGATATTTGGATTCTTTTCAAAAATGTCAATTCTCTTCATTAAAAAAACATTGTATAATATATATTATTTCATGGTTTTACTTTAAACCATACATTAAGTTTTTTTTTTTAATTATACCAATAGGTGTTTTTATTTTAGAATTTGGGATAGACTAGAGTCTATGCTTTTTCTAGATTACACAAGGATGAGACAAGTGTACTATTCAGATTGATTTTATGGCAGTCATTAGAAATTCAAAATAAGCAATTATAAAAAAAGAATATAAGAAATAACTGATAGCTATGATGGATAATTGCTAGCTAATGCATGGACAAGAGACACGGGTAGTTTGTTAAAAGTTAATTCATGTAACTAGAATGAAGAACAAGTAACTTATTTGTGGCATTTAACTTGTAACCTATCAATGTTCAATAATAATGCAAATACGTGTTCATTTATTTTTGATATATATTGAATATTTATACAAAACATTAAATATTATATAATTTTAATATAATAAATTTTTTGTTTTTAATAATATTACAAGTGCACATTTCATTTATCTTCAACATATTGAGTACTTATATAAAACTTTAAATATTATATAATTTTAATATAATAAAATTATTTTTAGTGTACTATTAAATATTATATAATATAAGTGGATTTAATTGTTATGTCCTCGAAGGGGATCATCTATTTATCACCAAGAACCTATTAATTTGGGTTTAGGATCTATAATATTTTGCTTTGACTGTAGTTTGTCTATAGTCTAAAATATTTATTATATTAAATGGAATTATTAAAAAGCATTTTTTTGAAATTTTATTGGATACAGGACGTTGACGTCATCCTCATTTTTTGGTGCCCAAGAGGGGGCGACGAGATGACGTCAGGTCCTGCCCAGAGGACAGACATAGTTACAGGTCTTCGACAGTGCTTTACATGTAATGAATGACTCCTCTTTTGTTGGCATCATGGCGGGTTTAAATTCAATCTAGGTTTGGTTTTCGGTTTTTTCCATGATCTATTCTGTGTGCCATGTAAAGCAAACTGCACGCTCTGACAAGCACCTAGACCTGACATCACCTCGATAGATGGCATGCGGTTTTCGATGGAGTAGGTGTAGTGAAATCAAGGGAAATAACGTGTTATCCTGCATTTGCATGCCTTGCAATTGTAGTATCAACCCTATAGTTGTAGCATCAACAACCCACGGCTCCAAATTGACATACGACAGCTGGTTTTAAAGCTGCTAGTTTCACAGTCCATTTCGATGGAGTCACACAGTCACTGGCAGGATTAACTTCCCCTGGTCACCTCCTTGCACAATTCACGAATCATGGGAATGCATGGTTTGAGCTCTCGACCTTGCACCAATAGTATCATAGTGTGATTGTTATCTCTATCACAAATCGACTCTATAGAATTTTAGAATTGCCCCACGACCTTTGTAGGTGTAATATGGGGTCTCTCATCCCATAGCATGTTATGCTTGCTAGTGTTTGATCTTTGTTTGTTCTTATCATTCTGTTAGTATGGGGAATTGTTGTCATTTCCCCAACAAAGAGTTTAACGACATCCATGGTTCAATTTCGATGATTCACATACCATTAATGTTTGATATAAAAACAAGGGTTTTTTATGAGGGAAGCTCCACTAAAGACCGATGAGAGACATGTGTTTAAGATTTTAATGCACTTGTGGCTCACCTCTGTATTTTTTACTCCAGTTTGGCGAGGGGTTTATTGTTGTTTTGGAAAGTTTCGTTGCCGGATGATGGAGGCCATCCTTGGTTTGTTGTTGTAGGGCTAGGCCAGATGTTGTTTCTAGTGTTTGTGTTTAATGTGGTCATGCTTTTGGTATGGAAGAAGAGCCTTTCGCTGTGGCTTGTGTTATTGCCGTTTGAAGGGTGGTAGAATTCCACAAGTTGTTATTCTTGCTCAACTTTAATATTGTTGGCCTTCGGCATGGCGGATACTAGATAGTCTTGTTGCACTGATAAGATGGGCGACCTATCTCCGTGCACCTTCTTTGGTTATGGAGGTTTCGAGGTCTGGGTCCTTATTTTATGGGGTTGGTGGTTGCTTTGGATTTTTTTGAATTTCTTTTTGTGGTTTCACATTCCGTTGCTCTTGGTTTTCTTTGGCGCAGTTTTCTAGTGTGGTTGGAGTGTCCACCACTGGCTTCTTGGACATGGGTTCAAGAGTGGGGTACTAATTCCTCTTCGTTGGCACCGCTTCGTTCATGTGTTGCAGCTGAAAAAGAGAATTGTCTGTGACTTCCCCAGTGTTTTTGTTGTGGCAGTTTGATAGGTGAGTCGTTCTATGCTCTCGTGCTGTTGCAGTCTGGATTTTAGAATGTATTGTGATTTTGCAAATATTCTTAGCAAATAGAAGCATATAATTAGTATCGTGTTTTGTAAGTGTTTCTAGGTTTCAACTATTGGGTTAACCGGTAATATAGGTATTTTGTTTGTTATTATGATTTTTTTGTCCTTGTTTTTTGTTTTTTGATTTGGTAGCGGGTTGGCATCGCGTCCTTTCAAGAATAAAAACATAGCACTCAGTTATTCAAGGTACTTTGAAATGGATTTCCATTTACGAAGATTCAAAGTAATAGTAAGTATAGTGGTGCTTTTCTCCATTGCAGGTTTGCTCCGTCGAGGTTGTTCCAGTTGGTGGTGGTGCCCTAATATCCGGTGGTTCTGGATCGGCATTTGGATCTGACACCTGCTATTTGCGTTAAGAGGTTTATGAATTTTTCAACATTTCCTTCTGTTGCTTCCCCTGCCGCTAGGAGAAAGTCCTCCAGTATCCTCTGGTATCTTCTTTCATATAGTTTATTACGATCAAGAATAATATATGATTGTTTTGTAGAGATTTCATTTTAGTGAACTAATCATAGTCCATTTACTATGATTTTTTTTGTAAAATCGCAGAAGGAAAAAATGGAAGCATTCTCTTGTCGTCACCGCCACCGGAGGAAAGCTGTCGAATATCGAGTTGTTTCTCCTTCATATGTTTACAATGATTAGGGATATACCATTTTGTAAATACTTCAATTTGGTGGACAATAATATAGACAATTTAATGATATTTCTTGTGCAAATTTGTAGAAGTCAAGGTGCTTGGGATAAATCTGGGCAGAATAGCTTCTGGCTTGGATTAACTGCAACCATGGGCCTTTGGAAGTGTTATTTTCCCTTTTGTCTGAAACGACAGGAATTGATTTCTAGAATCAGAGGTCTTGATATTGTGAAATTATTTGGTGTTAAGGATCTAAGACGCTACTGAATAGCTTGTGTCTTGTGATTTGTTCACCTGTTTTTATATCATAAGATTTAATAAAGACCCTGTGATTTTTGTAGCTGATGAAATATTTGTTTAGCAATACATTCGTTGGATGATTATATGCAACAAGATAGTCTCAAGCTTAGTCGAAGTAATGGTTATTGAAAATATAATAATAATATAAAACCAATAGTTGTTATCATGGCATACTTAGAGACATGAACTTGATGGGCACTCTTCCTTCAATTTTGACACTCAATTGCGTTAGGTGCTGTCATGTACCCACCAGCTGACCCAATAAGAGAGGGAACATGATAACAATCTGTGGGGATTTTCATAAGACTCAGCCCATTCATTAGCATCACATGAATAAAAACATTGGTGTGCAGATACAAATTAGGCAAAATGCATAGCGGAATTGAAACTAATCCACACACAATTCATGCCCATCTAGCATATCAAAACATTCATCAAATTAATGCATTGCAAAAGTAAATACATCGACAAAAAACACTTATCTTCATTGTGTAATTGTCCCAAGCAACTAGCTATGTCGCTACAACATTCCACCCAATCGTAGGCTCTTCTATAGCATATACTGAGTCCGTCCGAAGGCCAACCCCGAGCTGTGCATGATATCTACAAGGAAAAAGGGAATTTCAAACTCATACATAGCCAAACAACCAAATAGTCATTTGGATCTAAGCCAAGCCATACCACTGCTGGGTTTATCAGGCTAAATCTGAACCCTCTTCAATTGTGGATGCTTCCACTCAAGTTCAAACCAAAACAATGGAAACCCATTTCAACCCCAACAATCTCCTACACATAGAAACTCATAAACTGGGCATGGGTACACATAACAACAAAATCTCAAGTATTGGGTATGAAGGGAAAATGTGGGCAACCCAAAAACGAAATGAGGAATGGGGAAAACAACCCTGGAAAGGCAAATTTTGTTTTCAGAAAATGTTTGGGGACAACCTAGGAGCAAAAACGACCTCCATTAAACCCCCAATTCATGGATCTCTTCTCCCAGCCACTGTGCTAACCAAAACGAGTTTGCAGGCATGGAAAAAATGCAGGAAATGGTAAAAACGTGGAGGATAAAACCCTAGCAAGCCAAAACGACCAGTAGGCTTCAAATAAAAACACCCAAAAAGCCAAAAACGCCCAGCAAACTCCCAAAAATGCCCAACATGCTTCAAGAAAAACGCCCAGCAAGCTCCCCCAAACGTGAGAGGGTGAAGTCTGACTATGAAGAAAAATGGCTTGGGAAGGCAATTAGTGGAAGTTTTCTTGCCCAAGAAGAAGAAAAATGTTTTTCCATGAGGGTGGCTTTCCCATACTCGAATTTGGACAGCCATACCTCCCCAATTCCCAAGGCATTAACTTCTTCACCCACCTCTTGGGAGAAATGAATGATTGCGCATCAAAATCCACATGGGTAGTTGATGGTTCATGGGTTCTGTCATTGACACTTGGCTTGACTTGATTGGCTCAAGGGTTTGAATATTTCCCTCCCAATTCCTTGAAATATCATGCCCCTATCTCTTGTTGCATTGCATAGCTAGTTGTGGGCATTTATATTAAAATGCATATTTACAATTCCCATGGCTCACTAGCACATAGGTTAATTAATACCAACATACTTTCCTCTTCAAGATCGAGCGTTCGCTAGCGGGGCGTTGTCCTTGAGTTCCACGCCAGGAATCATACAAAATATGCATACAATATTTACATTATAGCCCAAATATTACAAGGGTCAAAATGGGGGACATGACAGGTGCTTTCATTACGCGTCGCTCCATTAAAATGCATTTTAGAATTCCAGCATGCATTACATAATGCAATCTTTACTCATATTTTGTATTTATAATGTTAATGGGATTATGCTTGTGCGGAGTACTCCAAGAAGTTGACTCAGGAGTCTTGGCGGTGCGAGCTCTCTTTATATTTGGGATCGAGGAGTATTATGGTAAATATAGAAGATCATTGCTTTACAATATATTTGAGGGCGGAGAAGCAAGAGTGTAGTGACGATGGAGGGAGAAGCAGAGCAAGTGAAGAGCGGAGAGGGATGGCCCTGTAGCACACTTTAAGTGACGTTATAAATTGAGGTCGAAGCGCCCTTCTGTAAATTTCAGTACTGTGTAGCCACTGCAATGAAGTACCCAGTAGAAAATACGTTGACATGAAATCAAATTCAAATTCTAAATTACCTGTAATGTAATGATTTTATTGGATATCATGTTGGAAAAATGTAATTAAGAGATGATATCGTATCTAGTCTGCGTCGGCTCTGTCAGTCACCTTGTCAGTCTTTTTGTGTCAATGCGCAGAGCCTGCAATGTCAGTCAGTGAGTAAGTTTGCAGCCAATCCGACTCACGTCAAGTTAGCATTTATGTAACCGCATATGTATTTCGCAGGCCCAAAACTTCTTAGGTAGAAATTTATTACAGACTTTAATGTAACCATGTAACTTCCAGGTGAAGCAAAACCAAGTTTGTGTATAAATGAAAATCAAACACATAAAATTAAATAGAGATGTAGAAGAGAAGAAGAGAAGAAGTGAAGACCCATGAAATATATTAAGAGCCCAAGCTCTATGTAAGAAGTGAAAGATCAAGTAAAATCTTATCTCTCTGTAGTGTGGCAAAGTTGCTCTGTTTTACTGCGGTAATATATAAGTCTTTAGTTTTATGTATTCATTCTCAAGAATGTTGGTTTTTGCATGCCGCACAACTTCTTCATATTTACTTGTGTAAATGTTGTTTACATTTACGGTCTATAAATCAAATCAAGATTTCCAAGTATTTCACGGTGGTAAATGTTCTTGTTTAACACGCAGTAACTTCGACATAAGTTTCACTTAAATGTTTCCGTTCTTATGTTTTAGCAAGAAATATCTTAATATAAAGTTTGTTTAAGATTGGGTTATGCGAAGTTAACTTGTGCGGAGTTAATCTTCATAAAGTTAAAGAAGTTTGCAAAATTAAATTTGTGTGAAGTGTGAAGTTCATGCAAACTCAAGTTCCGCGAAGTTAAAGAACTGCGCAGTAAAAAGTTGAAATGCACAGTTAATCTCCACACAGTAAAAAGGTGAACCGCGCAGTTAATCTGTGAAGTAATGTGTTCGGAAAAATAAATTAGAGCAAAGTATATGCTAGGAGAAGCATAGTCCTAAAGCAAAGAAAAGTAAAATATTCATCTACTGCGCAGTTTATTCTTTTTAATTACGTGGTGTGCTTTTCCCTTGATCTGGTATCAGAGCTTGGTTTACGGAGAAAGGAAATTGTATTTTCAAAAGGGAATAGTGATTAAAGAATGGCTTCCACTTCTGGTAATTTGTGAACTCCAATATTTTCTGGTAAAAATTATGAATATTGGTCTCTAACTATGAAAGCTTTGCTTAGAGGTCAATATGTATGGGAAATAGTCCAGAATGGCTATGTAGAACCAACAGATCTGACAACATACAACAATCTCACACAAGCTGAGAAGGATGTCTTGAGGGAACAAAGGAAGAAAGATGGAAATGCATTGTTCCACATACATCAAGCAACACATGAATCCATACTCCCAAGAGTAGCAACAATGCAGTCAGCTAAGGAAGCGCGGGACACACTGGAAACTTCCTATTAAGGTTTGAACAAGGTAAAGACTGCCAAACTTCAAATTCTTAGAAGAGATTTTGAATCTATGTCAAGGAAAGATACAGAGTCAGTAGACTCATTTTATACTCGTGTTATTGGTCTTGTTAATCAAATAAAGTCTCATGGAGAAAATCTAGGTGATCAAAGAGTTGTTGAAAAAGTTCTTAGAGTTCTTCCAAATAAATTTGAATCTTTAGTTGTGACCCTGGAGGAAAACAAAGCTCTGTCCCAATTTACTATTGATGAGTTGCAAGCCTCATTACTCAATCATGAACATAGAATCAACAGTTCAGATACATCACTGGAAGGTGCATTTGCAACATAGTCATCCATAAGTCATTGAAGAGGCAGGGGAAGATCAAACTCTAGAGGCAGAGGACAAAGTTCTTTCAGAGGAGGTCGTAGCAGCAGCCTTGCACATGTCGTTGGTAGAGGTCAGAATCAGATCCCCAGTCCACCAAGTGGGAAGAGGTATGATAAATAAAAAATTCAATGTCATTACTGTAAGAGGGTTGGACACTTTGCATATGAATGTAGGAAGAAGCAGTATGACCAAGGAAAGCAAATCCAAACACAGTCAAGCAACAACAACACTCCGAACAACTCATTGTTCTTAGCATGTGCATCTCCACTTGAATGCAATGTTGTCCAAGAAAGTCCAAATGACATATGGTATTTAGGCTCAGGCTGTAGCAATCATGTGACTGGTAATTTAAATATATTCTCTAGTCTAGATAAATCAGCCCAAACTGATGTCACACTTGGAAACAATATTCAAGTTACTGTTTCGGGTAAGGGTATTGTTGATATTCTAACCAAACAGGGGGAACATAAATTTATGCCTAATGTTTATTATGTTCAAGGATTGAAGCATAATTTGATGAGTATTGGATAGCTGATGGAAAAAGGTTATAGAGTTCATATGACAGGAAAGCATTGTCTCATCAAGGACATATATCCAAGCAATCAATTAATAGCCAAATGCAAATGACAAGCAATTGCTTGTTTCCTTTGAGGATAAGGCCAATCATAAAAGGAAAAACAACTCAATTTGTTCATGAAAGACAATGAAAATTCTAGAGCTGCATTCAAAGAAGAAAGCAAAGAAGCAGAAATTCACTACGACAAGGAAGAAAAAGACAATGAAATGCAAATAGCGTTTCAAACAGAAATAAAGGATGAATCCTAGTTATGGCACTTCAGATTTGGACATCTGAATTTTGGTGGGATGAAGCTACTACACATGAAGGACATGGTGAAAGGATTTCCATTGATTGAAAATCCAGAGAGAATTTTTGAAACTGTATTTTGAAAAACCAGCACAGAGAGGTTTTTCCAGTCGGAAATTCATATAGAGCTCGCACACCACTTGAAATTGTGCACTCTAATATTTGTGGACCGATGCAAACACTGTCCATGGGAGGATGCACTTATCTTCTCACGTTTATTGATGATTTCACAAGAAAAACAAGGGCATATTTTCTAAAACACAAATCTGATGCGTTTGGTTGTTTTTAACAGTTCAAGGCACTTGTGGAGAAGCAGAGTGGTTACAGCATCAAGATATTAAGAACAAATAGAGGTGGTGAGTATGTTTCAAATGATTTCTTAAATTTTTGCAAAAATCATGACATACAGAAGCAATTCACTGTGCGGTATAAACCGCAGCAGAATGGTATCACAAAGAGGAAGAACATAACCATTATGGAGATGGCGCACAGTATGTTGGCAGCCATGCATCTGTCAAATGAATACTGGGCTGAAGCAGTGGCAACTGCTATTTACATCATGAATCGATGTCTGACAAAGAGTGCGAAGAACAAAGTTCTGCAGGAAGCATGGACAGGTATGAAACATAGTGTTTCGCATTTAAAATTTTTTGGTCATTTAGCATATGCACATGTCCCAGATGAGCTAAGAAGGAAATTAGACAATAAAGGACAGAAATGCATTTTTATTGCGTATTTTGAAGACACAAAAGCATACAAGTTGTATGATCCTATTGCAAGAAAAGTTATTATCAGTCGCGATGTTCAGTTTGTAGAAAATGAAGCATGGGATGGAACTGTAGAGAAGAATGTTAAAATCGTGTCACATGTTGAACATGATGACATCGCAGAAGATGTGGTTGAGAATCCACATGTGAATCAAAATTTTGAGCTCCGTCTACTCCCAGGACTGCGCAGCATGTTTCAGCACAAGGAACTTCGACACAAGTCGCAGTTCAAGCTACTTTGACAAGCACACTAAGTGCGCAGCAAACTCCATCAAGCAGTTTGCAGCAAACTCCATCAAGCAGTTTGCGCAGTTCACACAATTCAACATCAGCAACTCCGACAAAGACAAGAACTCTGCGTGAGATATATGAGATTGGTACACCTAATTCATTCTCAGTTTTCACATTATTTTCTCAAGTTAATGATCCTCTAACATTTGAAGAAGTTGTTGAAGATAAATTTTGGGCACAAGCCATGGATGAAGAAATAGAATGCATTGAGAAGAATCAAACATGGTAATTAGTTGATGTCCCTAAGGACAAGGATGTGATAAGCGTGAAATAGATTTATAATACCAAGCAAGATGCTGATGGAAATGTGTAGAAGCACAAGGAAATATTGGTAGCAAGAGGGTTCACACAACAGCCCAACATAGACTTCAATGAAACCTTTGCACCTGTAGCACGAATGAACACTATTAGAACAGTTTTGGCCATCACAACACATAAGAAATGGCCTATTTATCAAATGGATGTTAAGTCTGCATTTTTAAATGGTTATTTGGAGGAATAAGTATATGTGGAGCAACCAAAAGGCTACGAAGTTCCAGGACAAGGACACAAAGTATACAAACTGAAAAAGACACTTTATGGTTTGAAACAAGCTCCTAGAGCTTGGTACAGTCACATTGACTCTTACCTCATTCAGAATGGATTTTACAAAAGTGAATGTGAGCCAACGTTGTACACAAAAATAAACAAGCAAGGTAACAAGCTAATTTTCTGCCTGCGTGTAGATGATTTAATATTTACTGGTGATTTTGGCATAGAGGAATTTAGATCAGTCATGGAAAATGAATTTGAAATGACTAATTTGGGGTCTATGAAGTATTTTCTGGGCATTGAAGTCCAACAAACTGAAAATGGGATATTTATATCTCAGTCAAAGTATGCAAGTGATGTCTTGAACATATTTAAGATGTTAAATTGCAAGACAGCCCCAACACGAGTAATAAAAGGTTTGAAATTGAGCAAGGATGATGATGGATCCAATGTAGGTCCTACGCTGTTTAGAAGGCTTGTTGGCAGCCTTATGTATCTTACAGCAACAAGTCTAGATATCATGTATGGAGTCAGTTTAATCTCAAGATTCATGGAGTCACCAAAAGAATCTCATTGGAAAGTAGGTAAAAGAATTATGAGGTATGTAAGTGGAGCAAAAGACTTTGGTATTTTGTATTCAACCTCAGAAAATTTCAAACTCATTGGATACACTGATAGTGATAATGGAGGCAGCATGGATGACAGAACAAGCACTTCTAGGAATACATTTCATGTAGGAACAGGTGTTGTATCATGGGCTTCAAAGAAACAATCCATAGTAACTCTTTCTTCAACAGAAGCAGAGTATGTTGCAGCTACACGCGCTGCATGTCAAGTCGTTTGGATGTGGAAGATGTTAAGTGATATGTCACAGAACTAGCAAGAACCCATAGTCATTTATTGCGACAACAATTCAGCTATCGCATTGTCAAAGAATCATCTGTTTCATAAGAGAACCAAGCACATCGACACAAGGTATCATTTTATCAAAGAATTGATAAACAACAAAGAAATTTGTTTAGAATTTTGCAGGTCAGAAGATTAGGTAGCATACATATTTACAAAACCATTGGCAAGGGACACATTCCAATATCTGCGAAGTTGTTTGGGAGTGACAAGTTCTACACGGTGAACTTCATCATGCACAGAGCATGTTTCAGCTCTGAAACATTTTGTAAGATTTTATTTTTGTTTAATGATCCCCATCCACTCATAATTAAGGGGGAGTGTTGTAAAAATGTAATTAAGAGCTGATAGCGTATCTAGTCTGCGTCAACTCTGTCAGTCACCTTGTCATTCTTTTTATGTCAGTGCGCAGAGTCTGCAATGTCATTCAGTGAGTAAGTTTGCATCCAATTCGGTGCATGTCAAGTTAGTATTTATGTAATCGCGTATGTATTTCGTAGGCCCAGAAATTCTTAGGTAGAAATTTATTACAGTCTTTAATATAACCCTGTAACTTCCAGGTGAAGCAAAACCAAGTTTGTGTATAAATGAAAATCAAACACAGAAAATAAAATAGAGATGTAGAAGAGAAGAAGAGAAGAAGTGAAGACTCGTGAAATGTATTAAGAGCCCAAGCTCTATGTAAGAAGTGAAAGATCAAGTAAAATCTCATCTCTCTATAGTGTGGCAAAGTTGCTCTGTTTTACCGCGGTAATATATAGGTCTTTAGTTTTGTGTATTCATTCTCAAGAATGTTGGTTTTTGCATGCCGCACATCTTCTTCATATTTACTTGCGTAAATGTCAAATCAAGATTTCCAAGTATTTCACGGTGGTAAATGTTCTTGTTTAACACGCAGTAACTTTGACATAAGTTTCACTTAGATGTTTCCGTTCTTATGTTTTAGCAAGAAATATCTTAATATAAAGTTTGTTTAAGATTGGGTTATGCGAAGTTAAAGAAGTATGCGAAGTTAACTTGTGCGAAGTTAATCTTCGTAAAGTTAAAGAAGTTTGCAAAAGTAAATTTGTGTAAAGTGCAAAGTTCATGCAAAGTCAAGTTCCGCCAAGTTAAAGAACTGCACATTTATGCAAAGTTCAACTGCACAGTAAAAAGTTGAAATGCGCAGTTAATCTCCGCGCAATAAAAAGGTGAGCCGCGTAGTTAATCTGTGAAGTAATGTGTTCGGAAAAATAAATTAGAGCAAAGTATATGCTAGGAGAAGCATAGTCCTAAAGCAAAGAAAAGTAAAATATTCATCTACTGCACAGTTTATTCTTTTTAACTGCGCGGTGTGCTTTTCCCTTGAGAGTCAGTCCTCAGTTTGACGGTTGTCAGTTATCAAAGGACCTAGTCCCAGCTATAGCTACACCTTGTTTTGCAATAGAGATAGCTCGAAGAGCGCTCATAGCTCGCTTTTCAGCAGCATGTTCCTAGGATATCAGTCCCTGGTTATGTTACGAGAAACGAGAAATGGGAAATGAGAACGGTACGAGAAACCGAGTTTATAGGTTTCACATACAAGAAACGAGGAGAGAGAAAAACAACAAAACTGAAGGTTCCTAGGATTGTAATGAACAAATTCAATTAGTCATAATGATCAAATCTATTTTTCCATATATCGTGTTTTCATATTTAGGATTAGGACAATGGTTGTTGCTTTTGGTTTACCTTAATAAGTAGTCATATTCCTATATTGTTTGCATAGATATTAGACACCTTAAGAAGTTTCCATTTTCCTATATTGTTTACATATGTTTACAAGGATGATAGATACTATATAATAAATTTGGAGGTGTGTTTTCTTTACACTCACAGAATGTTTTTATTTGTTATTAATTTGTTAACACAAATCTAAATTCATTTGTAATTAGCATTTATATCATATATTTCTTTGTTATAAATCTGTTAAATCTCGATTCGTAACTATCATTCACATATTTTGTTATCAAGATCCATTCTAGATTTATAAATATTAGAAATTAATAACTTCAAAAAATAGAAATTAATATAAAATTTGTAACTAACATACCAATTTTTCATTGTAGATCATCTATAAATTTACAAATGTTAATATCAACCTTAAAAAAAAACCTCTCCTTCATATCGGGATCAATTATCCTTTTGTGAAACTGTATTATGAATTTAACCAAAGCCTATTACAAACAAAGTTTGAGATTGTGAAATTGGAACGATGAAAAATTGGATAAAATCAAAATAAATTTTGATGAAAAATTGAAAAACTGCTCTAAGAAACTATAAGAAACGATTTTAGGGCTTGAAAAATGGGAACGGCTGTAGAAAACGTCGTTTTCCGTCCCGTTTCCGTTTTTGGCTCGTTTTCTGAGTGAAATGCCCACCAACGTTCTGTTTCTGGTAACAGAGGTCCCTGGTACACATCACACTAAAATGTTTACTTATTAGTCAAATCCACGACCACTTTAACTCTCAATAGAGTTTTATTGATTTTAAACACATATAAGACTAATTTTAAATCTAGTTGCGAGTCCTTGGTGAATGAGTTCAATTTTATGGAAAAAAAATGTTCCTTGATAAAGATTTTTTTTTTGATATTAATGGGGATCCTTCTAAAGAATATGTCTTTTTCATGGTTGAAATCCAACATGAAAGAACATAACATAAAAAAAGTTCAACAATAAAAACTTATTTGATTGTTTCTCTTACTTCCACGTCGCTCAATAAGTGATGAATTTATGATAGTGGCAGTCATAGTAGTGAGTTGTAACATATATGAAATTTTTTGTAACATAAGACAAAGGAAGGGCGGCTATCAACTTGTCCACAACATGATACATGACCAGTGAAAAAATCCCATCGGACTCTGCATTAATTTGTCTATCTATGAGTGTGTCTTCCAGCTGTTAAGAGAAGATTTCAACATTCATTGGTTTTGAAGCAACGACAAATCTACACAGTTGTAAAATAGTTTAAGAAGTTGTGGCGTCTCTCAACCTACATATGGTGGACGGAAAATCATTGGGCCAAAGGAAAGAAAAGTGACTTCATTTATGGTTTGGCCAAGACAACTAACTATATTAGACCTCATCTAAATAACAAAAATGTCTCCATGCATAAAAGTTATGAAAAAAAGCATAAAAGTCTCATAACTATATTTAGACGTGATTTAAATAACAAAAAAGTCTCATAAAAATTATGAAAAAAGAAGAAAGAATTATGTATGAGTAGAAACCAAAGAATTAGGTATGAGCAGTGAAGATAGTGAATAAGGTCAACAAAAGCATTTTGTAGTATTATATTTAATGTTCCCATTCGAATATGGAGCATTAGATTTAAAGCTAAAGCTATTTCAAATTGAATTGATGATGGTGGAGGGTGGAAATCAATAAACTATAACTACTTTCAATTTAATTTGTCTATAGTCCTCTAACATTAATGCATTGATGCATTGATGTTGTATGAGATGATGAAAATGTAATGAGTTATGATAAACACATTTCAATGTGAAAAAAAATCTTTAGGAAATTTGTTTTTTTTAGATTTAGGATGATACAATATCCCATTACATAATAAAAGAAAGGAGAATAACCATGTTATATAAGTCAAAATTAACAATTGTATTAATTTATATGTTATATGCCCCATTATTATATAACTTTAGCACTTAGCATTTATTATTTACCTGTAGAGTCATGAATTTTAAATATAATTATTCTTAATTCTACATTCTAAATATGACAATTCAGATTTATATTTAAACCTAGATCATATTCCATTGTTCTTGTTAAAGATACAATCAAGCATAACATGAATATAGATGATATATGTCCAAACCATTTAAGTGGGGCTTATCATTTAAAAAACATGATTCAAATGTAAATGTCAATATTTAAAAGAAATAAAAGGAGAAAGAAGATGAATATCAATATGGATGATATATGTCCAAACTATTTAAGGTGGTTTTTCTATTAAAATTTGCTTTTGCATGATAGAAAATAACTTCAAATGCAAATGATAATACTTATAATAAGAAAAGAATCATAAATATCCGTGTTATGTAAAGTATTTGAAAAAATAGTCTTATGAAAAATCTAAAAATCAAGTTGAAGAAGATAATTTTTATATATTCATTGGCCAGTATAGTAAAGATCCAAAGTATGCAAAAATATATTGTTTACAAAGAAGTAACATTTATTTGCCATGTTGTTACCAAAACTTATATATTGTGTATGTACACATTCATTGATTGCTCACATCATATCATTAATGAAAAAGAGATATGGCTATTGTGAATTATTTATTAAATAAGAAATAAGATATGACTTAAATGTGGATCAACAAACGAATTAACATATGGAACTCTAACTATATATAAATGTAAAAATTTAAAAGAAAAAATGATGTCGGTAGCTCATTCCTTATTCCTAAGTGTTTGATCCGCAACATTACATTTACGCATCCATCTTGTGCGACAACATCCATCTTGCTAGACAATTGCTCTTCTCTATTAGCTTATGGTTTTTTGTCATTCCTCCCACAACATTATTTCTCTCGCAAGAACACGTAGCAAAGTCGAGGGCATTGCCATCTCGTGGCTCTTGTTAATAATATGAATTTCTCATATATAAGTTCAAATCGTAGTAAACTTTAATAATCAAATCTAAACATAAAAGATTTCTAGTCTCACCAATAAAAAAAACTCATACCAATTTAACTTAATATACTTAATCAAACTTTAAAATTAAATTATTATTATTATAAATCAATTATTTTTATTATATATTTTCTAATATTTATAAATACTTTATATATTATTAATTTTATTGTTTAATATTATATTATAAATCATTAATATTTGTAAGTATTTATAAAAAAAAATTTCTATATAAATTTAATATCTAAATTTTTAATAATATATTTAAATTAACAATATTACAAATTGGTTAAGTGATCTACTTGTGACTATAGATTTTTGGATATCATCTTATGTTTGAATGTTCATCTTCGACACTAATCTTTGCAATTATACTAACTTTTGTGACTGAAGATTGTGATGTGTAATGATTGTTATAAGGTCTAGACACATTCTTAGGGACCTCATATCAACATCAATTGAGAAATTTTATGGACAACACCCCCACATGGTTGAGGGGTAACACCTTACACTTACAAAACTTCTTCAACATTTCATGCTATACATGCACTTTAAAACAACATGCACATGTGCACACCTCGGAGGTCGTGTGTACACTCAATGGGATGTGCACACACTCAATAAACCACAAACACACTTAGCATTTGCACACATACATCTAGGAATATCAGCCATCACCAAGACTATTACAACACATGCATGCCAAATACATATGCATAGATAGTAGCTCACACCTTTAGCCAAGAAAAAAGCATCACAGAATCAAAGCATTATCCCACAACCATTAATAATTGAACAATGATCTTTCAACAACATGATAACTATTAGCACACCAATTTGTCAGGCTCTATAATTATTCTTTTGAAACAAATTCTTGTGACTGAATGATTACTTGATTAATCCGAAAATAATACCTAGGGGGGGATAACCCTTCACCCCACAACCAACTAGACCAAATTGTCATTCCACTATTAAATAATTTGTATAAAAACAAATCTAAATCATTTATAAACACACTTGACATAATCTTCCGCTTACATACTTAAAACTAAAAAAAATCTTCACATTCCTAAATAATTTGTATAAATATACATCTAATAATGATCTTCCATTTACATATCCAATTGAATTTAGTACTCTATTAATAAATAAGAGGTAATCTCTATTCCAATCTACTTAAAGATCATTTAAAAAAAACTAAACGAGTAGAGTTTTTACTTTAAAAGGATAGTAAAATATGTCCTAAAGGATACATATTGTCCGAGATTACAAAATTGCTTTTGTCCTAAAAAAGGAGATATCCCAAAAACTCCTTTTGGTCTAAAGGTCTATAACATTGAATACATAAATGATGGAAAATTTAAACTATAAACTCTAATAAAATGTCCTAATAGAGTTATATGAAAAAAGAACACATGAAGGAAGAGTTAGTGTAATGTCCCCATTTTGACCCCCTTTGTATTAAATCGTAAATGATGTAAATATTGTAATTTAATCATGGTGAGGAGCTCAAGGCCAAGGCCCCACCGTTGATTTAGCGTTTCATGTATCGGCAATTAAAAATAGATGCCTATGGTTCTTGTGCTAGATAGGCACAATGTATATAAGACATCATGTAATTACGAATTTTTAATGAAAAAAAAAACCCACAACCGGCTATGCAATGCAACAAAAGAGATGGGGCATGACTCTACAAGGAAGAGGGAGGGAAATTATTCAAACCCTTGAGCCAATGGTATTAATCCATGTGTCAATGAGGAAACCCATAAACCACCAACTACCCATTTTGTCTCATGCACCCAATCATTTAATTCTTCCAAGAAATTGGTTAAGGCAGTTAATGTCTTGGGATGGGAGAGGTATGGCAGTCAGATTTTCGTGCATGGGCAAGCTACCAACCTGAAAATCGTATTTTTGGATTGCTGGGCAAGAAAACCCCCACGAAATGCTTCCTAAGGCAAGTCTTCATGCATTACGTTCTTCCTCTCACACAGACTGAGCTCACAGGAAGTTATCCTCATGTTTTTCACCATAACCCTGCGTTTTTCCATGCCCAGGAACTCGTTTTTGGATTGTGCAACAGCTGGGGAAGGAGGGACGCGAATTGGGACTGAGGGAGAGGTCGTTTTTGCACTAGAGCGTTTTCCTGGAATGGGTTTTGCTTCCCCAATCGAATTTCCAAGTGCCAATACGTTTTGAGTCTACCCACGTTTTTCTGAAGTCCAGGAAACCCCATCTCATGTATCCCACTATTGGAAACGTTTTCTCATGCTCAGCAAGTGTAGGTTGTTGTTGGGTGCATCCCTGTTTTGTTTGGAACCCATGAGCAAGAAACTGGAACGGTAGTGGACAGAATTGGCTTGATAAACCTAGTGTAGGGAGTATCCTCTCAAGAAGATTAAGAGGGTTGGCTACTTTTCTATGCACACCCTGAGAGCACTAGAAAGGAAGGTATGGTTTGAGGGACTGTGTGGCAGTGAAGAGAATACTTCCTTGTGTTGGGTGTGTAGGCATTGTGAGTGCCAAGCTAAATAGATCTGGGAGAGGTACCCATAGCTCTTTGGTTGAGCTCACTAGCTTAGCAATTCTTCCCTTCCATGTCCTAGCAGCCTGATAAACCCAATTGCAGATTGGCTTGGCTCATCTTGGTGTATGCTTGGCTATGTGTGAGTCTGTTGTTCCCTGGTTCCTTGTAGAGATCATGCCCAGCTCGGGGGTGGCAGTGGTGTTGAGAGATTGAGGAGCACACTGGCCTATGGTTGGGTGGAACGTTGCAGATGCATAGCCAGTTGCTTGGGACTACTTTTGTATAAGATAAGTATTCTCTTGTGTATTTAACTTGGCAATCGTTCCTTTGATGAATAGCTGGAATGTATTATGGATGTGCTAATGAATTTACTTCCGCTGTGTATTCAAATGTTTATGCATTTCCATATGATTTTATATAATTCTGCAAAGGTCTTTATTTAATGACTGTCACAGAATGTTGAATGTATGATTAGATAACAACCGGATCTATTTAATCTTTGTTTGTGTTAGCATGCACATATACATGTCTTTGTATCAATGAGTTTGATTTTAATGAACATAGGGCTAATTGCCCGGATTAAGCACCACATCCTCTCTATCACGCTGTATGGTAGGAAGGGGACATTGCATTTTGGTATCAGAGCTGCGTTGCAGCATTGGGCCTCTATGGGCCAAATCTGATAAGCAATTACAAGAAAATTGTTGTCTTATGAGTTTTTGGAAATTTATGTTTTAAGTCTGTTTTTGAAATTTTTTGTTTAAGATTGTTTAAAGACTGTTTCGGAAAGAATTCCCGAATGCCTTTCGTAACTGCGGAAGCATTCGGCGAATCGTTCCGAAATTTCGGAAGCGTTCCGAGAATTTTTTCCGAAAATTTGCGAAGGGAAGTTTTTCGGAGGGAATTCTCTTCCGAAATTGCGGAAGGATTTCTCTTCCGAAATTTACGGAAGGAATTCTCTTCCGAAATTGTGGAAGGATTCTGCGAGTCGTTCCGCAAGGCGGAAGAGTTTGGCGAGCCGTTCCGAAGTTGCGGAAGACTTCGGCGAATCGTTCCGCAACTGCGGAAGACTTCGCCGAATCGTTCCGCAACTGCGGAAGACTTCGGTGAATCGTTCCGCAATTGCGGAAGCGTTCCGCAAGTCTTTCCACAAAGGCATTCCGAAAATCGCCCCGAAACCCGGAAGCATTCCACGAATGGCTCCGAAGTTGCGGAAGCCTTCCCCGAATGGCTCCGCAATTACGGGAGCATTCGCCGAATGGCTCCGCAACTATGGAAGCCTTCACCGAATGGCACCGCAATTGCGGGAGCGTTCGGCAAATCGCCCCGCCATTGCAGAAGCGTTCGGCGAACTTCCCCGCAATTGCGGAAGCGTTCAACGAACTGCTCCGCAGTTGCGGAAGCCGTCGCCGAACCGCCCCGCAACGGAGGCAAGCCGAAAATCACCCGAACGGCGGGAGCATTCCGCCAGTCGCCCCGTCACTGCGGAAGGCTTCAGCCAACCTCCCCGCAGTTGCGGAAGCTTACTGTGAACTGCCCCGCAGTTGCGGGAGCATATAGTGAACCGCCCCGCAATTGCGGGAGCAATCCGTGAACCGCCCATCGCGGCAGGATTCAGCGAACTGCCCGTTGCGGCAGGATTTCACGAACCGCCCGATGAGGCGTGATTCCTAAAAAAAAAAAAAAAACGAGGGCGCTTCCCTCGACCCGCCCTATCCAAGGGGGCAAGCCCCCTTGACCCCCTTTTCTTTTTTCCCTCATATGTCGTTGTTGTGATTGACGAATTGTTAGTATGGCATTTTTCCACGTGCATGAAGTAAGTTATGAATTCTGAGAATAAAATGCAGCTAACAATTGTGCTGATGAACACATTTCAGAGAGTCACAGTTACAGCAGGTTAACACTCTAGATAATACAGTTAGAGAGTTTGGATCTTGGTTGGGCCAAGAAAATGAACATCATGAATGATGCACAGGATCCCTATGAGCCTGAGACAGATGCCATGGGGGAGAACATACAGGTTGAGAATGCTGAAACAGAATCTAATGGGAGAAGAAATCAAGAGACCCCTCCAGATGTTGCAGCCACCATGAGAAGCCTAAGGGTGGAGTTGCAAAGCTGTAGGGAAGATAATGAAAGGATGATTAAAGCTCAAGAAGAACAAAATCAGTTGAATGCAGCCATGCTACAGAGTTTGACAGACATCCAAAGGCAAATAAACTCTGGGTATCAGATATCAAATCCAGAAAGGGGTGGAAGTAGCTCTAGAAGAAATTCCCGTAAGAGGGCCAGTAGCCCAAGAAGAGTTTCTACAGACAGGACATATACTCCAGAAATCTCTTCTAATGAATCATCTGACTCTGAAGAATCCATTGAGGGTTCAAGCTCTTCATCTCACATGAGTAAGAGAAAGAAGCACTACAAGAACAATTCATATGGGGAATTTAAGAAAGCAAAACCTCCTACATTTGATGGAGAAGTAAAGTCTGGTCAAGAAGCTGAAGCTTGGCTTCTTGGGATGAGAAAGTATTTCCAAGTCCAAGACTACTCGGGAAATATGAAGGCAAGGGTAGCCATCTTCAACTTGAATGGAAGAGCATCTATATGGTGGGAACACACTAGGTAAGTGAAGAAGATCAACGAAAGGAAGATCGTGTGGAAGCAGTTCAAGAAATACTTCAAGCAGAAGTACCTCTCTGATAGGTAATATGATGACAAGTTCAAAGAGTTCCATGAGTTGATATTGGGACAATTGACCATGGAAGAATATGCAAACAAGTTCTTGGAGCTGCTGAGGTATGTCAGGTACATCCGAGATGATAAGGTGAAAATTCAGCGTTTCCTAAGTGGACTGCCCCAGTCATATAAAGATAGAATTGAGTTTGATGAACCTCGAACTCTGGAGGAGGCCATAAGAAAAGCCAAGTATTGCTTTGATCAGAACAGAAGCAAACCAGAATTCCATAAGGCATGGAAGGATAAGAAAAATGAAAAGTTTGATCAAAGGAAGAAGGGGTTCAAGCCTCCTCAATTCAGGAATCAGCAAAGGCAGCCATCACAGGTTGTGACTAAGCCAACTAGGATGATGGGAGACAAGCCAAGAGATCCAAAGGAGCCAAGAGAACCACTTCAATGTTGGGGTTGTGGAGGAGACCACATGCTTAGAAACTGTCCACATCGGAATGGGAATGCAAATCAAGTTCACAACATCCAAGGAAATGGAACTGTGGGTCAAGTGGCGAGGACCATCCCTAGAATCTATGCAGCAGTAGAAGACCGCCAAGCAGATCATCAGTCAACTATGGTTGAAGTTGAAGGTAAGATTGCTAAGCAATCTGTTTCTATTTTGATTGATCCTGGATCTACTCACAGTTATGTCACTCCTAGAATTGTTGAGATTTGTGCTTTCATGAAATTAAAGCATAGTAAATCCTGGTTAGTTCAACTAGCCACTGGAACCAAGAGAAAAGTTAGTGAAATAGTAGAGAAATGTCCGTTAGAGATGGATGGGCTATTCACTTATGCAGATCTGAATATTTTGCCACTGGATTCCTATGATATTCTCATTGGAATGGATTGGTTAGAAGCACACAGGGTTAAACTTGACTGCTACAACAAGACGTTTGAATGCATGGACGAAGAAGGAAACCCGAGGTTTGTAAAAGGCATTCCAAAGATGACTTCTGTTAGACAGGTTTCAGCCATGCAGCTGAAAAAGTTCTGTAGGAAGGGATGTCAACTGTATGCAGCCCACATTTTGGAGGCAGCAGAGAGTGAAACTCTTAAATTGGAGGACTATCAAGTATTGCAAGAATTCAGGGATGTTTTTCCTGATGAGATTTCAGGACTTCCTCCAAAGAGAGACATTGAATTTACAATTGAACTTGTGCCAGGAGCGGCACCAGTGTCTAAGACACCCTACAGGATGAGTACACCGGAATTGCTAGAATTGAAGATGCAATTGCAAGAGTTGCTGGAAAAGAAATATATTAGGCCAAGTGTGTCCCCGTGGGGAGCACCTGTTCTATTTGTGAAAAAGAAAGATGGAACACTTAGGTTATGTATCGACTACAGGCAGTTTAACAAAGCCACTATGAAGAACAAATACCCATTGCCTCGAATTGAAGACCTTTTTGATCAAATGAGAGGAGCAAAGGTATTTTCAAAGATTGACTTGAGGTCTGGTTACCATCAGGTAAGAATCAAAGAAGAAGATATTCATAAGACAGCCTTTAGAACGAGGTATGGACACTATGAATTTGTAGTGGTACCATTCGGTCTCACAAATGCACCAGCTACATTCATGTGTCTCATGAATAATGTTTTTAGCAAGTATTTGGACAAGTTTGTTCTTGTGTTCCTAGACGACATTCTCATCTATTCTAAGAATGAAGAAGAGCATGAAGAACATTTGAGGATGACAATGCAATTACTATGGGAGCATAAGCTGTATGCAAAGTTGATCAAATGTGACTTTTATAAAGATAGAATTCATTATTTGGGTCACATCATCTCTGACGAAGGTATATCTGTAGACCCTGAGAAGATTGAAGCCATTATGAATTGGCCTAAAGCCATTATGAATTGGCCAACTCCAAGGAATGTGACTGATGTGAGATCTTTTATGGGCCTTGCTGGTTACTACAGGAGGTTTATCGAAGGATTCTCCAAAGTTGCTAACCCGATCACTTCTTTGCAAAAGAAGGGGATAAAATTTGAATGGTCACCAAGATGTGAGGAAAGTTTTCAGCAGTTGAAGAATCTTCTAACAAGTGCACCTATTTTGAAGATCGCAGACCCGAAAAAAGACTTTGTGGTGTGTACCGACGCATGCAATCAAGGACTTGAGGAGTTCTTATGCAAGACAACCACGTGATATGCTATGAGTCAAGAAAGTTGAAGGAGCACGAGAAGAACTATGCTACTCATGATATAGAACTTGCATCCATAGTACATGCTTTAAAGATGTGGAGGCATTACTTAATGGGAAGAAAATTTGAGTTAAGGACAGACCATTGTGGACTGAAATACTTGTTTGATCAGCCAATGTTAAATGCTAGGCAAGCTAGATGGTTGGAATTTTTGTGTGAATTTGATTTTGAAATCAAACACATAAAAGGGAAGGAGAACAAGGTGGTTGATGCACTCAGCAGGAAGGTACATGAAATGTATGTGGCAGCGCTTAGTACTTGCCAACCAGATTTGAAGCAGCAGATTGTTAACCATATGGTTGAGGATGAAGTGTACGAGCAGATCAAGGACAAATTGCAGCAGCAAAACCTTGAAAAGAAGTATGAGGGCTATCATTTGGAAGAAGGTGGACTTCTTACATACAAGAATAGAGTCTATGTCCCAGATGCGGCAGATTTAAGGAGAATTGTTATGGATGAAATCCATAAAGCTCCATACTCTGGTCACCCAGGATATCAGAAAACAATTGCTACAGCAAGGAAATATTATTTCTGGCCAGGCATGAAGAAGGATGTTGCTGAATACATTTCTAAGTGCATGGAATGTCAACAGGTGAAGAGTGAACACCAACATCCCACAGGTTTATTGCTTCCAGTGCCAATTCCAGAATGGAAATGGGAAGTAATATCCATGGATTTTATTACAGGATTGCCAATGACTAAGAGACAACATGATTCCATCATGGTTGTGGTGGACAAGTTAACAAAGGCAGCACATTTCATACCGGTTAAATCGACACATAAAGCCGATGCCATTGCAAATATTTTCATGAAGGAAATTTTTAGATTACATGGGCTACCTAAGGCGATAATTTCTGACAGGGATACCAAGTTCACTTCCAATTTTTGGAAAGGTCTCTTTGCAGATTTGGGTACACAGCTAAGTTTTAGTACCGCATACCATCCTCAAATAGATGGCCAAACCGAAAGAGTAAATCGGGTGCTTGAAGACATGCTCCGTATGTATGTAATGGACAAACCATCCAAGTGGGAGGATTATCTACACTTGGTAGAATTTGCATATAACAATGGGCAACAAGCATCATTGGGAATGAGTCCTTATGAGGCCTTGTATGGCAGAAGGTGTAGGACACCAGTGACTTGGGACAATCCAGTGAACAGAATTGTACTTGGGCCAGAATTGCTTAAGGAAATGGAACAAGAAGTTGCGAAGATCCGGCAAAATTTAAAAGCAGCACAGGATAGACAGAAAAGCTATGCAGATAAGCATAGAGTGCATAGGGAATTCAATGTTGGGGATCATGTATATCTTAGAGTGAGATCAAGGAAGAGTTCCTTGAAGCTTGGGAGTTGTGCCAAGTTATCGCCTAGATATTGTGGGCCATTTGAAGTGCTCGAAAGAATAGGACCAGTTGTATATAGACTTGCATTGCCTGCTAGCACTAAAGCTCATAATGTTTTTCATGTCTCTTTGCTTAAGAAATATGTACATGATCCTAACCATGTGATTAATTGGGATGTGATCCAGGTGGAACCCGAGGGAGAATTCCAAACCGATCCATTGTGCATCCTAGACAAGAAGGTAACATTGCTCCGGAACCGAGCCATCGGACAGGTAAAGGTGCAATGGAAGCACTACGGTCCCGATGAGGCTACATGGGAGCTGGAGGATGCCATGAGGGTGGCATATCCATTTTTGTTCAATTTTGATGAGCACTGAGGACAATGCTAATGTAAGGGGAGGGGAATGTAATGTCCCCATTTTGACCCCCTTTGTATTAAATCGTAAATGATGTAAATATTGTAATTTAATCATGGTGAGGAGCTCAAGGCCAAGGCCCCACCGTTGATTTAGCGTTTCATGTATCGGCAATTAAAAATAGATGCCTATGGTTCTTGTGTTAGATAGGCACAATGTATATAAGACATCATGTAATTACGAATTTTTAATGAAAAAAAAACCCACAACCGACTATGCAATGCAACAAAAGAGATGGGGCATGACTCTACAAGGAAGAGGGAGGGAAATTATTCAAACCCTTGAGCCAATGGTATTAATCCATGTGTCAATGAGGAAACCCATAAACCACCAACTACCCATTTTGTCTCATGCACCCAATCATTTAATTCTTCCAAGAAATTGGTTAAGGCAGTTAATGTCTTGGGATGGGAGAGGTATGGCAGTCAGATTTTCGTGCATGGGCAAGCTACCAACCTGAAAATCGTATTTTTGGCTTGCTGGGCAAGAAAACCCCCATGAAATGCTTCCTAAGGCAAGTATTCATGCATTACGTTCTTCCTCTCACGCAGACTGAGCTCACAGGAAGTTATCCTCACGTTTTTCACCATAACCCTGTGTTTTTCCATGCCCAGGAACTCGTTTTTGGATTGTGCAACAGCTGGGGAAGGAGGGACGCGAATTGGGACTGAGGGAGAGGTCGTTTTTGCCCTAGGGCGTTTTCCTGGAATGGGTTTTGCTTCCCCAATCGAATTTCCAAGTGCCAATATGTTTTGAGTCTACCCACGCTTTTCTGAAGTCCAGGAAACCCCATCTCATGTATCCCACTGTTGGAAACGTTTTCTCATGCTCAGCAAGTGTAGGTTGTTGTTGGGTGCATCCCTGTTTTGTTTGGAACCCATGAGAAAGAAACTGGAACGGTAGTGGACAGAATTGGCTTGATAAACCTAGTGTAGGGAGTATCCTCTCAAGAAGATTAAGAGGGCTGGCTACTTTTCTATGCACACCCTGAGAGCACTAGAAAGGAAGGTATGGCTTGAGGGACTGTGTGGTAGTGAAGAGAATACTTCCTTGTGTTGGGTGTGTAGGCATTGTGAGTGCCAAGCTAAATAGATCTGGGAGAGGTACCCATAGCTCTGTGGTTGAGCTCACTAGCTTAGCAATTCTTCCCTTCCATGTCCTAGCAGCCTGATAAACCCAATTGCAGATTGGCTTGGCTCATCTTGGTGTATGCTTGGCTATGTGTGAGTCTGTTGTTCCCTGGTTCCTTGTAGAGATCATGCCTAGCTCGGGGGTGGCAGTGGTGCTGAGAGATTGAGGAGCACACTAGCCTATGGTTGGGTGGAACATTGCAGATGCATAGCCAGTTGCTTGGGACTACTTTTGTATAAGATAAGTATTCTCTTGTGTATTTAACTTGGCAATCGTTCCTTTGATGAATAGCTGGAATGTATTATGGATGTGCTAATGAATTTACTTCCGCTGTGTATTCAAATGTTTATGCATTTCCATATGATTTTATATAATTCTGCAAAGGTCTTTATTTAATGACTGTCACAGAATGTTGAATGTATGATTAGATAACAACCGGATCTATTTAATCTCCGTTTGTGTTAGCATGCACATATACATGTCTTTGTATCAATGAGTTTGATTTTAATGAACATAGGGCTAATTGCCCGGATTGAGCACCACGTCCTCTCTATCATGATATATGGTAGGAAGGGGACATTACAGTTAGGGAGGCCTACAACCACTCAAAGTTTCATCCATGTTTTTATCCAACTTTACTTGGTCAAGTGAAGTCTACATCTCAATATTTGTCATTGTGGGAGGGTTAATAAATTCATCATCTAGTGCTATGGAATTGGTAGTCACATTGTTGTGCAGATTACCTCCTTGATACACAATCAACAACATGTCATGGTGTAGTTCAACATCAAGAATCAATTTTCTATCATTCCCCCTGCTCTTGAACTTGACTTTCCAGATCATCGAGCCTCACATCCAAGTGGGAAACTTGAGAAGAAACTTGCTCCATGGATGTGATCACACCCTCCAAGTGCAAATGTAGCCTCCTCATTAAGTTTTATATTTCCCTTATTTCTCCTTGCACTGCTCCAATCCTTGAACCCCAAGTGACTCCCTCCATGGTTTTCTTTATACCCAAATTCCTCACCAATCCCCTAGACAAGATCCCAAGAAACACGAAGCAATAGGAAGAAAAACCACAGGAATTCCAAGCAGAGCAAGAAACTCAAGCAAGCAATAAACCAGAACTAATATCTGCATAGGGAAAACTACCTGCTATTACTCAACAGAGAGTTTGTGAATGCCTCCCATAATGTAGAAAAACCCCACTCAATTTGTTGCTCCACATACCTTGGATCATAAGAAAAACTTGGATCACACTTCATAAAAGACACATTCCAATCTTGTTTTTAATTTATAATAAAAGCATAGACCTCTCAATGTGTATTAATAGTATTTTTTGTTGCATATCTACATGCATGTAATTAATAAAACATTATAGAGTAAGTTTGTTTCATTATTTTTTAGAAATTTGGATGATTTGGTTTGTCTTAAAATAAGCTTAAATATTTAGGACAAAGGTTCATGATAGTTAAAGTTCTCATCAATAATGTAGAAATGATTTTCAACAAAATTCTGATTAAAGTTGGGGGATTAACTTACTCCAAAAATTCTATGCTCTTGACACCAACTTTCTTTAAATGCTTTTTTATACCAAGAGATCATGTAAACAAACCTTAAGATTAAATGAACTAATACAAAATTTAAATAAACAAATGGTTCAGTTTATCAACTTTTTAAATTACCCATTTTATAATCTTAATTGAAGAAATTGCCCCTTTTATAATCCTAATAATATTAATAATTGTTGATTTAAGAAAATACCAAATCATCTTTTATACAGACAAAAATACTAAGAAATCTGTACCTTCACCCTTACCATAATTTCGACCCATATTCTCAACAAGTTCACCCTTTCACACAAAGCAGTCACCTCTAATGAATACAAAATTTTAATGCAAAATATTGTAATGAAATAAAAAAAACTAATCGTAACACGTGCACTGTTATCCACTTAAGGTTCAACTTACTTTTCAGTCAATTTGTGACAAAAACGTACATTCTTAAAGAACTTACAAAAAAAAGTGTTGATCTTCCTAATTCTGTCAAAGGCCAATCAGGTTAATTAGTTCATATTTAGACCGCCTTGATCCTGCATGCGCAAACTCCTCACTGTTAGCACCTAGTTTTTTCAGCTCAAAGTACTGATGTGTAATGGATAGAGATTTTGAAAATTCCTTGGAGAAAGCTTAAAATGTTTTTATTTTCATGATTGGATGATAAGGTATGAAAAGAAGCCTGTAAATGAAAGTGCTAAGGTGGAAAAACTAAGGAAATATGAAAAAATTTGATCAAAATGATCAAAAGGAGGCTAAAAAGCTAATGTCTGAAAATAAAAATTGCAACTGTTAAGTCTGGGGCAAGTTGTGCCGTTGATTGAGCGCGAGTATGAGATCTATGGTCCCTATTTGTTGTCGCATGGCCAAAGCACGCGGAGAATAAAAGGTGTGAGTGGTTGCGAAAGGAAAAACCCGGGAACAAATGGCAATACCACAGCGTTTCGCGAATAGGAAAGGTGGTATGCAAAACCGTTTGGGAGGGATGCGATACCACGGAAGTGAAAGGAATGGTATAGATTTCTTATGGTTGATCGACGGTCCCAAATGATCAACACATCATGAAGGTGCACTAAGAATAGTTATGTAGGGCCCAATTGGCGGGAAAAATTGAAGGGTTGAATATTTTGCAGATATCCACCGTAGATATGTAGAAAGAAAAGATCGAGGGCCCTGGATGCTCGACACACCGGAAAGATTCATGATAGATAGAAGGTGTAGTGGTTGCGCAAATCAAAACAGGTGTCAACGCCAGGTTCTGCTGCAAGGAGGAAAAGTGGTATTGGAAACCACTTTAGAGTTTCAAGACACCACCTTATGGACAGATATTGTTAGTAATAAACGGTGGAGATTAGAGCATGGGGAATCATCAGACGGTTGACAAAGACCAATTGTAAAGCATTAAAGAGACATCAGATCTAACGGTTGAGAATATTGCGCGAGATATCAACGAATAAAAAGGTTGGCAGCTGGCAAAGAACATCGAAGGATAAGAGAAAAAGGGTTATATATATAGTAGTCGACATGTGAAGTTGACATTTGTTTCTTGGAGCTGTCAGAGTCAGAAGTTTATGGACGTGTGGGAGACGAATGAGACGACAGGAAAGTTCATTCTCAAAGTTTCTCAGTGACAGGTAGGACTTTGTAACCGTTGCTATCAGTAATCTAAGTCTATTTATAGCAAGAAAATGAACGAAGAACCAGTTTCTAGTAATGTTAGGGTTAAAGTTTCTCTGGAAGATAGGGATTTTGATGTATTTCATATAGAAGTTCGGTTGTCTGTACCTGAAATTAAGAGAAGACTGAAGGATTTGCTTAATGAAGGTTTAGATGTGCATAGATTATTTCATTCGTCTTTCATCCTTTTTTGCATTGACCAAATTATGCCCTTCCTCGAGTTTGTATCATGGTGTGAGTCCAATTATTCTGAACCGCAACGAGTTATTATGAATTCCCAAAAGTCTAAAATTGTTTGCACCATAAATTCGTTCGTCATTAGCAGTTCTTTTGGAATCCCTCTGTCCCAAGTACCTGAGTCCAATATTTTTTCCGAGGAGTCTATTATTCCTGCATATAGACAGTCTTCTTCTGAGAACTGACTAGCCTTTTTAACCACCCGTCTTAAACCTGATTTGGAAGTCGAGAATACCCCATACCCTTTGGATATAAATTTCTTCAATGACAATACCAATTGGTCCTTTCTTTAATAGCTCATTTTTTAGGTTTGGATAGAGATATGTGGGTGATATAATTACAATTGAGTTTATTATTCATAATTAGTATCAGTTCACCAAGAACTAAGAATGATTCGGTGTCGTGCCTCAAATTCGAAGACTTTTTAGCAGAGAAAATTCATTCATAGTTGAGCAGTTTATCCAATACACGACATTTTAGGTTTCAGTCGCAGTTAATGAAGATGGTTATGTTTAGAAGCATAGAATATTTACAGTTCTCACAAATACTCTACACGGATGCTTTAGAAGATAATGTATTTAATTACATGAATTATATTATGTCTACGGTATATAAAGTGATTTTTGGAGAGGATTTACCAAGGGTTTTACCTGAAATGGAGTCTTTGATGCAATTGAAAGATGAAGTAGCAGTAGGTGATTGGTTTTTATTGAAGGATTCCACAGTGATTAGATTATATGTTTTTGTTCATGAACCTTATATATTACCTGCCTTCTTAACTCTGAGAATTTTCGCTCTCGAATTCGTCAGACAGAAATTGACTTTAGAAGACAAGCAATTCTTAAAGTTTAAAAAGGGTTCTGATTTAAAATACCCATGGAAAGTAGGCCCGTTCATTATAAAAAGAAAAGATGTTATTTCAGATGTGGAAAAGTTATTAGAGAATATGGAGTTTAAGAAAGATGTATCAATTGAATATTACCCTTTACATATCATATCTGAGAGGAAGAAGAAAAATAATATGAAATCTTTTGAACATAAAGAAACAAAAGGATTGCTAAAATGACAAAATTTATTTCATTATGAACCTGATGATGAAGAAATTATAAATTCACAAGTGGGAGATCATATTTTGACAGAATTAACAATAGAAGCAGACCAAGTACCAGAAACTTTGGAAATTGGGAGAAAAAGAGATTTGCAGGAGATTATAGATGCAGATAATGAAGGAGAAAATGAAGACAAAAGGCTTAAGATGGAAACACAATACGAATTGGTTATTTCAGTAGACAGTGAAAGATGTGAGGAAGAAAAGTCTTCAGTTCCAGAAGTCTAGATACAAGAATATAAATTTCAAGAAGTTAAAGAGAGTGGTGGTGTAAATAAATTTAAATATAGGCTTGACCTGTATAAACATTATGGACAAAATAAGCAAGTCTCTGCCCAAAAGATTTATAATTTACTTCCAAAAATCAAGGATTTATCAAATTCGGAGACTTCTTTAATAACAAGCAGGGATATAAAAGAGAACACTTTGAACTTGGCAGTATCAATGAAAGATAAAATGATCGAGATAAAGGTCAATTTGAAGAAAATACCAATACTAGACAAGATCCAATTGCATAAGCAAATTGGAGAGGTGATATATGAAGATTTTGTGGAAGCATCATTGAAAGTTGCTAAACTGGAAAGTGTTGTAAATAAAATGGAGGTTCAATTGAAACAAGAAAGACTAGAGAATAAAGCTTTCCAACCACACGTCAAAAAATTACAATTTGACTTAGTTGCAAGCGATGGTGGAGGTAAAGCAAGCAAACAATTGTTGATAGAAAAAGATAATTTGATTCAAGCGTTACAGAAAAAGATGAAGATTCCAAATACTCAGCTGATTCAAGCTCCTCAAGAAACAAAGCGAGGGGAAGAAAAAGAAGCTTTGTCTAAAGAAGTCAATGATAGAAAAGCAGAATTATTGAAATTTGCTGAAAGAGAAGCTAGCTAGGAAAAAGAAAAAATAAGCTTGACAAATCAAATTAACGATTTGAAAAATAATTTGTCAAATTTAAGCTAACAGCAAACAGGTATAAGTCCGAATGGAGATGGAAATGATGCTGATAGTATTTTACGGGCTATGTCCCAGATTAGTTTAAAGGATGACGAAATTAAAAAGTTAAGAGAAGAAGCTCAGAGAACGAAAGAAGAAAGTGAGAAAAAAGACGAAGAAACAAAATCCTTACAAGACAAATATAGGGAATTGACTGAAACTAACAAAATGATGGCACATCAAGTGACAAGGAAAGCAACTATGAAGGGTTGTAAGCACATGGTATGGTACTTAATCATTAAAGAAGCTAAAAATATTAGACCATATTTGGATTTTATGAGAGTAAAGGAAAAAGTAGCTAAATATGCTTTTACAAGTTGTACTGCAATAAGAGAAAATCTGAACAGGAAGCCCAAGGAGATAGCGCAGAATGCAATCACCTTTCTGAATAGTTTAACAGAAGAAGATTTAAAGGTATCAGGTATTAAAAATAGGATTAGGGAATTACAACAACAAGAATAATTTTAGGAAAGCATGCACACATCGAGAATGTGGAAGCCAAAGCTGAAGCAATGAGAAGACGAGTAACAGAGTTCAAAAAACAGTTTGAAAAATTGGTCGAGAAGGGATTACCTGCATTCTGGGACGAAAATCAGGAGTTAATTTCCCAAGATGAAAAGAAAAAATTATTATTCAATATAAGGATGGATCATGGGAAGTTTCAACATATAAATAATTTTCTTACAGGGAAAATTTTAATGGAAAAGATTGCAGAAGACTTTGAAATTCTGAACAAGTTGGTCTCAATTAGTGAAAGACTTCCACAAATTTCCCTTGCAGATCACATTGAAATGAGAGTTATGGTAAAAGAAATGGCAAGCTATGATATTCCAACTGCTGATCAGTGGCCACGCATGGAGAGATACGTGAAAACGAAGTACACAATTCATTCTTAAGAATAGTTGTTAGATCCTACGTCAAGTGAAGACTCAGAAATATTTTTATTTAAAGAAATTTGTAATATTTTTATGACTTTAATTCAAAGACATTTGGAAAGTTTAGTTAAGTTATTTCAATTTTAGTTAAAAGAAGCAGTTAGGTTTTGCTTCAATAAAGTTTTGTATAAAAGACAATGAAAGTCATTTTTGAAAGGGTTGGAAACTTTTTGAGAGACAAGAACTCTTATATCGAGTTGATATTTTTTGATAGAAAAAGCCACACGGGAAATAACACTTTTTACAGAATCAAAGATTCATGTGTTGATCAATATTACAGTTTGTATTTCTCTCTTCTTATATGTACGTGTTTATCTTCTTCGTTATACTTCCATTATGTTATGTCTTCTATGCTCATATGAACGTTGAAATAAATTGAGATTCATATGTTTATGCCTTGATTTATCGCATCTGTGTATCCATTTCTTTCTCTAAAGTTGATAGTGGATTTATCTAAAATATGGTGCCCATTATTGATGGATTGTCTTTCTTTCTTTCTAAATCACCTGCAAAAAGCTTTGACCGTAATATGACAGCTACCTTGCCTCTGTGAAAATCTTTATTTATTTTTATTTGATGGTACAATAATTCCTAAAGTTTGACTCCATGCCCAATGTTTCTTGTTTACATTTCAACCAAGTATTCATTTTAAAAAAACTCAGTCATTTTTCATATATCCTTAGCCATTTATTATATTTTCGAGAGAGCCCTCTCTGGTAGGGAAAAGGCTAATTTCCCTCCTAAAGATTGGTTTGAAATAGTTTCCTTGGGGTTTATCCTTCTACAACCAAAGGGTAAAATCTGAGTGATAACATTTTGGCGCCGTTGCCGGGGAACGAAGGTTTCATTTTCCCTGGGAAGAACGACATTGCATTCAAATTTAAGTGGGCAAAGAAATTTGATATTCACAGTTGGTTGTATTTTTCCCTGGCGACTTCACATTCAAATTTTTCAATTATAAAAGGCGACTCCAAGAAAAGACATTGTGGATTCTAGAAGAATCCCTACGAGGGGAAATCCAGGTTCACAGTTGTTCTCCGGTGTAGAAAGTCCAGAAAGACTCCTGAAAAAGAACAAAGGAAAAGATAAAGCAAGTACTTCTCAAACAATAGATACTTTTCCTAATTTTCAGGAAAGATTGTTTGATGATGAAAATGTTGATATAAGTGAAAGACCTTTGTTTAGAACTAAATCAGAATCAAATTTAAAAGAAACTAAGGTTGATCAAGATAGTTTTTGGAAGTATTCTTTACAGTCAGTTTGGGAAGGTTTACAAAGGTCTGAAAGAAAAGAATCTAAAAAATGTAAGGCTCATAGAGTACCCTTAAAGAATCAGAACGCTGGTCAAAATATTTTAAATACTCAAAATACTCCATTAGTACCACCTCCAAGACCAATGGCCGCTAGGTTTGCTCCTCTTGTCTTACCAGCTGCTTTGCATGACCTTCTTGAGAAATATTCAAAGAGGATTATATTGTTTGATGTGGAGGGAGATGTTACTGCACAACAACATGTTGATGAGTTTAATGATTTTCTTGATCTTGAAGAAGTAGACCATGATGATGCAAAAATGCGGTTATTAGCTCAAAGTCTTGCAAGAGAAGTCAAAAAATGGTTCAGAACCTTAGGTGCTGGATCTATTGCTACATATAATGATTTTGTAACACAGTTTATTGAGCGGTGGGAAGACAAAAAGAATCCCTCACAAATATCAACACAATATAACAATTTGAAGAAAGGGGGTTTTGAAACAGTCCAAGAATTTTCTGCTAGATTCATGAGAGTTTATAATTCAATTCCTGTTGATTTTAAACCATTGGTAGGAGCTTCCAAGTTGCATTATGCAGATGCATTTGAAGGTGATTTCTCTTGTACATTGAGGGAAAGGAGGTTAGCCACTTTGTCAGATATGATGAGAGATGCAGTGGAAGTAGAATCAAATCTGATGGCTTCTGGAAAGATAAAACAAAAAGCTGACATGGATAGAAGAAAAAATAGAGAAGATAATCAACCTTCAACTTCTTCTTCTAATTATGTGAAATTTGATTCTATGATGAGAACTATGGAAAGGTTAATAGATAGGTTAACATTGGACAATAGACCTCCAAACAGAGAACAAGTAGAACCGCCTATTAGAAACCCTAATTTCAGAAGACCAATACCTCCACAAATTAGACAAAGAGATCAAAGAGATCAAAGAAACCCAAGAAATGTAGAAGACAATCCTATAAGACCCCCATTTCCTGAGAATTATGTTGATGAGGAAAATAATGTGGAGTTGGTGGAAAGTGAAATTCATCTTTTTGGAGATTTAGACTCAGAAGTTTATTTAACAAAGATGGAACATGATATGTTTTCTACGGAAGGGGAATGTAACAATTTTGAAGCAGAAATAGAACAGTACCAGATTGGATATCAAAATGCAGTAAATGATTTTCAAAGGAAGATTAGCCTCAGGAACAGGGATGTAACGGTAGATAAAGGTAAAGGCCAACTGGATAAACCTTCAACTAGCCAGAGTAAGAAAAATAAAGAAACACAAGATGCAGTGAAAAAGGTTCCAGAAAACACAAGAGAAGTAATAAAGGAAGGTGATAGAAATTTAGTTCCATTCAATCTGCAAAGTGAGATATCAAAAATCAAAATTTCTATACCATTTAATGAGATTCTGAAAAACACTGAGTACAAAGAACAAATTTCTAAGATGATTAGAAGTGAAAATCAAGTGGAACCAGATACATTAGAATTGAATGATGACACACCAACCATTCATATAGGCTCAAGGATGGAGATAATAGCATAGATGTTGTAGCACCTTTTTATATAAACCTCAATATTCATGATAAGGTCATACACAATTGTATGCTTGATTCAGGCGCTTCGCATAATTTGATGCCAAAAGTTATACTAGAAAGTTTGGGTTTAGAAATAACTAAAGTAAAGAAAGTAAAGTGTTTGGGATTGATCAAAGATTTGGTGGTGAATCTTACTCAAATGCCAGTCAAGGGTGTTGTCATGGATGTGGTTATTGCTGATGTTCCACCAAAATTTGGAATGTTGTTATCTAGATCTTGGGTGTCAAAGCTGAAAGGTACTTTGCAGATGGATATGTCATTTGCTACTATTCCAGTTCTTGGAAATCATAGGAGGCTATATTCTGAAAAAAGACTTCAATATATGGTGAGTGATAAAGGTGAAACTGGCAGTCATGAAATATATGCATAGATACAGATTTGGTTTCTTCTATATTCTATAATGATATTCAATCTGAAGAAGAAATGGATTTGGTTAAACCAAAAGAAGATAATCTTCCAAGCGAAGTAGAGAAATTGTTGAAAGAAAAAGTAAGAAGAGAAGGGACCTGGATCATGCAATTCGATGGATCTATGAGTAAAGAAGGTGTTGGTGCAGGCATGTGGATAAATTCTCCAGATCATGAACTTTTAATTTTTCTTTTAAATTGGCATTCGAGTGTACAAATAATGTGACAGAATACGAAGCACTAATTTTGGGGTTGAACTTGCTGAAAGATATGAAGGCAAAGAAGATTTAGGTGTTTGGAGATTTAGAATTGGTGATAAATCAAGTGAAATTTATCTATCAAGCAAGGCATCTAAGGTTGAGATCCTACAGAAATGAAGTTTGGGATTTGTTAGAAAATTTCTTTGATGAACGTGATGTGATTATAATACCAAGGGTTGATAATTCAATAGCAGATTCTTTGGCTACTACTGCTGCAGCTTTCAGAGTTCCCAAGTTTTCTAAGAAGAGGTATGACATTGAGGTTGTGAATAGACCCTCTATTCCTGATAACATAAAACATTGGCAAGTCTTTGAAGATGATCAACAAATTAAGTGATTTCTGGAGATGACAGATGAGTTCAATTACAGAACCATTGATACTGAAGATGCAGGAGATTTTCCTGATATAAATGAATTTTCTGAAGAACCAGAAAGATTTAAGGAAACAATTGGGGGTAAAGATATAATTCAATTGAAAAATAATGTCATCCCAAGGGGGCTTGTTCCATTGGAGAAGTTATTTGACAGGGATGATGTAGCTAAAAACCCGAAGATAGAACCCAAGGTTGAAGATGTTAAGGATTGTAATATTGGTACTGCAAAGAATCCCAAAATAGTGAAGAATCCCAAAAGCTTTATAATTTACTACCAACAATCAAGGATTTATAAAATTCAGAGACTTCTTTAATAATAAGCAGGGATATAAAAGAGAACACTTTGAACTTGGTAGTATCAATAGAAGATAAAATGACTGAGATAAAGGTCAATTTGAAGAAAATACCAGTACCAGACAAGATCCAATTGCATAAGCAAATTGGAGAGGTGATATATGAACATTTTGTGGAAGCAACATTGAAAGTTACTAAACTGGAAAGTGTTGTAAATAAAATGGAGGGTCAATTGAAACAAGAAAGACTAGAGAATAAAGCTTTCCAACAACAGGTCAAAAATTACAATTTGACTTAGTTGCAAGCAATGGTGGAGGTAAAGCAAGCAAACAATTGTTGATAGAAAAAGATAATTTGATTCAAGCGTTACAGAAAAAGATGAAGAATACAAATACTCAGCTGATTCAAGCTCCTAAAGAAACAAATCTAGAGCAAGAAAAAGAAGCTTTGTCTAAATAAGTCAATGATAGCAAAGCAGAATTATTGAAATTTGTTGAAAGAGAAGCTAGATGGGAAAAAGAAAAAATAAGCTTGAGAAATCAAATTAATGATTTGAAAAATAATTTGTCAAATTTAAGCCAGCAACAAACAAGTATAAGTCTGAATGGAGATGGAAATGCTGCTGATAGTCTTTTACAGGCTATGTCCCAGATTAGTTTAAAGGATGTCGAAATTAAGGAATTAAGAGAAGAAGCTCATAGAATGAAAGAAGAAAGTGAGAAAAAAGACGAAGAAACAAAATCCTTATAAGACAAATATAAGGAATTGATTGAAACTAACAAATTGTTGGCACATCAAGTGACAGGGCAAGTAGCTATGCAGGGTTGTAAGCACATGGTATGGGACTTAATCATTAAAGAAGCTAAAAATCTTAGACCATATTTGAATTTTATGAGAGTAAAGGAAAAAGTAGCTAAAGATGCGTTTACAAGTTGTACTGCAATAAGGGAAAATTTGAACAGGAAGCCCAAGGAGACAATGCAGAATGCAATCACCTTTCTGAATAGTTTAATAGAAGAAGATTTAAAGGTCTTAGGTATTAAAAACAGGATTACAGCAATTACAACAGCAAGAAGAATTTTAGGAATGCATGCACACGTTGAGAATGTGGAAGCCAAAGCTAGAGCAATGAGAAGACGAGTAACATAGTTCAAAAAACAGTTTGAAAAATTGGTCGAGAAGGGATTACCTGCATTCTGGGACGAAAAATCAAGAGTTAATTTCCCAAGATGAATATACAAAATTATTATTCAATATAAGGATGGATCATGGGAAGTTTCAACATCTAAATCATTTGCTTACAGGGAAAATTTTAATGGAAAAGATTGCCGAAGACTTTGAAATTATGAACAAGTTGGTCTCAATTAGTGAAAGACTTCCACAAATTTCCCTTGCAGATCACATTGAAATGAGAGTTATGGTAAAAGAAATGGCGAGCTATGATCTTCCAACTGCTTATCAGTGGACACGCGTGGAGAGATACGGGAAAACGAAGTACACAATTCGTTCTTAAAAACAGTTGTTAGATCCTATGTCAAGTGAAGACTCAGAAATATTTTTATTTAAAGAAATTTGTAATAGTTTTATGACTTTGATTCAAAGACATTTGGCAAGTTTAGTTAAGTTATTTCAGTTTTAGTTAAAAGAAGCAGTTAGGTTTTGCTTCAAGAAAATTTTGTATAAAAGACAATGAAAGTCATTTTTTAAAGGGTTAGAAACTTTTTGAGAGACAAGAACTCTTATATCGAGTTGATATTTTTTGTTATAAAAATACACACTGGAAATAACACTTTTTACAGAATCAAAGATTCATGTGTTGATCAGTATCACGGTCTGTATTTCTCTCTTCTTATATGTGTGTGTTTATCTTCTTCGTTATAATTCCATTATGTTATGTCTTCTCTGCTCAGATGAACGTTGAAATAAATTGAGATTCATATGTTTATGCCTTGATTTATCGCATCTGTGTATCCATTTATTTCTCTAAAGTTGATAGTGGATTCATCTAAAATCTGGTGCCCATTATTGATGGACTGTCTTTCTTTCTTTCTAAATCACCTGCAAAAGTATTTGACCGTAATATGACAACTACCTTGCCTCTGTGAAAATATTTATTGTTGTCTATCTGATGGTGCAATAATTCCTAAAGTTTGACTCCATGCCCAATGTTTCTTGTTTACATTTCAACCAAGTATTCATTTTAAAAAAGCTCAGTCATTTTTCATATATCCTTATCCATTTATTATATTTTCGAGAGAGCCCTCTCTGGTAGGGAAAAGGCTAATTTCCCTCCTAAAGATTGGTTCGAAATAGTTTCCTTGGGGTTTATCCTTCTACAACCAAAGGGTAAAATCTGAGTGATAACACTCACCATGTTCAAAAAAGTGTTCACCATCTAATTTACATCCAGTACATGTTGGACTATTCGATTCCAGTCTAATTGTCAGATTCAATTTTGTAGTACTTGAAGCATCTCACAATTTACTTTAGAAAATCTTAATTTAATACTGAAAAATATTAATGTGCAAAAATAGTAATGTGCAGTGGTTGTATTGCAGAACGAATTTTACAGTACTTTGAAGCATCTAATGTACAGTGGTTGTACTGCAGAGAATCTTTTCATGGGTTGTTTGTATAATATTTTATTGTTTATGTAAAGGTGGACAGTGACTAATAAAAGATGGGCTAGCTCACTTTTGAGCAGAGTATTTTAATAAAAAATCATTACATGTTTCAAGATCCTGCATTGGTTCAGTATTATATTAATAATGAATAAGAGAATGAGAAAATATAACTTGTCTCTTACGTTAGTGTACAAGATACTGCATAAAAAACAATACTGTTAATGCAGTGTAGTGACTGTAGAAGACTAATAGGAGTTTGGATTCATTATTTTATTACTAGCAATTGCCCCACAAAGGTGCAATAATATGCCGATAGGTTGTTGTTGAAGTTTTCCAATGGTGTAGAGCTGGCCTTGTACACTAAGTACCATCACAAGTCAACTACAAGTGTTGCATGGAAGGCCAAGTAAGGGTCAACTTTAAGAAGCCCTTCCAGAATAGCACAAAGAGGCACTCGAATATTAAATGTAGATAAAGTTAGCCATGAACTGGACGCAGTTGGCATTTTCATAGAAATTTTTTCACCCAAAGCTGGCAAACAATCTTTCTAAAGGGAGTATATTGATGATATCTAAAAATTTTAAACTCGTGAGTTTAGATTAAAAAAATCTTTGTGATCGATGGGACCATCCAGATCTATTTTAGAATTGAACAAACAAGTATCCACCCTAAAAGATCAAATTAAAATATTCAAAAGTACAATTACAACTTATCACTTAAAAGATCCAGAGACTAGAGCAGTAATAGGTTGATAGATTAAAATGTATATTCCATAAAGGCATGAGAAGTTAGCATTCAATTTTGGGTTTATCAACACATGTGATGGAACACCTCTCAGGATCATGAAAAACCTTAAGAGTTGGTAGGGACTGGCATTTTTCCATTGAATTCATTTCCAAAGCAGTTAAGAAAGAAATCTTTCTAAGAGATAACAATCGAATCCATCATTTCAAAAATGGATTGTGTTTTTGTGGGGATTATTGGTAATGTATTAAACTCATCTATGGATGATCTTTTGTATAGTAAATCTTGTTAGATATAGTGACAAATGAATTTTATAATTGCTTTGATGTGTGTTGTCTTGACTTAGATTATCAATGTTGAAGATAGAGTTGCAACGTTGAGGACATAAACTATAGATATCATCACAAAGCATAAAATTCTCATCAGAGACATCGAAAAGGTCCTTTAAAATAAAATAAATTCAATCAGACCAAGAAGGATTATAAGAAAATAGTAGTGCCCTTTAAAATACAATAAATTCAGTCAGCCCAATAAGGTTTACAAGAAAGTAGTATAGGAAAATAGTAGTGTTATAATGCATTGTTAACATGGTCCTTTAAAATAAAATAAATTCAGTCATACCAAGGAGGTTTATAAGAAAATAGTAGGGTTATAATGCCTTGTTAAACTGGCCCTTTAAAATCAAATGAATTCAATTAGACCAATAAGGTTTATAAGAAAATAACAATGTTATAATGCATTGTTAACTTGTCTATCAAGTTATAGCTGATATGTTATAATGCCATATTAGGCATATCAACATACCAAACTAAGTTGTCATGTTTCCAGTAGTTGGCTATGAATTTTTCATGTTTCCAGTAGTTTTTTTTATGATACCTTTGTTTGGCTATGATGTTGTTGTGAACGGAACATTTCAGAAGCACATATAATTTGTCTTTGACCTTATTAGTAATGCATAAATTGCATATGCTCTATAACCCTCAATTATATTTTAGTTGAAGAGTTTTTGTGTTCCATAGGGTCCAAGGACATTTCTTCTGAGAAATATTTACTATTTAGTCTTGTTTGATCTAGCAGAATGTTGGATACCTCCCATTTTGTTAACCACATGTTGATGATGAACTCTACGCAAGGCACATCTTTGTCAACAATCCAATAAGTTCAAACAAACAAAGACAGTGACCAAAGAACAAACAGGCCAAGTGCAAGAGCATAAGAAATAACACAAGGCATATCTCTGACAACAATCCAACAAGCTCAGACAAACAAATACAATGTCCAAAGAAATGAGAGGCCCGGCGCAAGAGCATAAGCAATAAATGGTAAGACCTTGAAAGATATTACGACTAATTTTCTATATATTGATCAATCATGCAGTAGGAACATGAGATAAAAATGTGTATTTCCAAATTAAACAATAAAGAACAAAAGGTGATCAACCTAATTGATCTAGTAATGTTCATTTCAGAAATGTTTTAATCATTGTTTTAAGGTACAAATTAAAAAATGTTGTTTCAAATGGGTTGCAAGGAAGGAGTTGCATGTTTTATCTCAACAATCAAATTAAAACATGTTTTCGAGTACAAATTAAGCACCAAAAGAATATAAAACCAGAACTGTGAAGTAATTGATTCAAAAACACTAATTGAACCTAAAAGCTAACCATTTCATAAAAGTCAAGCTACACAATATTCCAAATGTCAAGCCAATGATGATAGAACCTAGTTCCAAAGAGATTAATGACAAATCTAAATAATTGACAAACTCCCAATTGGCTCAATGAGTTTAAAACTCCAAAATCATGCAATCCTTTCACCATACATTTGATTTTATTCCAAGTTATCAACCAAGCACTTCAAAAACCCTCTTGCAAGTTAATAAGCTCATCGAACAAATACATCGAGTAAAGTATGTGAAAGGCTCTACATCACAAGCCTGAGAGGTAAATCTCGGTGTGAATTTGTGATTCAAGCTTCAAACCCGTGGAAGAAACCACCACCAAACACTCTCTAATAGAAAAAATAGTACCAAAGTATTGTCCAGACTATACACTTCAATACTCCATGTGGGGGCTCTTCTTGAGAACATCAAACATTAAAATAGTTCAGAACTGGTACATTCAACATAGTTACAATTTACCATGTGGCCTATCCATCAATATTAAGGCAATGCTTGGCATAAAAAAGATGCACAACCCATTTAAAACCCAAATTTTGCATACACCTTATGATTATGAATTCCATGTTTGTCAAGATGGATTTAACATAGAGGCATGGGCGGTGCATTTAAGATAAATAGCCACTATGTTCGATATATATAGACATATATAACATTGATAAACACATCATGTTTAAGATTTTGATGTGCAATGATGCTTTTAATATAGCCAATATGTTAGATGCATTAAATATGCAATATGCACAATAGCTCAAAACATCTAAATGCCAACATACACCTTGTAGTGAGTACTAACTCTTGAAGGTTACCTCTCAAACTCTTACCTCTTGAGATAGAGTCCTAAATCCCAAGTGAATGTTCTTACAGTCAAAGAAGTCCAATAATGGACAATCTAGAGCTCTAAATTAACAACCTTAAAATGACAACTTTAACAAGCATATAATACACATTTTTTTGTGGATTTGTGAAAGAGAAAAATGTAAGAATGATGGAATCCATCAACTCGTGTATAACACGTTTAATATAACCATTATGAGGGATACATTTTATATTACCAGTGTAGTGAGTGCATTGGATACAATGAAATACACCTTGAGATTGCCATCTTAAATTCACACAAATAATTTAGTTATAGCTATGCAACTTGTAGGTATATGTCAGACAGAGTCAGATAAGTCTATGCTAGTTTAGTGATAGATGGCTAACGAGGAAAGCAAGGAAATGCATGGTGCTCTGTATCCTTGGTAGGGATAGAGATCAATCAACACTTTATGGTCACCATATAGACACGGATCTATAAATGTACACGAATATAGGCCCCAATAGATCCATGCCTTGCTTTTGCTTAGACGAAATATTGATTGGAGGATTGCAAAACAACAAATAGGATTGCCGGTACCTCCACTACAAAAAACATAGTTCTACTCACCACAGAGTATAATTGTTATTTGAAAATAAAATAATATATATATATTCATTCCAAGTGGAACAAATTTTGAAGAAATAATATAATAAAGTAAAAACCATCTCAAATAAACATGAAATTCTGAAATTTTGCTTCTGCAAAAACCCAGAGTTTTTCCAGCTCGAAATAAAAATAAAAATGAAAAATATGATTTTCGAAGGAGTCTCAATTTTAACGGGTTATACAAATCTTAGGAATGACGGGATACTTTAGCAATTTTAAGGTCTCCTCTTAATGCAACACACCATTTGTAAGATGGGTAGCAATGATTCCCTTAAAAATATAGCTAGTACTACTTCAGAATACATTGTTCAATTTGAAAACTTACTGGAAGGTCTCAGTCAAAATCTAGCTAGTGGTTTTGTTTTGAAGGTTCAAAAGAGCACCAAGATCCCTTGGAGGATAGGTAGAAATCCATTTAAGAAGGTTTAGTTCATTGAGTTTGATCCTCCCTAGGGACCAAAATGAGAACTTAGCTCATACAATTTCATAGATAAGGAAGAATACTCAACTGATGGGGACTCTGGTTATGGTTTTTTGAATGCATAGACATGGATGGAAAACATATACTCGTGGAATGTTGTATACAAGCATACTCAAAATACAAATCAGATTAAGGATGAAGAATTAGACATTTTTCAAATTTGGTTTTCTGTCTACCAAGGTTGTGTCAGGAAGTTTGAAAGAGAGGGTTTCAAACCTACGAGTATGGGATACAATGAACTACATCCAATCCCTAAAATGCATCCTTTTGAGCATTACAATATAGATTTTATCAAATCCTTTGTAGCAACAAAGAGAACACAGTTTCAATGTGGTATCACTACATATCTTGTAAATCATTTCATGGTAGTGCTAGTGTAGGAAGAAGAGGATATTTTAGTTGAGGATGTGTTTTTTAGGTTCTATTGTTTTATACATATCAATTTAAACAAAGGAACTAATTTCGCAACAAAGAAAATAACTAGTTTAATGGATAATTTGCAAAAACATGCACCAAAATAGTATGTTATATTACCAAACTAAGAATGGATAAGGCAAGAGTACAAACAATGTGTTAGTATATCTTCTCACAAAGGATTTAGATTTGAAGAGGTCATACTAGGTCAATTGATTAAAAAGTTCTTTCTAGGAATATAAGATCATGGAAGAATGTTTGAGATGGAAGGCTTTCTAACTATCATTCAACTAGAAGGAAATCATGTTGATGAGACAGCCATATACCATATATAAGGATCACAAGTTTAGAAATATTACAAATTGAGTAGTGCATTAAAGACTTAATAAAATAGCTCAGACTTTATACACAATGCAAATTATTTCTAGAATTTTTTGTATGTTTTGCAAAACTAATCCATAAAGAAAAACATGCAATAGATTACGTTGTGAGTCCCGTTTGAGATAAATGTTTTAGATGTCTATGAGTTTTTGAAAAAAAGGAGCCATAAAACCCTCAAAAGCACTGAAATCAACTGTGGAAAATACAAGAATGTGTATTGAATTTATTGGGAAATACCAAATTTCCTTGGAACAACAGTGGGAGGTCAAATTGCATGGTATGTGAGTCTATGAATATATATGGCCCAATAAGCACAGTAACAAATTTGATGTGGGTTCTCATGGGAATCTATCGCAACAGTGTGGATTGTATCTCTAATGCAAAGGGCCCCAAGAACAACGGATTGTTGTAGTAATTTTTCCATGTTTATTTTTTGCAGAGGAAAGAGAGGATTTGATCGCAGAACCCCCAACATTACTCTTGGAAAAGTTGTAAAAATAACAAGGAAAAAAATGACAAATTCAGCAATGGCATATTTGTTCTCATACAACTGTGACAATGTTTTGTTTTGTTAAATTATATCTCTTTGCAAAGAAGGGTTTGACAATTTAATTTTGGTGTAAGTTTCTTAGGTTAGTCCTCAAGTGAAAATTTCCTATGGATTCCCATTGATAAATGTTTTCACATCATAAGTAAAGTTGTAAAAGGAAAGAAAGGTGATTGTGGAAAAAAGTAAGCAACATGCCTTATGGTAAGCCAAAATTTTATGATGCTTTGGAACCTTAAGATTCTGGGGTTTAGTCTTAAAAGCAATCTCACGGGAATGTAGAAGTATAAGACATGTCTTTAAGTATCCATGTCGAAGGCCATCAAAACTTACTTGCTAGATACTATGCAAAGAGGTTTCCATGCAATTGTTCTATTGTTGGTTTTTGAGAATGGCAATGTGTCTGTGAAGAAGATGGAACACAATATTTCATAGGCCGGAGATACATGAGAAACACCAAATTTCCATGTGTGGATATGCTTTGTTTCTGTATACAAGTGCATATGTTTGTATAGGAAACATATAGAGCAGAGCAACATAATAACCTATCTCGTAAACATATATTGGTTGTTTGCATAGGGGCTTATGCTATAATGATTCATTGTGTGTAGGAAACACCAATGCCATGCTACAGAAAGACAAATATTTATCAAGGTAATAAAGAAGAATATTCATAGTGATGATATGGAGGAACCTTATTGCATTTGTAGAAAGTATCGATGATGGTGCAAGAAATATTTCAGAATCAACAATAACATCAAGTCCTAAAAAATATAAATAAAAAATGTATGAAATATGGAAGGCTTTTGTATCGAAAAAAAATTGGAAGGCTTCAATTGGTGTTTTCCTATGAAGTCGGCATGTAAAGTATATAAATGCAAGGCCAACAGTAATCAGGGTGATGAGATTGAAGACTTGGAAGATGAAACAACACAGTAAGAGAGCCATTTATCCTATGATTCAATTCAGATAGTTTGAAGGACCTCTGGGAAGATGTTGAAGAAAGGGTATGACACAGAAATCGCTTAAGAAAATCCAAAAGGAATGTAATATGCTACTGTAGGAGAAGCTTCTGATTGAGTGCTCTGCTTTTCCTTGAGGCCCTTTCAAATACAAAGGATGCTTGTATAACCCTTCCTATGGCAGATAACAAAAGTTGAATAAGGAATAGACATTTTTTATAGCTTAATGAATGCAAGTATATATATGCATAAATTGTCAGGTATTAAGTATCTTAAAATTTGTCACTGGAATTATAAATCATTACTTGACAACATTTGGAGATATATAAAGGATTCCATTCATGTAGACCACGAATATGAACAATGAGCTCCTGTAATATCAAACCCAACTGAAGCAATGCTGACATTTTTTTGACGTAGACCAAATATAAGATTAATAACCATGACCAGGAGTTATATATCATTTCTTCCAGAACCTTTGCACAAAAGTATGATTTAGCTAAATGAAAAATAGAAATAACCATTCAATGGACTATCAAATCCTTAATGGCTTTCAGTCTAACAAGAGTTGAAGTGGTTCTCTTTTCAATGTATAAAACAAGACATGAATTCCTGTAAAGGGGCCTTCTTAACTTCATACTGTGTAAAAGTCACTTTATTGGCTTTTACATCAAAGCTTAGGTCAAAGAGTAGTGTGTATCTCCGAACATGGCAAACAAATTGATTGCAAAATCAAATATGATACTATGTAAAGTAACTGTATTTTATTTTATATAAAATCATAGGTCAAAGATTAGTGAGTATGTCCGAACATGGCGGACAAAACGATTGCAAATTCAATATGATAATATGTAAAGGAACTTTGTTTTCTTTTATATGAAATATTAGGTCAAAGAGTATTGTGTATCTCCGAACATGGCAAACAAATTGATTGCAAATTAAATAATATGATGCACAGCATAGTAGACAGGAAAGAAGAGAGGCATATGAAGATCAATAGCACAATCCAGTGAACTTTTCTACTTAACATCATATTTTTTTTGCAGGCAGTAGTTTATTTATATGCTACTTAGTGTTCATATGTACTGGTGAATGTCTTGAAAATGTTAAACCAATCCTTGCATGCTGCCAAGTGGAAATACAGTGGATCAACAAATGAGATGGTTGAGGAATATAGATCTCTTTTCTAAAGTAAATTGTCACCAAAGAAGAGTTTATAGTAGTAACCTAAATTCTGTAGGTAATTGAAAGTCCTACAATAAGGAATGTGTTCCTTCTTTGAAGTATTTTATCACTTCGTGAGCCATAGTTCCTTTTTGCCATCACATTGAAAAACTATGCATTTTTCCATTCAGTGTTTTAAATTGAGTAGCAAATAATTTTAATTTTTTTATATTCATTTCCCAACTATTAGTTGACCATCTAGGATACATATATACAGCTGCGGGGTCCTCTGAACATAATTGCTTGCGAGGGGGAAGAAAGGATCGAGAGATATGAAGTTGCAGGAAAAGGGAAAGCTAGAATGAATATGGCAGGATTTACTGTGTATCCTCTAAGTGCTAATGTTAAGGACACAATGAAATCTTTGCTCCAACCGTATTGCAATAGCTAGAAGTCTAAGGAAGAAGTAGGAGCTATGTATTTTGGATGGTTGGACAGAATTCTCATTGCAGCATTTGCTTCGCATTGAGAAGGAAGGATTGTAAGAAGGTTTATGTACAAGAATAACTTACAAAATGAATTAGAGTAATGTTAACAAGATTCCATAATTTTTTTAAATCATATATTGCTTAATTTAATTATGTATTTTTTTTACCATAGAAATGAACACTATATAAGATCATTTTCAAGGCATTACAAGTTTTGAAGTGTTTTTACAATTGTGAGAGCAAAGTGTCAATAAAGTAAATTATTAAAAGAGTCATGTAAAATTAGTCACAACAGATCTAATGAACAAATAAATCAATCACAACAGATGAATATAGAAAATATGGTGTAAAAATGTGCAAAACATGCATTAGTGCTCAATATCCCAGTAAGAGTGAATGATTACAATAGAATACATTAACAATGACTGAGCAATTCGAATTGCCTAAGGAGGTCATTCGAATCACTGAATGGAGTAGCTTGACTCCAACTAGGAGTCCTCATCATCAATCAGTGGTGGTCATCAATGCACAAGAACCAGTCATCCAGGTGTCAATCTGAGTCTAACTGAGTGTAACATGTGTAACTGAAGTGTGTAGCACTGATATAGGGAAGTGAGCTCAGTGGAGAGCGCATGGGAGGCTAACTGAAGTCAGAACAAGTCATCTAGTCAATCTGGCGGAGTGAAACAGTCAGTCGGGAGTGAAAATAGCCTCAAATCAGGGAGAATCGGAGCTAACTGAGTGTAACTGAAGTGGAACTGTAGTGGTAGGTGAAGAAGTGCGCCCTTCTCTGGCAGTAGGTGAGAAGTGGGCACCTTCATGACTAGGAGGGCTAAAGAAATGATGTAAGAGGCTCTTGGGTGCTAGAATAAGGTGGCTAAAGTGCTGGAGGCATCAACCTGGTGACTGGGATGCATGCAAACCCTAGAATTTGCATGCAAACCCTAATTGCATGCAAGATCCTGAAAAAGATGATGTGGATATCCAAACACCCCCCCCTCAAGCTAGACTATGATGTGCAAAAAATAATGTGGGGCCCTAGTAACTAAGACCAAAGGTCACCCCAATACAATAATCCAAAAAAATGCTAAAAATAAACTAAGTGAGGAAAGAGGGAAAACCCAGTGGGAAGAAAGCCCCCCCTCAAGCTAAAGCATAATAATGGATCAATCTATCTCCACCATGACGGAACTCACCCCCAACAATGAACGGAGGTAAGAGAACTTCTTCTCAGTGAAGCTCTTGGTGAAGATGTCTGCAATTTGCTCATCAGTAGGGCAATATTGCAAAATGATGGTGCGATCATGTACCAACTGTCAAATGTAATGCATATGAATCTCAATGTGTTTGGTCATCTGCCGCTGAACTGGATCTGTGGAGATCTTGATAGCACTTTGATTGTCACAAAATAGGACATTCGAAGTAGTGCCACCAAAACCAAACTTGGAAAGAATACCCTGCAACCAAACTGCCTGAATGCAGGCCTTGATTGCCCCTCGATACTCTGCCTCTGCTGAAGAAAGTGCAATGGCTACCTGCTTTTTGCTGGACCAGCAAATAGCACCATGACCAATCATGAAAACATAACCGGAAGTGGAATTCCAATCAATGCTATCACCTGCCCAATCTGAATCAGTAAAACCAATGAAATCAAGCTCAGAATCTGCAGCATAATGTATGCCAAAATGTTTCATACCTTGCACATACTGCAAGATCCACTTGGTTGCTCGCCAATGAAGCTCATGGGGCTGCTGCATATACCTTGACACGGTACTCACGGAATATGAAATATCAGGCCTTGAGTGTATCAAATAAAGTAGTGAACCAATCAACTGTCGATACATACTGCAATCTACAAGCGGTGTAAAATCTCCCTCCTCAAGACTGATTCCTGAGAGGAATGGGAATGGGGGCTGCCTTACATTCAGCCATATTAAACTTCAATAATAGGTCGGAAGCATATTTTTGCTGAGATATAGTGATCCCATCAAAATTTTGAGCTATCTCCAAGCCCAAAAAGTGACTCAGCAAGCCCAAATCGCTCATGTCAAAAGCTAGATTTAAGGCAGTTTTTAGCTTGTTTATTGAAGTAAGAGTGCTACCAGTAATGAGAAGATCATCAACATAAAGTACAATAACTAGAAAATTACCTTTAACTCCCTGAAGATACACATTCGGATCAGATTTGCATCTTTGGAAATTCTGAGAAAGAAGGAAGGAGTCCATTTTTGCGTACCAAGCTCTTGGGGCCTGTTTTAACCCATACAAAGATTTCTTCAATCTGCAAACTAATGATGGATCTTATGTGTAGCCCTCTGGATGCTACATATATACCTCTTCAGAAAGGTCTCCACGTAGAAATTCACTCTTCACATCCATGTGGTGCACTTCCCAATGCTTGGATGCGGAAATAGCCAAAACAAGGCGGATGGAATCCATCTTTGCAACCGGTGCAAAGGTCTCAGTGTAGTCCACTCCTTGGACTTGGGAGAAACCTTTTTCCACCAACCTTGCTTTGTATTTTCTGATAGAGACATCAGCAGCAACTTTCGTGCGGTAGACCCATTTACACTTCACTAATTTTCTTCCAGGTGGAAGAGAAACTAGCTCCCATGTATTGTTCTTTTGAAGAGAACTGTACTCTTCATCCATGGCACTTTGCCATCTCAGATCTCGGTGGGCAGAATAGTATGATGTGGGATCTGAACCAGCCATCAAATAACAAATCTCAGGAAGTAATGGATCAGCAATAGAAAGAGTCATACCTTCTCTTTGAAAGTCTTCTCTTGTTCGCCTCGGATCAGCAAGATTTCCAAGGTTCGAACCAACAAATTGAAGAGTGTTTTGGGCCCACTTTGGTAACTGAGGAGAATCATAATGGTCGGATTCCGAACCTGATATGTCATGATCATCATGTGCTACTAAAATATCAGAAATATCAGAACTCATACCTCCATTATTGTTGCACGGATCTTCTTCTGGTGAAGGCAGTGAAATGGCAGTCTCTTCCTCAACTAGTTGCAATTCTTGAAGCGGTTCTTCAAATTGCACACTGTGCTCTATGAATATATTTTTAGATCTGATATCCATGATTTTATATGCTTTTGATTCTTCCCCATATCCTATCATTATGCACTCAATACTTTGTGGATCCAAAGCTCGTCTCTTCTTGGAAGGAATTCCAGCCCATGCAGTAGAACCAAAAACTCTCAAATTTGACACATCCGATTTGTGACCAAAGAATGCTTCGAAAGGAGTCATACATTTCACGGATGAATGTGGAACATGGTTCTGTATGTATGCAGCAACATTGATTGCTTCAGCCCAAATATTTGCAGCCAAACCTTTTGATTCAATCATGCATGTAGCCATCTCTTTCAGTGACCAATTTTTTCTTTCCGCTACACCGTTCTGCTGGGGTGTGTAGGGAACTGTATGTTGGATCTGAATTCCGCTTTGGGCACAAAGTTGCAGCAACTCAGCCTTGATATATTCTCCACCATTATCAGATCTAAGAGCTTTGATCTTGCTCCCAGTGGCGGTCTCAACAGAACCCTTAAAATCCTTGAATTTTCCAAGCACTTCTGACTTGTTTTTTAGAAAGAATACCCATGTAAAGCGGGAAAAATCATCAATAAATGTCAAAACATACCTTGAACCATTTAATGACGTATGGGGCAGCGGACCACTGATATCAGAATGTATCAACCCCAAAACTATAGAAGCTCTGCTAGCTTTGTCGCGGTCGAATCTGTGCTCGGGGTGCTTCCCAATAATGAAACCAGTGCATATTCCCTTCGAGGAACGGAGTTGTGGAAGACCATATACCATGGAATTGTTCAATAGCAGCAGAAAATACTCATAATTAAGATGTCCAAATATTTCATGCCAAATCCTACTAACCTCATTACCATGTGTGCGAAGAGCAGTGGGCTTTGCAAGCGGAATAAAGTGTGAAAACTCATAGCATTTTGCAGTGTGGTTTGCCTTTCCGACTGCAACAAGTCTTCCACTTTTGATATCAGAAATTTCAACTGTATTAGGGCTGAATGTAACTTGCTTTGGTTCACCAGTGTGTTTCATTTGATACATAGAAAGAATATTTGAAGCCAAGGAAGGCACATAGAGAACATTCTGAAAGCTTCCATGATCTACATGAATCGTACCTTTTCCCTTTGAAGAAATTTTTGAGTCATCTCCCAAATGGATGGGGATGGAGCTGTTTGGATCAAATGAAGAAAAAGAATCAATATTTGCAGCCATATGATTCGATGCACCTGAATCTATCAAGAGAGTAGTGGGCTTCGAAACAGTTGCCATGAGTGCTTGTCCTCTTTCATGATCATCATTCCTATCCTTATTCCTTGCACCGTCAGGAAGAGTTATGTTGTTCTTTTCCAAAAGGAGGGCCATTTGATCTATAGTCTTCTTCATACATGAACTTTCGGGATGAAAGCCACAGTTGCAATAAGTACATTTAGATGTTTGGTTACCTTATTTGCCCTTTTGCTTGAACTTCGAACTGGATGGTGCATCTGTTTGTTTGCCTTTCTCTCTTTGCTTGTGAAGTTCGAATTTGGGCTTCTCATTCTTTTGATTTCCTTTACCATTCGAGATCTTGGGTCCTTGAACATATAGGGATGAATCTTTGGAGCTTATGGACCCCATTTGAATCAACTTATCATGCTCTTTTGTGACGGACTCAATGAAGGCATTCAAGGTAGGCATCTTCCAGTTCAGGGTAGTTAGCCGACCGGAATTGAAAGTAGAGACAAATACCGAATAATCTTTACCAAGCTTGCTGAGAATGGAGAGGATCAATTTCTTATCCTCTTTGATAACTCCACTGTTCTTCAAATGCATGTTCAAGTTCTTGAATTTTGTGAAGAATTCATTAATGGTCTCGAAATTCTCAGGACTAAGGGCAATCAATTCATTCTCTAATTGAAAAGCCCTAAGCTCGTCCTGCTTGCCAAATAGTGTTTCAAGTTGCTCCCATATAGCTTTTGGAGTCTTCAATCCGCTGAGATGGAAGTGAAGATCTTTGGATATGGAGAGACAAAGAAGACCATAAGCTTCATCAAGCTTGTTGTAGTGTTTGGTTCTATTTGACAAGGTGTTTGGCTCCAATTCAAGACCAAGAGTGACTCGATAGTAACCTTTTGAACGTAATATGATCTCCATATCATCTTTCCAATCAAAATAATTGAATGGGGTGAGGATAGGCTTTGAAGAAGAGCATTCCATTACTAGGAGCGAGTGCACACTGATGTAGAGAAGCTTGCAAGGGCAGAGTAGCAAATGCAATTGACGGAGACAATAACCTGCAAATCACAATAAAACCAAGAACAATGAGGTCGAACAATCCACCCTTTTAGAGTTGCATCACACCTGGGATTGGAGATCAAACAATGTTGAATGGGTCCAATGTATCAGATCTAGGATTTATGTGGAAACTCAAGATTCTGGAGTGGTATTGGAAGTATTTTCAAGCTTTGCATGCACAGGAGCGAATGCCCTTGAGATCTTTCATGTCAAAACTTTTTGTAATTTTTGAGCAATTCACTCAAATCTTCTTGTAGAAACACCTGTAGAAAAGAGATATTGTCCCTGCAATGGCTCTGATACCATGTAAAATTAGTCACAGCAGAACTAATGAGCAAGTAAATCAATCACAACAGATGAATATAGAAAATATGGTGTAAAACTGTGCAAAACATGCATCAATGCTCAATATCCCAGTAAGGGTGAATGATTACAATAGAATAGAGTAATAATGACTGAGCAATTCGAATTGCCTAAGGAGGTCATTCGAATCACTGAATGGAGTAGCTTGACTCCAACTAGGAGTCCTCATCATCAATCAGTGGTGGTCATCAATGCACAAGAACCAGTCATCCAGGTGTCAATCTGAGTCTAACTGAGTGTAACATGTGTAACCGAAGTGTGTAGCACTGATATAGGGAAGTGGGCTCAGTGGAGGGCGCATGGGAGGCTAACTGAAGTCAGAACAAGTCATCTAGTCAATCTGGCGGAGTGAAACAATCAGTCGGGAGTGAAACTAGCCTCAAATCAAGGAGAATCAGAGCTAACTGAGTGTAACTGAAGTGGAACTGCAATGGTAGGTGAAGAAGTGCGCCCTTCTCTGGCAGTAGGTGAGAAGTGGGCGCCTTCATGACTAGGATGGCTAAAGAACTTATGTAAGAGGCTCCCGGGTGCTAGAATAAGGTGGCTAAGGCTGGACGCATCAACCTGGTGACTGGGATGCATGCAAAGTGCATGCAAGATCCTAAAAAAGATGATGTGGATATCCGAACAAGTCCTAGGTTAAGTCTTCAAGTGGTAGTTCCAGAAAATATTTTGCTCAACTCATTGTGGTCATGTGAAAATTGGTTGTAGTGGTGTTAATTGAATGGAAAACTCACTTCAAATTATTATAATGGACGTTGTTTCATTAATAAAATTTGCAAAGTTATGTTGTGATTTAATTTTACATAATTAATTATATTTAATTATTATTATGTGTGGTGAATTTATATTAAAAAAGTTAATAAATCTTAGTAGCCTTGTTTTGTTGGCTTTTTATTTTGACTTCTAAGGAGAGATGCATCCAACCTATGTATGGATTTTTGTATTAATTAGTTTAGAGAAAGATAAGTGTATATGCATTCACTAAAATTAATCTCGAATTATAGGTGAAAAAATATCCCAAAATAAATACATATAACATGCCATTGGAAACCCAACCCAACTAGTAGCAGACTACCTATGATTTTCATGAATTTGAATTTTCATTTAAATACATTCTCGGGTGTTCATGAATTTGGATTCGAGTCTCAATTTGGAATGAAGATGCCAATCGAGATAAAAAGAAAAATGTTTCATTTCTTCATCATTTTTGACAATTTGAATTTTTGTTTAACTACATTCATGAAAGTTCAAGTGGATAATTTATACTTTTGATTGTTGTTGAAAAGAATCATGCCAGTTAAATTTTTAGTCTGTGTTTGTGACGGGATTCTCATATGAGTTGTTTGAAATTTCTATTCTTTCATTTATTAAACACCAAAAAAATCTACATGATATTGTTAAATTTGGTAGTTTACACTATAGATATGAAAACAAAAAATGTCAATTCATGCATAATTATGTCAATAACTTATATAAATATTATATTATCAACTCCAATTTGCGCTGTCATTTGAAATCAAAATCCAAAGATTTATTTATTTATGTTGTCTTATAGGTTCCAACTTTTATAATGTATATGGTGAATTAAATTTTATTGATCCACAAAACTATGCTGTGTGTTCATGAACGCCTGCTCTGGCAAAGAAAAAACAAGCGTTCAATAATAAAATAATATCAAGGTTTCCATTTGTATATCGTCATATGGGCACTAGTTATTCCATTTCTTGGAGTAAATTAATTTTGTTTCTAAACGGATTTTCTTTACACGATGATAAAAATTATGCATGAGATTAGTTCTTTCATAATACAATTTTTGTAAATCACCTTTTAAATTTTGAAATAATAATTTTGTATATCATCTTTTAAATTTTGAAATAATTTAGATTAATTAAAACTTTATCAAAATTTTGAGTTAATTTATATTCTCACTTTTTTTTATATCACTAAATTGTAAACCCTAAAAAAGTTTGTTTCGCGCTCATTAAATTTTAGTATTACTCGCTAATAGCTATAATATTTTCATAATACATCTCGCCTTTAGAATTTGGTGTGGTTTCCAGTGAGAATCAACCTTGTGCTAATGGCCTGGCCAGGACAAAAGTGTATTAAATCAGTGACGTAAAACAATTCCATGAACATGCTCATTGCTTTTAGGGATTGTTTATATAAGAATAAGGTTAGTGTATATAATAAAGTGTTGTCATGAATTGGTCTTTTTATTTAAATAATTTGGAAGAAAATTGAATGCGCGGCATAGTTTCCTAAATCAAAGTGAAAGTGTTAAGTTTCTTGGATCAAAGTGAAAAAAAATCTAATACAAAATTGAAGGTTTTAGGCGAGTAATTGAATGGAGTAAGGATGGAACGAAATTCCTTTTAGCTCCACATAAGAGTAGAGCATAGAGAAGAAGGGCCTTCTCTTTGACATGGAGATCTTCCAGCCTCAGTCAAAGAGCCTTTGCTGGACATTTGTTTTTTTTCAATGGTTGGGATTGGGATAAGATTTCGTGTATACTAGGAGAAATGTGCTCCATAGTCTCTGAAAGAGAGCTCTCTTGTTAAAGAAAGAAGAATGTGAAAACAAGGTGATGGTAACCCATATTATTTTGACAATCGACCGGAAAATGACAAAGGGAAAACAATTTAGAAGTGTGCTTGACTTGAGTAAGGTGCTGGAAGGAAACGAACTTGTAAGGAAATATATGAATATTCAAAGCCTTCCTATACTTGTTATATAACTTGTATATTTCTCTTATAACATATATTTATTTGTGATCGGGATGACATCTCAGGTATCAAAGGGAACGTTTCCTCATAGCGGCAAAGAAACTCTACATATGATAGCCATAGAATTTAAAGAAGCTAAGGTGGAGCTAGCGGTCTTCAAAATAAAGTATGTAGGAGATTATTCTGAACTTATTATCGGAAAAGCATTTCGTTCTAGATAGATGCTTTCCTGGGAAGGGGGACAAGAAGGGACCTATTCACTTTTTGAAGTTTGCAAAATCGAGGCTATGCTAAAAGAAAACAGAAATTGTCTTCCATCCTGAGTTTCAGCTCGATGATTGCTAATAGCCCATCATACCTCGACAAAAATCGCCATTGAATAGTCAATTTTCTTTTAACATATGTGTTATGCACTAGTTCCATCAATTGCAACTTTGTTTGAGACCAACAACAATCACAATGCAGAAATCCCAGAGTTCACACCAATTTTTCCAACTGTTTGGAAATCAATGGTCTAATGGTGGCCAATCCATCCGATAGTAACATAGTCGTCTTCGGTGAAAACATAGAAGGATCAGCTGCTGCAAAATCCTTCACATATGCAGACATGCTCATTCCTCAGGAGCAGTTTGCAACGAGTAATTTATGCTACTTATAGCAGAAGCAAGAGGGATCTAGATGTTAATAACAAGGACCTTTGCAAAAATATGAAAACCAAGTTGCCTGGAAGTATATTTTGTAGTAGCAATAGGGAAATCATTATCTCTAATAGGTAGTAGCTTTCTTTAATATATCCTACACCTTTATAAAAATTAACTCATAGGATATATTGATATATTAAAGAAAGTGAGTAGCTTAATGATTTCCCTATTGTTACTACAAAATGCACTACTAAACAACTTGGTTTGTAGATTTCTGGAAAGGTCCTCGTTATTAACACCCAGGTCCCCGATGCTTATGCTACTATAATTGGGTCCTAAAAGTGTTTTTATGGCCACCCAAAGTCTCATCTCCCAAAAGGGTTTCAGGGATTCCCAAATTCATTTAGTCGGTTTCAAAGTAGTGTGATCTATTTAATTGGGTACATTATCATTACGGAAATAGAGCTTGACATATTATGTTCTTTATTCCTTCAAATGAGATTTAAGCTTGTCTCTGCCATTTTAGTGGGAGGATATCATGAGGAGAAATATGCTCCTATTTTGATTTATTCATTCTTGTTCTTATACCAATTTGTAAACAATACTACCCTCGATTAATAAACAAGAACTGATTTACAGTGTTCCATGGCTAAAAATCCATGTTATCATTTGTTCATCTGATAATTCTTAAATCCGCGGGATAATTTGTTCTTTCTTCTGTCCTCATGCTAAGTCCATTCACAATAACCAAATAAATTAATTTGATTCCTCTCAATTGTTTATTTTTCTTTTAAGAAGATGAGAACCCAATTACAGAAAACATCAAAAACTATGTTCAATTCTTTCATTTCACTAAAACAGACAAATTCAAGCCCAAAATACACTATAAAATTTCAAAATCGATAGTAATTAATCTCAAAAATAGCTATTTGCAGAATATAACCAAAAAAAGCACATAAATGATTGACCTAAATAGAGAAAAGAGAAGAGATATATGTTTTCTAAGGGGAACAAAATGGGCAGTTGAGCCCTCTGATTTGGACTTAAAATTGATGTGCATAACTAAGTTACTCAACCATCGGGAACTGTGTTCATGGGATTTTGCATCGACAACCATGTACTCATTGACTGTGTGTGTGCATATGAGAATTCAAATAACGTGACATAAACAAAGATATTATGTATCGATACACTTACTTCGAAACATATGCCAACTTCAACAAGCTTTTCACATATTTGTATGCAAAGAATGGGCCAATCAAGCTTGAAAAACCTGTGCAGAATCATAGAAAATAGTTTTTAACTCCTCCCAACATGTTTCTCTCTAAGCTAATACTATCTACATGGAGATTTGTGTGTAAAAAAGGATAGCGTTTTAAATCTTGGTGTGGTTCGATTCCGAGTTAAGGAGGTAAAACTTATGATTCTATGAAAAGAAAGAAGACCGTGTAACATTGGAAATGTAGATGGGCCTTCATACCTGTCATAATTGTGAAGGGAAAAGGAGAATGCTCTTATCCCATAGCCGGAAATTCATCTCCTACCAGCCATAAATCAAACTGAAATGTAATAGAATTCAAACTCTTTTCATCATGTAAAAAAGGGTTTTTTTAAAGGCGAAGGGGAGTGAGGAGAGAAGAATACATGGTCATCTTCATTGCAGAGCATAAGCAAGGGATGAGGCAGAGCCCCACTTTCCAAGATTGTCTTAGCTCCCAATTCAATACCACGTGCAAAGCTCCCAATAGAAGTTGCGAACTGAACAGTATAACAGTGGAGCCTCCAATTCGATCGCCAGGATCTCCACAACCCTGCACCGAGATTTATATAGGACAATTTATTGGTCTTGTTTTTTGTCTTTATATAGGAATTAGAACCTGTGACCTGTCGTGCGAGCAGAGGATCTCGAATCCGCGACCTGTGCGAAGGAGAAAAGGAACTCACGACCTGGGCGAGAGGGGAGTGGAGGAAGTAGATGTAGAAGGCCTCAAACCCGCATCCTGGGCAAAGGAGAAAATGAACCCTTGACCTGAACGAGAGGGCAGTGGAGGAAGTACATGCAGTGGATGGAGCCTTCCTACACACTCAAAAAAGAACAACATGAAAACCTTATCCAAACCATATCGTGGCGGTTTTTGATTGACGAAATGCATGGCAGTTTCCTATTCACAAGAGGGATGACGAAAAGCTGCAGTGCTTTTCAAAATGCCCTTGAGGAAAAAACACCTATCAATGTAACTAACGACTAAATGCAAGAATATCAAAGTTTGACTGTTGTTTTGGCTCCCTTTTAAGTTAACAATATGTAAGCATTACAAATTATAACATGTTTAGATTCAGTATTATGTGAATGAAATCCAAGAATTGCAAACTGCAATTGGCAGTTTAGATTCAAATTCAGTTTCCTATACTGAAACCTAAGTCTTGTTCATTTTCTATCTCTGTGTAAGTTCATTAATATGTGGATATGATTAGCTTCAGTTTGGATACCAATGATATAAAGAAGCTATTCTTCTGTAATTTGAAACAAATTTATGCAATGAATGAAAGATATTAGATTGTCAGATACAGTCAAATATTTTCTGTTGGAGCTTGAGAGTTGGAATTTCTCATCAATGCTTTTTGTTTGAACTACTTTCTTATGAATCTGAGTTTGTCTCTACTTTGAAGGAAACCAACTCTGACTCGGGCCCATTCACAGGAAATAATCAAATAGAATTGCTTGCTTGTTTTATTACCCAACTTCACACGAGTCAACCAATATACCTGTGAGGGCTCTGAAACCGTGGCGTCATTTAACATTTTGTAGCATGTATGGTAACCTCTCATTTGGAATTTTTTTGTATGTGGTATCATCATGTACAATGAGTTATTATTGAAAATAGAAAAATAATATCTAGTTTTCTTCCAAAATGATTGTTTACTTTTCCTGAAAGTCCAAGCCATTCTCTGAGTCGAGTCTGTTAACTTTGATCTATCCTCTGCTAGGCATGATTATCATGCCATCCTCTTCGAGTCTGGTAACATTGATCATCATCTCCCCACTTTCGATTCAAGTCTAGTAACTGTAATCAACCCTCCATACAAAGACTAAGCACCTCCTAACCTTTTCCCCACAGAGCTTTTAGTGTTATACTTGTGAATGAATAACTATGAAAACACCTACAAAAAGGGCTCCCAACCTTTATAAAGCAATATATTGTACCACTGAAATGTGCATGAAGATACCTTACACCTACTGATTCACCTGTTCCCAAATGTGCATAGAACTCTAGTTCAAATAGCTCATGCACTAATTCTCATTGTGAAACGCATTCTATGCTAGTCAATTGTGCTCAACATAGTTGAGAATCTCAAGAACAAGTTGAATCTAATTCTGATCAAATCCTCCACTACACATGATAACTATTTCATTGAATAGTGAAGACAAATCCAATTCTAGATGCTATCAATAGTGAGGACACACACAAGTAAGTAAGTCTCATCCAAGCATGGCCTTATTAGCTTATCTATTCTCTAGCCGAGGATACACAGTCACTGCAACTTCCATACTTAGGTTCCAAATATTAGTGCACCTACTCTTGATTTATCCTCTTATGGACATCAATCAAGAAAAAATTTCATGGTAGTATGACAAGATTTAGTTAATCTAAAATATCCAGCTAAGTTAGTAGCAACAACTTCAAATGATAAACCATGTCAATAAAATCCAGATCCATCTCACAACTTGTATTTGTTTCAGTATGTAGGAGAGAGCTTTTAAGTGCCCCAAAATGAAAATATTAATCTTTCTTATGGTACAAAATTCATCAAAAGTGAATAACAGGATTTATAGATTTAATGGAACCAAGGGAATGCTTGTTTAACTCATCCATGACCTTTGTTACAATATCAATCCTTTTTTTCCATGATTATTTTAAACTTTACATCAACTCGGCCCCAAAAATGTTCCACTCAAGAACCCAAATTCAATCCATTTTACAAACATCAGTTGAAACTGGAAATGGTGGGAAATTACAACCACGAGACTATTCGAACCCAAAAAGTGAGACTGCTGCAGCCATTGGACAGGTTGGATCTTCAAAAATCAATGGTTTTAGCAAATCAATTGCCTTCAAAGGCTACAATATTATACTGTCTATGTTATTGGACAATCTACTCGAGTGGACACGAGCCAAATCTCCCTAGTTAAATGTGAATCTAGAACAAATAGGAACAGAACATAAAGCTACTTTCCTAGATCAAATTAGAGATCGAGTAATTAGATGTATTACCTTCTTATTCGTAGATCTATCTCCTTGTTATTGCTCCAAGCTATGTAGTCGTTAGATCCGTAGCTGCAAGACCTGTCAAAACATGTAGAGACAAAACAAGCAGTAAAACATATCTAAACACTAAATGATCTAAGAAAACAATTAAGGAAGTAAACTATAAACGTCATCAACACAACGACATTTATGGAAAGAGTTTATATTACTATAAATAGAGTAGGAAATACAAAGTAGAGAGATGATTACAACCCAAGCCTTAACGCTGCAATATTCCTCCAACAAGCCAAGCCAATGCCTCCAAAGGAAATGTATGCCTCCCAAGAGATGGATAGGGATCACCAAGGTTAATTCCACCAACATGTAAGTGTTATAGACTTCCTCCCCTTGGAATGGAGAGGAGCTTCATATATATAGGACCAAGTGGATAAAGTAGGTTGAGGATCATGGGGAGAGGGCTAAGGGATCCTTCCTTGAGGTTAGGGAATCGTAGGACAACTCACCTAGGAGTTAGGGATAGGGATCCAATTCATCCAACTTCTAGAAATCGCTCAAAAGCCACCTTTATCCAACTTAACCAATCTTGGTGCAAGCTACACGAGGGAAACCTGTGCCTGAGAGGGGAAGCGCAGGATGCACAAAGGCAGCCTGAGCCATCAGTGCAGTCTGACAAATGACAACTTGTGCCTAACCTAGTTGGGCTCTTCTTGCTAGAAGACAACCTGCGTCGTCCCAACTAGACATTGTGGACAAAGGAAAACAACTTGCTCTGAATGAATTCTTGATCAGGGAGACTTCAGGGATCAACGCATTAAGTTGATATGGGTCTCATGATGATGATATTTAGGTGTAATAGTCTAATGGAATGAGTTTGTTAGTTGAAGGACCTTGTATATGACAATCAGATTTGGGCAATTCAATCAAGGATCATAGTACTGTCCCACCCCATTAGAGGCCTGATTCTGTGGTGATTATAGATAATAATGATTATATATAATGGTTGTTTGTATTCTCACAAGTCAAAAAGAATGTCAATTGTCCCTGACCCTGTCCCTGACCCTGACACTGAAATGGATATTTATTTATTGAGGTAAATAAAGTCTGAGACATTGTATTATGTTTACAATGTCTCCATTCATGAAGAGTTCTTCTCTATTTCTTATTTCGTACATTAGACCCACTTTTGGGAATAGGAACCTGTTCTTGGACAACCAATGGTAAATTATCGATATCAATATAAGACCACTAACAATGTAAGGTAAATGTTCTCTATTTTGGAACCATGATATTCCAACAAAAGTGATCAAATAAATCCAAAACATAGAACAATTAACCAACTCCTAAGATGGCCTAGTTTAATTGGTTAGGTGGAAAACTACTTATCTCTTAAGGATATAGAGGATGAATAATTGAAACTCCAAGTATGAGAGTTATCTCTCGACAAGGAACATTGGAAATGGCATAAGAGGGTATATTCTATGCTCACTTTGATATTTGACACTAATTTTGTGGGAAGGAATACCCAGTTGTATCAAACTAGAGGCATGGAAGAATTTATTTCTTCTTTTGAGTGACTAGCGATTAGAGTAGAAGGTTTCATCGATGAGTTCTTAAGGATTGTTTTACCAATGATCCCAAGGAGGAGATAAAAACACATGTTGAGGTGTATCACCCCATTAGCTTGTTGGAAGCTTTTCATCTAGACAAGCACTCACATTTGGTTGCAACAACCCAATTTTTTTCAAAGGCCACACCCTACCATTATGCCATATCCACATCCTTTGTATCCTATTAAGGTCCACAAGTTGACTCTTGTAGAAATGATAGAATGTTAACTTTATATGTCTACGTTAAAATTGTGATGATTTTTTTTAATCTTAAAACATAAATTTTTTGTTGTTGATATGGCATCATCTATCAATTCTGAGGCAATTTCAGATGAGGACATCATTGAGTTGGATCTCACAAGCTTACACCCCCTCTTGATGATGTTAACACTCAAGAGCCTCCTTGTGAGTAACAACAAATTGCAATTCATTCTTTGTTCGAAGCTACATATCCTCAAACCTTCAAGTTGGTAGGCTATAACAAGCATAGGAAGATGATTGTCCTAATGGAAAACAATAGTAACCATTATTTCATCCATCATAGAGTACTAGAAGAAGAAACACTCTATGTTCATAAGAAGCACAATTTTCAAATCATGATAGCCAATGGGGGTACTATGGAATGCAATGGTAAGAGTGATAAGCTGAAACTCCAAATGGGTGACCATCCCCAAAAATCTAACATGTTTGTCATAGAAATGGGAATGACGCATCTTGGAATTCACTAATAAAGAATTATGTGATAAAACCTTGGACTATACTACATTTGAAAAAGAAATGATGTCCATCCTTCATGCAATTGATACATGACACCCTTACCTAATTAGGCATTTTTTTTAGAACAAAACATAGCATTATAGTTTTAAATAATTTTTAGAACAATGTTTGACTCACTAGAGCAACACAAGTGGGTCACCAATATGTTAGGCTGTGATTATGGGAACATGTACAAAAAGGGTAAGAAAAGTATGGTGGTCAATGCCTTGTCTAAAATGTGTGACAAGGATGGATTCCTATCTACTTTGTCCTTATTGGTGCCATATTGGATAATATTGGTATGCTAGGAATGATTGGTTGTTTTCAAGATCATTCACTTCTCCAACAACTACAAGAAGATCTGACCTACTATATAGAATATATTTTCCATAATTGCACCCATACCAATCCATCCCACAATCTAGATTCACATTTGTGTGGATTTTACCATTGGCTACCTAAATCCAAAAACAAAGCTATCATTATTGTGGTTGTTGATAGTATTTCCAAATTTGCCCAATTTTGTGGCATATGACACCTATTTAAGCCATCCTTTATTGCACAAGTCTTCAAGGATCATTTTTTAAACCACATGCCATGCCTAATTCAATTTTGACATATTGCAACCTTACATTCACCAACAAATTTTGGTAGGAATTATTTAAACTATAGGGCACATGAAAATGAGACCATCAAGTTATCACCCTCCAAACATATGTGGTCAATAAGTGCCTATAAATGTATTTGGGATGTTTTGCATTAGGCTAACAATTCTAGTGGGTCCAGTGGCTACCCCTTGTAGAATGGTGGTATAATACCACTTATCATGGAGCTACCAAAATGTTACCATATGAGCTAAACAAAACACCCCATTTGTGGCCATGTATTGGCTATGCATATCTAAGATTTAACAAGTGAATCTTACTCTTACTGCAAGAACTAACATTCTTCATACACTTAAGAACAACTTGGTCTTGGCTCAAAATAAAATGAAGAAACAACCAATTAGCATCGCTAGAGTGTCACTTTGAATAAGGGGATCAAGTGTTTCTTCATCTCCAACAATATATGCAAACATTTCTCAAGGAAACGAGCCACGAAAAACTAGCATACATGTTCTATGACCCCTATTAGATCCTCAAATGAATTGAAGAAGTTGCATACACACTCCAAGATCCACACATATTCCATGTGTCATGGTTCAATGAATTAGTTGGGCCAAATTGTTGCGTTTAGACCATCTTCCTTCAACTTGATGAAGAGGGTTTGATTTGGTTATAGCTCATGAAAGTATTGGGCAAAGAAGAGTGTCAAATGTGTTAGTTCATTATTAAGGAAGCCTTGATACAATGGAAAGATACATAGCTTGAAGTTGCGACACCAAACCTAAATGTGATTTTACAACATTTTCCACAAACGCTTTAATCTTGAGGACAATGCTACTTTTGAAGGGGGGTGGAGATAGGGGGGGAATGGTAGGGTATTTCCTTGACTTTCCTATTTATAGGTACTTATAATTTAATTAATTTATGGTGGTCATCTTCTTTGAATGAGTAAAGGGTCATCCTTTTGAAACAAAACTAGCTAGGTAGTGGGTACTCATCAGTCATAATATGGTCTAGTCATTAATTTTGGGGTCACTTATGGTCAAACCTTAGGTTTGGATAGTAAGAAACTACTTCTAAAAATAAAATGTCGTTGATATCTTTTTGGCTCCGAGTACTAAGTCCATTTACCAGCTTTGATACTTACACCTTGGGATATAGTCTTTATGCTGATTATCATATACTATGTGATAAGGTTATCCCATTATAAGGTGCTTATTGATTATTACACTATATGTAGTATGTTTGTGAATACAAGATTAATTTGGGTTTGGGTTTTTTTTCTGCAACTTCTTCTTATTTTATATATTTTACCTCTTGCAGTTGGTGTTAGACCTAAATATCATACTTGTGGCCCTGAATGTTGAATAGAGTGATGTTTGAAGAATAGATGTTGTTGTGTTGATACTCAAGTCGTGCATGAAGATAAGTTTGTGGCAACAAACTGCATCTTCCCACAAAATCTGAGATAAGTATAATGTTTAATGTTTGAAATCTATGTATTGAATCTAACTACTATGTTCAATCTTCAACCATATGATATCTACAAATGCTAATATTAATATGTAAGTTAGAGTATCTTGTCAACTTCATTTTGCAAATATGGACTCTATGTGAATGGATCTTGCAACTTTTATTGTAACTAGTACACCTATAGGAACTTGTGAGAATGGATCCCTTGACCCTTTAAACATTACACGTTAATAGAAAAAATCAAACCAATCAAACTATCCATTGAGACCGTGTAGGATAAAAGAAAACCAAAACACCCCTCTTTTCCGGTAATTTGGGGATAAAAACCGGTTAAAATTCTTGCTGGAATTTTGCTATTTTCGCATTTTTGGGATTTTAGCAATTGAGATTGTATGATCAAGACTAATTTCCCAATTTTAAAACTACCCAAATCGCCAAAATTGCAATCTAAGCACTCCAAATTGCGATTTGGGAAAGAATTGCTCTGTCGGATTCTAGCAAGTCTGGGGCGTTTTAATTAGCCCTTATACAACTCTCATTGAAACTATTATTATAAAAAGAGAGAATCTATTTTAATCCCTTGTCATTTTAGAGATATCAAATCTTTAAAGACTATAAACCATGTTATTAAGATAAATATATTTCAAATAAATCTATGAAATATGAATATATAATATAACAAAAAAACCTTATTTTTAATGAATTAAAGTTATACCAATGTTACACCAAAATCAATATAATATATTTATCATATTTCTACTCGTACTCTAGAGATTAAGTACAATACCTAGATGTTTTTCTTCACTACAATACCTTGATGGTTTTCTTCACTTTGTACTTTACAGAATACCTTGATAACTTTCTTCACTTCTATACGTTAGGGATCATCATCTATAACTAATCCATCTATTCACTTTTTATCATAAGAATGACATCTTACTAGGTTTAACAACATTGTACAATATACTTTTTTAATAAACTATAAATTGGGAAGTTAGGTTGTGATCTTCTCCTTCTCCATCCAAGTTCAAATATATTTCTAAACATGTATTGCTATATTATCATGATAATTCTCTTCAGAAATGTCAATTTTCTTCATTAAAAAAACATTGTATAATATATATCATTCCATGGTTTCACTTTAAACCATACATTAAGCTCTTTTTTAATTACATCGATAGGTGTTTTTATTTAGAATTTTGGATGGACTAGAGCCTATGCTTTTCCTAGATTGCACAAGGATGAGACAAGTGTACTGTTCATATTGATTTTATGGTAGTCGTTAGAAATTCGAAATAAACAATTATAAAAAAAAGAATATAAAAAATAACTAATAGCTATGATAACAGACAGTTCTTTAAGAGACGAGTAGTTTGTTAAAAGATAGTTCATGTAACTAGAATGAAGAACAACTTATTTGTGGCATTTAACTTGTAACCTATCAATGTTCAATAATATTGCAAATACACATTTCATTTATCTTTTATATATATTGAATATTTATACAAAACATTAAATACTAGCACAACCACAAGTAAAGTGGCCCGTGAACACCGATAGGGTAGGCAACTACTTAGTTTTGTGGAGTTTTGTGGAGATAATTGGTTCTTAAAGAAAAGCTAAACATTAAACTAATTAATATAAACATAAAACAAACACTATTTAATAAACATACCCCTTTTCTTAACCACCAATAGTTGGTTCTTAAACAAAAGCTAAACATTAAACTAATTAATGTAAACATAAAATAAATACTATTTAATAAACATTCCCCTTTTCTTAAACACGACCTAACTGGATGAAATGGAACTGGGAGACCTTGATCTGGATAGTCATGAAGAAGCATGCAAAAATACGGAGGTGCACTCGATATCTTATACTCAACTGCAACTCTTAAAAGAAGCAATCCTCAAAACCAAACTGACTCTGAGCTTGGGGATAGGACCTTTAAACTCAAAGAGAATAAAAGAAAATTTAAAGAAGGAGGTTCCAAGCGTGGCAGGAGGACGAACAGAGACAGGATTGGGGAGGTAGGGGCGTGCTTCGTGGACTCAGGCCAATACCCTACCATTTAGGAAGCTCTCCTTTCGGTAAGATATTTTTCCTAATAAAAATTCTATCGTGGAATATTCGAGGGACCAATGGTCCTAAAAAAAAACTAAACTCTGAAAAATAAGATCATGGAGGAGAAACCCTCAGTTGTCTTCTTACAATAAACAAAGTGTTCAAGAACTCAATTAGAAACCAACTCCAATAGAATTTGGAAGCATTGTATGAGTATGGCACTTGATGTTGTAGGACATGCTAGAGGATTGGCTATCCTATGGGATCACAGAGTGGTTTCCCTTACCAATTTTCTCTCCACAACCTTCAGCCTCTTTGTTTAATTCCATATATTAGGTACCAATGCAAGAGGAATTGTAACTAATGTGTATGGTCCTAGCAGCTATATGGAGAAACACAACTTCATCACAAGCCTGCTTAACCTGAGGAGGAATTTTGAAGGTGCTCATTGGATCATGGGAGGGGACTTTAATTTGATTAGGTCCCTATCTGAAGAAGAAAAAAAGGAGGAAGAAGAATCCTCACCCCTGAAAATACCCAAGTTTTGATGAATTTGTTGATTCAAGTAACTTGGTTGACATCGGATTGGGGAATGATGGGTATACTTGGAATAACAGAAGAGGAGGGGACCATCTTGTCATTGCTCAGCTTGACAGATTTCCTATCATAGAAAGTATTATGCTCTTAGGAGGGACTTTGACCTCTCGCGCTATTGCCTCTGCAGGATCCGACCATTGGCCTATTACCCTAATTTGGAGTAACATTGGTACCAGGATGGCCCGACCCTTCCGGTTTGAGAAGTTCTGGATAACCCACAAAGATTTATCGACTCAAATGGAGAACTAGTGGCAAGAGATCACTCCTCCCAATGGTACGAGGATGTACCAATTCCAACAAAAACCGAAGTTGCTAAAACAAAAATTGAAGGTCTGGAATAAAAAAAAATTTGGTAACATACTGGTGGAAAAAGTTAAGTTAGAATCCCAGATGGAGAGAATTCAGGAAAACATTATGCAATAGGTGCTAACTAAAGAACTAGCCTCGGAGGAAAAACTACTTTCTGATCAAATCTAGGAGAGGCAGACACAAGAAGAAATTCCTTGGAAATAGAAATCTCAAAACCAGTGGCTAAGGGATGGGGATAAGAACACCAAGCTTTTCCACAATGCTACGATCTAGCACAGGCATCAAAACCATATTAGCAACTTGCGAACTCTGAGTGGTCAGGTTGTGGACTCTCATGAATATATGGAGCAAGACCTAATTCATCATTTTAGAACCGTGCTAACTGAACCCCAGATTGAATGAACTGAGGCCTGCAGGGATATTGAGAGTGTCATCCCTAGACTGATTACTGAGGAGCATAATGAGATGCTCACTTGTCCTATTGAGTTTCAGGAATTTGAGGGTGCTATCAACCAGATGGAGGATGGAAAATATCCTGGGACAGATGGCTTTACTGCCAACTTCTTTCACTATTTCTGGGACTTGATTAAAATTGAAGTTTGGTAGGTGGTGTAGGAGTCCAAGAAAATGCAGGGGGTTCTCCCGGCCCTTAAATCTAATTTTTTAACTTTGATGCCTAAAACCCCAATGGTAGAAATCCCTGAGCTATTTAGACTGATCGCCTTATGCAACATCATTTATAAGATTGTCACGAAAGTCCTGGCTAACCGTTTCAAACCTCTACTCCATTCCTTAATATCTATGGAACAATCCGGTTTTGTGGAAGGCCGACAGATTCTTGATGGCATTATCTTATCCCAAGAGGTTTTGCACTCTCTTAGTGATCTGAGTCGTGTCCAAGAAGTACGAGGGGGACAACAGTTCGACTGAATGAGTCGGCTCTATTATGGCGGAATTTTAATAAACAGAATGAGCAAAGCAGGTTTACGCAATATAGATAAACACAAATACGTGCAGACAATATTCAGGAATGCAAATTGTTCTTCTATTACTTGCAAACAGATCAAAACTGATATATGTTACAATGTTATACATGTTTATATAGAATTATGAGATGCTTGGGTGCCTTCCTGTTACGTTCAGTTACAAAGAAGAAGTTAGAACGGTTTCAATAGTTCAACCATTACAGTCGACTGGAAGACAGAGAGACAGTCTGTCGAAATTGGACAGTCGTTGGTCGCATGTCGATGCTGCTTGTCAATGTCGCGAACTGCAATATTGTAGAACATGTTGAAGGTGCGGAGTGTGTCGTAGTATGTCGAAGCCAAGACTCGTCGGAGTTGTGTTGAGTCGAAACTTGTCGAAGTTGCATCGACATCGATGACTTTCCAACTATAATGTGGATCAGACCTCCTTCCTTAAGAAACAATGGACCCCATTGTTTGCTCGTGAAGGTGAGGAAACTTGTTGATCACTTCATTAACAAAGTACCACTTTCCTTGAGATGGGATCTGGCCTACCTTGGCAGCCTCAAACAAAGGAATTGTGTTCATCCTTGTATGGCGTAGTCATTTTCCCACAATGGTGTCGCAAGGAAGAGGCTCCTAAACATCTGGATGGATGTCTTCGGGTGCTGCAGTGGAGAAGTCGTTCTGTTCCAACAAAGGTGCATGGTATGGTCGAAGTAGATACACATTGAAAACTGGATGCAGACCTGGGCATGCAGGAATGTCGAGATGGAAAGCGTTTTCGCCAATCTATCAAAGAATACTATACGGACCATATCAAAAAGGCTTGAGCTTCTTGAAAGGACCAGTGAAGCACTCCTTCTTAAGATGTAGCCAGACCTTATTGCCAATTCGGAATGTATGAGGAATACGATGCTTGTCATGTCGGGCCTTATCTTTCTCATTTTATCTATGCAACATATCCTAAGCTTGCTTCTGGATGTCACAAATCTGTTCTCAAAACTTGACTGCTTTATTAACTTCTCACTGGTTGTGGTCTGTGTCGGAGTTTGGTTGTGTCGAGGAGTTGATCAAGTCAATAGGCGTTGAGGGTTGAAATCTGTAACAGACTTCAAAGGGACTCTTGCTTGTAGATTTGTGCTGGGAACGATTGTAGATGTGTTGTATGTATGGAAGACTATCATCCCATGTGCGTTGATGCTGGTGATTGTACATGTGAAGCGGTTGTATTACCAAGTGATTCACAACTTCTCTATGTCTGTCGGTCTGAGGATGGAAATTTGTCGACAATGAGAGTCGTGTGTCCAACTGTTGCCAAAGGGTCTTCCAAAAGATGTTGACGAATCTGGCATCTCGGTCGGAAATGATGGTTGTGGGTAAACCAAAGTGTTTCCAAACATGTGTAAAGAAGAGCTCAGCGGTCTGCTGCGTTGTCGTGGTCTTCTTACATGGTATGAGAATGGCCATTTTGGAAAATCGTTCAACTACTACTAATATTGCGTCATGATGATGTCTGGTAGTTGGATAACCCGTCAAGTAGTCAATAGAAATACATTCCCATGGTCAACTAGGAACTGGTATAGATGTATACAATCCATATCGTCGATTAGGTGGCTTATAAATGGCACAAACCATGCATGATCCAATGTACTTGTTGACGTCAGTTTTAAGTGTAGGCCAGAAGAAATACTTCTGCAGAATAGCAAGTGTCTTTGCTACTCCAAAATGTCATGCATTCTTGCTGTAGTATGCATCCCAAATGAGTTGATGTCGTTGCTCACAGGTCAATACATAAAGTTGTCCAAGCTTGTATAGCAAGGTGTCTTTCAGGAAGTAGTCGGAGTCTGAGGTCGACGACTTGTTAGTTTGTAACTGCTGGTATGCTGTTGAGAAGTCATTGTCATCCTCGTACAATTGTTTCCAAGTGGTTGTGTCGTATCCCTGCATACTCATCACTGTCAAAAGGAGAGTAATGGGTGGTTGACTGAGGCAATTTGCGACGGCGTTAGCATTGCCTTTTTTATACTTAATCACCAAATGGAATTGTTGTAGGTAATTAATCCACTTGAGTTGTCGATTTTTCTGCAACTTTGATTGTGTCGGAGCGAACTGTAGAGGTTTGTGATCAGTGAGAATGACCGTTTCCTTGCCAAGGATGTAATGCCTCCATTGCTTATGAGCTTGCACAATGGCGTACAGTTCTTTTTCATACATTGAGTATCTTCTAATTGTGTCGTTAAAAGTCTCGGAATGAAAATCAACTGGGTGACCATACTAACTGATCACTGCACCCAAGGCATAGTCTGATGCATCCGTCTCAATCTCAAAGGGCTAATGCAAATCAGGTAACAAAAGTACTGCTGCAATGCAAAGCTTGTGTTTGACTTGTTCAAAAGTTGCTTGATGTGTTTCTGTCCATTGAAAGACAGTTTTCATGTTTCCCTTTGTCAATTGATTCAAGGGTGAGGCTATGTGACTGAAGCTGAGTATGAACCATCGATAGAAATTCGCCAAACCAAGAAAACTTCTTAGTTCTTGAATGCTTCTAGGAATGGGCCAATCTTTGAGGATCTGTACTTTGTTTGGATCGATGTGAATGCCTACAGAATCAATTACATACCCCAAATATTTGATGTTGGTCATCGCAAAAGAGAACTTGTCCATATTCAGATAGAGCCGATGTTGCTAGAGAGTGTCGAGGACTTACCAAAGATGTCTGACATGTTCTTCCCATGATCGACTGAAAATCGATATATTTTCGAGATAGACAATAACCCATTTGCCGATGAAAGGTCGGATAAGGTTATCCATATGTCGCATGAAGGTCGCAAGTGCGTTGGTTAAGCCGAAAGGCATGACTAACCATTCAAACAATCCTTCCTTGGTCTTGAAAGAAGGTTTCCACACATCTGAGGGCTCGATTGGAATTTGATGGTATCCCAACTTGAGGTCGAGCTTGGTAAAGAATTTAGCACCTTTCAGATAGTCGATGAGCTCGTCTATCGACGGCAGAGGGTACCGATTCTTCACCAATATTTTGCTGAGGGCTCTGTAGTCGATGCACATGCGCCAAGTCCCGTCTTTCTCTGGAACCAGGACGACTGGACTTCCACAAGGAGAGGAGCTGGGTCGGATGTGACCTTTGTCAATTAATTCTTGGATTTGTCTGCGAATCTCTTCATTTTCAAGAATGGATCTTCTGTAAACATATAAGTTAGGCAAAGAAGAACCAGGAACAAGTTCAATGGAGTGTTTTACCTGGCAATGCTTAGGTACTCCATCAGGATCTTGAAAGAGGTTCTCGTACTCATCAAGAATATGATCAACATGCTGCTTCTGTCGAGAACTGCATTGGTCAGTGACTCGACTTGTTGCTGCAGTCTTCGTAGAATGTTGTGGCTTGATCATGATTAATGTGAACTTCTGAGCATGATTGATGAGCTTCTGTCTGTTTGGCAGATATCAATGCCGCCATTGGTGTAGGTTGACGTTCTGGTATGCTGAACCATCGATTTCGGATTCTAACAATCACCTTCTGAGGCCGTGACTGATAACTTCCATGTCTATCCCAGAGGTAAGTTTCCCAAATAGGGCATCGGCTATGGATAGTGGTGCCACATCATAGAGTACTTTATCTAAAAAATCTTTTATGAAGTAGGCGATTTTGCATTGTCGAGTGATCCGTAGTTCTTGTCCATCCTTCATCCAACCGATGTTGTAAGGATGAGGATGCAGAGTGGTAACAAGACCTATTTTCTTCACAAGTTCTTCAGAAATGAAGTTTTTCTGGCTCTCGTTGTCCACAATCAGATGTAATGGGTTGCCATGGACCCATATCCGTGTATGGAATAGGTGCTCTCGTTCCTCTTCATCAACAATAGTTGAGGATTCCGAAGTGGTTGAGGTCAAAAGGGTCATCATGTCTGGATCAGATTCTTCCATTGTCTTGTCAAACGTGTCGGAGGTCGACACTTTTGTCAAAAATGTCTTCCGAGCTTCGCTTTCAAACGTATCATGCCAAGATGAGTGGTGGTAATCTCACCATTTTCCAGTTGGTGGTTGTTTTCTACGTTCCCTCTTGTGAAAAGGATTCTTTCTGTGATATGGCTTTTGCGATGTCGGTTGAGAAGACGTTGAACTGTTGAAGTCGGCTGGTGCCTTCTTGTCGGGTGGTCGTCTTGATGTCGGCTTTGTCGCAAAACGTGCTTTCCCTTTTTTCTTGATTTCCAGTTTGTTGGCATAGTGGAATGCATCCGCAAGCGTAGTGATAGTCAGAAATTCCATCTCTTGCTGAATGTACTGGGACAATCCACTGATATACTTCAGAACAAGCGATTTCTCTTCTTCTTGGACGCCAAGTCTTGCCATGATTCGATAGAAATCATCGGTGTAACTCCGTACTGATTGGTCTTTCCATTTCCTTAGCTGCTGCCACTTCTTATACTGTTGCTCGAGGTATTTCGGTGAGTAAAATTCCTTTCAAATGTGTTTGATGAATTTATCCCATGTTTCGATGGGGTCTCCGCTTTTCTCCATCTTTGTTGAGAGGTTCTCCCACCAGCAGTGCACGGAGGTAGACATCTTTAAGGATGCAATGGTGATCTTTTTAGCTTCTGAGAGTTTATTTACAACATAATAGGATTCCAATTGTTGCACCCAATTGTCGACGGATTCCGTGTAAATCTTACCTTCAAGATTCGGTATATCCAGATTCATTTGCACTTTGAAGGAGTTGATTTTATCGGAGTGAGTTCTCGTCGAGGATCCTCCAGATGTCGGAGTGAATCGCAAGAGAATCTCATTGAACTAGGAGAACATTTCAGTTTGTTGTCAAGCTAGAGCTTGCTCAATAAGCTATGTTGTCTCATCGGCTGCATGTCTATCGTCCGTTTCTTCTGTCATCGCTAGATATCGCATTTTCTTGGATTGTTGAGATTGCAAGCGAGTTTGAACCGACATAAGTCAGGTAACTTCGAGAGAAGTGTATACGCAGAACTTAAGCACAAACAAAATTGAGTGTGCTCTGATACCAATGATTCAGGTCGAGTCCAAGAAGCACGAGGGGGACAACAGTTCGATTGAATGAGTTGGATCTGTTATGGCGGAAGCTTAATAAATAAAATGAGCAAAGTAGGTTTACGCAATACAGATAAACACAAATACGTGCAGACAATATGTACGAATGCGAACTGTTCTTCTATTACTTGCAAACAGATCAAAACTGATATACGTTACAATGTTATACATGCTTATATAGAATTCTAAGACGCTTGGGTGCCTTCCCATTACGTTCAATTACAAAGAAGAAGTTAGAATGGTTTCAACAGTTCAAGCATTACAGTCAACTGGAAGATAGAGAGACAGTATGTCGAAATTCGATAGTCGTTGGTCACATGTCGACGCTGCTTATCGATGTCGTGAACTACAAGATTGTAGAACATGTCGAAGGTGCGGAGTGTGTCCCAGTATGTCGAAGTCGAGACTCGTCAAAGTTGTGTCGAAATCGAAACCTGTCGAAGTTGCCGAAGTCATGTCGAGTCGAAACTTGTCGAAGGTGCATTGGCATCAATGACTTGCCAACTATGATGCGGATCACTTAGGGTTACCAAAAAAGCAGGTATGATGATAAAACTGGATTTTTCTAAAGCTTATGACAAGCTTAACTGGACCTACATGAAGGAAATTATGATCTCTTTTAGGTTTAGTGAGGTGTGGATTCACTGGATAGCCAATCTTACCTCCTCTGCTTTTTTCTCTATCTTGATCAACGATCATCCTTCAGCTGTTTTTAAACCATCCAGGGGCATTCAACAGGGAGATCCTCTCTCTCTCTTCCTCTTTTTTATTATGACTGAAGGGTTAGGGAGGCTCATCTCTCACTTAGTTGAACATGGAAGCATCAAGGGCCTAATATTTCCACCCTATGAGAAATCACTGACTCACCAGTAGTTTGTAGATGACACTCTCTTTATGGGATACTCATATGTTCGTGCAGCTAGATAGTTCAAGAGGGCTTTAAACACTTTTCTCCAAGCCTTTGGATTCATAATCAATATGGACAAGTCTCTAGTCTTCTTTTTTAATAACCCCCCTATCTGCCAAAGAAATATTCTTAGGATTTTGGGTTTTAAGAAGAGCTCCCTCCCAACTAAATATTTGGGCACCCCCTTATCTAATTCTGTTTTGAAAAAGGTGTCCTGGGAAGAACTCCTAAGTTGCATGAAGGAAAAACTCTGGAGATGGACTCTAAGAGCGTTAAAATTCCCCGGCAGAATTGTTCTTGTCAAAGTTGTCCTGCAAGCGCTTCCTTTGTATCTCTTTTCTATATTGGCAGCCCCGAAATCTGTGATGAAGGAAATAAGAAGTATCCAATGCTCCTTTCTTTGGGGAGGACCTGCTGAGCACAAAAAATGGCCTTTGGTTGACTGGGATACTCTATGCAAACCCAAAACTGATGGCGGTTTGGGCCTTCGAGACCCGGAGAAGCTTAGCATTATTTGTGGGGAAAACATCTGGTGGTAATGGCTCACTCACACCAATGAACTATGGGTCAGGTTTTGGGGCATGAAATATACCCCTACGATAGAGAAACGGGACTAGATTCGGATAGAGGGGCCTAAGAAAGGATCTCACATTTGGAACATGGCAAGGGATGGCAGTGCATTGATAAGAAAGCATAGTTTCTGGGAGATACAGCAGGGCTCCTTAGCAAACCTTTGGTCTAATGCTTGGAAACAAGAGCTGACCCTTCATGAAATCGTGCCCAATTTACCCCCCTCTTCTCCTGCATACAACCATAATTGGAAGAGTGTGAACCAGTATTGGCAAGAGGAGCAGGATGTTCGAGGCTTCCGGGTCTGGAAAAGGTTAAGTTGGTGGAAGACTCAGTATGGGGCTGAGACCGGGAACCAAAAATATGATAGTCTCACTAATAAACAGATAAAAGCTCAGGAGGGACCGTATTTACTTCTGTGGGGCTACTCTCCGAAAGGTATGTTCAGTGTCAAAGAATCTTACTCTCTCCAGATGAGAACGAAGGGTCAACAAGTGGGCAGGGAATGGAAATGTCTATGGAATTCTAAGTTATGGCCTAAAATTACTTGTTTCCTATGGCTGGTGTTGAAAGGTAGAATTCTTACTTGGGACAATATCACAAGAAGGGGTTTCGAAGGACCATCTTATTATGCCCTGTGTGGGGACAATGGCGAAACAAGTGCTCATCTCCTTGATGGTTGTAGTTTAACCTCGACTTTATGGGATGAAGGGGCTACAGTCTTTCGTTTGACAGATAGAGTTCGTACTAACCCGATTACTTCTATCAAACGGTGGAGGGAGGATCCCTTCAATGACCACCTTCTGAATAGGATATGGAAACTATTTCCTGGGTTCCTCCTCTGGGAAACTTGGAAAGAACGTAATTGGCATATATTTACAGGAAAAAAGTAGACTAGTAAGCAGGTGTGGAGACACATTCAACGTGGTATCCATGAAACTCGTAAGTTAACACAGTGGATGGATAAGGACCTGGTAATTCCTGATACTGAAACGAGAATGTTGCATACCTGGGAATTTAGGCCCTTCCTATTCATATAGGCAGCCTTCATCGATGTCCTAGCACTCCTGCTATCCCTATGGTGTGGTCTCCTCCCATTTATGGTTGGATAAAACTCAACTTTGACAGGGCGTCCAAGGGAAATCCGGGTCGAGTAGGTTATGGAGGTGTCTTTCGTAATGACTAGGGAAAGGTGATGGATAGTTTCTATGGATCCCTAGGGAAGGAGACGAACAATGTGGCTGAGTGCGAAGCTCTAGTCCAAGGACTCTACATGGCCAGGCAACGTGGGTATTCTCGTCTCCAAGTAGAAGGCGACTCGTAGCTGATTCTCCAACTCACTTCTAAACTTCGTAATGGGTCCCACATAGCCAAGGTGGCACCCTCATCGCGGATTGCATGGCGTCTTCATTGTCTTGGCGAAACCCTTTCCACGATGAACAAAGTCACCTTCCACCATGTTCGTCGGCAGGCTAACTACTTGGCTGACTTCCTCGCCAATCAAGAAACCATGTGCCAGGGAGATGGATGGGAAGGATTTTCCCTTGACATGCCACAAGGCACGTGTCACAGTAAGTGGCTCCAAATTGCTAATGTTGAGTGATGTACTGAAAATCCCTCCGTCGGCGTTACACTTGACATGCAGGGTGATGCGATTGATAAAGAGGAAACCTCCACGTCGTGGAGTGGACAAATGGTTCGCCAATAATTATGGAAATTTTATTAATCCTACCCTTCATCCTTCGACCTGTTTTACTGCTAATCATTTCTGGTGATATGGGGTGTGAGAAGGTGATGGTCTCTTGGCCTCACATGCTCCTATTGCATGCGATCAGTAAAGCCTTTGAGAGAATGACAACGGACGAGTACCCTGAGGATTATCATAGCGCAATGCTCATTATGGAAGGATTAATGTCGATTAGTGGGCTTACCCCTTTAAATTCCCATACCTGTTTTGGATTCGGGCACAATGACTGTAATTCTGTTTATATTTCGGCCTCCCCTATTCTGTCTGTTTTACATAGCTAGGTGAGAATCAGTAGCAAGAAAGGTGGTAATATGCCACCTTGTGGGAGACCTACTATGAGGGTCTGTGTGGACCAAGGGGGTTCGAGCAAAGAGAGAAGGGGGCATTAGGCTCAGGGGGTCCTAGCAGAGATCAGTGGAGTGCAGCGACTATGACGGTGTTCTTGTGCCGGATGTTCCCTTAGGAATTACAGAAAGACTTAGAGGAACTGGAAGAGAACTTTTGGTTATGAGTCGGGGAGGGTGAGCCTCCATCGTAGGTACTGGCCATGGCCGACTAGATACAAAACCCGGGTAATACTCGAGGTCAGATGGACCTTTACAACTGGTCTATCATGATGTTTTGGATCACAAAGATGTTAATTGCACAGACTATTGAAGCTAGGGTGGATGTATTGTCCGACTCTCAACGTTTCAAAAACCTTGAAGAAAAGTGTGCCAACCATGCTGAGGAATCCAGTTTCATTCACATAAAGCTCGATGTTATCGCAGAACACATGGGAATTTCCTTCTTGTCTAGGCCTAGACTGACGCTCCCCTGAAATTTGTTCCACTCAGCAATCCGCTACCACCGAAGGAGAGGCCACCACCATCCAACCAAGTTGCTGGTCTTGGGCCGTCGAGCTACTGATGTTGTTGTTCTGCCTTTGTTTTGGTTTGGATCTGGGTCTTTTTTTGGGTACCACTGATGCAGTCATCTATTTCTTCCTTTCTCGGCTGTATTTTGTTTAATTTTAGTCATAGTTGTTGCTTGCTTGGGTGATAAGGGATGCACTGTGTTTTTTTCGGGACTAGGCTATACCTGGTTAAGCCTTGGACTTCCGGGCTGAAAGATAGTTTTGGTGATTGTGATCAATTGAGTTTTTTCTTATCGCTATGTTGGGTATCTCAAGTCACTATGTACTTCTAGTCGTAGTGACAACTTTGATGAAGATGATTATGTCACCTGAACTGTAAATGTAATTTTTCTCTTTATGGAAGAGAATGGTTTCACCTTTTTTTGCTTAAAAAAAAACAATATGAATTTAATTGTTAATAATATGAATTTCTCATATATAAGTTCAAATCATAGTAAACTTTAATAATCAAATCTAAACATAAAAGATTTATAGTCTCACCAATAAAAAAAATCTCATACCAATTTAACTTAATATATGACTTAATCAAATTTTAAAATTAAATTATTATTATTATAAATAAATTATTTTTATTATATATTTTCTAGTATTTATAATACTTTATATATTATTAATTTTATTGTTTAATATTATATTATAAATAATTAATATTTGTAAATATTTAATAAAAAAATAATTCTATATAAATTTAATATCTAAACTTTTAATAATAGATTTAAATTAACAATATTACAAATTGGTTAAGTGATCTACTTGTGACTATATATTTTTGGATATCATCTTGTGTATGAATGTTCATCTTCGACACTAATCTTTGCAATTATAATAACTTTTGTAACTGAAGATTGTGATGTGTAATGATTGTTATAAGATCTAGAAACACTCTTAGGGAGCTCATATAAACATTAATTGAGAAAGTTTATGGACAACACCACCACATGGTTGAGGGGTAGCACCTTACACTTACAAAACCTCTACAACATTTCATGTTATACATGCACATATGCACACTTGGGAGGTCGTGTGCACACTCAATGGGATGTGCACACACTCAATAAACTACAAACACACTTAGCATTTGCACACATACATCTAGGAATATCATCCATCACCAAGACTATTACAACACATGCATGCCAAATACATATGCATGGATAGTAGCTCACACCTTTAGCCAAGAAATAAGCATCACAAAACCGAAGCATCATCCAACAACCAATAATAATTGAACAATGATCTTTCAACAACATGATAACTCTTAGCACACCAATTTGTCAGGTTCTATAATTATTCTTTTGCAACAAATTCTTGTGACTAAATGATTACTTGATAAATCCGAAAATAATACCTAGGGGGGACAATAACACTTCACTCCACAATCAACTAGACCAAATTGACATTCCACTCCTAAATAATTTGTATAAAAACACATCTAAATAATTTATAAAGACACGTGTGACATAATCTTCCACTTGCATACTTAAAACTAAAAAAAATATTCACATTCCTAAATAATTTGTATAAATATACATCTAATAATGATCTTCCATTTACACATTCAATTGAATTTAGTACTCTACTAATAAATAAGGTAATCTCCATTCCAATCTACTTAAAGATCATTAAATAAAAAAATGAAACGGGTTCCTAAAGGATACATATTATCCTAGATTACAAAATTACTTTTGTCCCAAAAGAGAGCTATCCCAAAAACTCATTTTGGTCTAAAGATCTATAACATGATATACATAAATGATAGAAAATTTAAACTATAAACTCTAATAAAATGTCCTAACACAGTTATATGAAAAAAGAACACTTGAAGGAAGAGTTAGGGAGGCCTACAACCACTCAAAGTTTCATCCATGTTCTTATCCTCCTCTACTTGGTCAAGTGAAGTCTACACCTCAATAATTGTCATTGTGGGAGGCTTAATAAATTCATCATCTAGTGCTATGGAATTGATAATCACATTGTTGTGCGAATTACCTCCTTGAGACACAGTCAACAACATGTCATGGTGTACTTCAACATCAAGAATCGATTTTCTATCTTTCCCCCTGCTCTTGAACTTAACTTTCCAGATCATCAAACCTCACATCCAAGTGGGAAACTTGAGAAGAAATTTTGTCCAGGGATGTGATCACACCCTCCAAGTGCAAATGTAGCCTCCTCATCAAGTTTTATATTTCCCTTATTTCTCCTTGCACTGCTCCAAGCCTTAAACCCCAACTAACTCCCTCCATGGTTTGCTTTATACCCAATTTTCTCGCCAATCCCCTAGACAAGAGCCCAAGAAACACGAAGCAATAGGAAGAAAAACCACAGGACTTCCAAGCAGAGAAAGAAACTCAAGCAAGCAACAAACCAGAACTAGGGAGAACTACCTACTATTACTCAACAAAGAGTTTGTGAATGCCTCCCATAATGTAGAAAAACCCCACTCGAGTTGTTGCTCCACACACCTTGGATCATAAGAAAAACTTGGATCATACTTCACAAAAGACACATTCCAATCTTTTTTTAATGAATAATAAAAGCATAGACCTCTCAATGTGTATTAATAGTATTTTTTACATCATATCTACATGCATGTAATAAATAAAACATTATAGAGTAAGTTCCTTTCATTCTTTTTTAGAAATTTGGATGATTTGGTTAATTGTCTTAAAATAAGCTCAAATTTTTAGGACAAAGGTTCATGGTAGTTAAAGTTCTCATCAATCATGTGGAAATGATTTTGAACAAAATTCTTGTTAAAGTTTGGGGAGAATTTCTGAGATTGTCCACTCATTAACTTACTCCAAAAATCCTATGCTTTTGACACCAACTTTCTTTAAATGCTTTTCCATACCAAGAAATCATCTAAACAAACCTTAAGATTAAATGAACTAATACAAAATTTAAATGAAAAAATGATTCATTTTATCAACTTTTTAGTTACCCCTTTTATAATCTTGATTTAAGAAATTGCCCCTTTTATAATCCTAATTACGTCGTAGGCGTTTCACCATGGAGGTCCATAACCTCCACGTCGGCTAGATTCCTCGCTCATGGAGCGAATGGAATCCTGACACATGGATGGTTATGCTTCGCCGTGGATTCCTGCATTAACGTTATTCGCATGGGAGTTGGGCATTCGTGTTTTCCCAGGCTTTAGATTTCGTAATCAGTGAGGCCCAAAAGAATGGCATTCGACTTATCCTAAGCTTGTCTAATAACTAGAATGCATTCGGAGGGAAGTCCCAGTACCAGAAATGGGGAAACAACGCGGGATTGAACTTGAGTTCTGAAGATGCACTTTTTTCTCATGCCACGCTCAAGGCTTACTTCAAAAACCATATCAAGCTGCATGCAGCTCCAAGATAGATTGAGCAATTCTTTACAAAATTTTGTGAAACTTCCTCACAACCCAAATGCTTTTTTTCTGATTTATACTCCTAGATATTCTCTGGTTTGTACAGATTTCAATAATCTAGGTTTGCAAAAATTGTTAAAACCTATAGACAACTCAAATCTTAATCGCCAAGATTTCCTCTGGTTTATACAATTTTCTTATTTAAAATTGCAGATTTCATTGATCCTATTCAATTCACATTCGTTATCTCATAAGTTTTTGACGAGAGTGAACACTGTGACCAACATCACGTACAGGACGACCCAACCATATTTGCCTGGGAGCTCATGAACCAAGCTCGCTGCCTGTCTGATCCCTCGGGTGACCAATTCTTGCCCGAGACAAATGAATTGCCACCTGAGGATAAAATCCAGACGGCCATAGCAGATGAATGCTACAGCAAACAAAAACACTTAGAAAATTTTCAAAAATACTTAGAAAAATTTCGGCGAGTCTCATGGAGTTGGGTCACAATGGTAGCAGAACTCGACGACTTGGGCCGAAACAGCGGAAGAACTCGCTAAGTGGAGCCGAAACATTCGGGGAATTTGGCCGAGTTGCACCGATAGAGTTGCAGAAATGCCCAGGGAAAAGGAAGAAAATTTTCAAATTTTTTCTAAGTGTCTTTCGGCAGAAGAACTCGGCGAGTTGGTCCTCAACAGCGGAAGAACTCGATGAGTTGGTCCTCAATGGCGGAAGAACTCGACGAGTTGGTCCGAAATTGCGGTAGAAAACAGCAAGTTGATCCACAATGGTGGAAGGACTCAGCGAGTTGGCTCGAATTTTTTTTTGGTTGTGCTGATGTGTTTCAGCGAGTCTCGTGGAGTTGGGCCACAATGGTAGCAGAACTCAGTGAGTTGGGCCAAAACAATGGCAGAACTTGCTGAGTGGAGCTGACACGTTTGGCGAATTTGGCTGAGTTGCACCGACAGAGTTGCGGAAATGCCTGGGGAAAAGGAAGAAAAATTTCAAAATTTTTGTTCCTGTCTTTCGACGGAAGAACTCGGCGAGTTGGTTCGTAACGGCGGAAGAACTCGGCGAGTTGGTCCGAAATTGCGGCATAACATGACAAGTTGATCCGCAACGATGGAAGGACTCGGCGAGTTGGCTCGAAAAAATTTTCTAAGTGTCTTTCGGCGGAAGAACTGAGTGAGTTGGTCCACAACGGCGGAAAAGACAGATGAGTCCGCCGACTGGTGAAACTTGGCAAGTTGATCCACAACGGGTCGGAAGAGAATGGAGAAATCCGCCGAAACAAGGAATTTCAGTCGTTTTCCAGGGAGATTTTTCAGGTGCCGAAAGTTGAAAAATGCCATGGAACTTATGCGCCAGATTGCACCAAATTGAAGGATTTACAACAAAAAAAAAATGAGGGCGCTGCCCTCGACCCGTCCTGTAGTGGCGGAAGCCATAAGGGGGCAAGCCCCCTTGACCCCTGTCGTCCCCCAGAGACAGTCGTTTAAAGTGTGAAATACATTCGCTATGTTTGGGAGGAGAAGCAGGAATTGCATAGAAGGTTGTGGAAGCCTTATTAAGAGTAATTGGCTATAATGTGCATTACGAAAGAGCAATGGGACCAACAAGGCAATGTTGATAAGAGGGAAATTCCTCACCTTAAACTATTTATGTTTATAGCATAAGAATTGCATGTTTGGAAAATAGCAAGAATGAATGTCATACACTTGTGAATATACTGAATTGCTAATTCATGGCAAGATCATAGCTAATGATTGCTTGTATGCTTGATAGGGAAGCCAAAAAAAGGATCAGCTATGATGTGGAGGAGGAACTCCATGTCATGATGAGGAATTGGAAAGGGAGAATTCTTTAACTCCTCTCTTTCTATTGTGTTTTTATTTCCTGAATTTTATATACTGGAAATTATGGCATAGGGATGCTGGAAATGCAAGAGAATAATGCATATGAATTAGTGGGCATGATTAGAAGAGTTATTGCATAATGCATGTGAATTGCTTATGCATGAGCATGATGTTGCATACTGATAAAGGTAGTGAAGTTACACATGCAATAGCCCATTAATGGTATCCCCTATGATTGATGACTATTAATGTTGTTGATAATGGTTGTGGGAATCAGACCATAGAAGCATGATTGAAAATGCAAGAGATTAGATAGATGGGATGAATATGCACTAAATGGCATATAAATAAACATTGCACGGTGCATGTGAAAATGTTTGTTCATGTATATGATATTGCATATTTGTGAAATAGTGAGGTTTTACATATGCAATGAACCACTTAAGATAATTATTGTGGTTGCTAATAATTAGTTGTGTTCGCATTGGTTGTAGGACCAAATACACCCGAAGCATGGCTAAGGATGTGGATGATGTTGTTGCATATGAGCAACAACCTTATGAGGAAAGGATGGTGCAACAAATCTGTGATCATGAAGTTAGAAAAAGGACTGTGAAGCCTTAGCAAGAGGCCAACTAATAAGGTAACATCAACCGATGTTAATGACATCCATGCAGGTGATGGTTATTTGTGCTTAAATCACATGAGTGTTGAAAGAGGATTTGGTAAAGTCTCTTCAACTATGTTTAAACTATGTTGATTTGGTTTTCATTTAGTATTGAGTGCCTGAATGTGAATGTCAACCCACCAAGTATGGTGAGGTGCGGGTAAGTGAAGGTAGGGAGCCTTACACCCTATAGTTTCTTAGAAACCTCAATGCATTCATATGAAATTATATCATACCATTTGTGTATGTTGGTTGTGGGTTTAACAACCAAAGCAAGTGAGAACTTATGGTCCTGTTGTAGTGCATGCCATATGAGATAGGCATGGTTAGGCCATAATATGTTGGAATGCATAGTATTCATGGATTAATGCAAGGTTGTATTGAGGGGCTATGCATCGAGTGAATGCACATTAAAATATTATGTAAATGTTGTGAATGTGCATGCATATGTGTGAGTGCACATGTTGAGATGCATTGTGTGAATGCATGCGTGTGCCATGGTGTTCATTATGGTGTTCTATGGTGTTCATAGTCGTTTCTAACACTACAACGTAGATGAAGTCTAGGCTTGATCGCGGATTAGATTCCATGGTGTAGTTTGACGAGAAATTTAGTGTTGTCTTATAAGGCATTTGAGTCTCTTGGTATTCTTCTTGTAGAAATTTTTGTTCCTTCTAATTTTACTATTTTCCTACCAACGTTCATTTTTGCTATTGTTACTTTGGGATTGGAACCGCGACTCGCACAAATTCTCCATCCAAGCATTTCTAAGATTGATAATTAAGGTTCGTAAACTTATAATTTAAATAAATCATGGAATGGAAATGTATGAAAGAAAATGAAGATCCGTAGAGCGATCGAACTACCAATTTCTCAGCCAAATCATTAATGTGGAAAGGACACCTTTTTTGGGGTGAGGATGGACCTCTGTAATGCATGTGGCTTCATCTTAATTATTTCCATTTTCTGTGACGTTGCTCTCTTGGTATGGTTTCTCCATGGATGTACTTCCTTCTACTGTGTCTCCATTTCAACACTCTAATTCAATATATTATTACCATTCACACGGGTCGTTTGGGCTTTCACACATTGATCTTTGCTAGAATTGTCTTTTATCTTTAAATTTTCAAGTATTTATAAGATGATATTTTCAGGTATTTATAATATTTTAATGTTATATTTGTTTTACTTAAAAAGTTTCATATCCAAAGTAAAATAATGTTCTATTTGTTTTACTTAAAAAGTTTCATATCCAAAGTAAAATAATGTTATATTTGTCCTATCGATTCACACAAAGGTAGTGACAGAAAAGGGGAGTTCCACTTGAAAACTGAGGAATGAAAGGGGTCCAATACCGGGCGTCTTTGAGAGAATAGTATACCCAGTCTACTTCCCCAAGGAACAATGCATATGAACAACTCAGTTATATGTCATCATAAAAGAGGCAACTAGTCACTTCAACATTCTAGCATTTACACAACTGTCATGGCAGCCTTGTTCTCTACACTAACTCAAAGTTTTAGCAAAAACATCATTGTATGTTTGAACTTTCAACAGCATCTTCTTTTGAACTTTCCAGTCAACATGTTGCTGGAAACTAAAAAATTTGATAGGGAAGATTTTAGTACCAACAGTTATGTTGAAAGATAATTTGTACTGCATGGTTAGAAGCATCGTTGTGGAATTCCATTGGTCATTCCATTTTCTTTTGGCGTAAGGGTTGTAGATATGCACTTGTCCTCTTCAGTGTGTATGAGCCCATATCTTTCATAATATGTAGCTCAGTTACTCCTATTTGTTTACTTGTTGCTGTTAAGTTGTTATGGCTTTCAATCGATGTACTCCACAAATATTTATTTGATCAATATTATCTTGGTTATGCCCTCATATTTGCTTTTGTATGAGTAGATATGAATGATTTAGGGTCATAAACAATCTAGCTTAGACATATGAGCGTTGAGGACACCAGTCTCCCAATTTGTTTACAAAGTGTATTTTTAAATCTTCTAGATTGGTAACACTCATTTTCCAAAAAATTTCTTCTCACCTAAGTGTCACACCATGTATGAATTTGGAGCATTCTTTGGCACATACTTACCTTAGTTTACTTTCCTTAATGTATGAGTGAGCACTCTTTAATGTGCATAATATTATGGACTACTATAACATTCATTGTTATGAGTTTAACATGTATTGTATGACATGAAAGCTTATATTATGTTGATATTGTATAACATGAAAGCTTCTATTATGATGATACATGTATACATGAAATTAGGGTAGCTTGCATTCATAGTAGTAATAGCAAGAACATGAGTATAGATTGCTTTGCTATTTGTTGTACCTTAACCGATGTAATTTCCATTATTGGTAAAGATGTTATCCATACTCCATGCAAGGATGTTATCCAAATTCCCATTGTCAAAGCCTCGTTTCTGAATTTGTAGTTGCATTTGTTCCCAATGACTATTCTGTTGTTGGAATGCATGGTTTCATTCATAGATGAGCACAAGGATATAATGCATTTCAATATATTTAAGGGTTGGGTATGCAATTCAAAACATCAAGGAAGATTTGATTACATATCTTTGCCTTTTAATGTCCATATGGATATTTCCCTGCACTCTCATATTCAGAAGATCACATATCTAAGAGTGATTGTTAGCAAATGGACTGTCAGAGCAAGAACTCATCAAGGAACTTTCAAGATGAAATGAATTGAAGCGAGGGTGTACCATGATCAATGACCTTGCTACTGATATTTTCTATCATGGCTATTGTGGTTGTTGGTGAGACACCTTATGCAGAAACAAATCGAGACAATCTGAATTTGAAAATTCCCTTAGGTGGAGGTAACACGATTAAGAACTTCTGTGGTTCTTTCAAATGTCTTGTAATCTTGATTTTGGCCTAATATTTTCAAAAAAAAGGTGATTTTTCGGCTAAGTACAACTCATGCTTTTATGAGGAAACATGTCACAGTTGTTTTGTGAATTTTCACATCATTTTAACAAATCTGCGTTGAGAGTTTCGCATCAATTGTGTGAGTTGCGCCGACATGTTTGCTTCATTTGAACGAGACACGTCAACCGGCTAACGACGAAAGTTTTCGGAAAAAGTAAATTGACACCAATGTCGGTATAAAAACAACAAAGGTCGCCAACCGTTTCAATGCAAATGAGCAAATCACACCGATCACGGACAATTACAAGAGATCAAGGTCAGGCCTTTCACACAAGGATCCTGATGTGAGGGTTGATAGTCGTAACCATGAATAGAGGAGGGATGATGAAACTCCTAGAAATGGAACAATAGGGGCAAGAGAAGGAAACACTACTATAGAATTGTCAAAAGAGAATCCCCCCATTGTTTAACTCGAAAAAAGAGAGTTGCAGGTCATGTATGAAATCCCAAATGGCATCACCTAGATTTATTGTTGTTTTTCACTGCCTTGGTTGCTATGGTGAATACAAAGTTTCCAGAAGTTGGTAATCTGCTTTTGAGAATAATTATTTTCCAACTTAAAAGGTCATTCAAATGCAATGACAAGGTTGGTTTGCCTTTATCTTATTAGCTAATTTTTGGCCTTGTCAATTCCTGTTTTATTCTAAAACTATATTTTGCATGATATGCTTATTTTATGTTTAGCTATTATGCATCCTTCCATGCCTTAGAAGGTTTGGGAGGTTTAAGTTGTGTATATAAACACTATGGTCCAATGTTGTCTTTGTATCTTTATTTGTTTAGTTATAGTAAATAGTGTATAAATAACAACATGTTAAGAATTGTTTGCTAGTTTGTTGAAGTGCCCAATGTTTGGAAAATGTCAAGATGAACCTTCAAACGGTAAATCACCAATGATTCAATGTTGTTTTGTAGGTTGTTGTTTTATGGATCACCTCATTGTAGGAAGTCTCCGCTTGCAAAAGCCATTGCTAATGAGTGTCAAGCTGATTTCATTATTGTAAAAGGCCTAAAATTCTTAACAATGTGGTTTGGAGAAACTTAGGTTAATGTACAAGAGATTTTTGACAAATCTGGACAATCCGCACCATGTATCTTGTTCTTTGATGAGCTTGATTCCATTGTCGCACATGTCAAATGTCGTATCTTTGATTGGCATGATACTTGAGCATAGATTTACCCCTATATTTGTTTCTTCTACCTTCCCTCTTTTCCTACCGGCGTTCACTTTGCCCCTCTAGGGGCAAATGCTAGTAATAATTGATTTAAGAAAATACCAAATCATCTTTTATATAGACAAAAACACTAAGAAATCTGTACCTTCACCCTCACCATAATTTCGACCCATATTCTCAACAAGAGCCACGAGGTGGCAATGTCCCCGCAGTTGCTAATAGCAATAACAACTATTGTTATAAGACAAAAGCTATAGAAATATGATACTCTTGCCACAAAATTGTAATAGGAAAAAAAATTATTTTGCCACAAAACTACTTAGCATGTCTAAAAAGACATTTTACACATCTATCTTGGTTTGACATTCATATATCTGCATTGGCATGTACAAAGAAAACATCCATATAAACAACAATGCAAACAGAAATACAAAACATCAAAACAGTATACAGTTTGAATCTAGTTCCCAGTACTCTGTATCATTCATCAGAATAAGGTATCCTCACACTCTGTATCATTCATCAGAATAAGGTATCCTCACATAGGTATATTGATATAACCAAATAGTGAAAACATAAAACATGTATCCATGACCCTCATAAATGTCTCCTCACAGCCCCCTTGGGTGGAACCTCCCCTCTCATTACAGATTACAATAATTATAAAAGAAAAATACCCGGAATAAGTTATTGCATGACTGGAAAGACTCTAATTAGCTGCCAGTTGATCCCTGGATATTTTATTTTCCACAATCTTTGGCTAAGAGATAGGCTATCTTCCATGAACAGATTACTATCTCGAAACTGGTAAACACAGAAGTGATATGCTCCCATAATATCTCCGGAAAAAATGACCCAGACTCTTTCCCTTCTACGAGCGTTGATAACTAAATAGATCTTCTGTCATCAAATCTGAAGATAAGTCATGACTCGTGATTATTGATTGAAGAGATTTTGGTTGTTGATTCTGTGCCTGGAATTCTGGAGATGGTTACTCAACTATCAACTAATTATTTTCCTCAATATTTGGATCGATATATTGCCAGGTGCCCTGCCAAGTGCTCTGCCACCTGATAAATGTATTCTTTGCCAGGTGCTCTGCCAAGTGCTCGATTTGATTCTTTGAAAAATTAACTCTTCAATGTTTTGAATTTAATATTTTTTCATCCTTCTGAAAAGCTAGGATCACTTGAAATTGTTTTTCACTTCTGCAAAGTTCATATTCGTTGGCACCGATTATCATTCCTTGCTCCAAATAAACCATCCATGGAAGAAGACTAGACTTGTCCCTTTTGTCCTCAGTGACTCAACTAGTTTTCTGGAATCAATGATGAACATCCTCTTGATCTCTGCGGGCTGATCTTTCTTCAACACATGTTTGCACGATGCTACTTGGTGAAGCTATGTATGTGAGCTCAACTGTCTATGATATTTGGCGATGACTTGTAAAAACCAAACAAAACCAAGAATGATGAAATTCAAGCAGCCTTGACACTTATGAGTATTCTTGATTACTAAATTTTGGGCTTAGGCACATGACCTTCGTGATCTTCATTGGTGCGGTTTGGCACATGAATGACAAGTTAATTAGTGTTCTCCAAAACAATTATACTAACCCAACACCAACCGCTGCTGCAAAATCAGTAGGGCATTAACTGTCGAAAATCACAAAAGCGAAGTATCCTTTCATGTTCTTGACATTTGCATTAACATTGGAGGTTGCTTGTTAATTAAACAATTCAAGCAGCTCGAGCACTTCAAATTGAGACTTGGTATTCTGAGCACTTGGAAGCTTGCTTGGCAATCAATGGTCTCTATTAAAATCGTGAGAACAAGACCCTGACAAAGCTTCAAAATTCATCTCTGTCCCTTCTATCATCTCTAAACCGGAGCCTTCATGCAACAGCGATTACCGAAAGACTTAAACACTTAACCACGTCTCTTGCTGAGGTCGAATAGCGCTCTTCTTTGTTGACAATGACAATGATGAATACGCTGTTCATAAGCTTCAAAACTTTACAATCGATGGCATTGATCAGCACTCCTGGACGGGGCTTTTAGATGATTGACAACCTTGCTGGCAGCTATTATTTGGAATTATGTGTTGGTGGCGCACTTTGGGTGCTTTGTCTCGACCTGTGTGTTGTAATGCTGGTGCTGTGGTACTTAGATCGATAGCTGGTGGACTTCGACTTTGATGCCTCGAGCCAATACTTTTATATAAAAATAAACCTAAACACTGTACAAGAAGGCCCCAAAGCCAAATTTAGCTTAATAAAACCAATTTTTATTTGCCCAAATTTATAAAATACTATCCACAGGCATGATAAAATTTGGCTAAATTTAACTTTGAAATCTTGTCTTTGAAAGAACGGCATTCATCACTAAGTTTGCCATAAACAAATCTGGTACCAACAATAGCCCGAGAATTAAATTCAAGTGAAAGCTCGAAATGAGCAAGATCATAGAATAGTCAAATACTACAGTTATTACAGATACATGATAACCAAAATTGTTAATCCATAGATAGCCCTATTTGTGGATATCGACCCAAAAACCAATTCAATAAAACCGTCACGTAGTTCAAGTAAAAAAGGTCCTAAACCCTATAAAGAATTGAGCGTAGCACTCATTTAAATAGTCAACTATAACAGTTTACCTTGTAGCTAACAAACATCAATTGCAACTACACTAAGGGAATCAAATGAGAAGACTGTTATTCATCGAGACAAGCTAACAAACATCAACAGCAACTACACTAAGGGAATCAAATGAGAAGACTGTTATTCATCGAGACAATCTGAACCTGGAAGGAGCTCAGACCCCTGGTAGACAAACTCCAAGTTCGATGCTCCATGGTTTTGAACTTTTTCCAAAATGGTAATGAGTGCCAAGACAATCGCAGAGCTAGGAACTTTTGGATTGCTGCCTGGTACCTTGTCATAATGTCATGTCCCCTCCCATCCTACCAGCTAGATGGAGAGGATCGTGAGGTTTAAACCGGGCATCTAGCCCCCCATATCCATTCATTAAACAAGCATTCAAATGAAAATGAATATATATATATACAAGTATATGTTTATACAATGGAAACACAACGGAAGTTAAGTAAATGTTGTTGATATCTATCATACATTCAAGACTCTGTAACAGCCAATTAAAGACCTTTGCAGATTTATAAAAGATCATATGGAATTGCATAAACTCGTAAAAACATAGCGGAAGTAAATTCATCTACACCATCACCTTACATTCAGATATCCATCAATTAAATCTTTGCAAGAATATACAGGAGAATACTTATCTCAATAAGGCAGTCCCAAGCAACTAGCTATGCAACTGCAATGTTCCACCCAACCATAGGCCAGTGTGCTCCTCAATCTCTCAGCACCACTGCCACCCCCGAGTTGGGCATGATCTCTACAAGGAACCAGGGAACAACAGACTCATACATAGCCAAGCATACACCAAGATGAGCCAAGCCAATCTGCAATTGGGTTTATCAGGCTGCTAGGACATGGAAGGGAAGAATTGCTAAGCTAGTGAGCTCCAGCACAGAGCCAGGGATAACCTTGCAAGATCTATCTAGCTTGGCACCCACAATACCTACACACCCAGCACAAGGAAGTATTCTTTTCACTGCTGTACAGTCCCTCAAGCCATACCTTCCCTATCTAGTGCTCTCAGGGTATGCATAGAAGAGTAACCAAAGCCCTCTTGATCTTCTTGAGAGGTTGTCTCCCCCACTAGGTTTATCAAGCCACTTCTATCCACTACCACTCCAAAAATTCAATTCACAGGTTCAAACCAAAAACGAGGATGCACACAACAGCAGAACACCATTATGGGGCAAGATAAAACGTTTTTACAGTGAGATGCATGAGATGGGTTTTCAGCTAACTCAGAAAAACGTGGGAACCCACAAAACGAAATGGGAAGTTGGGAAACAACCCAGGGAAGCCAAATCTGTTTTTAGAAAAACGTCCCTGGGCATTCAGGGGCAAAAACGACCTCCATACAGTCCCCAAAACGTGGCCCTTCTCTCCCAGGCTGCTATATATGCAAAAACGAACTTCCAGGCATGGAAAAATGCAGGATTTGGATGAAAAACATGTAGGGAAAGGCCCAGCTAGCTCCAACTGCGTGAATGAGTGAAGACTCCTGTTCACAATGGCTTTGGGCACCATTTCGTGGGTGTTCCCTTGCCCAACAAGCAAAAACACGAATTTCCAAATTGATGGCTTGCCCATGCACAAAATTGGCTGCCATACTTCTTCATTTCCAAGGCATTAACTGCCTTAACCAATTTCTTGGAAGAATTAAATGATTGGGTGCATGAGACAAAATGGGTAGTTGGTGGTTTATGGGTTTCCCCATTGACACGTGGATTAACACCATTGGCTCAAGGGTTTAAATAATTTCCCCCCCTTTCCCTTGTAGAATCATGCCCCATCTCTTTTGTTGCAGTGCATAGCTAGTTGTGGGTATTTTTCATTAAAATTCGTATTTACATGATGTCTTATATACATTGTGCCCATCTCGCACAAGAACCATAGGCATCTATTTCTAATTGCCAATACATAAAATGCCAAATCAATGGTGGGGCCTTGGCCTTGAGCTCCTTACCATGATTGAATTACCATATTTACATCATTTACGATTTAATACAAAGGGGGTCAAAATGGGGACGTGACACATAACTAACAGAGAAAACAGTCAGCATACACTTTATATAATTGATAAAAGAAATGGAAGTTTAAAATGAGGTCTTTACCAGTCATATAAAAACATTACCAGATTAGATAACGAAGAAATTAGAACTCGACCGTTCCAGGACGAGTTGCATATCTATTAAAAGAGAAGGAAGGGACCCTTAACACTCAATCACCCATGAAATCCTGGCACTAAGTTCTGTAAAGAAACAAATAAGGCATTGAGCCGTGACCTTGTTACCTATTACCTGAGTCAGTGATCTTTGGACTCTAACTTTACTCCCGACAGATTTAGTAACATTTTAATCGACACTTCCGTTCAAGTTTAAACAAGAAGGCACTTCTTAATCGACACTTCCGTTAAACAAGAAGGCACTTCTTAAAAACCAAATAACTCTGTAAGGAAGCACTGCAAGGAACATCAAACCCTCTAACTCAAACCCTGACCCACTGGGTGGGTAGAGCCTCGGAGAGAATTGCCAAATGAGCAAAACATTGTCGAGATGGTTCCACAAAACTTCAATGTACTTGAAAGGTCTGAGTCATCATTAAAAACAAAAAAACCACAACTTGGTTGTTTGCATAAATAGTCACGACAGCGACAATGCCAACTGCACCAAAAATAGCAGGGAAATCCACAAATGCGGTGGCGAGAGCCCACCTGCAGAAGCCACCAACAAAAATACACGACACCCCGCCACAACACTCCGGCACCCTCGCACCAAACAAAACCGACGCTCTCTACCACGCCAAGAGCACTATGAAAAACAAACCACCAAGCCACAGCAAGACCACCCTGGCAAACAAAGACCAAAGACCAGGGTTCCTATCACCGCATGAGCATCAACAATTCCAGAAAAAAACAGCAGGAACACTGAGCCGCAAACCAAAAAAACAAAAATCCTTTCCCCTCCCTCCACAGTTGGATTCTCGGCAGCCATTAACAACATCTGGACCAAAATTAACACTCCAGTGACTCCACATGTGGCCAACGAAACCATCGTCATTAAAACCACTTTCGGCACAAAGCAATATTGCAGGTTGTCGATAACTCCAACCGACCCCTGCTTTGCCGGCACTGTATATCTCCATCTCTCACCTGAGCTATCCACCATAAATCCCAACCACCGGCTCCCGAAACCCCAAAATTCGTGCATTGCACCACCGTAGATAAAACAGTCAGAGTCTGTAATGATGAGTACCTGCAGAGGCATTTACACACGGCACGCGGAATAGACCATGGCAAAAACCAAAGAGGCATTTACACGGCACGTGAAAATTCAGAATAGACCATGGCAAAAACCGAAAAAAAAAACTTGGATTGCATTTAAACCTCCATGATGCCAGCACGTGGCCGGGCCAGGCCGATGTCACGGCCCACAGAATCAAAACAAATAGAATAAAGCGGCGCCGAATAAAGCCTGTAGTTCCTGTCCTACCCTGATGTCAGCCGACCACCCCGTCTTGGGAACTAAAAAACGAGGCAGACGTCAGCCTTTAACATCCAATAAAATTTAAAATAAATGATTATTAATAATTTCGTGTAATATAATAAATATTTCAGACTATACATAAACTATAGTTAGAGTGAAAAATTTTAAAATTAAAGCTTAAATAATAGGTTCTTAGCGATATATATATGATCCCCTTCGGGGACATAACAAGTTCACCCTTTCACACAAAGGAGTCACCTCTAATGAATACAAAATTTTAATGCAAAATATTGTAATGAAATAAAAGAACTTACAAAAAAAGTGTTGATCTTCCTAATTCTGCCAAAGGCCAATCAGGTTAATTACTTCAGATTTAGACCGCCATGATCCTGCATGCGCAAACTCCTCACCATGTTCAAAAAAGTGTTCACCATCTGATTTACATCCAGTACATGTTGGACTATTCGATTCCAGTCTAGTTGTCAGATTCAATTTTGCAGTACTTGAAGCATCTCACAATTTACTTTAGAAAATCTTAATTTAATACTGCAAAATATTAATGTGCAAAAATATATGGTCAAAATTATTATGAGAATGTGCAGTGGCTGTATTGCAGGACGAATTTTACAGTACTTTGAAGCATCTAATGTACAGTGGCTGTACTGCAGAGAATCTCTTCGTGGGTTGTCTGTATAATATTTTATTGTTTATGTAAAGGTGGACAGTGACTAATAATTAATAAAAGATGGGCTAGCTCACTTTTCAGCAGAGTATTTTAATAAAAAATCATTGCATGTTTCAGGATCCTGCATTGGTTCAGTATTATATTAATGAATAAGAGAATGGGAAAATATAACTTGTCTCTTACGTTAGTGTACAAGATACTGCATAAAAAACAATACTGTTAATGCAATGCATTGACTGCAGAAGACTAATAGGAGTTTGGATTCAGTATTTTATTATTAACGACTGAATGCAAGAATCTCAAAGTTTGACTGTTGTTTTGGCTCCCTGTTAAGTTAACAATATGTAAGCATTACAAAGTATAACATGTTTAGATTCAGTATTATGTGATTGAAGTTCAAGAATTACAAACTGCAACTGGCAGTTTAGATTCAGATTCAGTTTCCTATACTGAAACCTAAGTCTTGTTCATTTGCTTAAAAGGGAATGTCTGTGTAAGTTCATTAATATGTGGATATGATCAGCTTTCAGTTTGCCTACCAATGATGTAAAGAAGCTATTCTTCTGTAATTTGAAACAAATTTTTGCAATGAATGAAAGCTATTAGATTGTCAGATACAGTCAAATATTTTCTGTTGGACCTTGAGAGTTAGAATTTCTCATCAGTGCTTTTTGTTAGAAGTGCTTTCTTATGAATATGAGTCTGTCTCTACTTTGAAGGAAACCAACTCTGACTCAAGCCCATTTCACAGGAAAGAATCAAATAGCAGTGCTTGCTTGTTTTATTACCCAACTTCACAGCAGTCAACCAATATACCTGTGAGGGCTCTGAAACCATGGCATCGTTTAACATTTTGTAGTATGTATGGTAACCTCTCATTTGGCATTTTGTAGTATGTGGTATCATCATGTACAATGAGTTATTATTGAAAATAGAAAAATAATATCTAGTTTTCTTCCAAAATGATTGTTTACTTTTCCTGAAAGTCCAAGCCATTCTCTGAGTCGAGTCTGTTAACTTTGATCTGTCCTCTGCTAGGCATGATTACCATGCCATCCTCTTCGATGATCATCCTCGCCCCACTTCCGAGCCAAGTCTAGTAGTAACTGTAATCAACCCTCCATACAAAGACTAAGCACCTCCTAACCTTCCCCACAGAGCTTTTAGTGTTATACTTGTGAATGACTAACTATGAAAACACCTACAAAAAGGGCTCCCAACCTTGATAAAGCAGTAGATTGTACCACTGAAATGTTCATGAAGATACCTTACATCTGCTGATTCACCTGTTCCCAAATGTGCATAGCACTCTACTTCAAATAGCTCATGCACTAATTCTCATTGTGGAACACATTCTATGCTAGCCAATTGTGCTCAACATAGTTGAGAATCTCAAGAACAAGTTGAATCTGATTCTGATCAAAGCCTCCACTACGCATGATAAATATTTCATTGAACAGTGAAGACAAATCCAATTCCAGATGCTATCAATAGTGAGGACACACACAAGTAAGTAAGTCCCGTCCAAGCATGGCTTTATTAGCTTATCTATTCTCCAGTCGAGGATACACAGTCAATGCAACTTCCATACTTAGGCTCCAAATCTTAGTGAACTGCTCTTGATTTATCCTCTTCTGGACATCAATCAAGAAAAAATTTCATGGTAGTATGACAAGATTCAGTTCCTCTAAAATATCCAGCTAAGTTAGTAGCAGCAACTTCAAATGATAAACCAAGTCAATAAATTCCAGATCCATCTCACAACTTGTATTAGTTTCAGTATGTAAGAGAGAGCTTTTAAGTGCCCCCAAAATGAAAATATTAATCTTTCTTATGGTACAAAATTCATCAAAAGTGAATAACAGGATTTATAGATTTAATGGAACCAAGAGAATGCTTGTTTAACTCATCCCTGACCTTTGTTACAATATCAATCCTTTTTCTCCATGATTCTTTTAAACTTTACATCAACCCAGCCCCAAAAATGGCCCACTTAAGAACCCAAATTCAATCCATTTTACAAACATTAGTTGAAACTGGAAATGGCGGGAAATTAGAACCACCAGACCATCCGAACCCAAAAAGTGAGACTGCTGCAGCCATTGGACAGGTTGGATCTTCAAAAATCAATGGTTTGAGCAAATCAATTGCCTGCAAAGGTTGCATTATACTGTCTAATGGAATGAGTTTCTTAGCTGAAGGACCCTGTATATGACAATCAGACTTGGGCAATGCAATCAAGGATCATAGTACTGTCCCACCCATTAGAGGCCTGATTTTGTGGTGATTATAGATAACAATGATCATAGATAATGATTGTTTGTATTCTCACAAGTGAAAATGAATGTCAACTGTCCCTGACCCTGACACCGAGATGGATATTGATTTATTGAGGTAAATAAAGTCTGAGACATTGTATTCTGTTTAGAATGTCTCCATTCGTGAAGAGTTCTTCCCTATTTCTTGTTTCGTACGTTAGACCCACTTTTGGGAACAGGAACCTGCTCTTGGACGACCAATGGTAAATTATCGGTATCGATATAAGACCACGACAGTGTAAGGTAAACGTTCTATATTTTGGACCTTTTTTTTTATGACTGGAATTTAGCTGAGATTGTTAAAATTGTAGATATAAGTTGTTAACTGTGGCCACGGTTTTTTGAGGGGACGAATCTATTTCTGAAACCATGATCAAATAAATCCAAAACATAAAATAATTAATTAACTCCTAAGATGACCTACTTTAATTGGTTAGATGGAAAACTACTTAATTTAGTTAGATGGAAAACTACTTATCTCTTAAGGATATCGAGGATGAAGAATAGAAACTCATCTCTTATAGAAACTCATCTCTTGACAAGGAACATTGGAAATGGCATAAGAGGGTATATTCTATGCTCACTTTGATATTTGACACTAATTTTGTGGAAGGCATACCAAGTTGCATCAAACTAGAGGCTTGGACAAATTTATTTCTTCTTTTGAGTGATTAGCTATTAGAATAGAAGGTTTCATCGATGAGTTCTTAAGGATTGTTTTACCAATGATCCCAAGGAGGAGATGAAAACACAAGTTGAGGTGTATCACCCCATTAGCTTGTTCGAAGCTTTTCATCTAGATAAGCACTCATATTTGGCTGCAACAATTGAAACAACCCAATTTTGTTCAAAGACCACACCCTACCATTATGCCATATCCACATCCTTTGTAGCCTATTAAGGTCCACAAGTTGACTCATAGAAATGATAGACTGTTAACTTTATATGTCTACGTTAAAATTGTGATGATTTTTTTAAGCTTAGAACATAATTTTTTTGTTGTTGATATGGCATCATCTATCAATTCTAAGGAAATTTCAGATGAGGACATCATTGAGTTGGATCTCACAAGCTTACACCCCCTCTTGATGATGTTAACATTCAAGAGCCTCCTTGTGAGTAACAATAAATTTCAATTCATGCTTTGTTTGAAGCTACATCTCCTCAAACCTTCAAGTTGGTAGGCTATAACAAGCATATCAAGATGATTTTCCTAATGGACAACAATAGTACCCATTATTTCATCCATCATAGAGTACTAGAAGAAGAAACACTCTATGTCCATAAGATGCACAATTTTCAAATCATGGTAGCCAATGGGGGTACCATGGAATGCAATGGTAAGAGTGATAATGCGAAACTCCAAATGGGTGACCATCCCCAAAAATCTAGCATGTTTGTCATAGAAATGGGAAGGGCGCCTCTTGGCATTCACTAATAAAGAATTATGTGATAAAACCTTGGGCTATACTACATTTAAAAAAGAAATGATGGCCATCCTTCATGCAATTGATAGGTGACACCCTTACATAATTGGGCATTGTTTTTAGATCAAAACATAGCATTGTAGTTTGAAATAATTTTTAGAACAATGTTTGTCTCACTGGAGAAACAAAAGTGGGTCACCAATTGTTGAGGTGTGTGAGCTGTCTAAAGAAAACACCTAAATATTTAATTATTGACCGGGGTTGGTAATCTTAGAGTTGAGGCAAAGTATATGCTAAGGTAGAATGGCACCTAAGTTTCAGCTTGTCAGACCTTAGAAATATTTAATAAAGAAAAGATCAAAAGATCTTTCAAAATGAAAAATTGAGTAAAAATTCAGAAAGACAATAAAGGAACTAATTAAACCTAGTTAAGTTAACATATTAGAATAGTATCGAGCTTGCTACTCTACTCTATGGATAAGAACTTGAAAGATACAAAAATGACAATGTTATTTATAAGCAAAACTAAATCGAACCAAAGATTTGAAACTACTTGACTTAAAACAAGAACTACAACTACTTAGTGAATTCAACAACTACTTATATGTACTTAGTTAATGTTTCAAGACTACACTAAACTACCTAATTCCATTCTCCTTGGGGGTTCTGAGGAAGTGTATCAAATGTGATGGGAATAGGGGTGAATGTGTCAAAGTGACTTTCAAAGGTAACAACAAAACAAAATGGAAATAAATCTAATCTTATTTCAGCAAAGAGATGCAAACTACAAAGAGACCAATTACAAATGACTTTAAACATGATGACCTATCTTCTATCTGTAAACAAGTAACTTGAAAGTGATGGAATCTAAAAGTAAGTAGAAAACTTAATAAAGATGTTGTACTCAGAAGCAAGTAGAAAACTTGATAAAGATGTTTTACTTCTGAACCAAATCCTATTCTACGAATCCATTATTAATATGAGAAGAATAATTCAAGACCGAAATAATTTGGAGAATGGAATTACTAAACCTAACCTAATATTGATATTATCAACATACAATAAATTGCACTAAGAATTAAATTAATAAATTCTGTAACAGTAAAGCATTAATGAATTAGACATAAGAGAAATATAACTTGTAAAGTAACCGAAGAAGTGTTTAAAGAAAGAGAGAATGAAAAGTAAAGATGATAACAAAACTTAATTAAAACTCTATGAAACGTAAAACAAGATCTTAATGACACCTAAGAATGCTAATTTAGGGTAAGAGAGATTACAATGTGAAAAACCTAAGAAACTAGATTTTAATTGAGCATAAAAATAATGCAGGAAGGATTGAGGTCTGAACGATGATCCGGATGACTGTCCAAATGACAGTCCGGATGGAGGAAAATGATCTAAACTAAGGGAAGAGAAGATTGGATGATCTTAACTACCAGCTGGCTTATGCATGTGATCCTACAGTGCAGGAGAAGCAATGAATAAGCTAATTAAGAGCTATAATAAGAAAAAGCCTTCTATGTTAATCAAGATTTAGGAAACTAACTATTTCGATTTCATCCTAAAACAAGACTAAGATGTAACTGAAGCTAATCTACTGCTACAGAAAAGGAGCTACAGAAATGAAATCTAACTATGAGTGAACTTAGAAGGTTAAACTAACTAAACTCTAAGTAAACTAAGCAACTTGAACCATTGAAGCAAACTAAGCAAACTAGATGAATTAAACTATTTAAGCAGACTAAATAGCTTAAACTATTTAAACAACCTAAATGAACTAAACATGACCGGTCGTCAATTACATTCTCGAAATATTATTAATATGAACAGCAACAAGATATACATAACATAAAGCAGAAACATCATTTATATAAATAGCACAGCGTCATTTATATCACAAAACAAAGCTATAATGTATAGAACAAATACATAAATAGAATAACGACACAGCTTATCTGCAGAAGACAAAGACAAATTATATACACCGATGGAAGACCACTAGTTGTTGAGGGGCCCGTCTCAGCAATTAGAGGCTGAGCCTCAATCAGTTAATCACCACGCATGCTGATAAATTTCATAAAACTAGAACAGAGATGTATTAAATAAAGAACAGAGTTGCAGTGCTTTTGTATCCATTTGCAGCTGGAAAAGATTAACAAGACTAAAGATAAAAAAGACTGACTGACTACTAAGTAACTCGTCTCTGCTGCGAGGACGTCTATATATACAGTGTTACAATTGAGGAAGCAAGTCGACCCTTTAGCGGTCGACTGCTCTAATAACAGGCAATCTTAATGCCACAAAATGGCTCTACTTAACAGCTCATGACAACACATAATCCAGGGAATGGCCTCATAGCAGTTACGACAGCGCACAGAGCATCCACCGGGTTCCATGGCGTCAGTTTCCTTCAATCATACATTGAGACGTTGATCTTCCTTTGACGTGGCAGAGAAATGTGTTGTCAAGCTGAGCGTATAGGAGAGGGAATATTCCAGAACACCAACTCATGCACCATAGGAGCCACGTTCTAAACAAAACCCATATGACGGTTTGCTTCCCAACGGCCCGAGAACATCTCAACCAATGATCTTGCAGGCTGAACGCGGGTCTGAATGGAGGGCTGAACATGGCTAATCATTTGCAACATAGATACTCATCTGAATGAAGGTTCATTTGAGAGCCACAACCTGTGAAAATGAAATATGTTTGTCAAGCAAACCAAGAAATATTATTTAAACATCAATAAATCACAAAATGATGATTTTTACCCAAAGTTCATGTGATGTGTAAATATATGCATACTTGATCTGTTTGATGGTATGAACGGTAAGCAGAATGACTTATTACATCCAAAATGGTGAAAGTAATGCCAATCAAAGTGTGTTTGATATCCAAAAATGGTGACAAAATGGACACCAACATTCCCCCAAACCAGAGATATGCCAGGTCCCACTGAGCAAAAAGAGAAAAATTTAGGAAGAAGGCTGAGCTGCGGTAGAAACTGCCTTTGACTTAGAAGAGGGAGTGCATTTAGATTTCAACTTCTGGAGCTGATCCTTCAAATTTCATACTTCAAATGGAGAGAGAGGTTGGAAGCGGTTTTGGCTTCATTTAAATTTTCCACACACATTAACCGGAAACGAAAATCCCTGTTCTCTTGATGAAGCCCATAAATGATCTCTTTGTACTTCTCATTCTGGCTTCTTAGCTCTGCTACGTGCTGGTTTAGTCTATCTACAGTCTGTTGAAGTGGAACAGAGACATCTGTTAAAGACACAGGGTCGTTTTGTGGGCTTGATCCCTTTAGAGGTGGTTCGGGATCAGCAAGTGTAATATGCCTCAAGGGACTTATCTTCAATATGTGCAGAGGCACGCTCCAAGATAGGGTTTTTAAATAAAATAGTTGATAAATTGGCCAATGCAAGGAGAGGGGACTCAAGGACAAGGTCATTTGCTTGGTCGTCAGGATTGTCCGGGTGTATTGGCTCAACGACTAGCTGATTGATGGACTGAACAATGGTCTGTTCATCGGACTGGACGATGGTCGGTTCGACTGTCTAGTCATGATTAGCCCTCCTTGAATTCGTGTTTATGAGTGAAAAGAATGGGAGTTCTATGGTTGTGTCTTCACGGACATGCTCAGGAGATGATGTATGATCAGGGCGTATTTCTCCCAAGGCAACTCACTAAACCTTACAGACTTGGTAACTTTTTCTTTTTGGGTAGATTTTTGGGCCGGATCATTGCCACGGGATAGGAAACTATGACGTTTTTGAGAGGCAGGAGATTTAACAGTGGGCTTCTTGACTAGGTGAGGGTTCAAGACTTCAAAGACAAAGTGTTCCCAGGTTTGCCCATTTTCTTCTAACTGATGAGTGATCAAGATTTATCAAACAATGGTGGTATAAACTGCCAGAAGGGTTAGTGGTATTCTTTCTAACCTGACAAGACATTTTTTCTAGGCTTTTCAGGAAATAGAAGGGAAAGTTTAGGGCCTGATTATTAACGAAATGCGCCAATAATCGAAAATGACAGGCTTTGAAAACGGAAAACTTACCTTCACAAGTGATCAGATGGATGATGACCGTCAGTGGCTCGAGGTATTCAGGACTAACCCATTCCCTGTGGAACCCTTTGGTGCCAGCTACATGTTGGTATTCGTATTTAAGAGCAAACTCGAGCTCTGTCCGTGGAAGGAGAAGATGTTTGTGCCAACGGGCACCTTCCCTAAGTAGTTTCATGGTTGATTCTATGGACTCTTTTGTCACGGGAAAAATGAGATGGTCGACCTTGGTTGTCTTACCATCAAACCCTTTTGCAAATAGTAAGGAGATTTCATGGTCGTAATCCTGGAAGAGGCGAAGGAATGGACCCCATCCAGCTCGTAGGAATATTTCACGGCATTCCTTGAATTCGGGGATGCGAAGGAGGTCTTGGTAACTGCCAGGCTCGTGACGGATTGGCATTTTGAACAAAGGATTGAGGGATGGAGATAGATAGAGAGGATGCGTGAGATTGCAAGCGATGGAGCTTGATAGGTTTAGGGCAGAAAGAAAAATGAGTGAGATCAAGCAGAATTTGCGTAGGAGGTGGGTTTAAATTGAGGTTCGTTTGAGCAGCTAAATGATCGTGGAGGGAGATCTCACACATACGAGTGATACGCCATTATTTAGCTACCTTGAATCGTGTGCCACCTTAGAACTACGTAATTATGAATTCGTATGGTTTGTAATGTATTCAACCATGTCCAAAGTAAAACTTTGGACAGGTTGAACGTAAATTTTATTTATGAGATGAAATACATAATTACACATGAAAAATCATAATGTTTTAGTGAATGAATGATAGATGGCTCGATAACTCTTAAATGGAGGATAGGGATCATATGATAGCACCCACAATGTATGATTGACCAATTTATTTGATGAGTATGCAAAGATGGCGTTTAATTCGATCCTTGTTATGATTTAGTTACTTAGATATATCAACAAAAATCGGAAATATTGGCATAATATTATTACAAGCCATGGTTTCATTCAATACTCCCTTTAGATCGCCATTTATTTGCCTCGTTCATCAGCTTATTTGGATCGTCATTCGACCCTTCATACAAACCTTTGTACAAAAACGTGTTTTGATGGATCTGACTGTTGCTGATTATGCAGAGAATTTTCGGAACTTGTCAGCACACAAGAGATGTTGTAAATCTGCTTTTCTGGAACTTCAAGTCACGTTCATTCTTATTTGTCATTGATCAAAACGAGCTTCTTTCTGCTTTTTGCATTATCCTAAAAAAACACCTATTATTTATCAGAGATACATAAACTTGTTCATCAATATCTAGAAAGTAAAACAGTTCTGAAATCTTCCCCAAACCGAAAATATGACATGTCCTCAAGCCATCAAAGAAAAATTAATCTATATTTAAGTATTTTTAATTGAAAGTTTTGCCGATAGATTCTAGAAACGCTGTAATAATGTCCATAAGAAAATAAAATATTAACTAGTAAATGTAGATGATTCATATATGTACATTCATCAAAAGAACACAACAGTGCTTAAGAAGACCATATGAAGAATGATAGGATAACTGATATAAAGAAAATGCCATAGGAAAACTAGTCATCCATGACTCATTGTAAAGATTTCTTGTCATCCAAAGAATATAAATAAGGTTCACCGTAGAGTTTGTGAGACTTCTATAGTTATGGGTCCCATTTCTAGGATAATCATATCCTAGGTATTGTGTGAATTAGATGACAGGATCCAAGTCCATCTTACAGCTATTCTCTAATGACAGTATAAATAATTGGCCTAAACATGTGTTTGTATACTCAGGGGTTTTTTATGAGCCATGTGCATAGCGATGCATTAACCAAACCTCTTTTACTCGATATTGCCCCGTTGCCAGCAGGCCTGTTCAGTACCCTGGTGGGTTTATCTTGTTACCATGCAAGCATAGCCCCGCTGCCAGCGAGCTTGTTCAGTACCTCGACGGGTTTACTTGCATTTACCAAGCTTCCTTATTTAAGATTTTACTTAGCATGGACCCGCTGCCAGCGAGCCTGTTCAATACCCCGACGGGTTTTCCTCATATAATTATATACATATTTTTTTTTTGTAAGGAAGCCGGTTGGCACTAGAGTGTGCTAAGCCTGCTAAACACATAATTCGAAATTTTAGAATGAACCTTATGAGTGACTTTACAATGGCCAAAATTACAGATCATGTCAAAAGATAATAACCTAAAGCTGTTCTTTGACCTCTCAGTTTATCTTCTTCATAAAAAGTCAATAACGTTCCCCACAAAAATAGAAATATCATTCACTTTTGAGCTACCTTTTAAAGATGCTTTAAGAGACAAGTTTTGATAATGAGTCTAGGATGGGCCAGTGATCCATAGGTGTAAGATAGAACTTTTGGAAGATCAAAATGATTAAGGTAAGTCTTAAGTAGTTGTTCTTATGCTAAATCAGAAATGTGCATCTCTAAATCAAATACCATGTACAGAATCATAAAAGAAAGTGGTTAAAGAAGATATAGAGAACATTTCAACTTTCACTATAAATTTTCAATTTTCAACAATAATCAGAAGAGAAAGAGGATTATAAGTATTTGTTTTTAGAGCACTTCCCTTTTCAGATAATATTGCATGAGTTGATTATGAGGTTCTTGTAATCACACTGCAAAACCACTTGTTAGATGATTCAATTTTTTTTTTAAAACAACATATATGTACAAAAAAGGTTATATGAAATTTGGGAAAAAGAGAAAGAGTCTTCCTGTTTTAATTGACAAAATTTCATAAGCTGACCATGGCAATGAATTTCCTGTAAAAATGCAATCAGTTGTTAGAAATGACTCTCATTATTGAAAATCAAAAATATATTTACATATATACAAATGAAGATAACCCAAAATAATTCAAGGACCAGGAGAAGGAGGAATGAATTCCTCTTCTACCAGCTTCATCTCCTTCTATTGGAAGGCATTCTGCCCAAAATTTTGTTTAGATATCGGTAGATGATAAGGTCTAAGTCTCTGTCCATTTGCAACAGGGGGGATTTGAAAATCATCAATTGTTTTAACTTCTTCATTCTCTTCTTGGATGACAACTGATGTCTTGGGCTGATCTTGCAAAATTCTTCCAAACCGCAGTTGAATCTCATGAATTGGTGCGGTCAAAATTTCATATGATGGAAGGGGTAACAACCCAATGCTATTAGAAATTTGGGTTGGTTTATTGTTAGGATTTGGTATCGGTTGTGCAGGTAATATTGTAAGTCTTGGAGGATTCATTTTCTGGAAATAGTGAGGTTGATTTGGGACAGGGGGAAGTGAAGGAGGTACAAATCCAGGAAAAAGTTTCTATATATTAGGTGGGTAAGGATAGCTAGGCATAGGAGGAGGTGTTTTTGCATAATCTTGTCCTCTCCATCCATGTGGCCATTGCTGATGTTGAGCATTTTGAGGAGGGTATTGAGGTGGCCAATTTTGCCAACCTGAAGTGTTCCATTGTTGAGGAGGTTGGTAAGGATGGACATAGGGTGGGGTTTGGGAGGAATCTTGATATGATGGTTGATCTCTAGGTTGCGAAGACCTCCTAGATATTTCACCAAAGTTTCCACTCTTGTATACAGCTTGCAATCCAGGCAACGATGGACAATTATCAGTTGGATGTTCTTATGTACAAAGGTGACAAACTGAAACATTATTCAATGGAAATTCTTGTTGAGAATGTTTAGTTCTACACCTGGGACAAAAAACACTCGTTGCCGCCTACTCCTCATTTTGCCTCTTTTTAACTTGTAGTGCATCTAGTTGAAAATCTATTGCTTCTAGAATATCTGTTTTAAAATTTTCTAATAGGTTTCCCAATTCCACCCTTGTAACTCCATCAGGATTGGATGTGTTTCTTTTTAGGTTCCTAGCAAAAAATTCTCGAGAGTGTCTTCCATTTTTCCCTCTGCTCCTAGAATAATTCCTACATAGTTCACAAATATGTGTAAAAGTCTTATGAGAAATGTATCCTGCTGCCATGAGATTAAGGTTTTCTAAGAATTCTTCTGAGATTCCCTTGAGAAAGAGTGTCCTTACTACATCTTCCCGAAGATCATCATATTTGTATTTGTGTAGCACATAGTTAAATCTCTCGAGATAGTCTTCTAGGCTCTCATCTTCAAGTTGTTGAATTTTGAAAATATCGTTGCGAGAGTCCTTAGGTTTACAGTAATCCTGATATTTCTGTAGAAATGCATTCTTCATGTCTTCCCAAGTTCCGATACTAGATTCTCCTAATCCTATAAACCATTGAAGAGCGGAATCTTTCAATGTGGCATGGAAGAGTTTTAGTTTTTGGGCATCTTGTAGGTAATTATAATTCCTGCACAAAATATCAACCTTGAATAAGAATGTATCCGGATCCTCACTACTTTTCCCATAAAAGGTCGGTAGTGAGGAGGGAGGAATATTTTTCATAGTCACATCTTGTGCAGTGTCTAAGATGGGGAATCCAAAAGTACTTTTGGTTCTAACCTCTCTTTTCTCCTCATTTTGTTGGACATGATCTTCATTTTCTTCCTCCATGTAGATTCAATTTTCAAAAGGGGAATACCTAGGCGGTTCCTTTCTTGGTGAAATAAAGGATGTTTCAGTCTCCAGATGAGCCTGAGGTTCTTCTAGTGTAATTTCTTTATGAACAAACTTTTCTGATGTCCCAATGGTTTCCCCTATTGGTCTCCAAAAAGGATTTCCTTAGCTTTCCAAGTGGGACTATCCCCTTTAGGTGTCTTCCGATACCTTTCTGCTGAGTTAGTAGTTGGGGTGGGACACCCCCCATATAGGTTAGTGGGAATTCTAGTAGTGGTTTTAGTTTTAATAAATCTACCTTGTGAGTCTCTAAACCTATTCATGAAAATGAAATATGACTGAAATAAATTCTACTGCTGGTTTTTGGGGATGCATGTTATAACAAATGCGCAAGTTCTTACCTCTTGTCTTACCGCTCACCTGCCACCTACCTACTTCTAAATTTCAAAAGAGAAAAATTCAAATCTATCCATAAGTTTTTAAGAGAAGGTTCTACCTATCTACGACTGAATTCTACCTATCTATCTACAACTTCCCGACAACGGTACCAAAATGTTGAGGTGTGTGAGCTGTCTAAAGAAAACACCTAAATATTTAATTATCGACCAGGGTTGGTAATCTTAGAGTTGAGGCAAATTATATGCTAAGGTAGAATGGCACCTAAGTTTCGGCTTGTCAGACCTTAGAAAGATTTAATAAAGAAAAGATCAAAACATATTTCAAAATGAAAAACCGAGTCAAGCTTCAGAAAGACAATAAAGGAACTAATTAAACCTAGTTAAGTTAACAGATCGGAATAGTATCAAGCTTGCTACTCTATTCTATGGATAAGAACTTGAAAGATACAAAAATGACAATGTTATTTAAGAAGCAAAACTAAATCTAACCAAAGATTTGAAACTACTTGACTTAAAACAGGAACTACAACTACTTAGTGAATTCAACATCTACTTCTATGTACTCAGTTAATGTTTCAGGACTACACTAAAATAACTAATTCCATTCTCCTTGGGGGTTCTGAGGAAGTGTATCAAATGTGATGGGAATAGGGGTGAATGTGTCAAAGTGACTTTCAAAGGTAACAGCAAAACAAAATGGAAATAAATCTAATCTAATTTTAGTAAAGAGATGCAAACTACAAAGAGACCAATTACAATTGACCTTAAACATGATGACCTATATTTTATTTGTAAACAAGTAACTTGAAAGTGATGGAGTCTAAAAGCAAGTAGAAAACTTGATAAAGATGTTGTACTCAAAAGCAAGTAGAAAACTTGATAAAGATGTTTTACTTCTGAACCAAATCCTATTCTACGAATCCATTATTAATATGAGAAGAATAATTCAAGACTGAAATAATTTGGAGAATGAAATTACTAAGCCTAACCTAATATTGATATTATCAACATACAATAAACTGCACTAAGAATTAAATTGATAAATTCTGTAACAGTAAAGCATTAATGAATCAGACATAAGAGAAATATATCTTGTAAAGTAACCGAAGAAGTGTTTAAAGAAAGAGAGAATGAAAACTAAAGATGATAACAAAACTTAATTAAAACTCTATGAAACATAAAACAAGATCTTAATGACACCTAAGAATGTTAATTAAGGGTAAGAGAGATTACAATGTGAAAAACCTAAGAAACTAGATTCTAATTGAGCATAAAAATAATGCAGGAAGGATTGAGGTCCGAAAGACGATCCGGATGACTATCTGAATGACAGTCCGGATGGAGGAAAACGATCTAAACTAAGGGAAGAGAAGATTGGATGATATTAACTACAAGCTGGCTAATTCATGTGATCCTACAATGCAGGAGAAGCAATGAATAAGCTAATTAAGAGCTATAATAAGAAAAAGCCTTCTATGTTAATCAAGATTTAGGAAACTAACTATTTCTATTTCATCCTAAAACAAGACTAAGATGTAACTGAAGCTAATATACTGCTATAGAAAAGGAGCTACAGAAATTAAATCTAACTATGAGTGAACTTAGAAGGTTAAACTAACTAAACTCTAAGTAAACTAAGCAAATTGAACCATTGAAGCAAACTAAGCAAACTAGATGAATTAAACTATTTAAGCAGACTAAATAGCTTAAACTATTTAAACAACCTAAATGAACTAAACATTACCGGTCATCAATTACATTCTCGAAATATTATTAATATGAACAGCAACAAGATATACATAACATAAAATAGAAACATCATTTATATAAATAGCACAACATCATTTATATCACAAAACAAAGCTATAATGTATAGAACAAATACATAAATAGAATAACGACACAACTTATTTGCAGAAGACAAAGACAAATTATATACACCGATGGAAGACCACTGGTTGTTGAGGGGCCCGTCTCAGGAATTAGAGGCTGAGCCTCAATCAGTCAATCACCACGCATGCTGATAAATTTCATAAAACTAGAACATAGATGTAATAAATAAAGAACAGAGTTACAGTGCTTCTGTATCCATTTGCAGCTGGAAAAGATTAACAAGACTAAAGATAAAAAAGACTGACTGACTACTGACTAACTCGTCTCTGCTGCGAGGATGTCTATATATACAGCATTACAATTGGGGAAGCAAGTCAACCCTTCAGTGGTCAACTGCTCTAATAATAGGAAATCTTAATGCCACAAAATGGGTCTACTTAATAGCTCATGAAAACACATAAGCCAGGGAACGACCTCATAGCAGTTACGACAGCGCACAGAGCATCCACCGGGTTCCATGGCATCGGTTTCCTTCAATCGTACATTGATACGTCGATCTTCCTTTGACGTGGCAGAGAAATGTGCTGTCAAGTTGAGCATGCAAGAGAGGGAATCTTCCAGAACACCAGCTCATGCACCATAGGAGCCACGTTCTAAACAGAACCCATATGACAGTTTGCTTCCCAACAGCCCGAGAATATCTCAACCAATGATCTTGCAGGCTGAACACCAGTCTGAACGGTGGGCTGAACATGGCTAATCATTTGCAACATAGATACTCATCTAAATGGAGGTTCGTTTGAGAGCCACAACCTGTGAAAATGAAATATGTTTGTCAAGCAAACCAAGAAATATTATTTAAACATCAATAAATCACAAAATGACGATTTTTACCCAAAGTTCATGTGATGTGTAAATATATGCATACCTGATCTATTTGATGGTTTGAATGGCAAGCAAAATGACTTATTACATCAAAAATGGTGAAAGTAATGCCAATCAAAGTGTGTTTGATATCCAAAACGGACACCAACACCAATATGTTAGGCTATGATTATGAGAACATGTACAAAAAGGGTAAGGAAAATATGGTGGTCAATGCCTTGTCTAAAATGTGTGACAAGGATGGATTCCTATCTGCTTTGTCCTTATTGGTGCCATATTGGATAATATTGGTATGCGAGGAATGATTGGTTATTTTCAAGATCATTCACTTCTCCAACAACTACAGGAAGATCGGACCTACTATATAGGCTATATTTTCCATAATGACACATTGCGATATAAAAACATATATTTTTGGTGTAGAATTCTTCTTTGAAATTATGGGAGTTAGAGGAATTACATTCCCCCTACATTTGGTCACCGTGGATTTTAGAAAACATATGAATATGTTAAATGTTCATTTTTTGGAATCGCATTAAGATTGACATTTGTAACTTTGTGGTTGATTGTGACAAGCATCAAAGGAAAATGATGAAATAGTGAAGCCACGTAGAGAATTACACCCATACCAATCCATCCCACAATCTAGACTGCCTTTTGCATGGATTTTACCATTGGCTACCTAAATCCAAAAACAAAGCTATCATCATTGTGATTGTTGACTGTATTTCCAAATTTGCCCAATTTTGTGCCATATGACACCTATTTAAGCCATCCTTTATTGCACAAGTCTTCAAGGATCATTTTTTAAACCACATGGCATGCCTAATTCAATTTTGACATATTGCAACCTTACATTCACCAAAAAAATTTGGTAGGAATTATTTAAACTATAGGGCACATGAAAATGAGATTAAATCAAGTTATCAACCTCCAAACATATGTGGTCAATAAGTGCGTAGAAATGTATTTGAGATGTTTTGCATTAGGCTAACAATTCTAGTGTGTCCAATGGCTACCCCTTGTAGAATGGTGGTATAATACCACTTATCATGGAGCTACCAAAATGTTACCATATGAGGTAAACAAAACACCCCATTTGTGGTCATGTATTGGCTATGCATATCTAAGATTTAGCAAGTGGATCTTATTCTTACTGCAAGAACTAACATTCTTCATACACTTAAGAACAACTTGGTCTTGTCTCAAAATAGAATGAAGAAACAAACAAATTAGCATCGCTAGAGTGTCACTTTGAATAAGGGGATCAAGTGTTTCTTCATCTCCAACCCTATAAGCAAATGTTTCTCAAGGAAACGAGCCACAAAAAACTAGCATACATGTTCTATGACCCCTCTTAGATCCTCAAATGAATTGAAGAAGTTGCATACACACTCCAAGATCCACACATATTCCATGTGTCATGGTTCAGTAAAGTGGTTGGGACAAATTGTTGCATTTAGACCATATTCCTTCAACTTGATGAAGAGGGTTACATTTGGTTATAGCTCATGAAAGTATTGGGAAAAGAAGAGTATCAAATGTTTTAGTTCATTATTAATGAAGCCTTGATACAATGGAAAGATACATAGCTTGAAGTTGCCACACCAAACCTAAATGTGATTTTACAACATTTTCCACAAACCCTTTAATCTTGAGGACAATGCTACTTTTGAAAGGGGGTGGATATAGGGAGGGAGTGGTAGGGTATTTCCTTGACTTTCCTATTTATAGGTACTAAGGATTTAATTAATTTATGGTGGTCGTCTTCTTTGAATGAGTAGGTCATCCTTTTGAAATAAAACTAAGTAGTGGGTACTCATTAATCAACATATGGTCTAGTCATTAATTTTGGGGCCACTTATGGTCAAACCTTGGTCTAGTCTCTTTTACATGACTCTTGTTGTAAAACCAGTGATCTACAACATCTTCAATGTTTCCTTCTTCTTCATCCTCTACTCCTAAGAGGTTATCTACTTGTGTATTCTCCTTATACCGAAGCTCAATGAGTACTGCGGACTCCTTCTCTTGAGTCCTCATCCTTTCTTCCTTTTCGCCGCCTAAAAAATACAATGGACCCTAAAGGCCTATATTTAAACACTTCTACATACTAAAACCCTAATCTTGCTCATGCTTTATGCCTTATGCTTTATGCTTTATGCATGCTTTAACTAAACTTAACTCAACTCCTAATAATAGAACTGAGATAAAGCGGGAGTTAATTACTTTTTCTAACATATAGTGTAGTGTATTTTGTAGATAAGTCCAGCCTCAAGCACAAGGGAGATCGTTCCATTAGGCTCAAACTGCCTAGATTCCATGATTTTTTTGCTCATAAAGTTCTTTATCTTCTAGATTTGCAGAGGTACTTGATGTCCCTTGTGCATATTAGACAACAAGGCCATTTCATCCACATGTTCAATGCAAATGTAGAGATAACAAGATCCTATGATAACCAAGTCATTAAGAGCAAGTATAAAGATGAGAAACTGTTGAAACTAAAAGGAACATCTTCAAGAGCTCAGAATTTTTCCTACCTCTCTTAGCACGAAGAAGGTACATTGTCCTCTAGTCTTTTTCGGCATGCCAGATATGGGAACATACACTATGATAGTTTTTTATTGTTCAAGATGAATGGTGTTTCTGGTTTTCCCACCATTCCAAATAATTTGACACAATGTGATGATTATATCCTGGGAAAACATATTAAGCAGCATTTCCATGATTCCAATTACAGCGCATATAGAAAACTAGAACTAATTCACTTTGATTTGTGTGTCCCTATGTTCGTTGTTTCTGCTAATGGTAACAAGTATATCATGACTTTTATCGATGATTACACTAGGATGTGTTGGGTGTATTTGCTAAAAGAAAAATCTCAAACCTTTGAAACATTTAAGAAATTTCATTTATGGATTGAAAATGAAACACAATTGCAGATTGTTTCCCTTCATACTGATAATGGAGGAGAATATATATTAAACAAATTTGAATCCTATCTTAAACAACATGGAATTAGCTGGCATCAAAACAAAGTTCCATACAATCCTCAAGAAAATGGTGTAGCAAAAAGAATGAACATGACTCTTTTGAATATGGTTTGATCCATGATGTTTTTGAAGAATGTAAATTTGATGTTTTGGGCTAATGATGTTTTGTGTACTGTAGTTTACTTAAGAAACATAAGTCCATCTCATTCTCTTGCGAACAAGACTCCATACAAATTGTGGGATGGCTACATCCCTTCGGTGAGGAATCTCAGGGTCTTTGGTTCCACCTGCTATGCCTTGATACCAAAAGAACAAAGAAACAAGCTTTGTGCATAGAGTCTGAAATGCATTTTTTTGGGGTACTCAAACACCACCAAGGCATATTTTTTTTACGATGAGGTAAATAAAAAGTTTATTCTTTCTAGATATGTCATTTTTCTTGAGATGAATAAAAATGACAAATTTGTTGAGAGGCATCTTAATTGTCTGGGAAAATGTATCCATGTAAATACCTTTCATAAAGTTGATAATGAGATTCCACAACTTGAAAGGGGGATCCCTATCTTGGATCAATATTTGGAATCTCCTTTTGTAGCACCATCGCCCCCTCATGATGAAACTCATGAAGAATTTCTTGACATTTCACTAGAACAGGAGGATCAACTGGATGATGTGATTAAGAGAATTGGAAGACTAAATATTGAAGAGAATGAAGCACCACCAGCTAATAAACCCAGGCCTTCATGGAAAGTTCCAAAATGGGTCACAGAGACACTTGAAAGTGTCCATCTGGATGAAGTTGTAAAGACAAGATCAAGAAGTTCAACCAGACAAGAAGATGGAGGAGATGCAGACAATTCAGGTGATGTAGAAGATATGGATGTCTCATATGACTGTGAATTGAATATATCTCCTAAATTTGAACCAAATTCCTTTCAAGTTGTTGCTCGTTGTCACATCCCTGATCCCCTCAGTGCCCTTCAGAGTGATGGGGGAACAACCTGATAAATTTCTTTTCAAACTTATCCACAACTCTGCCCTTTTTACATAGTCGCAACGTCTTCGGTCCACAAATCCGCAATCCACGATACGCAAGTTGGAAGTCGGAATATCAAAATGCTCAATACACATCGTCGAAGAAATGTGCCTCTGACTTCCGCACTCTGCATCCACGATGCGGGAGTCGGAAAGTCGGAATGCCAAATCCACCATTGCGATGATTTACGTCTCTGACTTCCGCCCTCCGCATCCACGATGCGGGAGTCGAAAAGTCGGAACACTAATTCCACCATTGTGACGATTTACATCACCGACTTCCGCACTCTGCATCCGCGATGCGGGAATCGGAAAGTCGGAACACCAAATTCACCATTTTGACGATTTACGTCTCCGACTTCCGCACTCTGCATCCGCGATGCGGGAGTCGGAAAGTCGGAACACCAATTTCACCATTTCGATGATTTAGGTCTCCAACTTCCGCACTCTGCATCCACGATGCGGGAAATGGAAAGTTGGAACGCCAATTCCACCATTTCGACGATTTACATCTCCGACTTCCACACTCTGCATCCACGATGTGGGAGTCGGAAAGTCGGGACGTCAATTTCACCATGTCGAGGAAAATTTGCCTCCGACTTCTGCATTCCGCAGTGCGGGATTCAGAAGGTCGGGACATCAAACACGACGTTGAAGAAAATGCGCCCCCAATTTCTGCATTCCGCATTGCGGGTTCGCCAAGTCGGAAGCCGACCATACCCCTGTTATTGCCAGCTTCCCAAGCTTATAACTTCTTCATCCTGAGTCCATTCTTGGAAACTTGGTACTATTGGAAATCTCTCGGTGAGTCCTATGCAACGGTGTGATCCCCTGCCACACCTGAAGACTCTCATCTTGCCATGTTTCCAACCAATCTTCCCTGAAGTCCATGAATATCTCTTTATCCCACTATCAAGAGCCTTGGGATCATTCTGTCAAGGCCCCTCCCTTACTCTGACCACAGAGGGGCATGAACACATTAGGGGTGTCTAATCCATCCCTGAAGATCATATGATGAAGTGAAAACCTTCTAAGGATGTGTACAATGCATAGTAAACATACATAGTGGAATCAAATCTAGTTAATGCATCTACAACATCTAAGACTAACAACATATTAACACTAGCAAAATGATGAAACAAACAACAAATGAACCATCCTCATGATTAGGATCATACACAGTCTTCTTACTGATTAATTCCCTATGATTATTTCATTCATAATGACTTGAATTAACAAATAAACACAACATAGGAAGTAGCATCATTTAGACCACAGAGAACACTTATCCTATAAGATGAAACTGTCCAAGCAACTGGCTATGTGAGAGCAATGTTCCACCCAACCATAGGTCTCTATCTATCCTATATCATTTCAGTTGAGAGACCACCCCCAAGCTAGGCTGTGTATCCACTAAGGAGGAACTAAACATGCTCACTCACAGCCATGGCTTCACACAATAAACATGCTAAGCCAACACAGTTGGGTTCATCAATCCTTTAAGGAACAATGGAGGAGGATGTTAAGCCAGTGAGCTCAATCTCAGAGCTACAAGCCTCTCAATTCTTACTTAGATAGTCTTGGCACCCACAATACCTACCACACCCAACACAAGGAAGGTCTCATTCTCTGTTGCACAGTCCCTCAGGTGCGCCTTCCCTCCAGTGCTCTTCACAGTGGGCATAGAAAATTCCAAGTTGTTGATTCCTTTAGACTCTAGCCTTCACTGGGTTTATCAAGCAACCCTACCTTATGTCCTATTTCTTCTTTGTCATTCCCACTTGGATTTACTCAATTTATATGGCCAAAGCGACTCTATCCCGCAGTTGGGTTCTCAGCTATCGACACAAGGTTTTCTCAACGGTTTCTGAGCATCTCACACGCTGCAAATTTTCCCTAGGGTCCAGGCCGATGGATCCCCTACTGGATTGAACTTCCCACACTAATTTATGGGTGAATTCAGCACTCTAAATCTTGGTTTTTCACAGAATCACAATTTCCTTCTTCTCTTCACTGCTCGGCTCTCTATTCTGCTCCAAACTACGGTTGCTAGTCCCTAATGGAATGGGAATCATGGAATATGAATTCCCAGGGGTAGAGTGACTTGTGGATCAAGGAAAACAGAGCCCCATACCCTGCCATCCAAATTTTTGGGGTTTTCCCACACTCCATCGACCTCATGAATAGTTTCCTTCAACCACTTCCTGCAATAGAATTAAATGTCAGCAAGGAAGGTCAAAGGATTTCTCAAGATTACATTTGGCAGTCTATGGTCCAATCCCACAACCCCCTCACCTCTCCCTAGTGGATACACATGGCTCCCTCTTATTAGTTGCCTCCATAGCCAGTTTTTTTGGTGTTTTTATTGCAATGTTAATATTTACATCATTTACAATGTCCCATGGCTTAATAGAACATGGATAACATAATATCTAATACTTGTCTTTTACATAAAAACCTAGCATCCACTAGTGGGGCCTTGGCCTTGAGCTCCACGCTAGGAAAACATACATCACATGTATACAATATTTACATTGAAAGCCAAATATGTCCTAAGGGTCAAAATGGGGGTATTACACTCATGATGAGTGGAAAGAATCCATGCAAAATGAAGGATGATGCTCTCATTAAGAACGGAACCTAGAAGTTGGTGGACCCTCCATTTAGAACCAAACCAATTAGCTGCAAGTGGGTATACAAGAACAAGTATAGATCATATGGATCACTTGACAAGCACAAGGAGAGGCTTGTGGAAAACATTTATGCACATAAGGAAGGAATTGACTATGAAGAGGCTTTTTCCCCCACAACAAAATGGGCTACCATCTGCACCTTATTGTCTTTGGCTGCATAGTATGGGTGGAAAGTTCATCATATGGATGTGAAGACTGCTTTCTTGAATGGATACTAGAAGAGAATGTCTTTGTGTCTCAACCAGGAGGATTTGTTGTGAAATGGAAAGAGAAAAAGGTATGTAAACTCATCAAATCATTGTATGGCCTGAAACAAGCACCTCGTGCATGGCACGAAAAGATAACCAACATTCTTTTGAGGTTAAATTTCAAATATTTTAATCTTGATGACACAACATTCTTTGTAAAGAAAGTTGGAATATTTGTTATGTATCTTGTGGTGTATGTAGATGATATTTTGATGATAGGGAACAATGAAAGCTATATTGCATCCATAAATAAAGAATTGAAGAAAGGATTTGAGATGACAAATCTAGGACACCTTCACTAGTACTTGGGAATTTAAGTGACTCAACATCCTAAGTACATATTCATCTCATAGAAGAAGTATGTTGAAGAACTATTGAACTGATTTTGCATGAAAGAATGCAACCCTCTTTCGAATCCAATGTAATAGAATTTGAAGCTCACATCAAATGAAGGAAAAGTATTTGAGGATGCAAACAAGTACCAACAGCTTGTGGGTATCCTTATCTAACTTACCACCACCATACCAAATATCTCATTTGTTGTTGGAATCCTTTCAAGGTTCATGCAAAAACTTTGTGAAGGACAATGGTTTACTTCCAAAAGAGTTTTAAGATACTTGAATGGGACTCAAAGACTCAAGTATTCTAAGGTGGATGAAGGAGTGTCTACTTTAGGATGACCCATGAGTCTTGGAATAACAATTGTCTCCTAGAGATCATGCAAATAGTCAATTCCAGTAGATTTGATAACTGAGGAAGAATATGTGGTTGTTGCGGAAGCAATGAAGGAGATTGTGTGGGTCAAGAAAATACTTGAATATTTGCAGGAGAAACAAGAGAATTCCACCGCCCTACTGATCTACAATACTTCTCCAATCAAGTTGGCCAAGAATCCCACATTCCATGATCAAATCAAGTGCATCAACATGAAGTATCATTTGATTTGACATCATGTAGAGGCCAAGATAGTCCATATGAATAAAAAATTTCATTAAAACCCTCTACATATGCATAATAAGAAAATAAAGATTTGGTATCCACATTTACCATAAAAAAACCTATATAGAGAAATAAAAACAAAGATGAGATACCACATTTAGACAAAATAGAAATATTAAATATATTGATATTTATATAAAAACAAGGGCCGCCAATAGTGGTTTTCCCTACCTTTAAAATAATTTTAAAAAGAGTGTATTTACCTATAACATGTATGTTATGTGTTAGAAATGTGCAGTACCTTTGTGTTATACTGAACAATTTCTATGCTCGGCTTCGTTGAGGTATTAGTATGTTCAAATTTCCACTTAAGTTTGTTTGTGTCTTTCCTTGATATCAATATTAGAAGGATTTGCATTCAAACTTGCTCTTGAAGGTCGAGGGTTGTGGGTTGTATGAATGCAAGACCTTGTTAGAAATTATTGAAGAAGAAGAAGGAAGGAATTTTATTGTTTCAATGGATTCAACCTTTGTGTCTAATAGTTCAATGCTTTTCAAAGTAATGTATCTTGCTTCTGACCAACAAGAGATTAACTTTGTTGAGAAGGTCCAACTCCCACCATAATAGATTTTACTTCTTTGCAAATTAACGAGCTTGTTCCAAATTTTGTTATAACTACAAGTAATCAATTAACCCAAATGTGCATAAATTTCAATGCATTAAATCAATGTTGATTTTTTGTGGTTGGATTATAGGAGAATAACCAAATTATGGCATATACTTTTAGGAAGCAAGGTTCATTAGGAGAAGAAGTTGTTCTTGATTAGTAAGAAACAAGAGTGTATGCAATAGTTGGAGACTCAACCATTTTTGCTTTCTATTGGCATGAAAGTCAAAATATCAAAGAAGCCTCGAGGAAGGACATCTCTTGCAACTTCATTCAATATCTCATAGAGCTCTCCAACTATCTACATGTGTGTGTTCAAGGTCCTTTTGAAACTTTAGCTTCTTCAACCATAATTGCTTCTTCTAAAGGCAGATGCACCAATAAGCTTCAAATAAGTCACGTGAAAATTTATGAGAACAATGAACGGATTTCTAATGGATTTAATGTTGCAATTGGTAATCAATTCAAGAAATCAACTTCGACACCTCCCCTAGAACTAGGTAATGTTGTGTTATGTGATGGGTATAATTATTGTTCTTTCTTGACTATAGAATCAATATCTTTAAGAGTTTAAATCCAGAGTGGTGAAATGTGAAAGCAAGTTATCAACTTCGAAGTGAAACAAATAGTTGGTTGAATGATGGCGATTTGAACTTTTATAAAATGGATAATAAGCATTTTCTCTCTTTGTTACAATTTTGTAAGTTTCCAAAATATGATGAATACTGCAATTTCAAGAAAAACTTTCAACATTTCCATCATGGAAGCTGGAGTAGGTGATTCTACTAAGTCCTCCATGGAATAAATTCAAGAGAATGTTGTGGCTTGCTTTTTCAAAGATCTATAAGAATACTTTAGTGTCCAGCATGATTTTTTATTAGCCCTCCCCTAGGACTTTGTCCTCACAAAGTCATCAAGAACTTGGAGGTTTTATTGATGGGTTTTATTTATTGCATCAAGGGTTGGCTAAGATACTAGGAGGTATAGATTGTGATAAAAAGCTCATATTTCTTGGACCAAAGGTCAATATTTTTTAGCATGGTGATGTTCATAACTTTATTTCTAAGTTAAAGGGTGCCATAACCAAATTAGACTTGTTAGATATGGATGAGAGCTAATTTTAAGATGTTCACATCTAAAAAGAAAAGAAAAAAACTTTAAGACAATATTACTACAATTAAAAAAAAAACACTTGAAAATAAAATTTCACCTGAAGAGACAATGCCATTTTCATTTTAAGGTGACCACGTAAAACATTACTACAATTCAACAAAGAAACACTTAAAGTAAAATTTCACTTGAAGAGACATTGTCATTTTCATTTTAAGGTGACCAAGTTAAATTGAATATTGAAAATAAATGAAACATAGAAGGAACCTTGAAGTTGTCGATAACAATCCCATCACTTTTCATAATTGCATGGAGTATCTAGTCCCCCAGAAATTGTAGTATTTAGGTAGAGACATCGATTTTATAACATTGTTAGTTACTAAAGTGGGCATTGAGAAACAAATGCCTTCACTTGTAATGTCTTTCATTGAAAAGGTTTTTACAATGAGCTACATTATTATTTTTTTTGTTAAATCGAGTGTAGTTTATGAACAACATTTTACCAATGAAAAGACTTGACTTGTAACATCCAGATTTTTAACCAATTTAAAATAATATAATTATAAAATAAAATTTTATATGGTAATATTACAAAACTTTATATGTGATCAAAATAAATAAATAAACTGAAAACAGATGTAAAAATTAACTAGTATATATTCATCTTAAAAGGGTCTACTAACCTTCAAGAGGGATCAAATCTTTCATTTTTAGAATACAAATGTTGAGTAAGCCTTTTAATTTATCTAATTTGTGTAGTTTTTATATATATGCAGTTGTAAATGTTTTAAATAGTGGACATGTTATTTTTATAATATTTTATTATTTTTTTAAAATGACACATGTGAGCTAGATGAGCATGGAAGGAATTATACATCTTCCCCCTGTTGAGCTGTAGAATGCACCTCTTCAACTCAATAATATCACAATGCAAATATATATATCTCTTGACAATAATCAAACTATATTTTTACATATCCATGTCCATATAAGTTTTGACTCATGAGTTTTAATCATTAAAGTTGAGTGAGACTATACCACCCTAAATCCATTTTAAATGATAAAAAAATTATATTTCAAAAGTTTTGATTTCTTTCGATGATTGATGATCATATAAAAGAAAGAGATTTGATATTTACATCTAATATAAAAACCATTATCTAGATATAAAAAGAGATATGTAACATATTAATTTTAAGTATCCATCTTGTATAAGTTTTGAGTTCTGAATTCTATAAAGATAAATGAGATTACAACTTCCAAATTAATATAGATTTATGTTGATATTTTTTATTGATTTTGTTAAAATTCTCATCAATCATCAAGAAAGATGATTTGAAGCAAAATATTTGTCAATATTGACGGATAATTTATATTCAAAATAAAATGAATTTGCCCACTTACTAGCTTACTTCAAAAGTAACACACCAAATCATCTGTTCAAGTTTACATATCATGCATCTATATTTGATAAAAAAAAGTGATACCAAATAAGTCTTTGATCTCAGTGTAATTATTCCCTCAACTGTTATGAAAAGTAAGATTCTTTGATATAATTTCTATTCAAAATAAAATGAATTTGCCCACTTACTAGCTTACTTCAAAAGTAACACACGAAATCATCTGTTAAAGTTTACATACCATGCATCTATATTTGTTAAAGTTTACATACCATGCATCTATATTTGATAGAAAAAGTGATACCAAATAAGTCTTTGATCCCAGTGTCCCTCAACTGTTATGAAAAGTAAGATTCTTTGATAGGTAAATTGGTAACCAACCTCCTCTGAATGCTTTGCCACAAAAGGAGGTCACGGGATCAGTAGGCCCTCTCCTCCTCCGAACACTTTACGAGACCACAGGCACTGTGAATGTGCACAATGAGGGATCTACCTTCACCCTCACCATAATTTTGACCCACAATTTCACGAAGTTTTAACCCTTTCACTCAAACTGCACGCACAGTTATCCAGTCCCAGATTCTCACCAAGTTCATCCTTTCACACAAACAGCATGCACTGTTCTCCAGTCAACGTTCAGCCGAATTTTCAGTCAATCTTTGATAAAACTGGATTCTTAAAGAACCTTAATAAATAAATAAAAAAGTCATGACTTTCCATATTCTGCCAAAGGCCAAGCAGTTTATTTAGTTAATATTTATACCACTTTGGCCCTGCATGGACAGACTCCTCACATTATTCAAAAAAGTGTTCCTGTCAGATAGAATTCTCTGGCCCTGCATGTGCAAACTCCTCACCTTGTGTAAAAAGTGGCCACATCTGATTTGCGACCTGCGCAATTTGGACAATGCAATCCCAGGGTAGCTGTCAAATTGAATTTTGCGCAACTTGGACAATGCAATCCCAGGGTAGCTGTCACATAGAATTTGCAAATACTTAAAGCCAACTTACTTTAAAAAAAATCCTGACTTCATATATTCGTAAGAATATTACAATAATGTGCAGTGGCTGTACTGCATATTGAATTTTACAGTACTTGAAGCATCTCGTGTACAGTGGCTGTACTGCAGAGAATCTCTTAGTGCGTTGTCTTTATAATATTTTTGTTGTTTATGTAAAAATGGACAATGATAAATAAAAAATGGGCTGGCTCACTTTTTAGGAAGAGTATTTTAATAAAAATCATGCCATGTTTCAAGGCTCCTGCATTGTGTTAAAACTTCATTAATTCCAGCAATTTTTTTTGTAAATTAGCTTAGTATTATGTTAATCAGTAAAAATTATTTTAATTAAGAATTTATTATGTTGGAAAAAGATCAAATCTTTTTAAGTGTAAATCTTTTTTCAGATCTTTAAAATTATTTTTTCTTTGATTTTAAAGTTTAATTAAAATTAATATTATATTTTTTAAAGTGATACATATCATTGTGTCAATTGTAGGTTTTTTAAGTGATACATATCATTGTGTCAATTGTAGGTTGAGCATAGAAAGAATTGTACAACCCCCATAGGCTGTACTTGACACAAGAATTTCACATCCACATACTAAACTATAGAAAGCCCCTCTTGATGCAATGAATATAAGAATGAAAAAATACTACATAAAAAACAATAATGCATTTCAGGAACTGCAAAATACTAATAGGAGTTTGGATTCAGTATTATATTATTAACCAAATGCAAGAATCTCAAAGTTCCACTATTGTTTTGGTTCCCTGTTATGTTAACAATATGCCAGCATTGCAAAGTATAACATGTTCAGATTCAGCATTTTGTAAATTATATGTAAGAATTGCAAACTACAATTGGCGGGAATGGTTATATAAGTTCATCAATATGTGGGTATGATCATCATTCAGTTTGGCTACCAATGATGTAAAGAAGCTATTCTTTTGTAATTTGAAACAAATTTGTGCAATGAATGACTGATATTAAATTATCAAATACAATCAAATAGTTCTCTCGAACATGAACCAAATTTGTGCAATGCATGTCTGATATTAAATTATCAAATACAATCAAATAGTTCTCTCGAACATGCAGAGTAAAATTTCCAATTAGTGCTTTTGTTAGAAGTGCATTCTTATGGGTCTGAGTCTGTCTCTACTTTGAAAGGAAACCCACTCTGACACGGAACCATTTCACAAGAGAGAATCAAATAGTTGTGCTTGCTTGTTTTATTACACATTTCACAGGAGACAACCAACATACCTGCCAGGGCTCTGGAAACCATGGCATTTAGCATTTTGTAGTATATGGTAACCTCTCATTTGGCGTTTTGTATTATGTACTAAGAAATGAGTTATTATTGAAAATGGAAAACTTTCACATAAATGAAAATGATGTTTTTTCTTTGAAAATTATTGCTTACTTTTCTCTGAGTCGAGTTTGTTAACTTTGATCTGTCCTCTGCTATGCTTGATTGCCATCCTCTGAGTCGAGTCTGGTAACTTTGATCCAACCTCTCTTCGCTTTAGCTTCTAAGTCTAGTAACTTTGCTCGACGCTCAATACAATGCAGACTAAGCACTCTGTAACCTTCCTCATAGTTTTTAGTGTTATGCTTGTGAAAGACTAAATTGGAAAACACCTACAAAAAGGGTTCCCAGCCTTGATAAAGCAGTAGATTGTACCACTGAAATGTGCATGAAGTTGCCTTACACCTACTGATTCACCTCTTCCCAAATGTGCCAAACGATATTTAGCACTCCACTCAAATAGTTCAGGCACTAATTCCCATTACGATGCACCTTCTATGCTAAGTAATTGTGCTCAACATAGTTGAGAATTTCAAGAACAAATTGAGTCTGATTCTGATCAGAACCTCCACTGCACAATGTAGCTATTTCATTGAACAATGAAGAAAAATCCAATTCAAGATACTCTTAACAGTGAGGACAGACACAAGTAAATCTCGTCCAAGCATGGCCTTACGAGCTTTATGTATTGTCCAGACGAGGATACACAGTATATGCAACTTCAATTGTACTTGGTTTCAAAATCTTAGTGCACCAGCTCTTGATTCAGATATCCTCTTCTGGACATCAATCAAGGAAAAACATCCATGGTAGTGTGACAAACTTTAACTCCTCTAGGTATCCAGTTAAGCAAGCAAGAGCAACTTCAAACAATAACTGATAAACTATATCAATAAAATCTAGATCCATCTCACAGTTTGTAGTAGTTTCAGCATATAATAGAACTTTTAAGTGTCCCAAAAAGAAAATATGAACCTGATACAAAATTCATTAAAAGGGCCTCACTGAATAACAGGATTTATAGATTGAATGGAACCAAGGCAATGCTGGTTTAATTCATCCATGTCCTTTGTTACAATATCCATCCTTTTTGTCCATGATTCTTTTCAAATTTACATCAACCCAACCCCTAAGGTCCCCCACCCAAAAACCCAAATCTAATCCCTTTTTATAAACAATGGTTGAAGCTGGAAATGGTGGGAAAATAGGACCACTAGACTCTCTGAACCCAAAGAGCCATTAGAGGCGTTGGATCCTTAAAAGTGAATGGCTTGAGCAAATCAGTTTTTTGCAAACGCTGCATTATACTGTCAGATGGAATGAGTTTGTTAGCTGAAGGACCCTATGACAAGAAGACTTGGGCAATGCAATCAGGGATCATAGTACTGTCCCATCCCCATTAGAGGCCTGGGGCTGGGTGATTACAGGTAATGACATGTTATTATGATTATATATGATATACTTGTAATCACACAAGTGAAAAGGAATGTTAGTTGTCCCTGACTGCTGACTCCAAGATGAATGTTGATTTATTGAGATTAGAGTATGAGACATAGTATTCTGTCTTGATTAGTCAACAATGTCTCTTTAGTGGTAGTGGAACAATAAGACTAAGAATACTATGATTATACAGTCATGCTCTCTTGTTATTTTGGATCTCCATATATCTAGCTATACAGTCAACAATGTCTCTTATGTGAGATGATCACTATCTTAAGATAAAAGGACCATAACATGAACAATTACAATAAGAATACCAAGATTATATAATAAATGATGATAATTGGTATAAATGGTTAATTAATTTTGGTTGATTCCTGTCATAGAGATCCAATGTGGAAGCTCAAGCATGGAATGAAGGATGATTTGGATCCCAACTCAAAGTGGTGAGAAGAATAACTCAAACTAGAATAGTTGGTCGATGAGGAATATAGCATGGACATGGAATTTTATATTCAGAGGAAGTAGCTACCCAAGATGTAGCAGTGAGGCTCAACATCAAGAGGAAGCTTGGTACTCCAAGATTGATAATGAGTTTAGGCTTAAGAAGGAGCAAGAGGAACTCATTTTTCAAAGGGAGTTGGCTTCAGATCCTAGGACAACAAGATGGATTCTGTGAAGAAGGAGAAAGATGCTCAGATGTAAATCAAGTAGGATGCTCAAATGTAGAGGGAGCAAGATGCTCAGATGTAGAGCAAGCGGGATGCTCAGATGCAGAGGGAGCAAGATGCTCAGATGCAGAGAAAGCATGATGCTCAGATGCAAAGGGAGCAAGATGCTTGGATGAAGATCAAGCAGGATGCTCAGATGCAGAATGAGTAAGATGCTCAGATACATAGCAAGAAGGATGCTCAAATGGCCCATATCCAGGGGAGTATCAGCTCCCAACCACCCTGTGACAGGGTGGGGAGACTGGCCCTTGATGAGTAGTGTTGATGCATCGAACAAGTGTTCCCCCATTATTATCCATGTGACTTGGATAGGGGTGAATGGCTCAGAGTGGGGCAGTTCCTTCTTCTGGACATCATGTGACGTGGTGGGAATATTATCCCTTATTTGCACACATTATCCTTCTATAGGTTGAGCATCGAGAATTTCCCCAACATTAGCCATGTGACTTGGCTAGGGGTGGGTCAAGTGGGATAGTTCCTTCTCTCAGACACCAAGTGGGGTGGAGAGATTAGTCTCTAAGATGACTCTGAAAAGAGTAGTTCCTTCTCTCGGACACCAAGTGGGGTGGAGAGATTAGTCCCTAAATGATCAAAGTGGGGTAGTTCCTTCTCTCGGACTGTTGAGATATTGTAACTTCAAAGAATATTATATTTGTACTTTATTATTTCGGAGATGTTTCATTCCTCCTTGAAGATCTTATTGTATATCCGGAGATGTTTATTCCTCCGTCGGAATGTGGTAACTTGGGTTATTAGACTTCCCTAGTGGGGGTCGGCCCTGTATGTGTTATGTGGGTCAAAGGGTTATTAGACCACCCTAGAGGGGTCGGCCCAGTCAGTTGTAGTGGGGTATTTAACCCATTGGTTAAATACGAGCCTACATGTCTTGTGTAAAAGATAAGTCGGAGTAGGGTATAAATAAAGGAGGTGTATTCCTCATTTTACACACACACTCACTCACTTGAGAGTGGCGCACTTGTGGAGGAGAGGTTTGCTATGGAGAAGGAGGAGCTTATGCTTAGGGTTACATATTTGTATATTGCTGGTCATCTATATTGAGGAAGCTTTACTGGGTTTTCTACCCCATGAGGGTTTCCCAGGATAAATCTGTGTCTCTTGTGTTTATGTTGTGCTTGTTGTTTCTTCAGTGATCCTGTATATGCTATTATTGTGAAATGGAATGTAATGCTACTATTTTATGTCTTAGCATATTAAATTTCAACATGGTATCAGAGCTAACCTGAAGGAAGGCAAGGTATGGCACTTACGACACTTGCTTTACTTACGACAATTTGAAGGTTAGGGTTTTATATAGCAAAAACCAGTCATCGTGGAACTTTCGCCATAAATCCATTTTGGAGAAGGTTCAGGATCTGAAACCTTTACAGGTCGTAGATAACATCTCCAGGTATCGTGTGTCCAAAGGGCACCCTCAGATTCGTTGTACTTTGTAAGTTATGATCAGTACAAGTTAGGGTTTCTGCCTCTTCCAGATCTCAGTCAAAATCAGGTGACCTAGGAAAAAAGGTCATAACTTGGGATAAGAAGCTCCAAATGAAATTTCGTAAAAAGTGACAGGTCGTACACAGACTATACTATCTCAGAAAACTTTTTCAGAGGCCGAATCTTAAGCAGTGACACGTGGCACTCCGTACAAGTTAGCTCTCCTATTTTATCCCATAAACAGGTCATGTTGCGACACTTGGAATAAATTGGGCTAGGAATCTCCAAATGAGATTTCGTAAAAAGTGACAGGTAGTACACAGACTATACTATCTCAGAAAACGTTTTCAGAGGCCGAAGTTGAACCAGTGACACGTGGCACGCCGTACAAGTTCGCTCTCCTGTTTTACTACATAAACAGGTCACGTTGCGACACTTGGCATAACTCTCTCTCAGAAAATCCAATTGAGGTCAGACCTATTAGGATGGAAAGATGACAGGTCACGCTACTGCAGACAAAGTTTTCAGACCCTGTGGAGTGAAAATTTCGGAGTTATAGCAGAAACAATCAGGTACATATTTCTCTCAAAACATAATTATTTTTGGAGCACCTTTATTCATGGCTTCCGGAATTTAGGGTTTCGGAGAAAGTTAGAATTTTTGGAATCGGAATCCACGGCTGAATGCTACTCAGGAAAATCAAAATTTAAAGACCAAGATCGAATTTTTGGTTGGGTAGAATACTGGGCTTGATCAAACCCTAGTTCGGGATTTTGATCGGAAAGATGGAAAATTAGGGCTTCAGCAAAAGTTGGAATTTTTGAAGTCTGTAACCACGGCTGGAAGCTCCTCAGAAAAATAAGAGTTTAGAGCCTTGGATCAAACCTTTTGATTGAGCAGAAGGGTGGGCTTCATCAAACCCTAGTTCGGGATCCTGTCTAGAAGATCCAGAAGTTTCAAATGCAATTTTGAGGGGTCAAATTTTGGAGATTTCAAAATTGAAGTATGCTAGTTTGATCAGCTCAGGAAGACACATCCTTCCATCCATGTAGAAGGGTGAAAGTCAAAGATTAATTTTTTTAGGTTTTCTCTAGCAAACCCTAATTAAGCTCCAAATCAAGTTTCAGGGGGAGTTGAGGCTAAGGCCTTACATAAGAAGACTACAAGAAGTCTCGACAGGTATGACTTAAGGAGGTTCAGGTATGTCTTGAATTCTAATTCCTAATTAAGTTCATAATGTGTTTGTCTTCATATTATTTATTAGTACAATCTTGATCAATGCTACAATTGTCTTATCACCCTAGTAATAGTATGAATGCATGTGAATGATCGAAGACATTCATTGATTAGGGCTATATGATTGTACTAATGCACTGCGGTGTTGTATGAGGTTGATGTTGTCTGCTAACAAGATACAGGTACATCACGAAAGACAAATCAAGTTCCATGACCATGAAAACATGAAGACAAAGACTCATCCATAATCTTTGTTCTACTTACGAGGTATGTATGACTTTGTTATATTATGTTTAACCTATGAGACATGCAGGTTCTAGCTCAGGATCTATAAATCATTGAAGAGATTGTTTAAATATGTTGTACATAACTAAGCAGGTATACTAATCCAGGTATGTTTTCCTATGTCAAGTTAGAATCTTACCTTGTGTTAGGATCCCTTATATAAGTATACTTGGTATGATTGGTTATGCTTATCAAGGGTTTATGCATATTATGTCGCTTATCTTGATGATTTAATTAACCAAAAGAGTACTATGATCAAACAAGAATATGCATGAGTAAAAGAAGACTTCCTTGAAACCCTGAATACTAATGATCATGACTATACATATTCAAGATTATTTAGAATTAGAATTTTTTGAGAATATACTAATGAATGTATGTTTGTGTATGAGATCATGAGGATGACACTAGTGCACACTTGAGCATGCACAGTGGTACAGAATGAATAGAAGTTCAAAAGACATATAGAAGATCAAGCAGGAGGCAACCACACAAACATAAAAGATAAGTATTTGAGTTGTTATTTGAAATAGTAAATGATATTGCTTGTATGCATATTTGTATTCCTAGAATATATCATGCTGAGTGTAAACATTCATAGAGCATTGAACAGTATACTACTAATATGCATATGATTGGTAAGTTGGACAAACATTCCATTGTTGCTTGTCTAGAATGAAACCTCTTTGCTGACATACTGAGAGCTGTGCACACTATCGATAGTATGTTCTGGTAGAGATGGAAGGCATCTAGATAGCCACTGTATGCATACAGGATATGGGAAAGTGTTGTGCCCAAGTATTGGTCAAGATAGTTGCATAACTATGTAAATGATATCTGTATGCATAATAGGTTATCATGACAACATGATTTCATGATCATGAAGCATTACTAATCATGTACTTAATTTTGATATGTAGGAAAATGAAGAATGATGAACACCGAACAAGTGATGGATGTTCAACAAGAAGATTTACAAATCAACCAAAATATAGAAGGCTCGTTGCTAGAAGATTCTCTTAAGAGGAAGAGAATCATGACAAGATGTTTGCTCCAAGTAGATAGATAAGACCATTCTCTTAATGGTGTAATTAAAGAAGAAGTGTGAATCAGGTTCTATATGGGTACCCAGGATTGGTAGTCAATTGATGAGCTTAATGGTCATCATGGGTGATGTGGATCTCAACCTTTGCTACAAGGTTGAATATGGCTTCTATACACAGATGACATGGATGCAAGAAGGAACTCACCACAGAGTTCGAATAATGTTGAGGCTCATCTAACGAGAGATGGCACAGATAGATATGCAGAAGATCATTCAATGCAGAGTGTGAATGATGTTCAGTCACAAAGCGAGAATTGACAGTTTCTTGATAAGCTTGGGCCTTACCAAAAGTAAAGTTGTTCCTAACCTTTACCTTAAGGTTATGGATCATACTATGTAGATGATATCTTTCTGATAGGGAATAAGAAACAGACCATGACTTCAGATGGCTACACAGATGTTGATTGAGCAGAAAGTGTATCAGACAGGTAGAGCACATCGAGAGGATGTTATTGTCTGAGATCAACCATGATCCTGTGGTTTAGCAGGAAGCAATCCAGTATGGCTCTTAGCACAAGTGGAATATATGGCTGCTTGCTCTGCTAGTTGTGAAACAGTATGGCTACAAGATTGTTTGACTTAGAGATAGACCCAACTGTGATACTATGTGACAAACAGAGTTGTATCAAGATGGCAGAGAATCTAGTGTTCCAAGATATGGTGCAGAAAGGAACTATAAAGTTCAAATTTGTAACAAGTTCGTGATGTACTAACCAAACCTCTACCGATTCGATGTACTAACCAAACCTCTACCTCAAGTAAAGTTTTCTGAGACAAACTTAATATAGTTCAGAAGGACCCTCCTCGAAAGGGGGAGTGATGTGATCACTCATGATGAGATTGCCTGCATCAACAATGAGGTCGATGATGAGGATACCTATATTAGTGATGCCAATAGAGAAGATCTAAGTTGACGAAAAGGGATTGCATCATCCTTGAACACATGCTCTAAAAGGATCCATAGGCATATGTCTCCGAGAAAGAAGAGGGATTGCATCATCCTTGAACACATGTTCTAAAGAGAGCCGTAGACGTATGTCTTCGAGAATGAAGTCCTTGGTGGACATGAGGGGATTGGATCATCCCTGGAATTCAGTCCTAAAGAGAGCCGTAGACATATGTCTCTGAGAAAGAAGAGGGATTGCATCATCCTTGAACACATGTTCTAAAGAGATCCGTAGACGTATGTCTTCGAGAATGAAGTCCTTGGTGGACATGAGGGGATTGGATCATCCCTAGACTTCAATCCTAAAGAGAGTCGTAGACGTATGTCTTTGAGAATGAAGTCCTTGGTGGACATGAGGGGATTGGATCATCCCTGGACTTCGGTCCTAAAGAGAGCCGTAGACGTATGTCTTCGAGAATGAAGTCATTGGTGGACATGAGGGGATTGGATCATCCCTGAACTTCAGTCCTAAAGGGAGCCATAGATGTATGTCTTCGAGAATGAAATCCTTGGTGGACATGAGGGGATTGGATCATCCCTGGACTTCGGTCCTAAAGAGAGCCGTAGACGTATGTCTTCGAGAATGAAGTCCTTGGTGGACATGAGGGGATTGGATCATCCCTAGACCTCGGTCCTAAAGAGAGCCGTAGACGTATGTCTTCGAGAATGAAGTCCTTCGTGGACATGTGAGGATTAAGTCATCCTTGGACTTGGTCCTAAATGTACGGTTGAGGATTAAGTCATCCTTGGACATGGTCCTAAATGTACGGTTGAGGATTAAGTCATCCTTGGACGCGGTCCTAAATGTACGGTTGAGGATTAAGTCATCCTTGGACGTGGTCCTAAATGTACGGTTGAGGATTAAGTCATCCTTGGACGCGGTCCTAAATGTACGGTTGAGGATTAAGTCATCCTTGGACGGGGTCGTAAATGTACGGTTGAGGATTAAGTCATCCTTGGACGTGGTCGTAAATGTACGGTTGAGGATTAAGTCATCCTTGGACGTGGTCGTAAATGTACGGTTGAGGATTAAGTCATCCTTGGACATGGTCCTAAATGTACGGTTGAGGATTAAGTCATCCTTGGACGTGGTCCTAAATGTGCGGTTGAGGATTAAGTCATCCTTGGACTACGGATGGGATTGCATCGTCCCTAGACATGAGACTTGTCTTAAAGTGATAAGGACTGATCATCCTGGAACTTAATCTGGATTGTATCATCCATGGACCTATGTCCTAAAGAGAGCGGGATTGATCATCCTGTAATATGATCGTGTGTGTTGCAGGGTATGCTGCTATGTTTTGACGATAGATGTATTAGTGAGAATACATGCTTTTGATGATAGATGTATTAGTGAGAATACATGCTTTTGATGATAGATGTATTAAGTGAGAATACATGCTTTTGATGATAGATGTATTAGTGAGAATACATGCTTTTGATGATAGATGTATTAGTGAGAATACATGCTTTTGATAATAGATGTATTAGTGAGAATACATGCTTTAGTGAGAATACACGTTTTTGATGATATATGTATTAGTAAGAATACATGTTTTGATGATAAATGTATTGGTGTGGATACTAATACAGATGATCCAGATGCTGTAGATCGAGATGATCCAGATGCTGTAGATCGAGATGATCCAGATGCTGTAGATAGATCCCGATACTGATGATCGTATGATGACGATGTTGATGATCGTGAGGATCCAAATGTTGATGTTGTTATAGCTGTTCGAGTGCTGCCAAAGATACTCAGTACTGAAGATGTTGATGTTCCAATATTGAAGATATTCCAGTAACTGCTTGAGTTACTGATGATGTTGAGAAAGATTCCAATGATTTATAGATGTATCATGTATGATGTTGATGACTCCTTGCTCGTGCAAATGCTGTTATAATATCCTTCTCGTTAACGGGGACTGTTGAGATATTGTAACTTCAAAGAATATTATATTTGTACTTTATTATTCTGGAGATGTTTCATTCCTCCTTGAAGATCTTATTGTATATCCGGAGATGTTTATTCCTCCGTCGGAATGTGGTAACTTGGGTTATTAGACTTCCCTAGTGGGGGTCGGCCCTGTATGTGTTATGTGGGTCAAAGGGTTATTAGACCACCCTAGAGGGGTCGGCCCAGTCAGTTGTAGTGGGGTATTTAACCCATTGGTTAAATACGAGCCTACATGTCTTATGTAAAAGATAAGTCGAAGTAGGGTACACCTCATTTTACACACACACTCACTCACTTGAGAGTGGTGCACTTGTAGAGGAGAGGTCTGCTATGGAGAAGGAGGAGCTTATGCTCAGGGTTACATCTTTGTATATTGCTGGTCATCTATATTGAGGAAACTTTACTGGGTTTTCTACCCCATGAGGGTTTCCCAGGATAAATCTGTGTCTCTTGTGTTTATGCTGTGCTTGTTGTTTCTTCAGTGATCCTGTATATGCTATTATTGTGAAATGGAATGTAATGCTTCTATTTTCTGTCTTAGCATATTAAATGTTAACACGGAAACCAAGTGGGGTGGAGAGATTAGTCCCTGATTACTCACTCCTCAACTCATGACTCAATATGGACTAGTGCCTTCTCCTAGATACCTTGTGACGGGGTGGGGAGAATAGTGCTTTCTCCTGGACACTCTGTGATGGAGTGGGGAGATCTCTCAGACATCCTGTGACATGATGGAGAGACTAGTCCCTAATATGACTCAGGAGGTGTCAATGAACATATTTATTTCATGACAAAGGGATCAAATATCATAATCTTGTGATAAATGGGAAGGTATCCCATATTTGCAGATCATGTACATTCTCCAGGATTGATTATCAAGAGGAAGGCTTATGTGGATGAGATGTCGATTTTTATCTAGGATGAAGCATCAGGCATACATTCTACCAAGTTGGTCATGTGATTTTCCCAACAAGAATGATACATTCACTCACAGGAAATGGTCATGTGACTTGGCTCATGGTGAATGGACCTGGCGTATCCTAGCTTAGCCATGTGATTTGGCTAGGTGTGATTAGGGATCAAGGTGATTGCACAACCTTTCTTAGTCATGTGGTTTGGATAAGTGTGAATAAGGCTTGAGGTCAGATTGCATACTATGTGAGGGAGTGCTCCGTGATGGAGTGATCTATCATTCTCATTATAGAGCAAGTTTGACTTGTTGATTTGATATGGACTAGATACCCCTTGTGGAATAAACAATGTCTATTATAATGTGGGTGCACACACATTAGAGCCCTATACATGAATATATGTGCATGTGAGGAGAAGAATAACTTCAGTTAGGTAAGGAGAATCCCCAGGTAGAGTCTTGAGAGGAGACTTGAAGTGCTAACGTTGTGTATGTCAACATAGGAGCAGATAATCCGGTTGATATTTTAAGGAGAAGCTCCAGGTAGAGTCTCGAGAGGAGACTTGAAATGATAACATTGTGTATGTCAGCATAGGATCAGATTCTCTAGTTGGTCTTTTAAGGAGACACTCCAGGTAGAGTCTCGAGAGACTTTAAGTGTTGACATTATGTATGTTAGCATAGGAGCATATTCTCCAGTTGGTCTCTAAAGGAGAAGCTCAGGTAGAGTCTCGAGAAGATACTTGAAGTGCTAACATTGTGTATGTCAGCATAGAGCTATATCTTCGGTTTCTCTTTTGACTAAGGAGAATACTCCTTTGTGGAGTGTATCCCTATGTGAAGAGTACACTTGCATGGAGAATGGGCCCAAGGGGGTGGTGTCACGTTCCCCAATCCCCTCAGTGTACTTTAGAGTGATGGGGGGACAATCTGATCCATTTTTTTTCTTTAAAACTTATCTGCAACTCTGCCCCTTTTACACAGCCACAATATCTTGGTCCGCAATTCTGCAATCCGCTATCCGCAAGTCAAAAATTGGAATATTGGAATGCTCAATACATAGTGTTGGAACAAAATACAACTCTGACTTCTACATTCCGTAGTCTGCGATGCAGGGCTTAAAAAGTTGGAATGCCAATTACACAGTGTTGATGACTTCTATAGTTTCGCAATCCACCATGCAGGACTTGAAAAGTCGGAACGCCAATCACATGACGTCAACGAAACTCCTCTCTGGCTTCTTCAATTCAGAAATCCGTGATGCAGGACTCGGAAAGTCGGAACGCCGAATCACCATTTTGACGATTTACTCCTCTGAATTCTGCACTTTGCATCTACGATGTAGGAGTCAGAAATTCGGAACACCAAATTTTTGGGCATGGCCCAAGTTGGCACAGTTTTTGGCAAAGAGAATTCCAAGCATGGCACAGTTTTGTTGATGCGTAGCGCCAGCACAACATTTATTTTTGGTTGCGAAGTACAAGCGAAGGGAGGTCTAGCAGCGACCTATTTTGGGTAAGCCACTCCGCAGAATCCTGGGAGAAGGGTGAGGAGTGACGCGGGATTGGAGGAAAAAGACCTATCGCCTTAGTACAGACAGTACTAAGACAGCTAGAGCGGCGGAAACCATTAGAAGCAGAACAGAGGACCGATAGTGACAAATGAAGCAGAGCGGCGAAAAGGGACGTGCCAGAGCGTAGTCAGAGCCACGCAGTTAGGACTGCAGCTGTCAGAAGATGCGTCAGAACCAAGTGCAGCGCAGAAAGGCGACCAAAGGAAAGTGAAGTAGCTGTCGACTACGACATGCCGGGTTAGCGGGGTAACCACGCCATTTTGGGGGGATTTTTGGTACTGTAAGGTTTTTGGCCCACAATCATTGTAAAGACGTGACCTTCGGGCACAATCTATAAAGAGGGAAATTTTGTAAGGGAAGGGTTGGTCTTCATTGGTCATTATTGATCTTATGTTGGTCATTTTTGGTCTCAGTTTTGTATTGTAAGAGACAATAAGAGAAAAGAGGCTCTGCAGCTGAGTGCACAAAGACCCATTGTAGAGAGAAGAGTTTGTAGCTAAGTGCACAGAATGGAACTATTGACCCTTCCCATTAATATAAACAACAGTTCTCGTGGACATAGCTCCCATCTTGGGGGTGAACCACGTAAATAAGTGTGTTATGTGATTGAATGAGCGTGATTGTGTATGCTTATGTTTGCATTTACATTCGTACTTGTGCTTATGTATGTTCATGCTTTTATATTTATTTTCACATGTATGGTGGATGAGAATAATATGTTAAGTATAGAACCTGTATGGTTGGATGTGCACGTAGTTCTAAGCATGTTGAATGTATGAGTTATTTGGGTAAACACTAAGTCAGCAATGTCTGTAATATGTGTGATTCCATATAAGCACAGTCCTAGAGTTGCATTGTTGTATTGCATTGTATCGTATAAGTTGTGAAGTGTGCAATCCAATATGTGTGTAGTAATCAGAAAGTATATGTGAAGTCAGGGGAAATTCACTCATGCCAATTTCATAATCGTGCATCAACTGATTGCAGAAACCTGCTTCTGTAATCCCCCATATCTTCGCCTCGGATGAGACCTCAACCTGTTCGCAGGTTGTTCCCGAAAGGGCCCATGGAGAAGTGGCATTGTTGTCCCCATAACTGCGCAAAACCTGGGTCAGTACAAGAAAGTTAAAGAATGAAGTAGCTAGCCAACAAATGGTTCTGTTGTCGCGCTTGAACTAGTGATGTGCTCTGATAATTGGAATCCCGAGAGGACAAAGATACAAAACTGGGTAACTAAGACAGAGAACGAGTTTGCGGAGAAAGAAAACAGGGATCCGCACTTGTCTATGGTAGAGTGGTTACAGAGATATATTTTCTCTGATATAAACGAAATTTTCTTCACATCCTTCAGCAACGAGCTACACGAGTGGATATCAAGGCTCATAGAGCGGAAAATTTGTTTTCAAGGTGGAGAACTACAGTGTGGACTCCATAACTGATTCAAAGACTTAAAGCAGTGGATAGCCCAATCTCAAGAGCAGTAGACTTATGGCTCGATAGCGTACTAGAAGGCTATGTTATAGAATTTGTTGTGGACACTTTGAAGTCTTATAGTGCAGCAGAGGTAGATTTCTTCAATGGATTCAGAGGTAAGTACCTGAACAATATCAGTCCATACATTAAAATTTTGTTAGCAGAGAAAGGTGTCTTACAAATTGAATAAGATTCCTAGAAATGTGAATCTGTAATGTTTAGTAATATAGACAGTGACACTGAGGAAAATATGTATACCTTACGAAGTGGTAAAAGATACAAGTATAGTACCGAGAAGAGGTCTAATGAACATGAACCTCGCACTTCTCTAGAGACTGAACTAGGAAGTAATAGGGACTTATATCAGGTTGAGACTGATAGTGAAACATATCCTAGTGTAACTACCTATTAACCTATTACTCTGTAGAAACCTCCAACTAACAACATAAATACTACTAACCCACAGAACAACAGTAGTAGTAACACCGCAGGAACAAGTACTCAGAACGTTCCCAGTAGCAATATTCCTAACACATCACATAACACTATGCCTCCTAGAAGAAGAATGACAAATGACATTAAGTTTCCTATATTCAAAGGAACTGGTCTGAGGACCGAGAGCAACATTGGTTTCTTTGTGAAGCCATATGGAATGTTAAACAAGTACACGATGATGCTATTAGACGAGCACAACTAGTTACAACATTCAGGGATAAATCCTTAACATGGTTTATGAAGTACTATGTTGGACAGAATAGTACACTAGTGGATATCAAACTTGCACTCATCAGAAAGTTTTAAAAACCTAAGCCAGAATCACAGTGTATCATAGAGCTAAAAGAAATTAAGAAAAAACCGAGTGAGACAGTATGGGAATTTGTCCAAAAGTTCAAAGCGTTGTTGGATCAAGTGAATTTTGACATAGCACCACAACAGCACCAAGAATGGTTCATAGCTGCATTGTTGCCACATATCAGGTTACCATTGATGCAACAGAAGGTTACTTCCCAAACAGAGGCCCTAAAAATTGCAATGAAGCTAGAGGCTTCACCTATAGGAGAGACTAGCGCAGGAATGGTTTAGATACAGACCCATCTAGCAAATTTGACATTATAACTGCAAGATACGAAGAAAGGAAAAGAAACTAGAGAAGAGGTTTGGTGTACAAAGTGGAAAGGAGGACACCCTAAAGAACATTTTCCTTTATTTAAGGATTACATCACTAGTGGAGCACCAAACCCATTAAATCAATAGCAAGGACCATGGTATGAGATTTGCCAATGTAGAGGACATTAGCCAGAATACTGTTACCTAATTCAAAAGTATGTGCAAACACCAAAGAACCTATACTGCACATTATGTAAGTCATTTGGCCATGATGATAGAAACTATAGAGTATATGACCTTATGATAGAAAGAAAACACGATGTCTATAGAGTTCAAGGGGAAACACAGAACAACAATGAAAATGCGCAGTATGATCAAGGCACGTACAAAGGACGTGGCGGATTCTAAGGAAGAGGATGAAACATTGGACAAGGACGAGGAAGAGTTAAGATTGTGTGTTATAACTGCGCTCAACCAGGACATATAGCTAGAGACTGCACGAACCCTTGCACTACTTGTAAATACTATAAATCATCTGAGCATGTCATTGAAGAATGCTCTGTTTTGCAAGCAAAAATGCAAGAGAGAATACCAGAAGCACAGAATCAGAACATACAAATGATTGCAGCTGAAAAACAAAATACAGATTGCAACATTAATGTTGTGACGCGAAGTGGAGAAACCACATGAGGAGATCGAAGAACTAAAGCTTCGACTTCTGAGAATCACCAAACTAGACAGAAGCCTACTGAAGGGGCTTGGATAAGGAAAGAAACTGGACAAACAATTGATTTCAACCTGAACAAAGAAAAAGAAGTCTTCATGGAAACAAGAGAAACCTTCAAAGATCCAAAACCTTTAAGTCCAAGCATCAAGTTGCGAAGTGAGACCGCAACTGTGATGGATATGCCAGCTTCGTATGATTGATCATGTAGTGCAACAGACTCGATGAGTCCTGTTGCGCAGCTTTTACAAAGTTGTATGAAGTTGTTAAAGCATGAAAATGCCTTTGCATAACTACAAATCCTATTGAGTCATTACGAGCAGCGTAATGTGGTAAACGAAGCACATAGAGTGGTTCATCATATTAAGAATCATAAAAGAACCGGAAGAGAAATGAAACTAACTACGCAAATTGAGGAATTTGAAATGGACAAGATTATCCTCGACTTAGGCTCAGAAGTGAATGTCTTGACAAAGAATACATGGGAACAAATGGGGAATCCAAAGTTATCATGGTCACCCATACAACTGAGGCTAGCCAATCAACAAAAGGTTCTACCCTTTGGGATATTATCAAGTGTCCTTGTCTACATCAATGGAGTGCGAAGTCAAGCAGACTTCGAGGTTATTGAGATTATAAATGATAGTAATCCATATCCTACATTATTGGGGATAGATGGGGCAATTGATAACCTCGCAATTATCAACTTGAAAAAGAAGCAAATGATATTTGAAGGAACAGATATCAGGGTCACCGCACCTTTAGACCCTACACAAGGGCCTCGATACACTGAACCAATAAGAGAAGAATGCAGAGCTCAAGATATGTATCATATTTACAAGATGACAGTGAATCAGGCAAATTACGTCAACCCAACTGATGATCGAACATTGAGTTGGCGATGTGACAGTTCTTGCATATGAGAATCAGATGCAGGACTAGAGAACTGGCAGAGCAGAATGCACGAAGTATCTGCAAAGAGATGAGTGCAGCTCACTAAATCACTGCGCTGGATTAGAACAGAGGTAAGTACAATCCCTACTTATGATGGTTTGAGTAATATTCATGCATTTTTTCAAGAGTATCTTATATCAGTTTCAGATGAACATAAGTTAACAGCATTGGATATAGCACTGTGCGCCACACCTGCTAGATGGTGGGCTGCACATAAGCAGAATCTAACACATGGGAAGAATGTAAGCGCATGATGAAGATCATATTTCTGGAAGAAACTGAACTTGTACAAGAGAAATATAATGGACAAACTGATCCTAGATATCACATAGACCTTTGCACGAAAGCATGGACACATGTACCACAACCATAATGGGTCCATTGGTTTGTGCACACACTGGAGCAAATTCTGAAGAACTGGTACACAAAAACAGAACTTCGCAGAGGAACAATAGAATGGTCCATCATGGCTCAGAACTTCCAAGCAACTTTCAGTTTTGAGGATGGTTGTCCAAGTATAAATGAGGCATTGCAGACCATCAAAAAGAAGGTATTGAATGACACACTAGAACCTGTGTATCAACAACCAAAATGAGAAAGACGGCTAGAGCATGCCCTGGAATGTTATAACTTCGCATTAGACGACGAATAAGAAGAGGAAAGCGAAGATGAGGATCTGTGCAATGTTAACATACCTGAGTTAGAAGGAGAATGCGAAGTAGAAGGTCCGCCATTGGAAATTCCAGATTTAAGCAATCCTATGAAAACTCAAAAAGTGAACATTGGAACTGTTGAAGAATCGAAGTTCGCTTCTATAAGTGATTACTGGGATGAGGAGACGTTTGCGCGGATAGCAGATTTACTCCGCGAATATGAAGACTTATTTCCTACAAAGTTTTCCGAAATGAAAGGCATTTTGGGCAACTTGGGAGTCATGAAAATACCTCTCAAGATGGATGCGAAGCCCATTAAGCAAAGACCTTATCGACTTAATACAATATACAAAGAAAGGGTAAAGGAAGAGCTCGATAAGATGCTTGACGCAGGAATCATTGAACCTGTAGAAGAGTCAGAATGGATAAGTCCCATGGTTATCCAGGAAACGAAAACTAAGGGAGAAATTAGGATCTGTGTAGATCTCAGGAAGCTGAACAATGCACCGCTGCACGATCCATTTCCTACTCCATTCACAGATGAAGTGATAAACAATGTTGGAGGGAATGAGGCATACTCTTTCACTGATGGATTTTCTGGATATCATCATATCATAATTGATACAAGAGACGGGCACAAAACTACATTTGCCACTGAATGGGGCTCATTTCAGTACACAGTTATGGCCTTTGGTTTGAAGAACGCACTTACTATTTTCTCAAGAGTAGTTGTTGTTGCATTCAAAGCTTTCATCCATAAATTTTTAGAAGTATATTTTGATGATTGGACAGTATTTGGGTTATTAAATAACCATTATGCCAGCTTAAGACTGATGTTAGAGAAGTGTAGACAACATTATCTCTCCCTCAATTTGAAGAAAAGCATCTTCTGTGTGCCCTATGGAATTCTGCTGGGACACATTGTTTGTAAACAAGGACTCATGGTTAACCCAGCTAAAATCGCAATTATTGTGAATTTTCCAGCACCTAATTTAGTAAATCAACTACGCACTACATTGGGACACACAGGATACTACAGGAAGTTCATCAAAGGATATGCGCAGATCACTGCGCTTATGTAAAAATTGTTGAAGAAAGAAGCGAAGTTCATTTGGACTAAGGACTGTCAGAAAGTATTAGATACATTGAAAGAAAGGATGGTAACTGCACCTATCTTAGTTTTTTCCCAGATTGGAGTAAACCATTCCATGTGCATGTCGATGCTTCATCCATCGCACTTGGCATTGTGCTAGCTCAGCCAGGTGAGGGAGGCATTGACCATCCTATTGCATTCTCAAGCAGTAAGTTGTCCTCCGCATAAAATAATTATACCACAACAGAAAGAGAAGGTTTAGCCATGGTGTACGCACTCGACACTATTTGTTGGGTGCGCACTTTTGTATGTTTACTGACCATTCGGATTTGAAATATCTGGTCAACAAACTAGTTTTAGGGGGAGGAATCTGTAGATGGTTATCACTCTTTCAAGAGTATGATTTTGAAATCGTTGTTAATCCAGGAAGGTTGAACTCAGGACCTGACCACCTTTCCATAATTGAATCAGGCGAAGAACCTAGCAACCTAGAAGATAGTTTGCCAAATGTGCAGTTGTTTGCTCTTCAGATAGAAGATGACTATTATAAGGATATTGTGGAATTCCTGACCACTAGGTTGGCACCTACAAAGTTTATTACGGAGCAAAAGAAACAACTGGTAGTAAATGCAGCAGACTTCACCATAATTGCAGGACAATTATACAAGCTAGGACCGGATGAAGGACTGCATAGATGTGTGCTAGAACACGAGAAATCATTGATACTTTTTGAAGCACATTCAGGGGTGTCTGGAGGCCACTACACAGGAAGAGCCACTACGCAGAAAATTTTAAGAGCAGGGCTATGGTGGCCTACACTCCACAAGGATTCAAAGGATCATTGTCGTAGTTGCGATGTTTTCCAAAGAAGAGGGAAACCATCTCGCAGAGACGAGATGCCATTGAGGCCACAATTGAAATTGCAAGCCTTTGATAAATGGGCTATTTATTTTGTGGGACCCATCAACCCACTAGGAAAGCGAACTGGTTCGAGATACATTATTACAGCTACAAACTATCTAACCAAATGGGCAGAGGCAAAACCAGTAAAGGACTGTAGCGCAGTTACTACCGCTTAGTTCATTTTTGAAAACATTCTCACAAGGTTTGGATGTCCAAAGATCCTAATGAGCGATCAAGGAACTCACTTCTTGAATAGAACTATTGAAGCCCTGACTGAGGAATTTCATATTTTCCATCAAAAGACCACACAATATCATCCACAGGCCAATGGCACTGTTGAAGCTTTTAACAAAGTGTTGGAAAATGCGCTGACTAAGGTATGTAATACAAAGAGGGATGATTGGGATCTGTGAATACCAGCTGTATTATGGGCATACAGGACAACTTGTAAGAAGTTGACAAGCCACGCACCTTTCAGATTAGCATATGGACAAGAAGTTGTGATGCCAATGGAATACATAGTACCAAGTTTGAGAATTGCAGCTTTCACAGGCATGGCAGATGATGAGACAATGGAAGAAAGGATACTGCACTTGGTTGGCTTAGAAGAAGATCGCTTCATTGCAGGATTTCACCAACAAGTACAGAAAGACAGAGAAAAAGCATGGCATGATCGCCACATCAAGCATAAATCCATTCAGGTAGAAGATCTTGTTCTCCTCTATGACAGTAAATTCATGAAATTTCCAGGAAAATTTAAGATGCATTGGCTAGGGGCATATGTTGTCAAGCATGTTACTAATGGTGGCGCAGTTGAACTAGCCACATTAGCGGGAAAAAACCTACTAGGTCCTATTAACAGAAGTAGACTAAAACCCTACAGGGATAGTCCTACTTCGCTAGACCCTTATTGGTCAGAAACGAAGAAAATTTGAAGTGTCAAGTATAGTTGTAATTGGACATTGAAATTTGCACAGAGTCTGTACACAATTTGTTGAAATGCGAAGTCACATAAGATGCGAAGTGCACATTGGAAGTTGTGATGCAAAGTGCACATTGGAAGCTGTGATGTGAAGTGCACGTTGGAAGCTGTGATGAAAAGTGCACATTGGAAGCTTTGAAGCGAAGTATGCATAAGAAGCACAAAGGAGAAGTGAAATATGAAGGAGCACAAGTGCACAGAGGAACTTCATAAAAAAAAAATTGTCTAAGTCGTGAGCACAGTTCAAAGAAACTAGCTGTTAAAATGTCGGTAGGAAAAATAGCCGTTATACAATGTTTTTGTCGACGGCCTCTTTTGCATATAATGCAAATTTAGTTGTTTTTTATGCATTCAATGAAGGAAAGGACCAGGATCCTTGGCAGATTGGGCCAACGGTTACAAAATTTAATGTCTATCTAGCCGTTTGTGTGCACCTCAAGGTTAACTGTGCCTATAAATAGCGCTAAGACCAGACTCGCAAGCTTTACCATAAGTTTTCATTTTTCTGTAAGAACAGTTTCAGCTCTTACCAGTGAGTGAACAAGCAATCTCGAGAGCATACAGACCGATTTCCAAGTGAATGTCTGATCAATATACAGTTGAACAGGTTTTGAAGGACTTTAAATGCTTTGGGCTATAGGGGTTGATGAAAACGCCCGTTAAGAAGGTTGTTCCAGAAAGAGGTTCGGGGTCAAGAAGCTCGTCATGCCACACACCATCCATGCAGCGAAAGGATAAGAAACCGCTTAAGGATCCTGAGAAGCCGAATTCGGGAGGAATTTCAAGGCCTGGACCGCCATTACCACCAAGGGATAGCCCAATCTACCTCGCGCATGAGTATATCCCACCTAGAAGGCTTGATGCACCAGTGGTTCACCTATATAAGAATGCACAGTATGACATCCCTTTACTGTCAATTTCCATCCATGTGGCTAAAGAGAACTTACTCGGCAAGATACCATTCTATAAGTTCACGGACCATGATCTCTTAGAGGGGAAGGACCCTAAAGAGCCAAAATATTCTCAGTTCCAAGCTGGCCAGTATATGTGTCGAAAGGAGGATGAGAAATAAGGAAAACCTATCATCATCGCGCAGGATTGGCTCAAGTTGTTGCTGCCATTTGGTTTGTTGCATCTCCTATGTATACCCAATTTTGACTGAAGTGCCGAGTGTAATGCGGTGGTGCACACTTTGATGTCGTGCACGCACCAGGGCTATCTGTGGCTCGACCGCAGGATCAATATCAACGTCGACCTAATCTACATAATCACTCATCTCAGCAAGCGAGGTGATGATGTTGCAGCAAATTTCATAGGAGTTAGCCAAGCGTATGAAGGAAGAATTCAAATTAGTTAAGGGGAACCGTGGCTATGTCGTAGATGGAATTGAAGACACAGCTACATGGTTCACCGTCCAGCTGCTAGCAAACAAAATTTTAAGGAAGTGCAGACCAGCAGAGGTGCCATCTGTAGAAGTTGTCCTCACTGCGAAGGCCAAGGATGGACACCCATACAATTGGGCGGGCTATTTACTGAATGTGTTCCTGGATGATGTCCGCGAAACTCAGGAGACTGGAAGCACATTTCATTACACTTGGATGCTTATACTAATTGCTTTTGTAGGCTGGAAGGAGACACTGTACCAGAACAACCTTCCAATGATAATGGGAGATTGCCAAGCGGAAAAATATGCCAACATGTGGGAAAATGCGCGGCCTGAAAGACAATGTGTAAACAATGAACATATGCACACTTATTACGGGCAATTCTGCAATGTAATACGGCGCACTCCGTGCATCACAAAGGATGTGACAACCATGTATCTCCAAAATATGTTATTCAAGGCTGACTTACACTCTATCTATATTCATCCAAGGGACGAGAAGCAGAACCCAGAGTGGTTCCCGATGGATTACCAGTTGGATCCGTAGAGGATTGACCTCACCATGGAAGACTGGCCAGCAGAGTGGAAGGTCAATGCACCACTAGAAATCCATACCACATCGGATGAAATTAAATCTAAGGATCCACCCGATGAAGAGGAAACAGGAAAAGACACTACTGAAGTACAAACAGGGGAAAAGAGAAAGGACCCTGAAAGTTCGACATGAGAAAAAGGGCACAGAAAGAAGCATAAGGCGACCAAGACTCCACCAAAGACATAGCTACATGATGACGACTACGACTGTATTGCCCTGCGCATAGGTGAGCATCTAGAGGAGGAAATCACTATAAATGACAGCAATAATGAAGAATCCCAAGCGCTGCTGAACTAGAATCTCGAAGAGCTCAAGACTATGGTTGCGAAGATAGAACAAGTCTAGCAGGACTTGGTTAGAGAATCTGACTCTGAAGGCATGATGGGTGAATCTAGCCAACGAAAGAGAAGGCCACTTGCCTTGACAACGAAACCTCGCCTAGTCAGAATGCAGCTAATCAACATCATTTTCTGGAATGATGATCTAACTGAAGGTGCGAAGAGGTTGGAGCACCTTGACATTAACATTGGCATGATACCTCTTGAGGGGACGCACAATCTACATCTGCAGGTTGTAGAAGAGATAAGAGATAGAGACATAATCTCTTATAATCAGAACTTACACCTAGAAGAGAGCTACAAAGAGCTGACAGAGGTATGTGCGTAGAAAACAAGATAACTAGCCAAGGCGCAAGAGAAGTGAAGAAGGCTGGAAGAGACAATTGCTACGGTATGCGCACAGATACCGGAATGTGAAGCATAGATGGAGTTAGAAGATACAATAGTTCAGATTGGCAAGGTGGTAAGCAATATTAAAGAAGAGATGGCGGATATGGAGATCGCCCACAAGGAAGAGGTTGCTAACCTCACAACTCAAAAGCCACCTAGTACCCCGCCAGGTATGGGAGAGGCAAGAATCACAGCACTTGGGGGTTCAGCAGAGAATATCTCTGCCGAAATAGAAAAATGCCAAGACTTGCTGGAAGAAGCTACTAAGGTATGGGCTACACTACAGGAGGATCCTGCCCTGCAGCAAATTCAGGATGACTTTCATCAACGGCAGGCGGAGCTGGAATCTGTGAATGCAGCCATGATAACCTTGAATCCTAGGGAGAAAATCCAGAAGTTCACAGAAGTAAAGGACTTGACGAGAGAACTGAAATTTCTGAGGGACAAGGAGGCTAATACTGCAGCAAGGTTACAGCCAATGCAGGAAGAGGCGCTTTCCCTCACTGATGAAATCGAAGAAAAATTATAGGAACTCTGCACCACGAAGAAGATGGTAAAGTAGTATGCTTAGGAAGACGTCTCAGAGGAGATGTTGGAAACTGTTAAGGACTTCGAGCAAGAACCAAAGGAAGTAGTTGTGAAGCTAAGCACAACTCTTCAGGAATTCACTGGAAAATTGAGTCCTCTAGAGGACACGCAGCCGAACCCAAGTGGATCAGAAATGATCCACATGTAAGTGTTAGGGGCCTGCAAGTGTAAGTGTTTTTGGAAAAGCAAAGTCCAAGCATGGCGTGGTTTTGCTAATGCATAGCGCCAGCGCAGAAGTTATTTTTGGTAGTGAAGTAAAAGCGAAGCGAGGTCCAGCAATGACCTATTTTGGGTAAGCCCCTCCACAGAATCCGGGGAGCAGGGTGAGGAGCAGCGCAGAATTGGAGGAAAGTGACCTGTCACCTTAGTACAAACATTACTGAGACAGCTAAGGCGGCTAAACCGTTAGAAGCAGAACGGTGGACTGATAGTGATAGATGAAGCAGAGTGGCGGAAAGGGACGTGCCAGAGTGCAGTCAGAACCGCGTAATCAAGATTTCGACTGTCAGAAGAGGCGTCAAAACCAGGAGCAGTGCAGAAAGGCAGTCGAAGGCAAGTGAAGTAGCTGTGGACTACGACAAGCTAGGTTAGTGGGGTAACCGCGCCATTTTGGGGGGATTTTTGGTACTGTAAGGTTTTTGGCCCACAATCATTGTAAAGACGTGACCTTCGGGAATGATCTATAAAGAGGGAAATTTTGTAAGGGAAGGGTTGGTCTTCATTGGTCATTATTGATCTTATGTTGGTCATTTTTGGTCTCATTTTTGTATTGTAAGAGACAAGAAGAGAAAAGAGGCTCCACAACTGAGTGCGCAGAGACCCATTGTAGAGATAAGAGTCTGCAGTTGAGTGCACAAACTGGAACTGTTGACCCTTCCCATTAATATAAACAACAGTTCCCATGGACGTAGCTCCCATCCTGGGGGTGAACCACATAAATAAGCATGTTATGTGATTGAATGAGCGTGATTGTGTATGCTTATGTTTGTGTTTACATTCATACTTGTGCTTATGTGTGTTCGTGTTTTTATATGTATTTTCACATGTATGGTGGATGAGAATAATATGTTAAGTATAGAACCTGTATGGCTGGATGTGCAAATAGTTTTGAGCATGTTGAATGTATGAGTTATTTGGGTAAACACTAAGTCAGCAAAGTCTGTAATATGTGCAATTCCATAGAAGCACAATCCTGGAGCTGCGCTATTGTATTGCATTGTATCGTATTAGTTGTGAAGTGCACAGTCCCATATGTGCGCAGTAATCACAAAGTATATGCGAAGTTGGGGGAACTTCGCTCATGCCAATTTCATAACCGCGCATCACCTAATTGCAGAAACCTGCTTCTGTAATCCCCCATAACTTTGCCTCGAGTGAGACCTCAGCCTGTTCGCAGGTTGTTTCCGAAAGGGTCGCTGGAGAAGTGGCATTGTCGGCCCCATAACTGTACAGAACCTGGGTCAGTACAAGAAATTTAAAGAATGAATTAGCTAGCCAACACATATCTCCATTTCGACGATTTACTCCTCTGACTTCCGCACTCCGCATCCACGATGCGGGAGTCGAAAAGCTGGAGCACCAAACACACGACGTCGAGGAAACGTGTCCCTGATTTCCGCATTCCGCAGTGTGGGAGTCGGAAGGTCGGAATGCCAAAATACCTGGTGTTTGAAGAAAATGCACCCCTGACTTCCTCATTCTGCATTGCAGATTCGAAAAGTCAAAAGCTGGTCATACCCCTGTGACCACCAAATTCTCAGGCTGATAACTTCTTCATCGTGAGTCCATTTTTGGAAAACTAGGTATCATTGGAAAGCTCTTGGTAAGCTCTATGAAACTGTGTGATATCCTGCCACACCTGAGGACTCTGACCTTGCCACATTTCCAACCAAAAATCTTCCCCTAACTCCATTAATGTCTCTTTGTCCCACTGTCAAGAGCCCTGGGATTACCCTATCAAGGCCCCTCCCTTCATCTGACCATAGAGGGGGCATGAGCACATCAGGGGGGTATTTAATTCATCCCCCAAGCTCATATGATGAAGTGCAAACCTTTTAAGGATATGTGCAATGCATAGTAAACATACATAGTGGGATTAAATCTAATGAATGCATCTACAACATACAGGGTTAACAACATATTTTACATAAGCAAAATGATGAAACCAACAACAAATGCACCAGCCTCATACTTAGAATTATACACAGATTTCCTATTGATTAAATCCATGTGATCATTTCATTCAATTTGACTTGAAATAACAATTCACACCACATAGGAAATAACATCATTTGAGACCACAAAGAACACTTATCTTTTGAGATGAAGTTGTCCAAGCAATTTTCTATGGGAGAGCAACGTTCCACCCAACCATAGATATTTGTCCATCCTATATTCTTTCAGTTGAAAGACCACCCCCGAGCTGGGTTGTGTATCCACTAAGGAGGAACTAAACTAGCTCACGCACAGCCATGGCTTCACACAACAGACATGCTAAGCCAACACACATTTGATTTTATCAAGCATTTAAGGAACAATGGAGGAGGATGTTAAGCCAGTGAGCTCAACCTCGGAGCTACAGGCCTCTCAATTCACACTCAGACAGTCTTGGAACCCACAATACCTACCACACCCAACCCAAGGAAGGCCCCCTTCTCTGCTGCACAGTCCCTCAGGTGACCCTTCCCTCCAGTGATCTTCAAGGTGGGCATAGAAAGGTCCAAGCTGCAGATTCCTTGAGACTATGGCCTTCACTATTTTTATCAATCAACCCTACCTTCTGTCATATTCTTCTCTGTCATTTCCACTTAGATTTTCTCAATTTATATGGCCAAAACGACTCTATCCCACAGTTGGGTTCTTGGCTATAAACACAGGGTTTTCTCACAGGTTTCTGAGCATTTCACATGATGCAAATTTTCCCTAGAGTTCGGGCTGATGGATCCCCTACTAGATTGATCTTCCCACATGAATTTTTGGGTGGATTCAACACTCTGAATCAGGGTTTTTCTCTGAATCGTGATTTCCTTCTTCCCTTCACTGATCGGCTCTTTGTTCTCCTTCCAACTCGGGTTGTTCCTCCATCCTGGAATGGATATCAAGGAATACGAATTCCTAGGAGTAGAGTGACTTGTGGATCAAGGCAAACAGAGCCCCATACCCTACCATCTGAATTTTTGGGGTTTCCCACACTCCATCGACCTCATGAACAGTTTCTTCAACCACCTTCTGCATTAGAATTAAATGTCAGCAAGGAAGGTCAAAGGGGTTCTAAAGATGACATTTCGCAGTCTGTGGTCCAATCCCACAACCCCCTCATCTCTCCCTAGTTGAAACACATGGCCCTCTCTTATTAGTTCCCTCCATAGACATTTTCTTTGGTATTTTATTGCAATATTAACATTTACAATGTCCCATGGCTTAATAGAACATGGATAACATAATATCTACTACTTTCCTTTTACATAAAAACCAAGCATCCACTAGCGGGGCCTTGGATTTGAGCTCCATGCTAGGAAAACATACATTGCATGTATACAATATTTAAATTTGAAAGCCAAATATGTCCTAAGAGTCAAAATGGGGATGTTTCCCTCCCCCTTAAAACAACACCGTCCTCGATGTTCTCAAAACTGAACAAAAATGGGAATGCCTCTCTCATGGCATCCTCCATCTCCCATGTAGCCTCATCGGGACTAAGTTGCTTCCATTGCACCTTCACATGTCCGATAGCTCGGTTCCAGAGCAATGTGACCTTCTTATCGAGGATGCGCATAGGCTCCACTTGGAACTCTCCCTCGGGTTCCACCTGTATCACATTCCAATCAATTATCTGATTAGGATCATGTACATATTTCTTAAGCAAAGAAACATGGAAAACATTATGAGCTCTCATGTTAGAAGGAAATGCAATTCTATATGCAACTGGTCCTATCCTATCAAGGAATTCAACTGGCCCACAATATCTTGGTGCCAACTTGACACAACTCCCCAACTTTAGGGAAATTTTCCTTGGTTTCACTCTCAAATAAACATGATCCCCAATCTCAAATTCCTTATGCACTCTTTTGAAATCTGCATAACTCTTTTTCATGTCCCGAGCTTCCTTTAAATTCTTCCTATTTTTAACAATTTCCTATTCCATTTCCTTGATCATCTCTGGCCCAAGCACTACCCTATTCACCGAACTATCCCAATTCACTGGAGTCCTGCATCCTTTGCCATATAATATCTCAAAAGGACTCATCCCCAATGATGCTCGATGTCCATTATTGTATGCAAATTCTACCAAGTGTAGGTAGTCCTCCCACTTGGATGGTTTATCTATCACATACATTCTCGGCATGTCTTCAAGAACTTGATTCACCCTCTCATTTTGACCATCTGTTTGAGGATGATATGTTGTACTAAAATTCAGCTGAGTTCCCAATTCCTGAAATAGTCCCTCCCAAAAATTTGATGTGAACTTTACATCTCGATATGAAATTATTACTTTGGGAAACCCATGCAATATGAATATATCCTTCATGAAAATATTGGCTATGTCACTTGTATTATGAGTGGACTTGACTGGAATAAAGTGAGCTACCTTTGATATCTTTTCCACCACTACCATAATTGAATCATGCTTCCTCACTGTCATTGGAAAACCTATTATAAAATCCATATAAATTACTTCCCACTTCCATTCTGGAATTGGAAAAGGCTGCAATAATCCCGTTGGATGTTGATGTTCTGCCTTGACTTGTTGGCATTTTTGACACCTAGAAATGTATCCTGCTATGTCCTTCTTCATCCCATGCCAAAAGTATTGCTTTCTTGCTGCTGTTATTGTCTTTTGATATCTTGGATGTCCAGAGTATGGCATTTGATGTATTTCATCCATCACTAGCTTCTTTAAATATGCACAATTTGGAATATACAATCTAGTACCTTGATACAGGAGAATATCATCTTCATCAAGCTAATATCCTGCACACCTTTCATCTATATTTCCCTACTGCAAATTTGGTTTAATTTGAAGGTAAGTTCCATCACTGGTTTGGGATTCAAGAACTCTTGCCTTCAAATCTGATTGGCACACACTTAATGCTACAACATGAAATTTTCTGCTGAGAGCATTTGCAACTTTATTCTCTTTCCATTTTACATGCTTAATTTCAAAATCAAATTCATAAAGAAAATCCATCCACCTAGCTTGTCGAGCATTCAAGTTTGTCTGGTCAAACAAATACTTCAAGCTCATGTGGTTTGTCCCAAGCTCGAAACTTCTTCCCAACAAATAATGTCTCCACATCTTGAGAGCATGTACTATGGCTGCTAGTTCTAAATCATGTGTGGCATAATTATTTTCATGCTCTTTTAGTTTCCTTGACTCATATAAAATCACAAATCCTTCTTGCATGAGCACTTCACCTAGCCCTTCAATGCAAGCATATGTGCACACTACAAAATCCTTCCCTGGACTCCTGCAATCTTCAAAACAGGAGTGTTGGTAAGCAACTTCTTTAACTTCTGAAAGCTTCTCTCACATTTTTCAGACCATACAAATTTAACATTCTTCCTCTGCAATGATTTAATTAGATGATCTATCTTGAAGAACCCTTCAATGAACCTTATATAATATCCTAGAACACCCATAAAATATCTAACATCTGAAGCATTCTTTGGAGGAGGCCAATCCATTATGGCTTCAATATTTTATGGATCCACTGCAATTCCCTCTTTTGAGATGACATGACCCAAATATTGTACCTTCCTTTGATAGAAATCACACTTTCTCATCTTTGCATACAGTTAGTGTTCTCTAATAACTTGCAGCACCATTCTTAGATGTTCGTTGTAATGTACCCACCTGTTGACCGGGAGGGAAGATGATAACCATATGTGGGGCTTTCTCATTCTATCAGCCCATTCATTAGAATGATATGAGTAAAGCATTTGTGTGCAGATGTAAAACTAATCAACTATGCACAACGGAATTTAACTTAACCACACACATTACTCATACATACAACATATCAACAGTCATCAAATTAATACATGATAGAAGTAAATACATAGATAGAAAAACACTTATCTCCATTTTGCAATTGTCCCAAACAACTAGCTATGTTGCTGCAACATTCCACCCAACCATAGGCCAGTTGTGTTCATCAATCTCTCAACACAACTGCCACTCCCGAGCTGGGAATGATTCCTTCAAGGAAAAGGGGACATTCACTCTCTCACAACCAATTAATCATTCCATCTGAGCCAAGCCAGTCCATAGCTGGGTTTATCAGGCTACAATTGAACCCTAGATGATTGCACTCAAGCTCAAGCCCAAGCCATGGATACCCATACCCATACTCAACATACTCTTCTCTCACACAGTAAGCACCAACAGGGGGCAAGGGTACACATTTTAAACAATGGGATTTACAAATAAGATGGCCATGGGTTTTCCCAAAAACGTTCCCAACCAAAAACGGATTGTGGGATGGGGCAACAACCACAGGGAGGAAAAACGATTTCTTCCCCAAATATCTCAGCCTTCAACAGCCCAAAACGGTCTCTATTGAACCCCCGTTCGATTTCCCCTTCTTCCCCACTGGTATACAACACAAAAACGCCCTTCTCTACTGGGAGAATGAAGAAAAACGCAGCAAACATGCCTGGAAAACGCCCAGGTAGCTCTAAACTCGCGAGGGAGAAAGAATGATGGTTGCATAATGTCTTGGGGGAGAAATTCATGGCTCTTTTCTTGCCCAACCTGAGTTCATTTAATTATTTCCTCTTGTTGACATAATACCTAGCTGATAGGTATTTTTCCTTGAAATACTTGTTAAATCTCTCCCAGTAGATCCTCCTTTCACTGATCCCTTTCACTTGCATGAGGTGCTCCCACCAAATTGAAGCCCTTCCATTTAGATTGTAAATGGAAATTCTGGCCTTTTCATTTTTTGAGTAGTCATGAATTATGAAATATTTCTTCATCCCAAGAAGCCAAGCCTTTGCCTCTTGGCCAGTCTTATATTCTCCATCAAATGTGGGATTCCCTGCCTTCCTAAATTCTCCCTGTGGAATTCCTTTGGATCTATTTCTTCCTTCAAACCTGCTAGAAGTATGCCTTGGACTTCTACGAGGGCCTCTTGAGTCACACGACCTACTGGAAGATGATCTTGAGGAGGGCGTGCTGCACTCTTTTCTCACCGAAATCTTTCTTGGGATTGGAGTCCTCTTCCTAGAACGGCCTATAGAGCAACTTTCTGCACCCCTTCCTTCTTTACCTACATTGCTTGGGTTGGACCCAAGGTTTACCCTCTACTGCATATCAGTGAGGCTCTGCAAAATAGCAGCATTGAGCTGATTTTGTTCTTCTTGGCCCTTCATCAACCTTTCATTAAATCTTATCATGGTTTCAACCAAATTTTGAGGAGTTATTTGCTCCCTTCTCCCATTGGATTCAATCTCCGCATGATCCGCTTCCACATTTTCTCCTAGCACATATTCATCATGCTCGTAAGGATCTTGAGCATCATTCATAGTCACCATTTTCCTTTGGAGATTCCTTTCCCCTACCTGTTTCTTTCTGCTACACTTTTCAAATGCTATCAGCTGCAACATTGTGCATTATAGAGACGTTTATTAGACATATTAAGAACACATATGAAATATCACCACTATAGTGCTCTGGAGGTTCCAAAATTAATTGATTGTCAATGAAATGTTTCTTTCTGCTACACTTTTCAAATGCTATCAGCTGCAACATTGTGCATTATAGAGACGTTTATTAGACATATTAAGAACACATATGAAATATCACCACTACAGTGCTCTGGAGGTTCCAAAATTAATTGATTATCAGTGAAATGAAGTTATTGTCAGTTAATTTATCATGAAGGGCACATCAGTGAGTTTTGCATGCAAATCAGGTTAGATCGGGCTCATTTGATCACATTCAGTTGCAATCGGAGCTCAAACCCCCCACTAGAGTTAGGTACTCAGGTGGACTGAACCAGATCACTGAGTTAGATCCTAAAATATAGGGAACTAATTCTCGATGGCCTAAAATCATGCATGCAGGGCACATCAAGTGGCTAATGGTTCGTAGATGACATCTGCACACCACTAGGGGGCCAACGACATCATCCAATACTAGGGAAAGTGAAATAATTCTAAGGTAGACACGGTTGGAGTATTAATTATCCTAACACCCCCCCTTAATCCAAACTTAGACATCCTAGGCCCTGGTTATTGATACCAAAGGTCACCCATACAATCAATAATAAAAAATAATTGTTCATGAAACTAAGGAAATGGGGAAAACCTCATGGGAAAAAAAACCCTAAAAAATGAACAGCACGAAACTCAAACAGCCTTCACACCAAGTAGAGATTTGAGATAGGAAAATCTCTTCTGAGGGAAAAAATGCGTAAAAATGTTTGCAATCATCTCCTCTATAGGACAATAATGCATTGAGATGGTCCTGTTGTGAACTAGTTCCTTGATGTAGTGCATGTGAACCTCAATATGTTTGGTTCTTTGTTTCTGTACTGAGCCACTGGAGATATTTATGGCACTTTGTTTATCACAAAAAAGGTCTATTGAAGGAGAAGTGTGAATGCCAAACTCTATCAAGATCCCTTGTAACCAAACTACCTCAATAGCTGCATTCACAACCCCTTTGTACTATGCTTCTGCTGAAGAGACTGCAAGTGATACTTGTTTCTTGCTTGAACAACATATTGGTCTTGATCCCAACATGAACACGTATCATGAAGTAAATTTCATGTCATTGTTGTCTCCTACCCAGTTTGAGTCAATAAAACCAACGAGATCTAACTAAGCACCAATAGAATAATGAATCCCAAACTCTCTCGTACCCTGCACATAGTGCAAGATTCTCTTTGATGCCTTCCAATGCAACTCATGTGGATCCTACATGTACCTTTCCACCGTACCTAGAGCATAAGACAGATCTGGTCTCGAATGTGTCAAGTACAATAAGCTACCAATCAACTGCATGTACAAAGTGTTGTCAACCAAAGGAGTAGAACCACCTTCTTCCAATCTGATGCCAGATAGGAAGGGAAAAGTTGTTGCTTTGCAATCAGTCATGTGGAATTTTTGAGCAAGTCAGATGCATATCTAGACTGTTAAATCATGATCCCTAAAGTATTTTGAGTTACTTCATGGCCAATAAATTGTTTCAACAACCCTATATCTCTCATGGAGAAGGCTTTGCTCAAAGAAGACTTGATTTTCTTCAACCTAGTAGATGAACCATCGGTGATGAGAAAGTCATCCACATACAATACAATCAATAGTAGGCAACCTCCCTTCTACTACATGTAGACATTGCAGTCAGATCTGCATCTTTCGAACTTCTGTGACAATATGAAAGAATCCATTTTGGCATACCATGCCCTAGGGTCTTGCTTGATCCCATACAATGATCTCCTTAGTCTGCATAACAAGGATGGATCATCAGTGTACCCCTCAAGTTGTTTCATATAGATCTCTTCTTCTAAGTCACACATCAGAAGCAAGTTTTGTTTTGTAGATCCACTTGCACTGAACTAGATTTCTCCCTATGGGAAGAGAGACAATATCTGATGTGTCATTGTTCTGCAGTGACTCATATTCTTCATACATGGTAGCTTTCCATCTTGGATCATGGAAATCCTCTTTGAAGTACTTTGGATCAGACCCTACCATCATGTAGCACCTCTTAGGGAGAAGTGGATTTGTATGACATAGTGCAAGGTTTGCATCTTGGTACTAAGATTTGTTTCTCCTATGGTCAGATGGATCACTAGCTATGTTCCTAGTAGCTTCAAAAACTTTGTCAGCCCATTTTGGCCTTGGATTGGGAACAGGTGATGGATCTAGATCTGGGTCTGGATCTTCATACCCAACATCAAGATTTGATTCAAATTGGTCCTCATATTCGGAATATGAATATGGATCATCAAAAGAGACATCATTATGATCTTCAATAGGTTTGAATGGAGTAGGAAGAGTGTATGGAAACAAATGTGAGAACTCATATGACTTTGAAACATGGTTTAAAACACCTTTCACTATTAGCTTCCTAGATTAGATCTCTGCAATCTCAATAGTGTCAGGTCCAAAAGCAACTTTCTTCAGTGAACCTATGTGTGTCATTTGATAAACATATAACAAGTTTGCTACCAAGGAAGGCACATACATAACATTTTTGAACTTTCCATGCTCCAATTGTATTGTGCCCTTCCCTTCAGTAGAGATCTTTGAATTATCTCCCATGTGAATCCTAGGACCATTAGTGAGATCTAGAGAAGAAAATGATTCTTTAGATGCAACCATGTGGTTGGAGGCTCCAGAATCAATGAGGAAGTCTTGTGATTGTGAGAATCCATCCTTCAGTGCATGGAATCTCTCATGAGGAATATGTCTCACTTCCAGAATCAGTCTTCCTTGCGTCTTCTGGGAGGGAAATGTTGTGTTCTTCAAGAAGTTTGGTCATTTGATCTATATTCTTCTTCATGCATGAACTCTCTATATGGTTTCCTTTCTTGCAATAGGTACACATGGTCTTCTCAAACCTCTTTTGCTTATCCTTCTTGGATCTAGAGTCTCCTTCTGATGGATTAGGTTTCTCCTTTGATTTGGATTCAAATTGGTTCTTGTCCTTTCCCTTTTGCTTCCCTTTGGCATTCACACTTTTTGACTCTCCATCCATAAGATCTTGATTCTTGGAGGCTTTCAGGGCTCCCATTTGAATCATTTTTTCTTGTTCTTGGATGAGAGATTTAGTGAATCCATATAAAGAAGGAATTTTCCAATTTGGGATTGACAATCTCCTAGAGTGAAAGGTAGAGACAAATATTGGAAATTCAAGACCAAGCTTGATTAGGATGGATAGCACCAACTGCTCACCCTTCTTGTCAGTTCCACATTATTTTCACTACATAACCAAGGACTTGAATTTTGAAAAGAACTATTGTATGGTTTCGAAAATGTTGGGTTGAAGAGCAATTAATTCATTATCCATAATGTGGCCTCTTAGCTCATCTTGCTTTCCAAAGACATTTTTAATATTTTTCCAAACCTCCCTTGGAGTATTCAATCCATCAAGATGGAATAGCAAGTCTCTGGAGATGTTAATACACATAAAACCAAAATATACCATGTGGCCTTCCACCCAAACAATGGATGAAGGAACTCTCCCATCAAGTAAGGAACAAAGAGAAAAATGAAAGGGGATCAAAGGAGTACCATATGTGCATCCATGAAGATGTGTATCATCATAAGGTAACAAAGGATGCTGTTGCAAACGTAAGGAAGAAGGTGCTCTATTCATGTCATCATCAAAAGGAGAGATAGGAGATTCATACTCCTCATGTGGCACCATAAAAAAGAAACCTTTCACCCATACTTCATTAGGATGAATGTTGCAAAATGTGGAAGTTTGGGATGTAGGAGAATGAACCAACTCACCCAAATGGTCAGAAAGTGTGAAAGTTTCATCATGTAAAGGCTCCATAGGGGTAGGATCATGGACCAACATCTCCTTACTGCAACCCTCATCCATGAAGATAATGGATGCATCTATTCCGTCAAAGTATGGTCCAACACACAGGATCTCTTCTAACTCCTTAATGGAGGAACGACTCACTCCATGAAGAAGCCCAGTTTCACTTTGGTAGAGAGTATGTGCTTGGAAATCACCATATGCATCCCAAAATGTCTCAATAACATGCATGTCATGCTTCAGCTCGTGAACCACCATCTCATGAGGATCCTTCATGAAATTCTGAGTACGACCAACCATAAGAGACTGGCTGACTAGAATAAGTGATCTTTGCAAACTTTGGTGAAGTTGCTCTATCTCCATATTGGATTCTTGGAGGGAACTTTGAGTGCTTCTCAAAGAATCTTGGGTGGCCATTAACTCATCGTTGAGATTGCAAATTTTTTCATCATCCTTCAAGGATGATCCCTAAAACATATGAACAAGCTCATACAAATCATCTATGCCAGAAAGCATATGTGAAAAATTACCTTGGATAGTTGTCATTGCTTTCTAGATCTTCTCCATGGCTTCAAGGGAAGATGAATCTTCCAATTAAGCATCTCTCCAACTACACTATAACACTGAAACATGTCATGTGTCATGGAGAATGTGTAAGGCCTCCTTGATCTTCCTTTAGTTCATCTTGAGTGGCCTTTCAAAAGGAGAAGTTTGAGAGCGAACCTCCTCATCATCAATTAGTGGATCAACCTCATGAATATTTTGTGGTGATAGTGAGATTGATTCTTGGATCTCTTTCTTGACTGCAAGGATTTCATCTTCTTCAACCTCAGTGGGATTTTTACTTGCAGTAACCTTCTCAAGTGGTATCTCCATGTCACCAACATAGAGAGATGGGCATCCAGCAGTACATGTCTCCTCAAAACTTAGGCACCCATCAATAGGTACCTCTTCATGGCATCCATCTGTAGATGCTTCTTTGGAACCTGAAAAACCAACAGTAGATGCCTCTTCTTGGCACTATTCAGCAGTGAATTTCTGGTCAATAACTAGATGATCCTTAGTATAATCAGTGGTGGCTTCTTCATGCTTACAACCCTCCTCAGTAAGGATTGTACCTTCATCTTCTTCAGATGGCTAATTTTTACTTTGTTTTTGCTCCTTCCAGTGAATTGATGTATCTTGCTCTTTAGTTTCCTTAGGATCAAGATCTTTGTAGACGCTTTTTGAAGTAGATCCACAAATTCTCATCAAGTATGAGGCACATGCATCCAATGAAGCTTCATATATTTTTCTACTCTTTTCACAACTAGATTGATCTTTGATTGTGGAACATACAACGTTTCCATACATATGGCTATAAGAATAACCATAATTTCTCCTTCCAAATATGATCTGATGGGAGATACTTGTAGAAGGTACCTCTTGGACATTTTCTTCCTCATACTATCTGCAGTACTCTTCAAATTTCTCATCATAATCATCATCATACTGCTCATAAAAATCATCATCAGAGTAAGAATCTTATTCACTAAACATGGGCATGGCTACAAATTTATAGAGTTGAGAGTCTTCTTTCCACAAGAGTAGAGGAAAGAGCTTTGATACCAATGTAATATCCATGATCTGATCTCATAGGCTATCAATTCAAATTCAACTTTAAAAATCAGGAAATTGTATGGCAGTAACTAGTTCACAAAACTAGACAAGAGGAAACTAGTCTAGGATATCGATGAACCCAACCAAAGATTGATAGTTGGACTTTTCAGATATGGAAAATATGTAAAGGAGTGTGCAGCAACATAAACATCAAAATCAACATATCCCTGATATGATATCATAGGATATCAACTCAAATTCAACTTTAAAAATCAGGAAATTGTATGACAATAACTAGTTAACAAAACTAAACAAGAGGAAACTAGTCTAGGATACTGAAGAACCCACCTAGAGCTTGATAGTTGGAGTTTTTGGATCTGAAGAATATGTTAAGGAGTGTGCAGAAGCATTAAAATCAGAATCAAGGCCAAATTCAGACTCCTATGTACAAGGTATTGGGGACATTTATGTTTCAACAACAGTTGTCGTTGGAGTCTACTCCAAGGCTTCCTGGGCACACAAACATATGCATACTAGAGACTTATACTTACACTTGAAGGTATCCAAATAATGAATAACATACAATAATATTATAATATACTGTTGTACAAGTTTCACTGATGTTTTGGGAGGTTTTGGCAGTGTTTGGAATCAAGGGGAGAAAGAGAGGTAGGATGGACTACTCAACTAGTTTGTTTCCAGGATATTCCAAATAGGTAGAGAGGACCACGAAAAACTTAGTATGAGGCTTGGTTTGGATTCATTAATGTATTAACGACTAGTAATGACTTGCAGAACATAAAATAGATATTCGGAGGCCATTTTATTAAAGTTACTCAAAAATAGTCATGAATTTTTTCCCAACGAGCTAGTCTTGAAATATACAAACACAATCGTCCCCTAAGGATCTCGAATACATGATTTTGGAATTTGGATGGATTATCCATATGATTAAAAACCTACATAATCCTTCATAAATTAAAATGGTTTAACACAGCTCTGAATATTACAATTCTTGGAGAACTAGTCAATTAAAATTGCTCAATGAGCTAGTCTTGAGAGATCTAGATGCAAACAATCTCCAATGCTTTCAAATTTATCATTTGAGCACAGAATGACTTAATATGGAATATAGAAACAATAATAACCAGGTTCAAGAGTTTTATACATCAACATATAGCATTACAACCCCAGTTTTCTCAATGAACCTCAAACACAATAAATCTCACAGCACATGAATGTGGATGTCTTCTAAACAGAAAGAAGAGAAGGATACTCCACTGGATATACTAAGATTATGAATATGGAGCATATAGTTTCTCCTGAAAGTCACACTAATATCATAGGATTCTAATGGGGGCACACTCAAACAACTGGATCTCCTCCTCTTATCAAAACTTCCATGGGATCCCTCTTTGATTGGATTGATACTAGGAAACACTTTTGAATGGCTTGAATTATTCAATGATAGCTGATACTGCATGTAGACAGGCTTCATGATTTGCAATAGAATCAGTGATGAAGACTGTATTTCATCATCCTTTCAGTAGAAGCATGGGTCACATATCCTAGCTAGGAAGGACTAGGGGCACATCTACTAGGTCAATGAGGCAAAATTGCTCTCATATCAAACATCAAAATGACAAAATATGTGAAAAGGAGTTACAATCCTTCTTTTATAGATTGATGTGGATTGTTGAGCAAGTAAGATATGCTAAGGCTCCCTCATGGAATGGATAGGTTTTCTTGATTTTTGCTTTGCTTTGCTTTTTGCTTTTGCTTTTTCTTTCAACTTTTTCTTTTTCTTTTTCTTTTTCTTTTTCTTTTGCTTTTGCGTTTTCTTTTTCTTTTTCTTTTGATTTTTCTTTTGCTTTTCCTGCTTTTATGCCTTATCTTGATTTCTTCTTTTTCTTTCTTTTCTGCTTTATCCTGCTTTTCTGCCTTTGTCATGCTTTTCTGCCTTGTCCTGCTTTTCTGCTTTATTCTAATTTTCCCCAGCTTTGCTGCTTTCCAGCCATATGCCAGCTTTTCTTCTCTTTTTCCTACCTTCCTTGCTTTGACTCCTTTATCTTTCCTTCCTTTGCAAGTTATCACTTTGTCAACCATTATTCTCTAATGCATCCTTGTGCATACTTATCCATTTTATTGAAATAAATATCTATTAATGAAAATTACTTCTACCAAGTGCATTTCAAACTTAGGTTAAAAATAAAATTAAACTTCCTAACCAATTAATGCCTTAACTTCAGAATTAACCCCAAGTGCATGAAATTTCCTCCTCAACCCATGGGATTGGTTGGGCTAGGAACTCCTTCCTCTAAACATTAATGAGGGGACATGACATGGATCTAGTTTATTATTCTTCTTCTCTTTAGCATTTCCATTCATTCCTTATTGGTCAAGCAAATGTTTATCAAGAGGTAGCTTGTTGCCCTGGTTTAATGCCAACATATTGAATAAAGAAGAGTTAGTTTTGTTCCATCTTTAGTGTGATTTCTTAGGCGGGATTTCATAAGCTTCATTGGGTTGGTACCACTCAAGGGGAGGAATGATAACCCCTGCATGTATTTTATTTAATTTATTTCAGTTTATGCTCTTTCTTTCATACATTTTTGCTTTCTTGTAGAAAATTGTAGTGGTCATATAAAAAACTACATATGTCCTAACTGCTTGTCCAAGGTTCATATACATATACATGTAAGTGTCCTATAAAAAAATACATATGTCCTAACTGCACACCCAAGGTATATATGCATATACCTTGGGTGTGCAGTTAGGACATCCAAAGATATAGCACTACAAAATCATAGCACTACTTGAATGTGCACCTACATCATTACAAGGAAGCATGAGACCAAATTTTGAGAACAATTTTTGTTACATGAGGACATGCAAAACCTTAATTAAAGGGGTATGATGGGAACCTAAAATGGAACATTATTCGTCCCATATTAGTGATACCTAAGGAGCTAAAAATGATTGTGTGTGATTAATGAATTTGCTCTAATGAATTAATATCTTGACATTTGATTAGTAATGCTTACTTAATTTGCGTATTCATTTGATTTATTTGATGATATGATGAGATAATATTTGTTTAATTAATCTTGAGTAGTGATGGATTTATAAGTGGGGGTTATTTGAAGTAAAGTGGAAGAGATCAAGTCACAACAACCAACTCAATCTTATTCAATGAGTTAACTAGACAAACTAAGACGAGATTGAGAAATATAAGGGATTATGTCCCCTAATTATTCTCATTAGCTTCCACCACATGGAAAAGGAATTAGAGACCAACATAATTCTATTTATTTAATTCCAGGTTCGAATTCCTAAAGGAGGAATCAATCTCACCAACTTGCATGCATATTTCTAGTTAACTAGAGGGAAACTTCCGCAAATCAAAGAGATGACTGCATGGGATAGTTTACTCAAGTGGAAATATTTATCATGGAGTGCCACAACCTAGAGAAGGAATTAGAGACCACATTAATCTAATTTATTGAAGTCTAGGGTTGAATTCCTAAAGGGGGAATCATTCCCACCAACTTACATGCAAATCTGTAGTTAAGTAATGGACAACGTCCACAAATCAAGGAGTTGATTGCATGGACAGTTTTGAGTTTATTCAAGTATAAATAATAGTAGGATTAGAGGATATGAAGTTAGTTTATTATTATTCTTCTCTTCATCATTTCCATTCATCCCTTGTTGGTCAAGCGAATTTGTATCAAGTGGTAGCTTGTTGCCCTATTTTAATGCCAAATTATTGAACAAATAAGAGCTAGTTTTGTTCCATATTTAGTGTACTTGCTTAGGTGGTATTTTAGAAGCTTCATTGGGTTGGTACCACTCAAGGGAAGGACTGATAACCCATGCATGTATTTTATTTCATTTATTTTATTTTATGCTCTTTATTTCAAGTATTTTTCTTTCTTGTAGAAAACTATAGTTGTCCTATAAACAACTGCATATGTCCTAACTACATACCCAAGGTATATATGCATATATTACCTTCTTTATCCAAAATAGTGTATAACATGAATCTCTCACAATATATTTTGAAGTTTCCTCTTCTTTCCATTCATTCAGCATTCAAGATCAAGCATCTCCTTCTCTGCAAAACAACCCGTTGGGTGATCCATCATTTTCCAAGGCTTTCTTTCATAAGATGAGTGAAGAATTATAGAGCCTTACTATGAGAGCATCCCATTGGAAACCTCTAGTATACATAGCTCATGGCGATCAAGTCCTATCATAAGGTTCTAGTGTCATTATAGTAGTTTTCCCCTCATTTCTTGCAATCTTTCAACAAACATCATCTGTCCTCACTAGACATATCTATCATCTCACATGTATTATACACATACAATTACCATGAGATATCATCATAATAATTTCAATTAGAAAATTTTCAAATCTATTTCATATAGAAACCATATTTCACAAATATGAGATCCTTCTCATAATGTTTAGCCTTCGCAGGTGGTATTACCTAGTCTTCCTTATGGGATTACACTCATTGTCATATCCAAGACAACTTTGCCTACAATTTCAACTTTTTAGTCAACCAAACAAACTGTGAGTATTTTTGCATATAATCCATCATTGAAACATTTACAACATCCCATAAAGTGATCTCATAATTTTAAAACATAAATAATTCAATCACTATCAATTTTCAATACCTCAAATGCAATGAAATATGTTCACCATATATGCATTCACTATCATAATAAAATTTGGACAATGCAATTGCATTGTCTATGTAGTTAAACAAATTGATAATACTCATGGTTACATGATCATAGTCTTCATCATATTCATACTTTGTACAAATCTATCCTCTCGACAGAGTATTCTTATAGTTCATCAAAACATGACCATGTTTCATGCAATCCTTTCACTACATCCACAGCAGCTCATGAAATGATCTTAAAATCATGATTTACCAATAATCCCATCATGTCAACTATTAACATATTAAATACAATGAATTATGGCATAAGCATGCATTCACACAATACATTTAAAAATATGTGCCCACATATATGAGTGCATAACTACAAGATTTATACAATCTATTAATGCACATCTCACTCAATGCACCCTTGTATTGATTCATGAATACCATATTATCATGTCATGCATTCCATCATGATGATTTGGAAGGTCTATCCAATGCCTTGACACATCATCCAACCACCTTACCAGTACTTGTACAATCATCTAGACTCCTTCTTCTTCATCCCAACACACACTAGGAATATACCCTTTCTCTACTAAATAGTCCCTCAAGCATACTAGAAGACATTTCCTTTCTTCGCTCAACAGCCCCTTAGTAAATATTTCCCCTCTAATGGTCTCTCTGTGTTGGAAATAATATTATATTCCATGACATCAAAACAAGTAGGGATACCATTGGACACTTGTGTAGCACTATAGCCTTTCCATATCCAACAAAAGTATGGATTTATCCATGATTGTTTCACATGACATTTACTACCTCAATAGGATCATAAGTCATGGCTTTCCTTGGTTATTTACTTATAACCAACATACATGGAATGTTATTTTACTTCATATGAATGTATTAGAGATTCTTAAAAATTATATAGGTATAATGCTTCCTACATTTACCACATGATACCATGAGGGGTATCACTCACATAGATGCATTCATAAATAACATGCATACCGATTTATGATATTAAAATATGACTGAAGGAATACTTACTGAATCCCTTTTTTCAATTTTTATGCAATCGACATAGATAAATTCATATCTTCATGTTTTCCAGTAACATATTTGATGTTACCTTATTAATTAGTGTCTTATGAAAATTTGCATATACCTTTCATCATCCTTTTGACTAGTACTTTATTGGTCTTATCATTTCTTTACATGGATGACTCCTACATTTAGTAATATCATCAACAAATTCAACCATGCATCAATCATCTCTAGTCACACAACCATCATCAACCAAAATAATTATCGTTATGCTCATTGCATAGGTAATACTATATAACTTTTACCAATATGCAATATAATACGTATGCATAATAACATTTGCATGCATTGTGCATCATCTCTTAGTATGCCCACTAGTGCATATGCATTCTAGCTATTGCATTTTTTTGAGTTTTTAGCATTCTCATGCCTCAATTATCTACATATAAAATTAAGAAAACATAAATAATAAAACAAGAGATGAGTTAAAGAATTCCCCCTGTCAACTTATCTTCATTGTATATAATTCCTCTTCCACATCATTGTGATCCAATCCACGGTATTTCTTCCAGGCACACGATGGATCATTAATTGTGTTTTTCTCACTAAGAAGCAATTCACCAATGCCAAAACATCCATTCTTGCTACCTTCCAAGCATGCAGTTCTAATGCTATAAACAAAATAAATTTAAGATGAGAAATCCTCCTCTTTATCAATTCTACCTTATTGGGATTGTTCTCCAATTTCTGCTACAGCAAATTTATTAACCTTATGTAGCTGTATTGAACATTGCAATAGATTCATTTGCCATCTTCGACTCTCCCCAAGTTCCACTTGAATATGGAAGCAATATTTTCTTAGTTGGATTTTTCTTTGCAATATGTTCATCATTATATTACTACTTCATTTACTTTAAGCAATTCTAGGCAAGACCAACTTGGCCATTCCTAATGTCCAGCCCGTAGTAGCACTACTAGCTTCCTTTCCCGGGCTAATCTTGCTCCAATCATTAACTTTATATGGAATATCCAACACTTCATAGTGTTGCAATGAATTCCAATATAGCTCCATTTGGAGTTACCAATCTATTATCTGTCATTATCTCTAGTTGTCTTTAAGTCTCATGCAATTATGGAGCTTGCTACAATTCTGAATCACATGATATATCCACATGTTGTAATCTCTTGTTACACCATGAGAAGATTCTATATGAATGGAATTTCATAACTTAATCCAATTATTTACACCTAAGTTGTTGGTCCATAACTTGCAACTCTTCTAAACATGTGTGCACCCACCCACATGGATGATTCACCCATGACTTGTAGGAGAAAGCGTGTTTTTATTCTCATTAGTTGTCATTGTTTCCTCAGTAATCATGTATGATAACCAATTTCTTTGAATAAAGGCTCCTGTAACCCTTTTCTACAATCCATGTTTAGCATTCTAAATATAGAAAATTCATTACATGCATTATGGATAAGGAACCACCAATCATTCTTAGTTCCTTTTTTCTTCTTGAATGTTTATAAAAAACAATTTGCAAAAATAATATATGCTTATCAATTCCATATGTTTGTCGACCTGTTAACAAACATTACCATAATATTCTCGCTTGAATATCCCTACTCAACAATGGTACTATCATGTTATCAAGCATTTATTTATTATTGGTTTAACCACTTACGTTGTTAGTAAGCAACTTATCATGCTTTGATTTCCCAACTTATTCTTAATCTCAAAGTGCAAGCACCATTATGCCATGTATATCATCATATCTACTCAGTTTAATCTTTGGCATGCTCCTATATCATCCTACAACTTACTCCCAAACTTTATGATACTTTGGAAGTTATCCAGATTGAAAACTATCTTGCCCAATCAAGCCTAGGGGCTCTATTATGATTGCCTTATAAAATAACTAGAAACACATTTAACAAAATTAGTATTTTCTATTATATTATCCCATGTAGTACCTTTCCAATGACTATACTTGGGCTTAATTATGGGTTTTGAGATAAAAGTTACAACCCTCCAAAGTTAGCATTTTTTTTCCAATTCTTCACTTTTCCTGTAGTTGCTCTAAATCTCAAACACCGACTTCAAAGACATGTTGAAGAAAATCTAGAAATAAAAAAGAAAAAATGTGTGTCATGTGTTGATAGTCCATATGATTGTGATTACTCATCCACTTCCAAATCCTGGATATGATGCTCTTCAAATTTTCTACAAAATTATGGAACAGTCAACTTTTTTTTTTTCACTTCTTCTAGACTTGTAATTTTGAGCAAAAACTGTTATCTCACAAATGGAACAAAATTGAAAAAAATTCCTCTAAACAAAGTTGTTCACCTCATTGAGAAGGTAGAATGTCGAGTAAATATTTTTTTTTGGTTTTGACATCTTGGGTCATTTTTACCTCGTCCAAGTTTTTCAAAATCCCCCAAAATAGCAAATTTTGGCCTTTTCTACATCTCCATTCCACACCACTTGGAATTTAGATAAAACATCCCTATTTTCTCTGTGTCAATCAACTAGGTACTAGTCTTCAAAATTCATTTTTTCATATTTTCTAGAAAAATGGAGCTAAACAGGCTTATGCCTTTGTCTGGCAATTTTGCAATCCTCCTCATTGTAGACAAACATCAAAAATTTCATCAAATTATGATTTCATATGTTCCTGTTATGGCTCTATATTTTTTTCATATTTCAATTTTTTTGTATGCTGACATGGCATGACATGTGGTGGCATTAATGTCCACATGGGTCCTACATGTCATTCTTGACCATATGTATCATTGTGACCTATTTAAACATCGCAGAGCCACCTGTGTTAAACCTCGAGTACTTCATCCTTGTGCGAATGGATCTTATTAGCTTATACAACTTGCTTGATGCAATCCTATAAATTCACGACGATGCCACACATGCCAGATCCCAATCACCTTTCCATGCGCAAAGAATCATGGTCTAATGATATTGATCGCAAGATGAAATCTCGGTTGTTCATAGTGATACCCCCTATGTTAAAATCCATGCACTTAACTTTGTGTAAATGGATGAGATCATTCGATTTGGCATGCTTGTCTTAATCTTGGTCGTTTGCGGAGGACACCCCCTTTTCAACCTATGAACATGTTGATTTACACAAATCATACAGATTTAAAGATAATATCCACTTGATCAAATCTTAGGAATTCGCAGCAAGGGTCCTCGCTTTAAGGCTTGAGCATCTCCCTTTGCATGAATGATTTAGATCTATTGATTTGGATGGACGATTTAGTTTGGACCGTCCATAACATAAACTAGATTTATGTTTACGTTGCATGGATGCCAACCATGCAACTAACCCCTCTTGGTATTTCCACCTGTACACCCCATCCATGTGTCTCCTCCACGTCATACTCCCTATCCACTTCGTATTTGTGCATGGGTCAACATGAAATTTTCCAAAATTTCAAAACTTTCATATATATATATATATATATGAGTAGGTGGTTAACACAAAATTACACCTAGCATTTCTCCCAACTGGTATTTTTTCCATCGACTAACAGAACTGGTAATTTCTTTGGCACTGGTTTGAATTTTTTCCATTTTCTCAAGACTGGATTTTCTTTATTTCCATCTCTCATGCCAACTCCCTTACTGGTTTTGGAGCCAACATCTTGGCATTTGAAGCCACAAATTTCTTCAAGGCATCTGTTAAACAATTATCTTGAAAACAACTTCTTCTCCAATTTCTACAAATCCAAACACTGAAATTAAGAAATTTTTACCACAGGTACCCTCCATATCTAGCCAAACCATTCAAGCAATAACCCATTCTTTTAATATAAGACTTGAATTAAATAATTGGAGGATTCAACATGATTTTCCCAAAAAAAATCTCTAATGCATTTTGTCAAAAACTTGGTGTGCAAACTTGAATTATTCCTGTAGAATTCAATTACGACCCATGCAATCTTATTGCTACAACCAAGTACTCTGATAGCACTCTAGCACGTCCCCATCCATCATTCCAACTATAGGAAGGGGGTACTTACGAATTTTGTCATACAAAATTCCACCCCATGGTAATCATTATTCGAATTCAAATTAATTTCAGCCTCCCATATTCAACATAAACTAAATAATGCATGTGTAGGTGCATGAGTATAAAACACAATGGAATTAACAACTATAATTCACACACAGAACATGCATAAACCATTATATTCATAACAAAAAGCAATAAACATTGCATATTCATATACAATAAAGAATAATTATCTTTAAGAGAATAATATCCAAGCAACTAGATGTGTAAGAGTGATTTCCCGACCAAATGTAGGTATCAGTTGTAGACAACCCCAACCTGGGATACAAGGGCACTAAGGCGAAGGACCCACCTGTAGGATTCTCTCTCTTATCCCAAACTCATTTTCTCTCATGCTTAGCCTCTCTACTCACCATTGATCATTTATAGGAATATCAATTAGCCACCCTAGCCATGGAACTCTCTTCCACTACTCCACACAACATAAGGAAGGCATACTATTTCTTTGCTCAACAGTCCTTCATAGTACCCAACCCTTATAGTGCTCTTTAGTGTCTGCAAAAATATTCCAACATGTTGTATGCTTTCAGAGAACCTCTTGTAAAATCAATTCATGGCCTGTCAAGCATCCAGGAGTAGAAACAATTGTGGGTAAAGGGGGTTTCTATCATAACTATCCTCTATTCTCTCATGCAATCATTCTCTTCCCTCTAATGTCTACAATTTCCTCTTTGTAGTGCTAACTTATGGTTAATTTCACTATATGATCATCGATAATGGATAAAAACATCATGAACCTCCTTTGCTTTTGAGTTCTTCATTAAAAATGAGTAAAATACTCTATTGGAGATGAGAAGATTGGTCAAAAGACAACTAACATTACTTCTGGCCATAGAAGGAAGGACTCTTGCAATTGTCATAAAAGTATATCCATCCCATGCTTTCATAACTACATTGAGAAGAATTTCCCACCAACCTCACACATGCAATCAAATATTGGATTTGATAATCCAAAAGGAGATAAATGTTTAATTTGAGGCACATGGAAGAAATGGGTGAGTTGTAAGTTTGACACATGGCAAAAGAAGATTTAATCTCCCATAGGCCCCATTTCCTCTTCCACTCTAGTGGAATCATAGCCTCTCGAGTGCTCCTTACATAGTGATCTTGGACCATTTTATTACATTCCCTCATAATATTTCCATAGCTTTTGATTCATCATGACAAGCCCATATAGAAATATTTACATTATAAATGCTTAGCCATTCTCTAGGCAAGCCTTGGCCCTAAGCTCTGCACTAGGAATCCATGCTAGCATATTTACATCATTTACGTAATATGATTTAATACATTTAAAGGTTCAAAACTGGGGGCATTACAAAAACAAAATATGGACTAATAAGCTTATCAAGAATAACATAATTACATTGGATACCTTCTTAAGTATCTCTCATTCTTCAACTAACACTTTAAGTGTTTTAAATTTAGATAGATAGTCTTCAGTGCAAGAGAAATCACTAGGATTTAAAGAAATCAATTGAATCAAGATGGTGGTATCGAATCTCATTGTATTTACAAATACAGTTTTCAACCCAACCCTCAACTAGTTTGTCAATTCCTTGGAGGTGGAACTATAAATCATAGAGATGGACATTCTAATTTATCCTTGTGCTTCATAATTTTCATTATACCATTTGGTTTTCTTTGAGGAATCAGTGGGGGAAACTTTGATGAAGGTTTAGGAGGGAACAAAATGAAACACATAAATATTCTAAAAACATAGAGATACAGTAATGCTCAATTTCTTTTAATGAATGAAATCTACAGGAATTGTCATTAGAGAAATTTTGAGGTCTAAAATGGGCCTCCTAAGGAAAATAATAAAATAATATTCATGAATTTTGGAGGAAAAAAAAAAAACATTTTTTCTTTGTATTTTGAACATATCTCCCTGTCATTTTACTCAAATTTCGAGCGGGAGCACTCATTGGATGCAGAATTAAATTACGCATCCAACGACTACCCACACTGCATACTTTTGAGGTACCCCACCCCACGAAAAATAATAAATACATAAAAAAAACGTGTTACTTTCATAGCAACACATTTTTTTATATATATTTCTCATTTTTTGTGGGGTGGGGTCCCTCAAAAGTATGCAGTGTGGGTACTTGTTGGATGCATAATTAAATTATGCATCCAACAAGTGCTCCTACTCGAATTTTGAGTAAAATGACAGGGAGATATGTTGAAAATACGAATTAAAAAAAAAAAGTTTTTTAATGTCAAATATGCCAACTCAACCATTATGGTTGACTCTTTTCTTGAAATTCTATTGGTTCTTGAATTCAATGGCTTGATTTCTTACGAGGTGGATTGTTTTCTTATAAGGCCCATTTGACACCACAAATTTGCTCTAATGAACAAGATGTAGAGTGAAATGAACTTGCTAGAATGGTGGCAACTTATCTCTGAGAAGAGATGTGACAGCTACGTACATTCACAAAAAGTTAGTTACAATGAGGCCAAAAGGGCCTTTTAACATAAAGCATCAATGAGAAAACCCTAAGCATCCAAAACCCTAACCCCATAAGATGAAATACCAAAAGGATTGTGGGGCATGTTGTAGTTAGTTGATACATCAACTTCTTGGAGGCATAAATTTTGCATCGATCTCTATTTGGGGTGCTTGGTAGCTTGTCGGAAAGGTATAGCCAAGAAGTGCACATTCTGAATGAACCAGTAAATGCCTTTGGATATTTATTGGGAGTTTCCTTACCAAAAAAATGTCGTTTAGGGCCTCAAATGACCTCGAAAGTTCAAGACCCAAAATAATTGTAAAAACTGCCAAGATGGAAATAAATTGTGTTTTGAGCCAATGGAATAGGTGGGTGGCCATCGATATCCACCTGTATTATTCTTCCCCCTTAGAAATAAATCATGTCCATTATGTTGAGTTCCTCCAACAAAAGGGGAAACTACTTCTAAACTTGATGCTTTGTGAGCCACTTTCCTTGGTGCAGGAATTTCCTTACTTTGAAAACTCAATAGAGTTGGAGCTTTTGTAGGTGAGTTTCCTTAACTTGTGTGTCCATGATCCTATCAATTATGGTATGTTCCATGTAGTCAGTTTTTAGCTATGTAGGTTTCAACTGCTCTACCACTTCCAATGTGTCCAACAGTGGTGGAAAATATGGACGAAGAAGTTCCACATTGAATACTAGGTGTAATCCAAGGAAGGGGGGGATACTTAACTCAAAATCATTGTTTTCCATAGCCTTGGTGATAGTATAATTCCCATAGTGAAGTGGTCGCAGCTTCCGATGGGGTCCTATAAGATGCTCTTTCTACAAATGCAACTAAACCTTGTGTCCCACTTAAAACTTGTGTGGAACCCTGTGTTGATCATGGTGATGCTTGTACTCAACATTGGCTTTCTGTAAAATATCATGAACCTGTTGGTGGATATGTTGATTCCATTCAATGAATTCGATGGCTTTGTCTACCTCCAATTGAGCATGGGAGGATTCTTCCTGTGTAGGTGCAAAGTTCATTGCTACATCAATAGGGCCCAATGGTTGAAAGCCCAATCCTATCTGAAAAGGGATGTGGTCGGTCATGATATGGAGGGATTTGTTGTAGCTATATTAAACATAAGGAAGCATATCATCCCATGTGTATGGATTCTTGGAGTTGTACATGCATAGGATGTGCACAATCATCATGTTGACGACCTCTATATGTCCATCATTTTGGTGGTGGAAGGCGATGGATTTGGTCAGCTTGGTGTCCAACAATGACCAGAGGCTTGACTAGAATGTACTTAAGAACATGTTGTCTTGATCTAAGACGATGGTCTGTGGGATTCTGAAATGTACCCACACACGATCAAATAAGAGCTTGGTAGTTGATCCAGTTGTGATACTCTTCTTACAGGTTGTTGGAATGGCCATCTTAGAGAATCGATCAACAACCATGAATACATAATCATTACCATGCTTTGTTGAAGGAATACCTAACATGTAGTCCATCGATATGGATTCCCAGGGCCTATCGGGAGTAGGAAGAGAGGTGTAGAGTCCTTGCTTTTTAATAGCTGGCTTGGCGATGGAGCATGCAATGTAGGATCCAAGATACTTATTGACATCATGGAAAATATTTGACCAATAGAAATACTTTTGTAGTACTACTAATGTCTTCTTCAAGCCAAAGTGTCCTGCCACCTTACTATAGTGGGATTCCCAAATCAAATTCGCACATTGGATTAAAGGAACACATAGATGACCCAGATGGAATAACAGTCCATGTTAGTCCATGTTGTAGATGAAAGTCAGTAATAGCCTTTCCTGCTCCCAACATATGGTAGGTTGTAGAAACGTCAAGATTGTTATCATAGAGTTGGGACCACCCAGAGGTCTCATGTCTGTAAGAGTTGAGAATTGTGGTTAGTGCTGCAACTGGAGGTCGATTGAGGAAGTGAGTGACGCAATTGTTGCTCCCTTTCTTAATTAATGTTGAGATGAAATTGGTGCAAGTATGTGAAACAGTTTTGATGGTAAGTCATTATGTTATTTTCCTTATTTCTACATGAACTGTAGAGGCTTGTGATCTGTATGGATGATTCTCTCCCTCCCCAGAATGCTTTCATTGGTGGCAGGGTTGTACAATTAAATACATATCTTTGTCATAGGTGGGGTACTTACAGACGACATATTAGTGTCTCACTATGATAGGCCACAAAATGACCGTGTTGAGTGAAACCAACACCCGCATCGTAGTTTGAAGCATGTGTCTGAATCTCAAAAGGTTGTTGCATATCAAATAATGCAAGCACCAGGGCTAAACATAAATTATGTTTCAGATCGTCAAAGGCTTTCAATTGTGACTTGGTCCACCCAAATTTTTCTTTGAAACCACCCTTGGTCACTTGGTTGAGAGAATCCCAACATGAAACTGCAATAGAAGTTGGCAAGGCCTAGGAAGCTCAGAAGCTCAGTTAATGTTGTCATGGTTGGCCAATCATGAATGAATTGGATCTTGGATTGATCCACATGCACACCATTCGCATCTACAATGTATTTGAGGTATTGAAACCTGATCATGCTGAAGGAGCATTTCTCTAAGTTAGCAAATAGCTTGTGTTTCCATAGGGTATGGAGGGCATGTTGAAAGTGTCGTAAGTGTTCTATCCAACTCTTGCTAAATATGAGGATGTCATCCAGATATACAACCAAAAAGGAATTGGTGAAAGGCCGCAATGTGTTGTCCATCAACCTCATGAAATTCTTGGGGCATTTATTATTCTAAAAGGCATGACCAACCACTTGAAAAGACCTTGTTTAGACTTGAAAGTAGTCTTCCATACATCAGTTGACTCTATTGGGATTTGGTGGTAGCCGAAATTTAGACCAATCTTGTTAAATTACTTGGCTCCCTTTAGTTGGTCAAGAAGGTCATTAATTCGAGGAATTGGGTAACAGTTCTTGACTGTGATGTCGTTTAGAGCCATGTAATCAATAAAGAGTCTCTAGGTCCCATCTTTCTTCTACACAAGCATGATTAGACTTCTGCGGGGTGAAAAGTTAGGTCTAATGTGACCCTTTTAAAGCAACTCTTGAATATGGTGTTTGATTTCCTCATTTCTAGGAGAGAGGGTTGATATACTGGCCCATTAGGTAAATGCATGCCCTTTTTTGAATCAATTGAATGCTTGACATGATAGTGTAGAGGCACCTCGCTAGGTGAGGTGAAGATGTCCTAGTATTCTTCTATGACTTTGTCCACTTGCTTCTGTTGCGTAGAGAGGCTTTGTGTAGAGGCCATAGATGTGGTTGTGACATCCTTTCGTTCATTGTGTGAACGAATGATGAAGAGGACAAATTTCCTAGTCTAGGAGATGACCTTCTTGCGCTACTTAGCTGAGATCAAAGATACTGCAGTAGGTGGAGATACCTCTAGTATCATGTACAGTCATCTACCCAAAGTAATAATGAGGCTATGAGGTCTAGATTCATACATAGCATGATGTTTCCACATATATGGTTGGCCTAAAAGAATATCACAAATGTCAAGTGTGGAAACATCACACGATACCTCATCATTAAAGAGATTGATTCCATAAGGAAGCTAACACTATTGGATGATGTGGGATCATTTCCATGGCCGATCCACCCAGTGTTGTATGGTTGTATATGTAGTGTTGTCGATAAATCCAACTACATTATGACCTATGCTAATATCAGGTTATTTTGGATTTTGCTATTAATGATGAAATGTAGTGGAGCACCCTTCACCCACATCTGTAAGTGAAAAAGGTGCTCACCTTCTTCTGGCTCCTCTAGTTTGTTGGGATGTACCTTGGTGGTAGAAACTATGACACTAGGTTCTACATCAATGGTCTTATTCCCCTTGTTTGAATTTGAATCAGAGTCAGAGCTTGGATCTAACTCTTAGGATTTGAATTTGGCCACCAATGACTATTTCCAACAACATTCAATAGTGTTGTGCAAGGTGATTTTATGGAACACGCACCACTTCCCAGTGTCTTTCTTCATCTTCCCATTACTCTTTTTTGCTTGTAGCTTAGGTTGGTTTTTCTAAGGTTTTCCATCCTTTCTTTGTCCTTTGTTTTGTGGACTCGAGCTTCCTTTTCCCTACTTCTGCTTGATGCATTCGTAGATCCAAACTCTCTCTAATTCCTCTGCTTCAATCTTTGCTTGATTTTGGAAGCATAACGATAAGTGTCTCCCAGTGACGAGATGTCTAGAAACTCTATTTTTGTTTGGAGGTACCTATGTATACCCCCACAATATTTTATAACCATATGCTACTCAGAGTCTCTAATACCCAACTTTATGCACAAGGTATGGAAAATATTTGTGAACTCCAACACTGTTTGGTCCCTCTCCCGATGTAGTGTGGTCCATCTTGGTACCGGTTGTCATAGTTTCAAACAGGGTCATTTTGTTCCTTAACGAAATTCATAAAAGAGGCCCAAGTGGGATTGTCCCCAAACATTTCAGACTCCTCTATGGAATTTTTCTCACAGTAAGTTTCCCACCAGTTTTGACATGGGGGACAACCTTTAAAAGCACAAAGGTGATCTTTTCCATATTGGAAAAATTGTGGACAAAGAAACAATATTCTAGCATATTTAACCATTTTTCCAAATCATTCACTTATATTTGACCTTCAAATACATGAATATAAAAATTAACTTGTACCTTGAAGGAGGTTACACCTCCGAAGTGGTTGCTTGATGAAGAGGTGTTTGTTGTTGTTGGCATTCGTCGAAGGATTGGTAAAATTATCTATCTTCTCATCCCTTTGTCATGTAAGGGCTTCCTAGAGAAACTTCTTAATAGGATCTCCTGCTCCATCGTATCTCTTTTCTTCCATCATGGGAGGTCATCAGTGTCAGCGAGGATTATATTTCAGAGGCTCAAATAGCTCAAGTTCCAACTCCTTATATCTCAACCTATTTGGGGACATCCAGAGAGAAACAAATAAAGAGCAGACCGCTCTAATACCACTGATAGAAGTTTATGAGGTAACAAAATGAAACACATAAATATTTCAAAAACACAAAGATATATTAATACTTAGTTTCTATTAACTAATGAAATTTGTAGGAACTGTAACAAAATGTAGAGTGAAATAAATTCTCTAGAATGATGGCAACTTGTCTTTGGGAATAGATGTGAAGGCTACACCCATTCGCAAGAAGTCAGTTACAATGAAGATGAAAGGGCATTTTAACATAAAGCATTAATGAGAAAACCCTAAACATCCAAAACCCTAACCCCAAATAATGAAACACCAAAAGGTTGTGGGACCTGTTGTGGTAGTTTATACATCGACTTCCCAGGGGCCTGAATTTTTCATATGATCTCCATTTCTGCTTGGTATCCCATCAAAAAGGTTTAGCCGAGAATTACACATTCTGAACGAGCCAATACATGCCTCTAGCTATATTGCAAGCACGGTTGTTCAAAACAAAGGTCATTTAGGGCCTCAAAATGACATCGAACGCTCAAGACCTTTAAAAAATGTAAAAGCTGCCAAGATGGAAATTGTGTTTTGAGCCAGTGGACTAGGTTGGTGGCCACCGATGTCCACCTAGATCAAACTTATTTTCTGAAACATATTCAGGTAAGTCCTTTACTTCTTAGTACATTATCAATATGAAATTTCCATGAGAATTAGTTAGCATTGGTAAGAATAAGATATTTTCAATTGGCCAAATTTAATATGTAGGTAAGACGGCCTAAGAAAAAAAAAATATATTCTGGATGGAAATATCTAGAAAAAGTAATCAATTTAAAAAAATGGCACCGGAAAACATTGGAGTTCTAAATTATGCCCTATTCAAGAAAGGCATAAAAAGTAACCGAAGTGCCACGTAGTAGGTAGAGCTTGGTCCATGTGGTGATGATGCACAATAAGGTTGCTAAGTAAAAAAAATCCCTTCCTTCACTAACTTTGCCTATAATCTCACTTTTATAAATAGGTTACTTTTTACAATAATACAAGTGATCCGCTTTTATAAAATAAGTGAAGCACTTTTACACTGAAGTTGCATTGTAAATTAAAAAGCCATGAAAAAATAACTTTAAAATAATATTAAAACTACTTTATAGTGACTCACTTTTATAAAATAAGTGAAACACAAAATACAGTTATATAATAATTTAAAGTTGCATGAATTTTTCCAAAAAGTAACTTAAAGAAAAGAAAGACTTGAACTCAAGATCTCTTACTTAATAAAGTAACTTTCAACGAAGTGTGTGCTTACCCCCAATACCCTTATTTTGCCTACAAAACACTTCAACACATACACACATAAAAAAAACAAATAAAATTTTGAAATTATAACTTTCTAAGATTGGGTATAACTATCCGTTAGCTTACCTAGGACATGTAAGCTTTATCTATGTTTTTAAATTACCAAGTTCACACAAGGTGCACAACAAAGAGCATACAAAGAAAATAAAATATTTTCAATTATGTTTCTGATTTTCCGAGTTAGTATAGGGAACACATCAAATAGTATACTCACATTAGAAAGGGATCAAACTGAAATATTAATAGAAGAACTAAAACTAAAATATTAACCCATATGAAAAATTGTAATGTAAACAATACACCTTTGAATCTGATAAAATGGTCATATCTCAGGAAAACAAATATTTTTTTGGGTGAAATTAAAAGTGTTTCCAACTAAAAGAAATTTTATGGTTGCAATGGAATAAATTTATCCACAAAGAAATTCACAAAAATAACATAATCCATAAATATTTTTATGCATCCAGTGACACAGGTTCAAGATCTCTATCAACAAAAAGAAGAGGTCTTCATAAGTTCTTTGATACCATGTTTGAAAAAATAAATTATTTCCACATAGTTTGAACACCTTAAGCAACTACTCATATAAACATATCTAGTATTGATACACTGATGTACTGTGTGGTTAAAACCCTCAAAGACGGAAACAATGCATGGCCCTAGCCAACGCAACCACTTGAGGCAATATATTAATGCAAAAGGAAAATATTTACATACCAATTTCTCTCAATTGATCATCAGCAAATGACCGTCGATGCTCTTTAAATAGACACCATGGGCCAATCATGTGTTAATCCATGAATCAATATAGCATGTTGATATCTAGGAGAAGATGAACCATTGAATCACTTTATGTTTAGAACACATCGTGACAGTTGGATTACATAAGTACAATTGTGTACTAAAGAAACACATTTTACCTAAAGATACATTAGACCAAGTTAATATTAACTACATTCTAAGAGTCTAAATATCCTAATATATGTGAGTGGCTTCCTTCGAAGTGTTGTCATCAACTTCCTCATCAATATTGTGCTCATAAATGGCCATGAATCATTGCTACGCCTTACATTAAGTTGTCATTCCACCTTTCCACTCATTTAACAACATACCTTGAGGGGTTGGGTCTAGGTTTTTTAGGAGATACCATATTGGGGTGGGAATGTGGAGGAAATTTGGCACATTTAGACTGAGGATAGGATATAACTTGGGCACAACAAGCAAGTTCAATCGCCTCCAACCAAGTAAAAAGGTGGTTCATCTCTATGCGGGATTTGATTTTTCCCTTAAGACCATTGATAAAGCATTACTTAAAAAAATTCATCAGCTAATTGTTTTGTTATGAAATATAAGCATCCAAAAGCCTCAATATAGTCTTCCACCATGCATGTTTGGAACAATTTGGTAAGCTAGCCTAGATAATTTATATATATGATAAAAAAAAGGTAAACAAAGACTTAACAAACTTCATCCATGTAGTGACCCCTAGAGCTACATTATTATTCCATTGCCACCACTACCAATCTTCCATATCTAGATAGAGGACACCTATTTGAATTTTCATTAGTTCATCTTCTACAGAATGATGGGAAAAGTAGTGCTCCATTTGTTCAACCCAAATAGTTGGATTCGAACTATCAAGCTTATTCACATCAATTTCAGGATAGTGACGCATCATATTGTAGGAACAATAAAAAAGAAGAAGTCATAATGGGAGCCATATTCCCCCTCGTCATGTTTACCCTTATAGGATCCTTCACCACTAACATCATCACCTTCCTCCAACTTACCCTTCATATTCACAGTATGATCAAAACAAGCGTTGTCATGTGCAATGATGAAAGATATATTGTTTTCCATTTACTCAAAGAGAGAATCAAACATTTACTTAGTTCATCCATGTTTGTCATGCTAACGGGTGTGAAGCCCATCGGAACAAATGGAAATATCAGTCTGGTTTGAATGCAGAAGGAAAACTAAGAATCTAGGGCTCGCGCTCTGTGTTTAGGGTTTGCCGATGGATCCGCCGCCCGACCCGGGCCGAGCGCCACTCGACGACCTTTTCCGTTTACTGGTCGCATCCCAGCCCTCGACCTCTAAGATTACGGGTCCGGGGGACTCCAGGTTTGTTAAAAATACGCCATTCCGGAAGTTAAACTTGGCTCTACGGCGTCAAAATGTAAAGCTTTGGCCCTATTAGAAAAAGGATTGGTTGGCCACTTCACTGGGCTTTGGCCATCCCCGAGATCAATCAAAATCTGGCTCAATAAAAACTGGCATCCCCTCATCCAAGGAGAAGTTCAGCAAATCTTCTGTGGAAGGGGCTTCTTTGTTTTCTACTTCGAGAAAAAGGAAGACAGAGACTTAATATTCAGAAATGGACCTTACTTCATGGGACCTAGGGGAATGTATATCAACAAATGGGACCTCTCCTTCGACCCTGAAAAGGACATCCCTTCAGCTGTCCCAATCTGGGTCAAGTTACCCCATCTCCCGCTGCATTGTTGGAATGATGAAGACTTGAAGGCCATTGGCAACTCATTGGGGAAATATATTGATAAATCAGAACCAAAACCCCCAATGTTCTCCTGTGCTCGGATTTGTGTAGAAGTGGATCTTGAAAAGGGGCTTCCTGAAGCAATAAGTCTGTCGATGGATGGATGGAACCATCTTCAAACAGTGGATTATGAACAGATCCCATTCAAATGCAAAGTTTTCCATGAATATGGCCATTTTGCAAAGCTCTGTCCCAAAAGGAAGTTGCAGGAAGTAGAAGAAATTCAAGAAGGAGACTGGAATGAGGTAAGAAAGAAGGGAGGGAAGTCCTCAAACTCCCAACCCTCTCAAACTTCTCCTAAAAAAAAGGAAATGCCCAATAAACAACAAAGCACAAATAGGGAAGTAAATAAGTTCCAGCTATTAGCAACAGAAATGGGCGGGGAAGAACAAACTCTCCCTACAGGCCAAGCTCAAGAGGAAATGACAGGAAATGCCAGGGAGGGAGAAAGAAAGGAGAATGCCTGTCAACAACTGGAGGAAGGAGAAATACGTTTAGCGTCCCCAGCACAGCAGGAGGAACCTGAAGGCGAGGCCCCCAAATCTTTGATGGGCTCGGTCACAAGAGCAAAAGCTAAACTGTTTCAAGAAGAAACCTCAGAAAGTAAGGAAGAAGAAATAGAACCCCAAACAAAAAAAGGCAGGAAGTTGAACAAAGTAATAAGAGAACAAGAAGCGGCTAGAGACAAAGCGGCGGGTAAGCAAACCAGTCTTGACTCGCATGTAAGAATCCTTCCCAACACCAAGCAATCTCAGGGAACAATGGAGGAGAAGAGGGAAAGAACAGTATCCAACCTCTCCAAAAAATAATGAAGATAGTCTCCTGGAATTGTAGAGGGTTAGGAGGCAAGCAAAAGACGGAAGCAATCAAAAGGATAAAAAAGCTGGAAAACCCCTCAATACTCATGCTCCAGGAGACTAAAATGCAGGAGACAGACTGTCTCAAAACTCTATCTCAAATATGGCCCAAAGGAGAAGGAAAGTCAGTCAATTCGGTTGGAGCCTCTGGAGGGCTCATCACTTGGTGGGATAAAGGTATGTACAAATGCAATTCCACTTTAAGTAGCAGAAATTGGCTATTTACAGAGTTAGAAGATTTGACAAAAAATGAAAAATTTTGGATTGGAAATGTGTATGGACCTACGCTTCATGGCCTCAAAGAAATTTTTTGGGACAATTTCATAGATCTTCATCTTGGAAGAAACCCCTCCCCCTGCATAATCGCTGGTGACTTTAATGTCACCATAAGTGCTGATGAAAGAAGAGGGGGCTCGAAGGTCCGAGATCCGTTTGGAGAAAGGTTGGAAGACCTACAGGCTTCATGGAACTTGGTGGATATTAAGCCTCTGCAAGGAAATTTCACTTGGAACAACAAGAGAATCGGGCCTGGACATATAGCTGCTAGGCTCGACAGATTTTTGCTCAGCTCTTCCCTTCTTAATAAACCCCTTCTGCCCGATTCAAAAATCTTGGCCTCTGCTACTTCTGATCACCGTCCAATCGCCCTTTTCTTCTCTTTTCCCGACAATCTTGGGCCTCTCCCCTTCAGATATAATCCTGAGTGGCTGGAGCATGAAGCCTGCTATGAGGAAGTCAAAGTTATTTGGAAGCAATTTATCCCAGGCTCCCCGGGGTATATCTGGGAAACCAAAATCAAAAATACAAAAACTATGTTGAAAAGATGGGCAAAGCAAAGCACGAGGAGATCTCGGGATGAAATCAATACCTTGCAAGAGGAACTGAAGTCCCTGCAAGAGCAAATCGAAAAGGAACGGATAACTGAAGCAATGCTAATGCAAGAGAAAACGCTGGAAGCTAAAATCCAACAAGTGAATAGAAAAGAAGAGGAGGAATGGAGACTTCGGTCAAGATGTTTATGGCTCAAATCTGGGGACAGGAATACCAAGTTCTTCCATGCTCAGTGCAAAGAAAGGTACAGGAAAAACAATATTCTCAGTTTAATCAGAGAAGATGGAACAAAGATAGATGATCCTTCAGCGATAAAGACAGAAGTCAGAAATCACTTTGAGTCACTCTATACGAAGGAAGAGGATTTGACTACTGTAGAGTTGGAAGGAATGTGTCGTGAAATTCCCAGCCTATTCACTGCAGAAGAAAACAACATGCTCATGGAGAAGGTTACTGAAGAAGAAGTCAGGAAGGCAGTGTGGTCTCTTCACCCGGAAAAATCCCCGGGACCTGACGGATTCTCCATTCACTTCTACAGAAAGTGTTGGCATCTGCTGAAAGCCGATCTCCTTAGAATGGTAAACTGGACCAGAAATCGTGAGAAAATAGGAGGGGGCACTAACACCTCTTTCATAGCTCTAATCCTGAAGGAGAAAAAAGAAAATGCAATAGGGAGGTTTAGACCAATTTCGCTATGCAACTCTTCTTATAAAATCCTCACTAAAGTATTAGCAAATAGAGTCAAGAAGCTTCTCCCCAAAATTATTTCTCCAAACCAAGGCGGCTTTGTTCCAGGCAGACAAATATACGATAATATTCTTCTTGTGCAAGAGGCCATTCATTCAAGCAGGCGAAATAAGGATGCAGGTATGGCAATAAAATTAGACATGGCCAATGCATTTGATAGAGTAAGACATGACTTTATCTATGCGGTCTTGAGAAAATTTGGTTTTGATGAAAAATTTATCAGCTAGGTTAAAGCCTGCATTGGCGCTCCATGGATCTCCCCCCTTCTAAATGGAAGGCCTACCCCCTTCTTCCGTCTATCTCGTGGACTGAGGCAAGGGTGCCCCCTTTCTCCCTTCCTTTTTGTCATTATGGCGGACTCTTTAAGTAGAAAACTCAACTCTCTCCTAGCTTTAGATTCTCTGCCTGGCATTTCTTTCACCCGTAATGTACAAGCAATAAATCATGCCCAGTTTGCCGACGATACTATTCTCTTAGGTAGTGCTTCTCCTCAGATTGCTGCAAGATTTAAAACCACTCTTGACCTTTTTCTCAGGACCTCTGGGGGCAAAACCAATGACCAAAAATGCAATTTTTATACCTGGAACTGTCGCCCTGCTACGATCAGACTCATTGCAGCCATTCTTGCCTTCAAGCCATGCATGAATTGGACCTCTTTCAAATATCTGGGCACCCCTATCTCTCTCAAGTACCCTCCATCCTCTGTCTGGGCCCCTATTCTTGAAAAATTTAAAGCAAGAATTAACTCATGGGGAACTCGATGGCTGAACCTGGCTGGGAAAGTAACCTTGATAAAATCTGTTCTGTCCTCTCTACCTGTATTCACCTCTGCCATAATGTTAGCCCCGGCTTCAATACAAAATGCTTTTAGCATAGAGATAAGGAAATTCTTGTGGCAAGGGGGGGAAAACTCAGAATAAAAAATTTCATTTGGTTAATTGGAAGATTGTCAAAGAAAAGAAGGAGCGGGGAGGGCTCGGAATTCGTGAGCCAGCTTTAGTAAGTAAAGCGCTGGGGGCCAAGTTAGCCTGGAGGATTGTTGCTGGAAAGAAGGAGTGGTGGAAGGAGGTTATAAGGAAGAAATACACCAGAAGCTCTAGACAAAGATGTCTGGATAAGCCTATCTCCAAAAAGGGAACAGCTATATGGGGACTTATTAACTCCTCAGCGGCTTTAATCACTGAAAATCTCTATTGGATCCCTGGTAATGGGAAAAGAATAAACCTCTAGACGGACAGCATAAATGGAGACAAGCCGCTAGGTAAAGCTTAGGGGATCGAGGCCATTAGAGACTGGTTGAAAAACATGGGCATTAAAAAGCTAAAAGGCATGGTGATTTGGAAAGACAATGGAGATTGGAAAAGCTGGAAGCGAATGGATCCTCCGGACAACCTAAAAAGGGAGTACATTCTTCTTCTCGAACATCTGCATGGGAAAGCTCCGATTAGCATCAACGAAAAAGACCACCGGGGATGGGGGAAAGAAGGCTCGTATTCAGTTAAGGCAGGATATGAAAAACTCTCCCCTACCAATCTTCCGGCTCACAGAAAATGTTGGAATTCAGACGGCATCCCCAAAATAATTGTTTTCTTCTGGCTTCTAACTCATGGTAAGTTGCTAACTGCTGAAAATCTTAGAGTAAGGGGAATCACTGGTCCTTCTAGATGCACCCTGTGTAAAAACGCTGAAGAAAGCTCCCATCACATTTTTCTGGAGTGTCCTTTTGCAGAGAAAGTTTGGGCTCAGGTCCTAGGTAGTCAATGGAGATCAATCACTCTCCCCTCCTCCCTTATTGACCTCTCTGATCACTGGGGATGCACATTCCCAGGAAGATCCAAGAAGACTATGAGGAGAATTTGGAATCTAATTCCAATGAATATTTGTTGGCAGATTTGGTTAAGTAGAAACAAAAGTATTTTTGAGGACAAGAAAGTGGACAGTAATAGAGCTGCCATAAAAGCCATCGCAATGATTGGGGACTCACTTTCCTCTAAAAAGGTCTCTCTCCCTACACAAGAGCCTCTAACTCTATCTGAACTTCAATGGTGTAGCATGTTTGTGAAGGGCAGCTTCCTTCAGTCCAAAAAAGAACGCCTCAACTCTGCTTGGGAAATCAGAAAAGACCTTGATACTTTTTCCAAGTGGTGGAAGGAGCAGAATAGTCATAGCATATTCTTTGACGGGGCTTCTAAAGGGAACCCTGGGGTGGCAGGTGCGGGTGAGATTCTTTTTGATCCCGGAGGAATTAAAATCGCATCATTCTCATGGGGACTAGGTAGGAAAACAAATAATGAGGCAGAATGGTTAGCTCTCATTCTCTCTTTAGAAATGGCCTCCAACTACAGCTTAGACAACCTCAAAATCTATGGAGACTCCAGGCACGTCATCCAAATCATGAAAAGAGGGTATGCCTCGCCAGGCTCAAAAGCCGACAGATACATGCAAAGAATTAAAACTAATATAATTCTCTCAAAGACATCCTTCTTTCACATCCTCCGAGAGAACAACAAGATGGCTGATTTAGCGGCGAATCACGGAATCATGCTCGAAATAGGGCAAATCAAGGATCATAATGGAGTTTTGGGATTTCATTACATCCCTTAAGGTTCCTATGCCTAGGCTCATTGATCACAAGGTGGGTTTTTTGGTTAGGGCCTTGGTCACGAGGGACCCTTACCCTCTCTTATGCTATGGTCTTCACACCACTCCCTCTCCCGAGACTTCTCCCACACGCCACCCCCGTCCGCTCCTCCACCTGTCACCTCGCCCTCTCCCTCGGTGACAGCTCCCACGGGGCTCTCATAACTCCCCCACCCGCCATCTCTTTTCCTCCCTCCGCGATGGCTCGCCCTCCCCATCTTCCTGAAGCTCTGAGTCGCCTCTCCCTTGGTGAGCTCGACACTCCTCCCCCTCGTCTCTTGCTGGCTCAGGCGTATAACTGGGAAACAATGAAGTCAATCAGGGCGGCCATAGCCGCCTTGAGAAGGACGCTGGTGGACATAAAGTTTGCAGTCCGGAATACATACGACGCGGTCTGCTCCAATGCAAACCAGAATGCAGAGATGGCGTCGGACATAAATCATGTGTGCACACAGTTATCTTGCCAGGATTCCAGAATTGATGACCTGAAACGAAATATCTTTGAATTAATGGGGAAAGTGGATAGGTTGCAGGAAGACATGGCCGTTTTTACTGGAGCAACTCAGGGGAGTTGGGTACATGAAAACCCAACAGTAAATCAGGAAATTAACCAGGTTATGGTGGATGCTTCTTCTGTTCAGCTAAGGAAGAAAGGCTAGGACTTAACACAGCCCAGGTTTTAAAAATTTTGCTCATTTTGGTTAATGCATTTTTGTATAATCTTTTGCAGTCAGTTTGTTAAGGTTTACTCCAGCTCTATGCTGGATAATTTCAGGAAAACCAAGCTCAGAGCTTGTAATGTAATGCAGATAGTTATTATAGTGATAGCTGGTCCAGATATCTTTGCACTATTAAAAACTCTTTCTGAAAGTTTGTAATGAATAGCTGTGCACAGCTTTATAAATACAATCCTTTACTCTGTTACTGTTAAAAAAAAAAATGCTAACGGGTGTTTGCATGGGACCATTGGATCTACTGAAAAGGTGAGCTAAGAGCTATCCCAATGTGAATAGTGTCTTTAGAGGAATCTATTGAGACGGGTCACCAATAATGATGCTAGTGGGTCCACCAAAAATTAGTTATTTTAGAGTGGCACCATGATGATCACTGTTGTACAAGGATTCTTTTGAGCTAGGTCTCCTACAAAAATCAATCATAAGAGTCCACTTTTGGAATTTTATTTGCAATGTGATTAGATACATATAAGAACATCAATGCGTGCGGTATCATGTTGTTCTTGTGTGCCTTATTGTTTAGAGGTGCACCGAGAAAAAAAAATATAATAAAGCCTCTGCCCACTTATGTCCTCTTGAAACATTTGATAAAAGGATAACAAGGAAATATGTTTTTGCACAAACCTCCACAAAAGTCAATTTTCCTCCTAGTTTTGGCTTCCTTTCTTCAAGATTGCGTAAGGATTTTGTAGTGGATAGGTGTTTTCTACTCTCATCTCAACTTTCATGGTTTTTTATTCTTGAGATTTCCTTGTTCTCCTTCTAGATCCCCCATGAAATCCCTAAGCTTACTTGGCACCTCCTTTAGCTATATTTGTTGTAAAGTTGGCTTGCACTATTTCTCATTGGATTGCACTCTACCTCCTTAAGCTTTAGAGACTATGCTCATTATGCAAATCATATTAGTTTATCACTTTAAACAATCAACTTCAAAAAAATAGATACAAGAGAAGCACACATTAACACACAATACACATGGCATTCTAAACTGGAGAATTTTCATGGAGAAGAATGTCTAGATTGACCATTAATAATTATTCAATTAACATTACAATGTTATTAATATATATTCACATCTATCTTAGCAACAACACTCACAACGTTCCTTGAACAACTTTGGCATCAATCAGATGGTCTAGAGATTTTCTATATTTGGGCATTTAGGTTATCTCTCATACATCCAAAATTAGACTTCGGAAAATAAATCTTGATAGTATTCTTGATCGAATTTCAATTTGCACACAACTTTGATGTCATGCTCTTGAGGATTTTAGGTGATGAATTATGATTCCAAAATCATCATAACTAATTCATATTCATTCTAACTCTCCTTTCTCTTGATGGTATAAAAGGAAGAATCGATACACGAACTCAAAAATTCGATGGGATTATCCTTCAACATTTCAAAATAGCAATTAGAACTCTATTGCAAATTATTTGCATTTCACTTATGTAATTTTTTTTAGGCACATACATCATTGCTAACACAATCGCAACATTCTCATAGTGGGCACAAGTAGATTTTATATCTCCTATATGACCTCTATCTTCTTGCTGACAAGTTTCATGTAACCAACATCTCCCACTATTATAGCATTTTTAGACTTAGTAATGCTCAAATTCCCTTACACCACTTTTGCACATCCATAAGTGTGATAAATCCTTCAAAAAACTAAATTTTGTCTTGCATACACTGGTTTTCTATTAGCAACACGTGTATCCATGTGTTACCCTTTAGCAACACACGTACACATCTTCAAAACACGAAAAAAAAATCACATGCACTCACACATGTGTTTCAATTCGTTGAAGGTCGTTACCAATCCACTTGGGGTCAATTACACCTAATCCAACTCCCTGAGTTACTTTCTCTAAGAATAAAACCAAGCCTCAAACATGAATGAGGTGACAATACCATCACTATAGCTACATGTCAAATTTTTGCAATCTGGAGTGCCAAGGACTTATATAACGCCCTTCATCTCAAAAGTTTGTATTTTGGAGTTTCTCTTATTTTTAGAGTGAGTGGGGACTTTGATCATCCATTTTATTCGAATACCAAGCAAGATAGTTGGTTGGAGACTTGTTTGTGGTCTGGGCAGGAGGAATCCCACCTGATGAAGGAGGTGTTGCATCAAAGATTCAAGTAATTTTTGTACTTTGTTGTTGCCTATTGTTAATACAAAGAAGATCACTCTTCTTTCCCTCCCCCAAATACTACTGTTGATTCTATCGTTTGCTTAATGTGTAGTATTTCGAAAAGAGAAATAATCTAAACCTAAGAGATCAATTTTCTTAATTAGTCATAGATTTAGTGTTGATCTTTGGCCTTTTGACTAAAGTAGTCAAATTTCTTTCAGGAAGATGTATTGGTTGTGAATCTTGTTTGTAGGCCTAATAGATCAAAATTTCAAGTGAAGGATGAGACTCGAGATTGACAAGCACTCACGAAGGATACCACCACCAAAATCTAGGTATGTTTTTATCTTCCTCTTCATTGCTTTAGGGTGTGATTGATTGAGTAAGAAATTAGAGTTTGTTGTCTTCGAATCGATCTGTTTAGTGGTATCAACCCTAGTTACTAGGATAGTTTTTTCCAATAACACCCACCCTTGTACATAAAATGACCAAGTAGTTAGATGATTAATATTATCAATGCCATATGAGAAAACAATAGTATTTTAACCATATATTTCAAACAATAGATATGATTTTTGTAGTGTTGTGCTTGTTTCAAAGATGACACAAAACTCTACAATTTTTCCTTTTCACAGAAAAGCTAATTCCTTGTGGATTTTGCATAGTTTTTCTCTAAGATTGTGCCTTGAAAAAATGAAAAAAGAATCTTAAAACAAATAAGGTATTCATTGTCTCATATTTAATCTTCTTGGTACTTTCAACCTTGAATTTGTCATCAATTAACAATGTTCCTTCCTCCATCGATGTCGGCAACTCTTCCATCATCTTTCAAATGGCACCCTCATTGACTTCACATCTACTTGTCAATGGCATCTTCATTAACTTCACATTGTGTCATCGATCCCTTCTTGTTTAATCACCTTGGCTTTTCAACCATTAGCTTAATCAATTATATGTTGGTTAATCACCTTACTTGTCAACCGTTAACTTAGTCCACCATGAATGAGAACTTTCAATACTTAACCCAAGTTGTAAAATTTTGATCAAATATATCATTGTCCATTACTTGAGAACTCTAACCATTCACAGTTCTAGAAAAAATTCAAATCATATATTCCTAATTCTACATAGATATTTAACACAGTTTTAGTTATTGTTTTTTTTCATTATACAATGTAATTAAGTGATTCCATTTTTCACAATTTTTAATAAATAAATAATATATTAATTATAAACTTTTATTATTTATTTATTTATTTAAATTAAAATAAGTTAATGAAATCATTAATTTTATATGCGGCATGGTTAATACACCATGGTATATTTTGATTTGAAAACTTATTTAATATCCAATGTCCAAATGGAAGATCATTAAGAGGCCATGCATCGTTTATATTATGTCAGCTCATGCATCATTATAGTGATGTATTGTTTTGCAACCAAATTTAAGGATAAGGTTAATGGGTGGTAATGCATTTATTTATATTAATTATTCTTTTACAACCAAATTGGTTGGGTAATGGATTAATATTTGATTTGTGTATCTTTATTTGATTGATTTTGAAAGTGATTTGAAATTTTGTTGAGATTCAACTTTTTATGTAAAAGAAAAATTTTGATGAAGAAAATGTTGAGTCTGATCTCGAAATTTGTTTTAAAGTTTTTAATGTTGATTGTGATTCCTCTCCCACCTACTTTAAATTTATATGTTTGTCTGCTCTAAGATATATGTTGTTTATATGGTTAACCAATTTTGTTTGGCCTTTTATAAAGTGTTATAATTTAGTTGCTTTAATTTGCATTGTAGATATGGATATGATTTGCAAATTTATATGTTTGTCTGGTCTAAGATTGATGTTTATAAGTTTCTTTGTTTATTTGGTTAACCAATTTTGTTTGTCTATCTTTAAAGTGTTAGAGTTTAAGTTGCTTTAATTTGCATTGTAGATATGGATATGATTTACATTGTACCCGATAGAGATATCATTATTAAATTGAAAGATTTTTTTAGATAGATATGGATTATAGATAAGGGTATAATTATTATTATAATAAAGTTTTTTATATCTACTTATATAATTAGAATTTTTAAGTTTTATACATGTAAAAAAATTTAAACAACATATTAAATTACAAAAAAGATACACTATTTTTCTAATGAAGTTGTTTACATTTGTTTATATGATTATTATTTTTTTATTTTTTAGTTTAAATATACAAACAAGTTTAAATAAAGAAAGAGGAAGATTTTAAATACCAAAAGGGAGAAAGATAAAAGCCCCTTTTTAATTGAATATTTTTACCATTGTTTATATGATATATAATCATGATTTGATTATGATTTTAGTTTTATATGATTTAATTATGATTTTTAAGTTTTATATGTTTTAATTATATTTAAGTGCTCAAGAGGAGAAAGATAAAAATATTTTCATGAGATCCTTTATTGTGATTAAAATATTCTTTCAAAGGAGAGAATAAAAAATATATTTATTGAAAGTAATTTGTATATTAAAATTATTAAATAGTATATAAGTGTTGGTTTTATATCTATATATAATAATAATTATTATAATGATGATAATTTATTTTTAAGTTTATATTTTAGTTGATGAATGAAATTATTTTGTTTGTGGAAAAATGGATACCCTTTGTGTAATGATTTTACTATTTAGTTTACAAAGGTATACATACTCCAAATCTTACAAATTTGAAACTATAATTTTTAAGGAAGAAACACATGTTCTTAATTGTTTTGATTGATGTGTATATAAAGTATATAATTATGTAATCTTTTTTTTCGTTTTTGTAACTCGAGGAATCGATAACTGGGTTAGCTTCATACTTGTATGACATGAGGTCGACTTTAGTCTATTTCCAATATACCCCCTTTTGTACTACACAATCCCATTAATTTTGTAAAGGACATGGTGGTGGGCTTTGATCCACTTATGTATGCACGGGTCACAAGATCATTTAATATGGGCTCATACTCACATGAAACGAGGCTGAATTCGATCTACTACCACTATACCCCCATGTGTATCGCACAATACCATTAAATTTTGAATGATATGGGGGAGGACTTTGATACACTTATGTGTGCATGGGTCACAAGACCATTTAATACAATCTCTCTGGGTGCATCCACATGTTCAACCACTACATCAAGGTGACCCCATGGCTCTAGACTAGGCCCACATGGGAATTGAACCTTGCCCACTAGTGAAAACTCCTCACTTTTTTCAATGAATCCAACCCTTTTGGGTTTATAAATTTTGAAGGACATGGGGGTGGGCTTCGATCCACTTTGTATACATGAGTCATGATATCATTTAATACAATTTATTTGGTTGCAACCACAAATTTTACCACTACCTTAAAGTGACCCCATGGCTTCAAGATAGGCCCTCACAAGAATTGAACCTTGCCCGCTGGTGAAAAAGACATCACTCTTCACCCATGGATATAACCCCTTTGGGATTAAAATTTTGAAGGACATGGGGCGGTATTTGATCCACTTATGTGTGCACAAGTCAAGAGATAATTTAATATAGTCTCTCTAGGTGCAACAACATGTTTGACCACTATCTCAAGGTGATCCCATAGCTTTAGGCTAGGTCCTCACGGGAATTGAACATTTCCCACTAGTGAAAAAATCATCAGTCTTCATTGATAAATCCAACCCATTTAGACATAATTATGTTATCTTTTAATTATAAATAATTTATGTAAAAATTTATAGTGTTGTAATTATAAAAGTTTAGTTTTATAATATTTTACCTCATTATTAGATGTTTAATTTTACATAGTATATAATGTATTGAAAGTGAGGAGTCCAATTTTACATAGTATATAGTGCAATGAAGGTGAGGAGTCCAAATAAATCAATAGAGATATTTGATTAAACACTCTCCAATAGATTGAATGATTATATGGATATTAAAGTTTATATAATATGAATTTAAAAAAAAAAAACGAATTATGATGATTGGAGTTAGTGATGTAATAACAGAATTCAAATCAAAAATTTGATTTACTCAATTAAGTCTCATCCCTTTCACTCTACATTAAGGGCTAATTGCATCATTGACTCTATTCTCAAATATCAACTTCTTGTTCACATTAACTTTTTAGTTAACCTTTTTATGCATCTTCCAAAAACATTTATTCTTAATTTATAGTATAGAACTTTAACATCTCCATAATTTACCATTTACATAATATAAGAGAAAAAATTATTAAAATTACATTTTTTTATTTCCATATATTTGATATAATCTTTCAATCACTTCTTTGAAATTTTGTCTTTAACTAGCCTCATATGGGGATTGCCTTTTTTTTCATAGTGATAACTTTATAGCTTTTACTTTTCCTAGTGTTGATTTCGAAAATTACAATGATCAAACATGTGTCAAGGAACGGATTTTAACCTTTTAGGTCATGGTGAAAGCATAAATGCTTACAAAATACATAATTGTATCCGAGTTATGAAATTTGTCAAAATCATTAGAAATTCTCATAATCATTTCTTTTTATAAATTTACAAAACAGAAAGCATCATAAAAACAACAATGATAACAAGGGGGCCTTGTAACACTCAAAAAGTTATAAAAAGATTCCAAATTGAACAACACTAAGTTTCCTTCATACATCATTCACAAAGTTTTCTTTCATACGTGAGTCATAATAATATTTTTGAGAAAATCCAAAAATATCGAGTATATGAAAAATTAATAAATATGGAATTATTTTTACTAATAATAATAAAAGATAAGATTATTATGTCTATTAATATTTACTTAAACTAATTTTGGTTTATTAGATCTTAAAAAATGATAAATAAATAAATTAGTTTATTTTAGTATTATATTTTTATACCTAAAATTATTGGAAAAAATTTAGCAATATGCTTTTTTACAGTAATGCACATTTGTAATAAGCACTTGTTTGTTTAAGTCTGTAGAAAGCATCGGGACAAAGTTGGAATCTAGGCCAACGAGTGGTCCCAATCCATTAAGATATTAGTGACATAAAAAACATTATTTATGCCAACAAAGACCCTAATCAACACATACCCTAAGCCGAAAATAACAAATATAATTGTGAAAGGGTAAATAAAATAAACACCTACTACTACGGTTTGTAGATTAAAAAACTTGAGGGAAGGAACAACAAAGAAAGGGTTTCCACCATTGAAGGTGAGTCACAAATACTTCTATTTTATTGAATTGCATTGTAAATATGAATAGGAATACATCAAAACTTCAAGGAATTCAAGAATCAATCAATCGATAGAAAATTTATTGAGATGAAGAGAATGAAGTTACGTGCTCGCGCGCATGAGAGAGAGAGAGAGAGGTCGTTGATTTATCTCAAGTAATCGTGTGTTGTGAATTACGAATAGGAGTTCACAAGGTCAAGTCCCTAGGCTGGCTACCCTTGTGAATATTGTGGCCCTCACTCAATGTCATGTATGGTTAGATTTCCAAAACTGCAACTGGTCGGTTTAACCTAGGTACCATCCTTGAAATGAGGAGAATTTACTAGTGGGTTTCCCAAGATGTGCATTTCATCTCTCTCTATCACACTCACACATACACACATGCACACATGCACACAAAATTAAGGATAAAGTCCGGAATCCATTATATTGAAGATCTTAGTCAATTAAAGTAATATTTACATTAAAAAATATTATTTAGACCAACAAACACCTTAATCAACACATACCCTTAAAGCCCTACAAACAAATATCATTATGAAAAGATAAAAAACTAAACACCTATTGCTAGGGTTTGCATACAGAAAAACTTCAAATCATTTTTACAAAATCAAAATCCAAATAATTTTTTGTTTCCTTTTTTAACACAATGATAAAAAATGTCTTATGTTTAAAAAATAAAATCAACACATGATGTGCCCTTCTGTATTAAGTGCATCAATGTGCTACAAGACATTATTCTAACCATATTAATAGATTTAGGCTAAAATGGTAGTGTAGACCTCTGCAAATCATACTTTTGGGAGGTTTTTCTTTGTAGAGATTTTAAAATGAGATTTTTGTTTGATGTGCAATAAAATTAATTGCACCATTGCATCTTGTATCAATGGAAACATTGGTGTGCCTAATATAACTAAGCACGTTAATTACTTAAAAAATCCCTTCTAAAGTCTATTTGAAGTTAAATATTGCATGTTTCTTACACTTTCTTTTAAGAATGCAAAAACAAATTGATTGTGGTTTTGGCTCAAATGCATAGGAAAAAAGGTGGTAATATCAAATGTTATATTCTTTAGATTCCTTGTTCCTATCAAGTGTTGTAATTTTAGGATATTGATATTGATGAAGTGTATGATGGTTTTCTTAGCAAATAAACAATTATTATGTATCTTTGTCTAATGTGATGTGAAAATTCCAAGTAAATTTATTTCAATACAAAAAAAAACCTGTGTTTGGCTTTAAATTTCTCATCCATAATATGACCAACTTCTTGTCATTTAAAATATTGTATCTATTGAACATTATCAAAACGTTTCTAGTCTAATTATCTCTCAATAAATTTAGGCTATATTACAATCTCTATTGGGAAGAAACTCCAACAAACGCTATATTTCTTTACTCTCTATTTGGATGAATCCCCAACAATTTAACCAAAACTAAATGGTACATGAATCACATAAATTTATAGCTATCTTAGTTTTATTACAATGTTGCGGTTAGCTTAATGATGAGCAACAAAGTGTCCAAATGTGTATGTGTTTAAATTATCATAGCCCTAGTTAGGTTTTGCAATTACGTAATGACAATTACATGGATTGATTCTTTATCCTTCCATCATAGGTTAAGGGATTTATAGATAACCCAAATCATCGCATTTGTGAAAGAACTCTTCTCCTCCAAAAATTCAAGGAACAAAAATTACATTCATATCAACAATGTGGGTGAGCTTTATCCTTTTAGTTAGTTTGTTAATCATTGTGTGTATTCTTAATCATAGTTTTAGTGTTGGATGCAGTCTATCAAACCAAGGGTTCAACTTCATGTGACCAACAAAACCCCATATACATCAACATATTTTAATACTCTGCAAACATAATACAGTCTCACTCGAGATGTGCACAGCAATTAACAGAGATCTGAATCAAGGCTGCACAGGAGGAACTAAGTTCTTTCAATTTAGCATTTTAGCAACTCATTTCAACACATACATCAGATCCATAATTCACATGCATTCTGCAAATACACAACTCATAGACATTCGTTCATGGAGGTAATGCGCAAGAAAATAGACAGAAACATAGACTTCATTATATTACTTGGAAAAAATAGGTATCACCGCGACATTATAGATGTTCTGCTCAATAACATACTTACTACATACTTATCAAAGTCATGATTAATGCATCATCTCATTAACATACATCTATTACTATCAGCATAAGCTTATGCTACTAACAGTGTTCAAACCATTACAAAATTACAAAATACAACCCAATCAACCTACAGAACCGAACCCCAACCCTTTACAAACATAGGCTTTATATAGGCCGCAGAGACAAAATTGAAAGTTGTTATTAGCATGCAGCTAATAACTAATTTCTATTTGGCACAACCAAATTTGACATTGGTTGGATCGGCGTGCAGTCACTAATCAAAACTTGGGCACCAACAGGCTCCCAACACTAATATGTGGCTCATCCCAATCCATGTAGCTCATGGATCCAAAGATGCTACAGATGGCAGGCGTGTGCACAGGTCATTGACGAAGTCCTGGAAGCTTTGTTGAATTGGCTTGAGCTCACTAGTGAATGCATCAACATCGCCATCCTTACTTTGTCTGATATTTGGTTTTGCCTCCTCTGCAACAAGGAGGAATAGAGCATCCCTCGCATGGATCTCAAACAAACTATCAAATTGTCTCTATGCTTTCTCTTGTTCTTTGGCCACTGCTACCGCGATTGTCTAATGCTCGGCTTGACTGGCTGAAATTTTCTTAGTCAACGCACTAATCTCATACATTATATGTTTCTTTGAAGACATTGGCAGCTATGCAATACTCTTTTTCTCTGCACTTACCAATTCTTCCTAGATTATAATGTGCTAGTCAACTTGTTGTAACTCTGGTGCATCTTGTAGATGGTTCAAAATATTGAAATTGTAGCTAACGAACCCATCCAAGTTCGTGATGGCTTGCTTGGTATGCTCTAGGGATTGCACTGCATCGGCTATCTTATGGGCCATCGCAAGCTCCTCCGGGGATGGTTCTGTATTTATTTGTGCTTAGAGTTTCGTTGCTTCTTGCTAGAGGGTAGCCATAGTATCTACAATCTAGGTGATTTTCTACGTATCCTAAAGTGAATTTGGAGGTGGTTGATTAGGGCATGGGAGTGTATTATAAGCTTTGGAGACCTCAACTTCTAGCTAATGGCATGAGTGGACCTCTGCTCTATGAAATTTCTTCATCCTAGCATAGAACTGGCTCAGTTGCGCATGGTGATCGCCCAACTCGAAAAATATCTATGAGACATAATGCTACAAATCTAGGGTAGGCACCAAGCTCATATTCAACTCATTGTAAGGGAGAGGTTGGATGTATGAAGTAATAGGTGGCTCCACTGCTATGATCTCTAGCGGTTTCAACTTTAGTCTTCGTTGAAACACTTGCTTGTCCTGCTTCTAAAACTCCTTGGAGTGGCTCAAGTCGGCAGTGTCATATTTCTACACCATTGTTGTCCCTAATGTAATGTATAATACCATTTGTAACTTCTAGAGGTAGAGGTGGTCGTTGTTATCCTTATGGAATACTTATGCAACCTCTAGGTTAGACTTGAGTTGTTGTATGATCCTATGAACTGTTGGTTCAGTAACTTTCATCTATGTCCCTATACCCATGGGTTCCATGGTCATTTGTTATGTCATCAACGATGATCTCGGCCCTTGATATTGGTTTTCTACGACTGAAACTGCCATAGATTCCTATACTTTCTCTTGCTAGGGAAATTTCTCTTGCTTTTTCCCTAGCTCCTCCTCTTGCATCAACTCCTGCATCTGGTCTCTTTCGTCCTCAGGTGGAATCTCTAGTAGGTTGTCGAACTGCTGGAAAATATTGTGGCAAGCAAAGCCAATTGGTTGCATTCCCAATAACTATCCGAAAGGTGAGATCTCCTAAAAATCCTCTTCTTCATCATGCTCTTGATCCGATGGTGAGGAAGGGGAAGTGCGCTGCTTCTTTTGAGTATACTCAGTCTGTTGTGGTTGTTGAGTCTCTCTCTTGCGCTTTTATGTCAGGCATGGAGATTTCCTGGGTGCATTGGAGCTACCTACTTCTCCCTTCCAGGACTTCTAATGTATGTTGGATTCCTCATGGATCTCAAGGTCAGATTCCGACATAAACTGTAAGTGCATTTTCTATTGCACAATTGCGTTCTTAACATCCTTGAAAGTAATACAGAATGGAAACACGTATTCCACCTTCGTTTCAATGTGCGGAAAAATCAGAACATTGTGGGAGTCGACTTCAAATATAACTCTATCATTAAATCTATCCAAAATTTGCTACGACACGTGGAATGACTCGGTCGTGGTGTTGAGCATTTGCATATACCACATATGAAATGCATTCTCCACATTGACTTGATACTCCCTCTCTAGTTGTCGATGGAACATCGGGAATTTCGCTGGAACAAATTTATCTAGTGTCGATAAATCATATGTGTAGTGTGGTGGGGGTTCCCAAACCACCATCGCAATCAGGAGCAACACCCAACTACAATGGAATGGGGCACCCCTATCCTGTACATCTAGAAAATATTGGAAAAACTCAAGTCACGTGTATGGTGCCCATGCCAACACTTTTCCCATTGCGTACTGCTCAATTGTTGCAACCACACTTGCTGGACACTCGCCTCAGTGACACTTCCTCAACAACTTTCACACTAGGATCTGCATTGCGAACTAGACACGACACTCTAAGATTGTGGAAATAACATAACCTCCCCCCCCTCTACGGGTCTTGTATTTCTTGTACATTTATTATATAGATACATGTTCCATCACCTATATTGGATCCTCCCTTCTTCTTGGGAGACTTGAGACCAAATGGATCACTTTTCCATGATCTCGTACTTCTTATCCAACCATAGACACCCACCTTGCAAGCGGTTAAAGAGGAACCAAGTGTAGGAGCTGATATGTGTCTCCTTGCCATAATGTGGGACATCCATTAGGGATCATCCCTAATTGGTGAAGCTAGTGTGGCCATACTTGTAGTACCACACTCTATGTTCCATTAGGATTTACTTGTATCTCTGTATACTTAGTAGTCTTCATCGATGTGAATTGCTTCTCATCTAGGATATCAAAATGCTGGTACTTCAATAATGGTACCTTCCCCAGCACTTCTCCTTTGACTGTAATTTCCATGGGGAGCAGCACCTTCGGCATTGCATATTCTTTCTAGGTAGCGACCTTGGTGTGACCCTTCTTCGTCACAGGTATAACCTCCATCTGTGTGCACTTAACCTCTAAATTGGCACAAACTTAACAGACTCAATTCTCTTGGCACAAATTTGCTCTCACTGCTCACTTAGCTCTACCACACTCTCTAGCACACTGGTGCATCTATCTTCCTTCTCCGCAGCTCTTGTAGCCAACCTTGCCAAGACGTCTTCACCTACCCTCTTAACTTATGTTCCTCCCCCAAATCTCTCTTCTTAACTAGTGGATGGGATGGAATCTATATGCAAATATTCCTAATCTAGGCGCACCCCTCACAACGAATGTTCGACATAACGGCCAACTCAACACGCACTCTCTATTTTCCTATGCATCATCCTCTCCATTCATGCGGGATGCCTATATTTTTGTGCAAAGGATCTAGCTTATCTTTGATAGTGAATTTCCTATGGCCTCTGTGTTGTTACATTTTTTAGTAGTCCTTCCCTGATGTGCCTTTTATTTATGGCATCGTCCTTCCTCGATATTTCCATATCAGGAAAAATGGTTACGACTGACATAAACTATCACTGACTGGTGGGACAGTGCTAGCATCATGGTAACTAATGAATAAGGCGTGATGATTGGTTAACTCATGGATATGTGGTAACAACTTTTCATTAATGAGTGGTGTGGTGAAGTGGTGAATTAATGACTCGGGATGTGCTATGAATCTACACTATCCATTTCCCTAATGACTTGATTGCTAGCATGCTTTACTCAATTATTCACATTGGACACCATCCCATAACGTGGTTGTTGATGCATGACACTTGACTATTTTCTTTGAATTACAAATTGAGTAGATTGTGATTCGTCCTATCACCTAATGATTGATATACGTAATGTAACATTTCTCTTTTTCCTCTCTTTTTTACATGTGTTCTTTCCCCTGCGGGCCATAGTAGGGTTTGAGGTGACTTCCATTTATCAACCCCTTCATTATCTATCCTTCCAAAGTGGAAAGCTTTGCAGCGCCTGATTATATTATAAACAAGAACTTGAATGGACCTAACCATCTCATGCGCATCTTTCTTCGGTTCTTTAAAAAATTATTATCATACATCAATACAAGTGTTCCAGGTTCTAAGGTCTTACTTTTGATGTTCCTGTCATGCTAGGATTTTTGGTGTTGCTTCTCCATGACTTGATTGCACCCTGCGATGAACTTGTCTTCTTCTAGTACCATATGGTCTTCCAAATATGCACAAGTGATTCATCATCCGTAATCTTTGTGGCGAGATCTATGCGCAATTTCTCACAAGATAAATGGATAGGTAAGACTTGACAAGTGGATTCCCTAGAAGTGACCACTTTCCCCTTTTTAATCTCACTTAGGATAACTAATCCCATAATTAATTAAAGTGACACACCAAAGTTAAGGAAATTTGGTTAACAAGATTAATAAGTTTAAGGACATTAGCTAGAGTTATCACCCCTTATCCCCTCTCACTTCCCCCACTTATGGAATCATAGCCCCCCATCTCTTTTTCATCATTCTTCACTTGCAACTGTTAGGGATTTTTATATTAAAAAGCATATACATCATTTACGATATCCATGGTCTTCTAGACCATACAAGTATGGAATATAGCCTTTTTATAATTACATCACATTTACATCTTGGGATAAAAAAAGGGGTGTTACATTCCCCTCCCCCTTAATTTACACACCATCCTCGGTGCATATTATCACTTTGTACATGTACAAAAAAAAATACAACAAAATATGTCAAAATAATTGTGGGTATGCCTCCCACATCGCAACCTCCAATTCTCACGTTGCTTCTTCAGGGTTGTAATGCATCCATTAGACATTTGCACTCCCTATGACTCTCTTCCTGAGAAACATTATCTTCTTGTTGAGGATGCTATTAGACACTAGAATAACTCCTTTTGGTTTCACCTGAATCACATCCCAGTCAATATTGTGGATATGATCATGTATATACTTTTTCAATAATGACACATGAAACATGTTATGCACTTTTATGCAAGTGAACAAGGCAAGCTCATATCCAATAGGCCTAATCCTATCTAAAATTTCAAATGGCCTGCAATATTTAGGTGCTAACTTAGGACAAATTACGAGTTTCAATGAACTCTTCTTTGTCCTAACTTTCAAATACACATATTCACCAGCTCTAAATTCTCTTGTTACTTTACCCTTGTCTCCATAAATTTTCTGTCTATCCCATGTTGTCTTTAAATTTTTCCTGATCTTTACATTCTGCTCTTCCATTTCCTTAAGTAATTTTGGCCCAAATGCTATTGTTTGCTAGATTTTCCCAATTGATTGGAGTATTGTATTTTATGCCATACAAGGCTTCAAATGTATCCATCATTAGTGAACCATTATACATGGTGTTATATGCAAACTCCACCAAGTACTTATAATATCCCCATTTAGATGGTTGATCCATCACATACATTCTCATCATATCTTCAATAAATTGATTAACTCTTTTAGTCTACCCATCTGTTTGTGTGTGATATGTTGTACTGTGATTTAGAATTGTTCCAAATCCTTTGAATAACCCTGCCCAAAAGTTTGAAGTAAACTTTGGATCTCTATCTAAAACAATGGCCTTTGGTATCCCATGCAATCTGACAATCTCTTTCATATAAATCTCTGCTATGTTAGCTTCCTTATGCACTGACTTGATTGGAATAAAGTGGGAATCCTCCATTAACTTTTTCAACACTACCATGATGGAATCATGTTGCTTCATTTTCCTGGGCAACTTAGTGATGAAATCAATGGTCACCACATCCCATTCCCATATTGGTATTGGTAGCGGTTGTAGTAAGCCTATTAGATGTTTGTGCTCCACTTTTACCTTCCAACAATCCATGCACTTGGCTATATACTCAACAACCTCTTTCTTCATTCCTAGCCAAAAATATTGACTTCTCACTGTTGCAATTGTCTTTTGGTATCCAATGTGTCTTGCATATGGAACCTTATGCATCTCATTCATTATCGATTTCCTTAATTTAGTAGAATTAGGAACAGAAGTTCTATTTTTATGCATAATAATTCCATCATCTTCCAATATGTATCCTTTATATTTATGTTCTACATTTTCCCACTGCAATTATTCTTTCACCTATAGATAATGTTTATATGAGGTAACAACCTCAATAATTATGGTTCTTAAATCTGATTTACACCTGCTAATGGTTGTAGCATGTATTGCATGCACTCTCCTGTTGAGTGCATCTGCAACCCTGTTCTCTTTCCCTTTTATATGCTTGATATAAAAATCAAACTCACAAATAAATTCTAGCCATCTTGTCTGCTAGACATTTAAAGTCTGTTTTCCAAACAAGTATTTCAAACCACTGTGATCTATCCTTAATTCAAATTTCTTGCATAATGTCTCCACATCTTTAAGGCACACACTATAGCAACCAACTCTAAATCACATGTGACATCATTTTTCTCATGTTCCTTCAACTTTCTCGATTCGTAACAAATCACATGCCCATTTTACATAAGCACTCCACCAATTTCTTCTTTGCAAGCATCTTTACATACCATAAAATCTTCATTTGGATCAGAAATTTTGAGAATTGGTGTACTAGTGAGCAATCTCTTTAGTTGTTGTAAACTTTCTTCACATTGTGGAGTCCATTCAAATATAACTCCTTTCTTTTGTAATGTAAATGGATGTGCTACTTTTGAGAAGCCTTCTATTAATATTATGTAATATCCATCCAATCCCATAAATGACCTTACCTCGGATACATTCCTAGGTGTATGCCATCTCATGATAACTCCAATATTCATTGGATCTACTACTATCCCTTCCTCAAATATGATGTGTCCTAAATACTAAATTTGTTTCTGATAAAATAAACATTTACTCAACTTAGCATAAAGTTGATTATCTCTTAGCACCTATAGTACTAATCTCAAATGCTCCTCATGCTCCTCCTCTAATTTTGAATAAATAAGAATGGCATCTAAGAATACGATGAAAAAATTATCCAAATACTATCTAAATATACCATTTATCAAGCACATAAAAGTAGCTAGTGTATTTTTAAACCCAAATGGAAGCACTACAAATTCATACTGACCATATCTAGTTCTGAAAGTTGTTTTCCCGATGTCTTCATACTTTATCCTCACTTGATGATAACTTGATCTCAAATCTATATTTGAGAAACTCCTTGCTCCCTTCATCTAATCAAACAAGTCATCAATTCTGGGCAAAGGATATTTATTCTTCACCGCGACTTTGTTTAACTACCTGAAATCAATACACAACCTCAACGTTCCATCATTCTTCTTTACAAAGAGTATTGGTGCTTCCCATGGAGACACACTTGGATGCATGTATCCTTTCTTCAACAGTTCTTCTAGTCGCATCTATGTACTCGTTCTATATGAAATTTTGGAAACTGGGGCAACTTCAGGTACCAAGTCAATAGAAAATCATTGTCTCTTTTAGGTGGAAAACCTGGTATTTCCTCAAACACATTTGTGAATTCCTGTAATGCTGGAAAATATTCCAGGTTGGGGCCTTTACCATTTTTTGGATCATCCATATGAGCTGCATACAACTGAAATTCTTTCCCGAAACACATTTTTAACTGTACAGCTGAAATATGCCTTACGTAAATAGGCATTGTAATGACTTCAATATATTCTAGTTTCCTTCATTAAGAAAAGTGAGAATCTTGTTATGACTATCCAAAATAACATGGTGTGCATACAACCAATCGATCCCAATAAGCACATCATAGGAACCAAGAGGTATTATGTCCAAATATGCAAATGTATGGAGACCATTCATATCTAATAGACAACCTCTATCTCATTGATTCTTATTTTGGTTACAGCAGCAACTAAACCAACCATGATTTATCATGCTTACTTTTCTTTAACTTAAATATTTCAACCAGACTTAGGAGTAATATAACCATGATTTGCTATGAATCAATTAAAATGGCCATAGATTGATTTGTGATATTAGCTTCAACCTCAATCATATTGGACTAGTGCTCTAAATGTTTGTTATCCAAGACCGCATAGATTCAAGGAATGTCTCTGGTCACATCTTCCACTATACTTGATTTTTGAATCGTGTGCATAGTTCTCATTCTTCCTCCCTTACGAGGACAATATTTGTACATATGATCTCCTTCACATCCCCAACGCCCGAGTTGATGACTTGTTCCTTTTTCTCGAGACTCTGCCAGCCTAGGCCCCTATTGAGTCAGTTTTATTTGTTGATATGAACTTGATTGATTCCTGAAGAATGGTGGTCTAAATCCTCTTTTCCTCTAATCCCACTTATCTCTCTCCTTGTCTCTCCAAAAATTATGCAAATCGTCCTTTCCTTTGGCCTGGACATACATGCATTTGGCCTTTCGAATTGCTTCTTCAAGAGTCTTGGGTTCATCAAGATGAAGTTTGTCCCTGTAAAATAAAGGTAATCCACTAAAAACTATTTGCATTTTTACCTTCTCATCTTTAAGAAACCCAACATACCTTAGCAAATATTCCAAAAATTCCTTCCATACTCTTACATAGTCATGTTTCGAAGCTCGAGTTCAAATAACTCCTCCATCTTCTTCTCATAATAGTGTTGAGATAAATGCTTCTGTTGAAACTACTTCTTCAATTGCTTCCATGTGATCTTGTTTTCATTGATATGCTATATTTAGACCAGCATGAGCCGATCCCACCAAACGGAAGTCTTTCCTTGCAAATTGTAAATGGCAATTCTAGCTTCCATATTAGAGAAGTAGCTATGTAGCTGGAGATAATTTCTCATTCCCAATAACCAAGATTTTGTATCTTCTCCCTTCTTAGGTTCACTATCAAAAGTTGGAGGCTTAATATTATTGAGCTCTCCTTTTAGTTCCTTCTCCACATGTCTTATTTTATGATGTCTGGTGGAATACATTTATGGGTTGCTCCTTGATTCTTTATATGGGTAGGACTTTTGGGCTGCATGAGGTGGTGAGGCAAAAGATCTAGGATTCCTAGTAGCACTCTTAGACTATCTGGATATTTCATGGGATTTATTCTTGGAGTGTTCTATATTCTCTTTCTCATGGAATGAGGTTGTTCCAACCTGCATTTGCCTCTGTAGTAAATTCAATCTTTGCATTAGTTGGGCTTTCAACTGGTTTTGTTGCTCATGATCCCTCAACATTATTTCATTATCAACTCTACAACTTTGTACCTCCATCCTCAAGCTTGTCATGGTTTCCACCAACTCTATTGGTTCAATGTTATCTATGTGCCCATTAGACTCTATTTCCTCATTTCCCACACTGATATTCTATCCATGGCTTCTTATTCAAGGTTATATGGAAGTTATCCTTCTCCCGTTTTACTTTTTTGTTTAATTTGTTCTATATTGTGTCTAATGCAACCCTGTAACCTGTAGTAAATTGTTGCAAGTGGTATCTAGAATGTGTTCATACATCAAATATGTTACTTAAAATTTATTTCCAAAATTTAGTAAACAATTCGCTCATATATAAGAATTCTGGAAACTATTAATTTGACAATTTTGCCAAATTATATCCATGTGCCCCTTTTTTGTCCAATTTCTGAGAAGATATGACACACTTATTTATGATTTGATTGTTATTATTTATCATTCTACTGATACTATTTCCAATGATTACACCTAATGTCATTTCTAAACTCATTTGAAACTTACAACTCTCCAAAATTAGCAATTTTACCGAATTTTGCATTGTTCTTATAGCTGCACTTAATCTCGAAGTCTAACTTGAGAGACTTGTAGAGGAAAATCCGTGAGGAATTGGAATTTTTTTTATATCGGCGATAATATCCTATAAGATACCGATCACTCAAACATTTTTAGATTTATGATCTGATACACCGTCCAATTTTTATTGAATTATGGAATTATCAAACTTTAACTTTTTCATTTTCTCTCGACTTGTAATTTTTAGCAAGACATGTTATCTCACAAGCTAAGTATTTCTGGGAAAACTTCCTCTAACCAAATATACTTGTCTCAAAGAGTAAATAAAATTTCAAGATCATATATTTATTTGGTTTCACAATATGGGATCACTTTTACCTCCAAATTTTCCAAAATTGCACTTTTGCGCACCCAAATAGTGGATTTTGGCCTTCTTTTGCACCTAGATTTAATACCTCTTGAAATTTGGCCATAAGCCACTAGAGTTATTTGTGTTCCTAAACCATGATTGCACCATGACAAATTCAACCCTAATAGATCCCACGTCCAGTCACTAGTTACGCACCATAAAAAACCACTAATTCAATTTTTATGTAAAACTAGAGTAGAATGGGCCCATGCCCCTCACTGGAAATTATGTAATCTTCCTTAATGGAAACAAAATGCGATAGGTATGAAAGAATCATAATATAAACTGCTCTTGTTTTGGTCAAACAATTTTTGAGCTCAAGACTTTTTTTAAAACTTTTTCGTACTACTGATGTGGCATGCCACATGACTACCCATGTGGTAGTAGGGTCCTACATGTCATCACCAAGTGTGGCCATGTCATTCCCTACCTTTGCCTCATCATATTTCTTCTTCTTGATCCTCCCATATCATCGTGGCCCTTTTAAAATTTATTGGCATTGGTTTTCTCTTTGCATGTGCCACTATACGTGCAGACCATCGTCCCCATGAATCATCTAGGTCCATTCTTCTATGGACCCAGATTAAATCTCAATTGTTTGTACCAATACCCCTTGGGATAAGGTATGATCACCTTCCCATTCATGAATGATCATGATCACATGATGCAACATGTACAATTATATCTCAATCATTCGCAACAATACCCCTTTGGATAAGGTATGATCATATTTTTATGCACAAACAGTCATGATCGCACGATGTAACATGTGAGATAAAATCTCAACCGCTCGTGGAAATATACCTCAAAATAAGGTACGATAATTTTTTTATGCATGAAATATCACGATCGCACAATGCAACATGCGTGATTAAATATCAACCATCCATGTGGCACCTCCACGTCACACTTTTGTCCACATGGCACTAGTGGGGCCCACATCAAAATTTCTTGAAAATTTCAATTTTTTAATATTTCTTAAATTTTGAATTTTCGAAATAGGTAGATAACATGCAAATTACACTTGATCTTTGCCCTTACTAGAAACTTTTTGTTGTTGACTAACATAAATAGTACTCTTTATTATTCCGAGGAAAAAAAAACATAAATAGTACTCTTTGGCACTGGTTTGAGTTCTTGCATGAATTTCTCAATACTAAGTTTTCCATTCAAATTTTCTCACTACCATTTATCATACTAACTCCATTGTGGGTTCTAAAAATAAAATAAAAACTAAGCATTTGAAGCCGAGAATTCCTTCAAGGCATTCTATCAAACAATTTACTATAATTTTTCACCTAGATTCGCACAATATCAACTAAAACTCCAAATTTTACTCCAGTTACCTTCCATGTCCTATTCAAATTTTCAAACAATAATTCAATCTTTTAATCAGACAATTGAATTAACATGAAAAGGCTCAACATGGTTTTTTCCCCAAAATTTCTTCATAGGCATTTTGTCAAACATTTGATGTACAATCTACAAACTCGGTCTGAACATTGAATTTTCCATCCCATAATTGGCTCCAGAGTTGTAACCTTGGTATAAATCAAACTAATGGATATTTCAACACTATTTTCCCAGTTATGTCACTGAGTCATTTCACCAAACAGTTCATGTGCAACCTAAAACTTCACATCGTGCATGCAATTTCCAGCCCATGTAGTCCTAATGTTGCAACCTAGGGCTTTGATACCACTCTGTCATGTACCCAATAACCTCTTTACTCTATTGAGGCCATGGGGTAGTCAAATCCGTGTATAATTTCTTCTCTTGAAAACAAATTCAAAATTTTATTTTCAATGGCTTGTTATAATACAAATTTCAACAACAAAAGTATACAAAAATATCAATCTTTTTTTTAATAGAGGAATCGACAACTAGGGTGGGGCTCGTACTTGTGTGACATGGAGTTGATTCCCGTCCTCTACCACTATACCCCTAAGTGCATCCACATGGCTTGCAAGCATGGGTCATGGGCAAGTTGGGGGGGTTTGAACTTGTGACCTTCCATTTAGAACTTCTCATACCATTTCCTCATTTACCACTTGCTTTGCCACCCCATGGGCATTAATCCTTTAAACTAAATGACATGTTCTAATTATGCAAACATTTATACTATGAATGCATTCATGCCATGCTTAATAATTCATGCACGTAAATAATTCAATTATAGTAACTAAACAAAACATAACAAAAAACATAAACCATGGAAATCATTCACAATTGGTACTTATCTTATAAATTTTCTCCAACCAACTGCAAGTGAAGAACGTTCCTCCCAGTCATAGGCACTTAGTCAATCCATCTCTTTCTTTAACAGATGCCACCCCCAACTTAGGGCTATCAATCCACAAGAGGTGAATTTCAACTTCTTCCTCTTCAATTTACAACTTCCTTCATCTCAAAGGGCTCCTCACCCAAAGGAACCTATCCTCTACCCAAGTGGTGTAGGTAATCAACCCATCCACAGCTAACCCCAACTTCTCACTTGTTCTCCATCAATCTACACAACACCAGGGAAGGTACCCCCTTCTCCACTCTAAAATCCCTCAAGCTATCCCCTTCCCCTTCTTGTGCTCTAGTATAGGCTGCCTAGGAAGTTTCACTGACAAGGCTCCAAGGATGTCACACCGTAGGCCAGGTTCCTTAATCTCTAGGCACCAATTTATTAGGGTAGATAGGTTGTTGTTTATCAGGGTGGGCTCAAGTGATAGATTATAAGAACTGGTATTTCTTTGGCTTCCCAACCAGAGCTAACATAGCATGGATGATATCCCTCTTGACTGCTAGAATAAATGAATGAATGATCAGTGAATGATTTTCTCACAAGATAAATGGATAACTAAGACTTGATAATTGGCTTCCCCAAAAGTGACCACTTCCCCCTTTTTAATATCACTTAGGATAATTAATCCCATAATTACTTAAAATGACACACCAAGGTTAAGGAATTTTGGTTAATAATATTAACGGAATTTAAGGACATTAGCTAGAGCTATCACGCTATCACCTCATAGCCCCTCTCACTTTCCCCACTTGTGGAATCATAGCCCCCCATCTCTTTTTTGTCCTTCTTTACTTGCAGTTGTTAGGGATTTTTGTATTAAAAAACATATATATCAGTTACAATATCCATGGTCTTCTAGACCATATAAGTATGGCATATAGCCTTTGCATAATTACATCACATTTATATCTTGGGGTAAAAATCGAGGTGTTACAATTGCCTCCGCCTCCTTAAGAATTTTGGGCCGGTGGGTTCACTCGCTTCCCCAATGTCCACGTTGCATATGCCCTTTACTTTCCATGTTGCTTATAATAAACCAACAAATTTTGCATCCAACAATATATTTGTGCCTACTGGTTTGCCCATGAAATTATGAGACCAGGCCTAGGAGACAATTCTTTTACCTATAGACTCAATACACTTGACTTGCATCTTCTTAATAGCAACAATACTAATTGCAAATCGGCCGCCCTTGAACTTACCATAATTCTCCTTACCATCTTCCTTCATCATGATCCAACACTTCAATCTGTATGTGGCCATCATGAGCACAAGTGGGGATCTATCATTTCTCTGCTTACCATATCATACATCCTTCCATTTTGCCTTTGCCAACCATGATTTTTCCCCATTTTGGTTTCCATGCTCATTGCCTAATTAAGTGGATGGTGGAGGGTGAATACCCGTGTGTCCTGCACCATCCTCTTTAATGTCATTTGTTGTCTCATGCTTACAAGGTGTTGTGTTTGTGGGGAGGGTTTAACTAAAGTTTGTGTAAGCTAGTTGATACCTCACAATCACTCGTTCCAATATATATATAGATATAGATATAGATATACATAGATATTAAAATAAATATTTATAACGATACTCTATTAAAACTCTTCTTTGAACAAATTCCAAATTCCATATGTCACAATTTGAAAAAAATTATGCCATTATATTAATTGACCATGATATATTTTGATTTGAAAACTCACTTGATACCCATTGTCCAAATGGAAGATCATGGAAAGGTTATAGTCATTGGTGGCCCGGGCAGCAAATGCATCATTTATATTAAGAGTGTAAAGATAATGCATCATTAAAATTAAAGTGTCATCATATTGTATTGTTTTGCAACCAAATTCAAGTTTAAGGTTATTGGGTGGATAATGGATTAATTTGCATATAAATATTAGTATGCTGGTTTATAATCAAATTTAAGATTAAAATTATTAGGTTGGTAATGGATTAAATCACTTTATATATTTAAAGGTATATTATCTGTTTATCCTTGGTTGGCTGTGAAAGTGACTTGACCATCGATGACAATGAGAATATAAACTTGAAGATTATAAATTCTTTTAATTTTATTTTTAATGGTAAAGAAAGTTTTAGTTTTTATAATCTTGTTCGTTGTCTAAAGATGTGCATCAACTTTTGTTGCAATATTTTGAGAATATGTTGTTCGTTGTAACTTTATGTTGAATGTTTCTTTAGAAATGTCTCTACCACCTCCAGCATTTTATCAACTTGTCTCTTTAGTTGGTATACAATATGTTGTGTGTCAATGCCTCCTTCCAACCATCATTTTATAAATTTCTATGTTTGCCTAGCCCATCAACCTTTTGTCCATATGTGCCTCTTCCAACCATTTTATAAATTTCCATGTTTGTTTGGTCTATGAATCTTTTCTGAAGCATTTAAGCGGTTTAATTTTTTCTCTATTTAAAAATTTAAGTGGTTTATAATTCTCTTTGTTTATTTGATCTCACAATCTATAAAGAGTTTAAATTTAAGTTGTTTTTAAATGTGGAGTGTAGATATGAAAATAACTATTAAAATGAATATTTTTTTTAAGTGGGATATGAATTATAATTAGGAATATAATTATAATAGAAAAGTTTGCACTTCCTTGTATATAATTTTATATTTAAACTATTTTTATTCATGTAATATTTAATTTATAATCAATGTACCCATAAAGATAAAAGACTTTTCATGGATCCTTTATTCCGAGTTAAATATAATTTAAAATGAGTTGGTTAAAATTGCTTTATATATAAAAAATAAAATAAAATTATAATGAAAGATAAAATTTTGGTGGAAGTAACTTTGTGGATCAAATTATAGGTTTTTAGTAGTATTATTATAATGGTTTAGCTTTTAAATATTTAATTTTCAAAAAACATTAAAGATGAGATGATGAAATAAATACATGAATATTTGTTAAAACTATTTTATAAGAAGATAACAAAATTTATATTTTTATGTTATTTTTAAGAGATTAAAATAAATAATTATGAGAATTAGAAATAGTAGTGTAATTGTAAAATTTCAATTATGGATTTGATTTATTGAAATGAGTTTGGTTTTTAGTTCTAGTTGTATAGTTGACTCTATTTTTAACTAATTCTACATCTATGTGACTTGAGAGTATGTTGCGCAATATAAGAGAAAGTGTTGTTCAATTACTATTTTATTTTCACATTCTTGACATAACCTTTACTCTTATAACTTCCTGAGCATTATGTTTTAGATTAACCTATGATAAAACGTTGTGCAAAATAATCATACACTTGTAGAGATTGAGCTAGCCTTTTTCACATATAGGTGAATTAATAGCTATTGCTTTTTGTCATTACTCAAGGGTGTTGATTTTGAGAATTGCAATGATCAAACATGTCAAGGAACTCATGTAAAAAGGAGAAGTGCAAGAACTAATGTAAACTTTTTAAGTCATGGAAATATAGATGCCTAACAAATACATAATTATATTTATACTATAAACTTTATTAAAATTATTAGAAATCCTTAACGTGTCATTTTGCTTTTTGACAAATTTAAAAAAATAAAAAAAAAAATCATATAACCAATAATCATAACAAAAGGGGCCCATTTGAGCATAAACTTTTAAATTGCTTCCCATATTTAATCGTACCCAAATTCAAGAAATGACAGATACGAAAGTGTTACTAACCGGGCATTCAATTGTTGACCTCCATACTCCAATGGAATAATTGCATAAATGTTTATGAAATATATTTTCTCTCTTATTGAAAAAAGCACACCACAGACAATTGATTTGATTGATGAAAACTTGTAAGAAACCCTTAAAGACAACTTTGATAAGAAAAATAAAAAAAATTAGGGGAGGATGATGAACAAGTTGCTTAAGGAATTTGAAACTACAAATAATCTCTCACTGATCTAACAAAAGGAATCCAACAATCAATGTAGCCATCTCCAAATGTAGAGGCAACATAAGCCCAATCAACATGACATGTTCGCATAGCTACCTAACCAACAAATGGATAATTAATCCACAACTTTCTTGACCAAAGGAGAAACATAGGGTGGAAATAAAAGAGGCCATTCTTCTCCCAATCAAAAAGGAAAAATAAGGTAATTCACAACTAAAATGTTGTAGCAAACTCAAGACCATATGTATACAATCACAATAGCCAAATGCACTATGAATCTGAGGAGTCGTGACACTGCCATTGCTAGTCGCGTCCATTTGAAACACGAAGGCATGAATCAAGGTTGAGTGTAATCAATGTTGCGTATATATGCCAGGTTTGGTGCCTGTGAAACCCTGCGGGAGTTATGGAAACCTGCAAGTGTGCATGAGACCAGACTACTTCACATTAATACCTTCAAGCAACAATTATGCAGAGTATGCCATCACTCTTTGAAAGGAAACCAAGGGGATGTTATCACATTAGCATAGTTAAGTCCAAAACCTTACCAAAACAATAGGGAAAAAAATGATCTAGTACAAATTAAATTAATAGAACAAACTCACTACTATATGTCTGCAAGGACATTATATATATATATATATATATTTAAAAAAAAAAAATTAGTGGAAAAAAAACCTTACTTTCGATATTCCAATATAGAATCAAAAAGTACATATCAGGGCAACTCATCCCATATTCTCGATGAGTCTTTTGTCTCCATAAGCAGCAAAACAAAATCAGTCTACCTGAGAAATCTGGGTACTTCCCATCTGAAAACCAAAATGGAACATAAGTTCTGTAACCCTTCACCTAAAGGTTAACATACTTTCAAAAATATATTCACTTATGTAAATAAATATGATAAAATTAATTGATTGATTTTTTTCTTTTTGTAAACTGGTCGAACATTATATTACAATAAAAGCAACATGCACATAGTCTTAATTGGTTGGTTTGCCACTAGGGGAACTAGACTAGGCGCAAAATAGTAGTTTATCATCATATTTCCATAAGAGACCAATATAAAAAATCTCACATTTTTTTTTTCAAACTAGTGTTCTGAGTTATTGTGACTAACCAGTTGACTAGGATAACTAGTTTTTAGTTTTTTTATCTATAGAGCTAACATAATAGGTGTTCCAAAAAATAGAGCTAACATAAAAAGAAACAAATAAACTAATCATCATCGGAGACTAACATAGTGGGCACCTCTGGCAATGGTGGAACTACATTGTTTTGGCAAATTTCAATTTTTCCCTTAAAGACCATACCCGTAGTTTCCTTTGGTAGTAGGTTGAGCTTTGCACCTAGCCCCATTATCGCCTTCGACATAAGATGAAGCTTGGTACAAATCTAATTTTGGGTTTCATCAAGTTGCAACAAATTTCCTTATGCTCCTCATGACTGTCCATCAACTCTTTTCCCAACAAATCTTTCATTTGCTAATATAATGCATTTGTCTTGACATATTTGGTGTCTTATTTGCAGGATGATCCGACGTCATGGACCCAATGCTCCATTTCTCTTTGAATTCCCTAGTCGACTAGCACCTCTTGTTCTTGTTTGACCCATTTCCCAACCTTTGCAATTTTCTCTTGGATCCAAGGCGAGATAACCTTGTTAAAGACCTCCCGCATTACTTCTGCCTCCTTAAAAATTATGAGCATGTGGGTTTTCCTACTACCCCAATGTTCACACTGTAGATGCCCTTTACTCACCATGTTACTTGTAATGAACCAACAAATCTTGCCTCCAACAATATATTTGTGCCTGCTAGTTTCATCCACGAAGTTCTAAGATCGGATTCAGGAGACAATTTTTTTCCCTATAGACTCAATGCAGCTGACCTGCATCTTCTTAATAGCAATGGTAGTAACTGTAGATGGGTTGCTATTGAACTCACCATAATTCTCCTTACCATCTTCCTTCATCATGATCCAACACTTCAATATGTACCCGACAATCATTAACACGAGCGAGGGTTCTGTCATTTCTTTGTTTACCATTTCGTGCATCCTTTCCTTCTACCTTCGCTAACCATTCTTTTTCCTTGGTCTGGTTTCCATGCTCATGGCTTGATTAAGTGGATGGTGTAAGGTGAGTACCCATGTGTCATGCGCCATCCTCTCCAATGCCATATATCATCTCATGCCTACAATGTATCATGTCTACAAGGATGGTTTAACTAGACTCCGTGTAAGCCACTTGATACCTCACAATCATACAATCCAAGGGATTAATTGCTAAAATTATTATTTTTATATAAAAAATAATTTGTTTTTAATATCTTAAAATAAATATTATATATTTAAATAAATATTTATACTACCTTACCGATATAATAGCAACGATACTCTAATAGAATTCTTCCTTGAACAAATTCCATATGCCATGATTAATTGACCATGCTATATTTTGATTTGAAACTTATTTGATATCCATTGTCCAAATGGAAGATCATGGAAAAACGGTGGCCCGGGCTGCAACAAATGCATCATTAAAATCAAGTGTCATGATAATTTAGTGTTTTGCAACCAAATTTAAGTAAGGTTACTGGGTGGGTAATGGATTAATTTGCATAATCAAATTTAAGATTTAAATTATTGGGTTGATAATGGATTAATTCGCATATAAATATATAACATTTAAAGATGTATTATCCGTTTATCCTTGGTTGGCTGTGAAAGTGACTTGACCATGAACAACAATTAGAATATAAACATTGTTCCACTCATTTTTTGTTGAGAAGAATAAATTTTATTCGAAAGATAATCTTGATTGTTGCCTAAAGATGAACATCAACTTTTGTTGCAATATTTTGAGAATAATTGTTGTTCTTTAGAGTTGTTACTTGATCTTGCATGTTTCTTTGGAAATGTCTCGACTACCTCTATCAATTTGTCTGTTTGTTTGGCCATCAACCTTTTGTCTTTGTGTGTCTCCAACCATTTTTTTTAAGAATTTATGTTGTTTATAAAATTTTTATTTAAGAATTTAGTTTTTTTAAGCAGAAAATACAACTTCTTGTTATTTCGAAGGAATCAAGAAAAGCTAACATATATAGGAAATCCCAATAAATTTCCCCACATATCGTAGATGGTAGGTCAAGCAAATTGTCAACAAATCATTCAAACCAGAAGATGTCTTAACGAAATGAAACTGATATTTAAGAATTTAGTGATTTATAAATCTCTTCTATATTTATTTGATTTCACAATCTATAAAGTGTTTGAATTTAAGTTTTTTTAATTTGGAGTGTGGATATGGATATAAATAATAAAATGAATATTTTTTCAATTAAATATAAGGTGTAAATAGGGATATAATTATTATAATGAAAACTTTACATTCCTTATATGATCACGATTTTTTGGATTTTATATTTTAAACCATTTTTATTAAGTTAAGATTTAATTTATAATCAATGTACCTATAAAGACAAAAGACTTTTTATGGATCCTTTATCGTGAGTGAAATATTCATTTTAAATGAGTGGGTTAAAAATGCTTTACACAAATTAAAAAATAAATTTAGTGGAAGTAACTTTGTGGATCATAATTATAGGTGTTTTTAATATTTTCATTTCAATGGTTTATTTTTTTTAAAATTAAATATTTAATTTTACAAAAGTATGATGTATTAAAGATGGGATGGTGAAATAAACAAATAGAAATACTGGTTGATTTTTTTATAAGAAGATAATATAATTTATATTTTATGTTTATTTAAGAAATTAAAATAAAAAAATATGAGAGTTAGGGTTAGTGATGTAATTGTAGGATTTTAATTATGGATTTGATTGCAACACCAATCTAGTATGGAGGAGATGTTTTCAAAAAATTGGATCCCTCTCAATGCTTAGATCTGGGTTTAAAATGGATCTATACTAGTTTATTCAAATTAGTTTGGTCTTTAACTTTAGTTATATAGTTGACTCTTTTTTTTTTCCCGCGAATAGTTGACTCTATTCTTAACTTATGCACATTTTGTTCATGTCATTTTTTAAAACATTTTACTAGATTTTCTTAAAACATTTTTGATATGCAAATCCTACATTTATTTAAGAGTGTGTTGTATAATGTAAAAGAAAGTGTTCTCATTTTTTTTTTCAACAATTAATGTCTATACTTTAATATTAAAAGCATAGGAAAAATTACAACGTAGACGCTATATTCATGCCAACCCATAGCGCCCATAAAAGAGATAGAAGGGGCAGCAACAACTCAATACAAGCTAGTAGAAGAAGACATGCCAACATCCTAGAGCAGATAGAACACGAAGCCGCTATGTCCAAACAAGCATAGCGCCAAGAAAGAAGAACAAAAGGAAAACCACCCAGTACAATCAAACCAAGGTAGATGCAGGACCTAGGCAACGAGAGACAAGTTTGGAGAATATAATTGGCGATCCCCTGAGCCAGAAAAGGAAGAGTAAGCCGACAAGCAGGAGTCGAGAACACCCATGAAGTGGTGCATAAAGATAGATGAATGTACAATAGAAAGAATATAAAGAGTAAAGGCAACGGTCCCCAAAAAAATAAGGAGCTGGACCAACCCGAACCACAAGTGAAGAGCACCGCAGATTAGGTAGGATATATTTCCAAGGAACCAGAGGAAATAAACTGATTCTCGTGCCAATGCTCATAAAAGATAAATCCTGAACCAACTCAATTTCTATCTTATTTTCACATTTTTAATAGAACCTTTCCTTTTATACACTTGTACATATAGAGCTAGCCCCTTTTACATATAAATGAATTAATAACTTTTACTTTTAATCATTACTAAAGGGTGTTGATTTTGAGAATTGCAATGACCCATAAAAAAATTCAATGATAAAAAAGAGAACTGCAATGATCAAACATATAAAAAACTCACTTAAACTTTTTAAATCAGTGTGAAAATATAAATGCCTAACATACATAATTATATTTATACTATAACATGCTATTTTGATTTTTAACAAATTTAAAATATATAAAACATCATACAACCAACAATCATAACAAAAGGTACCCATGTAAGCACAAACCTTTAATTTGCTTCCCATGTTAACCATACCCAAGCTTCTTTCCTACATGGTTCTCATTTTTAACCATGCACAGGATTCTTTACATGGTTCTCATTTTTAACCATGCACAAGTTTCTTTCCTACATCATTCACATATGTAGGAAATAATGTGATTGGGGAATATCTAAAAAGATATGAATAATGAATGAAATTTTTTTTTTATAATAATAATAATAATATAATTTAAAAATTTCAAATCATAATCTAGAAAATTCGATCATGGTTTACAATATTATTTAAAAGTCAAAAAATATAAAATTAAATAAAAATAATTAATAAATATAAAATTATTATAAATATAATAAATAGAGAATATATTATTTTAAGTGGTCTGGGTTTTCTTGAACAAGTTAACCAATATTTATAAATAGTAAAATTAAAAAACAACGGTAAGTTAACCAATATAATAAAAATAAAAAATAACCGTGTAGATTATAGATTGACCATCAAATTATAATAAGCTTTAAAAAAACCATTATAAAAACATAAATAATTAATTAATTTGAAATTGCCATTAATGAGATATCTAAAAACCTTCTAAATCAAAATACTTCATACTAACTTACATTGAACCTTAAACTTAGCCAACTCAAAACAACGAACGGCTGTGTCAAATCCATTAAAACAACGAACGGCTGTGCCAAATCCATCCGAACGAACGTTGGAAATTTTTTCTTGTTCTCACCGTAACGCACCCAAATTCCAGTAGGAAAAGGAGCATCTTGCCATAACGACATCGTGGAATATGACAAAAGTCTACAACTACATTTGTTTTCACACCAAAAGTAGGGAGGGTGCAACGGACTTGCGGAGACACCTAGCTGTGAATTGCACACAAATTGATGTGGAGAGCACACAAAGCTAACGATATGTCCAAAAATATGGACAAAAATAGGGGTCAAAGGGCACAGTTCACAGCCCAAAGCAACAGTTTTATAGAGATCCGAGCCACTCTGACGCTTCATGATCACAAGTGTCCCCAGCCCACAAACTGTAGGGTCCCATTCCTTTCTTAAATCCAGTATAATTTCAACAAACCCAAAACTGATTAGGCTTAAATTCTTAATCTTGGAGTCACATCATGTTAAAGCAATTTGCCTATGAGCACACTGCGCTCAAGGAGAAACTGCAGTAGCTCTCATTCCCCGGAGTGACCCAGAGAATTTATTTTTAGTGAATCAGCATGGGGTTATACTAGACAATTACCATCCCATCAGCCCTACACTTGTAGGTCTCTCTGCCCAGTGCCTTGGTTATCTTTTTGTGTCAGGAAAACTTGTCCTCTTTCGCTTCTTGAACGTGGTCTTCGCTTGAGGACCCCAAACTGAACAAGTGTATAAAAAATAAAAAAGAGCATCATAGGTAAAACCGGCGTTTATTTTTATCTTTATCCGTGGCACTACATTGGATCCTGCTGAATCAGATAGCTGTTAGAGGAAAATGCAGGATAGTGGAGGTCCTGCTCTAGAACAAGCATGATCAGCTGGATTCCATGTTGGGCATCAGGGCGGCTCAAGTTAGTTGTCTGTGGTGAATGTGGAATTGGGTTGTTGTAGCAGATCAGCAGGGCTGAAAGCTCAAGTTAGTTTTGATTGTTTTATGCTTGGTGGGGCCTCTTATTGGAGGTGATATCCATTGAATACAGAGGAGAAAACAGCAGCAATGCTGAATCTGTTTTTGAAGGGCTTGCTCTAGTAGCAGAATCAGCTAGGAGAAACAGCAGCAATGCTCAATCTGTCTTTGAAGGGCTTGCTCTAGTAGCAGAATCAGCTGGATTTCTCATATTTGGGTCATCAAGGCTTAAAGTTGGCTGTGGTAGACTTGGTCTTGGTGTTTGGAGATATGCATTTAGTATAATGGAAAGAATACCAACAATGCTGATTCTCTACTCGATGGGTATTTTCTAGTACCAGATTCAGCTGGATTTGTTATATTTGGGTATCGATTCATCAAGGCTTGAAGTTGTTTGTGGTGAGCTTAAGCTTGTTGGGATGAGATATGCACTGAATATTGGAGAGTATATAAAATGCAGATTCTGTTTCTGACGGGTCTGTTCTAGTACTAGAATCAGCTGGATTTCTCATATTTGGGTACTGATTCATCGGGCTGAAAGTTGTCTGTGGTGGAGTTGGGCTTAGTGGGTGGAAATATACATCGAATATATGGAGAGAACAGCAGCAGTATTGATTCTATTCATAGTGGTTTTGAGTCCATGGGCAAGCACGTCTCCCACAGCCATTGCTGCTCCTCCAGGCAGGCCCAGTTCCTCTACATCTCGATCTCCTGCCAAATCTTATGCCAAGTATGCTGAAATGATCTTCAACCCAAAGGAGCTTAAAGGTGGAATCATGCTTTCTTTCAGTTGGATTCTGCCACTTTACTGTTACTTTCATTCATTCTTATGCTAAAGTTGCAATAATACTTAAAGCCCTCGTAGAGGTTTAAGCTTAATAGACTGCATCCCTTGAAATCTGATGATTGTATGCGTTTTGTTAATGTACATTGTGACAGTAGATATGGTTTCTTTGAAATCCAAAGACCTCAAAAATTGGAATCTTGTAGTTGAAAAGGAATTGGGGGTTCTGACAGTGGTTGTTGGTCGTTCTGCCAGCAAAAATATTGAGTTTTGGTTTGTCTGAAAGACCTTGAAGTGTTGTGTTGTTTAAATCTCAAAGTCCTTGTGAGTGTTGTTTTGATTTGGTAGGCTTCCTGCTGCTATTAGTTGTGCTCCTGTCAATTTTTATAAGAAATACAGTGAAATTGTCTTGAATCCAAAAGTCTTTTCAGTTTTCTTTGTCTTGTAATTTGTTACATCTTTAAGTACTATACGGAACATACCCTGTGGTGGGCTTCACTTATACAGCGGACTTTGGCTAGATGCCAGGTCTGATGGGTAGCTATTACCCCAGAATTGTCCTGGGACTTGCACCCGGTCTTATCCCTTTCAAACTCTCGCCTTTCCGGCGGGGCAGATCATAGCGAGAGTGAAGCAAGGTGGATACTCTTTTGATCTCACCAGTCAATCAATTCTCTGGTGGCCTTGTTGCACATTGATATAAATCGGCTTAATTTTCCTTGGGCTCAAAAGCTTTCCCAGTGAAAAACTTCATGGCTTTTTGTTTAATGCTGTTATCTGGTGTTCTCTGATCTTCATGTTACTTCTTATAGCAAAAACCTCATAACTAGTTTGAAGCACAGAGCCTTCTAGAGTTAAAATCTTGGCACGCATGCCTGCCAAGTTAAAATTCTCTGTTTTATCTTGCAACCGAAATGTCCTTGAAATTAAAATATATGCTTGCAGTCTAAATGTTGGAATGTCTTGAAATTTGATAGTTCCCCTGATTTGGGTCAGAGGAAATTCTAAGGATATGATGGGTTTTGCAGGTTTTGTTTCGGACTCTTTTGCCTCTCTACTCAAATGGGTTTGGGCTCTACCGGTCACCACCAAAACTGGTAATCTCCCGCTTCTCTGCAACTACTATATGCAAAACACAATTGGTCTCGAGAAGAGTGAATGAGGGTTCCTCTTATTTCTCTAGTACGCTTTAAGATTTCTGTTAATGTTTTGTAGAGTTCATTTTACCCAGAAAGCACGTTTCTCACACCTTAGCTTAATGGCTGTATGATCGAAACCATAGTTTTGAAGATTTTATGTTTAATCTAGCTGTGGAATCGTGGATGCATTATTTTTTGGTTTTAATCTCTAAAGAGGGTGTTAACGAAATAAGACACCATTTTCAGGTAGCAAAGCTGTTTTGCAGTTTGAGAGTGGATACACAGTGGAAACAGTTTTTGATGGGAGCAAGCTTGGAATTGAACCTTACTCCATACAGGTTTCTCCAGATGGAGAATTGCTTGTGCTAGACTCTGCAAACAGCAATATTCTTAAAGTGACTCCTCCATTATCTCGCTGTATGTGTGTCCACTTACACTTAGGTTTTCTGATTTGACTTCAGAAACAGTATCTCAACGTTCATAGTATCTTGATCACTGAGTTGGGTCAATTTTATTTTCGAAATACATAAAAGGATGATACATTTTATTCTCACATTTGAGTGCCCATGATTTTGTTTTATTCGTTTTCTGCAGATAGCAGAGCAAAATTATTTGCAGGCTCTGCAGATGGTTATGCAGGATATGTTGATGGACGGCCTCGAGAGGCTCGTCTGAACCATCCTAAAGGATTCGCTGTAGATGACAAAGGAAACGTGTATGTTGCAGATACAGTGAATATGGCTATCAGGAAGATTGGCGAAACAGGTATTGCCACATTTTCAAGCTGGGCCCAAACCTCTAAAACCCCAAGGGTTTAGCATGAATTCAAGCTAAGTAGTTAATATCTAAACTACTACAGCAGAAGACTAGGGTTTCAAGTCCCTAATTCTTGGGGACACATTGACAAGCTTAAAATTTACTATCAGAAGTTCATAAGTCGCCAAACCAAAGAAACTTCCATGCCCAAAAGTTTAACTGTGTGACAAATAATTGAAGCCAATCGTCTCAGATCACAGTTGGGTTCTTTCAAGTTGTAATATTGTGTATGGCTGTTCTTTCTGATTTGTTCAGGATATGGTGATTGGTGCAGGTGTAACCACCATTGCTGGAGGGAGGTCGACTAAATCAGGGCATATCGATGGCCCCAGTGAGGAGGCTAAGTTCTCAAATGATTTTGATGTTGTGTATGTTAGCAGTACATGTTCCTTGTTGGTTGTTGATCGGGGAAATCAGGCTATTCGTGAGATTCAACTTAACTATGATGACTGTGCATATCAATACGGCAGCAATTTTTCCTTAGGTCTGCATCTTAGCTTTTAAAAAAGCATTAGACTTTTTAAATTTGTTGTTGTTTTGCTCCATTTTATAGAGCAACACCAAAGATTAGTGTTTTGAGACAACTCTCTATCCAATGATTTCTTTATCTTGTCTGGGACAAGATTACAGCTCAGATCTCGGATAAAATTTAAACTAATAGAAGACTTGAAATGTTCATCCATCTCGAACCGACAAGTTTCAAGTTGTTTACATTGCATTGCTAATCTGCAGGGATTCTTTTAATTGGAGGCGCTGCTTTCTGTGGCTATCTGCTCGCTCTATTTCAACAAGGAGTTGCAACTGCTGTTTTTTCACGAAGGGTAATTTCTTTTTTTGTGTTACATTGTTCTTTGCTTTTTGGGAGATCATGACCATCTACTTTGATTGTGGCCTGTCATAGTCCTCATATAAATCAAACAACATTTGCAGCTTGTTTGATGAAGAAGAGGAAACAAAGATTAATGGTAGAAAAGCAGTTCCTTAAGGTTACAATTTGCACTGCAAAACTTGTGTCTTAGTTACTTGCATAGGTCTTTCAAATCTCATAGTTTGCATATGGATGGCAGGGAATTCAAGAGAAATCAGGAAAGTCGAAAAACTTGCCTGGTCTTGCCAAAGGATCAGAGAGACCGTCATTTATCCCCATCAACGGAGAAGAAGAAATCCTAGATGGTGGCTGGGTTTCCTTTGGTAAGTTCTTTGTCGACGTTTTGAAGTCTATTGCTGAGATCATTGGAGGCCTATTTTCCTATATTACAGGTGGATTTAGAAGAAAATCTCCTTACAAGAAAGGAAATTTATGGCCACTTCGGGATAGCCTTATTCCAGACGATGATGATATTGAACCCCAGCTAACACCAAGAAAAAAGAAAACAGTGACATTCAGGGAGCCAGAAATCGATGCACCCATCTCTCCTCCTTCTTCATCTGGTTCACATAATGGTGATTATGGGCCCACAAGAGAATATATGAGTCCGTTTATTTCTAATAGGTCTATCAATCAAAATCATGAATATTATCAGGATGAAGACAATCAAGACCATGTGCAGCCATTGAGACACCATTCATCTGCTCCTGAAACATATTTTGAAAGGGATTATGATACAACTAATGAAGTTGTCTTCGGAGCTGTGCAAGAAACCACAGGCGTCTATAAACCAGTGGAGATTAAGCCCGTTGACTATGGCGATCCTATGTATAATCATCACAACATCAGGCCCCGAATGGGGATGGGACAGTACTATGATTACTGATTGCATTGGAATAGGCCTCGTCATAGACGGGTCCTTCAGCTCTCAAACTCATTCCTTCGGACAGTGCAATGTAGCCTTCGCCAGTAACCGATTTACTCAAGTCATTTTCTTTTGAAATTCCAACCCTTTGAATGGCTGCAGCAGTCACTTTCAGGGTTCGGGTAGTTCGGTGGTCTTATTTTCCCTCCATTTCCAGCTTCAACCAATATTTGTGAATGCTATATGTATAAAATGGATTGGATTTGGGTTTTTGGTTGGGGGTTTTTGGGACTGGGTTGATGTAAAGATTCAAAGAATCATGGAGAAAAAAAGATGGATACTGAAACAAAGGACATGGATGAGTTAAACATGCATGGTTTCTAAATCCTTACTTAGCGAGATCCTTTTGATGAATTTTGTACCATAAGCAAGGTCTATATTTTCATTTCGAGGCATTTACAAGTTCTCTCTTATACTCTGAATCTAAGGCAAAAGTTCTCTCTTATATTCTGAATTTAAGGCAAATTGTAGGATGGATTGGATTTTATTGGTATGGTCTCACCGTTTCAAAGTTATTGTTGGATGTTGCTGCTGCTTACTTAGCTGGATATCGTAGAGAAACTAAACCTTGTCACACTACTAATATAATATTTTTCTTGATTCTTCTCAAGAAGAGGATATATAAATCAGGAGCAGGTGCACTTAAATCGCGAACCTGAGTGTGAAAGTTGCACACTATCTCCTCTACTGGACAATAGATAAGCTCACAAAGCCTAGATTTATTTGCGTCCAGGTTTAATAGCAACTTTCAATTGAAGTTGTCTTCGCAACTTTCAACTGAATTTGTCTTCAATATTCATGTATAGTGTAGGTTTAGATCGGAATCCGACTCAATTTGTTTTCTTGAGATTTCAACTATGTTGTACACCAATTCCTCTTGATAGCTCAACTTTGTTGTGCAATTACTTAGCATATAAAGTGTATCGCAATAAGAAATGGTGCCTTTGCTCTTTTAAACAGAGTATTGAGCATCTTTATCGATTGGTACTTCAACTGACTGTTAATAATGCCTACATCTTAACAAATTTGTACAGCCATTCCTTTTAAAGTAAATGAACAAGACTTGGGTTTCAGTGTGTTTTGAATTACTGCCCAATTGTAGTTTGCAATTCTCACATTCCATTCCCAGAATACTGAATCTAAACATTTTTATACTCGGCAATGTTCACATTTTGTTAACTTATACTGAACCCAAACAACTGGTCAACCTTTGAGATTCTTGCATTCATTAATATTGAATCCAAACTGCTATTAGTTGTTTTGCAGTTCATGGATTGCATTAACCGTATTGCTCTTTTATTCAATATCTTGAACACCTAAGCAAGAGTTAAAGTCATATTTTCTACTTCTCCGATTCAATTAATAAAATACAATTGGCCCAATTTAAAAAAGAAACTAAAATGAATAAATAATAAAATTTTATCCCAATACAGCCCTGAAAGATGGCCTGATTTTTTGTTCAAATACTCTGCAAAAAGAAGTGAGCTATTGAGAATTTTTGCCCAGCAGCCCTGAAAAATGGCCTTATTTTTTATTAAATACTCTGCTAAAAAAGTGGATACTCTGCTAAAAAAAACTGGGCTAGTGAAATATATATGGCCCTTTCTCTATTGAGGCACACTGCCAACCTTTAATAATAATAATAATCTATTTTTATGGTCACCGCCAAGCGAGACACCAATTTGGTGTATGAGACCCCCTTCTTTGTGGGACAAGGGACCCGCCTCTGCGCAGTGATTTAACTGCTAAGTCTACAGAGATGTACATACCCGACCCCCCTCCGGATTTGAACCTGTGACCTCCTAGGAGGAAACACATGCTCTTAACCGCAAAATAATTCCAAACACAATCCAGGAGCTTTACATAATCAACACAGATAATTCTAAACAAAACCCAGAAGCTTCTCTACTTCTGCCTATTATTATATACTTTATATATTAAATTAGGTCTCTTTCACATCATATGTTCAGATGGCTTCTACTACATATTATTATATATATTAAATGTATTAAATTAAGATTCTTTTACATTACACCCAGATGCTTTAAGACCTGCAAAACTCAGTGAGAAAGTTAGCCTCCTCTATGACCTGCAAAACCAATCTGAAAGTTAGCAAGCAAAATTCACTCTGAAATCTACCCTGGGAAGTTAGCCTGCTTTAAGACCTGCAAAACCAATCTGAAAGTTAGCAAACAAAATTCACTCTCACTCTGAAATCTACCCTGGGTAGTTAGCCTGCTTTAATACCTGCAAAACCAATCTGAAAGCTAGCAAGCAAAATTCACTCTGAAATCTACCCTGGGAAGTTAGCCTGCCTTAAGACCTTAAAAACCAATCCGAAAGTTAGCAAGCAAAATTCACTCTTAAATCTACCCTGGGACAGAATTGTCCAGCTTGCACTGGATGTAAATGCAATGGTGACCACTGTTTTGAACTAGGTGAAGACTATGCTCATGCAGGGCCAAAGTGGTTTATATCTGAACTAACTAAATCTCCTGCCCTTTGGCAGAATATGGTAGATGGAGGATTTTTTAAAGGTGCTTTAAGAGTGTATAATTTAATCAGATATGGACTGAAAACTAGGCTTGGCAGAAACCTTAACTGAATATCGGTGCATAACTAGGCTGGGCAGAAACCTAACTGGATGACAGTGCACTACTAACCATTTAAGTTGGTTAAAAATCTTATTACTTAGAATGTCATCCTAGCAATGAAAGATTTTTATTCCATACAGCTGAAGGAATTGTATGGAAACGTGGATCTTCAATGCAATGGTTGGAATGTCCCAGAAATGTGGATCTTCTATGCAATGGTTAGAATGTCCCAGAATTGTATGCAATGGTTGGAATGTCCCAGAAATGTGGATCTTCTATGCAATGGTTAGAATGTCCCAGAATTGTATGGAAATGTGGATCTTCTATGCAATAGTTAAATGTCCCAGTAAGTCCCAGTAAAAGACGTGAGTACCTAATAAGCTTAAAAGTACAACCAAGCTTTGAGCCCCGTGCTGACTAATATAGAGTATTGGTGAGAATGCTACAGTAAAAACGTAAGTACATGATAAACCCAAAAGTACATGAGTACCAGATAAGCATAAAAGTACACTGAAGGTTTAAGCCCAAAGCACAAGCATGGACTAACCTATTAGTTTTGTACATGAGTACCATATAAGCCTATAAGTACACTCAAGCTAGCCCCAAGCATAGATTAACCTATTAGTCATGATCTTCTGGAAAAAAAAAACCTGTTAGTCATGATGTTGGCTTGGAGCTTTGAGCCTTGTGCTTTATAAGAATAAATCTACCCATTAGGCATGAAGGGACCTTCTAATGGAGTTACCTTTATTTACCTCTCAGGAATTCCAAATAAAAAATAGTTATAGTTGTACTGGTTATTATTTCATAGCATTCTAGGGAATAGGGAAACTCTGGAACAGAGACATATTTGGCATCAACTTCATTGTAAAAATGTATGAACGCACAAGTCAAAAATCAACGTTGGCAATCCACACACTATACACTCACAAGTCAAAAATTAACTTTTAACTTTGGCAATCCACACACTATACACTCACAAGTCAAAAATTAACTTTGGCAATCCACACACTATACACTAAAATAATATTGTGGGGCTACTTGTTTATATTCAGGGGCACATCCATCCCAACATGTCAATCTCTCACGTGACTAAAGGTTTTCCACGGTAGGATCTTTGTGGGTTTTGACATCTTCTCTTCAAGGCACTTTGACCTAAATCAATAGGTTTAATGGGATTTTGGGATTTTAACATAGAGAAGACAGTTGGGATTGTTAAGTAAGGTTACAGAACTGGTATGAAATCATTAGGGTGTTAAATATGAAGTTGTTTGCAAAGTTAAATAATTGCAATGCAGTTTTAAATACATAAAATAATAATTTTCTTTTTTAAGATGGTAAACATGCAATGTTTGATTAAAATGATTTCATTATTTTTAAGAAAATGATTAAAAACTATATGTGCACAATTAATTTTCAACTAATTCTTGGAGGCCTTCATGAGCAAATATTTGAGTTTTTTATTCCTTTTCTATATAAAAGATGCAATTTACACAATGTTGAAATATATTGTCAAGTTTATATAACTTTTAAGTAATGAAATTTTATTATTCACCTAGATGTGTTGGTAGGGTTGATTGTCTAACATGATATATGAACATGCAGCAAATTGGAGGTGCTTGATGTGTGAGAGATTGACAGCTTGTGTTTTGTCGAGTCCATATGTGATGAGATATCATGAGGCTTTCATTGATGGCCTTGTACTAAATCCTCATGGAAGAAAGGCAAATGCCTTGACTCCTTCATGCACCTATATGCTGCATGTAGATAGTACCAAGGGTGTAGTAGAGGGGTTTGATTCTAGGCACTAGTCTACTACTATATTAATATTGCCAAGATTAGAACAAACTCTCTTGAGCTTCATAGTGAAACTGGGCATTGGACAACCCCTAAAACACCATGGGATAAAAGAATTTGCCATATGTGCGAGTTTATGAGCGTTGAAGATGAAAATCACTTTCTTTTAGAATGTTCTGCTTACTCCCACATTAGATCTTAGTTCCAAAATCTTTGCTCCATCACCGACCTTTCTAAGCTTCTAGCTCCTCAAAACTATAGCGAGTTAGGGACACCCCTCTTTAACCTTTTTGAGCATAGGAATAATATTTTAAAACAAATAAAATAATCTATGTGTTGTGTTTTCTTTTAAGGTCTGATACACCAAATTTGGTCTCAGTGGACGTTAAATACCATCATCATCATCATCATCATAAAACCACTGGGTGAGCTTGAGGACATGATTCATCAACGGAGGTGAAACACTTGAAGTCAAATCATAGATACATAAATATAAAAGTTGTTCATAGAAATGTATATCTCATGGAACATAATAACTTATTACAATAGAACAATGGGCTTGTATCAACACATCATAGAAATGATATATTGCATATGGACAATCGCACAAAGCAAGACATTGCCCTATAAGAACACATTTGGGACATTCTCCAATTGTAGGATGACAAATGTAATTCTCTATGAGAAGAGCTCTATGGCTTACACATTGGAACTATGAGCTCAAACTGTAGACATTCCCATGCTACTCAACAACAAAGGATAAATCAATGTTGCTTGCTAGAAGCACCCCATAACACTCCAATCTCATTCGATGATGATGAAGCTCAACTAAGGACTCATGACTTCTCGTTTTTACAGTCTTTTCTATTACATCATTGGTCATGATAGACATGCCCATGCTACTCAACAACAAAGGATAAATCAATGTTCCTTGCTAGAAGCACCCCATAATACTCCAATCCCATTCGATGATGATGAAGCTTAGCCAAGGACTCATGACTTCTGGTTTTTATAGTCTTTTCTATTACATCATTGGTCATAATAGATCTAAGTCTAAGTTTTGAGATTCACTATTTTAATTCAAAAATCATTAATAGCCCTAAAAATTGTTTGGTTTATTTGCTTATTTGAATCTTTATTAGCTTTTTCACTAATTATAATTTTAATTATAAGTAGGGTTTTGAGGCTTGTACTAAAAACCCTCTAAAACATGTGATATGTAGTATCACAAGTTAGATAATAATAAAGTGATATTTTTTTGAGAATGTGTATTATATGTTGATAAAAATCTAAAAGTCTATATAATTTTTTTTAACTTAAATAAACTACATCTTATTATATTTATTTAATTTTTGAATTAGATAAATATAATTTAATGCACTTTTGTAAAAGCATGAATGGACAAGTTCACTCCTTTTTCTATGATCACTAAGAACATATATGGTCATAACTACTTTATTTAAGGGCAAATATGAATTAATAATTTTTTATTATTAATTTATAAATTAAAAAACATTTTAAATAAAACTAATTTAATGAATAGATAAGTTTACTTTTAAAAATGAAACTATTCACTAATAATATATATTTTTATACTTATTTTATTTTAACTACAATTAAATTTATATTCTTATAGTTATTTGATTTTAAGATAGGTAAATGCGCATTAATGATTTTTATTTTTTTATTTGGAAGACATTTTGAATAAGTATTTTAATGAATTGACAGTTTCATTTTATTTTGAATGAAAATTCCAATTCAAAATTTATTAGATTTTTTTTTGAAATTATAGTTTAATTTCATTTAATAGGAATTTTGTTATTAAATTTTGGTTTCAAAATTATAGATATTTTAAACATTTCAAAATTTTAAAAATAAATCAATAAAAACTAAATAACAAAATAAAAACTTTCTTAAAAAAATATTTATAAATTAATAAACTCATTTTAAATAATATTTTATAAAATAAAATAACTATCCTATTTCACAATAATTTTAATCTAATTAATAAACTCAATTTAAATAATATTTTATAAAATAAAATAACTATCCTATTTCACAATAATTTTAATCTATAATATTTATTAAAATTAAAGGATAATTTTACTCTATAATATTTATTAAATTTAATGAGTGTGCTAACATAATATTTTTTTTTCACAAATTCACAAAGTTATAATTATATTTAATTAATGAAAAATTTCATTTTAAACTTAGTTTTTAAAGATTTATGTTTTTATTTTCAAGTAGAAAAAAATTGTAACTATGTTATTCAATGGGAATCAATTCCAAAAACAAACAAACCAAGAGACTGGCGCCATTAAGTAAGAAGCATGAAGTCCCTAGATTATAAAAAGGAAGGATTTGTTACCTTCATCTCCAATCTGTTATGTATGTATTCTTCCCAGAATAGCTCACAACTAAGCTTTAAAGCCAGTTTTGAGAGGTGGTCGGCATAAGTGTTCTGCTCTTTGTAAATGTGACTAATATTCCAATCATGGAGAGCGTCCAAATAATTTATAATCCTGGTGCCCCATTTGTAGAGATCCAAAGTTTGTATATTATGTTTCTTCTTTGCCCAATTAACAATGACTTGTGAATCCCCATAAGCTTTTAAGGAATCTATGCCCAAAACAGTACTAACATGAAATATAACCCAAAGTGCAAGCATTTCACTTTTAGTATTCGTACCTGGTCAACCGTTGAGAAGTAGATTGAAATATTGTTCTTCATTTATTTTAAGAACAACACCCACCGCACAAATTCGATTTGTAGTAGCACCATCAAAAAAGCCAAGAGGACCAGTCTCATGTGTAAGGTCCAACATAACCTTTTGTTTCTTTGGAATAATCACTTCAGAAAAAAAAAAACTCCTTGTAATATTTCATGATTTTGATCAACGCTATAGTAGAATTTGGAAATTTTTCCTCGAAAATGATTGAGTTCCTTTGATGCCAGATTTCCCATGTAACGAAGGCAGGAAGAGTACTATGATGTTTTTCATTTGTATACCAATTGATAAAATTCTTTTAAAAAATGGCTGCACTCCAGGAGTTCCAGATCTTTAGAGCTTCGCAGACAATGTTCCAGAGGTCTTTTGTAAAGGAGCATGCATAGAAAATATGATCTACTGATTCTACATTGGATCCACGCATCACACAACGATTAGGACCCAACCATCCTCGCCGAATCAGGTTGTCCCATGTTAAGATGGAATTTTCAAAGACCAACCATATGAAGTAGGCAATTTTTTGTGGAATTTTCCATTTCCACAACGGTGAGGTATTCATATCATAAAGGAAATTATATGTTGATTTCGCAGTGATCAATCCAGATTTCTTGTTCCCGGTCCAAACTACTTTTTCCTCATTAGTATTTAGTCGGATCCTGACATACTTTAGATTTGATATGTAGAAATTCCAATTTGTATCCCATTCCTTAGTCAAGTCCATATCACTAGTAGAATACCAATAATTTGAGAAAATTTGATGTCCATGCGTTTTTCTTATACGGGCCATAGTAGAATACCCAATCTCAGCAATATGATTTAGTGATGAGCCGAAAGTGAGCACTTTTCCTCAATGCCAACAATTGGGTCAATGCTAATGAAAATATTTTGAGCCGATCCAACTTGCTATGAAAGTCTACAGCTTATCCACTTATAAACCTTGACCAAGCCAACCCAGAAGTTTGAAGGGTTTCTCACATTTAAAGTTGGCATTCTGATTCAATGGATGATATCCATTTTTATATATTTGTCATGTAAAATTTTACTCCAAAATCCATCCCGAAATAAAGTGCACCATATGCTTTTAAAGCTATTTTTATAAACATAAGTAAATTAATTAAAAAGATGATTTTTTTCCATTTTTAACTTACTTTATATCTATCTCTCTATATAAACATTTTCACTTATAAATAATTATCAAAAAAATCTTAGTTCAATAGTACATTATATTTTACTTTAAAAAACAAGTGTTTATGAAATGAGAAAAATAGCTTAATGAATAAATAAAAATAATCAAAAAATTGAGTAAAGCAAAACAAATTTCAAAAAACAAGTATGAGTAAAGTAAAAAAAAATCGTATTTAATACTAAGGAATTGAGTGTTTGTGAAAAAGTAAAGGGAGGTTAATTGGGTTTTAGTAAAATTTTAATTCATATTTTATAATTAATATTAAAAATTAAATGTTAATTTATTAAATGCTGATTAAATTAAATTTAAATGATGATAAATAATTTTATTCTCTTACCAATTTAATTTCTATAAATAACATATTAAGTTTTTTAACATTTATGATATATAATATTATTATTAAAATTCAATAAACTCATCAAACTACTTTCTGTAAATGATTACTGACAAAACAGAATGCTCCTTAATTCTCTATATTCATAATTTTTATATAAATATTAAATTATAATTATAATTTACAATTTTCACATTCAAAATACTGAATCTGAACATGTTATGCTTTGCAATGTTCACTTTTTGAGAACATAACCCAAACCATAGTTTTGCATTTTATTAATATAATAATATAATAATATAATAACACTCAGTCCAAAATACTAGTAGCATGTGAAACTTTTGGATTGCAGTAAGAATATTGCTATTTTATGTCATATCGTTAGCATTGAAACATAGACAAAGTTCATATTTTCATATTTTATAGTTCTCACATTTCATTGTAAGTTGCTGAATTAAAAAAGAAACATTGATGTTGGTCTTTTTATTAAAGTATTATGTTAATAAAGTTATATATATATATATATATATATATATATATATATATATATTTTGAATTTTTTAAGTGGTTCATAATAAATTCTTTTTAACACAATTCACTATAGAGCATAACAATTATTCTTTCTATCTTGATTTTTGGAATTTTAGTATATATTTATTATTATTATTTTATATATTATGTAGAACAACATTGATTATTTATTTTCTTCCAAAAGAAAAAAGCATAATTCCATTCATCCAAGGAGATCAGAATTACAATCAGTATTCACTGTAATAGTGAATTGTCCCAATCCAAAAGTATGGTTCACTTGATGAGACTGTTACGTATTCTTTCAAAATGCAAAATTGTTGCTTCCCTGTTTTTCCAAAAAATAAATATGGTTCTGTCCCAATGGACTGTCTTACTATTACAACTTCAAATAAAAACCATTCATGCCGATTTTATAAATCAGCGCATTAACCAAAATTAAAACTATGTTTTTCAACTTTTTAACAGCAACATATATTGTTTTAAGCAATATAAGGTCTGAGGAGGAACTCAGTTCTCTGTCCATCATTTTCTTCGAGTACTTTCCAAGTGCCGAAATCCATGTTCTGCCCTTCTTTGGATGCCTGGTCCGCTTTTTGGTTATTTTCCCTGTAAACATGCCGGCATATAAATATGTCAAAGGATTGTTTGAGCATCTGAATAGTGTGAAGAACATTTGCAAGTCTAAGAACTCTGCATGCTTGTGTTTTATTGGTCCAATTTATAGCGTTCATAGAATCTCCATATACCGCCAGCCTAGTAATGCCCCTCTCAGCTGCAAAGATGAGTAATAACTTTAAACTCATGACTTCAGCATAATTGTTGGATCCCATTCCAAGACCCATAGTGATAGTATAATAGTGAGAATCGGATATATAAAGAACAGCTCCCCCACCGCATATTTCATTGCTAGCAGCTCCGTAAAAAAACCCCCACGGGTAAGTTCTGTCAATCTCCACTTCCTGGTTACGTCTCTGTTGTGCAGCCCTTACCTGTTCGGGGTATGCCAGATAAAGACCCACCACCATGGTGCAAATAATTTCCGGTGTGCAATTTTTATCCTGAAAAATTACCCCATTCCTTGCCAGCCATATCCCCCAAATGATCAACAGTGGTAGAATTTTCTGTTTTTTAGTGTTCGCCCATCTCCACCAACGCTCCCATGCATCTCCGACAGAGGTTCCTTCCCATCTACAGTCAAAACCGACCAATTTTGAGCATTCTTTCCATACAGCAATCGTGAAAGGGCACGTGATGAAGAGGTGTGTTACAGTTTCCAAATCCATCTTACACAAAGCACACCAGCCCGGGCCCTGGAAGTTTCTTTTCTACAGAATATCCTAGGTCGACACCCGATTCTCTAAAGCACACCACATAAAAAGTCTGTTTTTTGATGGGAATTTAAGTTTCCACAGTGATCTCCACCACCAGACCTCATCCCGATTAGCAGCTCCTGCACTAAGTACATGATAGCCCATCTTTGGAGTATAGATCCCCGCCGGATCAAGTTCCCAAGTCATTACATCCTCCAGATCCGAAATATGTATGCCAACCCTATTCAAACCAATGATGTAATTATCCAGAAAACCAGCCTCCGGATCCCCCAAGCCCAACATATCCGCTGTTTTCCAATGTTGTATCCACGGTGCATCCGGTCGCTGAACAGCCAGTTGATTAAGAGTGTTAATACCCCTATTTTCCAGCGAATGAATAACATTATCGGGTAACAAATGTGATTGGTCACTCCCGATCCATGGATCTCTGCCAATTCTCACCTTTTCTCCGTTACCCACATCCCAAGCCAGGTTATTCTCCACCAGTGAGAAGGATTTTACCACTGCCTTCCAAATCACGGATCCCCCAGTATGTGATTTCCGAGGGCTCCTTATCCATTCCTCCAGACTAGTGTCTGAAAGATACTTCCTTATAATAACCCTGGTCCATAAACTGTTAGTCTTGATGAGTCGCCATCCTCCCTTAGCTGCCAGCGCCTGAGCAAACAGAAAGATATTTTTTAATCCCCAGCCCCCAAGACCTTTAGGAACAGCAATCCGCTTCCAATTGACCCAAGGGGTAACCTGTCCCTCCTTCTTACCACTCCACAGGAATCTAAAGCATAACCGCCTGATCTGTTCAAGGATTACTCTGGGTATCCAAGACAAGGACATCCAATATACAGGAATGGCTTCTAAAACGGCCTTAACCAGAACCAGCCCGCCAGCACGCGACATCCACTTGTGACTCCAAACATTCAATCTTTTCTCCACCTTTCCAATTAACCATCTCCAATCCTTCTTAAGATATATATTTGCTTTAAGAGAGAATCCCAGATATTTCAATCCCTCATCAAGAGTAGATAATTTAAAAGGGAAGTTTTCAACAAGTGCCCGTTCCTCCTCCTGTCGAAGCAAATGGGTAGAAAGAGTGGACTTATCAGCATTAATATCCATCCCCGTCGCTTTAGAAAAAAGTTCCAGGATCTCCTTCAAAGTCTGAGTATCCCTTCGATCTCCTGAACAGAAGATGATGATGTCGTCCACAAATAAAAGGTGGGTAACAAATAAACGTTCCCCAATGTTAATGCCTTTAAACCGCCCCTGTAGTTTAGCATCAATAATTGCCCTGCTCAACCCTTCAGCTACCAGCAAAAAGAGTAGTGGGGAAAGTGGACAGCCTAGCCTAAGGCCTCTTTCCGCATGAAAGAAGGGGGTGGAAACTCCATTCAATAACACAGAGAATGATACAGTAGTTATACATGACATGATCCATCTAATAAAATTGATACCAAAACCCAAATGAGTTAGAAGAAGCCGGATATAAATCCAACTCACCTTGTCGTATGCTTTGGACAGATCAATTTTAAGAATAGCTCCTTTGATGTGCCGAGTCTTCATGCTGTGTAGTCTTTCCTGTGCCACCCCTATAGCCTCATGTATCTGACGTCCCTCAAGAAAGCCAAATTGTTCAGCTGAAATATGTTCAGAGAGTGATACCTTGAGTCTTCGAGCAATGACCTTTGACACAATCTTGTAAATACAATTGCACAGAGAAATAGGTCTGAACTCAGAGAGAGTAACCGGATTATCGGTCTTTGGTATGAGGGCAATAAAGGTAGAATTGAAGCAGGCAGGAAGCCTCCCATTCAAACGAGTATCTTCTACCACCTGTAGGAGATCCAGTCCCACAATCTCATATAGTTCTAAAAAAAATTCCACAGTCCATCCATCCGGCCCGGGGCTCTTGTCTTTCTGAAAACTACCAAGGACCTCCTTCAGCTCCTCCTCAGTAACAGTCCTCATCAGTCTCCTATTATCCTCCTCCTCAGCAAACCGTGGAAATAATTGAGCAATCCTAATAACTTCTGCAATGGAGGCCTGTACAGGAGCCTTAAATAAGTTCTGGAAATGACCCACCCCGCATCTAGCTTTGCCTTCAAAGTCGAAATGTTCATTACCAGCTTCATCTTTCAAGATCCAAATAGTATTGACCACCTTCCTCCCCCTGGCATAAGCATGAAAAAATTTAGTATTCTCATCCCCACATTCCAGCCAGATCGCCCTACTCTTGAGTCTCCAGGTTTCCTCCTTTTCCATCAAAAGATTATTTCTTATGCCTTCCAGCCTGGCCATTTCAGCCTTGGATTCCAAAGTCAGGAGACCCCCTCCATCCCCCTCATAGATCAGTAGTAGTTCCTCCTCAATCTGCTTCAAAGCAGCATCGTCCCTAATTTTCTTATCAAAGGCCCAAGTTTTAATAGCTCCTTTTAACCGTTGAATGTTCTCAGCGAACTGAAATGCCCCAGTACGATCATGATCCACATCAAACGACCTCCAAAGGTCCAGAAAGAGGTCTTTAAAAGAATCATCACTAAGCCAATTCTTATTAAACTTAAGTGAGCTAGGTGGATTATCAGGTCCTCGTCTGATCTCAATAAAGATGGGGAAATGATCAGAATCCCCACCGCTCCCTACCCACTGTCTGATTTGTAAAAACCTGTCCACCATCTGTTCAGCCACCAAGAACCGATCCAGTCTCTTTGCCACCCGAGCCTCTCCACTCCTGTTATTCCTCCAAGTGGGTTTCAACTTGATAGGTTCAATATCCAGCAAATTCTTACGAACCAACTTCTGTTGAAAGTATCCTGCCAAAGGATCCACATGTGCAAGTGGTCCCCAAACTTCTGAATGCCCTAAGGTGAAGTTTAAATCACCCCCCACCACAACCGATTCACCTTCAAAGAGCGGATCCTGCAGTAGTGAATCCCAGAAAGGCGCTCTATTAACATAGGGCCCGTAGATATTAACCACAGTGAAGCGAGTGCCCAAATCAACAGAGAGAAAATCAGCTCCCAACACAGAAGCCATTCCCCAAGCATTAACCAGTTTAATCGCACAATTTTTCCATCCCACAGCCAACCCCCCAGAGCGACCCCTCACATCTAGGGTCACAAAAGTCCATCCCGCCAACCAATGTTCCAATTTCTCCTTGATGATAATACCTAACCCTAAGGTCTCTTGTAACAGAATCACATCAGGGTGTTCAAGAGTAAGCACCCTCATGAAGGCTGATTTCTTTTTTGGCCCAGCCAGACCCCGACAATTGAAGGACATGATATTCATATCCGAACATTAGTCCGGGCATTCACTGCTCTAAGTGCCCTCTCGATAGAAACTTGTTTCCCATCCCGAAGATCCAGTCTGGCTCTGCTCTGTGCCTTAGATAAGTGAGACCTACGGCCTCTGCCCCTACGGGCCGACACCTTCGTCTTTCCCAAACCCCCCCCAGAACCTTTAGAGCAGGAGCGGAGATTATACCCTGATGCAGATGATTCGGGTGAAGAAGGCTCAGAAGGCACATCCACCTTTCCAGGATCCGGTTCGATAGAAATCAGATTGTCCTCCAAAAGAAGAGGTGGCAAATTAGGAATGTGTGCAGCAGGTTCACCCACCGGGTAATTAACGCACCCACATGGGGTCGAAACAAAAGTGAGGGGAGTAGTCTCAGAAAGTCTCGACAAAGATAAATTCTTCAGTCCCTCAACCCAATCAAAACCGACCACAGAGCACCGATTGATAAAAAGATGTATAGAGGGTGTAAAAGAAAAAGAAGGAATACCCGGCAAGGAAGGTCCCGGCACTTCGGCCACAGCCGATGAAACGGATCCAGGAAAGTCCTCGGTTGTAGCAGTAAGGTTTCCATCAAGAATGTCTCGTACCGCTTCTGAATCCTGGCCAGCAAGTTCCAAAACCTCGTCATTCCGGTCCCCATCCAAGTCCATCCGCACAGTCGCCCATTCATTGTTCATCATGTCCAGTGGTTCTTCCATAAAAGCCATACCCGAAGGGTTTTGCATCCCCCCATTCAGTGGGCGGGCCGATAGCTGACATTCCGACTCCGGGTGACCATAGACATGGCACCGACGACATCTGAAGGGTACATTCTCATAATCCAGCATCTGAGAAATATTAACAGGCCCCCATTCCAAATTTATATGCTCCGGCAGACCTTCACGAATATTTAAATTTATCAAAATTCTAGCAACCTGCTTGTAATGCGTCTTCAAATAGGAGAGATCAACTTCCAGAAAGTTTCCCAAAATATCCCCAATCTGACGAAAATGGCGTATATCCCAGAATTGCAGAGGAAGTCCCGGTAATCTCACCCACACTGGGGACAAATCAATTCTCTCCCGACTCGCATCAAATAGAGGATGCCAGGGCTTCAACAATACCGGCTTATGTTTCAAATGCCAATTCCTGTCCAAAATTTTGCGCACATCTTCCTCAGAACGAAGTACCACCGCAAACCACCCACGGAGCAGCATGTCCACCTCCGGTGTATATCCCAAAACCTCGCGCCATTGTGAATCCACCCAAGCCATCACAGTGGGACGTGCAAAGATTCTGCCCATAACCCTACCAACCAGCGTCAAGCAAGACATCTCAAGGACTCGTTCCAAGGCAATATCCTCGCCTACTGCATAGCTACCCACAATACGGGTTTTAATCCAGCTTTTCTTTCTACGCCTGCTAGGTCCTTTACGGGCAGCCCCAGCCCCCAAGGTAACCCCAACACGAACCTGCTGAGACCCAACAACCTTCGCAGGGCTACCAGAACCCCGATGTTCATTTATCTCCAAAGGCACTCTCTCATCCCCTCCATAATCACCACCAACCATCCCATTCAGCCTCTGAACCTGACGAGCCACACCTTCATCAGCAATTTTTCCAAATCCGACCACAGCTTCAAAACCGTCCTGTAAACTTGTTACCGGGAAGCCCAGGTTCCGTGCAAAGAAATCATCAGCCTCTCTCCAATCCGGACTACCCAAGATATCCACTGACAGTCCATCATTTTCCAGATTTTTCGGCAACAAACCACAAGGGGAGCATGTCGAATATTCCGAGGTTGATAATCCATTTTCCGGCCTCACCTGCCCCATACCGGTTGATACAGTACCACCAGGCCCCAGCAGTGAGAAGCCTTCCAGGCCCTCCATCTGCCCTCCACCTGGCGCCCCCCAAACATCATAACCCTCCATCTGTACACCAGCGAATGCAACCATGTCCAATTTCTCCACCGTAGCAATAAACCTTACACCCTGCAGTAAACCCCTCAAAACCCCTCTACTCCGACACGAGCTCCAGAATCCTGACGACACACAGAAAACGACCAGCGGCAGAATAAAAAAAACAAACCCTTCCCTGAGTAATATCTACCTCCATCGATTTCTGGAAAAAAACCACAATAATGTGTCAGGGAGAGGGTTTGGCAGCGACCTCTCCCCTACCGCAACCGGTAGCTCCAAGCTACCCTCCACCGCCGTGAAACCCTACCTCCATCGCAGAGCCCTCCAACGCAGAACCTTCACATTCTCTGCTATCTTTGAACATTGATTATTTATTATTATATTGTTGTTATATAATTATTGAAGATATTGATGATGATGGTATTAATGTCCACTCAGGTCAACTTTGGCCTATTGGACTTTAAGAGTAACAAAATGAATTATTTGGTTTTCTGTAAAGTTTTCTTTTGATGCTCAAAAAGCTTAAAAAGAAGCGTTCCTAGGTCACCATAGTTTTGACATGTTAGAAGGTTAGGAATGTATGTATTGTACCAAATATTATGCAACTACGATCTAATGTGGGTATATGTAGGGCACTCTCAGAGAAAGCGATTTTCATCCTCAATGCTCATACGCTTATAGAGATGACAAATCCTTTCCACCCATGGTGTTTTAGGAATTCTCCAATGCCCCGTTTCACTATGAAGCTCATGTGACTTCGTTCTTATTTTGGCTATATTAATTCTCTTCTTCAAACTAGTTAAGACAAAGAGATACTTTTGATCTTCTAGATTAGGGTTAATGACCTCCTTATAGTATTTTAATTTTCTTTTGTTAATGTAATTGTAACTTCGAAAGATATTCACTTGTCTATTTTATGTTGTATTTGTATTTTATTATTGTACCTCTAACGGAGATGTTTATTCCTTCGTTCGAGAGAGTCATTATTGTACTTGAGTCATGTAAAGTCATTGAGATTAATACTCCATTGTATGTCGAGGCATTAGACCCTTGAGTTGAGTCATCAATGGGTTATTAGACTCTCCTAGAGAAGTCGGCCTAGTCAAGTACAACTAGGGGCCGACCAAGTTAGGTAAAAGGTCAAGTGAAATTTAAAGTGTAAATAGAGAGGGTGCTCCTCTCTATTTGCTCATTCACTCACTCATCAAGTGAGGAGAAGGACAAGTTCGCACAAGTGGAGAAGAGAGAAGCTGTTGAAGACCATTTCTACTTTTGGGGTTTATATTTTTGCTATTGTATTGTTGCTCATTCTATCTCTGAGGAAGTTGCGGGGTTTTCTCCTTTATGGTTTCCCCGAAGAAAAACTGTGTGTCTCTTGTCTCTTATGTTTAAATGCTGTGCATGTTATTCTCTCAGATATGATCCTAGATAATCTTGAATTAAATTGTGAAAATCTAACATGGTATCAGAGCTAACCTGAGAAGAAGACACTATGCAGCTGCAGAAGCTAGGGATTCTTAATTTTTGGGTTTCTCTCCACAGATTATCAACAAAAGGAGGCTAGGATAACTCTCCTAAGGAAGGCACATCTTTCTGTCGAAGCATAAGTTGATTCTGAGCATTTTCAATTTTTGGCCTGTCACTGCCGCGGAAAATTAGGGCTTTTCACAGAAGTGGAATTTTGGAGTGCAATCAACACAGGAAGGAGCTCCTTAGCAAAATCGAAATTTATAGACCAAGATCGAAGTTTTTGGTTGGGTAAAACTCCCGGAAAGTCAAACCCTAATCTCACTTTGGACCAGAAAAACCAGAAAACTAGAAAAAGCCAGAAACTGTAGATCCGAAATTCGCAAGTCAATTTTCAAGGGTGAATTTTTGTAATCTTCAGAAACCAAGTGTACTAGCATACTCGCCTCATCCAGGAGCATATTCCCTGTGAAAACAGAATTCAATTTACGAGAATTTTCATTTTTCGGCCCATCACTACTGCCAGAGGAAAACTAAGGCATCAGATACTTTGGGTTTCTATTCACAGATTTAGGGAAGTGAGTACATTGGACAAATCCCCTTGAGGAGGCACATCTATCTATCCAACCAGAAGTTCTAAATTCCAACTTTGGAAAATTAGGGTTTCTCTAACAAACCCTAGGCCAACTAGCTCCAGATCCAGCCTGAGCATCTCAAATTGGTAAGATCTAAATCTTTTGTATTTACATTTGAGGTTCTCATTAAATATGTCTCACCACACCAAGCTTGAGGATAAGCTTGAAGGGGCTGATAACTTCTGAGCATGGAAGTATTGGATTACACTAATCCTTGAAGAGAATGAGTTGGACATTTATGTGAATGAAGAGGTTCCAGTTCCAGAGGGAGATGAGGCTAAAGCCTTACAAAATAAGAACTTGGTTAAGGCCAAGAGGATTATTGTTGATTCTATTAAGGATCACCTCATCCCACATGTGTCTTCCTTAAACACACCTAAAGAGATGTTTGATTCCTTGACCAATTTATTTGAAGGAAAGAATATAAATCGGAAGATGACCTTGCGAACCAGTTGAAGAATGTGAAGATACAAAATGTAGGGGCCATACAGTCCTACTTTACAAGGGTCTCTCATATTAAGGAACAACTTGAAGCCGTGGGAGAAATTGTAAAGAATGGAGAAATAGTGATGACCACCTTGAATGGTCTCCCTATGTCATTGATTCCTTCATTCAAGGGATTTGTGCAAGAAGGAAGTTAATCACATTCAGTAGGATGTGGGAGGAATGCTCACAAGAAGAAGCTCGACTTGTAGCTCAATAAGAGAAGATGGGAAATGAAGACCAGGCTCTCACAGCACACACCAGGAAGAATAACAACAAAAGGGAGCATCCTCATCACAAGAAGGAAAAACACCAACACCAGAATTAGATGGAGAACTTTAGAAGATCCAGAAAAGATCTATCTAACATTAGATGCTATACATGTGATGAGAAGGGACACTACTCCAGAGATTGTCCCAGAAATAAAAGTGGCTCCAACAAGAAGAAGACCTACAATAAAATACATCATGCTCACAGTGCAGAGGATGATGAACCTCCAAGGAAGAGAACCAGAGAAGACAGTGAAAATTCTTCAAGTGATGAAGAATATGTATTGTAATGAAGGTAACTAGTTACATGGGTTCATTCAGAAGGTTCCACCTTATAAGGTGTAACTAGAGATGACTTTCAATATTACATGAAAGGAGTAGAAGAAGGTACTGCAGAGTTGGACTCAAAAAAAAAAAAGAAAAAAGAAAAAAAAGATCAATAATCTATGGAAGAACCTCTCATCCATTTTCAGCATTGGTTAAGGAAGCAAACGATCAAGAGGGAGCTCACTCTAATAGTTCCTGCAAAGATTGAGAGGGAGTCCACCCAACAACCAAACAAAGATAAGTATTTGAATTGTCATTTCTTGTATATCTGATTACTTAAATAATATTGTTCCGTCATGTACATACTTATGCTCCTAGATTTAGGATGTATATCATGTATGTTAGAAAATTTGCATTAATAAACAAGATACTACTAATATGCAAGTAATGGGTAAGTGACCTATGGCACTGTACAACATCCCATTTCTACTTATCTAGAATGAAACCTCTTTGTTGACATGTTGGGAGTAGTGCACACTCTTAACAATGTTCTGGTAGAGATGGAAGGCATCTAGGAAGTTACCGTATGAATACGAGATATGGATGAATGTTGTGTTGAATCATTGGCTAAGATAGTTGCATGACTGTGTGACCTATGTCTTTATGCATAAGAATTTGTTTTGAAAAATTATGAAATGTTTCTAATCACGCATCTAAATTGACTTGTAGGAAAGATCGTGTACTACAAGAGAGACTTGTTTCGAAGAACAAGTGACGATGATTCAACTATAGCATTCAAGATGAATTATGAAGTCAAGATGAAGATACCAAAGAACCTTAAGTTCCCAGGATCAGAGATACAACAATGGAAGGAGTAATTCCTGAAGACCATGAAATAGAAGTACCACAAAAACCTGTAGATCCACCTCACGAGAAGAATTCTCACAAGAGGAAACCGACATGGATACGAGAATCAATTCAAGATGTAGAGAGATATGGTGCTCCAGAAGTAATGCACAGAGAAAGCAAGAGATCGAGGCCATACTCCAGTTATGTAGCCCTGCTGTGTGACGTCATTGAAAAAGAACCTTCCAACTATGAGGAAGCAGCTAAGAAGAAAGAATGGAAGGATGCCATGATCGAGGAGTACCAGTCGATCATGAAGAATGATGTCTGGGATGTGGTCTCGAGACCAGTAGGGAAGTCTGTTGTGACTTCCAAGTGGATCTACAAGATCAAGCATGCTGCAGATGGCAGCATAGAGAAACAAAAGGCAATATTTGTGGCACATGGCTTCTCCCAAAAGGAAGGGATAGATTATGAGGAGACATTTGCATCTGTAGCCAGATACACTTCCATCAGATCAGTACTTGCTCTCGTTGTAGTGATGAAGTGGAAGGTACACCAGATAGATACCAAGACAATGTTCTTTAATGGTGTAGTAGAGGAGGAAGTGTATGTGGAGCATCCACTCGTATTTGAGAAACATGACAGGTAGACTCGTGTGCAAATAGAAGAAATCCTTGTATGGATTGAAACAGGCACCCAAGACGTGGTACATCAGAATAGACAACTTCCTGACTAGTTTGGGCTTTACCAAGAGTAAAGCAGATTCCAAACTTTATTACAAGGTTGAAGAAGGGAACCCAATGATACTTCTACTTTATGTAGATGACCTGTTTGTGTTAGGTGAGGATGGGCTTATTGTGGACACGAAGATGAAGCTTGTTGCCGAGTTCGAGATGAAGGACTTGGGTATGATGCATTATTTTTCTAGGTATGGAGGTGTGGCAGAGTGCAGATGGAATCTTCCTTGGACAAGGGAAGTATGTAGTAGAGATCCTGAATAGGTTCAAGATGATGGATTGCAAGGCCATGACCAAACCTATGGCATCGAACCTGAAGCTATTGAGTGATGCTTCATCAGATTCGGTTGATGCCACGATGTATCGTCAGATGATTGGATCTTTGATGTACCTGAAAAATACAAGACCAGATATTTGCTTTGTAATGAACACATTGAGCCAGTTCCTGACAGATTCGAGACATGTTCACTTGATTGCTACAAAGAATATTCAGACGTACTTGAAGGGTACGGTTGATTATGGGATCAAGTATGATGTGAATCAGAAGATTAACCTGGAGGGTTATGTTGATTCGTATTGTGCAGGCAGTGCCACCGATAGGAAGAGCACTTCGGGGTGCTGCTTTAGTATGGGATAAGGTGTGATCTCTTGGTTTAGTAGGAAGCAGTCCTACGTGGCACTGAGTACAGTCGAAGTAGAGTATGTCACAGCTTGTTCGGCTAGTTTTGAGGTAGTATGGCTAAGGAAGCTGATGTTTGATTTGTTTGATCTCTAGTTGGATGCGACTTGTATATATTGCGACAACTAGTGTTGTGTGAAGTTTTCTGAGAATCCGGTGTTCCATGAAAAGTAGAAGCACATCGAGATCAAGTATCACTATATCAGGGATATGGTGCACAGAGGAGCATTGAAGCTCCAGTATGTTGCGACATACGAGCAGATAGCCGATGTGTTGACCAAGCCGCTAGCCATAGTGAAGTTCGAGTACTTTAGAGAGAATCTTGGTGTATTCCAGATCGAGGTTCCTTCCAAGGGGAAGTGATGAGTCGGGAAGACGCACATGCACATGAGCCATTCTCACATGGTGGTAGGTGTGTCCTCCCATGGTGTAGATGTAAGGGCTGGAGCCTTTCCCGAATGGTGGTAGATTTGTTCTCCCATGTCGGGTGATGTAAGTGTTGTGTGACATGCATCTGGGTTGTGCTCTGTTGACATTGAGATGATCTGGATGTGATGAGATGACAATAGGGTACTCAGGTTTTGCAAGGAAATGTAATCAGTCCTGCGATGCACACACGGTTTGCAAGGCAATGTAATCAGTCCTGCGATGTACATAGGTTTTGCAAGGAAATGCAATCATTCCTTCGATGTACACAAGTTTTGCAAGGAAATGTAATCGGTCCTGAGATGTACATAGGTTTTGTAGAGGCAATGCAATAAGTCCCGAGATGTACCTACTTGATGGATTGCTTGTAGATATGATGAATACCTACATGGAGGCTAGGCTTACATCCAACATGAAAAAGGGTTGTTCTGTAGAACTTCCTATGATGAGTAGATTGGAGATTGATGATCGAGATGACGAAGATTGCATTAGTAGCGACGATGATGATCCAGTGTTGATGATCCAGCGACAGAGACTTGTGCTGAAGACTGTGTCAAGAATACCTTCCTAGTTAAGAGGGAGTGTTAATATAATTGTAACTTCAGAAGATATTCACTTGTCTATTTTATGTTGTATTTGTATTTTATTATTGTACCTCCAACGAAGATGTTTATTCCTCCGGTCGGGAGAGTCATTATTGTACTTGAGTCATGTAAAGTCATTGAGGTTAATCCTCCATTGTATGTCGGGGCATTGGACCCCTAATTTGAGTCATCAATGGGTTATTAGACTCTCCTAGAGAAGTCGGCCCAGTCAAGTACAACTAGGGGACAACCTAGTTAGGTAAAAGGTCAAGTGAAAGTTAAAGTATAAATAGAGAGGGTGCTCCTCTCTATTTGCTCATTCACTCACTCATCAAGTGAGGAGAAGGATAAGTTTGCGCAAGTGGAGAAGAGAGAAGCTGCTAAAGACCATTTCTACTTTTGGGGTTTATATTTATGTTATTGTATTGTTTCTCATTCTATCTCTGAGGAAGTTGCAGGGTTTTCTCCTTTATGGTTTCCCCGAAGAAAAAAATTGTGTCTCTTGTCTCTTGTGTTAAAATGCTGTGCATGTTATTCTCTCAAATAAGATCCTAGATAATCTTGAATTAAATTGTGAAAATCTAACATATTTTACCCTCTAATTCTTTCTCGTTCCACATTTTCTCTTTAAACTTATAAGTAATAATATTTTTATTGTTATTGATATTTTGTAAGTATGCATTTTCGTCAATCCCCCAATGATGTGACCAAGCCATGGCGTCTTTATAGCAACCTCTCTTGAGACGTTGGTGGTATTGATTGGATTTTAAAGGAATTTTAGGAAGTCTCTGATCTACCATGTTATTTATCTTGTATTTGTACATTATGTACCTTGTCATAGCAATGCTCTCAATGGGGGGAAGAACCACTTCTATTAGGAGGAAATGATATGACATATTACTTTTAATTTTGAGGTTATAGGTTATAAAATACTTATGGATTTGTTCTATCTTTCTCCAATATTCTTTAGAGACGCCACAACCCAAAATTCACAACCGTACAAGATAACGGGAGTGACTAGAGTTTAAAAAAGAAAATTTGTTTATCCCACATCACAAGGTTTATTGATTTACACAGGGCACTAATTTATTGTCTGATATCTATGAGGTACCCAAACTAAACCAAATTATTTAGAGGTTAAGGCTAAGTCGATAGTCCACAACTGGATCATGAAAAGAGGAAGCATGCTACAATGTGGATTTGAACAGTGTTTGGAAAGAATAAAAATCCAATTGACTTCCATTGAATTCTATATATCAATACTATATCATTTATTTTATTTCAATTATTATAATATATTATAGTACATTTATTGTGTGACAATAATATAAACTTCTCATTATTATTTTTAACTCTTACTTTAATATTTTTAAATTAACCTATCTTACAAGGCAGTGTGATGTGGCATACATAGCTTTGATATGGAATACATGGAATATTATTTTAAAATTTCCTCAAGAGGCCCATTTTTGGACCAAACCCAAAGGCATGCAAGGTTGCTTCAACCGAAGAAATACCTTTCTGCTATATAAATTCTACTAGCCCGATGAGCAAAGCTTCACATGCAACACCTAGGATCTTGCTTGACTATGACACTAATGTTACTTTCATTGGAGTTTGAAACAACCTTTGGAATCCTATTGTCTTTCATAATAGTTGTCTCATGCTTGCACATTAGGTACATAGTCATAGACGTACTCTCCATGAGAAAATTATACCAACTTCTATGAGGAAGATATGATAGGGGGCATTACTTTTAATTTTATAATATTTTAAATTATAAAACACTTTTGGATTTGTTTGAACTTCATCCATGATTCTTTAGAGATGTCACAACCCCAAAATTTACATCCATAAATTATAATAGGAGTGACACGAGTCTCAAAGAGGAGTTTCTATCTTTCCCACAACCAAAATTCCATTGATGTACAAATATTTTAAATCATCATTTTCTCAATTCTATAGTTCTTGTTAAGCTTGTAATGAGTGTTTACCGACATAATCATGCTAGAACAAAAATCCTTGAGAATTATTAGTTGCTTTTCAATATTAGAGGGACACTTTGCACAAGAACAATATCATCAACATAAAGAAGAAGGATGATGACTGTTCCACCTAAATTAGTGCCAACACAACCCACTTCTTCCAAAAATGTCTCTAACTTGTAGGTGTAAATGCCAAAAAGGGTAAGGGATAGGGGACAACCTTGCTTAACTCCTATATTACAATTAATTTCTTTCAAACAACCCTTGGTGTTCCTAAACTTATCAATAAAATTCTCGCACAACCTTAATGTAAAAACTCTTAACTGAAAAATAACTTAGTTTAACTCTTCTAATCTATTCACAAGGTAACTTCTTTATAGGTATTGTGTCAAAACATTTCCTAAATTCAATGAAGCACACACAGGAGATTAGTTTATTATTATGAAATTCCTCTACGATAATCTTAAGCATAATGTGATGAACCTGCAATAATTAATTAATGCAAATACACGAGATATCAGAAATAATAGAACAAAATCACTTTTATATTGATCACGGGCCACTTCAAGGGGGCAACCTCCTTTGAGCAAGCTCAATACAATTAACTTCACGGTGCCTTCAATGACCTCAACACACACTTATATACTAAGTCTATGCCCAATACTATGAGTCAAAACCATGGGACATATAATACTATGGGACGACTTACAAAGCATATGCGTCCAATACTATGGGTCAATACTATGGGCTAATATAAACTACGGATCAACAAATACTACGGGATGACTTACAAAGCATATGCGTCCAACAACAATATACTAACATAGTAAATAGCAGGGTTGACATAGGTTCCTAACATCCCCTCTCCCTTAGAAAAAGCTTTGTCCTCAAAGCTTTGGTTGTAGAAATTGCTGCAGAATCTGAAGGAGTGGTTCCCCGGTAGCATCCTCGGGTTGCATTTTGGGACACTGACGCCTTTGGAGTGTCAAGGAGGATTGCTTGGAAGGCTGTAGATGAAGAAGAACCCTGTCAGCTGCGTGGAAAATGTGCTCAGAACGATGCTGATCGGCTTGTTGTTTCAGGCGAATTCTAGCCATGTGAAGATTGTCCTGCAGAATGAGAAGAATCTGAGCGCGGTTTCGAAGAACAGAGTCAATTTCCTGAACTGGGGAGCTGCTAAGGGTGTATGGAAGAAGAAATGGTGGTGTTTTTCCATAGACTGCCTCATATGGTGTCCTTTGAGATGTGGTATTGTACCACCAGAGCGCTGCTAGGAAATCCATAGAAATAGTTGGCCAAAGCTGTGTAGGGATGGGCAAGGGTTTGAGCAATCCCGAAAGGAGTGTCGTTTCCCCCTTGTTGACTTGGAAAGTATCATCGTCAGCCACCATCTGTTGAATTGTCATTTTTAGTCCCTACCAAAAGAAGTTACATTGTTCCCGGTCATACATTTTGCAGAACCCAGAGTGCCCTGTTGATGAAGAAGCATGGAGTTCATAGAATAGATAGCCCTATTGAACATATTGCAACCAATTTGGAACAAGCAGAGAAAGAGATGTAAGAGAAATTGGGTCATCAATTGTGCGAGAAGGAGCATCTTCCACCATATTGTCCTTACCCTTCTTGTAATTGAGCACATAGGGATAACCCATTTCAGGTGTGTTGGGGAGGAGACCCATTGTTCCAGAAAATTTTCCAGACTCGGGAGATCAGTCTTGATGCAGAAATAATTCCCTAATAGGTATGGCTGCCACTTCTGTACTGCATGCAAAATAGCCATCATTTCCTGCTGAGAGGTAGATGTGGCTAAATTCTTACCGGTAAGGTCTCTTGAAGGCAGTAAGCGCATTGGTTCAACAAAGATACCTGCATATCTATCCAAGGAAGTAGTGGAGATTGTTGATGGGTGTATCTGAATGGAATTGAGCTGAGCGATGACACCATGTGAATTCTTCTTAAGGATTTTTTCCAGGCGATGTGAACTGATGATGCAGAGAGACCCTGGTTGTAAGCCCATAAATTTGTGTTGTGCCCCATTGAATTTAAACTGCATCCAAAGTTCAGCAAAATCCCATAAGATGGGGCCAAGTGTGCGTAACCATTGAACGCCCAAAACCACATCACATCTGTCAAAGGACAAGGCAAACATGTAAGAGCATAGGTTATAATCTTCCATAGAGATACGCACATTGTGACACTTCCCCTTGCAAGGTAAGGTGCCCCCATTGGCAACCATGACTTCAAAGTTGGAGCAAGGATGGACAAAACAATCAGCCTGTTTGGCAATCCGAGGGTCAATGAAGTTATGAGTGCTACCCGAATCAATGAGTATGGTAAGAGGGAGCTGCTTGAAGTATCCCCTGAACCGCATTGTTTTTGGGGTGGTGACGCCGGTTACAACATGGAGAGAGATCTCGGGTGGGTCGTCCTGAGATGGGGTGTCAACAGGAGGGTGTTGAACGTCGACCTGATCATCTACTGTATTTGTAGCTTCTTCACCAAGTTATAAGGCAGGCGGAGAATCCACATCCAAGAGATAGAGCTTTTGTTGAACACATCTATGTCCCCAAGTGAATTTCTCATCACAATTATAGCAAAGCCCTTTTTCTCGGCGTGCCTGCATTTCTATTTCAGACAAATGCTTGATAGGAGTTGGTTGAGGAGCAGGCATGATGGGAGGTCATTGGAGGAGCATGCATGACGACTTACAAAGCATATGCGTCCAACAACAATATACTAACATAGTAAATAGAAGGGTTGACATAGGTTCCTAACACATAACTAGGTGGTCCATGGTTGAGTCATAGATTCTAAAACTAACCTATCATTTAACCCTTTTTCGTGACTTTCTAGTCATGTGCTAATCTTCTTTTCCAGAATAATTCCACATAACTTGGTTAAAGGAGGGCAAATCATAACGGTCCTATAAATTGAGAGATTGATTATGTTCCTGCTTTTAAAAATATGAACATTAAGGCTTTGAGTCCAAGGATTAGGGAACCTTGTTTGATAGTCAAATTGATGAGCTTGTGAATATGAGGGATAAGGACAAGCCATCCAATTTTAGGATTTCTACTTGATAGCCTTTGATGCCCATAGCTTTCCCTTTTGCAAGCCATTTAATTCCAAACACCATGAATTCCAAAGTAAAAACCTCTTGCTTAGTAATAAGGGTTTAAATGTTATTCACAATATTAGAGAATTCATAAATCTTATTAAGGTATGAATTCTAGTCCTTTAAGGCAATCATATTGTTTTCTTTATTTTTGCGAGTTAGAATTTACCTTTGGATTTTTGTAGGATTGAATTTGGAAAGGTGTAAATGCTTCTCTTGCTTTCTATTTATATAATATCTTTTTTCTTTAATTAATTGGGGATTTGTAGCTATTAATTTTTTCAAACTTTTAGGGATTCATGTAATACCCCCAATGTTGACTTGGAATGTATTTAATCAAAATTATGTAAATGATGTAAATATGCTAGTAGGGATTCCTAGTGTGGAGCTCAAAGCCAAGGCCCAACTAGTGAATGAATATGCATGTATGATGTATATATTTTTATTTGGATCACATGGTTGGCTTATCATGCCAATTCAAAATATATGTAAATATTATTTTGGAAAATAATATAATGGGCCAAGATGGCTATGTAAAGAGCTCTAGAGGGGCTATGATTCCACCAGAGGGGAAGAGGAAAGGGGGGCCTATGGGGAAATTAAATCCTATGTTTCCAAGTGTTATAGGTCAAATCTGCACTTCTCCGTCCGTGATCACATTAAACTGTTGATCACACAAAAGGCCAACTTGGATTGAAGAGCTAGGTTGACCTAGATGATGTATGGACTGGAACTACCCTCTGCAGTTGAGAAATCCCTTGTTTACATTGACATTTTGACATGTGCGCTACTCTATAGGCATGAAACTAGCACACATCTTCTAGTATGCCCTACTCTATAGGCATGAAACTAGCGCACATCTGCTAGTATGCCCTACTTTACTCAAGTGAAACTAGCGCACACCTCAGAGAAAGTTGCAAACGCATGTTGTAAAGCAGTGAACTTGCATACTGTGTGATACTATTCCTTGAGGAAGCTCGCGCACATCTTAAGATGTAATAAAAAAATATATTAAGTTGACGAATTGGGATTAGTTGAAGTTGGTTTGCAACTTCCCCATCCTCCCAATCCAACCACCTCTCGATCCAAACTGCCTACCTTGTCCCATAAATACGAGGAGGATGCATGAGAGAGGGACCTAGAAGGAATGCTTTAAGGGTTGTTATGCTGGAGGAATTCCCAAGTCAGTGTGAAGAGAAGGATCCCAGGACTCGGTTGCAGAAGCACTATGAAGGATCAGGTATATTTGTAACTGATTTTTGCTTTTTGACAATAAAAGGTGGAAATACCCTTCCTGTCCCAAATCGAATATCTATCAGATTGTATGTTCATTTGGTTTCATGTTTTGATTGTAATTGATGTTTAACTGTTTTCCAAGTTCATCATATTTGTCACAGTCAAGATACATTGAGGAAGGTCTCTTTTGTGTTGTAGGTTCATCAAGTGGAGGATCAAGCGAAGGAATAAGCGAAGGACCGAACGAAAGCTAGGATCGACCGTCGATAAAAGGTATGTCTTCCAAGATCTTGATCCCTTTCCATTTGTATAATCCCATGCAATATAATGAATCTATTTACCCATCACCCCTGAAGTTGGTAGTGTCCACTCCTCACTATAAGGTAGATTTCCTGAACAAAAGACTGGAAACTCCGCTGGGGAGTAACCGGTAGTTTTTCTACTATAGGAGACTTAGTTAGGTTTTCTTCCAGTATTTTTTAGTCTTTTTTATCATATGAGAGGCTTTATAGGTCATTGCTATCTGTTCCTTGCACCCTGACTCAGCCCATTCTACTGTTGCAAAGCCTGTTTCTGCCTTTCTGAGACATGTGCGCTGGTCTTCCCTACTTACAGTAGCGCACACTAGCTGTTGAGCGCTGATTTCTCTACTGCACAGTAGTGCATTTTTCCCAGTGTGCGCAGGTTTCTGCACTGCACAGTAGTGCATTTTACTGTAACTTTTTGTTTACTGTTAGGGTTTGCTTTCCAGTGGTTTGGTTTGATTTCCAGCCTTTTGTTTTTCCTTCTTGACTGACCCCTGAGACTTCTATGTCTCCTTTGAGTCTTGTTTGCCTCTCTTAAGCCCTTCAGTTTGTTTTTCTTGCTTGAGTATTGGTTTAAAGTGTCTTTGTTGTTTTCAACCCTTTTGAAGACCGTGCACTGCTCTTTGTTTGACATCGCTGCACTTTCTTACCCTAGATGCTTGTTGCAGTCATACAAATCTGCGTTTCTTAAATGTTTGTTGTTTGTGGTGACATTAGCATGCTTGTTTGGTGTCTTGTCCTCTTGTTTAGGGTTTGACCCCGAGTTTGAGTCCTTAGGGTGGCTTTGGAAGTTTGGTTGGCCCAGATACTTTATGATTTCCTTTTCAGTTTCAGTCCAAGTAAGTTGAAGCTTTCTAGTTTGCTTTCTTTTGAGTTTGTGTGTTAGTAGGGTCACTTTTTGGTTCACTTGCCTACTCTTTTCCTTTCCGTTACAAGCGTCTCTTGTCCCTGTTTCTTTTACACTTTGTTTCCAAGTCCAAAGTTTTTTCTTTCGAAACAACTTGGTAGGATAAGTCTTTCTCAAGTCTTTGATTTGTTTGTTTGGAGCCATTTAGGTGTTTGTCTTACTCACATTTCACATTAGGTCTTACTTGCTCTTTTACAAGTTCTTTTTCTTTTGCAAATATTAGAAAAGACAAAAAGTAAATTTGGTAGCTTAAGTAGTAAGACTTATATTCATTTTGAAGTAGCATAGTTTACTTTGCTTTGAATTTTAAAATAAAATTAAAAAGAAATTTTAGTTAGGATTGCTTAGTTTCAGTTTTTGGAAAGAACATAAATGAAAAAAAAGAGAGTTTTGTGAAATTGAATGTGTTATTGCTTTATGCACTTTGCTTTCTGTTGAAACCATTCCACACACGGAACTACCCTTATTGAGTAAAAAGTAGCCCTTAAAAAGAAATCTTAATAAAACCAAATAACAACATTTTTCTTTTTAGGTATACACATCATCAACTAGCTTAGGATAGGGTTTCGGGTTTAAATCACCTTAAACTACCCGAAATCAACTTCATTACTCAACAATCGTAGTCACAACTATCTACTAGGTAAATCCATCTGTATCAAAGTGTCTTGGGAAACTCCACTGAAACCGGAGCTAAATACGAGGTCGTGTGAGATTAGAAGTGTGGAGGATAACCCCTCACCTTCTCTTCAAGCATAAACCAAAGTTGTCTCGCGTACGGGGATCCTTTTGGATTTCGGGCTTTGTTACCCTGCCCACGCGTTATGACTAGATCGACGACTATCCTCCCAAGGATTTACATACTTATGGTAGCCTTAGCATCTTGACCATCTAGGCTTCTACACAGGTAGAGTGGAAGGTTATTCCCACTTCACCTCAGACAACCGCGGAAGGTAACCCTTTGGCAGTAATCTCGGGAGGGCGGTTTGGTGATTCAAATGCTTGCACCCAGAGGACCTCCAATGGACACTGTGGAACTGATCAACATTACTCTATTAGTTTGTTTTGGGCCCTCATCATCCCAGAATGACTTCTGAGAGCATCTATCCTGTTTGATTGGTTTGGATCACTTTTAGGATTTTTTAGTGGAATGTTGTTTGCTCCTTAGTCATAGTGGCCACTAGGTTTTTACTTAGTGGATTTTAATTGTGGAGGACTGACATCTTCATAGGTCTCGGAGGTTGCAAAAATTTCCCTCACTCATTGTGGAGGCTCCACCGCCACCGCGACGTCGGAGGACAGATTCCCGTGGTTCATTTTAACTTACGGGCGAAACAGAGGTTCTTGGAGAACCACAGCCTAGAACCCCAGATTGACAAGCTCTTGATACTGTCGAGGTTGAGGATCTAACTCCTAGAGAGTTTAGTACTCCTTTCAACCCTCCTCTTACTAGACCCAACGATCTAATTCTGGTACCTGTAGGATTTCAAAAACCTGAGTATAGTGCGAAGGAGAAACTATGGATAGCATCCCGATGAGCGCCAATCAAGGGACTCCTATTAAAGGGGATCCTTGTGCTTTTCCATTCATTGGGAACATTGGTACTCCCTTAATGGCTACTTTGAATCTTCCGGGATTCACTATAGGCTACCGGTTTGGTTGTTTTCCACTTCGAATGCCTTGAATGCTCCTGATGCTTCTCAAGTAAGCACCTCACATCAAGAGCATCAAAACCCTATGCCTACTTCGCTAGTAACATCTTCTCCTCCTCCTTCTACCTCATGTGGTGAAAGTAGTAATACTAGTAACCAGCAGTCTAAAAGGAATAGACGGATGAAGAATAGGAAGAAGATGCCAAAGCAAGGGGGAAGCCACCGAGCCTATGGAGGTCATGCTGGGGGCACCTACCCAAACTCTGGTGGTCATGTTGGGAGAAAACACTCAGTCACTGTAAGTCATAATGAACCCACCCAACCAACCTCTAGAAGTCATGCTGGGGGCACTTACCCAGCCTCTGGAGGTCATGCTGGGAGCAAACTTTCAGTCACTGCAAATCATACTAAAAACATGTCTTCAACCACTGTTGCTCATGTTGAGGACACGTCATTGATCACTGATAGTCATATTGATGACAAGTCACCAGTTACTGTGAGTCATACTGGAGACACTAAATCAGCCACTGTAAGTCATGCTGAAAAAGTTGACATTGTCGACAAGCCTAATAAACAGAAGCTTAAGTTCCCTTGTAATTTTTGCGAGGGAGACCACCTGACCTATTTTTGCCTTGTACTTCCAGAAGTGCAAAGAGTGTGGTCCATCGTTCAAAATTCTTCTGCTTCTGAGAAACCAACCACTGCATGTCATGCTGGGGGCAAGCTGTCAGCCAATGCTAGTCATGCTGAGAATACTGTTGTTGTAAAGGAGTCTCAGCTTATAGGACGCAAGCCAAAGTTCCCCCTTGTAAACTTTGTAAGGGAGATCACCTTACTCACCTGTGCCCTGCTATTACAGAGGTGCGGAGAGTGTGGTACATGTCTGAAGGATCCTCTGCTCCTGAACTGTCTATAGATTCCCAACAGCCTGATCAACCTTTGGTTGATGAAGTGCTTGAACCAGTGCAATCTTTGGTCAACCCCACTCTTCCTTTGGAGAGTGAAGTGATCGAGTCGATGCAATCTTCGACCAATCCCATCAATCCTTCGGATACTGATGCACTTGTCCCTGAAGTCTTCTGCATTACCAGTTCGGATGTTTCTTAAAATGGGGGCACTTCATCTGTGCCGAGTGAACCCCTACCAAGCTCTGGGATCATTTCCTTTGATTGGAATAGTCTAACTGAGCCTCACCTTCCTTCTTCTACACCTTTCCAGATAAAGGTTGATATCGGAAACCATGCAGTTCATCGATGTATTGTAGATGAAGGATCCTCTGTTAGTATCTTATCCCCTTATGCTTGGAGAGATTTAGGTTTTCCTAACCTTGTTCCAGCTGTTGATTGGCCGTTGAATTTCGATAAAATACCTAGTGAACCGTTGGGATTCCTCCCTCAAGCACCTGTTACTTTGGTTGGAAAAATAGTCTTAGTTGATTTTATGGTTTTAAAGGACCCTATGGATTTTGATATGATCCTCGGGCGTGATTACGTATATGCTATGCAGGCTATGGTGTCTACGCTCTTTCGTGTGATGCATTTTCCTCACAACGAAAGCATTGTCACTATTGATTAGCTTACATTTGTTGATCCCTCTTATTACCCAACTATAGACCAAGTATGTCCCCCGTCAGTAGGCACTACCATGTCACAATCAAATTATGTGGCATATTGTTCCTTGAGTCCAATTGCTACTGAGAAGAAGCCTCTGAATTCATGCTTACCTTCTAGGGATTGGGTCCCGTCAATTGACTAGGCGATAACTCCATCTGAATGTTTATACATGCATTCTATTTGGGATGATATACTTCCATCTGATGAAGTTTTCCTAGAGTCTATAATGCAGTCTGCCATTCATTTGGACATTGATCCACCAACGAGCACTCTTCCACCTTTCCTTCGAGCTCGTTAAAAACAGTAAGGAGGCTACGAGCATTATTCCACCTTCACTTCGAGCTCGTTAAAAACAGTAAGGAAGCTCTGAGCATTCTTCCATATCTCCTTTGAGCTCATTAAAAATAGTAAGGAGGTTACGAGTTTACTTTTTCGGGCTCGTTAAAACTTTACGGAAAAGATTTTTATAGATTTCTTTCACGCTCTTGTTAGACTCTTTAAATATGACAAGATTGCCGAGTATAGTTGTCTTTTCAGACTCGTTAAATAATTTGAAGCGACATCTGCTTAAGTATAAGTTTAACCCTTTTTCGGACTTTTGCGGATTACTTACAAAAAAGGAATACTCTATTCATCAGTGGCTAGAAGAGTTCTTCTTCCATTGTTTTATACTTTTTCGAGGGAGCAGACTAACTGTACAAAAAAGGACCTTTGGAGCCTTCTTTAGGGTTTTCAGGCTCTTGAAACATGAAAACACCAACGAGCATTCACTTACTCGGGCTCGATGTGAAATCCATCAGAAGCTATATAGAGGATTGTTTAAGATTTTCAGACTCTATAAACAGGAAAACACCCGTGAGCACATACTAACTCGGGCTTAATACTAAAATCCGCGAGTAAGTGTATGGAAGATTATTTAAGTTTTTCTAACTCCTTAAACAAGAAAACACCAGCGAGCAAGAACATATCTCGACTCGATATTAAAATCCAGAGATCAGTACTATAGAGTATTCTTCTATCTCTTCTTCGAACTCTGTAAATAATGAAGAAGGTCTTGAGTCTTCCTCCCATGGGCTTGTAAAAATTATTATATGGTTGGACCTATTGAGTTTTCTTTTCTTCTTGGACTCATTAAAACAACAAGACAGACATTCTTTTATCTAAAAAGAATAAGGGATAAGAAGGGTATATCACATCTTTTCAGTTTCAAAGGCAGTCAAGTCAGTCCTATCCTTGAACACAACACTTATTTGAGTCCATCATTTCAGTTGGGTTTTAGTTTTTTGCCTTAGGGTGAACCTGATCTCCGATTTGTTTACTCCATTGGTTGGTTATTCTTCCAACCATATGGATGGTCTGCTAATGTCTCCTACATTGCAGGCTTATATCACTTCCCCATCATGTTGAAATCTGCCTAAGTCACTTTGTGTCGTGCTCACTGTTCAAGGATATAGCCTGTGTCGGCCATTCTGCCATTTATCTTGACCTTATGTGTCGGCTATCCTAGTGTTAGTCTTGTTACTTGTACTACTCCACACCAGCTCATACCTTTTGAGTGTTCCTCATGTTGGATGATGGAGGATGCCTTAAGGCCTCCCTTCCAACGGACTTCTTCCCATCGACTTCAACTCATTTTGCTCTGGGAATGAAGTTTAGAGTTTTCGGTTAGTACCTTGGGGATTGCAGTCACCAGTGGCAGTTTCCCTCACTGTTGAATAATGGGAATACATCAATGTCTCTTATTCGACAGGTTCCTCAAGTGTTCGGCTTCAACTCCTTTTATTCACACTTGTTGGATCGTACTAGGTACCTTGGGCCCCATTATCATTATCGATGGAAGCCCTCGCGTTTGTTAACGGTATACATCAATGACCGGTAATCAAATGATACCCCCCATGTTCGACCTCAGCTCACTTATTCACATGATTAGGGTTTGTACCTTGGGTTGTTTGGATGAAGACCTTGGGATTCTGATAGCATCACCCCATTTATGTTATCACCCAAGCTGCGCAAGACTGAGCCTCACTCATTTTGGCTCTCCATGAGACATAGATCCAGTTTGTTGTTATGGCTATGATCTCTCATTTTGACATGGATCCACGCTTGTATTTCAGTGGCCATGCTATATATACATCTCCTAGTTATGTATCAGAGATCATGTTGTATCATGCTACACATCTATACGATGTCAAGATTGTAATTACTCACTGACCTTGATCATTATTTCAGTTACTTTTGTGACTTGGTTTTTTGGTTTCTTGCTCCTCCTCTGACTTGGAATTATAATGTATTTCGGTCATCGTTTCCCTCTGACCTCACACATTAGGGGGCATCTGTTATAGGTCAAATATGCACTTCTCCGTCCGTGATCACATTAAGCTGTCGATCACACAAAAGGACAACTTGGATTGAAGAGCTAGGTTGACCTAGATGATGTATGCACTGGAACTACCCTCTGTAGTTGAGAAATCCCTTGTTTACACTGACATTTTGACATGTGCGCTACTCTATAGGCATGAAACTAGCGCACATCTTCTAGTATTCCCTACTCTATAGGCATGAAACTAGCGCACATCTGCTAGTATGTCCTACTTTACTCAAGTGAAACTAGCGCACACCTCAGAGAAAGTTGCAAATGCATGTTGTAAAGCAATGAGCTTGCATACTGTGCGCTACTATTCCTTGAGGAAACTCGCGCACATCTTAATATGTAATCAAAAAATATATTAAGTTGACGAATTGGGATTAGTTGAAGTTGGTTTGCAACTTCCCCAACCTCCCAATCCAAACTACCTACCTTGTCCCATAAATACAAGGAGGATGCATAAGAGAGGGACCTAGAAGGAATGCTTTAAGGGTTGTTATGCTGGAGGAATTCCCAAGTCAGTGTGAAGAGCAGGAGCCCAGGACTCGGTTGCAGAAGCACTCTGAAGGATCAGGTATATTTGTAACTAATTTATGCTTTTTGACAATAAAAGGTGGAAATACCCTTCCTGTCCCAAATCGAATATCTATCAGATTGTATGTTCATTTGGTTTCATGTTTTGATTGTAATTGATGTTTAACTGTTTTCCAAGTTCATCATATTTGTTACAGTCAAGATACGCTGAGGAAGGTCTCTTTTGTGTTGCAGGTTCATCAAGCAGAGGATCAAGCGAAGGAATAAGTGAAGGACCGAGCGAAATCTAGGATCGACCGTTGATAAAAGGTATGTCTTCCAAGATCTTGATCCCTTTCCATTTGTAGAATCCCATGCAATATAATGAATGTATTTACCTGTCACCCCTGAAGTTGGTAGTGTCCACTCCTCACTATAAGGTAGATTTCCTGAACAACACCAAGTGTCAACCTTAGAACCCATCCAAAATATACCATGTGCCTTAAATAAGCCAATTACTTTATCTTGAATATTAAACCCAATCATTGAATGCATGTGTGAGGTTGGTGGGGAAAGTCACTTCATGTAGTTATTGAAGCATGGGGGTTGTGACAGTTATGTCAGCTGTCAACAGTCCTTTCCTTTTATGGTTATAATCTATGTCAGTTGTCTTTTCACCTTTACCTCATATCCCTTGGAGTCAACACTCTTTTGATTCATTCTCTCATGAAAGCTTCTATACTACATAGACTTTTCCTATTGTTGTTCATGTCCATTACCAGACTGTGTTTAACCCAAAAATTCGAATTTCGAGACAGAGCTGTATTTTTGGAAGGGAAAATAGATGGTTGTAGGTGAGCATGGAGGTTGGGAAAGCTAGAAACCTTTACCCATTGAGTTATGCTACTTTTGGTTGCTTAAGAATCCATGGATTAATATTGTAGGAGGTTCTCCAATAGCATACAACAGGTTGGACTCTTATTGCACACAATAGTAAGCACTGTAAGGTTCAGATTTCCTAAGGAAACTATGGATCAGTGAAGGGGAATGCCTTCCTTGTGTTGTGTGGGGAAGTTGGAAGGAGTGCCATGGATGTGATGGCTTAGTGAGACCCATGTATAGGTCTTGTGGAGCTTTTGGCTAAGCATAGAAAACAGAGTGGGTTGTGGGCTAAGAGAGAGAAGCCTGTAGGTGTTTCATTTTCCGTGGTGGCCTCATAGCCCACCTCGGGGGTGGCCTTTCAACAAAAAGAGTATATGTTGGATAGAGTGCCTATGGTTGGGTGGAAAATCGCTCTTACACATCTAGTTGCACATATATTCTTTATTTAAAGATAAGTATTTTTATGTTTCTGATGTGCAATGATTTTTATTTATAGTCATGTAATAATTATGTCTGTAGTTGCGTGTTGTGTGTGTGGATGAAGTTTATTTTCCGCTGTGTGTTTTTATTTCCATATCTGCACATGCATTTTAGTTGTTATAAATTCGTAATTATGGTTATGGGGTGAGATCTAGAGGCCCCAGTTTAGTTAACGTCCCCTCTGCTTGACGGATTGAGAGATGGGGATTTACATCTCATCAAAGAGTTCCCTAATATTTTTCTTCCAAGTTTACACTCTTAATCATACAAAGCGTTTCCCATTTGATTTTCCTTTTTACACAAAAATTTGGGGAAACACTTACAAGTTGAGAGTGTTGTTGTAAAATTATGATAGAGGTCTTCAATATTGTTATTACTTAACATAAGATTTAAATCATTTTAAAATCCTTTAAAAAAATATCAGCTTTATTTTTGTCGAAGATCACATGCTCTTCTATTAGATTTTTCTTTTATGGAATTGTTATTCACAACACAATTTAGATACAGGTTATATATGAGGATATTCAATATAATATTAAGATGCCAAAATTAACTATTTGGTTATATATGAGGATATCAGATATAATATAATCTATTATACTATTACCAATCCCATGAATACAAGTCATCTTTTTGTAGTTCACCCAATTCATTAGACCCTTGCAAAAGAGAACTACAAAGCTTGATAAATTCAACATCAAACACTTTTTCTCATAAATATTTAGAGCTTTTTTTTTGTATCCATAAGCTAAAACAAAGCCTTCATCTAACCATAAAAGATTAGGGTTGGAAACATTCTTTAGGATTATATCTTGGTTACTTTATATTCTACTAATTAATAAAGTCCCCTAGCAAGAGTACACACTCTCACACACAATAATGGAAATATATTTGTATTAACAATGTTGAAGTGGAATTCTACAACATTGTAATAAAAAAAATTATTATTTTGATTTCAAAATTTAGAGGAATGGAAATATATTTGTATTAACAATGTTGAAGTGGAATTTTACAATATTGTAATAAAAAAAAATTTATTTTGATTTCAAAATTTAGAGGATTGGAAATATATTTGTATTAAAAATGTTTAAGTGGAATTCTACAACATTGTCATACAAAAAAAATATTATTTTGATTTCAAAATTTAGAGGATTCCAAAATAATTACTAGTAGTATAACCTCTAAAGTAAACACGTAATATCACTTTATAGATCCTATTAATTGAAATTAATAAACTATATGTTGACCTTATTTTCTTAGATTATAAATATCATGTTCATAATTTTTATTTAAAATGCTTTTTATATCAAAGGTAATATTTATGGGGGCAAAATAAGAAATTGATAAATATATATTTTTAGTATTAATGTTTTAAATTTCCTAATTGAAAGGGTCTTTTTGTAAGACTTAATATAAGATAAAAGCTCATTCTTATTAATAATCTATGCTGTTAATGTCTCTCCCAATATGATCTCTTGTTCCATATTGACCACAACACAAATCCTTTTCCATTAGAAGCTCTAGATTCTTTATGCTCTTATGTTTCAACAACAAGCAAATATAATATCAAGTTCATTCCCGATTCAATTTAATTGGAACCTTTACTCCATAGTAAACCACAACAATTCCAAGAAAAAAATCCCAAATATAAGGAATTCCTTGTTAATTTTTTTATCTTTATCTTTAATAATGGTTGTTTGTTCATAATTTTGTTCATTTTATTTCCTTCTTAACTTTTCCATTTTTAATTCTACATCATGTATGGAAATAAAATACTCATTTATAAATATTCTTAATATTTTAAAACTCATCTCCTTTATTTTTATTAGAATACTTTATGTTAAAATATGTTACAATATGTAGCTGAAGGATTTGTATGGAAATGTAGATCCTCTATGGAATAGTTGGACTGTGCTTTGAGCCATGTGCTGAATAAATATATAGGTTGGTGAGAATGCCAAGAATAAAAACTTATGAGCCATGTGCTGAATAAATATATAGGTTGGTGAGAATGCCAAGAATAAAAACTTATGGCCCTGAAACCCAAAAAATTATTCAATGGCTCATAAACCCAAAAGTACATGCTTACTAAATAAGCATAAAAGTACAGTCAAGCTTTAATACCTAAGCATGGATTAACATATTAGACATGATGTTTCCTTGGAGCTTTGAGCCTTGTGCCTAAAGCTACCCATTAGGCATGGAGGTATCTTCGAATAGAGTTACCTATATTTAACTCTATGCAATTCCAAATAAAAAAGCAAATTATAGCTCTAATGTCTTATGCTTCATAGCAGTCTAGGGAATAGAGACCAACTTGGCAATAGTACAGAAAAATAAGAATTCAAAAGTAAAAAATTAACGTTGGCAGCCCTCACACAATATACTAAAATAATAATGTGGGCCTAGCACTTTTTATAATCAAGAGCACATTCCATTCCAACAAGTCAAACTCTAAGGTGACCAAAGGTTTTGCACATTATTATCCTTGTGGGTTTTGACATGTTTTCTTAAAGGCACTTGGAAATAAATTAATAGGAATAATGGGATTTTTTACATATTGATGACAATTGGGAGCGATGGGAGTGGGGTTAAAGGGTTTGCACAAATGATGAGGGTGTTGAAAATTTATGTTCTTTATAGGTTTAAAAATTGCAATACAGTTTGTTTTCCAATACATTAATATTATTCTAGCATTTTTTTTAAGTTGTAATGATAAAAGTACATTAATATTATTATAATATTTTTTTAAAGTTGTAATGATGAAAGTGATTTAAAAATATGATTTTATTATATTTAAGAAAAATATTGAGTTTTTTTTTTCAACGCATGTATAACTCAATTTTTGGATATTATGTTCCTTTTTTACATAAATATGAAATTTACATAATGTTAAAATATATTGTTAGGTTTTTATAAAAAAATAATTCAAGTAGATCTGAAGTAATGAAATTTTATTATTCTCCTTGATGTGGTGGCATGGTTGAACATGTGGTCCATGGGAGGTAGTATGTTGATAGTTTGTGGTTTTTGTTGAGTAGTGTGTATGGAGGGATAGCATTTGATTTCCATTAATGACCTTGTACTTGAGATGAGGGAGCATGGTGGAACACCATTTCTCCTTATCTAAGAAGTTGCTACTCTTTGGTTGGTAAGAGAAACATGGAGAATGGTGGTCTTAATTCCTTACTTACATGTAGGCTTGAGATTGATGACATCAATGGGATGAATAGGAGATCGCCCCACCTAGAAGATTGGGTATGGTGAGCCCACAAATCCCCATCAAAGAAAGGGAAAGGCCTTGACATGACCATACACTTGCATGGACGTGCATATACCAAGGGTTTAGTAAAGGGGTTTGATTCTAAGCAGGCTAGTCTACTACTATACAACCATTGGGTGAGCTTAGGGATAGGGTTTGCTGGCGGAGACAAAACACTTATAGTCAAATCATGGATAAAGAAATAAAGATGCTGGTCCTAGCCATGGGTATCTCATGCAACATAATAACCCAATACAATAGAACAATGGACTTGTATTAGCACACCATATAAATGACAAATAATAGTATGAACAACATGACAAATAAAGACACTGCCCTCATGGAACACATTTGGAACATCCTCCCACTGTTGGATGACGAATATAATTATCTTTGAGAAGAAAGTTATAGGATACACATTAGAACTGTGTGCTTTGACTAGAGGCATCCCAGTGCTACTCAACAACAAAGAACAAATCAACTTTCCTTGTTGGAAGCACCCCAAAACATTATGTCTCATTCAATGAGGAGGAAGCTAAGCCAAGGTTTCATAACATGTTGGCTTTTCTAGTCTTTTATATTATATCACTGGTAATGGTGGATCTAAGTTTAAGTTTTGATATGAACATTATTTTAATTCAAGGAGCATTGGGCTAGGCCATACACCTTGTTTATGGAACATTGGATATGATACTCCAAAAATTGACACTAATAAATTGATAGCCCTAAAAATTATTGGTTTATTTGCTTGTTTGAATCTCTATTAGCTTTTACACTTTATGATTATAGGTAAGGCTCTAAGGTTTTTACTAAAAATATTTGGGAGGTTAGACCTTGGTGACTTCTCCACATGCTTGTAACCTATTTTTATGCCTAAGGAATTTTCACTGTGAGATCGACTTGCATAGCACTACTTGCGTCTTCGGCGAATAAATGAGCGTCACGTGCCTCACGACATGTCCATCAATTCACCAATATTTTTTTTTGTTTTTAATTGTAGTAGTATTTATTTTTAATTGTAAATTAATGTTTGATCATATATATAATATATAAATAAAGAATCCATAATCTTTCAAGCTAAAATCCTAAAGAATTGATAATATTTCAAGCTAAAATCCATTCATATCGAATGACGAATATGCACCTATAACTTCCATCATAGATTGGACTAGCCACCACCTTCTATGCTCTTAGAATTTGTTTTTGAAACATGTGAAAGTTGTCTCTGCCGTCACGTCTTTCCTATAGTCTTTGAGGTAGCAGTAGTGTGTATATACTCAGAGGATATTAGAAACATTAATTTTTATCCAATTCCGGTTCAAAATACGTTCAGTGGACGTGATAGACATAAATAAGAATTCTCAACTTTATAAAATTTGGATTTTTTTTTTAGCTATAATTGAACTCGACTATAAAATTTCTAGGCAAAGTGTAAATTTTTTATTTCTTAAATTGTACTTCTGAATATAAATGTTTCACGATATTCAAATATTTTTATTATACAATCGTTATGCAATCTCCACAACTTATATTTGCAATTTCAATAAATATTTTTAATTTTTAACCAATTTTTCTTAAAAGTCTGAAAAAATATAACCTTAAAAAATCCAAATAATAACATGCTTAAACTATTGCTTTTATTTTGTCTCAATAAATGATCATTTTAAATAAATTTGTATTGCTTTTTGCATTGACAAAAGTTATATATCTTCCTCATCACATAAGATTGTATGGTAGCATCCAATAATGCAAACTGAAACACTTGAAAAAAATGCATATTCTTGTGGATGATGCTTAGTGTTTGCCTCCCTCCATGGATGTTACTAAAATGTTGACATGTAATATTCATAAATGATGATGATGGGAGAGGCAGATGAACAAATCAAAACCAATATATTCCGACCATAAATGGTCGTTAATATATAGCTTGTAAATCCTCTCCTTGACAAGTTGTGTATGTTATAAATGTTGGCTTACTTAGGAATTAAACAAAACAATGAATGAGTCATGAAAAGACAAGTGACTAAGTGTCAAAGCTCCAACTATTAACCAGCACAACCACATTTTTAAATGTGGTTGATATACGTCAATCAATTCCATTTTCCACTCTTTTTTAATATAATGGCGTCCTTATTCTATATAAGTGTTTGTTGTAATCACCCAAAATAGAATGCATAAAAACAAAATTCCATAATTCAAGATCTTCTTGCTTGGCGGCTTTCTTGCCTTGAACTCCTAATGGATTTGTGCAAATTCAAAAGAGTTAGGGGTATCAATTAATATAGAGTAATATTTGTTACACAAGTTTTTACAAAGCTCATGACCTTGGTTGACCTTTATAACTTCAGTGTTGCCTAGAATCTCAAGTGTTTCCAAAGTTGCAAACCTTATTTCACATACAATCACCAAGTATTCCTTCACAGTGAACGATTATCAACTAAAGCATAAGCATCATGAGACATGGACTGGATTATCAACTAAAGCATCGTGAGACAAGGACTGGATATATATATATACGTGTGAATGTTTGGTGTTTCGAGTTGAGTTGTGTTATAGTTATATCAAAATTCAAATCTTTAACATATGCTTATTTTTTTTATAAAACTTTACTTTCAATGTAAAGTACAAGGTGTAAAGAAGGGTTAAAATGGTCCAAAAGTGAGCCTTGTTCCCAATCACCAATAAGATAATACAAAGAAGGGAATACAAATATTTCATCATATAAGCTTGCAACTCCGAACAAAGACCTCAAAATCAACTTTTAAGATTAAAGAAGCTTTAGAAAAAAGTGATGCAACCAAGTCAAGTCAATTTTATTCATACTATCCCTCCTTGGTACCTTCATGGTTATTGGAGATGGTGTGCTCACTCCTTGTATCTCAGGTATTATCCCTCCACTAAATCTTATCTTTAAAAATATTAACCAAAATCTTGACTATAAACACCATTGTCTGTTAATTGGTTTTCTTTTGTTTTTTTATATTGAAAGATAATCTTATTTCCTTGCAACAGTTATCTCAGTAGTTCAAGGGTCATATTGAATATTGACAATTCAATTAGACAAGGTATGTTGATGTTAAAAGTGGTAATGGAAATAAGGGAATTTAATTTGAATTGTGGCTTTTAGATGTGGTAGCTATAATATCTGTGGCACTCTTAGTTATACTTAAATTTCTTTGTTTAGATATTTGAAATTTATTTATTTGTTCCCACTATTTTGATATGCTACTCATTTATTTCCATCATTGACATCTATAACATCACTAAATATAATACAACTATCTTCCGAGCTTTCTATCCTAAATATATTTTTGAATTTTTTTGAAGAAATTCAAAACAAGGTTGGATTACACTTTGTGGAATAGTTCTCTCTAATATAACAGATATATAACATAGTAGCATAATTCGACCCTATTGGTAGTTCATGTACAGAAATTCGAAACAAATTCGAATACGGATTTTTACTAGTGGACAATTAAATTTTGAAAACTAATTTACAAATAAAAAAAAAACTTTAATTATTTAAACACTATAAATACCATTCAATTTCATACTTTTTTTATTAAAATAATTATTAATAAATAGTTTCCGTCTTTCTCACACTTGCACTTTCCATATCCACCTTGTTGAGATTTTATATTTTTGTTTTTTAAATATATGTTTGATTTTGTTATATAAATGTACGTACATTTATGTTATATTTGTGAATATTTGATGAAAAGTATTATATATAAGCACTCTACTTTTGTATTTTAGTCATATTAGATTTTTTCTGTACTGAATTCTATTCGTATCCGTATTCATACTCGAATTATGCTACTATAGTATATAGTATCAAGCTAGATGAAATTTTTAATTAAAAATTACCATAGTGCAGATTCATTGCTTAAGTTAGATGGGTACCATGCAAGAATTGAAGCTATGTTTGCAGACCTAGATAATTTTTTCTATTCATTCAATTAAGGTATTGGACATTGACTAGTGTATACTTGATTCAAATTTACCTTTGCTTGACAGGTGGTTCATCATATTGCCCTGCTTTAATCAACACATATGTGGGGGCAAGCAACATATCTCAATAAGTTTTGTGAAAATGTGTTAGATACTTTCTACAAATCAATTCCAAGTAATACAATCCAGTCTAGGGAAGATGTGGTCATATACCGTAATGTAATGTAACGCAACATTACCAAAAAAAAAAGTAATTAAAAAAATTCACCTGGGCTCATAAAATAAAAAATTAAAATCAACATAGATCCATCTTAAACCTAGATCTATCAAGCATTGAGAGAATTTTATCTTAAATGTTTTATGCATCAAGAAAAATTTACACCTATAGAAATTGGATCCTTCTAGGTGCTTGATAGGTCCGGTTTTAAAATGGATCTATGTTGATATTTTAATTAGTTTTATTTAGTTTAGTTTAAGACGGGAAAATTATGTTTGTGAGCATTGAAGTTTGTTGGAAACCTAATCTACAAAGATTATGATTCCGTGTAAATAATGTAAATATTTTTCCAGTTTTTAAAGAGAAGACCAAAAGTCTTCCATAACTCCAATAGATCTCTTGGAAGATGAAGTCCAAAAGTCCTTTTTCAATTTTATAAATAAACATTTTTTGTTGAATACAAATCAATTCGAGAGTTATTTTAGTGATATTACAGCCTAGGTCCCAGGTGCTTCCATAACTCATGTTTGCCAATATGCTTGACAGTTTTATCTACCCTCTTTCCAGTCTGCCATATTATCTGGTCTGCCTGTCCCACCTGCTTAGCCCAGATGTATTGTCATCTACTCTGCCCCATTTTGTTAGAAATATTAATATCTTGGTTAAGTGTGTTAATTGGTGTTAGTTACATTTTGTTATTCAATTCTATAATTGGTTAGTCGATATTGGCTGGCTTGAACCGTCAAACTATACAACATATATATATTAATGTGTAACTTACGGCTTTTTGTTTCCAAGAGAAAGACTTTGGAAAATGAGATTTCGCTAGTTTGTTACTTTCTATAAAATTTTCAAAGAATAAGAAATGGTTTTAGAAAATGAGATTTCGCTAGTTTGTTTTATATCCTTGAATGGTTCATGAAATCTTTTTAAATGTTAATGGAATTATGTTTTTAAAAAAGAGAGTTATAAGTTACGTATCTCAAATTCCTACTGGAGTGTGAAGATCATATTGAAATTTGATCATATTAAAATTGTAAAGAAGTTTTAAAAGTATTGTGAAAGGATTTAAAGATACAATTTGTGAACAGACCGTAATTGTGGAGCAAAGGTTTTAGTTTAAACAACCAAAGAATAAAAAAAATTATATTAAAGAGTTTTTCAGTTACTTTTAATCAGAAAGACAATTTGTTTGTTAAGATTGAAGCTTGTGTTGAAGATACAAATAAACTTTGTGATGGGTTTTTGTGAGGAGCAACGATAATTTTAGGGGTGAAATTTAGCCCATAGGCTATTTTTCCATGTATTTTTTCAAAAAAAGATTCACCAATTTGCATTTTTTGAAGCCCAGTAAACTTTTTTCACTCTAAAAATTGCCAAATTATTATATATATATATATATATATATAATCCTTAGAAATTGAAATAATTTTAGAAAAATATTGCCAAATATTTTATAGTTGAAATTTTAGGAATTGGTAAGATTCGCCAAGGTTTATACACTTTTAAATAAGTATGCATCCTTAAAATTATCCCTGGTGAGAAGACTGAAACAATCAAGGAGAAATATTAAACAAATTGCAAAAGAGAACATAAAGGTGAAGGAAGCCTATTTTGTAAAGATGTATGGTGAGATTTCAGTTCTAGTAGGAGAGCCCATAAATTAAGAAGATGATGAAGACAAGAATCATATTGCAGAGATTGAGCATATCAATGAAGAGGAAGAGCAAAGTAAACCAAATGAAGATGAGGAGATAGATGAAATATTGAGAAGATCTATGCCGATTTTGCCTTTTTTTTCAGGTATGAATTATGAAATTTGAGCAACTAAAATGGAAGATTTGTTTTGTTCAGTAAATTTGTGTTGCTTTGTTCAAGAAGGTTTAGTAGATCCCCGTGATAACAGAAGAAATGCAATAGCAAGATTTCTTATTTTGTTAGCAGTGGATGAAATCGCTTTTTATAGTATTTTCTATAACTTTGATAAGTTAAAAGTGCAAAAGTTTTTTGAGATGCTTTAGAGATGAGGTACAATAAAAATAGAAGAAATAGAATTACTTTGTAGCATATTGGTACATTAGAAGAAGCTTCTGTGTTTGAATTAAAGAAAGAGAAAGAAGACAAAGACAAGAAAGTTGAAGAACTCCTTGATAAATTAGAGGAAAAGATTGAAGTCATTGTTTATACCATAGAGCATGATGAGGAAGGTGAATCCCACTATGTAGATACACTAGTGGATGATGAAGTTGCAGTTGAAGCTACCATTGTAGCATCCTGTGATGATGAAGAAACTTTGGTGAATACAACATCATATTTTGTTGATGACATTAACTTAGTGAACAGAGTAAAGTTTGCTGATGACAATTCAGTTGAAGATAAATTCAGTTGAAGATAAAATTGTCCATGTAGCAGTATTTGATGAGAAACAAGATGAATATTTTGTAGAGTGTTTGGAGACTTCATTCCAACACATGGAAAGATGCCCGACGCATCGAGACCAAAGGATCTCATATTTTTGGAACTGAAAATTTGTGTGTGTATGCATATTATGTAGGTACTAAGCAAGAAGAACATCATTTGGATGTAGTGTAAACAAATTATGACGAGGAGTTGAGAATGCTAGAAGAATGGCTAGAAAATCCAAGGATTTGTGAAGATGTGAATAAGGATATTGTAGCAGAGGAAGAATATGAAAACAATATTTTGCAAGAAGTTAAAATTAACATTGTAGAAATGCAACAGGAAATGAAGTTCAGCAACATGCACCTGCAAGGAATAGAGCTGAACATTGAGATAGAAGAATTATGGAAGTGTTTGACAAAGATTCTTGAGTGGGGACACATTGAGACAAAGAATATAGTCAACCACAAAGATCAGTTGAGTGAGAATACTATTGAAAGCAAGGCAAGAAGACGACAACAACATCAGATTTGGGATCCAAGCGAACATCCTGTCTTTGAAGATGAAGATGAAAGAAATAACCCTAAGCAGCGTAATATGAAGCCAATTTAGTTTTTGGATTTTTTTGTTAAGTGTTTTGTAAACCTAGCTAAGACATAGACCCCTAGGTATTTGGGCATTTGCATACGTGAGATTTTCATTTTAGCAGTATTAGAGTATCATAATTACGAGGGAGTGTTTATTAAGAATGTAACCCTCGAGATTAAGAGAGAGTGTTAGAAGTAGTAATCTCTTGGTTAAGTGTGTTAGTTGGTGTTAGTTACATTCCGTTATTGGGTTCGGTTAGCCGGTATTGGCTTGAACCACCAAAATATGTAACATATATATACTAATGTGTAATATGAGATCAATAATTCAGACCTGTGTGCTTGTAACTCATTTGTTATGTCTCTATGCTTGTAACTCATTTGTTATGTCTCTGCCCATATTTGAACGGATTTGCATCGTATTGAACAGATTTGCATCTTATTCCCTGATCACTGCTCCTGTTTAGTTTGCTTTGGGCATTTAGAAGTCTGAGAAAAACCCTATTTTCTTCAAACGTTTAATTCTCAGCATTCTCTTGCGTACTGTGTATTCTTATCAGAGCCGCGACCTCTCTCTCTCACAACGCAACCTTATTCTTCATCCTGATGACTACCTGCATGCCTTCTGCAAGTATTACTTCTGAGTTGCATGCTATTGCTATTACCTCTAATTTGTCTCCTGCGCGTGAGCTACCTCCACGTGGTTTTTCTTCCCACGAAATGTTATATATCCATGCACACTCTCTCCATGAATTACACCCAACAAACCTTTCAATATCATCCAAAACGTGTTGTTTCTCTCTGTGAATTACACGAGTGGCCATTGCACTAGACTTATTTGCCTCGATCCATGACTGCAATTCCTCTTTGCAGCTATTGTGCGACCAGACCAAGGTCAAAGCAAACGTAATGGAAGAGCTCCATGCCGAAATTCCATGGACAGGTAGGGGACGTGATACACTCTCTGAAGATTATCTCTTTGTCTGGTGTAAAGGTTATGTGCTATAAGGTCCATGAATCATTTAGGAGTTTGCTTGCTTCGAGGTACCTGCATTTTAATCACTTGTACATGCGTTTTGATATATATACACTCATCTCTGCATTTTAAAATCTCTACATATTAGTATAAATGCACTAAAAATTATCTATGTCCGACTGGAGTATGAGTATACACACGTCTCTCTGCATTTGGTAAACCTCTGGAAATTAATATAAATGCACTATCTAGTTTGGGTCGTGGTATGTATTGATATAGATGCACTATCTAGTCTGCATGAAAGTTGAAGCAAAAGTATCTCTTTGTTATCAAGGTTGATGAGAACCATCGTTCTCTACGAAGAAAACTGATTCTACAAACATTTGAAAAATCCATCTGAGTATTGGTGTCACTAAGATATAGTCATAGACCTTTAGACCTGGTGTTTGCGCCTTTTCATAAGATTACTGCTGATGCACTTTATATTATTTTGTTATCTCTTTGTTCTTGGCATATGAGGCCTAGGTGCCCATGAACAATTGTAATCTTATATTGCTATAAAGCTTCTACTATATTAAAGAGATTGTGCTCATTATTATTGCAATGTTTGAAATAATATAGTGTAAAAGATCTTGGTAGAGACTATAAACCTACAAGACTATACTCGTAATTTTTGTTTGTACCGTCTCTATGTAAGGTAGCTTGTAGAGATTGAGTTCACTATTGCAGAAGTTATTGTCTTGTAGAGTGTTGTAGATATTGACACCATGTAAAAGATGCATTCTTAGAAGATGTATTATTAGAGAGGATGCATAAGAAGGATAGTGAAAAACTTGGTCTTCACTGTGTCCGTTGTGGTAGAGCTGGACACGAGGCAAATAAATGCAAAATTCCATGGGAGAAGATCACAGAGAAGAAGCAGAAAGAAGCACAAAAACAAAGCTGTTGTTGTGGGTAAACCTCTTAAATATACGCGTTTTATTGTCGCACATTGTAATATTGACATAAATGAGGTTTTATTATACACTTCAATTGCATCTTGGAGAAATGCATGGTTGCTTGACACAGGTGCAACCTACCACATGACGTTTAAGAAATATTTTTTTGAAGAATTGAATGATAATGTAGATGGTGTAGTATATTTTGCAGATAAATTCAGCCTCAAACTGAAAGGAATTGGCACCATCGGGATTAAAGTGCCTGGATTCCCTAACTTTATGTTGCATAATGTTCTCTATCTTCTAGAGTTGCAGAGGAACTTGTTGTCCCTTGTGCAGATTCAACATCAAGGCCATTCCATCCACACATTCGATGGGAATGCCGATACAATGAGATCCTCTGACAACCAAGTCATCATGACCGAGTATGAAGATGAGAAACTGCTGAAGTTGAAAGGGACATCTAAAAGAGATTAAAAGTTTGCTTTCCTATCTCAACATGAAGAAGGTACATTGTCCTCTAGTCTTTTGTGTCATGCTAGATATGGACGCATAAAATATGATAGTCTTTGTTTGTTGAGGAAGAATGGTTTTTCTGATTTTCCCACCATTCCAAAGAAGTTGACATAATGTGATGCTTGTATTCTTGGAAAACATAGTAAGCAACGTTTCCATTATTCCAATTTCAAAGCATGTAGAAACTAGAGCTGATTCATTCTAACTTGTGTGGCCCTATGCCTATTGTTTCTGCAAATGGTAACAAGTATATCATGATTTTTATTGATGATTACACCAAGATGTGTTGGTTGTATTTGTTGAAAGAGAAATCTCATGCCTTTGAAACTTTTAAGAACTTTCATGTATGGATTGAAAATGAAACACAATTGTATATTTGTTCCCCTCGTACTGATAATGGAGGAGAATATATATCAAATAAATTTGAAGTCTATCTTAGAAAACATGGTATTAGGCATCAAACCATAGTTCCATACATTCCTCAACAAAACGATGTACCAGAAAGAATGAACATGAGTCTTTTGAATATGGTTCGCTCCATGATGTTTTTTAAGAATGTGAAGTTGATGTTTTAGGATTTTGTGTGCACTTTACTTAAGAAACAGTCCATCTCATGCTCTTGCAAATAAGACTTCGCACAGAATGTGTTATGGCCACATTCCTTTGGTGAGACATCTCAGGGTCTTTGGTTCCACTTGTTATTCCTTAATTCCAAAGGAACAAAGAAACAATCTCAGTGCAAGGATTTGGAAGTGCATCTTCTTAGGGTACTCAAACACCACCAAAGCATATCATCTTTATGTTGGGGTAAACATAAATTTTATTCTTTCTAGATATGTCATTTTTCTTGAGATGAATACAAATGACAAGTCTTTTAAGAGGCAACTTGATTATTTGGATAAATTTACCCATGTAAAGACATTTCATGAAGTTGACAATGAGATTCCACATCTTGAAGGGGGGATCCCTATCTTGGATCAATCTTTGGAATATCCTTTTGCAACACTATCACCTCCTCATGAAGAAGTTCCTGCCACTTTACAATAACAGGAGGATCAACTGGATGATGTTATTGACAGAATTGGAAGACTGAATCTTGAAGAAGATGAAGCACCACTAGCTGAGCAATCTGGATCTTCATGGAAAGTTATGAAATGGGTATTAAAGACACTTAAAAGTGTCCATTATGATGAAGTCAGAAATACAGGAACAAGAAGTTCCACTAGACAAGAGAATGGAGGAGATGTAGATAATTCAACTTCAGGTGATATAGAAGATATGGATGTTTAATATGATTGTGAATTGAATTTATAATATGCTAACCTTGAACCAACTTCGTTTGAAGAAGCTACTGCTCATGATGAGTGGAAATAATCCATGTAGAATGAGTATGATTCTCTCATTGAGAATGGGACTTGGAAGTTGGTGGACCCTCCATTTGTAACCAAACCAATTGGCTACAAGTGGTTCTACAAGAACAAGTATAGATCATATCAGCTCACTTGACAAGCACAAGGAGAGGCTTGTGGCAAAAGGTTACGCATAGAAGGAAGGCATTGACTTTGAAGAGACTTCCTCCCCCACAAAAAAATGGGATACCATACACACCTAATTGCCTTTGGTTGCACAAAATGGGTGGAAAGTTCATTAGATGGATGTGAATACTGCTTTTTTGAATGGAGACCTAAGAGAGAATGTATTCATGTCTTAACTACCAATATTTGTTGTGAAATGGAAAGAACAAAAGGTATGCAAAATCATCAAGTCATTGTATGTCCTGAAACAGGTACCTTGTGCATGGTATGAAAAGTTAAACGAGCATCTGCTGAAGTTAAATTTCAAACATTTTAATCTTGATGATGCAACACTGTTTCTAAATTTTTTTGGAAGATGATTTTAATCTTGTATGTAGATGATTTTTTGATGATAGGGAACAATGCAAGCTACATAAAATATATAAAGAAAGAATTAAGGAAGGGATTTAAGATGATATATTTGGTACATCTTCACTACTACTTGGGAATTGCAGTAACTTAAAATCCTAAGTACATATTCATCTCCTAGAAGAATTAAATTGGAGAATTGTTGAACAGGTTTGACATGACATAATGTAAACCTCTCTCCACTCCAATGGAACAAAAAATGAAGTTCACATGAAAAGAAGGAAATGAATTTGAGGATGTAACCAAGTAAAGACAGCTTGAGCCTTATCTACCTTACCACCACCATACTAGATATTTCATTTGTTGTTGGGATCCTTTCCAGGTTCATGCAAAAACCTTGTGAACGAAACTATCCTACTGCCAAAAGAGTTCTAACATGCTTGAAGGGGACTTAAGACTTTGGACTCAAATATTTTGAGGTGTATGAATTAAAACTTATTGGGTATTCCGATTTAGAATTTGATGGTGATAACGAGCCATGAGTGTCTACTTCAAGTTACCTCACGAGTCTTGGATCAACAGTTATCTCCTGGATATCACACAAACAATTAGTTCCAATAGATTCCACAATAGAGGTAGAATATGTGGCTACTGCAGAAGTAACAAAGGAGATTGCGTGGCTTAGGAAAATACTTGAAGATTTGAAGGATAAACAAGAGAAATCCACTCCCTACTAATCAACAATACTTCTACAATCAAGTTGGCCAAGAATCCCATATTCCATGATTGAACTAAGCACATAAACATGAAGTACCATATGATTCTATATTACGTGGAGGCCAAGATATTTCATTTGAGACATTGTTCCACGAATGCGAAAATTGCCGACATCTTTACAAAAGCGCTTGGAAGACAAAATATTGAAAAGTTCAGAAAGATGCTTGGAGCCTTTGACTCGCGAACACCCGTTTGGATTTAGGGGGGGAATGTTGGAAACATATTTTGCAAGGATTATGGCTCCATGTAAATAATGTATATATATATATATATATTTCATCAGTTTTTAAAGAGAAGACGAAAAGTATTCAAGAACTCCAATTAACCTCTTGGAAGATGAAGTCCAAAGTTCCTTTCTCAATTGTATAAATAAAGTATTTTTACCAAATAAAAATCAATCTGAGAGTTATTTTCCTGCAATTTTATAGTGTTGTAGGTGATCCAACATGTGGCATTAATGATGTTTTGATTAATATAGGATTTATTAGTATTTCATTAGTATCTGTTAGGTGCCTCACAAAGGCACACAATCTAATGACTAAAAACACAACCAATAACTCAATGAAAACTAGACGTGAAAGCTCAATATTTTCTCATTAGGATATGTACACACATATACATGGAGAAAGGACCCTTGGTTTCAACTTCCAAGTGGTCTCTTGGAATCCCAAGATAAAAGTTCGTCTCCCAACCTGATGGATTAGTTTCCAACAAACCCCCCCTTAATATGAAGGGGTGTATATGAGCCCACAAAAAGAGAGCTGAATAAGAGGCTTGACAATTTGACTATGCCATGCAAGTTAGCAGAAACTGAATTCTCCTGCTCAGTACAAGTGCTCTCTGAAGGGGTGGTTTTGGATGACCACCAACCAAAGGGGGATAGCATAAGCTTATGTCTTCTACTAAATGGGTGGTTTAAAGTTGACCACAAGCTCTTGATCTCAACAACTACAAAATAATGAACCATGAAGGTGGTTGAAGGATGACCACAAACTATGGAAGTTGGCTTAAAATATTAGAGGTTCTTGAAAAATTCCGAAAGGATAACAGAAGCTATTTGTCTTCTACTAAATTAGTGGTTTTAAGATGACCACAAACTCTAGAACTTGGCTCCAAGGCTCATAGGTTCTTGGAACATTCTAAACTACTAGTAGAATCTGATGTATGCTACTAAATGAATAGTCATGGCTCTATATCTAGATCTTGCTACATCTCTGAGTGTGGCGGGATCAAGGCTATGGATCTAATGCAGGCTCGCTTGTTCCTTCTCGCTTTTTCTCGCTCGCTTGTTTCTGAATGTTCATCATCCCCCCCTGTCAGGAACAATGTGAGGAGAAGAGGATCTCTCAACTGCAAGACGTGTCAATACCCGTGAATGAACTCTTTGGTATGACTTATAAATATTCTTAGTTGTTGATGACCATTTCCAAGAAGTGATCCACCCATAGTGAATCTTCTCTCTTGTAGGTTTCTTCAAACTGAAGCATCTTTATGATGAGTGTGTATGTTTTCCACAATGCTTACAAGGGTGAAGATCAAAACAATGAGATTTCATGTGGCCAACTTGATCACAGTGTTGGCATGTCGAAATATTAATTGATGTGGATGAATATGAACTCTCATTGAGGAATCCAACACTAGAAACAAGATAGGATTGGAGAAATCAGGAAGGCGAACTGTCACTTCCTTGTCGTATCCAAGATCATTTTTGTGCTTGTTATGGATGATCTCTTCCCATGGTTTGATGATGGGATTGGAAGGAACAAGAAGAATATCTGTATGCATGTCTTTATATTCATTTTCGTTTTCTTTTGATGGGGTGACACTGATTTTATCATCTGATTATCAAGTGGCATCAACCTGTGCAGGCTGTGGAATGGAATCATAAAGAGGATCATTCTGAACATGCACAAGTTCAAAATTATTTTCTTCTTGTATGAGCTGCGACTCAACCTATAGAAACTCAAGAGTGTCTTGTGAATCTTGCACACAATCTTGAATTTTAGTGAGTGTGTTCTGTCGATCATGATAGTGTTGTCAACAAAGGAAAACAATAGAGTGTTTAGTAACTCTATAAGGCCATTTAATCTCGCCATTGATAAACTATGATTGACTCAACTTTAACAAGGGATTCTTTCAATTCCACTTTTTTTTACAAAAAGAGTCAAACTCACTAAATAAACTTAGAAACTTGAGGGGTGTCAGGTTCAACCAAGAGTTCACCCATTTACAATGGCTCATGGGAAACAGTTCCTAGTGCAAATGAACTCACAGTTTGCAAGTTACAAATTTGATCAGGATCATAAAACTGAATGTTTTACCTTTATGAAGATAGGCCTCTTGATTTGAATGTTGTGGTGTTAAGGACACAAAATAAATGGATGTCAACCTCTTCTGGACAAAAATCTCTTTGTATGCAACCACGATGGGGCTGAATTCAATCTTCTAAATCAATCACTCTTAAACGCAACAGTTCCAAAACTGGTTCCAAAACATGGAAGCTGTACAAGCTTCAACGCATGACCAGGACGCTCACAAAAAATATGCCAAGAGATATCATGATCGAATATGTGTGGAGGATGGATATCCAATAGTATCAGAGGATAAAAAATGATCACAAGGTCGTAGCTTTGCAAGTCACGATGTACACAAAATTCACATTGCTCACACTAGTTCTCAAGTGGTTGTTCTTAAATCACAACTATGACATGTCTCTGACATCTGAGACAGTGAAGGAAAGGGTTCTTCTGACTCAATTCAATGCTCTTATTCCATAGAACTGCATGCCTTCATCTGTCTTGCACAAAGGTAATGTTCAACCATAAAAGAGCTCCACACAAGTCGCTTAAGTTAATAACAAATACAAGCATATGAGAAAAATATATCGTAACTTCCAGCTTGATTTCATAGCACCAACGGATAGAGATCCCACTCACTAACTCATTCCAAATTGTAGTCCACCAAATGGAGAGGAGCATCTCCAGTTCACCCAACAATAGTCAATGGAATGGCTCAACAATTCACCATAGCTTCATGGAAAACCACAGAGCACCAACAAAAATATAGCTCCAAACTAATGATCAACTCCAGCATCATGCATTCAATAATGAGCTGAGAATGTGAATGATCATCGAGGAGAGAAGGAATATCTCCTGCAAAAAAACCTTAAAATGCCAACAAATTCAAAAGCGTTTTTCAATTCAAAGACCATTGGATGTGCCGCACTGGAGTATTGCAGAAACTTAATATGCAAAGGTATCTTGTAGAGGAAATTGTAACACGCAGATATGTAGCTTATAGTAGGTGATACAATAGAACACACAATTTGGAGTACCCATGGGGATTCACAAATTGGATTTGATGAGTCAGGTTGTAGATAAGATGATCCACAAAAACTCGATAGAGGAGAGATATTAAGATAAGCTACAAATGCAAAAGAAGTCTACCAATAGAGGCCACGATTGGGGAGATCAACAAACCAGGCAAGCCTTCTATTTCAAGTATACTAGATAATGCATGGAATGGATTATTATGAACCATGTCATCTAAAATTTAAATGCCGAGGTTGATAGGTAGAATGCGATTGCACAAGAGAATAACGTATAGCTGGAATACCATGCACCCACACTAGACACATACATTTTTATTTTTCATTTGAAAAGTTGATAACCAATTTCACAATAGAAATATCTATGGTGTAGAAGGTAGATTGGGTTCAACCAGAAGATGTCAGTTTAAATACAACATTAGGGGATATATTACCAGAGTTCAATTTTGCAAACAAAGATCATGCAAAACTATAGGATGATCTAGGTACAAAAAATTGTAATAAACAACAAATATTAATGCGTTTTCTCAGTGTATTGATGTGCAGGTATGGTAGGGCACACATGAAAGAAAGGAATTTTCTTCACTACATCAATGTTCTCACTAGATTACAACACCACACCAATCTTCATAGCTTGCACATGCCTAGAAAATATAGGCATGCTCTACAACACCACACCACTATTAGGTGCTTCACAGTGGCTTCACAAAGGCACACAATCTAATGTCTAAACACACAGTTAATAACTCAATGAAAAGTAGATGTGAAAGCTCAATATTTTATCATTAGGATATGTACACATATATACATGGAGAAATGACCCTTGGTTTCAACTTCCAAGTGGTCTCTTGGACTCCCAAGATGACTATTGGCCTCCCAACCTGACGGATTACTTTTCAACAATATCAATTAATTTTTTATGAAAATTATTTGTAGAGATTAAGATTTATTCATTCCTCTGTACAAATTAAGTTTAACATGTTATCATAACAAAATTTTTACTTCTTAAAGGTTCATTGTTTTATTATAACCAAATTCTTAATGTTAAATGACTGAAATTTTGTAATAGGAGTTGTCTATTGATCAATGTTTGTAGTTTCAATTGTTGCTTTTGTTATTGCAAGCCAAGCAATAATCTCTACCACTTTTTATATCATAAATAAATACATGTCCCTTGGATGCTTTCCATGCATTGTAGTGGTGCACACTTCACCCAAGTATGGAAGCCAAGTCTACATTCCCAAAATCAACTGCATCCTCATGTTGGCATGCATTCTTGTCACTTCTTATTTAAAAATACTACCAATATCGACAATGCCTATGGTATGTATGGACAATTGCTGATAAATTATTTAAACATAAATTCATTCAAAAGAACCTTGCATTCATTGCACATAGTTTAATTTACCTATATACATTAAAAAGATTAATCTAACCATGCTTCTTAATACTTTGTAGTATGAACCACTGTTCTCCTTAGATATAGTGAGTAAATTAATGTGTCAGTGATTCAAAGTGGTTAAGATGGAGATCATGGGTAGGAGGATTGGGAGCTTGAAGATGGCGATCTGGTTAGGGTTTCCCGTAGCTTGAAGATGACGGCCTTGTTCGAGATCCTGGAGCTACTAACACTTGACCTCTTTCCTATCACTTGATTAGACAAATGGGACTTCCCCATCTTTTCCTTCTTGGCATTTATTGGATTGATTAGGTCTTTGGGGTGTTTTCAGCGATGGTGACTCTTGTGTTTACGATTTTTGAAATTGGTGGAATATGTTTTCCATGATTTTGATATTGCTCTTAGATTTTGATAATGAGGGAAAAGGTGATAAGTATATTTACTTGATACATTTAATACCATTATGTTAGCAGCACACCAATGGATTAATAAATGTTTGACGTGCAGTTTCGTACCTAAAACTTCCTCTCATGAAATTTTAAAATAAACATTGCACTTTTTTAAAAACCATCAAAATTAAAAATTATATTTTTTTTTATGAAGGGCGGTATTTTAATGACATTTTTGAGATGGGGTAGGAGCACTTTGAGAGGTTATGATGGGTTCACTTTTGATTCGTGATGGGAATGGTTTGGATTGCCTAGCAAGAATCTGAGTTCAGATCTTGTTTACTACCATTATAAACCTTAAGATGATGCTAACAATCCCCATGAGAGTGCCCAGATGTCTGGAGATACTCAAAAGGGACACCTACCTTTTTATCCTTATCACAAGGGGATAATGTCTCATTGGGGATTCTAACCTAGGTTGGTAGAGTACAAAACTTGCGTCCTCACCATTCAAGCTATTACCCCTCCATTATTTCGCATGTCCATTCTAGTAGTGGAGTCTTCAATATTTCTAAAGCATGTTGAGCAAGGCACAACCCAAATAACATTTAAGTTTGCCATTTGTAGAGCCCTTTCACATGTCTCAAATAATGCAATCCTTTGTATATTTAGGATTGTATGTAGTGTGCAACCCTATGCACCACCACAAGTCTATTTATAGATGGTTACCTTATTTTGCATCGCATAGCCTAAACGTTCGATGATTTTGCCCTTTCTCAACAACATTTTTTGGCACAATCTCAAAGAACAATGCTTAAACTTCGATAATCTAGGCGCCATGGGGTATTTGAGAGCGCTGAATCCATTTATGCATTCAAAAGCATAATTTGAACATCACAAAATTCATATTTAAAAAAAAATTGTGAGATTCCAATAAAAAAATTCGTTGGACGGGCAAAAGTGTTGAATTTTTTTACTTCTTCATTTTGAATGAATGGTTAAAGAAGGTAGCATTGTGTCAAAGTTGAGCAATGATAACCAACGTGATTGGAAAATCGGGTTTCTTATTGAGCAAAACCAAGGATTACCAAGGATTTATCAAAACCTATAATTTCAATTCTCACTTTGACCATAGATTGCATCAATAAAAACCCAAACTTGTCCGTTGTGAAATTAAACTTTAATGGGTCGTCAAGAGGGACCCCACGCACGACAACATAGGTGTAAGGGGTCGTTCAAATTCTTACTGTATCCTTAGTCAATAAAATCATACACATTATAGAAACACTTCCCCAACTAAGGGCCACTAAAGGACCTTCGCAGACTTGCCCAGAATTCATGTTTAAGAGGTAATCATGCAACATCACCTAATGACTTAATTGAATTCGGTACTTAAGTGGAATAGCGTTATGGATTTATGTCTCTTCCTTATACAATCCTTAGTTAGCAAAATGGGATAGGTCAATACACTATTTAATCTTTCACCTAGTAAGGAGCTTGGGAAACACTTGCTTGGAATATTTGCTATGTACTTCTACATGCTACCTCATAAATAATAGTGGGATTAACAAAGATATGTGTTGTGTGCTTTGACACATTAATGTGTTAATGCATCTATATGACATTAACTCGTATGATTTTGGTAACTAAATGTTCAAAACATAATGGGGTCTATTGACAATATAGAAATGGTTATGCCATTGAGAAAATGATTAAACATAGCCAATGAACTCAAAATCAAAAAATTCATAATCGATAAAGAATCCAAAATAATAATAGAAAAATCAGAAGCCTTGAGTTAAAAGAAACCCATAACCAACCCTCATCCAAATATTAGACATCAACTCATCCACTTTAAGAGATATCTGTTGGCCTATCATATTTCCCAAATGTACAAATGTAACATAAAGAGTGGTGAATGGTGTAGCAAAGAGACAAATCATTATAAGTGTTATCTATATTGGGACCAAGAGATAAACTTATTATAGAGTATCTGCGACGTAGTATAAAAGTTCTACGATTTTGAATGAAAAAAATGATTTTCTTGACACGATTTTGAAAAAATCGTGCATAAATTTTTAAAAATCTTGGTTACAACTGTCAAACTATGAAATTTAGGGTGCCCCGGGGTTTCGATGGTGTTAAATATGTGTCTACCATCAAAATTTCCATTAAAACACTATTAAATTCAAATTTTGCAAATTGTTTTTAAAAAAAGCCAAATTCTGGTGAAAAACCCCATTCGAGCCAAATCATCGAATTTTTAGACAACTCCTAAAGTATCACCACAATAGCTCCCAAATTACTTAAGAGCTAAGGCATGAGATAACCAAGAGTTGAGGTTAAAGGTACACTATAGACACAAAAGCAAGGGAGCAAGACACATCAATTATCCTTTTCAAATGACTTTTTGCATCTCATGAAGAACTCTGAAAATGACTTCAAATCTATGTCTACATGGAAAAATGAGTAAAAACACAAATCACATAAAAAGAGGAGACCCAACCAATTAACCTTTTGTTTAGATTTGTTAATTACTCATGATAATCAATAAATTCATAAAAATGCTAATAATACAAATGATGTAACTAAAATAATATAAATTTATAAAAATGTTAAAGTATTTTGCAAAGTCTCTTAAGAAATTTTATGCAATTCAGTTTAATTATTGTCATCAAACCATTCCTAGTTTAAGTTAAGACTAATATATCTATCTGTTTGAATTGGGTTTCATCCCGCTAAAAAGTTGGTGGCAGCTTGTTTGAACTGGCCCTAATTAAGACATTTTTTGTTATCCTTTGAATATCTCGTTAAAGAAACGACAAGAATGTTAATCACTTTGCTATAATACTATTGAAATAAACTTTTAAGAAAGTTACAACAAGGTAATTTAAGCTACTATACAATGTAAAGTTAGATTGAGGCTTTGAGCCACTGTGAAGTAAGACAACGAGGAAAAGTAATGAGCAATAAATAGTTAATGAGAAGTTATTCTTCTGTCACATGAATTTATGAACCTTTCACATAAAAAGTCAAAACCCTTCTGTCGATTTCAGCACTAGTAACTTATCAATCCATTAGGATCAAGTTCAGAGGCTTTGCAGAGAGGCCCCAAAATGGCCGGTGTTTTTCATCATCATATAATAATTTTTTTAAATGGTGCAGTTCCCTTCAAAAATTAAAAAATGGACGAAGTATAAACAAAGGACAAAATATATCCTTTAAAAAAGGGCAGGAAAAATGCACAGATTCATAGATCATTTAGAAATGAAACTCAGACGAATCTACTAAAGACAGGGAAATAACAGTCAGAGGCTTTGCAGAAAGGCTCTAAAATGGCCTGTGTTTTTCATCATAGTATTATTTTTGAAAAAAAAATGGTGCAATTCCCTTTTAACATTTAAAAATATGCGAAATATAAACAAAAGGCATGGAAAATACTTTGAGCAAAGGGCAAGGCAAAGGCATGGGGTTCATTTGGGAATAGACTTCAGACTAATCTAACAGAGATGGGAAAGTAGCGTTAAAACTAGTAAGTCAAAAAGAAAACAATAAGATTAGCAATGTGGAGATCAAGTTACAAACTGAAATACAAGGGTTAGATTAAGGAGATTCAAACTTACTGCCTCCGCTCTCCCTTCTCGAAGATGCCTCCATTGAGTGAGCCCAGGGACATGAACCCCAAGCACTATGCCTCGCACTTCTGAAGACTTCAAACTTCAATGGACAGAATTCAGAAATAGAGAGATCACATTTCTTGTACTCCAAATGCCTTGTAACCTATCAATAGTATATAACGGTTATGAGCAACAGATACCTCTATTTAAGAGTTTTTCATGTCCATTCTTGGAATGGTTTGGATTATCTTGCAAGACCCTAGTTCAATCTTGTTTGCTACCACTATAAACCTTAAGCTTATGCCAACAATCACCACAAGAAAATTACTATTACTATTTAGTTAGGGTTAAGATGTTTGGAGACACTCAAAAGGGACACCTACCCTTTTAGCCTTATCACAAAGGGTTAATATCTCATTGGGAATTCTAACCTAGGTGGGAAGAGTACAAAACTTTCCTCCTCACCATTTGAGCTATTGCCCCTCCATTATTTCACATGCCCATTCTAGTAAGTCTTCAAGATTTCTAATGCATGTTGAGTAAGGCACAACCCAAATAACACTTAAGTTTTCCATTTGTGGAGCCCTTCGACATATCTCAAATAATGCAATCCTTTGTAGAATTAGGATTGTATGTAGTGTGCAACCCTATGCACCAACACAAGTCTATTTATAGATGGTTACATTATTTTGTATCATGTAGCCTAAACATTTGATGATTTTTCCCTTTCCCGACAGCATTTTTTGACACAATTTCGACGGAATCTAGTAAAAATTTCTTAAAATCTAAAAGAATAGTGCTTAAACTTGCATAATCTATTTGAAGGCCTTGGGGTATTTGAGGGCACTAAATCCATTTATGCATTCAAAAGCATGATTTGAACAACACAAAATTTGGATTTATTAAAAAAATGTTGGATTCCAGTAAAAAACTCATTGGACGAGCAGATGAGTATAGTCCCTTATATGCAGTCAGTGGCTAACTACTAGTATGGTTCTTTGGGTTGTTTCCCATGACCCATTACCTATTAAGTTTTTAATTGTTTAGCATAATAACATTCAAACAATAGGATTATTGAAAGAAAGACAAGCACGACAACACAAAGAACACAATATTTTCCCCGGGGAAACCACAAGGGAGAAAACCCCGCAAAACTTTCTCAATATAGAAATCACCAAGACAATGTAAAACCCCAAGACAACTTATTTCTTCACGAGCGATCTTCTCTCTCTCTTATGCGAACTTACTTGAGTGAATGAGTGAGTGATAGTAATACCAAATGACGAATTCAACTCCTCTATTTATATTCTTCAATTGGGTGACTTTTTCCCCTAATTGGGTCGACTTCTCCTAACTGACTGGGACGACTCCACTTACGGAGGATTAATAACTTATTTAATATCATTCTTGAGGGTACTATTGACCCAACTTACAAAGGAGGGTTTACATTGACTCTTTCAAACATGACCAATTACATCAATGACATATCCCAAAGGAGGAATAATAATATAATAAACAAATACAACTAGAATATCTTCCGCAGTTACATTTCTTTAAAACTCCCTCTTAACTAGGAAGGTATTCTACAGACATCAACATCAACGACTGTATAACTGACTGGTGAATCTTTGTATGTCATGGGAAGTTTTGAAACAACATCATATATTTGGAGCATCATCGTCTCATCAATATGGAACTGCTAGATCATCATCATCAACACATCATCATCAGCAAGGAACTGTTGGGACATCATCATTAGCAAGGAACTGCTGGGACATCATCAACATCATCATCAACTTATGAATACTAGAACATCATCATCAGCAGCAGCATGTGAATGCTGGAACAACATCATCATCATTATCATGTGAATGCTGGAACAACATAAGTGTGCATCTAGAACTGCTCTATAGTGGGCACTTTGGTAGATCAAACAGGCCTTGCCTAACTTGCTAATCCTTTCGGACCAAACATGCCTAGTCAGACATACTAATCTACCTGGGGACCAAACATGCCTTGTCTGAAATGCTAATCCTTTCGAACCAAACAAGCCTAGTCAAACATACCAATCTCTCTAGGATCAAACAGGCCTTGTCAGGTTGACATAACAATCCCTTTTGGGATCAAACAAGCCTTGTCAGAGTTACATACCAATCCTAAACTGAGTTGCCACACCATAGCTCCACGAAACCACATCATCATCATCACTCCCTCTTTCTAGGGAGGTCCTTTCAAACCACACCAAGCTTGCCTCGAAAGTATTCAAACTTTACTCGAGATAGAGGCTTAGTCAATACATCAACAACTTGTTCCTCTATAGGAACATACTTGAGCTTTACAGCTCCCTTCTACACCATATCCCGGATGTAGTGATACTTGATTTTGATATACTTCGATTTATCATGGAACACCGGGTTTTTTGACATCTTGATACAACTATGATTATCACAAAGGATATCAGTCACATCTTTCTCGGCATCAAACAATCTTGTCCACATCTTGTGAAGCCAAATTGCTTCACTACAAGCTAAACATGTTGTGATGTATTCAGCTTCTACCGCACTGAGAGCAACATTGGTATGCTTTCTACTAAGCCATGAGATCATACTTGATCCTGTTATCTCCTCAAATAAACATAGACTAGTTGTTTTTTCTAGGTGATAGGAAGTCTTTCAAATTTTTATTTTCATATACATTTGAGGTTCTTTTTCAAGAGTCTGAAGTATGTAACAAAGTTGGAAATAAAATTTGATGTTACTTTTTCTCCAAAAATAATTTTCGGCTTTCGGTAGCTTAGGCGGACATGGCAATTGTTCATTAGCTACCGAAAACCCAGTTTTCAGCAGCTTAAATGAAATTTTCGAGGCTCTCCTAGCTACCGAAAGTGAAAGGAAATTTTGAAGTGAAAGCAGATCAAATAAGAAGATACCCATGTGCCCAGCATTGATAGTGAAAGAGGTGTCAAAGATCGTGTAAAGAAGTAAAGGGCCATCCACGAATATTCACCGTTGGTACTCATCAGGTCTGAGAAATTTCTTTCATAAACTACTTCCAATGACAACACAAATTTCAGGAGTAGATGATGGAGAAGGAGAAACCACTTGGTCATGCTATGCATGATCTTTTCACAAATATACCATCATCGGTTCCCTTAGCAACCGAAAACAGATCTTTCTGTAGTTTATTCATTACAAATTTTGAGCCCTAAGCCACCAAAGGTGCAGAAGCTGGCAGATCACTCTTCTTTTTTCTAGATCGAAGATTCTTTTTTCCAGATCATGTGAGAATGGTTTTAAATGAAATATAATAGTTAAATTGATGAGTTTTGTTACTTCTCTCTAGTGTTATAAAAGGAGAATGTATTGCGCTGCAAACTGGAGATTTTCTTACAGGTGGCAGATTTGGTTAACCTTGACCTTGTATTCATCTCTTGAAGTAATGACTCATAGTCCAAATGGTGGATAGAAATTCAGAAAGATTCCTACATCCTCTAGCATGCAGAGCAACTGTCGAAAACATGGAAACTATCAAGATGGAGGCAAGAATATTTTGTTGCAAAAATTGGCGTTTTTACTATGAAAAGTCATCATTTTCAAATGATTATTTTGAGCGACTGGGGAATCATTTTGCAAAACTCTCAGACTTTTTTTTTCCTAACATGCCAGAGCACAATAACCTCTCTCCGTTTTCCTACATATGTTGCAGGTTGAGAGAATCGAATCCATCTCTGAGCCCCAATTTTCGGAGCTCAGAATTTTCCTGTTTGACACATGTTTTTGAAATGAAGGTCTCAGGAAAATGAAAATGAATTCCAATAATCTGAGGGAGGTTTTTTCTCAAAACAAATCAATAGACAATAACCTACTTTTTGTTATACACAGGTGTCACATATTTGGAGAACTGAACCCATCTCTGAGCCCCTTTATCAGCATTTTGGCCAAATTAATGGCGTTTTACTATGTAGAGTCATCATTGTCAAATGATGATTCTGAGCGACTGGAGAATCATTCTGCAAAACGCTCGAAGGTGTTTATTCCTAATATGTCAGATATAAATAACCTCTCTCATTTTTCCTATAGGTGTCACATATTGGGAGAATCAAATCCATCTCTGAGCCCCATTTTTCAGCAGTTTGGCCAAGTTAAAAAATGATTTTTCCTGGTTTGTTAAAAAACGGTTTTGATCTTCTATCTTTAGGATTTCAATCCAGCTTCTTAGGATGTGGGGGAATATGTTGTAAAGGCTATAAATCCTGGAGATTGATAGCAAGAAAGGGTTGGTTTTTGGATTGACTATATTGCTACTGTAATAAAGACTGTTTTTCCTATATATCCAGGCTTATAAGCTTCTTTCATTTGATGTATCAGACCTCTTCTTTCTTATCTGTTCACTCTTATGAGTGAATGCTATTATCTATCTATGCTTATATAGTCCATAGGTGACTGTCATCTCACCATCTGATTGTTAAGCAAAGGATCATAAGTGGTTATGCTAGTTTCCAGACCCATCAGACTTATTGTTTTATATGTGTGATCTGGTTAGGTGATTAATTTATGTTCTATTTAATACACAAACCTGTCTAGTTACATCTCTTGAGAGCCTTGTATTGTTGAAATATCCCTAGATAGTCTTGAATATACAGTCTAGTTAGTTAGACATTCGTCTGGATCCAACCCCTCATTCATAATTGAGTGAACTATTGCATGATTAGTTAAGTTACCAGGCATCTTTGAAATACAACCTAGGAGAGTTTCCTGGAGTGATAACAATTTGGCACCGTTGTCAGGGAAAGGAGATTGAAGCTTAGCTTCCCTGGGAGAACGACATAGATCTAGATTTGATGATAGACAAAGACTGGACATTTTATTGGTTGTAATCATCTATCTAGCGACTCCATGAAGGACGGATTCAGTGGCGAGTCCATTGCTCAGAAATCTGTTGACAACTCCACTGGTATGACATGAACCAGATCTTGGCAAAGAGGTATGCATTCTGTGATTTTTAAAAAATTGTTGGTTTCCCTAATCCAGTGCCCAGTAGAGATGAATGGGAAAATAGCCTTCCCAGATTTCGAGGTGAAGAGTGGGAAGTGCCAGCTGAACATTTGCTTGACTTTCATGATTGCATTCATCGATTACAAATTGTACATGAAGATGTTAGGATTAAGTTCTTCTGGTATTCATTAGAGGGGATTGCGCGTGATTGGTTCCGGTCTCTTCCTATTTCCAGTATCAGCTCTTTGGCAGATTTTCATACTGCCTTTCATTTGTTCTGCAAAGAAATTTTTTCAGCTGACCTTCTATTTCATGAATGTTGTCATGAATTCAATTTATTAACTAAAGACTCAGAAAATCATGAAGAGTATGCTGTTATAGAGGATATCTCTCATTGTGACCGAGATATCGATGATCTCCAGGATGATAACCATAGTATGGATGCCTTTGACATTGTATCAAATACACCTACCGACTTAGGGTGTCATGAAGTTGAGATTGTCCCCTTTGGAAACCCGAATGATGATAAGCAAGTCTTTACATTAGCATGTGACAGATTTGAATATGCAGAGGATAGTAAGGGTAGCCCTCAGATTTTTTATTTGCAGACAAAGGGAGAGTGCAACATATACGAAGAGGAAGATGAGGAGCTGAAAAGCTCAGATCAGCAGTCCATCCTATATGACTCTTTGACATATGTTGAGCAGTCCGCATCTAGTATTGAGATCAGTGAGAGCAATCAGTAGTAACATTTCAGTCTTCAGTTGGAACAGTTGCTTGAAGAGGTATTCTTTTACAATTTTGATGACCCTATTGTTGATTATCTGGAGTTTATGAGCACCACAGATGTTAAAATATCTTTGTCAGATGACAGCTGTTTCTGTCACCCTTTCAAATTACATTTCTGCATGCTATGGTTTCATTTATTTTTTGGGTCAAGATCAAGGAGGATATCAGTAAATCATTTTCTCACATGGCTTCATTGGAAGCATGATGTCACTTGATAATGAGCAGTGTAGTTAGTTAGAGTAGGGTAGCATAGATGAATAAGCTCATGGCTGAGCATTTCAAGTTTGCATAATGCGCGAGGCTTGCATTTAGTATTGTAGTTTCAGTTTTGGAATAAAGACTCCATGCCCAATGGATATAAGACACTATTGACAGGGGTAGTTTGGATTCAAATGATGAGCAGGGTTGCAGGATTTGGATCAGGTTTTGAAAGCGGAATTTGAGACTCCATAGCCCAATGGATGCAAAGCGTTGCTAGCAGGTTTACAATTGAACATTTGTGGACAGATTGCAGAGATTTGTTGGCAGTTTAAATGACTCCATAGCCCAATGGGAGACTGGAGGATAGGTTTGAAATTTTGTTTTACAGGAAAGGCATTGGATCTGTGGTTCTTGAAACATGACAAGGAGACTTTCATCCCCGAGTAGGAGCCAGATGTTATCTCCTCAAATAGACATAGACTAGTTGTTTTTTCTAGGTGATAGGAAGTCTTTCAAATTTTTATTTTCATATACATTTGAGGTTCTTTTTCAAGAGTTTGAAGTATGTAACAAAGTTGGAAATAACATTTGATGTTACTTTTTTTCCAAAAAGAATTTTCGAGTTTCAGTAGCTTAGGCGGACATGGCAATTGTTCATTAGCTACCGAAAACCCAGTTTTCGGCAGCTTAAATGAAATTTTCGAGGCTCTCCTAGCTACCGAAAGTGAAAGGAAATTTTGAAGTGAAAGCAGATAAGATAAGAAGATACCCATATGCGCCCAACATTGACAGTGAAAGAGGTGTCAAAGATCGTGTAAAGAAGCAGAGGGCCATCCACGAATATTCACCGTTGGTACTCAGCAGGTCTGAGAAATTTCTTTGATAAACTGCTTCCAATGACAACACAGATTTTAGGAGTAGATGATGGAGAAGGAGAAACCACTTGGTCACGCTCTGCATGATCTTTTCACAAATATACCATCACTGGTTCCCTTAGCAACCGAAAATAGAGCTTTCGGTAGTTTATTCATTACAAATTTTGAGCCCTAAGCCACCAAAGGTGCAGAAGCTGGCAGATCACTCTTCTTTTTCCCAGATCGAAGATTCTCTTTTCCAGATCATGTGAGAATGGTTTTAAATGAAATATAATAGTTAAATTGATGAGTTTTGTTACTTCTCTCTAGTGTTATAAAAGGAGAATGTATTGCACTACAAACTGGAGATTTTCTTACAGGTGGCAGATTTGGTTAACCTTGACCTTGTATTCATCTCTTGAAGCAATGAATCATCGTCATGATGGTGGATAGAAATTAAGAAAGATTCCTACATCCTCCAGCATGCAGAGCAGCTATCGAAAACATGGAAACTATCAAGATGGAGGCAAGAATATTTATTGCACAAAGTGGCGTTTTTACTGTGAAAAGTCATCATTTTCAAATGACAATTCTGAGCGACTGGGGAATCATTTTACAAAAATCTCAGAGGTTTTTGTTCCTAACATGCCAGAGCACAATAAAATCTCTCTGTTTTCCTACAGGTTTTACAGGTTGAGAGAATCAAATCCATCTTTGAGCCCCAATTTTCGGAGCTCAGAATTTTCCTGTTTGACACATGGTTTTGAAATGAAGGTCTTGGGCAAATGAAAATGAATTTCTATAATCTGAGGGAGGTTTTTGCTAAAAAAAAATGAATAGACAATAAAATATTTTGGTTTATACACAGGTGTCACAGATTTGGAGAACTGAACCCATCTCTGAGCCCCTTTTTCAGCAGTTTGGCCAAATTAACGGCGTTTTACTTTGCAGAGTCATCATTTTCAAATGATGATTTGGAGCGACTAGAGAATCATTCTGCAAAACGCTCAGAGGTTTTTCTTCCTAACACGTCAGAGAAAAAAAACCTCTCTCAGGTTTCCTACAAGTGTCACATATTGGTAGAATCGAATCCATCTCTTAGCCCCATTTTTCAGCAGTTTGGCCAAGTTAAAAAATGATTTTTCCTAGTTTGTTAAAAAACGGTTTTGATCTTCTATCTTTAGGATTTCAATCCAGCTTCTTAGGATCTGGGGGAAGATGTTGTAAAGTCTATAAATATCGGAGCTTGAAAGCAAGAAAGGGTTGGTTTTTGGATTGACTATGTTGCTACTGTAATAGAGACTGTTTTTCGTATATATCTGGGCTTATAAGATTCTTTCATTTGATGTATCAGACCTCTTCTTTCTTATCTTCTTTCTTATCTGTTCACGCTTATGAGTGAATGTTATTCTATGTTTATGATTATATAGTCCATAGGTGACTGTCATCTCACCATCTGATTATTAAGCAAAGGATCATAAGTGGTTATGCTAGTTTCCAGACCCATCATACTTATTGTTTTATATGTGTGATCTGGTTAGGTGATTAATTTCTGTTCTATTTAATACACAAACCTGTCTAGTTGCATCTCTTGAGAGCCTTGTATTGTTGAAATATCCCTAGATAGTCTTGAATATACAGTTCAGTTAGTTAGACATTCGTCTTGATCCAACCCCTCATTCATAATTGAGTGAACTATTACAAGATTAGTTAAGTTACCAGGCATCTTTGAAATACAACCTAGGAGAGTTTCCTGGAGTGATAACAGATCCAAAACTGAAACAACATCCTGAAGTGCTTTTTATGTCTTCAACACTTCCTATCTAATCTGAATCTGTATAACCATGCAATCTGAACTCACTATCTGATACATATATGAGTCCATAATCCAATGTACCCTTTAGTTATCTCATCACATGTTTTACTGCAACCTAGTGAACATGTCTAGGCTCAACCATATACTGACTCAAGATGTTTACAACAAAACATATATCTGGTCATGTATTTGTTAAATACATCAATGAGCCAATGATCTGTCTGTACAATGTAACATTCATTGTCTTTGATGAAGCATCACTTAAGCGCTTCCAGTTTGTCACCTTGGGAGTAGGCATGGCCTTACAATCCATCATCCCAAATCTCTTTAGGATCTCAACAAAATACTTTCCTTGATTTAGGAAAATCTCATCTGGACATTGCCACACCTCAAAACCTAAAAAGTAATGCATCATGCCAAGGTCTTTCATCTCAAATTTTGAAGCAATCTTCTTCTTGCATTCATTGATGGGATAATTATCTTCTCCTGTCAAGAATAGATCATCCACATACAATAATAATAGCATGGGTTCGTCATCTACAACCTTATAATAAAGGTTGGAATCTGCTTTACTCTTGGTAAATCCCAAGATCATCAAGAAACCATCAATTATTCCATACCATGATTTGGGTGCTTGTTTCAACCCATACAATGCCTTCTTCAATCTACACACGTGTCTTCCTGTCATCTCTTTCAAAACCTTTTGGTTGCTCAATGTACACTTCCTCTTCTATCTTACCATTAAGAAAAGTTGTCTTTACGTCCATCTGGTGTAACTTCCATTTCTTCTTAGCTGCCAAAGCAAGGATGGTTCTGATTGAAGTGTATCTAGCCACAGGAGAAAAAGTCTCCTCATAATCAATTCCTTCCTTTTGAGAGAACCCTCAGGATACGGATCTTGCCTTGTATTTTTCTATCACTTTCGTTTGCAAAATGCTTCGTTTTGAAAATCCACTTTGAAGATACTATTGATTTGTCTTTTGGTCTTAGTACCATAACCCAAACATCACTCTTTATGATGGACTGACATTCTTCAACCATGGCATCTAACCATTCCTTCTTCTTTGTTGCTTCTTTAAAGCATGTAGGTTCTTCATCAACGAGGTTGCACATCAAGGCTACATAATTGGATTATATCCTTTGTTTCGTACTTTCTCAATATGTACCTTTTGGAGCACCATACTTTTCTGCATCCTAAATTATTTCTCGTGCCCAAGCTAGTATTCCTTTTTATGAAATCATCTCATGAGGTGGTTCCTCAGGTCTTTGAGTTTCAATTGTATCATGATCCTTTGGTACATGCTCTTCTTCAACATTTCTTACTGGTTTGTTGTTAGTTTTTGTAACTCTATGAGCTTCGTGCTCCTCCTCATTCTCATGATTCTTTCTAGACTTGCTAAAAGTTGCATCCTCATCAAATGTAATGTCTTTGCTGAGTTCAATTTGATGAGATCCTGGGATGTAGATTCGGTAAGCCTTTGATTGCTCATTGTATCCCACAAATATCCCCTTCTTTCTTGAAGGGTCCAACTTTGACCTCTTCTCTTTGGTAATGTGTATGAATACTGAGAAACCAAATATTTTTAGGTGACCGACTTCAAGCTTTTCACCAATAAACATCTCTTATGAATTCTTGTTACCAAGAGCACTGTGAGAGATTTTGTTCTGCACATGGACTGTGGTTCTATCTGCTTTGACCCATAAGTGCATAGGTAGATCTTGATCCTAAATCGTGGCTTTTACTGCTTCCATGATAGATCTATTCTTTCTTTTAGCCACACCATTTTGTTGGGGATTATATGGAATGGTGAGCTCCCTCTTAATCCCAGCTTCTTTACAGAAATATTTCAATTCACTTGATGTGAATTCTCCTCCATTATCTGACCTTAAGATCTCGATCTTCTTTTTAGATAGGTTTTCCACAAGAGCCTTAAAATCATTGAATTTTTGAAATACTTCACCTTTATTCTTTAAGAAATAAATCCAAGTTTTGCGGGAATAATCATCAATAAAAGAAGCATAATAAACATACCTTCTTAGACAAGTAGCTCACACTGGTCCACAAATGCCTGAATGAATAGTATCCAAGATGCTTTTCTCCTTACTGTTACTGCTTGGAAATGGATTATTTGTATTCTTTTCTTGTGCACATCCTTTGCACACTCCTTCATGATCAACCTAGATTTCTAGTAATCCTGTCACCACTTTGCTAACTATTGGTAATGTTGTGTAATGTACATGAGGGAGTCTTCTATGCCACAACTCATAAGGAATCATGGTACTGGCTATTAGGGTTGAATCTACATGTCCTTTCAATTTGTAGAGTCCTCCTTCTTCAATTCCAATCACAACTACATCATCTATTGTCTTCCCTTTTGGCCAGATGAGGACTTCACCATCTACAAAAGAAACTCTGAGACCTTTCTTATCTAAAGCTGAGATAGAAAGGATTCTTTTTCAAACCTAGGACATATAGGACTTCCTTCATCTTCATGGAATTTCTGGAATTCAACTTGTAAGAGGCTTCTCCCATCCCTTTGATCGGATATTGGTAATCATCTCAAAGCTTCACTTTGTGTGGAGAATATTTTTGCACAAGATGTGAGAGAGAGTCTGTGTAACCTGTCATATGTTTGGAGGCTCCACTATCCACGAGCCAAGTGTCACTTCCATGAGAAACCGAACCAGTGAGGGATGAAATTAAGACATATTCTTCACTGGAATCTTCATGTTCTCTAGTCTTCTTTTCATCATCATGTTCATCATCTTCGACTGCATGAGCATGAACTATTTTATTCTTCTTCTTGAATTGTTCAGCTTTGAGAGGACAATTTCTGGCAATATGTCCCATCTTATGACAAGTAAAACATTCAAAGGATGAGAATTCTTTCTTAGCCCTTTTGTTCTTTTGAAATATTTGAGTTCTTCTAGGAGAATGTTCACGATCATTCCTTTTGTTCTTTCCTTTAGTATGAGCTACCAAAGCTTGGTCTTCATTGTCATTTAACTTTTCTTCTCTCACTGTTATTATTTCTTCTTTTTGTACACACTCTTCACATAAGTGTTTGAACTTGATCAATTTATTTCTAGAGCATAAGCCACGAAAAAAAGGTTCCCAATCTCTCAGGAGACCATTCAAGTGGTCATCACAACTTCTGCTTCTTCTATCATATCACCAATAGCTTCCAATTGTTCTTTAATTTGGGATACCCTAGTGAAGTATGATTGCATGGTCTCTAATTTCTAAATCTTCACACCCTTGAGTTGATTTCTCAAAGTCACCTTTTTGTTGGTGTTCTTTCCTTGAAATAGATTAGACAATGCACAAAACATTTCCTTTGGATTCTTCCTTGAAGACACTTAAGGAATCAAGTGATCTTTAATAGAGTCAGCTATGATCCTCTTGGAATTGATCATATCTTTCTTGTGTTTTCCTTTGGCCTCTTCTCCTTCTAGTTCTGCAACTTCCTCTTTTATGAAGCCTTCTAGGTCATGTTCTTCAAGAATGAGCATGACTCTATATTTCCATGCTCCGAAATTCTCAGCTCCCTCAAGCTTCTCATCAAGCTTGGTCTTGTTTGTCATTTTGATAATATGAGAATCTCAAATGGAAATAGAGAGAGATAGTACTTACCAGTAAAACTGCTTCTCCAAAAATTGTTTCTGGCTTGACCTAGGGTTTGACAGAGAAACCCTAATTTTTCAACTTTGAGATATTAAAGAATTGATTGGAGGAATAGATGTGCCTCCCCAAGGCGAGTTGAGTAGTGTAAGCCCTTTTCCAAATCTGTGGGCAGATTCTCCAAAAACTTGATGCCCTATTTCTTCAGGCTGTAGTGATGGGCCCAGAAATGAAAAATTTTAGAATTGAATTCTGCTTCGAAGGAAAGATGCGCCCTAGTGAAGTGAGTTGAATGCACCCTCTTTTTTAGTTGATCTGTGGAGAGAGCTCCCAAAAATATAAACCCTAGTTTCTGCAGTTGCAGCAGCTGCACAATGTTTTCTTTCAGGCCAGCTCTAATTCCATGTTAAGTTTTTAATTGTTTACCATAATAACATTAAAGCAATGGGATCATTAAAAGAAAGACAAGCACAACAACACAGAGAACACAAGATTTTTCTCGAGGAAACCACAAGGGAAAAAACCCTACAAAACTTCCTCAATATAGAAATCACCATGATAATGTAAAACCCCACGACAACTTCTTTATTCACCAGCGAGCTTCTATCTCTCTCTTATGCGAAGTTGCTTGAGTGAATGAGTGAGTGAGAGTAATGCCAAATGATGAATTCAACTCCTCTATTTATATTCTTCAGTCGGGTGACTTTTTACCCTAACTGGCTGACTTCTCCTAACTGACTGGTTTACTCCACTTAGGGAGACTCAAAAAATTATTTAATATATTTCTTAAGGGTACTATTGACCCGACTTACAAAGCATGGTTTACATTAACTCTTTCAATGACACTTACATGACCAATTACATTGATGACATCTCCCAAAGGAGGAATAATAATATAATAAACAAATACAATTAGAATATCTTTCACAGATACATTTCTTTAACATTACCCTGGCCAAAGGATGGGTGGGCACTATTTTTAGTTCGTCGGAGGATGTACATGTCGTCTTGGGAGGTATTTGGATGTGGGGTTGAGTACCATTCAAGCTGAAATGTTGGACCCCCTTTTTTGATGCCCAAAAGGAGAAAGTCTACAAGCAACTGCTACAGGTCAAACTACTAGGGTTGCTAGTTGAATTTTGTTCTTCGGACATCTTCAGGCATATTGGTGAGTCTTTGGGTGATTATATCACTATGACCTTAATTACTTGGAAACATGTGTTATGGTTGCGGGACACATCCTGGTAGATTTGGATTTGAGAGATGGGATACATGTTGAAATGACCATCTCAGTAGGGCATTGTACCCATTTACAAGTCATATGTTACTCGAGGGTACCTTTCCATTGTAATCATTTTCATGATCAAGTGCAGTTGGCATGGGAGTGCCCTTTGTCTTTCAATATATTTGTTTAAAATATAATCAGAAGGAGTGTTCAGGTGGATCATTGATGTAGAAGTGTCCCTTAATTGTTAAGGATTCTCCTCCAGTAGCTCTAAAGGTGGGGTCCCATCGTAAGGTATTCCAAACCTCACCTTGTATGGCAGAAGAGTCCTCAGTTGATGAATCCATCCAGAATAAAGGGAAGTTTTGATGGGGTGTCGGGTCGACCGCAGCCATCTCAACCCTCACCCTTCTAGGATCTAGGGTGATTCACTAGAATCAATCCCTTACTTGGCCAAAAACCAGCCTAGTCCTTCTGCCACATAGGCCTGACCTTCAGCACAGGATTTCCGCAACCTTCCTTGCAGGATTACCCTCTTTCTACAGCTACAACGTCTTTCCAAAATTTCCTGCTCCAAAACAATCTTTCCGAAACTTTTCAGGTTTCGGGTTTCGAGTTTAAGGCGCATTCTTTGTGTCCTTCGAAAAATATTTCCGCAACACTCCTCCAAAATCTCTCCTCCGAAATGCCTTTTCCACACCTTGCGGATTTCAAGTTTCGGGGTGTCCACTTTTTCTTCAAAAAATATTTCTAAAAAATCTCCCTGAAATGTTGCTTCCGCAACATGTCGCCACTATTCGCCGTGCTTCTTCCCCTTCGCGGGCGATGTCTCCACCATTGATCTTTGCGGGATTGATCTCAGCCGTTGATCTTTGATAAAGGAGGGATCCTTCACTTCGACTTGGTAGGAATGATAAATTCCGCGCAACTTCACTTCAGGTGATCTTTCCCCATCGTCGAGCTTCTGTTCGACTTCGATCTAAGCCATTTGACGCTACTAAACCAACTCTACTTGGTTTCTTCAAGAAATCTCAGACTATTGATCATGGACTGATCAATGTCGCTTCGATCCTCGTCTACATACATGGAAAATCAAATACAAATAAGAATCCTACTTAAAGATTCGAATGGCTATTGGTCTGCAAACATATTAGGGTTCTTCACAACACACAAAAATCAATTGAACGCAACACAGAGGTTCTTTCACACAGAAATGATCAAGTCAATCACGCACACAGCTCGACCTGACAGAAAATCAAAGCATTCTTGATTCAAATACACATAATTATGTCTTCAATACACAGTTCTTCTACATTCATCTACTTAAAGCATGAAATTGCATTCTCTACAGAATGACTCTAACCCACAATCAACCAATCAACCAGGTAACTCTTCAACAAGATCCAACCCCTAGCTCATTCTACTCTCTGCCCTGCTTATGCATTTGGTTCCCTAACAGAACTCTAACCACTCAAACAAACCTAACAGCTTACAGCCTCAACAATGACAGGTCTGCATCAACACACAACCGACTTCCCTAGCTGGCTTGATCTCAACACAGGGAGTATCAACTTGCCACTAGTCCTAACATAACAAAAATTGACAACGCAACAATTTGTTAATGCATGCGTGAATCATAAAGATAACAGAAACAACGAATCCCAATAGATCAGGCTGTCCACATCAGAACTGTTCGACCTCAGCTTGTCACAACATGTGACCATGTAATCACATTGCTGACTCAACATGGATGCTCCTGCATCATAATCCCAAGGTTAAAATAACTGAACCCCTATTCAATAAACCATCGATTGAGAAACCCTTGGTTTCCATCTCCTTAGCATCCATCCATGTAGAATCCTCTACAGGATGTCCCTTCCACTTGATCAGGTACTCCAGGTAGTCCCCCTGTCTGGTACTTCTTGTAACTCTAGTCTCCAAGATATGCTCAGCTTCTGAAGGCTGGGCCATGGGCATATGTTTCAACCACTGTAGATCTTCCTCCCTTAGCACTTGCCCTGTATCATCTGTCACATAGGCATATAAGTATGCAACATTAAAAATAGATGATATGCCAATTCTTGTTAGCATTTCCAATTCATAGGCATTTGTTGAAAATTTCCTGAGTATCCTGCATGGTCCTAGCTTTTTTATCTTTAACTTGTTATACTCTCTTTTTGGAAATATCTCTTTCCTTAGATGTGCTAAGACTAAGTCTCCCACTTCATAGTTCTTTTCCCTTCTTTTGACATCTGCTCTGGCCTTCATTAGAGAGATTTTGAGGTCAAAAAAGGGCCTCCTAAGAGATGTACTACAAAAATATGTGATATATTAAAATATTATGAATTGAGGGTTTTATGGGGTAGGTATATATGACAAGTCACCTCTCACACTATTTTCTATGCACAATATAAATAACCATGGTTGAGTTACTTTTCAAAATTCACTAGAAATAAAATTAATAAAATAAGTCTACATTGATGTGACTAAGATTCATTGTAAATTCCCAAAAATGTATTGTCCTTTAACATTTATTTGTCTTGAACTTGCAAATGAAATTAAATAATAAAAAACATTTTTAAGAGCTTTTTTAAAAATTTTATGTTGACTTTTTATATTTAGTACTTTTCTCATGAATTTAATAATGTAATTTAATTGAGAATTTATTTACATGTAAAATGTCAATAATATTATTATAATCCACATTGCATTATTATTATTATTATTTATTAAATCTATTATTATTCTTTATTAGTTTGACATTATGTTATTAAATATAATGGAGTGAATATATAATTTAAAATTAAAAACATAAAAATGATAATATATTATTTTATAAAAAAAATGTGAAAGGAATTTCTTTATGAATTAAGAGTACTTCACTTGAAAATGACAATAATATTATTTTATGTGAAAGTGTGAAAAGACATTCATTATGAGTACTTTACTTGAAAATGACAATAATATTATTTTATGAAAAGACTATCATTATGAGTACTTTACTTTATGACTTAAAAGTACTTACACCACTACCTTGGTTAACTATGTGTTTTCATCCACCATAGAAAATTTGACAAATAAGCATTCTTAACTCATGCAATGCCACCTCACCAAGGGGGATGATGTCATCTACTAGAATGTGATTGGTTGTATTTTATAGTACATTTTCTTTGTTTTGAGGCCCTTTTTTGACCTCAAAATTTCTCTAATGGTACCCACTGTTACTTTGCTGCAATCTTGCTTTCACTTGCTCTTGTAGTTCACTGATCCTTGCTGCAAAATATTCTCTGTCTACACTCCTTTTCTCCAATTGACCTGAATCACAAAGTCCACATACTCCTCTTGGATGCATTCGATACAAAATTTGAAATAGAATCATCCCTGTACTTCTGTTTGGTGAATCATTGTATGCAAACTCAGCTTGGCTTAATACCTTATCCCATTGCTTGGGAATTTCTCCAATCAGACTTCTCAACATGTTACCTAGACTCCTGTTCACTACCTCTGTTTGGCCATCAATTTGTGGATGATATGCTAAACTGAAACTCAGCTTAGTACCCAACTTTTTCCACAAGGTTCTCCAGAAATGACCTGTGAACTTCACATCCTTGTCAGACACAATACTCTTAGGCAAACCATGTAGCTTCACAACTTCATCAAAAAACAAGTTAGCAATGTGTGTGGCATCACTAGTCTTATAACATGGAACAAAATGTGCCATCTTAGTGAATCTATCCACCACCACAAAAATAGAATCATATCCCTTTTGAGTTTTTGGAAAAACCAAAACAAAATCCATACTCACAGAATCCCAAGGCCTAGTTGGAATAGAAAATGGTGTGTATAATCCCATGTTCTGGCTTATTTTTTTGGCATGCTGACATACCCTACATCTGCTCACAAACTTCTCAACTTCAGATCTCATCTTTGGCCAAAAGTAAAAATAACTCAACTGACCAAAAGTTTTATCACTTCCAAAGTGTCCTTCCATTCCTCCATTGTGCTTTTCCTGTATCAAGTTCTCTCTCATGGAACATCTGGGAATACAAAGTTTACTGTTCGTAAAGATAAAACCATCTTGTAACATATACTCTATCCATGATTCTCTGTCTACTTCTATGGGATTTCTACAAGCTCTATATGCATTCTGAAAATCAATATCAGTCTCATACAATTCGCTTAAATGCTCCAAACCCTAAGACTTGGATCTGATTCTCTTGTACCATAAACTGCCTTCTGCTCAAAGCATCAGCTACTCGATTTGACTTTCCAGTTATGTGCTTTATCACGAAGGTAAAGTTTTGCATGAACTCAACCCACTTGACATGTTTCTGGTTCAACTTAGGTTGCTTCATGATATACTGCAATGCATGGTTATCAGAAAACAAAACAAACTCACAAGGCATTAGATAATGTCTCCAATGTTTCAATGCTTGCACAATAGCATAAAATTCCTTATCATAAGAAGAATACTTCTGTTTTTCCTCATTCATCTTTTCACTGAAATATGCTACAGGTTTGTCCTCCTGACTGAGTACAGCTCCAATTACTACTCCACTGGCATCATACTTTACTTGGAAAGGGTGTTTGAAATCTGGTAATTTCAGTACTGGTTGTCCAGTAATCTTCTTCTTCAAGAACTGAAAGCTCCTTTTAGCCTCTGTGGTCCATTAGAATGGTTGTTGATCCTTCCTGATCATTTCAATGATAGGTGCACAAATACCACTGAAATCCTTTATAAATTTCCTATAAAAAGTTGTCAATCCATGGAAACTCCTTACCTCAAAAATACTCTATGGTGAAGGCCAATCAATGATTGCCTGCACTTTCTCTGGATCCATCTTCAATCCATCTCTTGAGATAACAAAACCCAAATATACAAGTTTTGACTTCAGGAATGTACACTTCTTCACATTCACTAGCAACTTCTTGTGTTGCAGCCTCTCCAAAACATATCTCATATGCTTCAAATGCTCTTTGTCTGTCTGACTGAAAATTAGAATATCATCAAGGTAAAATATCACAAACTTACCTATGAAATCTCTCAAGACTTCATTCATCAATATCATGAATGTGCTTGGTGCGTTAGAAAATCCAAATGGCATAACCAACCACTCATACAACCCCTCATTTGTCTTGAAGGCTGTCTTCCACTCATCTCCTTCTCGAATTCTAATCTGATGATATCCACTCTTCAATACTAGTTTTGAAAAGAATGTTGCCCCACTAAGGCAATCCATCATGTCATCCATCCTTGGTAATGGAAATCTGTATCTGATGGTAATCTTGTTAATTACTCTAGAGTTAGTACACATCCTCCATTCACCATCTTTCTTTGGTGTCAGTACTATTGGTACTACACATGGACTCAGACTCTTCTGAACCAATCCCTTGTCTACCAATCCTTGTACTTGTCTCTTGACTTTTTCATTCTCTTGGGGTGTCAGTCTATAGGCTGCCTTGTTTGGTAAACTCGCTCTAGGAATAAAATCAATATGGTGACTTATATCCCTCTTCGGTGGTAATTCATTGGGAAAATCATCTACCACAATATCATTGAACTCCCCCAACATCTCCTGAATCTCCTCAAGTAGATCTGTAATATTAGTCTTCATCACTACCACTCTGGGCTTACATACTACAACATAACTCAGTTCTTCCTCATCAATATGTTGCAAATACTCTTTTCCAGTCAACATCAACACTTTAAATGTCTGCTGCTCTGTTGAACTCTCCCCTTGTAAAGGATGAAGAATATGTTTTACCCCATCTTGGATAAAACTATGACAGTTACTCCTACCATCATGTACTACTTTTTTATCAATATGTTTGCCAGGGTATTCCTAGAAGAATATGGCAAACATCCATGGGCATAATATCACATATAATTTTATCTTTATATGTGCCTATTTTAAATTCAACTTCACATTGTTCACTTACCAGAATTTGATGTCCTTTATGCAACCACGATACTTTGTATGGCACAGGATGCTTGGTCCTTTTCAGATTCAGTTTCTCCACCATCTCTGTAGAAACAAGGTTGTCAGTGCTCCCACTGTCAATCACCATCTTACAACAATTCCCTTTTGATTTACACATGGTTCTGAATAAAGCCTTCCTTTGGACAGGTTCCACTTCCTCTTTTTCAGGTTTCATTAAGGTCTTGTTCATCACTAGAGATTCCCCTTTCTCTGGCATAATCTCATCCACTGTTGTCTGTTCCTGCTGCTGCTCATTCTGAGCTACATAGGCTCCCCTATGTCCTATGTCTTCCTTCTCTGGACATTCAAAAAATCTGTGTCCCAACTTGTTACACCTGTAACATCTGTAGATAGCTTCTCTGCCTCTTCCTCTATCTCTACCTCTATGGTAAGGTCCTCTTTCTATGGAAGTACTTCCTCTATCTTGGTTCTCATGATGGTGTGAATTGCTAGGTCCTCCTCTCTAGGTTGCAAACCTTCCTCTTCCAGCTGTTTTCCCCCTCCCTTGGTTTGAACCTCTATTTCTCTGGAAGCTCTGTTTCCTTAACAACTTCTCTTCTACTCTCAAGGAACATTGGTATGCCTCATCCATTGTTCTAGGCGATATCATACTGATCTCATCCTAAATTTCCATCCTAAGACCATTGACATATCTAGTAGTCTTCTCTGCTGATTCTTCTACATAGCCTGCCCTTAGGTTTACTCTGTAAAACTCTTCTATATATTCTCTTACAGTTAATAATCTTTGCCTAAGGTTCTGCATCTATCTATACAATGTCAATTGCTAATCCTTTGGTAAGAATTTTGCTCTCAGCTTCACTACCACTCGATCCCAGTTCTTTATGACTGGTTTGTTCTTTCTTTTTATTTCAACTTGCACACTATCCCACCAAAAAGATGCATGTTCTTTCAATCAGGTCACTGCAAATCTAACTTTCTTGTTCTCCTCAACTTCATCATACTCGAAGTATTTATCCAGATCATCAATCCAATCAATGAGGTGTTCTGCAGTAAGACTTCCCTCATAGGTAGGAAACTCAGGTTTCGGCCTTGAAGTTGCTCGAAGAATTGTCCGAAAGTATCTCAACTTCGACGTCTCTCGCATAGGTGCGGCTTCATCTTCTTGTTCATCTGCTTCAGGATCAATTATATCACCAGCTTTTGGATCTCTATGTTGACCCATCTCCATAGCTTCCATACGTGATCGCATTAATCTCATTTCCTCCAGGACTTCGGCATTCGTCGCCAATCTTCCTCTGCCACGCATTCTCACGCCTCTTATGTGTGCAGCCATGTCTCTGCTGTGCCACACAACAATCTAGTTCTACTTCTCGCTCTGATACCAATATGATGGGGTGTCGGGTCAACCGCAGCCAACTCAACCCTCACCCTTCTAGGATCTAGGGTGATTTGCTAAAATCAATCCCTGAATTGGCCAAAAACCATCCTAGTCCTTCTGCCATGTAGGCCTGACCTTCAGCACAAGATTTCCGCAACCTTCCTTGCGGGATTACCCTCTTTCCGCAACTACAACGTCTTTCCGAAATTTCCTGTTCTGAAACAGTCTTTCCGAAACTTTTCGGGTTTCGAGGTTCAGGCGCGTTCCTTGTGTCCTTCGAAAAATATTTCCACCACACTCCTCCGAAATCTCTCCTCCAAAATGCCTTTTCCGCACCTTGCGGATTTCGGGTTTCGGGGTGTCCACTTTTTCGTCGAAAAATATTTCTGAAAACTCTCCTCGAAATGTTGCTTCCGCAACACGTCACCACTATTCGCCGTGCTTCTTCCCCTTTGCGGGCGATGTCTCCACCGTTGATCTTTGCGGGATTGATCTCAGCCGTTGATCTCTGATCAAGGCGGGATCCTTCACTTCGACTTGGCGGGATTGATAAATTTCGCGCAACTTCACTTTGGGTGATCTTTCCCCGTCGTCGATCTTCTGTTCGGCTTCGATCTAAGCCGTTCGACATTGCTAAACGAACTCTACTTAGTTTCTTCAAGAAATCTAGGCCGATTGATCATGGACTGATCAATGCCGCTTCGATCCTCGTCTACATACATGGAAAATCAAATACAAACAAGAATCCTACTTAAAGATTCGAATGGCTATTGGTCTACAAACATATTAAGGTTCTTCACAACACACATAAATCAATTGAACGCAATGCAGAGGTTCTTTCACATAGAGATCAAGTCAATCACGCACACAGCTCGACCTGACAGAAACTCAAATCATTCTTGATTCAAATACATAGAATTATGTCTTCAATACACAGTTCTTCTACATTCATCTACTAAAAGCATGAAAATTGCATTCTCTACAGAATGACTCTAACCCACAATCGACCAATCAACCAGGTAACTCTTCAACAAGAGCCAACCCCTAGCTCATTCTACTCTGCCTTACTTATGCATTCGGTTCCCTAACAGAACTCGAACCACTCAAACAAACCTAACAGCTTACAGACTCAACAATGACGGGTCTGCATCAACACACAGCCGACTTCCCTAGCTGTCTTGATCTCCACGTAGGGAGTATCAACTCGCCACTAGTCCTAACATACCAAAAATTGACAACGCAACAATTTGTTAATGCATGCGTGAATAAAAAAGATAATAGAAACAACGGATCCCAACAGCTCAGGCTGTCCACATCAGAACTGTTTGACCTCAGCTTGTCACAACATGTGACCACGTAATCACATTGCTGACTCAGCATGGATGCCCTTGCATCAAGTTTCAAGAAGACTTGGCATCTCTTCATGTTAAATGTCTTTCTAAGGATTTAGTTCAAGATCCGTTGGGCATGGAGGCTGTGATGGTTACAACACCAAACAAAAAGGACCAAGGTGATGATGGTCTTTGTGCCACAGTTGAGCTCCCCTTATTTTCTCTAGGTAAGAAGAAGTACCCATTTCCTGAGCTTTTTTAAAAAGGTTTAGCAGAACTGTTATTACCAGGGTATTTGCTAGGAATGGTGTCTTCCTTAGATTTGAATCTTGAAGGTTTATAGGGGGAGGTGGGTGCAGTCCTAAACCAAATGCTTTTATCCCCATTAGGGAGGAGATGGGATCCTTCTACCCTTAGCAAAGGTGGATCCACCTCTATTTTGTTTGATCTTGCGAGGAAGGGCTCTTCACTTGTTCTTTTTAGAGAACATGCCTCTTTGGGAAAATCTTTTATTTGTCGACATAGTCTAATTTACCATCTTTGTCAGAGGTGGGAGAACTCCTAGACGATCCTTTTACTTTTGGAAAGGGTGAGTATATTGACAATGTTGAATCTCGATCTAGAACCTTTTACCTAGGGTTTGAACTGTTGCTTGTAGATTGGATTAACCCCTCATCAGTTTCGAAGCTTACTCACTTATCTCCACATGCTGATTATGACCTTGTAAACAAAGGTTTTCTTATGCCTATTGGGGAACACTGTCTAGATGAGCCCTGTTTTATTTATAAGGAGGAATCTATTGTGGACCCGCTATAGAGAGATTTCTAGATCACAATCATTCTCCTGTCAAGGGCCATCTATCCTCTCTTCCTTGTCGTTTTCTCGGTGACTCAATACTTCATTTAGGTCCTAGGCCTAAAGGTGGGGTCTTGAGGATCTTTTCCATGTAGGGGGGTACTGGATATCATTTTAGGCCTCATAGACTTATCAATCCCTCGGCTGTGTCTTGTGTTGGTGGCGGTATTTATCAGGCCTCTAATAACGTTTCCTCTAAATTAAGAGGGCGGAGGTCCATGTTAGCATCAACTTAGGATCAAGTTGTTTGAGATACTGGGGCGGGGAGACAGAAAACCTTGAAAGGGACTCTTAGAGCAAGAAATCTCGTTATTGTCTCCAGGTGATTGTGTTGTCTTTTAACTATAGAGGGTTGGGGATTCCCTCAAAGAAATTAGCCCTAGAAATATTGATGGGATCACATAAACGAGATGTTTTATTTTTACAAGAGACTATTGCTTATGGTAATGCTATTATGGATGATTTAAAATTTCTTCTTCTTGGGTGGGATTTTGTCTGTTTGGATGCAATGGGAAGATTTGGTGGTCTCATTACAAGATGGGAAAATATGTCTTTTCTTTGTACTAACATCCAGGCTGTGGTCACGGGTTTAGGTACTACTTTATTCTCGAGGGAGATAGGACACTCCTTTACTTTTATCAATTTGCATGGTCCTTATCAACATTGAGTAGCTTATTGGGAGAAGATTTTTCACTCTGGCCTTCTGACAAAGGATAGGGTGATCCTCGAAGGGGATTTGAACTTTAACATTGGGGATGTTGATGTCTGGGGTTGCAATGCTCATAGAGAGCCTCTCTTTGATTTATTTGTTATGATATTTGAATAAAATTATCTGTATGACATAATCCTTACTAGGATGTAGCCCACATGGAGGAATATGAGGTCAGGGCAGGTCCATTTCTATGGAAACTCTCATTGACTGGATTCCTAGACAAAGAAAACTAATTCAAAATGTTTCAAATCATTGGAAGGCTCTCTCCAAATCCCTCCCTGTGATAGGTAACTTTCTTTCCTAGAAGGTGGGAAATGGGAAATCGGTTCATGTGGGGGTGGATGCGATTGCAGTACTTACATCACAGGTGAGATTCCCTAGAGACCTCATAGTTCATATTTAAAAAATTGGGAACGTGACCTTGGATAGGATTATGGACCTGGAGAGTTCGAATCTATGGCATTAAGGGTGGATATTTGTCTAGGATTTGGGTCTCTCCAACAATTGGGTTCACTACAAGGAGGAGTACACTAAATCTCTCTCTAAAATCCATATTTGCATAAAAAATGAGCCTAATGCTCTAGCATGGATGTATAACTCGATAGGGGGACAATATATTGCAAAACTTGGATTTGAATCTATATTCCAGTCAGAAGGTTCTCCTACTCAATGGTGGTGGCAGAAAATTTGGAAAATCATTGTTTCGCCCAAGTGTATTGTACTACTATGGCTCATTCTTTCCAACCAGGTTCTCACTTGGGATCGAATACAACATTTGAACTGGGAAGGTCTTGGAATTTGTGTCCTCTACAGCCAACCCAAAAAGTCTTTATACCACTTATTCAAATAATGTAGCACCTCCAAGGCGATTTGGATGGAATTGGAATCCTTTTTTATTTAAAATATCTATGGCGTAAAAACTCCATCGAATCCTGCTTTCAAAAAAAAATTAGTCCAAAGAATTAAAGGAATTTCGGCCTCTGGCATTTCTAGTCACTTGGGGAATTTGGATTATGAGAAACAAAGAAATATTTGTTGAGAAACGATCTCAAATTGATGTTACTATTGGTAAAATTTAAGGGCTCTTTGATTATTACAGAAAGTTGAATAAAAAGGATGGGTCGCGTCAACCTCGGATCTACTCTCTTCCAGATTCCTTTCCCTGGGCTTGTTTTGACAAGACATCTTAAGAAAATAGATCCAAGTGTGGTTTTTGTTATGTTTTACATTTGTCTCATGTTCACTACTTTCAAAGTGTTGGCTCTATTGGTTCAAGATCAAATAACCAGGCGAAGATACATGCCTTGTATTTCCTTCTCAAGTTTGTAAAGGAGCAAAATATTCAAAATATCAAAATTATAGGAGATTCTGTGTTTGTAATCAATAGTATGAACAACTTGATTAATGCCCAAAAGATGTTGCTTGGTAATCTTATTGAATATCTAAAAGCAATTTCAAGCACTTTCCAATCTATCAACTTTGAACATTACTACTCGCTGTTTAATCAGGTAGTAGATTTTCTCTCTAAAAAAGGTTTAGTCATGAATTCAAGTTCTTGGACAATTGAAGAATTCAAAGGAGTCATATTTGCTTCATTGATTGGACAAATTTAACGAGACTCGACCTCTTTTCTGCCTCATGGGTGATATGGATGCCCATTATCAACTTTTAGTTTTGATTTAGATATTATTCTCTATAATATATCTCAGTAGACTTCTTTACTTTTGTGTGTTGATCTCTTTTGAGACCTCCATGAAGAATATATTTCTCTCTTCTAATGAATAGAAAATACATTTTTTTTCTTGGAAAAAAAATGAGGTCAGGGCAAGAAAGTATTGGAAAAAGGCTTGACATAATTTTAATTAATGAAGGAACTCTACAGGTGGCTTCCAGTATAAAGCAGTGGGTTGGTATGGGAGGTGAATCAGATCACTTCCCAATACTGTTGAAGGTGGCTATGGGATAGGAAAATCCCCCTAGTCTTTTTAAGTTCAACCCAATTTGGCTTAAGGACAAGGGGTAAAAGAAAACGATGAAGGGTCTGTGGGTCCCATACGATGAAAACATAAGAGAATACACAACAATTCAATTTCTACATAACCTTAAGAACATAAATGATTAATCAATTATGTGGGAAACAAAGAGAAGATATGGTACATTGTAAGTTGATTTATGCAACATTGAGAATACACTGGAATCCTGTTGTGCAAATAATCTAGAAGGTTTCAGGTCCTTGGACCATAAGAGGGAGATAGTGGATCTTGAATCCAAAATAGGGAATATTCGGGAAGAAAATGAGGCTATCTGGAGATTAAAAGGCAGGGATATTTGGTTGAAAAGAAGTGATGAGAACATCAATTTTTTTCATAATTACATCAAGCATAGGAAGAATGTAAACTCTCTTTGGCAGCTAGAGGATGAGGAACGGGCCCAAGTGACAGGTTTTAGAAACCTTGCAGAGGTTGGAGTAAACCATTTTAGCAGGCTCTATCAAGAAGATGAAAGAGCTTTAGTTGCACATATGATGGGAGTAGTATTATTTTTTCCATCTTTTGTTAGTGAGGAACATAACTCAGATATTGTGGAGGAGGTAACACTTGAGGAGATAAAGGAGGTTTTCCATTCATTGTAGAAGGACAAAAGCCTTGGACCTGATGGATGGCATGTGCAGTTTTTCTTTGCTTTTATGGATATTTTTTATTATGATGTTCTCCAAGTAAATAAAGAATCTAGGGTGAACGGTGACGGGCTCTAAAAATTATGCTTTTTCATAACTCTATTTCATAGCTCATTTACCGACAATTTAGTACATCTATCTTTAAAACGATTATCTTTTACTTATTTTATTGGCTACAACTAAAAAACATAAAATATGTCTAACTCATTACTTTTGATGCATTAAATAAGATTTTGACGATGATCAACTAATCCTTGAGCTGAGCAATCCATAATCTGAGCAATCCATAATGAATCTGGTGAAATCGTTGGAAACCCACTTTCCAAATACGATCATTTACCCCCAACTGTGAACAATTTTTGGAATTTCTTAACATATATGGAGAAAAATGTGCTCGAACAGACGTAATTTTCCCAGAATTAGTGTTACTACCGATTTTATAAAATTAATAATTTGTTGAACGATCCATAGATTTGAGCATTTGATTCAATATTCTCCTCAAGAGATTGGAATGTATAAATGAAGGTCTGAAGTAAGAGATCGGGGGAATATATCAGACCGAACATACTACACATACTCTTTAGCTAATGAAAAATCAAGTTTCTGGAAACGAGATTTTGTACATAATTTTTTGTATTAGTGGTGTGAATCCATGGGAGGGACTGCCTGTGGATCGTATGTTTATCTCTCCTTCTTGATTTTATTTTCCAAGTATATACATGTACATGCTCTGTGTGTTTGTTTGCATACTCTATTAGTGAACCCGATTTCCAATTGTGATGTTTGATGCTCAATAGAAGAACACCTTAGTTTGCATACATATTTCTATTTTGACAAATTTCTGTAGTTAACACTTCTCTTGTGAATTTTATTTGTGATTGCGGTTTGACGTTGTAGACTCAGAGTTAGATAAGTTTTCTTTTTTGTTGTGTAATTGCAATTTGAATCAAACACGATGGATGTTGCTATGCCTCAAATTTGATTTCAAGCAATACATTTCTCAGTATATGAAATTCCACTGTTCAATTTTATGCCACGATTACTCTCTTCCTGAAGATTTGTATTGCAACTACGCACAATAATGCTCATCCATCATCATACTGAGTCCGATCATCGAGCTTTCTTCACTTCCGTCATTCTACGCAATTAAATATGAAGATACCATTTTGGTTCATCGGCCTTTTCCTTGTGGAACGAATGCTCATTTATATTAATGTAGAGTTAAATTGTAAATATAAACGTTCATTTGCAATCATAACTTGTTTTAGCATTCATAAAGTTAAATTATTAAATTTCATTTGGTTTTCTAATTAGCATTTGTTTGGGTAGTTTTCTTAATTTATTAAATTTTGTAATTAGAATTTGTTTTGTCATTTATAAAGTTAAATTATTAAATTTGATTTGTTAAAAACATAGTTCATTTAGTAGAATTCATTAGCCCCATAAACTAGATTTTAGGTTTGTTTTAAGTTTGAGGTAGGATTTGATTTTTTAGCACTAAAATAGACTCTTGGTGTGAATATTATTGGATTAGGTTAGTTTGTTATTATTAAATAATTTTAATAGTTTGGAGTTTTTGTAGCCTAAATCACCGATGGATAGATTTAAGGCCTAACTCATATGATATGGCCTCCTCATAGTAGGTTTCTTCCCTAAGTGTTGAGTTATCATTTATTCGCTTTTGCTTTCATTTTTATTGTGTGTGTGTTTGCCAACATTAGATTAGGTTATATTAGACCTCAATCTTGCACATACAATGCCAAAACCTCAAATCTTACGAGCCTTGGTTGACAATTTAATGTTGAATTATTAATAGCATATATTTACCCGACATTTTTGGCACCGTTTCCGGGGAGGTGCTAAGGGATTGGAGTTTAGGAAGGTAGGTAGGTTGCCTTTAAATTACACAACTTGGGGGAGGAGAAACGATAATACGCAAAGACGATATCACCATGGGGTTTCCGTGGTGTAATAGCCCGACGCATCCACTTTTGTGGGTCTCTACAAAGCCTTGTTGTTCCTTTCATGCAAGTGTGCCTTTATTTATGCAAGTTTGAGTTTCTTTACTTCCCTGCAATTTAATTTTGTGCAAGCATGTTTTCTTTCTCGCAAGTTTGTTTCATTTTTTAAGAGATAACTCTGTGACAGCGAGGTCTAATGTAGCAAGAGGAGTTTAAGTTTGCTTTGAGTAGTGTGCTTTAGTTTTGTAGTTAATCTCTTTTTCATTTTTCATTTCAATAGGATTTTTTAATTTCAATTATTATTTCGTTGGTTGCTGTAAGAACCCCAGACACTAATCCATGTGTGCAGGATTTATCAACCGACATGATGAATTAAAAAATGACCATTAGTTTGAGGGAACTTTATCAAATCCTAGCAGCAGCTGGAATTTCTTCTTTTCAGGAGGAATATATTTTGGTAGCGACCAAAAGTTTATCAACATCTCTGGAAAGACTAGAAGAATCAAGGTCCTATGAGCTAGAAAAAGTCTTTCCTTGTCAAACTGCAGATGACACTGAAAAATAAAGGACCACATCCGATGGAGAGGAACCATGCAACCCTGAGAATGAAGAGTTCCCCACATGCACCTCAACAAATTCTTCATGCATTACAAAAATCAATCATTCATAGAGGAGGACCTGTATAAAGATTACATTGAAACTTGGTTCCAAAAGGTAACTGGGTCATGATGCTATTCTCTCATTCAATGCTTCTTGCCACCAAATGAAACAAGTCGGTTGATTCTGCATACCCAGGTAATTATTCAAGTAACTTTTTCCCATATAAATATGGGTATATTTCTAATCTTGCTTCACACTTGGTTACATTGGAAAAGTTCATATACTTGAATAAAAATGTTTTATTTCTTCTGAGGTAGAATAGGAACATATGTACATAAATAAAAAGTTGCATGTGATTAGTTAGCTTTTCATGCAACTTCACTTTTTCTTTTCTTTTTGAATTAAAGAAATGAGAAAATAATTATTAAATGATTTTAAATCAAAACAACTTGATACTTTATTTCTCTTATTACATACATAATTCAACTTACTCTTTATAACAATTGCTCAAGACCAACTTTAAAACATCATGGGGATTTACCATAGCTTTAGGGTCTATCTAATACCTATAGGTCACTTGTACATTCTAACTTCATTAGCAGAGTTTGTTATCCTAGCATCCTTATCAAATAGTAGCATGCGAGTGAATGGAACTTCTAGTTTGTGAGGGAACACTACTATAATTCTATATGAAGAAGATGAACTTAAGGACTAGAGAAACCTTTCAGTCATTCTCTTATGGCCTCATCCACTCCACATTAAGTAATATTGACCATGATATGTATTTGGACTAATCTAAATGCATAAGTCTATTTTTCATGCGAACAACCTTTTATGGGCAATTCCTAGAATGTCCTCCAACCCATATACCATCCCATTCCGTAAAAATGTTTTCAGAGATGCCTCCTCATCTCATTTCAAAAGCAATATTACATATATACAAATATTATGGGTGGTGGTAAAGGCTAGTCTTTGTTGTAAAATGGGTGTAAGAGGTTAACCCGCTGTGATACTGAACATGTCTGCTGACAGCGGGTACCAATCTGTGGTATGACTAGGAAAACCCATCGGGGTACCAAACATGCTCGCTGGAAATGGGGCATTATGCTTGGGAAGGATATTTCTTAGATATCAAAGTTAGCCCATCGAAGTACTGAACAGGCTTGCTGGAAATGAGTTCTGACTTTGATGTATTTTGCTATGTCTCATCTATATTTGTTTGTATGAACGATATACTTGTGTAATCCTTAAGAAGAAGCATGCATGGTTGAACAAAAGGGCTAAATTAAACCTCATCTAATTTCCATTTGAGAATGACTCTAAGTTGATCTTAAGACCTTGTCATCCAATTCATACTATATCTAGGATGTCGCAGTCCTAAAAGTGGGACCCATAATTGTAGGAGTCTAATAAACTCAAAAGTGAACTTTATCAATATTACTTGAATGACATTAAATCTTTGAAAAGCAAAGAAGGGATGATTGGTTTCCTATAGGCTTTACACACTATCTATACCCTTATGTTTCCTATTTTAGGACACGAGGAAAATCCCCTATTATAACCTATATGGTCTTCACAAGCATAAACTGTTGATAATTGATTGAATTGTGTGTATTTGGGAATCCAAATCAGTATGGCATTGTTTTGATCCTATCACAATATGACATTAATATTTCTTTTTCTAAAAAGTTCTAGTTGCTTTTATCATAAATCATGTTGGCCTACTTTCCTGGAAAACTACTGTTAACAATACTTCGGTGTCGAAATGAACAGATGTCAAAATTCAATTTATTGATGGCCTGAGGACGTGCCATATATTCGGTCTAGGGGGATGATGGGCTCTAAAAATTATGCTTTTTCAAAACTCTATTTCATAGCTCATTCACCCTCAATTTAGTACATCTATCTTTAAAACGATTATATTTTACATTATTTTATTGGCTTCAACTAATAAACGTAAAATATGTCTAACTCGTTACTTTTGATGTATTAAATACGATTTTGACGATGATTAACTAATCCCCGAGCTAGCAATTCCTATGCTTTGAAATATCATCCAATCTTGCATGAATGCTAGAATTTATGTTTGGCTTTCTATTACTCAATCCAACACTCATTTCGGTACTAAGTTCCGCACTAGGCTTGGTGATGAATTGGTTCATTGGTTTGACTTACTTTCGTCTTTTGATTCTTGATGAACCTGTATATCTGCGCATGCAAATCAAAATAATGGGTTAATGTTAAAGCTTTGGTTCACTAATTTGTAGTGTTTTGAATTTAAAATAGTTGGAAAGGCAATACATTAAAACAATAATTATTTTTCCTTTTATTAAAAATATGTTTTAAATTCAAAATACTTTTAAATAAAATTTAACATTAATCATGACAAATTAAATATGATAAATTAAATAAACCATGGCCATTTAAATGCGAAATACTCATTATTTAAATAAATTTAGAGTCAGATCATTTTTCATTATTTTGTTGACGCTCTAGCCTTAGAGTTAGATAATTTTTCATTTTTGTAATGTAATTGCAATTTGAATCAAACGCGATGGATGTTGCTATGTCTCAAATTTGATTTCAAGGAATACATTTCTCAGTATATGAAATTCCATTGTGCAGTTTTATGCCACGATTACTCTCTTCTTGAAGATTTGTGTTGCAACTGCACACAATAATGCTCATCCATCAACATACTGAGTCCGATCTTCGAGCTTTCTTCACTTCCGCCGTTCTATGCAATTAAATCTGAAGATTCCCATTTTGGTTGATCGTCGTTTCTCTTGTGGAACGAATGCTCATTTATATTAATGTAGATTGAATTGTAAATATAAACGTTCATTTGTAATCATAACTTGTTTTAGCATTCATAAAGTTAAATTATTAAATTTCAATTGGTTTTGTAATTAGAATTTGTTTGGTTAGTTTTCTTAATTTATTAAATTTTGTAATTAGAATTTATTTTGTCATTTATAAAGTTAAATTATTAAATTTGATTTGTTAAAAACATAGATCATTTAGTAGAATTCATTAGCCCCATAAACTAGATTTTAGGTTTGTTTTAAGTTTGAGGTAGGTTTGGAATTTTTAGCACTAAAATAGACTCTTGGTGTGAAGATTATTGGTTAGGTTAGTTTGTTTTTATTAAATAGTTTTAATAGTTTTGAGTTTTGTATCCTAAATTACGGATGGATAGATTTAAGGCCTAACTCATACGATATGGCCTCCTCATAGTAGGCTTCTTCCCTAGGTGTCGAGTTATCATTTATTTGATTTTGCTTTCATTTATATTGTGTGTGTTTGTCAACATTAGATTAGGTTATATTAGACCTCAATCCCATACATACAGTGTTGGCACCTCAAAGCTTATGAGCCTCGGTTGATAATTTAATGTTGAATTATTAATAGCATATATTTACCCGACAGACGGTAGAGTCCTAGCAACTTTCAATACCACTTTTATCACCCTTATTCCAAAATCAAATGGAATTGGTAACTTGGAGGACTACAAACCTATTTATTTGTGTAATTGTATATACAAGATGATAGAAAAAGTTATAGCCAAAAGGATCAAGGGGATCCTGTCTTGCTCTGTCTCTCATGAACAATTTTATTTTTTGGTTGGTAGACAGATATACATGATACAATAGGCACTGCACAGGAAGTCTTGTAGACTATAAAGGTGAAGAACTTGTTGGCCATGATAGTGAAGACTGACCTATCAATGACATATGATAGGGTCAACTAGCTCTATGTGAGATTAGTGTTGCTACAAGTAGGATTTAATTTATAGGTAGTGAATTGGATTATGTCATGTGTTCATTCCGTCTCTTTTATTGTACTAGTTAATGGGTTTGCTTCAACTTTATTTAGGCCGGGTAGCCTGGGCATTTGACAAGGTTTCCCTCTGGCTCCTCTATTGTTTATTTTTGGGTGGAGGGGCTGAGTAGAATTCTTCTTCAAGTCAAGCAAAATGGATCCTTTAGAGGTATATTTATTGGAGGCCATGTTAGTGTCACTCATTTATTTTGTTGATGATATTTTGATCTTCTCCAATGGGTCCTGAAGAGAAGTAGTCCATCTATAGGGTTTTCTGGATCTTTTTGCAGAGGCCACGAGTATGTGTTATAATGAAAGAAAATCCTGTGTCTCTTTTATGAATTTGGATCAGGTTGACATTGATTGGATCCGTTCACAGGTTGATTTATCTATGGTGGATATTCAGAGAGGACTTCAGTATTTAAGTTTTGTATTAAATCCTAATGCATATAAAAGAACGAATTGGGCTTGGCTAATTGGTATGTAATATCCAAAATTTGACCCTATTGCATTAAAATGTAAATGATATATTATCATTATAAAATCGTGGTGAGTAACTCAAGGCCAAGGCCCCACCATCGATTTATTGTTGAAATAGATGCATATGGTTTGTGTGCTAGCTCAACACAATAGAAACCATAAATACTATGTAAATATGCATTTTAATAAAAACACTCACAACTAGCTATGCAATGCAACAAGAGTATGGGGGCATGATGTTTACAAGGAATTGGGAGGGAAATATTCAAACCCTTGAACCAATCAAGTCAATCCAACTGTCAATGAGAGAACCCATAAACCCTCAACTACCCATGTTGACTTATGCACCCAATATTTTATTTTATTACAAGAGTTGGTTGAGGTAGTTAATGCCTTGGGATTGGAGAGATATGATTGTCCATTTTTGGGTATGGGCAAGCTACCATTGTGGAAATTCGTGTTTGGCTTCTTGGGAAATAAAAGAGCCATGAATTTGCTCCCCAATCCATTCTTCACCCATTAGCTTGGCTCCCTCACAATTTTGGAGTTTGTTGGGCATTTTCCTTCATGTTTTTGTTGTGGTTTCCTTCATTTTTCTAGTGGAGGAAGGGCGTTTTTGTATTGTATAACAATGGGGAAGAGGGGAAATCGTTTTGGGGTTCCATAGAGGTCGTTTTGGCCATCTGAATGCTCACATAATCATGGGAGAAATCAGTTTCTTCCCTGTGGTTGATTTCCTCTTCCCACAATCTGTTTTTGGTGTGCCCATGATTTAGGGAAAACCCATGGACCCTACTTCGCAAATCCCTTTGTTGAAAATGTGTATCCATGCCCCATATTTGAGATTGTTGTGTGTGGAAGAAAATGTTGGGGTTGAGATGGGTATCCATTGCTTTGGCTATGCATGAGCTTGAGTGTCCCTCTTCCTTGTAGGAATCATGCCTAGCTCTGGCGTGGCAATTGTGTTGAAAGATTGATGAACACAATTGGCCTATGGCTGGGTGGAACATTGCAGTTGTGTAGCTAGTTACTTGGGACCTCATTACATCAAGATGAGTATTATTTATGTGTTTTACTTCTGCATTATTTTTATTTGAAAACAGTTACGATTATGCTGGTAAATGCATGTGAAATATGTGTGGATAGTTAAATTCTTCTATGCATGTTTAATTGATTATGCATCTGCACACATATGCATTTTATTTGTTTTCAAAATATGTTCATGAATGGGGTTGAGTTTTGGTAAAAAGCCCAAGATCTGTAGTCATGTTCCCTTCCTTGCGCTAGATCCACGGGAGGGGACATGACATGGTAAGATAGAGAAAATACATCTTCTTTGGTGCAATAAATGGTTAAGTAGGGGGGGATGCCTGATTTTGGTGAAATTAGTCCTAGAAGCAATTCTAGTGTATTGGGTGTCTCTAGCCTAAGTACCTATCGATATTTTGGATTAAATTAGGAAGTTGAGTTATAATTTTCTATGGAAGGGGATTCAAGAGGGTAATTCCTTCCATTGGGTATCCTGGACCAAAATTGCATGGCCAAAGGATATGGGAGGTTGGGGATTAAAGGATCCTTATTGTTTTGAAAAGCATTAGTTGCAAAATGGGTTTGGAGAATTATAAAAGTAGAGGTTTTATGGGTGTCTATTGTTTACAATAAATACATAGTTCCTTTAATAATTGAGGAATGGTTTAGAAGTAGAGAGAAATCCTTCATAAATGTTTCTTCTATGTGGAAAGTTTAGCTATTGGATTTTGAAGTTATTGGAGACTGGTTGGAATGGAGTATTGGCAATGGAAGGAAGGTAAGACTAGGTTAGGACCCATGGATTGGTTGTGGTGGGGCCCATAAACTCCCTTTATCTCTAGTAGAATATTTGAAGGGCCATGGATTTATTTTTTGGGAGTAGATTGGGGATCCAGCAAACTCCACTATTATGAGACAAAATGGCTAAACGCAGAAGATCTTGATCTAGAATATGATTTGGAAAAAAATACTTGGAATAGGTACGTCAAGTCTCTCTCAAAGACAACCATATAAGTGTCGTGGATCGTGATGATGTTCTTATATGGGCCAGAAATATTATAGGAGGATCTTATACCCCCAATTTAGGCTAATTGGTTATCCATGAAGAGGAAGATCTCTTTGAACAATTTTGGTGGTTTTATGCTATCTAGAAGTACAAGTGTCCTCTAAACAATAAGGTCTTTTGATAGTTGGCCCTATCCAAAAAGGTTCTTGTTTGCATCTTATGCTTAAAAAATTATGGTGTGGCCCTGGAAGATGTCATGTTTGTAAAGATAGTGGTGAGAACATTGACTACTTATTTATTTTATGCTCTTACATTAAAAAGATGTGGGATTATACTTCACTAGTCTATGGTATTCAATTTATTTGGGCAAATCAAACCCTTGAAGGAGATTTGGAGACTTGGTCAAATAATGCAGCATTTAAGGATCACTTGGCTTTGCATGTTATCTTCACATGGGGGGTTTGGCTCTCCAAGACCAAATTTATCTTTGAGGATGCTATCACCTCCCCCTTTATTTATGCATCGAAAGGTTTAGCAATTCTTAGTCATTTCCCAAAGGATGGAAAGATTCATAAAGAAAGGAGGACAATGGTGGAATCTGTAGACAGATCTGGTTCCTGGTTATATTTTGATGGTGCCTCTCAGGGAATCCCAATTTTGGGTGGGGCAAGTGGTATTCTATATTTATCTGATCACCATTGGATCAAGTTTGTTACAGGACAAGGGAATATCACAAACACCATAGCATAGTCGATGGCTTTAAAGTTGTCTTTACTTTCGGAAAATCCGAAGGGATTACAAAACCTATGGGTTTTTAGGGATTCAAAATTAATGGCATATATTGAATGAGTTTGAGGAGAACTCCAAGGAATATTCTACTTCTCCCCTTATATAAAGATATATCAAAACTGACAGGCCTTTTTCAGGTAATAAAATTTGAGCATATTTTCAAAGAAAAGAACCAATTGGTTGATTAATTGTCAAAGACGAGTCTACAGGTAGGTGAGGGTATCTGGCACATATGGGAGATGGAAAATCACACTAAGACAACTTTTGATCCAAGAACCCATCTGGGGTAGTAAAAAATAGTACAAAGGTTTTTCTTTGTGACTGCAGTTTCTTCTATGAGGACTGTTTTTGTTTTTATTTGCATGTATAAGAGACAAATCTACATAAAAAGCTAGTTTTATCTTTTTTGTAATGATGCTTGAATATAAAACATGGACATGTCTTCCTTATCTCTTCTTTTTGATATAGATGGTTGAAAGGTATGTTGATCTATGTACAAGGATGTTTATTATTTATACAAATAGACTGTGCATTTTTTTTCTTCGTGTAAACGAAAAGCATCAAGCCTATCCAAATGTTTCTATTATATATAAATGCATTGTTCTATCATACTATTGGAGAATTGATTGGTATGGACAGTAAGAAATGGGGAAAAAGTGAGATAAGGGTAGATCCATGGGTGGGTTGTGGGGATTTAATACATTTTATGATATTTCTAATATTTTTATATCTAATAATAAAATACTACATTAAATATCTTGACTTGCATAAAAATGTACACTTTCAATAATTCTTTTATAACGAATCATTAGTGAATTTCTTATATTTTATTAAATACAATCAGCATAATATTTTGGACAAATCTCATCTTTTATTACATTTTAATTAATAATATATTAATTTTTTTGAATATTACTTTAATCAAATATTAAGTTTTTTTTATTAATTATTTTTACTAATTCAAACAACTAATTTCCTCATTATTTCATTTATTTACAAATATTTTTTTTCTTTATTCTTAGTAGGTTCTATTTAACCATTAAAGATAGGTGAAATATCCATTTAAAATGCAAAAGGTTTCAAAAACATTGATACAACTCTATCTATGAAAAACTATCACATAATTACTAATTCATAATAAAATAAAGATGACAAAAGTGCAAGAGATTAAAGACACCTTATATATAAAGTATTAAAACAAAAGAATATAATGCTCTTTCGAAAAAAGGGAAGTGTCAATACATAACAAACATAAAAAAAAGCTCCTAAACTTATATAAAAGATTTTTTTTAACATCTTGGTATGTAAGGCTAAAGATAATTTTAAAATCAATATTAAAGATTAGGGAGATTGGAATTTGTTATTGCAAGGGTTAGAAGACAATTAACCACCTAAAATTAAAAGTAAAAGTAATTGACCTTATAATACTTTATAAGGTTAATACTTTATAACATTAAGTGTTGTTATTTATTTATGCATCGTGCACAATGTACATAAAACAACACTTAACCTCCCATCTATTCGTAAATAACAAAAAATATTTAAGAAGTTCGACGGAGGGGATTGACCATGGATATTTCCCGTTCATGCACTTAGCGTGAGGATAGGGAGCCTAGTCAAAATCATGATTTTTATCACAATCAAATGAATGAGGAGGAGATGGCCTAAGAAGTACAACCCTAAAGATTCAAGACAATGAGAAATCTATTTATCTCTATGGGATCAAAGGGATGTTGAAATCTTTGGGTTCTAAATTGGAAAATGGGAAGAAGAGATCATTAATACAAGAATACATTAATAGAAGAAAACCTTAGTCGAGAAGCTTCACTCAAATGTTAAAAATTAGGTTATGAGCTAAGGGAGCAAAATAATCCTACTTTTAATAGATATATGTCAAAAGAGGGAATGAAGCAAAAGCTTCATTAAAATTGGAAGACATATGATGTTGTAAATTTCAACTCTTTGGAGGAGACCAATTTTCCTAGTTACTTGTTGATTGGAAATGCAAATCTTTGGTGGGATTATTTGAAGGAGGAGGAAAAGGTTGATGAAGAACATTTGGAATGGAGTTGCTTCAAAGGGTACTTTGAGGACAAGTACTTGAGTGTGATGTATTATCAAGAAAAGGACCATGAAATTATGCACTCAAGAAGAGGAATATGATTGATGAAGGATATAAATGAAAGTTCATGGAATTGGACAATATGCTCATGGACTCAGTGAGGAGTCTTAAGTCAATCGATTTATTGGAGGATTAGAAGAGCGTTTCAAGGACATAGTTAGAACCTTTATGCTTAAGACTCTAATGGATGTGATGTTGAGGACCCCACTATGTGGAGCTATAGCAACCCACCCCAGAATGAGCTGGTTGGGAGCATAGCATTATATCCTCTTCATAAGGCACTCCTTTTCGACGCTAGTTTTAGTAATTTTATCATAATTTTTTACTCCAAAATAGAAATTGGGCATCTCAATGCCAAGGTAGATGTGAGGAGGAGAATATTTTACAACAATCGAAGTTATTCCAAGATGCCACAATATAGGCATAAAAAGATTCAACAAGCCAATTTAGATGACAAGAGTATATTTTATAACCATAGAAGCTATTCCAAGATGCCACAAGATAGCCATAAAAAGATTTGGCACTCTTAGTGCTAGTTTCACATAAAGAAGTGAAGTGCATTTTGCAACTCGATATCAAAGAGATTGTAATGTCCATCATGTCCATGTAATGAGAATATGTTATACAAAAGTAGAAATATAGTAATAATAAATATAATGTGAAAGAAATAAAATTCATTTACAAATAACCAACATAGATCCATCTTAAACTTGGATCTATCAAGCACCGAGAGGGATCCAATTTCTTGAGGTGTAGTTTTTTTTAATCTTAAATTCAAGAAATTTGATTCATATCTTGTTTGATAGATCCGGTTTAAGTTTTAATTTTTTATTTTATAGATAGATTTTTTTATTTTTTATTTTATGAGTCGACATGAATTTTTTTGATTATGGTAACGTTACGTTACGTTACAACGTCTCCTCCATACTGAGCTATAGAGCACCTCGCTACTCTCGGTAAATTATAAATATAAAATAACATTATAAAAAATAACTCATGTATTAACAATCCACTTTTTGATACCATTTTCATTTGTTTTTACCAACTCACAATATTACACTTAATTTCTATATTAGTATAGATCCATTTAATTAGAATCCTTTAAACACCTAGAATCTGCATCTCAATTATTTTTTAAATTCCTCTAAAAAAACCTCACCGCCATAAGGTGCACTTTTAAAGCACTCCTTGTGACATCACAAGTTCAAACCTTGACCCGACCCTTGTGTGATGTGTGTTGGGTAGCATTGGTAAGTCTAAAGGTATAATGGTAGTGGACTGAAATCGATCCCAGATTCCCATGTCACGTGAATACAAGCCCGACCCCATGTCACGCGAGTACCAAGACAACACCAGTTGTAGATTCTCCTAATAAGTTATATAAATACTATAATTTCAGGTTGAAGATAAAGAAGGTCACTATCTAGAGTCAATTATTCACTTAATAAAGAGTACACAACATTAATGTATTGACTTTCGCTAAGTACATATGCATCCAAACTAAATGGAAGGTTGTATTTGATAACTAAGCCAAGGGCACTTGCCATTGGCCTCCACAATGATGAATTCGTAGATAGATTGAGTCATTTTGTTTGATTAATGTGCATATAGAGTTGTCTAATTAAGAGACAATTTCTCCCATAGAAGGCGTTCTCCGACGATCGTCCATTAGAACACTCTGGTGACCGGATTCTTAAAAACATCAAAAAAATATTGTCAGAGCACTAAGAGACAATGACAGGTAAATACTTGTACATGCATATGGATGCCAATTGTGTTGGTATGTCCATGTATATGGATGGCAATCAATATGCACCCCTCCCAAATGGCTCATCCACACTCAAATTCGAATTTTGAAATGCCCGCGCTCCATGAACGACATTTTGATCTCCCCAGCCCCCTCTCTTCATCCATCCCCTCTTCACTCAACCAACTCAGAGAACAGGTGGGAAATTTACTGGTTTTGGTGGCATTACGTTATTGTAAGTCTCTCAAACAATGTGTGGTGGTTACATAAATTTAGTCTTTGAAGGAAGCACACTCTCCGCGAGAGTTCACCAAAATAGACATCCAATTTCGCTCATTTGTGGTGCTTGAGAATCCTTGGTCTCTCCTCCCACGAAAACGAAATCCATTCCGAGATTTGGTGGTAGAGCTGTGCTATATTCTTTTTATTGGGATTTTTTGGTAGAGCTTTGCTAAATGAAAAGTATCATAATCCTTCCCTAAGCGATCAAGAAGTTTCCCAAACTGTAACAAAGTCTAATATCCAAGCTATCAAACTAAGAGTTCACCTTTTTTGAAAATATATTTTAAAGTTTAAAAGTATTTATTATAGGAAGACAATCCCAGTTTCATAAAATTGGAATATTATTATTATTATTATTTTAAATAGTTTTCAAAATTATTTAGTAAAGTATGGAAAATGGTCAATTTTTTTGTGAGTAAATTTTTAGTTTTTCACTTACATTTTAAAGATAATTCTTAACATTTTCTAATAAAAGTTTACAAAAATATTAATTTTTTAACTTAATTCAAACTTCTCTACATTTAATTGTTAAATAATATAACATTTACAACCTTATAAGTAATTATTAATTATCAATGTTGAATAAATCTTTTTTTATTTCATTATTTCATAGTATTAACTTAGTTTTAAAATGTTTAAAAAAATTGTAAGTTAATTTTTAAAAGTTTCCCAAAATTGTAAGTATAATGTAACATCACAAATCCATCAAAAAGTTAGAGATAATCCTCTGCGTGAAAGCAGTCTTACTGGAGTTTTCTCCATGACCTGGAAGGCCGAGAGCTCTGCCCTCCTCCAAAATGCAATGAACCAAATGACAATCGCAACAAAACCTTTCGAAGGTAGGGTTTTTAGGGTTTTATATGTATGCCTTTACACCTTGATTTGACACAATCGAAATCATAATCTAGTATGACCACCCTCTTATAATGAAAAGTCATTAATTAACTTAGGACATTATATAGTTAGGTGACCATAAGTTGAATTTACCTATAAATCACCAAAACCAAACCATGGTGGCGTAGGCTCTTACCCAGAACCTGTACAAAGTATTTCAACATGCATTAGCTTTCGAAAGCTAAGTAAGGCCAAAACCTCACTAGAAGTACATCCTTCATAAAAAAGAACTTCTTAAGCTTTATGACATTAATAATTACAAAAGATAGACAATAGTTAAAAGAAGGATGATTTTATATTCTACAACTAATTGCCATCGTAAAAGCGATAAGAGATCAACAGTCATGCAATCCATATAAAGTACGTAATAATTATTAAATGACAAAAATTAAATGACGACATCATTCCAAGTGATTATGTATTCTATTTCAATATAGTTTAAGAGATTTATTATCATTTTCAATTGCTTTGGGATATAACATAATAAATGTCATTTTTCATTTTTTAAAATTAAGACAAGATCATTTATGCAGTTAACAATATAGGAAGTATTCCTTAGGTCTCATTCTGAATTTTAGGGATAGTTATACGATGTACATTTTTTTAAAAATAATTTATGAAATTTGGAGTCGTTACCTACCGTTACAGGTAGGTAGGGGAAATACTTCTAATAAGAGAATTCTATGAGGGGGCAAGCCCCTACCTAAAGTTTTAAATTTATTGAAAAGATATTTTAATCACTTGTCAATGTTTGTTGAGTACTTGCTACAAACACAAATTGTTTGTCTCCATTTCTCTTTAGCTCGTAGCTACCCTAAAAAATCCATCAAGGTGTTCCATGTTTCAACTTAGTAGTGCCTTGTGTTTCAACTTGGTTGCTTTCTTGCTTCATGTCTTACAGGAATACTTACACATAATGAAACTATGGCACAATTGCAATCTATGCCCCCACTAACACTACTTATTTCATCGATAAATGGTGATAATTAACAGAGCCCACAATTACCTACTTCTTCAGATACATAGTGATTAAATTTGTTTCTTCAAACTACTTGCATTAAGACCGTCATGAGTCTAACCTCTTGTAATACTCAACCTTTGGATGGGAATATCAAACCACATAACAGTTTTCCAATCAAATGGGCTCATTATTCTTTTATTTTATTTTGTTGTGGTTGCAATGGGTTGCTTGTTACTAGTCAAGGAGGCTTGTGAATGAGATTTTATTTGTCTAATTGCATCCAGGTTTGCTTCATATCAAAGACCACATTGTGGATCTCTTCAATAATGACTAGATGTTGTCTCGAGACCATAATAGCTACATGTATGGTTTTTGTTGGTTGTATTAGAACTACCTATGAATGGTAAAGTTCAATAATTGTAGCTAGGCTATAAATGATGGCTTTGAAATGGGATCCTATTTGGGCTTAGAGATTTTAGCAACATCCTTTGTAGATTGAGTAGATTCAAATCCAGGTGATCTATATGGCATTCAAGATTGAGACCCAAAAGCAAAGAAAAAGCCATCCCTTATAGGCATCAATTGACCTAGATGAAGAACGAACTTACCTAATACCTCGACACCTCGATTTTGGATTGTCTCAAACTATCCTTGTTGTTATGGTTTCTTTGTGACGTATGTGGAGAGGCTAAATCGACATGTTCTTTCATTTCTCATGTTAGAGTTCAATAATATGTGTGGTTCTGTTTAATAAAATGAGAGAATCTAAAAGAGAATCCACAATCTAAATAAATAACTACCTTCAGTAGGTATAATATGCATATCAAACATACCAAATGTATGTCCTATATACACACTCGAATATGCTTTCACAATTTTTCCTATGTCTCATGGTAGTTGTTTAAAAGTCTCCTATTTTTCTCCTTCTTTTAAATAATCACCTTAGTTGGGCATCTATGTGAACCGATAGATTTTTAAACCTCGATCTTTGTTCCAACAAGGCTCTACCTTCTATGTGATTTGATGTTCTTGTTCAAAAGTTTGAACATTTTCAATTTCATCTTCCTCTTTACATCTCTGCACATCAGTTATGAATTCTCAATTATAGGAATGGTTGTCAAGCATGTTTGCATTTGAACATCCTTATGAATTAGAAGGGTGAATAGAAGAAATTTGTAAAGTTCTTTGGTATCACCCTCTCATTGCTCCATATTGTGTGCACAATCTTCTAGGTCTACCCAATAATAATTGTAGGTTGGGTAATTGTAATCAATGCATGGCAACCTGCTAGTATGGCCTGTATTTATATAAGAGTATGACACATCATTAACAATTGTACTGGCATATCCTATTAAGCAATACCGTTATATTTATTAGATAAGTTTTTAGGATTTTTTGAAGAAGGTTGGTCATCAATTCTTCTAATATATATAATTCATATTTTGACATATATAAATGGGCTTTGAGTACGTCTCAATAATTTTGATTCGATAGTATTTCCATATATAATAGTCAAGTGTAAATTTGCCAAAATTTAAACTTAAACTACTTCAACCATTCAATTCATTGTTGATAATTGATGTGGATTTTCAAAGATCAAGAAGCATATGGATGAAACTTTTTATGAGATTGTTTATGTAGTTTAGCTTGGATCATGAACTCAGAAAATTTCCCTTTAACCATGTTCCCATGTAGATGATAATCATGCAAATAAAATCGGCTTCAGGTCATCATGCTTTTTTTTCCTTGGAAAAAGTCCGTAATTTTATTTCAAAAAGTTGATCAAAATTACATACTGCACATGTAGTAGAATCAACAAGGATCCCTACATTTTCACATATTTCTGTCCCATATAAGCAGAAACAACAGCTTATAATGAGCTGAACCAAAAAAAAGAGAAACCCAGAGAATGTTGCCACAAGAAGAAGAACAGATATATCTTGAACAGTAGGTGAAATTAGGGCCACCGGTTTCAGATCTGGATGCTCTCCCTGAAACCGTCGCCGCCGCCACTGGATCGTGCTCAGACCCAATGGGTCGCCGCGCAAAGGCGCCTCCCTCTCTCCATACTCAGAAATATCCATCACACTCCATCAATGCCTGATAGAAAAATGTAGGAAAGAGGAGAGGCCTCCATGGAAGAATCCATGGCCGCCGAGGTTGAATGCTCAAACCCTTGATAGCCAACAAGAAAAGAAGGCACCTCGGCCTGGTAGCAGCCGTCGCTGCCACAAATAAGTGCCCGCCATCAGTGGGAGATTGTGCGAAATCACCCGCTACCGACTACGAACCAGGGTCAAGAAAGCCCCACGGGGCGTCATCCTCAGCCGATCCGCCGCTGTCATCCTCAACAAATCCGCCGACGTTAATGGTGAATCTGGAGCCCGTGTGCTCGACAGTCCCCTTCTGTCACCGGCGTCTCAAAACCAAGGGCGCCCAGCATCATTGCTATCACCCGCAAGAAACCACCATCAACGTAGGCAGTTCCACGCCATGGCACTATTCAGGTCTCCTTGGGATCTGCCGCCACCGCCACACGCAGGAGCCCGCACTAGGATCCGAAAGCAGCTCCACAGCCATCGCATATGGCCGCCAGTCCAACGCCATGGCCGCCTTGCCACTGAACAAAGATCAGCCACCGCCGCCACAAGAAGGCAGTTGCCCGCTTCAAGATCCCTGAAAGCTGCTCCACAGTTGACAGGTCGCTGCAAGATGGCCGCCAGTCGAACGCCAAGGTCGCCTTGCGACTTCGGCTCCCCTCTGCAATGAAACCACCGCCGCCGCCACAGCAGAACGAGCCCGCTACTGGGTCGTCGTGAAGGCTCCACCACCAATCCAAGCGCAGGAAATCATGCATCCTTGACAGATAGCTGCACAGGGGAGGAAGGGGATGGCGGCTATGGAAGGAACCATAGCTGCCGAGATCCCGCTAGGTCGACTCCTTCAGGTCATCATGCTATGTAGCTAGTGTTCCAATGATATTTTTGTAGCTGACGGATTGTATTTCTTAGTATTGATTTTCTTTCTAGCAGTTTCCATATAATTTATTTATTAGCTAGTTGGAACTACTCTTCATTTTTGTATTGTACTAGAGTGTGATATTGTTTATTGTGCTGATCTGTATTCCTTAGTATTGATTTCTTTCTAGCATTTGCCATATAATTTCTTTATTGGTTAATTGGAACTACTCTTCATTTTTGTATTGTACTAGAGTGTGTCATTATTTATTGTGTTGATTGTATTTCTTAGTATTGATTTTATTTCTAGAAGTTGCCATATAATTTATTTATTAGCTAGTTGGAACTAATCTTCATTTTTGTATTGTACCAAAGTGTGATATTATTTATTGTGTTGATTATTGTTGTAATGATCCACTATGAAAATTTTAGAACTCTTAGATGATATGCTTGAACATAAGATGTCCTTGGGGCATTGTGCTATGTTCCAATGACGATCTTCAAAGTGCATATCAAAATACACATATTGTGCACTATTTTTCTACCTTTGTCGTTGCTTTGCACTAATGAGACATTTTGAGTTATCGTTCAATTCTAGCCTTTTGATTTTAGTCTACTATATGTAATTTTTTTTTAAATATGCATTAAAATTCTTTTGGTGTTTGTATAACTAAGGCAGAGACTATGCTACACACAGCTCTTGTTGTATATATAGATCAAAACTCAACCTATCATATTTGATATCAAAGAATCATATGAGAAGCTCAAACCATTTAAGCCAATCCATTACTCGATGCTAGGAATATCGAGAGATGTGTAAAACTTTATATGGGCTTATTTTTGTTGAATCTAAGTATCAAGTATAAGCATGCATATATATGAAGAAAGTATATCGTGTATAACAATATTTATTGGATAAGTCATATATAGCATCTTTTTTATTGGATAAGCATGTTGACAAATTTTTGGATATCATGTATATCTGTTTGACAAGTGGATGTAGGTGGCAAAAGTTAGCCATTAAGAAAGAGGGCGGTTTTTTTGTCAGATGATATCAACATTTAATCCAATTTATTATTGGTTTAAATAAACATTTATGTTTTTGTATTCAATTTTAAAAGACTATTTTTTAGGAGTTTGACTTGGGATTTCATGGATAAAACAATACTTTCGAATAACAATCTCCATTGATGTCACTGTGAAATAAAGTTAATGGAGTCGGTGGTGTAAAGAATGATAGGGACATAACATATTAGCTTCTCCACTCGTGTACTATTTTAAATAAAAAATCAAAGATTGTTTCAGTATTAAAAAAATCGTATTGAAAAAATAAAAAGGAAAGAAGATATTTAGACAAGAAATAATATTTATTGAATGCACCAAGTCAGAATGACATGGAGTCCATGGTCACCATTTATTCCAATTTATGTTCGAATCATAGATCCAATAACTAAATATCTTTGTGAATTCCTGAACTCCATATTCTCTGTTGGGATCTCATATATAAATAACTAACTATCTCTGTGGCTTTCTAATCTTCTTCTCGTATGTTGTGATTCTTAGTGTTCTAATTCTTACTGGGTTAACAATGGTTGTTGTGCTAGGGTTTTAGTTCTATATCTCGAACCAATTAGGACGCAGTACTTCTGGTTTTGGATTTCTCCTTAACAAGCGCTTAAGTCAATCTATCACGTCCTCAAATGACCGGAAGTATAAATTTTCAAAAAATTATCGATGCCATTACTGAGGACTAAGAGTGAAGTCTCAACTTAATTTTGTAAAAACTGAAGCTACATCAATGTCCCATGAAAAGGAAAAGGATGAGAGAGCCATCAATCAACAATGCAGGCTTTCGGCTTGGCAAAGCATTGCCAAGGAGCATTGGGATGGTGAACTTGCAGTGGATGGTTATGTTCCACTCTGGTTGTTCAGTCTATTGTACTTGGCATCGATTTTCTGGTTTGCATATGCATCTATAACTATACAATGAATAAAAATTCCCATATATTGAAGAGTTTGAATCACAGATTGTCATGAATTTATTGTCCTCAAATTTTGTTTTGGTTATATACAGAATGGTACTTATTTGAGGAGCGGACCAGGGATGTTTCATATAGGCGATTATAATTTCAGGCATCTTTTCGACAGGTATGGCTACTTTTATTATGTTAACTCTGGACTCCTTAAACAACCATAGCAATAAAACAGTGCAGAAGCTATCGTTTGAATATGAATGCATGCATGGTATAACTAAGAAATATATATATATATATATATATATATATATATATATATATATATATATATATATATATATATATATATATTACGTTGACCCTTTTTATTTTCCATGAGAGCCCTCAACTGTAGATCAATAATGACTCAAACGCTTCAAACATTTTGGGTATTTTATTGTCTGGGACGCCCTTCATGTTTGCTTCATGCTGCCAGGTATGCAACTTTAGTTCGTCTTCATTTCGAGAATGGGATATTGGTTTTCGGGCATGCACAGTTAGAATCTGAGGCTTACTAGGCAGCTAAGAAGCACAACAATATCTGTTACAGGGAATTTTCAGAAGTTCCTGATCCAGGTGGATATTGGTGGCCACCCACCTTTCCAACTGGCTCAAAACAGTTTTATGGCAATTTTGGTATTGTACTATTTTTAGCAGTTTTTCGGGTCCTGAACTTCCGGGGCCATTTTTGAGGCCCTAAACGACCTTTTTTGGAAATTTGGGGGGCCAAATGGCTGCCTCCGGCATGCATTTGGCCCCAGTCGAAAGTTGTAAATCTCGGATAGACCTTTCCAACTGACTACCGAGCGCCCCAAACGGAGATCGTATGCAAAAGTTACGACCCCGGGAAGTTGATGTACTAACTTACCCAAACGAGGCCCACATGACTTTTGGCGCTTCATCTCCTAGGGTTAGGTTTTTGGATGTCTAGGGTTTTTGACATTCCTGTTTATTGTAAAAGGCCTTGAGAGCCTCATTGTAACCATCTTCTTGCGAAATGAGAGCAGCCGTCACATCTCTTCTCAGAGATAAGCCGCCACCATTCCAGCAAGCTTGTTTTCCACTGCATTTTACAGTTCTAACTTATTTCCTTATTGAATAGAAAACTAGTTTTACTGTATCTCTGTTATTTTGTGTTAAGCATCTGATAATAATCTGTATTCATTTCGTTCTGCTCATAAAATCCGGATCAATGGTATCAGAGCGGTCTGCTCCTTGTCGTCTTAATGCATGTCCCCAATGAGGTCAGGGTACAAAGAATTGGGTCTCGAGCTTGTTTCTCTTGAGGACAAAAGCTCTCGCACGCCCAAGTGACCTCTCATGGCAGGAGAAAAGAAAGATGACGGGACAGGAGATCCTATCAAAATGTTGCTTGAGGAAGCCCTCACGCAGCAGAGGAACGAGATGATGGATAATTTCGCGCAAATCCTTCGGCGACTACCAACAAGCGACGCATCTTCCTCGAGCGGAGGCGCCGCCCCCTTCAAGGTACAAATCAACTTTGATATCTCTATATTTGAAGGACAGATAGACGCAGATGTTGTAGATAAGTGGTTGAATCTACTAGAAGGGTATTTTTCTGTCCATAACTTTTCGAATAAATAAAAGATTACTTTTGCGCTCCTCAAAGCCGTTCCCCATGTCAAAGATTGGTGGGAAACATTCTGCGAGCAAAAGGACACAGAAGAAGGCTCATTATTTTTAGTCACGGCCACCTGGGAATCCTTCAGGGATGCTATTAAGGAACAATACTACCCTGTTGGAAGTTATGACGATTTGTATACCAAATGGACCACACTGCGACAAGAAAGAGACCAAGCAGTTCCAGAGTTCACAAATATCTTCCATACCTTGCGCACCAAGCTGGGTATCAAAGATTCAGAGCGACATCTGGTGCTCAAGTATCGCGGTGGTTTGCATAGATACATCCAGACCGAAATGGAATTTCTGAACATCTCTTCCTTGGGCGCGGCCTACCGATATGCTGTCAAAATCGAGCAGAAGCTCAAACAAAAGACACGGCAATTTGGGCCTGGGAACCCTTCACAGCAAAAGACAGGAAAGGGCAGCCCCAACCCATAGAATAAAGGACAAAGCAAAGATGGACAGCATCAGGACAACCAGTCCAAGCCGCAAGCAAAGAAGGACACTGGAAAAACAAAGAAAGATACCGGGAAGTGGTGCAACTTCCATAAGAGCCCTTGGCATAACACTGCTGATTGCCGCTCAAAGCAGTCGCTGGTGGCTGAATTGAAAGCATCTGAATCAGATGCGGGTTCTGACTCTGAGTCCGAACCAGAAAGGGGAAGACGGATCATTGATGTGGAACCCAGTGCCACCATTGCCACCACCAAGCTCCAGCCTGATGAACCAGACGAGCCAGAAGAAGGAGAACGCCTCTTCCATTCACAGATGTGGGTAAAAGGCACCCCGCTGCATTTCATCGTCCATAGCGGTAGCCAGAAGAATCTCATCTCAGCAGAGGTCGTCAAGCACCTGGCCCTACCGACAACGCCGCACCCACAACCCTACACCATTGGATGGCTCCGCAAAGGAAGCGATCTCCGCGTCAGCCAACAGTGCCGACTGCCATACGGCATCAAGCCCTTCAAGGATGAGGTATTGTGTGATGTTGCTCCTCTCGAAGTTTCAGATGTTCTTTTGGGCCAACCTTATTTATGGAAACGTCATGCTGTATATGAGTCTAGGCCTCGTAGTGTTATTATTTCTTTGAACAGGAAATTGTACAGGATACCCGAGGCAGTCCCTCCTAGTGCTATTTCCTTGATCTCTGCCAAGCAATGCAGGAAGGTCATCTCTTAGACCGGGAAATTTTTCTTCTTCGTGATTCGCTCTCAGAGTGAAAGAAAGATCGCAGCCACATCCCGGGCCTCCGCGACCGATCTATCCACACAACAAAAGCAAGTGGATAAGGTGGTGGAAGGATACTCAGATATCTTCTCCTCTCCGACCGGGGTACCTCTGCACTGCCAGGTCAAGCATCCCATCGATCTGACCCCAGGCGCACCGCTACCCAATGGGCCAGTCTATCACCGCTCTCTGTTGGAAAACGAGGAGATCAAGAGGCAGATCCAAGAATTGCTCCACAAGGGGCACATCCGTCCTAGTTCATCACCTTGTGGGAGCCCAATCGTGCTGGTGCAGAAGAAAGATGGGACCTGGCGACTCTGCATTGATTACCGGGCCCTGAATAAAATCACAGTCCGTAACCGGTACCCGATTCCCCGAATCGATGACCTCCTTGATCAGCTCACAGGGGCCAAATACTTCAGTAAGATTGATCTGAAGTCGGGCTACCACCAGGTCCCAATAGAACAGACAGATGTATGGAAGACTGCCTTCAAGTCAAAAGAAGGTCTTTTTGAATGGCTGGTCATGCCTTTTGGTTTGACAAATGCTCCAGCAACTTTTATGAGGATGATGGACGATATCCTACGACCTTTCACCAACAATTTTGTAGTGGTGTATCTGGATGACATCCTCATCTACAGCAAGACTTGGGAGGAACACTTGCAGCATATTCAGCAGGTTCTGCACACCCTGCGGAAGCACAAACTTTATGCAAACTTGGAAAAATGCTCCTTCGGTATGGACAGGGTCCATTACTTAGGCTACATCGTTGATCGACATGGTGTGCATGTGGATCCAGCCAAGATCCAGGTCATCCGTGACTGGCCAGCCCCAACCACACTCACTGAACTTCGGAGCTTCTTGGGCCTCGCCAATTTCTATCGCCGGTTCGTGTTGGGATTCTCTCATATCGCATGGGCCCTCAGCCAAGTGACCAGGGGTGGTGGTAAGGCAAAATTTGTGTGGGGCCTGTCCCAACAACAAGCCTTCGATGACTTGAAGAAGCGTTTGTGCTCATCGCCGGTACTCTCATTACCAAACCTGCAACATCCCTTTGAGATCGAGACAGATGCTTCAGATTATGCTGTGGGTGCCGTTCTCACTCAACACGGCCACCCCGTGGCATATCACAGTGAGACACTATCGGATGTTGTTCGCAAGTACCCTACCTATAACAAAGAAATGTACTCCATTGTACAAGCCTGCCGCCAGTGGAGACATTACATTCTTGGGAAGGAGACAGTCATCCACACTGATCACAAGCCACTACAGTTCATGCAGACCTAAGGAAAGTTGCAGAATGACCGCCATCAGAAGTGGTCAACATATTTACAGCATTTCCACCTCAACATCAAATATAAAACAGGGAGTGCCAATCGAGTTGATGACTGCCTCAGTCGACCTCCAGTCGCGGCACTTACCACGGTGCTAGACTCTTGTGGCCACGAGACCTCCGGATGGCCTCACCTCTACAAGACAGACCCTGACTTCTCCGCCACCTATCAAATGTTGGGCACCAACTCAGTGGTTGCTAATTTCCATCTTCAGGACGGGTTGTTGTGTCATCTGGGCCATCTCTGCGTTCCATCAAGCGAGCGTGCGAAGCTGATTTGGGAATCTCACTATAGTCGGGTGGTAGGACACTTTGGCATCGAAAAGACAGTGGCAGTGTTGCAGAAACATTTCTACTGGCCGAAACTTCGACAGGATGTCGGCAAGTATATCAGGTCCTGCACCGCTTGCGCTATTGCCAAACCGACCACTAAGAAACAGGGCCTATACACCCCTCTGCCTACTCCTGACAGGCCGTGGGAATCCATCTCAATGGACTACATGTCGGGCCTCCCGTCCACCAAGAGGGGAAACGACTGTGTTTTCGTGGTTGTTGATCGCTTTTCCAAGATGGCGATTCTAGCCGCTTGCAAGAAGAACATCACAGCAGAAGCCACTGCCAAGCTCTTCTTTGAACGAGTCTGGGTACATTTTGGGATCCCACAGACCATTATCTCAGACCGTGACAGTCGGTTCCTCAGCTCATTCTGGTCAAGCCTCTGGTCACTGCTGGATACCAAGCTCACCAAATCCACTGCCTTCCACCCCCAGACCGATGGACAAACGGAGGTCGTCAACCGGATGGTCGTACATATCCTGCGCATGTACAATTCAACACACCCCCGCACATGGGATGAGATTCTCCCCTATGTCCAACATAGCTACAACCGAGCCTTGCATAGCTCAACTGGCCACAGCCCCTTTCAGGTGGGGTTGGGATTCCAACCATTGGGCCCCATGGATGTTGCACTTCCCCTTGCGACCACCTCGGCCGACTTGTCCCCAGAAGCTGACAAAGCCGCCCGGTTCATTGAACGGATCCAGCATATCTGCCAACAGGTATAGGATATTCTACAGAAGTCTAATGCCAAGTACAAGCAGCGCCATGATCAACATCGGGTGCCACATAAGTTTCAGGTGGGCGACAAAGTTTGGTTGCATTTGCAGAAAGAACGCCTTACAGGGCCCCATCGAAAGCTTTTCCCACTCCGTTATGGGCCGTACACCATCACCAAGGTGGTGGGTGACAATGCTTTTGAGCTCAACATTCCCCCCTTCCTGGGTCTGCATCCAGTCTTCAACGTGGCTCTCCTTCGGCCATATTTCCCACCACTATTAGACACCTCAGAGATAGCAGAGAAGTTGACACCAACAGAGCTCAACCCTGACTGCCTACAACAAGCATCCAGTGATCATATTGCAGACACACAGATCAAGGGCACTCGACATCAAAGGATCTAGCTTTATCGAGTTGTCAAAGCAGGGCAGCTCCTGCACCAGGGCAAGTGGCTCACCCAAGGCCAAATTCAGCAGAAATTTCCTCATCTGATGGGGGAACTCAACGCAATGGAGACAATTGCTTCCTAAGGAGGGAGGATTGATCCAAGTGGATATTGGTGGCCACCCACCTTTCCAACTGGCTCAAAACAGTTTTATGGCAATTTTGGTATTGTACTATTTTTAGCAGTTTTTCGGGTCCTGAACTTCCGGGGCCATTTTGAGGCCCTAAACGACCTTTTTTGGAAATTTGGGGGGCCATATGGATGCCTCCGGCATGCATTTGGCCTTATTCGAAAGTTGTAAATCTCGGATAGACCTTTCCAACGGGCTACTGAGCGCCCCAAACGGAGATCGTATGCAAAAGTTACGACCCCGGGAAGTTGATGTACTAACTTAGCCAAACGGGGCCCACATGACTTTTGGCGCTTCATCTCCTAGGGTTAGGTTTTTGGATGTCTAGGGTTTTTGACATTCCTGTTTATTGTAAAAGGCCTTGAGAGCCTCATTGTAACCATCTTCTTGCGAAATGAGAGCAGCCGTCACATCTCTTCTCAGAGATAAGCCGCCACCATTCCAACAAGCTTGTTTTCCGCTGCATTTTACAGTTCTAGCTTATTTCCTTATTGAATAGAAAACCAGTTTTACTATATCTCTGTTATTTTGTGTTAAGCATCTGATAATAATCTGTATTCATTTCGTTCTGCTCATAAAATCCGGATCAGTTCCACAGCAGTCCAATTTCTTCCAGTCCATTGGAGAACTCGTTGGTTTGTTGTCTGATGCCTCCTTGTTGGACAATGCAAATACATGAGTCGTCGGGTCGTTTTGTTTATACATTTTGCTCTAACTTGCTGTTTTGATAGCTTACCAACATATTTTCCTTCCTTGAAAATATTGTGCCTCCATTCAAAATATCCTTATTTATTCCAAAATTCTGAACTCCCATGATGATTGCACTTCAATTAATTTTTTTTTTTCAATCATGTTGCGTTTTGCAGACTTGGAGATGGATGGGTTGTATGCCTGATAGAGACAATAAAAGGGTCTTTCGAGATTGATCCCAACACTCTCGAAGCCATTGGCAAGTTCAATTTTTCTGATAATCTAGGGGTAACGTTTCAATTCACATATCATTGTAATTTTTACAACTAGAGATGCAAACTTCTTAGGGCTAAATAGATCTAGGTATAAAATGACGTAAGAGTCAAAGTTTTTAATATTATTCTTACACTGATACACCCACCGGGCACGTTTCTTCCACCCCAGGGTTTAAGAGCATGTCGCTGCCCTAAGTACAACACAGGCTGTGTTAATGGTTTTTGTGGTTGGCAGGGGTTGATTCATTCCGCTCATCCAGCGGTATCTCAAGGGAAAAGGACACAGTGATGTCAATTCTAAAAATTAACTATGCAGTAAACAATTCTTTTCTTTCGCTAAAGACTTTGTCGGAAACCCCAACTTTGACTTCGCAAAATCCATTCACTTCGTCGAGCATTTACTTCGTGAATATTAACTTCGCGGAACTTAACTTCGCACAATTTTATTTCGCATAAATTTACTTCGCACCAAACTTACTTCGCACTAAATGTGAAGCTCACAATTATGCGAAAGAAATCTTGATTTCTTTTACAAAGCGTAAATGTAAACAACATTTACACAAGTAAATATGAAGAAGATGTGCGACATGCAATAACCAACATTCTTGATAATGAATTCATAAAACTATAGACTTATATATTACCGCAGTAAAACAGAACAACATTGCCGCACTACAGAGAGATGAGTTTTACTTCAATCTTTCACCATTTTACATAGCTTGAGCTCTTCATACATTTCATGACCAATTTCTTCTTCTCCTTTCACTCCCTCACACATATCTGTCTAACCCTCTGTGAGTGATTTTCATTTATACACAAACTTGAGATCGCTTAACTTGGAAGCTATTAAGCTCCATTAAAGACTGTAATTAATTTCTACCTAAGAAATTTGACTTGCGCAATGCAAACATAGCTGAATAAATACTATGAAGTGTGCATGAAGCCTTCTGATAGACAGACTGACTGTCTGACATAACTGTGACTTTTGTGGACTGAAAAAAGGGATGACAGAACCGACATGAAATAGATACGCGATCAGCTCGTATTTACATTTCTCCAACACTCCCCTTTAATTATGAGCAGATGGGGATCCTTAAATAAAAATAAAATTTTACAAAAGGTTTCAGAGCTTAAACATGCTCTGTGTATGACGAAGTTCATTGTGCAGAAGTTGTCACTCCTAAACAACTTCGCAGATATTGGAATGTATCCCTTGCCAATGGTTTTGTAAATATATCCGGAACCTGATCTTTTGACCTGTAAAATTCTAAACAGATTTCTTTGTTATTTATCAATTCTCTGATAAAATGATACCTTGTATCGATGTGCTTCGTTCTCTTGTGGTACACATGATTCTTTCACAATGCAATAGCTGAATTGTTGTCATAGTAAATGACTGTGGATTCTTGTTGGTTCTGCGATAGGTCACTTAACATCCTCAACATCCAAACGGCTTGACATGTAGCGCTTGTAGCTGCGACATACTCTACTTCTGTTGAAGAAAGAGTTACAATGGGTTATTTATTTGAATCCCATGATACAACACCTGTTACTACATGAAATGTATTCCCATATGTGTTTTTTTCTGTCATCTATGCTGCCTCCATTGTCATTGTCAGTGTATCCAATGAGTTTTAAATTTTCTGAGGTTGAATACAAAATACCAAAGTCTTGTGTTCCACTTACATATCTCAGAATTCTTTTACCTGCTTTCCAATGAGATTCTTTTGGTGACTCCATGAATCTTGAGATTAGACAGACTCCATACATGATGTCTAACCTTGTCACTGCAAGATACATAAGGCTTCCAACAATCCTTTTAAACAATGTAGGATCTACATTGGATCCATCATCATCCTTGCTCAATTTCAAACATGTTATCACTGGTGTTGGAGTTGTCTTGCAGTTTAACATCTTAAATCTGTTTAAGACATCACTTGCATACTTTGAATGAGATATAAATATCCCATTTTCAGTCTGTTGGACTTCAATGCCCAGAAAATACTTCATAAGTCCCAAATTAGTCATTTCAAATTCACTTTCCATGATTGATCTAAATTACTATAGTGGGCTCAGCATGAGGGAATGAGTTGGATGAACCAAGTGAGAGACTCCACTTGAAATACGCAATGGGACAGATTCAATTTCAAAGCTCGGCAAGAGGTAAACAATAAACGTCTATGGGTTGCAAGTAAGTAAGTCTCATTCCTGAAGCATTATGTTTTAAAACTAACCAATGAGATTGAGATGTAAAGTATACTCCATAGGAATTGTTAATATTTTTTTAGAATATTGATAGACTAGGGTTTGTTACTTATAACTTATGTTGTATCATCTACTTATGAACATGGTAAATGAAGATGCCATCAAAAGTGTGTTTACTATATTGAAGAGACTAACTAAATGATGTTTAGTGGATAAAATCGGTGAATAACCTTACGTCTTACTTGATATATTGAACATGAATACAATATGTGTAAATGGGTGGTATTGGTTTATTGAAAGAGTCAATACGATAGGATATAAAAGAGTTTGTAAAAAATCCTTCCTCTATGATTGAATAGGAAAAGGTTATGTGTTATGTAGAAGATACGACAAGATGAGGTATTATCTTAAAGTACCACCAAATTGTTTCGAATAATTACAACACATATACTTTATGAAGAGGTGAGACTCCTCTTAAAGAAAACCAAAGGGTAAGAGGGTTAGATAAGTATTTTCATAACTAGTATGTGTGATTTTCCTATGGAAATATTTAAACCTTATCATGATGATAAGAAAGGATGTAAGGGCTATACCCTTTATTGTTCGAAAGATATAATTATTAGAAATTGCACGTTTACAAATACTAGAAGTTTAACCTGTTAGGTTGATTTGATGAAAAGAGAAGTAATAATGTAGTCTAAGCGTATACTACCTTGAGAATGAATTTAGCATATTCTTCGCCTTAATGTATTTCCACAAATAAGTATTCCTCGTTATTATTTTTATCTGAAGATGTCAAATTATGAAGGGGAATGATTGGTAGGAGTCTCCTTGTTAATCAATTTCATTTTAGTATGTGATTATATAGGATAAGTGAATGACATTGGAGCACGCTTGTACCCTTGTTTGTAAGTTTCAATAAAAGGATAATGATTATAATTACTTGAAAAATATACATTTATGTTCTAATTAGTTAATAGGATACATATGATCAAATGCATGATTTCATTTTATATCTTTCTTATTCCAGTGATCTTTACTACGGATGTTGGGATACTATGAGTGGTTGTTATACAAGTTATACTTTTATGTGATCAAGATTTATGCGATAGAAGTATATGTTATATGCATGGGTACCTTGACAATCTATTTTTATTTTTGGTATATAGATTCATGTGTATTAATACAAGTAAACTTGTACCTTAGCATATGAGGGTCATATAATAAGGAGATATACGGTCACCCTTATAAAGGTATATGTGGGTATGCAAGTATGTATGTGGACAATTTGTTGTTACTTACACGATGTTAGTGTGTACAAAGAAAGTTGTATAACTAAATAGGAATCATGAATCCTTACGAGTAACGAAAACTGATGTATTGAGTCATAAATACATCCCCTCATAATAGTGAAAGTTAACATGATGGACTATACTACATTAATTTCTTCACTACGTGATCTTGAGATATTAGCGATTGTTGTGTAACAACCACCATAGATATATTTTATCTTATTGATCACTATAGTATACAGAAGTCTGTTTTACACCATGTTAACAAAATTCAAAATATTTTACATGTTGTTAGAAGATGATATTTAAAACGGGTCATCATTACTAATGAGTAATGTTGGATATCATCGCTAATATATTTTCAGTACAGGTAATAAGAGGCTCATATAAATTTAACCATAATCTAAAACAAAATTCTTTGGAAGGAAGATGGTTTGCGATTAGATGACATAATGCAAACGACCTTACATTCAAAGAAAGAATAGTAATTGCAAACAAACAACCTGATCGGAGAATGGTAAGACTCCTTGGATGGAGTATGGTATTGGCGAGGTAAAAGTCATGTATTACACATCGGTTGATTTGATTGTTATTAAAACTTTTTATGTAGTAAAAAGGTTATAGCAAGATGTTTATGCACATTGTATTTTCTAGTGTGCAATGGCATGAAAACCAGAATGACTAAATGACTAAATTTGAAAAAGGTATGTGAGCCAAAAGGACATTCAATAGAATGATTTGTTTTTAAGTAAATTCATCATGGATTGATGATGTGTTATGCCTTGAAAAAGAGGGCAGTTGCTATGAAGAAAATGTATAATTAATAGCGAGGAAAATAACAAATGGTACTTTGGATCTTTAAGTCAAATAAAACATCAAGATCTGCTTTCAAAAGGGATCGAATTGATGATTGAAAATTTGACGTCGATGGCACAAGACCTGGGCAAACATTATAACACCAAGGAAGCATAGGATGATGTGTGGCGTTGAGAAGAAGATATTAGATTGCTTAATGCTGGAAGCAAGTCTAAGACTTTTCTCCGCTTATAATTCCATCACTTGAATTACTGTAGTACTTGGTGTACTGTTAGCACTTGATGTGTTTCTTGTTGAAAACCATGAATAACACCGATAGGAGATACACCCAAGAGCTATGGAAAGCCAATGATGGGTACCGTCCTCGTGTTGGGTAGATCATGCATGTTATGAATATTCCATGCCTTATAGTAATAGAAATTGTTTGAGAAAAGAAGAAGACACCAACAATTGAAATTTCAGAGGTACTCCAGAAGAACACACTATAAGCATAGGTTTGATTACGATCAAAGGGCATGATGAATGTGTTTACTTAGTAAATGATGATCTAAAAATACAAATCTTGTTATTTATCATGAAAATGACATGCATATATGTTATGATGATAGCAAATGTTGCAAGGCTACTCGCAATAAGAGGTTGTAATACCTTGAGGTTGATACATAAGTGTAAGTTGAAAGTGAGCTTGTTTTGATCAGGAGATTGGTATATTATGATGAATAAAACTGACCGGGATGAAGCATGGCGAAAGAGACAAAGGGACAAAATTTGTCCAAACTGCAGAAATACGGGAACACCGAGGATGGTGTTGTTCTTAAGGGGAGGATGATGTAATAACCCTCCCATTTAGATCCCTATTATTTTTTGTAAATGAAATGGTAATTATGTAAATGGCCCTGGTGAGGAGCTCAAGGCCAAGGCCCCATGAATGGACCTTGAAAGTATTGTATGTTAAATCCCAAGTTGTAAAGGTTATTTTAGACTTAGGAGACTAAAGGCATCATCGCAACAATTAATGACAGGGCATGAATCCATTATGGGAGAGAAATACCTTTCACAAAGGAGATACAAAACAAATCTCATTTTAGGTGAGGAAGCGCACATATTTATATATATATAATACACATACACACACACATATATATATCACCTAAATCACAAAGGTATCAAGAACAATTTAGGGATAAAGAGGTTTCTTTTAAATAATCCTAATGATAATGAGATCATTCGATACCTCGAGGGGAAAGTAATGTTTACTTTTTGAGGTTAAGTATATAAATTATCTGTATATATATCTATACATGTTTATATATAGATTTGTATGAAAACAAATGTTGCGGTTATAAGGATCTAGTGTTAGTAGAGAAAGGGTATGATAAGGTACCTATTTATTTATGAAAGAGTACAAATAAAGGACACATGTATATATATTTATAGAGAGGACAATTATAGAAATATGTAATGTATTGAATGAAAACTAAGAATAAAATATAGGGTCATGATATGTTTAGCCATCAAATTAAATAAATTATAAAATGTACCTTTTATAATATAAACTCTTCCCGCGTGTATATATGTATATACACTTAACAAGGGGGGAAACCTTTTTGTAACCACGTAAGAAGGGTACCTTTAGCTAAGAGGACATCCTCCTCGATTTATGGATTTTATCTTGATGCCTTCTACTATGAAGTATCATTTCTGGAACTCTCCATTAACAAATAGATATGCCAACGAGAGGTATCTCCACTTCTCCCTCGAAGAAAGGAAGATTGGTCTCCACCGTGAGTACCCCACCAACCCTCACTTATTAATTTTAGGAGTAATGGGGGGGACGGATTCTCCAAAGGGAGGTTGGGTGGACCCTCTAGTTAGACGACACATGTTTTGTTAGGTGAGGTCGGAGCTGGAGGTCATGCGTTAAATAATTGAGCAGAGTTTGTGAAGGGGGAGGGCGAGAGTGGAATCCTTTATGGAGATCTCTACGAGGGGGATCCTTATGTAAAATCTGTGAGGATAATCCTTTAGCGAGGATTTTTTTCATTTGGCAGACCACTGGAAGTCCTTGCAAAGCTCGAGCTCCACGCAACCTAGCTTTCATTTGTGTTGCAGGTGAGGTGAGAGGACAGCCGGGAGGGCTCGATCCCTGCCTATTACGGATTAGTTTAATAACATATAGTCACCTCAGGGAATGGATCTCTCCATATGTATTTAACGGGGTTTTCAATGCAATCTTTGCATGATGCATGATAGATGATCCCTGTATTGGCTTATTTAATAAAAGTTTTATTTAATTTATGCATAAAGCATGCTAGATTTTTGTATCTATTTGCTTGGACAGAGTTCAGGGTGACGATCTATGTACCCATTATTTGACAGAGTCTGTGTTAATGGATTAACCATAGCGATCTTAATTCCTGTTGATAATAGCAATCTTATCTCTGCATATTATTTGACAGAGTTGTATGCTGAGTCGATAAATGATCTTACATTTAAATATTGTGTGATATCTACACGTTGTATAGCGATCTACGCCCATACTGTCGATCTTTGCATATAGAGACTTTTATGAAAGTGATCCATGTTCACAATGTTGTTGTTGAAAGGGTTTATTACTGCGTTTTCACTTGGGAAGGGATAGCGAGCGGTGAGAGCTTGACCCTCTTTCTGTTGTTGAATTTTATTGCATATTAAGTTGTGCTTTCAAAATATGAGGAATGGATCTATGCACAGAGCTCGATCCCAAAAAATTTGTGATTTATATATAATGATGTTGTGCTATTAATTTACAATCTGCCTGTAGGTAAATATACTTATGTATAAATATAAATCTTGATTTGGTAAATTGTATAATGAGGGAATAGGTATAAATATGGTTTGATCTCTTGATAAGAGTTTACATGTGCTTGTTTATATACAGTTTTATTTTAATAAATGATTGATAAGAATGTTCTCCTTATAAGAGTGGAACTATCCTCTTTCATAATCCGAGTTCATTGTATTCAAGCTCAGAAGGGCTGGGCGCAACCCTCTGGCTAGCAAAGGAGCGTATCCTTGTGCTTAAGCTTGTTTTTGATAAAGTGGAGTATTTGCTTTTAATAGGGGAAGGGTGTAGGGAATTCTATGATGTTCAAACTTAACCATTATATTTATGAAAATATTATATGGGTGCATAGTGAAAGAAGCACATTGCCCAAAGCACCATAGAATTGATAATCTTAGCATTATGTGCATATTGGGTGGAGGAAGGGCTTAGCCCCAATACCCATGTAATAGATTACCTTAGATTCCGTAACTATTATAAAGTCTATATGCTTGATATGAGAGAGTTAGAGACTGATCCCTGTAGGGAAAATTTCAGTTTCCTTGGTTAGCTTTGGATATCTTAAAATGGCTTTAGTCGAGAGGCCTTTTGTAAGTGAAAAGTGAATAAAGCAACAATTGTGTTGTAGATGTAAGATTATATCTTGACCAATAATATATATATTGCAACCTTTTTGTGGACGTAACCCTAGAGTGGGTGAACCACTTTAATTGTGTCCCTCTTATATGATTCTTCATGTGTGTTAAATTCCTTGGATACTTATAATGGTCTTGTTATCTACGTCATCACATAAATATATGCTGATAATGTGAAATTGGTTGTTGTTTCATATTGATCCTATAAGTGTATTTTGTGTTTATGTTGGTATATTTATCTTATTGTTCATGGATAATATTTTCTGGGAATTGCTCAAAGCAAAGACGGTACTATTTCAAATGTAAGTTAATATATTAAATGAACGATTGATGGATATAATTATGTTGTTGGATGAGGAAATTTTAATAATCACATAAGTGTGTTATGAAACATGGTTTATTTTAATAATAACAAACTAACCTAATCCAATAATATTCACATCAAGAGTCTATTTTAGTGCTAAAAAATCCAAACCTACCTCAAACTTAAAACAAACCTAAAATCTAGTTTATGGGGCTAATGAATTCTACTAAATGAACTATGTTTTTAACAAATCAAATTTAATAATTTAACTTTATAAATGACAAAACAAATTCTAATTACAAAATTTAATAAATTAAGAAAACTACCCAAACAAATGCTAATTAGAAAACAATATGAAATTTAATAATTTCACTTTATGAATGCTAAAACAAGTTATGATTGCAAATGAACATTTATATTTACAATTCAACTCTACATTAATATAAACGAGCATTCGTTCCACAAGGGAAAGGCCGATCAACCAAAATGGTATCTTCATATTTAATTGCATAGAACGACGGAAGTGAAGAAAGCTCGAAGATCAGACTTAGTATGATGATGGATGAGCATTATTGTGCGCAATTGCAATACAAATCCTCAGGAAGAGAGTAATCGTGGCATAAAATTGCATAGTGGAATTTCATATACCGAGAAATGTATTCCTTGAAATCAAATTTGAGACACAGCAACATCCATCGTGTTTGATTCAAATTGCAATTACACGACAAAAATGAAAACTTATCTAACTCCAAGTCGACAGCGTCAAACTGCAATCACAAATAAAATTCACAAGAGAAGTGTTAACTACAGAAATTGATGAAAATAGAAATCGGGTTCTTCTATTGAGCATCAAACATCAGAATTGGAAATCGGGTTCACTAATAGAGTATGCAAACAAACACACAGAGCATGTTTCCAGAAGTAGAGATAAAATCAAGAAGTAGAGATAAACATACGATCCACAGGCGGTCCCTCTCGTGGATTCACGCCACCAATACAAAAACATTTGTACAAAATCTCGTTTCCAGAAACTTGATTTTTCATTAGCTAAAGAGTATGTGCAGTATGTTTGGTCTGATATATTCCCCCGATCTCTTACTTCAGACCTTCATTTATACATTCCAATCTCTTGAGGAGAATATTGAATCAAATCCTCAAATCTCTGGATCGTTCAACAAATTATTAATTTTATAAAATCATTCGTAACCCTAACTCTGGGAAAATTACGTCTATTCGAGCACGTTTTTCTCCGTATATGTTAAGAAATTCCAAAAATTGTCCACCGCTAGGGGTAATTGACCGTAATTGGAAGTGGGTTTTGAACGATTTCACCAGATTCATTATGGACTGCTCAGAAATCGATCCTGAATTTTGCTTCCTGGAATGATGACGAGAGTGTCGAACGGTGTTGGAATCTGTGATTGAATATCATGAGTTGGGCGAGTGTTTAATTCGTTAATATATCCATAACTTCTTATCTCCACATGAACCATGATTCCACATTACCTGCATATAATAAAATGCCAAAACAAGCCAAAACAATGTATTAGATAATATAAAATAAATCTTATTTGTTTGTACCAACGTCATATCCCATTAATTTTATAACAAATCAAATTTAAACATTAAATGGTTGCTTTGATTACCATGTGTTTTATGCTTTGAAATTTTTAAGTGGATTTCCAAGCTGGCACGATATTTCTCATTTATTAAATGCTATGATTCTAAATTTATTTAAATAATGAGTATTTTACATTTAAATTGCCATGGTTTATTTAATTTATCATATTTAATTTGTCACGATTAATATTAAGTTTTATTTAAAAGTATTTTGAATTTAAAATATATTTTTAATAAAAAGAAAAATAATTATTATTTTAATGTATTGCATTTTCAACTATTTTAAATTCAAATACTTTAAATTAGTAAACCAAAGCTTTAGCATTAACCCATAATTTTGATTTGCATGCGCAGATATATAGGATCATCAAGAATCAGAAGACGAAAGTAAGTCAAACCAATGAACCAATTCATCACCAAGCCTAGTGCAGAACTTAGTACTGGAATGAGTGTTGAATTGAGTACTGGAAAGCCAAACGTAAATTCTAGCATTCATGCAATATTGGATAATATTTCAAAGCATAGGAATTGCTAGCTCAGGGATTAGTTGATCATCGTCAAAATCATATTTAATACATCAAAAGTAATGAGTTAGACATATTTTATGTTTATTAGTTGTAGCCAATAAAATAATGTAAAGATAATCGTTTTAAAGATAGATGTACTAAATTGACGGTGAATGAGCTATGAAATAGAGTTATGAAAAAGCATAATTTTGGGAGCCCATCACCGTTCCCCCTAGATTCTTCATTTACTTGGAGAACATCATAATAAAAAATATCCATAAAAGCAGAGAAAAACTCCACATGCCATCCATCAAGTCCAAGGCTTTTGTCCTTCTACAATGAATGGAAAACCTCCTTTATCTCCTCAAGTGTTACCTCCTCCACAAGATCTGAGTTATGTTCCTCACTAACAAAAGATGGAAAATATAATACTACTCACATCATATGTGCAACTGAAGCTCTTTCATCTTCTTGATAGAGCCTACTAAAATGGTTTACACCAACCTCTGCAACGTTTCTAAAACCTGTCACTTGGGCCCGTTCCTCATCCTCTAGCTGTCGAAGAGATTTTACATTCTTCCTATGCTTGATGTAATTATGAAAAAAAATGGTGTTGTCATCACGTTTTTTCAACCAAATATCCCTGCTTTTTAATCTCCAGATAGCCTCATTTTCTTCCCGAATATTCCCTATTTTGGATTCAAGATCCACTATCTCCCTCTTATGGTCCAAGGACCTGAAACCTTCCAGATTATTTGCACAACAAGATTCTAGTGTATTGTCAATGTTGCATAAATCAACTTACAATGTACCATATCTTCTCGTTGTTTCCCACGTAATTGATTCATCATTTATGTTCTTAAGGTTATGTAGAAATTGAATTGTTGTGTATTCTCTTATGTTTTCATCGTATGGGACCCACAGACCCTTCACCGTTTTCTTTTACCCCTTGTCCTTGAGCCAAATTGGATTGAACTTAAAAGGACTAGGGGGGTTTTCCTGTCCCATAGCCACCTTCAACAGTATTGGGAAGTGATCTGATTCACCTCCCATACCAACCCACTGCTTTATACTGGAAGCCACCTGTAGAGTTCCTTCATTAATTAAAATTATGTCAAGCCTTTTTGCAATACTTTCTTGCCCTATCCTCATTTTTTTTCCAAGAAAAAAAATGTATTTTCTATTCATTAGAAGAGAGAAATATATTCTTCATGGAGGTCTCAAAAGAGATAAGCACACAAAAGCAAAGAAGTTTGTTGAGATATATTATAGAGAATAATATCTAAATCAAAACTAAAATTTGAGAATAGACATCCATAGCACCCATGAGGCAGAAAAGAGGTCGAGTCTCATCAAATTTGTCTAATCAATGAAGCAAATATGACTCCTTTGAATTCTACAATTATCGAAGAACTTGAATTCATGACTAAACCTTTTTTAGAGAGCGAGTCTACTACCTGATTAAACAGCGAGTAGTAATGTTCAAAGTTGATAGACTGGAAAGTGCTTGAAATTGCTTTTAGATATTCAATAAGATTACCAAGCAACATGTTTTGGGCATTAATCAAGTTGTTCATACTATTGATTACAAACATAGAATCTCCTATAATTTTGATATTTTGAATATTTTGCTCCTTTACAAACTTGAGAAGGAAATACAGGGCATGTATTTTTTCCTGGTTATTTGATCCCGAACCAATAGAGCCAACACTTTGAAAGTAGTGAACATGAGACAAATGTAAAACAAAACAAAAAACACACTTGGATCTATTTTCTTGAGATGTCTCGTCAAAACAAGCCCAAGGAAAGGAATATGGAAGAGAGTAGATCCGAGGTTTACGCGACCCATCCTTTTTATTCAACTTTCTGTAATAATCAAAGAGCCCTTAAATTTTACCAATAGTAACATCAATTTGAGATCATTCCTCAACGAATATTTCTTTGTTTCTCATAATCCAAATTCCCCAAGTGACTAGAAATGGCAGAGGCCGAAATTCCTTTAATTCTTTGGACAATTTTTTTTTGAATGCAGGATTCGATGGAGTTTTTAGGCCATAGATATTTTAAATAAAAAAGGATTCCAATTCCATCCAAATCGCCTTGGAGGTGCTACATTATTTGATTAAGTGGTACAAAGACTCTTTGGGTTGGTTGTAGAGGACAAAAATTCCAAGGCCTTCTCAGTTCAAATGTTTTATTCGATTCCAAGTGAGAACCTAGTTGGAAAGAATGAGCCATAGTAGTACAATACACTTGGGTGGAACAATGATTTTCCAAATTTTCTGCCACCACCATTGAGTAGGAGCAACTTTTGACTAGAATACAAATTCATATCCAAGTTTTGCAATATATTGTCCCCCTATCAAGTTATACATCCATGCTAGAGCATTAGGCTCATTTTTTATGTGAATATGGGTTTTAGAGAGAGATTGAGTGTACTCCTCCTAGTAGTGAACCCAATTGTTGGAGAGACCCAAATCCTAGACCAATATCCACCCTTAATGCCATAGATTGGAACTCTCCAGGTCCATAATCTTATCCAAGGTCACGTTCCCAATGTTTTAAATATGAACTATGAGGTCTCTGGAGAATCTCACCTGTGACGCAATTACTGCAATCGCATCCACCCCCACACGAACCAATTTCCCATTTCCCACCTTCTAGGAAAGAAAGTTACCTATCACAAGGAGGGCTTTGGAGAGAGCCTTCCAATGATTCAAAACATTTTGAAATAGTTTTCTATGTCTAGGAATCCAGTCAATGAGAGTTTCCATAGAAATGGACCTTTCCTGACCTCATATTCCTCCATGTGGGTTGAATCCTAGTAGGGATTATGTCATACAGATAATTTTCTTCAAATATCATAACAAATAAATCAGAGAGAGGCTCTCTATGAGCATTGCAACCCTAGACATCAACATCCCCAATGTTAAAGTTCAAGTCCCCTTCGAGGATCACCCTATCCTTTGTCAGAAGTCCAGAGTGAAAAAGCTTCTCCCAATAAGCTACTCGATGTTGATAAGGACCATACAAATTGATAAAAGTAAAGGAGTGTCCTATCTCCCTCAAGAATAAAGTAGTACTTAAACCCGTGACAACAGCCTAACTGTTAGTACAAAGAAAAGACATATTTTCCCAGTCTGTAATGAGACCACCAAATATTCCCATTGCATACAAACAGACAAAATCCCACCCAAGAAGAACTTTTAAATAATCCATAATAGCATCACCACAAGAAATAGTCTCTTGTAAAAATAAAACATCTAGTTTATGTGATCCCATCAATATTTCTAGGGATAATTTCTTTGAGGGAATCCCCAACCCTCTATAGTTAAAAGACAGCACAATCACTTGGAGACAATAACGAGATTTCTTGCTCTAAGAGTCCCTTTCAAGGTTTTTTGTCTCCCCGCCCCAATATCTCAAACAACTTGATCCTATGTTGATGCTAACATGGACCTCCGCCCTCTTAATTTAGAGGAAACTTTATTAGAGGCCTGATAAATACCACCACCAACACAAGACAAAGGCGAGGGATTGATAAGTCTATGAGGCCTAAAATGGTATCTAGTACCCCCCTACATGGAAAAGATCCTCAAGACCCCACCTTTAGGCCTAGGACCTAAATGAAGTATTGATTCACCGAGAAAACGATAAGGAAGAGAGGATAGATGGTCCTTGACAGGAGAATGATTGTGATCTAGAACTCTCTCTATAGCGGGGTCCACAATAGATTCCTCCTTATAAATAAAACAGGGCTCATCTAGACAGTGTTCCCCAATAGGCATAAGAAAACCTTTGTTTGCAAGGTCCTAATCAACATGTGGAGATAACTGAGTAAGCTTCGAAACTGATGAGGGGTTAATCCAATCTACAAGCGACAGTTCAAACCCTAGGTAAAAGGTTCCAGATCGAGATTCAACATCGTCAATATACTTACCCTTTCCAAAAGTAAAAGGATCATCCAAACATCTCTCCCACCTCTGACAAAGATGGTAAATTAGACTGTGTCGACAAATAAAAGATCTACCCAAAGAGGCATGTTCTCTAAACAGAACAAGTGAAGAGCCCTTCCTCGCAAGATCAAACAATATAGAGGTGGATACACCTCTGCTAAGGGGAGAAGGATCCCATCTCCTCCCTAATGGGGATAAAAACAATTGGTTTAGGATTGCACCCACCTCCCGCCCCACTTCCAAAATCATTGGAACTAAAAAGATCTATAGACAAAATGAGAAATAGGGCTTCGAAAGTATGCCCTCATATAAACCTTCAAGATTCAAATCTAAGGAAGACACCATTCCTAACAAATACCCCAGTAATAACAGTTCTGCTAAACCTTTTTAAAAAATCTCAGGCAATGGGTACTTCTTCTTACCTAGAGAAAATAAGGGGAGCTCCACTGTAGCACAAAGAACATCATCACCTTGGTCCTTTTGGTTTGGTGTTGTAACCACCACAACCTCCATTCCCAACGGATCTTGAACTGAATCCATAGAAATACATTTAACATGAAGAGATGCCAAGTCTTCTTGAAACTTCCCTTTAATCTGGATGGCTTCATCAACTGAGGACTCTTCTGCCATACAAGGTGAGGTCTGCAATACCTTAGGATGGGACCCCACCTTCATAGCTACTGGAGGAGAATCCTTAAAACTTAAGAGACACTTCTACATCAATGATCCATCTAAACACTCCTTCTGATTATCTTTTCAAACAAATCCATTGATAGACAAAGGGCACTCCCGGTACAAATGCACGTGATCATGAAAATGATTACAATGGAAAGGTACCCTCGAGTTATATATGACTTGTAAGTGGGTACAATGCCCTACTGAGATGGTCATTTCAACATGTATCCCATCTCTCAAATCCAAATCTGTCGGGATGTGTCCCACAACCATAACACATGTTTCCAAGTAATTAAGGTCACAGTGATATAATCACCCAAAGACTCACCAATATGCCTGAAGATGTTCGGAGAACAAAATTCAACTATCAACCCTAGTAGTTTGACCTGTAGCAGTTGCTTGTAGACTTTCTCCTTTTGGGCGTCGAAAAAGGGGGTCCAACATTTCAGCTTGAATGGTACTCAACCCCACATCCAAATACCTCCCAAGACGACATGTGCATCCTCCGACGAACTAAAAATAATGCCCACCCATCCTTTGGCCAGGGTAATTTTAAAGAAATGTAACTGTGAAAGATATTCTAATTGTATTTGTTTATTATATTATTATTCCTCCTTTGGGAGATGGCATTGATGTAATTGGTCATGTAAGCGTCATTGAACGCGTTAATGTAAACCCTGCTTTCTAAGTCGGGTCAATAGTACCCTCAAGAATTATATTAAATAAGTTTTTGAGTCTCCCTAAGTGGAGTCAACCAATCAGTTAGGAGAAGTCAGCTAGTTAGGGTATAAAGTCACCCGACTGAAGAATATAAATAGAGGAGTCACTCATTCACTCAAGCATGTTCGCATAAGAGAGAGATAGAAGCTCACTAGTGAAGGAAGAAGTTGTCGTGGGGTTTTACATTGTCATGGTGATTTCTATATTGAGGAAGTTTTGCGGGGTTTTTTCCCTTGTGGTTACCTCGAGAAAAATCTTGTGTTCTCTATGTTGTTGTGCTTGTCTTTCTTTTAATGATCCCATTGTTTTAATGTTATTACGCTAAACAAGTAAAAAGTTAACATGGTATTAGAGCTGGCCTGAAAGAAAACATTGTGCAGCTCCTGCAGCTGCAGAAACTAGGGTTTATATTTCCGGGAGCTCTCTCCACAGATCAACTGAAAAAGAGGGTGCATTCAACTCACCTCACTAGGGTGCATCTTTCCGTCGAAGCATAATTCAATGATGAGAATTTTCATTTTTAGGCCCATCACTACAACCCGAAGAAATAGGGAATCAAGTTTTTGGAGGAACTACCCACAGATTTGGAAAAGGGAGTACACTACTCAACTCACCTTGCTGCAATCAGTTTTTTAATATCTCAAAGTTGAAAAAATAGGGCTTCTCTGTCAAACCCTAGGTCAAGCCAGAAACAATTTTTTGAGAAGCAGTTTTACTGGTAAGTACTATCTCTCTCTATTTCCATTTGAGATTCTCATATTATCAAAATGACAAACACGATCAAGCTTGATGAGAAGCATGAGGGAGCTGAGAATTTTGGAGCTTGGAAATATAGAGTCATGCTTATTCTTGAAGAACATGACCTAGAAGGATTCATAAAAGTGGAAGTTGCAGAACTAGAAGGAGAAGAGGCCAAAGAAAAACACAAGAAGGATATGATCAAGTCCAAGAGGATCATAGATGAAACTATTAAAGATCACTTGATTCCTCAAGTGTCCTCAAGGAAGAATCCAAAGGAAATGTTTGATGCATTGTCTAATCTATTTCAAGGAAAGAACACCAACAAAAAGGTGAATTTGAGAAATCAACTCAAGGGTGTGAAGATTCAGAAATTAGAGACGATGCAATCGTACTTCACTTGGGTATCCCAAATTAAAGAACAATTAGAAGCTATTGGTGATATGATAGAAGAAGAAGAAGTTGTGATGACCACCTTGAATGGTCTCTTGAGAGATTGGGAACCTTTTTTTCGTGGCTTATGCTCTAGAAAGAAATTGATCAAGTTCAAACATTTATGTGAAGAGTGTGTACAAGAAGAATAAATAATAGCAGTGAGAGAATAAAAGTTAAATGACAATGAAGGCCAAGCTTTGGCAACTCATACCAAAGGAAAGAACAAAAGGAATGATTGTGAACATTCTTCTAGAAGAACTCAAATATTTCAAAAGAACAAAAGGACTAAGAAATAATTCTCATCCTTTGAATGTTTTACTTGTCACGAGATGGGACATATTTCCAGAAATTGTCCTCTCAAAGCTGAACAATTCAAGAAGAAGAATAAAATAGTTCATGCTCATGCAGTTGAAGATGATGAACATGATGATGAAAAGAAGACTAGATAACATGAAGATTCTAGTGAAGAACATGTCTTAATTTCATCCCTCACTGGTTCGGTTTCTCATGGAAGTGACACTTGGCTCGTGGATAGTGGAGCCTCCAAACATATGACAGGTTACACAGATTCTCTCTCACATCTTGTGCAAAAATATTCTCCACACAAAGTGAAGCTTGGAGACGATTACCAATATCCAATCAAAGGGATGGGAGAAGCCTCTTACAAGTTGAATTCCAGAAAGTCCATGAAGATGAAGGAAGTCCTATATGTCCTAGGTTTGAAAAAGAATCTCCTTTCTATCTCAGCTTTAGATAAGAAAGGTCTCAGAGTTGCTTTTGTAGATGGTGAAGTCCTCATCTGGACAAAAGGGAAGACAATAGATGATGCAGTTGTGATTGGAATTGAAGAAGGAGGACTCTACAAATGGAAAGGACATGTAGATTCAACCCTAATAGCTAGTACCAAGAGTCCTTATGAGTTGTGGCATAGAAGACTCGCTCATGTACATTACACAACATTACCAATAGTGAGAAAAGTGGTGACAGGATTACCAGAAATCCATGTTGATCATGAAGGAGTGTGCAAAGGATGTGCACAAGAAAAGAATACAAAGAATCCATTTCCAAGCAGTTACAGTAAGGCGAAAGGAATCTTGGATGCTATTCATTCAGGCATTTGTGGACCAATGTGAGCTACTTGTCTAAGCGGGTATGTTTATTATGCTTCCTTTATTGATGATTATTCCTACAAAACTTGGATTTATTTCTTAAAGAATAAAGGTGAAGTATTTCAAAAATTCAAGGAGTTTAAGGCTCTTGTGGAAAACCTCTCTAAAAAGAAGATCAAGATCTTAAGGTCAGATAATGGAGGAGAATTCACATAAAGTGAATTCAAATATTTCTGTAAAGAAGCTGGGATTAAGAGGGAGATCACCATTCCCTATAATCCCCAACAAAATGGTGTGGCTAAAAGAAAGAATAGATCTATCATGGAATCAGTAAAATCCATGATTCAGGATCAAGATCTACCTATGCACTTATTGTTCGAAGCAAATAGAACCGCAGTCCATGTGCAGAACAAAATCTCTCACATTGATCTTGGTAACAAGACTCCAGAAGAGATGTTTATTGTTGAGAAGCTTGAAGTCAGTCACCTTAAAAATATTTGGTTTCCCAGTATTCATACACATTCCCAAGGAGAAGAGGTCAAAGTTGGACCCTTCAGGAAAGAAGGGGATATTTGTGGGATACAATGAGCAATCAAAGGCTTACCGAATCTACATCCCAGGATTTCATCAAATTGAACTCAGCAAAGACATTACATTTGATGACGAAGCAACTTTTAGCAAGTCTAGAAAGAATCATGAGAATGAGGAGAAGCACAAAGATCCTAGAGTTACAAAAACTAACAACACACCAGTAAGAAATGTTGAAGAAGAGCATGTACCGGAGGATCATGATACAATTGAAACTCAAAGACCCGAGGAACTACCTCATGAGATGATTTCATAACAAATAAGACCAGCTTGGGCACAAGAAATAATTTAGGATGCAGAAAAGTATGGTGCTCCAAAAGGTACATATTGAGAAATTAAGAAACCAAGGATATACTCTAGCTATGTAGCCTTGATGTGCAACCTCGTTGATGAAGAACCTACATGCTTTGAAGAAGGAACAAAGAAGAAGGAATGGTTAGATGCCATGGTTGAAGAATACCAATCCATCATAAAGAATGATGTTTGGGATGTGGTACTCAGACCAAAAGACAAACCAATAGTATCTTCAAAGTGGATTTTCAAAACGAAGCATTTTGCAGACGAAAGTATAGAAAAATACAAGGCAAGATTCATATCCTAAGGGGTCTCTCAAAAGGAAGGAATTGATTATGAGGAGACTTTTGCTCCTGTGGCTAGATACACTTCAATCAGAACCATCCTTACTTTGGCAGCTAAGATGAAATGGAAGTTACACTAGATGGATGTAAAGACAACTTTTCTGAATGGTAAGATAGAAGAGGAAGTGTACATTGAGCAACCAAAAGGTTTTGAATGAGATGATAGGAAGACACATGTGTGTAGATTGAAGAAGGCATCGTATGGATTGAAACAAGCACCCAGATCATGGTATGGAATAATTGATGGTTTCTTGATGATCTTGGGATTTACCAAGAGTAAAGCAGATTCCAACCTTTATTATAAGGTTGTAGATGATGAACCCATGATATTATTATCGTATGTGGATGATTTATTCTTGATAGGAGAAGATAATTATCCCATCAATGAATGCAAGAAGAATCTTGCTTCAAAATTTGAGATGAAAGACCTTGGCAGGATGCATTACTTTTTAGGCCTTGAGGTGTGGCAATGTCCATACAAGATTTTCCTAAATCAAGGAAAGTATTTTGTTGAGATCCTAAAGAGATTTGGGATGATGGATTGTAAGGCCATGCCTACTCCGATGGTGACAAACTTGAAGCGCTTAAGTGATGCTTCATCAAAGACAATGAATGTTACATTGTACAGACAGATCATTGGCTCATTGATGTATTTAACAAATAAAAGACGAGATATATGTTTTGTTGTAAACATCTTGAGTAAGTATATAGTGGAGCCTAGAAATGTTCACTTGGTTGCAGTAAAACATGTGATGAGATACCTAATGGGTACATTGGATTATGGACTCATATATGTATCAGATAGTGAGTTCAGATTGCATGGTTATATGGATTCAGATTAGGCAGGAAGTGTTGAAGACATAAAAAGCACTTCAAGAGGTTGTTTCAGTTTGGGATCAGGTATGATCTCATGGCTTAGTAGAAAGCATACCAATGTTGCTCTCCATACGGTAGAAGCTAAATACATCGCAACATGTTCAGCTTGTAGTGAAGCAATTTGGCTTCACAAGATGTTGACAAGATTGTTTGATGCCGAGATAGATGTGAATGATATCCTTTGTGATAATCAGAATTATATCAGGATGCCAGAAAACCCAGTGTTCCATGATAAATCGAAACATATCGAAATCAAGTATCACTACATCCAGGATATGGTGTACAAGGGAGCTGTAAAGCTCAAGTATGTTCCTATAGAGGAACAAGTTGCTGATGCATTGACTAAGCCTTTGTCTCGAGTAAATTTTGAATACTTTCGAGGCAAGCTTGGTGTGGTCCGAAAGGACCTCCCTCGAAAGAGGGAGTGATAATGATGATGTGGTTTCTTGGAGCTATGCTGTGGCAGCTTAGTCTAGGATTGGTATGTAACTCTGACAAGGCCTGTTTGATTTCGGAAGGGATTGGTATGTCAACTTGACAAGCCTTGTTTGATCCTAGAGGGATTGGTATGTTTGACTAGGCTTGTTTGGTTCGAAAGGATTAGCAAGTCATACAAGGCCTGTTTGGTCCCCAGGTAGATTAGTATGTCTGACTAGGCTTGTTTGGTCCGAAAGAATTAGCAAGTCAGGCAAGGCCTGTTTGATCTGCTAGAGTTCCCACTATAGAGCAGTTCTAGATGCACACTTATGTTGTTCCAACATTCACATGCTAATGATGATGATGTTGTTATAGCATTCACATGTTGTTGCTGATGATGTTGTTCTAGTATTCATAAGCTGATGATGATGTTGATGGTTTCCCAGCAGTTCCTTGCTGATGATGATGTCCCAGCAGTTCCTTGCTGATGATGATGTCCCAACAGTTCCTTGTTGCTGATGTCGATGATGATCTAGCAGTTCCATATTGATGAGACGATGATGCTCCAAATATATGATGTTGTTTCAAAACTTCCCATGACATACAAAGATTCACCAGTCAGTTATATAATCATTGATGTTGATGTCTATAGAATACCTTCCTAGTTAAGAGGGAGTGTTAAAGAAATGTAACTGCGGAAGATATTCTAGTTGTATTTGTTTATTATATTATTATTCCTCCTTCGGGAGATGTCATTTATGTAATTGGTCATGTAAGAGTCATTGAAAGAGTCAATGTAAACTCTCCTTTGTAATTCGGGTCAATAGAACCCTCAAGAATTATATTAAATAAGTTATTGAGCCTTCATAAGTGGAGTTGACCTAGTCAGTTAGGAGAAGTTGACCCAATTAGGGTAAAAAGTCACCCAATTGAAGAATATAAATAGAGGAGTCGAATTCGTCATTTGGTATTACTCTCACTCACTCATTCACTCAAGCAAGTTCGCATAAGAGAGAGAAGATCGTTGGTGAAGAAATAAGTTGTCTTGGGGTTTTACATTGTCTTGGAGACTTCTATATTGAGGAAGTTTTGCGGGGTTTTCTCCCTTGTGGTTTCCCCGAGGAAAATATTGTGTTCTTTGTGTTGTCGTGCTTGTCTTTCTTTCAATGATCCTATTGTTTGAATGTTATTATGCTAAACAATTAAAAACTTAATAGGTAATGGGTCATGGGAAACAACCCAAAGAACCATACTAGTAGTTAGCCACCCACTACCTATAGGGGACTATACTCATGTTCTCGTCCAATGAATGTTTTACTGGAATCCGACATTTTTTTAATAAATCCAAATTTTTTGTTGTTCAAATCATGCTTTTGAATGCATAAATGGATTTGGCGCCCTCAAATACCCCAAGGCCCTCAAATAGATTATGTAAGTTTAAGAACTGTTTTTTTATATTTTAAGAAATTTTTACTGGATTATGTCGAAATTGTGTCAAAAAATGTTGTCGGGAAAGGGAAAAATCATCAAACGTTTAGGCTACATGATACAAAATAAGGTAACCATCTATAAACAGACTTGTGGTGGTGCATAGGGTTGCACACTACATACAGTCCTGAATCTACAAAGGATTGCATTATTTGAGATATGTCGAAGGGCTCCACAAATGGAAAACTTAAGTGTTATTTGGGTTGTGCCTTGCTCAACATGCTTTAGAAATATTGGAGACTTACTAGAATGGGCATGTGAAATAATGGAGGGGTAATAGCTCAAATGGTGAGGAGGAAAGTTTTGTACTCTTCCCACCTAGGTTAGAATTCCCAATGAGACATTAACCACTTGTGATAAGGCTAAAAGGGTAGGTGTCCCTTTTGAGTGTCTCCAAACATCTTGACCCTAACTAAGTAGTAATAGTAATTTTCTTGTGGTGATTGTTGGCATAAGCTTAAGGTTTATAGTGGTAGCAAACAAGATCAAACTAGGGTCTTGCTAGATAATCCAAACCATTCCAAGAATGGACATGAAAAACCCTTAAATCAAGGTATCCATTTCTCATAACCGTTATACACTATTGATAGGTTACAAGGAATTTGGAGTACGAGAAATGCAATCTCTCTATTTCTTAATTCTGTCCATTGAAGTTTGAAGTCTTCAAAAGTGCGAGGCATTGTCCTTGGGGTTCATGTACCTGGGCTCACTCAGTGGAGGCATCTTCGAGAAGGGAGAGCGGAGGGAGTAAGTTCGAATCTCCTTAATCTAATCCTTGTATTTTAGTTTGTAACTTGACCTCCAGATTGCTAATCTTATTGTTTTCTTTTTTACTTACTAGTTTTAGCACTACTTTCCCGTCTCTGTTAGATTAGTCTGAAGTCTATTCCCAAATCACCCCCATGCCTTTGCCTTTCCCTTTGCTCAAAGTATTTGCCATGCCCTTTGTTTATATTTCGTATATTTTTTAATGTTAAAAGGGAATTGCACCATTTTTTTTCAAAAATAATACTATGATGAAAAACACAGGCCATTTTAGGGCCTTTCTGCAAAGCCTCTGACTGTTATTTCCCTGTCTTTAGTAGATTCGTTTGAGTTTCATTTCTAAATGATCTATGAATCTGTGCCTTTGCCCTGCCCTTTGTTTAAAGGATATATTTTGTCTTTGTTTATACTTCGTCCATTTTTTAATTTTTGAAGGGAACTGCACCATTTAAAAAAATAATTATATGATGCTGAAAAACATCGGCCATTTTGGGGCCTCTCTACAAAGCCTCTGAACTTGATCATAATGGATTGATAAGTTACTAGTGCTGAAATCGACAGAAGGGTTTTGACTTTTTATGTGAAAGGTTCATAAATTCATGTGACAGAAGAATAACTTCTCATTAACTATTTATTGCTCATTACTTTGCCTCGTTGTCTTACTTCATAGTGGCTCAAAGCCTCAATCTAAATTTACATTGTATAGTTGCTTAAATTACCTTGTTGTAACTTTCTTAAAATGTTTATTTCAATAGTATTATAGCAAAGTGATTAACATTCTTGTCATTTCTTTAACGAAATATTCAAAGGATAACAAAAAATGTCTTAATTAGGGCCAGTTCAAACAAGCTGCCACCAACTTTTCAGCGGGATGAAACCCAATTCAAACAGATAGATATATTAGTCTTAACTTAAACTAGGAATGGTTTGCTGACATTAATTAAAGTGAATTGCATAAAATTTATTAAGAGACATTGCAAAATACTTTAACATTTTTATAAATTTATATTATTTTAGTTACATCATTTGTATTATTAGCATTTTTATGAATTTATTGATTATCATGAGTAATTATCAAATATAAACAAAAGGTACTTAATTGGTTGGGTCTCGTCTTTTTATGTGATTTGTGTTTTTACTCATTTTTCCATGTAGACATAGATTTGAAGTGATTTTCAGAGTTCTTCATGAGATGCAAAAATTCATTTGAAAAGGATAATTGATGTGGCTTGCTCCCTTGCTTTTGTGTCTATAGTTTACCTTTGAACTCAACTCTTGGTTATCTCATGCCTTAGCTATTAAGGAATTTGGGGGCTATTGTGGTGATACTTTAGGAGTTGTCTAAAAATTCGATGAATTGGCTTGGATGGGGTTTTTCACTAGAATTTGGCTTTTTTTTTTTTTTTAAATTGCCAAATTTGAATTTAATAGTGTTTTAATGGAAATTTTGATGGTAGACACATATTTAACACCATCAAAAACCCTAGGGCACCCTAAATTTCATAGTTTGACAGTTGTAACCAGGATTTTTAAAAATTCATGCACGATTTTTTCAAAATCGTGTCAAGAAAATCAATTTTTTCATTCAAAATCGTAGAACTTTTATACTACGTCGCGGATACTCTATAATAAGTTTATCTCTTGGTAGGAATATAGATAACACTTATATAATGATTTGTCTCTTTTCTACACCATTCACCACTCTTTATGTTACATATGTACATTTGGGAAATATGATAGGCCAAGAGATATCTCTTAAAGTGGATGAGTTGATGTCTAATATTTGGATGAGCGTTGGTTATGGGTTTCTTTTAACTCGAGGCTTCTGATTTTTCTATTATTATTTTGGATTCTTTCTCGATTATGAATTTTTTTATTTTTAGTTCATTGGCTATGTTCAATCATTTTCTCAATGGCATAACCATTTCTATATTGTCAATAGACCCCATTATGTTTTGAACATTTAGTTACCAAAATCATACAAGTTAATGTCATATAGATGCATTAACATATTAACGTGTCAAATCACAAAACACATATATTTGTTAATCCCACTAATATTTATGAGGCAACATGTAGAAGTACATAGCACATATTCCAAGCAAGTGTTTCCCAAGCTCCTTACTAGGTGAAAGATTCTATAATGTATTGACCTATCCCATTTTGCTAACTAAGAATTGTATAAGGAAGAGACATAAATCCATAATGCTATTCCACTTAGGTACCGAATTCAATTAAGTCATTAGGTGATGTAGCATGTTTACCTCTTAAACATGAATTCTAGGCAAGTCTGTGAAGGTCCTTTAGTGGCCCTTAGTTGGCGAAGTGTTTCTATAATTTGTATGATTTTATTAATTAAGGATACTGTAAGAATTTGAAGGATCCCTTACACCTATGTTGTCGTGTGTGGGGTCCCTCTTTACGACCCATTAAATTTTAATTTCACAATGGACAAGTTTGGGTTTTTATTGATGCAATCTATGGTCAGAGTGAGAATTGAAATTATAGGTTTTGATAAATCCTTGATATTCCTTGGTTTTGCTCAATAAGAAACCTGATTTTCCAATCAAGTTGGTTATCATTGGGAAACTTTGACACAATGCTACCTTCTTTAACCATTCATTCAAAATGAAGAAGTAAAAAAATTCAACAATTTTCCCGTCCAACGAATTTTTTTATTGGAATCTGATAATTTTTTTTTTAAATATGAATTTTGTGCTATTCAAATCGTGCTTTTGAATGGATAAATGGATTCAGCGCTCTCAAATACCCCATGGCACCTAGATTATCCAAGTTTAAGCACTGTTCTTTGAGATTGTGCCAAAAAATGTTGTTGAGAAAGGGCGAAATCATCGAACGTTTAGGCTACGCGATGCAAAATAAGGTAACCATCTATAAATAGACTTGTGGTGGTGCATATGGTTGCACACTACATACAATCCTAAATATACAAAGGATTGCATTATTTGAGACATGTCAAAGGGCTCTACAAATGGCAAACTTAAATGTTATCTGGGTTGTGCCTTGCTCAACATGCTTTAGAAATATTGAAGACTCCACTACTAGAATGGACATGCGAAATAATGGAGGGGTAATAGCTTGAATGGTGAGGACACAAGTTTTGTAATCTAGCCACCTAGGTTAGAATCCCCAATGAGACATTATCCCCTTGTGATAAGGATAAAAAGGTAGGTGTCCCTTTTGAGTATCTCCAAACATCTAGGCACTCTCATGGGGATTGTTAGCATCAGCTTAAGGTTTATAATGGTAGTAAACAAGATCTGAAATCAGGTCTTGGTAGGCAATCCAAACCATTCCCATCACAAATCAAAAGTGAACCCATCATAGCCTCTCGAAGTGCTCCTACCCCGTCCCAAAAATGTCATTAAAATACCACCCTTCATAAAAAAAAATATAATTTTTTATTTTTATGGTTTTTAAAAAAGTGCAATGTTTATTTTAAAATTTCATGAGAAGAAGTTTTACGTATGAAACTGGAAGTCAAACATTTATTAATCCATTGGTGTGCTGCTAACATAATGGTATTAAATGTATCAAGTAAATATACTTATCACCTTTGCCCTCATTATCAAAATCTAAGAGCAATATCAAAATCATGGAAAACATATTCCACCAATTTCAAAAATCGTAAACACAAGTTTCTTGGAGAGCTTCAAGATTCATATAGTGGGATTCCTCCCAACAATTGTGAAGATGGACTAATCTAAGAGGACCCACATTAATTTATTTATTGACATTATTGGAACTTTATGCCAAGTGACAATAGTCAATGATTGGCTTTGCTTTTAATGCAATTTATTCCGAGGAACCTGAGGATGCGTCCTCATCATGGGCTCTACATCATGGCCCTTTCCCATCTTCCCAAGATCCATTATTATGTGATCAGATCTGGATTGAACCTCTGACTATTGACTTTGTGGGTAATTAAGACTTAGGGGGCATAGGTCCTATTACTCTTCCTCATAGTGGGGGTGTTCCTCTCATAGCCGGGGGGAGGAAGCTAGGGTTCATAGAGCACAAAAGGAATTAAGACTCGCTCAAAAGACATTGAAATGACTCTAGGGAAGGACGTCTAGTTGGAAGATTTTTGAGTTTGTCAACTCGATCTATTGCTGGTAAGTTTTATTTCACAAATGTTAGTCGGCTGGCCATTTTGTCTTGAGTTTCAGAAAAGTGGAAACCCCTTCTTGATTACTGTCATAGGGTTCACCTGTTGATGAATAATTGGATCGTCTTCCACTTCATAGATGAAGAACATGTCTCTCACATTCTGGAGCATCCTTGGGTTATTTGTAGAGGTTCGCTCTTCCTAAAGAAGCGACATTCTGATTTCAAGCCACTAACTGATAGCTTTAGAAGAACCACTTTTGGTTACTGTTAAAGGGTTTCCCTCTTGAACTTTTGTCTCGCGAGATTTTCATGGCTATTGGTAACAGGATTGGGAGGTTTATCTTCTTTGACGATAAGTCCATTTTTCATGAATATAAAAATATGGCTTGGATTCTCGGAGAGATAGATGTGGTTCTTGGACTTCTGGAGATGATTACTATCAATTTGGGTGAGAAACAGTTTTTCCAGCCTATGGAATAATGGAGGACCCATTTCGATGTCATATTTGCAGTGAAGTGAGGCATTTAAAGAGAAATTGCGATGCGATGCTTTCAGGTCGAGCGGCTTCTCACTTTTTCAACCCACAAGCTCACTTTTCACTCTCTTATCTAGGCCACCGAGAGGAATCCAACCCAGTCCTGGAGGGCTTATCAACAATATCCCCATTGCAGACAACACTCTCTCTTTCTTGGGTAAGTTACAAAAGCCCTTTACAATTTTTTTTTAAACCCTCTCGAAATCATATCTTAAGTTATTAGATAGTGTAGACCTAGTTTCCTTTGATGGGTTGGAAGGGGGAGCTATTAAATCCCTGAGTATTTCAACTTTTTCGTCTTCTGGGTTGGTGATTTTGGGTGGGGAGAGGGGTGATAAACCCTCATCGCAACAAATTATCTTTGGGAATGAGTCTATTAATATTCTGAATACTCTAAATTTGAATCCCTTCTCAAATTCTGAGCAATGAGAGGGATATCCTCAACTCCATGAGTGCAACGAACCCAAATCCCTGTTGCTATTTTGGGGAAAAATAGGGCATACAAATTTTCCTTTGACCACTAACCAAAACCAAGGTTAGTTTTGTAACGCAAAAGGAATCATAAAAGAAAATTCACATCCATCTTTTGTCTTTTCTACTTATTACCATAAGATTTCGTGAGTCTCTAACCAATCTATAAAAGAATACTATTCTCATTTATAATACTAACGTTCACTTATACATGAAGTAGAAGAGTATAGTCAACTTACAGATCCAACTGTTAGGGAATATATAAGTGACATCCACATACATTCATCAGTCATGAATATTTCACATGTACTTATTTATAAATGCTTGAACTTAATTTGCGATTCCTATTTATCATGCCTAGACAAACTAATAATAACATAGAAGCAACATAACACTTTATTAGCCCGTATTAATTACCCATCATCCAAAAACATCTATATAATAAAATAAACCATTTAACTCACAAGTCAATTATATGACAATAGAGACTCATAGTGTTCGTTATCACTCAATATTTCAGCATAACATTAACCCTCTTAAGGTACTACATTTTATATGTGTATTTCTTCTACATGGATTTACAAAAATCATAACACATACCATGTCGTCATGTCAATGCCTCATTCACCCACACATACTTATATGTCTTGTATCAATTATCCCACATTATCAGTATGTCAAATTCCCATGCCATCATAAGTACAACTATTATTGCACCCACTTATCATAACATCAATATATATGAGTACAATCAATGAACAAAGGAAATCCATGACAATATTTTATTTTATGAACATGACATCATTGAAAACCATGCCACAATGAAAAATAATACTTATATGATGATTCCAACTTACAATAAGAGTATGTTAATTCTATTCCATCAACCACAACTCACTGATAGAATAATATAAAAGGGGAAATTACTTTGTATGTGTAAACAACATCTTCATAGGTTCATTGTTCACATAAAGGACAATCCAGGATTCTTTATTTCTTATAACACTTCAAGGAAACTTCTTTATTCTACATGCATAGTTAGTCCAATACAAGGATACATAACACCTGATTGATACAATTAAATTCTTCATATGAATATCCCTGACTTTTGTGTCCACTCTACTTTTAAGCAAGCATTTTACTTTTTATAGGTCACACATATTATGTTAAAGTTTTAATGCATTCTCAACCGTTTCCAAAGTATTACTCCATTTAATATATACATATGTATTATGTGTAAATTACAACAATGTATAATATCCACCCAATCACCATTTTAATGGAATGTCTACAAATGCATATCCTACATAAAGTATATGACACACATATCTCATAACCAGTTAAATATATAAAAGTGTTTCCATTTATTTAACATATCCAAATATCAAGGCACTCATGATCACTATTTATATATTTATAACTCACAGCCTCAAAGCAATATAACAATGTGAGTATCTATACCTTGCAATATAATCCTCTAACATGGAAACTCATGACAAGGGTACACATTTATAAACTCATGATTTTATAAGGAAAAACAATAATGAAAATACTTATATGAGGAAGTAAACAAGGGCAACTGAAGGATTGACTACAACTTTCCTCCCAACCATTGGCTCTATGTCTGGTGTATATTTTCTACCACCGAGAGGCCACCCCTGAGCTGGAAAGGAATCCACTAGGGTAGGGATTAGATGGAATTATTACTCTTATAAACTACTGCTTAGCTTTAATTAGACATTGAGGTTTATCAAGGACACTAAGGTTAATCCCTTCCTCTACCACTTGCACCCAATAAGTATATTTAATATTAGCACCAAGGTGACATCGCTTTTTTGGACTTGTAATTCCCTCCATACTATTATTAGAGAAAATTTGGCATCATGCATATTATACATATATACTATCTATTGTCTTAACGCGAGGACCTTCCAAACCATAATTTCATTCTTAATAACTTGGAAAAATGGGGATATTTTAATGTTTTAAATCCTATATATACCTGCATATATTCAGATATGGTTTATATTAAGGAGACCACTATCAAACACTAAGTATAACCATGATACTGTATCATAACCATATTTCTCATCAACAAAATCCCTGATCACGATATACTTGCAGAGATCGCTATTTACAGGTTTACCACTTTAAGCAAGCAACGATTATAGGGATATAAACAGGGAGTGTATAACTAAAAAATCTGTTTAGTATAGAAATTTTTCTACCATCCGAATATTATCAACCAATATTGAAGTCGTTGATCCATAATTTAGAATTTGTTGTCATATGCAGTGGATTATTATCAAGTTATAAATACAGAGGTCTGTTGATGTATATGTAACTTCGGAAGATATTCACTTGTGTATTGTATGTATTACATTTTTATCTTATTGTATTCCCGATGGAGATGTTATTATCCCTCCATTCGAAAGTGTCGTCATTTGTATTTGTACTCTATTGGTGTACCTCCGATGGAGATGTTAATTCCTCTCATCGGAGAAGTCATTATTCTACTTGGGTCATGAAAAGTCATTGAGGTTCTTCCTCCCATGTATGACGGGGCATTAGATCCAGGAGTTGTGTATGCCATGGGTTATTAGACCACCTTGATGGGGTCAGCCCTTGTCACCTACCCAAATTTCAGAAATTATTATATTATTAGCAAAATACTTTATGTTAAATTTAATTACAAAGTTTTGTAATTATGATCAATTTTGATCAAGGATGAATGTAATTACTGATTAATATTATTTAAATAAATTAATTAGGAGACAAACACCCAATGGGACTGTTAAATGAGTGTTCACTGACCCACTAGGAGAAATGGAAGCTGTTGGAAGGTATGGGACAGACGGCAGCAATTGCACCACACCACTAGTTGTTGGTTATGGGACAACTACCCCTAATAATGTGGCATTATCCCCCAGGTGGTGGGAGTGGGAAGGCAGCTCATTTAATGACCAAGTAACAACTGAAAAGGCCTAGGTAACCTACATAAGGAAAATTCGAATTGAGCAGGAAACTCTTACACAATATTTTCTGCAGAAGTATTTCCTCGTGTGCATCAGGTGATCACTAAGAGATTCGAATAGGGAGGTTAGTTGTGAGTGCAATCATAAGTCTGCAAACTATTTTGATAAGCGAACCAGAGGTGTCGGTGCAGGTCCTTTGGACTATTAGTTTCAAAGATTGGACAACTATTGCTACTGCAAGTGGAGATCCTAAACTTCTAAGTTTCATCCACCTGGTGGTTCATTGAACAGGCTCGGGGGTCCTAAGGCAAGTAACTTGGCTATCTTCAGGAATTGGTTGGGTGGAACAGGTTCCTTGGACTGTTTGTTTCCCTACATTTAATAAGGTTTTGCTATTTCCTATTTTGTTTACAGTTTAATAATTCTGTTTAGTGAAATCATCAAACTTTGTTTTGTAAATGAATTTGTTTCCAATCTTTGCTTAAGTCTGAATAATAAACTTGTTTTAAAATCTGATTAGAAAATCAACTCTATATTTTTCCACACGTTGTTATTTGCATCGTACTCCAGTATAGAGAAGCAAATTAAATAATAAATTAGAGATAGGCATATTGCCATTGGATTGAGTAAATAATTGTAGTAAGTGATTGTTTTCCATTCTGACCTGTATCTAAACAGAGTAAGAATTTACTGTATAATTATAGATGATGTTATAGGATTCTTTTGTTATCTCAAAAATATAAATTCTAGTTTAATTTCTGAACAGTCATGTATTCTCCTCATATCGCTATCCTATTCAAATAGCAAGCAAATGCATTCAGAATTAAACATTTCATATTTTTCACAGTACTTGTATTTTGCAAAAATATAACAGTTGTAAATTTATTCCATACAGAATTGGTTATGAGTAAATAGTTTTCATTTTCTCATAATGTCATAGAACGTTTCCATTATAACTATAATTGTTTCAATAATTAGTTTCATATCAGTCTAATATAAGCATTCATGTTTTATTTCTACTTCTCTTATATTCTTTTGATTTCAAATTTCATCAAACCCTATTGATTTTCAAACCCTAGAACTGTTACACAGTTCCTCTTGGTTTTGCTCAAACCCTTCTTGGCGAGCTTTAAACGTATGTTTTCCAAACCTTAGCTAGCATTTCGGATTTTCCTTAATATACTAAAATAACTTTGCAGAAAGCACGAACCTTTACTTTTGTTATTTATAAACTTAGTAAGAATACATCTCAACATTTAAAACATTCACGATATAAAAATTGCTTATACACAGGATAAGTTTCTAGTACAAAAGCTTAACACAAGATAGATAGAGGTCAAAGTACATGCTTACATTTTCAACACAATTCTCAGCTATTATTGTCTTTGAAACATAACTTCCATTGCAAAGAAACAAACTATAGTTTACAAGTGTAAGAGAACCCTCAGTCCTCAGTTTCCATTTAAAGTTTACATAACAGAAAATTTCTTTTCAAACCTGTCAAGGTTTCACATTACACGGGACTGGTCCCTTATCAACCAAAAACTTAAAATAGAGTCGCAAATCAACAAAATTACACAGGTTTTTTACCCTTGAAACATCTAGCAGAATAAACGTTGACATCTCTATCAATAACTTAGCCAGGCATCGAAAAAAAAAACGAAAGGCATCGTAAAAGACTGAGAGGCTACCCTCTGAACAGTTTTGCATCAAAACAAAAACAAACTTAAAACTCTGTTTCGGCCATCATTGAAACTTTCGAAGGTTTTTACAACTCTCAACATACAGGAAGCATCATCAAAGGCACCTACGAGGTCTTGCGAGAAACCACCGGATCTTACCAGGAAACCGAAGCATTTCCAGTTTCTCTTCCTTCAACCTTCAACTTCTTTCAAGCGGGTACCTGCCAAGCAAACATTACAAGGGTCAAAACTAATTTTGCAGAATCGAATCGAGTATTACAACCTCTTGTCCAGTTTTGAATTTCTACCTTTGATTCTGGATTTTTGAAGAAACAAGCTTATACTTTATCAAAACGATGAAGCAAGTTGACATTTCACCACGACCCTAAAACCTTTTCACAGTAAACTTTCTTCTAACCGTGGAAGATTTGAACTCTGTCCAAAATTCTATTACATCACTGGAACAAGTTAAATCTTGCCACCATTCGATTAACATAGTTCAAGTGCAGGAGGCTATCAGCCTGTATATTATTTAAGAAGATTATCGCTCACAGGTCGCATGATCGAACCCTGAGAGACCTTCTCACCAAACCCTACTTTTGGGAAGCCTGTCGGCCATACCCTAATGTAACAATGAAGAAAAGAAAAATTTGCAATGCAATACATACAGCAAGGTTTAGAGTAGCAACATCAACGGTCGAAAATTGATAAGATCAACGAGCATAGAGATGCCAATGGCGTAACCTTGGAGACCGAGCTACCTTGTATTGATAGCCATTAATTACATCAACCACATCATCTCCAGCAAGGTTTTCCAAGAAGGTATTTCAGTGTACAAATTGGAAGTGAAGCATAGTATTAACCTTGCCAGCCAGGCGTTCCAGTGTTAAAACCAATCAAGGTTATCATGGGCGAGCTACGTGGGTTGAAACCCAACCTTCCACTATGGAGTTCGATCAAGGTATTTAATACATGACCGTATTTCTATCAACCTGTCAATTAACACATTTAAGGCACATCAACTCAACACTTCATTCACGAGCTAGGGTAAATTCAAAGCTAATGATAGTCATACTTAGGTTAAGAGTTTTGTAATATTATGTTTTAATATAATGTTTGTATTATCATATTGCTTCTTATCCAAAGGTTTGGCATATGTCAAAGCCCGACAGTGCCAACATGTAGATAGATTCATATTATTCAATCTAGCATATGATCATATAGTTAGGATTGCAATTTGTTTGAGCCTATAAATGTAATTTGTAGTGTAAGTCTTATATAGTTCAAGCCTAAGATTTAGACATTGTAATAATTAAATTACAAAGTAGTATGTAAAGGCATAGTAACAATAAGAAATGTATCTATTTCATTTCTACCTTTTATATAGGGTTTAAAATGAAGTTTGAAAATGCTAATTCATAGTATAATTACTATATTTATATGATCACTTCCTTTTGTTTAGCCATGCAACACAAGGATCGTTGTATCATCATAGATATTGTTTAAATATTGATGAGATACACTTTCAAGCTACGATCTTAGTACAAACACTAGTCGATATGCTTTATTTATGTTAACTGTGTATTACATGACTTAGAGTAGTCTGAGTTTATTCAAGATACAATACTATTTCTATATGTTTCCTAATAGCATCATCAATAGATATGGAAGTATTGTTTTGTTAACATTGACGTTAATCATATGAGAATAATTGTAGCATGATAATAAGTACTTGGACGACGTGAAATCACAACACTGAAGAGTTTTGAAAGCCAGCTTGCAAACTGGTTTTAGAGTCAGGTATCCATACCTCCAGTCACTAGCGTCGCAAGGAAATAATCAGCATTTTACATTGACGATGAATTGAAAAACATTTATACTCTTAAACACATGTTGTCGTAAAATAAATTTCTTACCTACAGTCTGCACATGGAAACAAGTTCAATTTCCTTAGCTAAACGTAGCTAAGTAAGCTCCAGGGTGCCTCCTAGGACCCCTTTCATCAAAATTCAAACTGTCAGTATCATTGCAAAAGAAAAAGTGTCACATCATGTTTCTGACCTGTTAGTTCATTTCTTACCATAATCATGTTTGCTACTGATGTGTTAAAGTTGTCACTGTCACATTGCTGCTCAACAGAAATTAAATTAGGTTTAGTACTAACAACTTTTTAATTAATGCTGTCGTAATCAACAATTATTATTTCCGCAATTATAATTATCATATTTAATGTTGTTTTCAAAATTTTAAAATTTTATGAAAATTCGGGATGTTACATGTGGTATCAGAGCTCATGTTCGAACTCTAGGCCTGAAAGAGGTCAAGGAACACGCAGCAGAAAATTGTATATAGCAGAAAATTTTAATAATTTGAATTTTAATTATGATGTTGTCCATAAATTATTTTAAGCTACAGGTATGGAGAATTCAACTGATCATGTAGAAGACAGCTTTAACCAAACAGCCACAGTTCGGGACAGCACTATGCAGAAGAAGGTCACGGTGAACTAAATAACAGTTCGTCGGAATTGTTACATGTTTTTCATGAATTAAAGGCAGAAATCAGATCTGTGAAACAAGACAATGAAATAATTCTGCAAGCACAAGAACAATTAAACCAAGTGCTATTTGAACAGTGCCCAACTGAGGAGAAAGAGAGAGGTAATGAAGATATCTCCAAAGTTGAGGATCTGCCTCATGCTAATAAAAATAAGAAAATAAAAACCAGTGAGGTGAACAACAGTTCAACCTCATCAGGAGATGCTATTGCTGTAAAAAAAAAAAACGTAACTACACCAGTGATAGCAATGAAGGAGATTTCAAACCCAGAAGGAAAAATCGTAAGGAGTATGAGTAGATTTCTCGAGAGTTCAAAAAGATTAGACCTCCAACTTTCAATGGAGAAACTGAGAAGGGCGAGACAGCTGAAGCTTGGCTGTCCGGTATGAAGAAATACTTCCATATTTATAACTATTCAAAGTTCTTCAAGGCAAAAATGGCCATATATAACTTGACCGAAAAAGCGGATATTTGGTGGCAGGACATCAAAAGAGTAAAGCGCATCAAAGATAAACATGTAAGCTGGAGTACTTTTAAACGATACTTTAAAAAGAAGTATTTATCTGAATAGTACTATGAAGAAAAATCCAAAGAGTTCTACGATTTGAAGCTGGGAGGTATGAACATGAAGGAAATGAACATTAAATTTCTGAATTTGCTAAGATATGTACCATACCTCATAGAAGAAAAACCGAATATTCAAAGGTACTTGAGCTGTTTACCTTTCAACATTAAGGACATAATCGAGTATGATAGCCCAAAGACCCTAGAAGAGGCTATGTGAAAAGCAGTTTTCTGTTATGACACAAATCGGAAAAGAGAAGGAATGTCGAACTATAAAATTCATAAGCCCAGCAATTTTGAGCTGAAAAAAGAAAACTTTCAGATTCAGTGGAAATTCCGGGTTCCAAAGAAATAATTTTCAGAATCGGAATTTCCAAGGGAATAAATCCAGAAACAATCAACAGCAAAATTCTACAACACCCAAAAATGCTCCTAATAATACCAGGACTAATGAGCAAAAGGCACCTACCAAATATTTTGAATGTCAAGGTCCCCATTACGCATCAGAATGTCCCTTGAGGAAGCGAAAGGCTAACAACATCAACTCTATTCAAACTGAACCTACTGTTGGAGACGTGGCGAGGGAGATGCTTAAAATTAATGCAGCACTCGACAACAGGCAAGCAGATCATCCAATCTCCATGGTAGAAATTGAAGGTATGCTACAACGTCATCCTCTTACTATTTTAATTGACCCAGGTTCTAGCTTAAGTTACATATCACCAGATATTGTGGAAAGTCTTAAATTGAAAACATAAAAGTTTAGTAAATCTTGGTTAGTTAGACTAGCAACTGGAACAAAGAGGAAAGTATCAGATTTTATATAAAGTTGTGCTTTATCCATGAATCATTTACAGACACAAATCAAGTTGAATATTCTACCTTTAGGATCTTATGATATTATAGTTGGGATGGACTGATTAGAAGCCCATCATGTCATTCTGAACTGTTACGAAAAAAGTTTTACATGTTTAAATGAAGAATGAAAAACTGTAGAAGTAAAAGGTATCCCAAGAAAGGTAACCCTTAGATAGATTTCAACCATGCAAGTTAAGAGGGTAGTTAGGAAAGGATGCCAGTTGTTTGCAGTAAATGTAGTAAATGATGAGTTTACTGGTAAAGAGGACAAACTGAAATTAAAGGACATACATGTCCTAAAGGATTTTAAGGATGTATTTCCTGAGGAAATCCCAGGATTACCTCCTAAAAGAGATTTAGATTTTACCATCGAGTTAATACCAGGAGCAGTACCAAATTCAAAAGCTCCATACAGAATGAACATACTGGAATTAAACGAATTAAAATCACAGTTGAAGGAACTGATTGATAAGAATTATATCAGACCCAGCGTGTCTCCCTGGGGAGCACCTGTCATCTTTGTTAAGAAGAAAGATGGAACCTTAAGACTGTGCATAGATTATCGCCAGCTTAATAAGATGACAATCAAGAATCGGTATCCGTTTCCCCGCATAGACGATCTATTTGATCAGCTGCGTGGAGCAACGATATTTTCAAAGATTGATCTAAAATCAGGATATCATCAAGTACGGGTTAAGGATGAAGATATTTTTAAGACAGCTTTTAGAACTCGGTATGGATATTACGAGTTCGTAGTCATTCCATTTGGCTTGACTAATGCCCCGGCTGTATTTATGTGTTTGATGAACAATATTCTGCACAAATACTTAGACAAGTTTGTTGTTGTGTTTATAGATGACATTTTAGTGTATTCTAAAAGTAAATAAGAGCATGATGAACATTTGCGGATTATCTTACAAGTTCTGAGAGATCAATTCTAAAAGTAAATAAGAGCATGATGAACATTTGCGGATTATCTTACAAGTTCTGAGAGATCATCAACTATAAGCTAAGTTTAGTAAGTGTGACTTCCACAAAGACAAAATTCAGTATCTAGGACACATAATTTCGAAAGAAGGAATCTCGGTTGACCCCGACAAGATAAGGGCCATTAATGACTGGCCGGTTCCTAAGGATGTGTCGGATGTAAGATCATTTATGGGCATTACTAGATATTACATAAATTTTATAGAAGGTTTTTTGAGGATTGCCAACACCATAACTTCTTTGCAGAAGAAAGGGAAGAAATTTGTTTGGGATCAGAAATGTTCTGACAGTTTCAAGAAATTAAAGGAATTATTGACTACAGCACCTATCTTGAGGATAGCAGACCATAACAAGGATTTTATAGTTTGTACAGACACATGCAATGACGGACTCGGTGGAATCCTGACACAGGAAAAGCATGTAGTGGCATATGAATCAAGAAAGCTGAAAATACATGAGAAGAACTACTCTACTTACGATTTAGAGCTATTGGCAATGATTCATGCCTTAAAAATGTGGCGTCATCACCTTATTGGCAGAAAGTTCACATTATTGACAGATAACATGGGTCTGAAATATTTATTAGATCAGACAAATCTGAAAAAGACAAGCTAGATGGTTGACTTTCTTAAGTGAGTATGATTTCGAAATTCATCATATTAAAGGAAAGGAGAACAAGGTTGCAGATGCCTTGAGTCGTAAGGCAAAGCTAAATTTTATATCAGCCATCAGTACTTATTCAACTGATTTGGAAAATCAGATTCTTGAAAAGAGTGAAACTGATGAAGAATACAGAAAAATAAAAGAAAGGACAACAAACAATAGTTCTGAAAATTTTATGGCAGATTTCAGTATGAAAGAAAATGGGTTATTACTGTATAAAAATAGATTGTATGTACCAGACATACCAGAAATAAAAATTATGATATTAAATGAGATGCATAAAAGTCATTATTCTGGTCATCCAGGTTATCAAAAGACCATTACTATGCCAAGAAAAGAATACTATTGGCCCAAAATGAAGGATGAAGTAGCAGAGTACATAGCTAATGTTTGGATTGTCAAAAAGTGAAGGTTAAACACCAACATCCTACTGGATTGCTGCAACCGTTACCGATACCAAGTTGGAAATGGGAAGTGATCAGTATAGACTTTATTACTGGATTACCTAAAAATCAGAAACAACATGACTCTATCATGGTGGTAGTGGACAAACTCAGCAAAGCAGCACATTTTATACCTGTGAAGACTACTCATAAAGCTCCAGACATTGCAGAAATCTTTATGAAACAGATTTTTCGACTACATGGGATACCGAAAGTAATAATTTCATATCGTGACTCTAAGTTTACCGGAAACTTTTGGAGGTAACTTTTTAAGGGGTCGAATACAACCTTAAATTTCAGCACAGCATTTCATCCGCAAACGGATGGACAGACAGAAAGAGTAAATCAAGTTTTAGAAGATTTATTAACAATGTACGTTAAGGATCAGCCTGGTAAGTGGGAAGACTACTTGCACTTAGCAGAATTTGCTTATAATAATCATTATCATGCATCATCCAGACTTAGTCCTTTTGAAATTCTTTATGGTAGGAAATGTAATACACCTGTTTCGTGGAATGATCTAGTAAATAGAGTTTTTTTAGGACCTAAATTGTTGCGGGAGTTAGAACTAATTGTGAAATAGGTACAAGGAAACTTGAAAGCTGCCCAAGATAAGCAAAAAAGTCAAGCAGATTTAAAAGGAACTCATAAAGAGTTCCAGGTTGGTGAACATGTATTCCTCAAGGTAAGACAAAAAAAGAGTTCATTGAAATTGGGGAGTTGTGCCAAGTTGGCACCCAGGTATTGTGGTCCATTTGAAATATTGTCCAAAGTTGGACCAGTGGCAAACCAACTGGCTTTGCCACCAAACTTAAAAATACATAATGTTTTTCATATATCATTTTTAAAGAAATATGTACACGGTGCTACTCATGTTGTAAACTGGAATGATGTACAGGTAGGACAAGACAGATATTTTCAGGTAGAACCGGACTGTATCCTCGGAAGGAGGGAAACTATTCTCCGGAATCGCATCATTGGGCAAGTGAAAGTGCAATGGAAGCACGTTAGACCGGAAGAGGCAACCTGGGAGATGGAGAGTAGTATGCAGGCAGCATACCCAACTCTGTTTCAGGAACACTCACGGAGTGATTAACCAACATCGAGGATGATGTTGAGACTTAAGGAGGGGGTGTATGTCACCTACCCAAATTTCAGAAATTATTATTTTATTAGCAAAATACTTTATGTTAAATTTAATTACAAAGTTTTGTAATTATGATTAATTTTGATCAAGGATGAATGTAATTACTGATTAATATTATTTAAATAAATTAATTAGGAGACAAACACCCAAGGGGACTGTTAAATGAGTGTTCACTGACCCACTAGGAGGAATGGAAGTTGTTGGAAGGTATGGGACAGATGGCAGCAATTGCACCACACCACTAACTGTTGGTTATGGGACAACTACCCCTAATAATGTGGCATTATCCCCCAGGTGGTGGGAGTGGGTAGGCAGCTCATTTAATGACCAAGTAACAACTGAAAAGTCTTAGGCAGCCTACATAAGGCAAATTCGAATTGAGCAGGCAGCTCTTACACAATATTTTCTGCAGAAGTATTTCCTCATGTGCATCAGGTGATCACTAAGAGATTCGAATAGGGAGGCTAGTTGTGAGTGCAATCATAAGTCTGCAAACTATTTTTATAAGAGAACCAGAGGTGCCGGTGCAGGTCCTTTGGACTGTTAGTTTCAAAGATTGGACAACTATTGCTACTGCAAGTGGAGATCCTAAACTTCTAAGTTTCTTCGTCCTGGTGGTTTAGTGAACAGGCTCGGGGGTCCTAAGGCAAGTAACTTGGCTGTCTTCAGGAATTGGTTGGGTGGAACAGGTTCCTTGGGCTGTTTGTTTCCCTACATTTAATCAAGTTTTACTATTTCCTATTTTGTTTGCAGTTTAATAATTCTGTTTAGTGAAATCATCAAACTCTGTTTTGTAAATGAATTTGTTTCTGATATTTGTTTAAGTCTGAATGATAAACTTGTTTAAAAATCTGATTAGAAAATCAACTCTATATTTTTCCACATGTTGTTATTTGCATCCAACTCCAGTATAGAGAAGAAAATTAAATAATAGATTAGAGATAGGGATATTGCCATTGGATTGGGTAAATAATTGTAGTAAGTGATTGTTTGCCATTCTGACCTGTATCTAAATAGAGTAAGAATTTACTGTATAATTATAGATGATGTTATAGGATTCTTTTGTTATCTCAAAAATATAAATTCTAGTTTAATTTCTGAACAGTCATGTATTCTCCTCATATCTCTATCCTTTTCAAATAGCAAGCAAATGCATTCAGAATTAAACATTTCATATTTTTCACAGTACTTGTATTTTGCAAAAATATAACAGCTGTAAATTTATTCCATACAGAATTGGTTATGAGTAAATAGTTTTCATTTTCTCACAATGTCATAGAACGTTTCCATTATAACTATAATTGTTTGAATAATTAGTTTCATATCAGTCTAATATAAGCATTCATGTTTTATTTCTACTTCTCTTATATTCTTTTGATTTCAAATTTCATCAAACCTTATTGATTTTCAAACCCTAGAACTGTTACACAATTCCTCTTGGTTTTGCTCAAACCCTTCTTGGCGAGATTTAAACGTATCTTTTCCAAACCTTAGCTAGCATTTCGGATTTTCCTTAAGATACTAAAACAACTTTGCAGAAAGAACGAACCTTTACTTTTGTTATTTATAAACTTAGTAAGAATACATCTCAACATTTAAAACATTCACGATATCAAAAATTTCTTATACAGAAGATAAGTTTCTGGTACGAAATCTTAACAAAAGATAGATAGAGGTCAAAGAACATGCTTACATTTTCAACATAGTTCTCAACTATTATTGTCTTTGAAACATAACTTCCATTGCAAAGAAACAAACCATAGTTTACAAGTGTAAGAGAACCCTCATTCCTCAGTTTCCATTTAAAGTTTACATCACATAAAATTTCTTTTCAAACCTGTCAAGGTTTCACATTACACGGGACTCGTCCCTTATCAACCAAAAACATAAAATAGAGTCGAGAATCAACAAAATTACACCATTTTTTTACCCTTGAAACATCTAGCAGAATAAACGTTGACATCTCTATCAATAACTTAGCGAGGCATCGAAAAAAAAAAAAACGAAAGGCATCGTAAAAGACTGAGAGGCTACCCTCTTAACATTTTTGCATCAAAACAAAAACAAACGTAAAACTCTGTTTCGGCCATCATTGAAACTTTCGAAGGTTTTTTCCAACTCTCAACATACAGTAAGCATCATCAACGGCACCTACGAGGTCTTGTGAGAAACCATCGAAGCTTACCAGGAAACCGAAGCATTTCCAGTTTCTCTTCCTTCAACCTTCAACTTCTTTCAAGCGGGTACCTGCCAAGCAAACATTGCAAGGGTCAAAACAAGTTTTGCAGAATTGAATCAAGTATTACAACCTCTTGTCCAATTTCGAATTTCCACCTTTGATTCTGTCTTTTCGAAGAAACAAGCTTATACTTTATCAAAATGATGAAGCAAGTTGACATTTCACCATGACCCTAAAACCTTTTCACAATAAACTTTCTTCTAATCGTGGAAGATTCGAACTCTGTCCGAAATTCTATTACATCACTGGAAGAAGTTAAACCTGCCACCATTCGGTTAACACAGTTCAAGTGCAGGAGGCTATCAGCCTGTATATTATTTAAGAAGATTATCGCTCATAGGTCGCGTGATCGAACCCTGAAAGACCTTCTCACCAAAACCTACTTTTTTGGTATCCTGTCGACCATACCCTAACGTAACAATGAAGCCTATAAAAATTTGCAATGCAATACATACATCAAGGTTTAGAGTAGCAACATCAACGGTCGAAAATTGATAAGATCAACGAGCATGGAGATGCCAACGGCGTAACCTTAGAGACCGAGCTACCTTGTATTGATAGCCATTAATTAAATCAACCACATCATTGCCAGCAAGGCTTTCCAAGAAGGTATTGCAGTGTACAGATCGGAAGTGAAGCATCGTATTAACCTTGCTAGCCAAGCGTTCCAGTGTTAAAACCAATCAAGGTTATCATGGGCGAGCTACGTGGGTTGACAACCAACCTTCCACTATGGAGTTCGATCAAGGCATTTAATACATGACCGTATTTCTATCAACCTGTCAATTAACACATTTAAGGCACATCAACTCAGCACTTCATTCACGAGCTAGGGTAAATTCAAAGCTCAGGATAGTCATACTTAGGTTAAGAGTTTTGTAATATTATGTTTTAATATAATTTTTGTATTATCACATTGCATCGTATCCAAAGGTTTGGCATATGTCAAAGCCCGACAGTGCCAACATGTAGATAGATTCATATTATTCAATCTAGCATATGATCATATAGTTAGGATTGCAATTTGTTTGAGCTTATAAATGTAATTTGTAGTGTAAGTCTTATATAGTTCAAGCCTAAGATTTAGACATTGTAATAATTAAATTACAAAGTAGTATGTAAAGGCATAGTAACAATAAGAAATGTATCTATTTCATTTCTACCTTTTATATAGGCTTTAAAATGAAGTTTGATAATGTTAATTCATAGTATAATTACTATATTTATGATCACTTCCTTTTGTTTAGCCATGCAACGCAAGGATCATTGTATCATCATAGATATTGTTTAAATATTGATGAGATACACTTTCAAGCTATGATCTTAGTACAAACACTAGTCGATATGCTTTATTTATGTTAACTGTGTATTACATGACTTAGAGTAGTCTGCGTTTATTCAAGATACAATATTATTTCTATATGTTTCCTAATAGCATCATCAATAGATATGGAAGTACTGTTTTGTTAACATTGACGTTAATCATATGAGAATAATTGCAGCATGATAATAAGTACTTCGACTACGTGAAATCAAAACACATAAGAGTTTTGAAAGCCAGCTTACAAACTAGTTTTAGAGCTAGGTATCCATACCTCCAGTCACTAGCGTCGCAAGGAAATAATCAGCATTTTACATTGACGATGAATTGAAAAACATTTATACTCTTAAACACATGTTGTCGTAAAATAAATTTCTTACCTACAGTCTGCACATGGAAACAAGTTCAATTGCCTTAGCTAAACGTAGCTAAGTAAGCTCCAGGGTGCCTCTTAGGACCCCTTTCATCAAAAGTCAAACTGTCAGTATCATTGCAAAAGAAAAAGTGTCGCATCATATTTCCGACCTGTTAGTTCATTTGTTACCATAATCATGTTTGATAATTATGTGTTAAAGTTGTCACTGCCACATTGCTGCTAAACAGAAATTAAATTATGTTTAGTACTAACAACTTTTTAATTAATGTTGTTGTAATCAACAATTATTATTTCCACAATTATAATTATCATATTTAATGTTGTTTTCAAAAAATTTAAAATTTTATGAAAATTCAGGATGTTACATGTGGTATCAGAGCTCATGTTCGATCTCTAGGCCTATAAGAGGTCCAAGAACACGCAGCAGAAAATTGTATATAGCAGAAAATTTTACTAATTTGAATTTTAATTATGATGTTGTCCAGAAATTATTTTAAGCGACAAGTATGGAGAATTCAGCTGATCATGTAGAAGACAGATTTCAACCAAATAGCCACACTTCAGTACAGCACTATGCAAAAGAAGGTCACGGTGAACTAAATAACAGTTCGTCAGAATTGTTACGTGCTTTTCATGAATTAAAGGCAGAAATCAGTTCTGTGAAACAAGACAATGAAAGAATTCTGCAAGCACAAGAACAATTAAACCAAGTGTTGTTTGAACAGTGCCCAACTGAGGAGCAAGAGAGAGGTAATGAAGATATCTCCAAAGTTAAGGATCTGCATCATGCTAATAAAAATAATAAAATAAAAACCAGTGAGGTGAACAACAGTTCAACCTCATCAGGAGATGCTATTGAAGTACAAAAAAAGAAACATAACTACACCAGTGATAGCAGTGAAGGAGATTTCAAACCCAGAAGGAAAAATCATAAGGAGTATGAGCAGATTTCTAGAGAGTTCAAAAAGATTAGACCTCCAACTTTCAATGGAGAAACTGAGAAGGGCGAGACAGCTAAAGCTTGGTTGTCCGGTATGAAGAAATACTTCCAGATTTATAACTATTCAAAGTTCTTGAAGGCAAAAATGGCTATATATAACTTGACCGGAAAAGCGGATATTTGGTGGCAGGACATCAAAAGAGTAAAGGGCATCAAAGATAAAGATGTAAGCTGGAGTAATTTTAAACGATACTTTAAAAAGAAGTATTTATCTGAACAGTACTATGAAGAAAAATCCAAAATGTTCTACGATTTGAAGCTGGGAGGTATGAACATGAAGGAAATGAACATTAAATTTCTGAATTTACTAACATATGTACCATACCTCATAGAAGAAAAACCGAAGATTCAAAGGTACTTGTGCTGTTTACCTTTCAACATTAAGGACAGAATCGAGTATGATAGCCCAAATACCCTGGAAGAGGTTATGCGAAAAGCAGTTTTCTATTATGATACAAATCGGAAAAGAGAAGGAATGTCGAACTAGAAAAGTCATAAGCCCAGCAATTTTGAGCTGAAAAAAAAAAATTTCAAATTCAGTGGAAATTCCGGGTTCCAAAGGAAGAATTTTCAAAATCGAAATTTCCAGGGGGATAATTCCAGAAACAATCAACAGCAGAATTCTACAGCACCCAAAAATGCTCCTAATAATACCAGGACTAATGAGCAAAAGGCACCTATCAAATATTTTGAATGTCAAGGTCCCCATTATGCATCAGAATGTCCCTTGAGGAAACAAAAGGCCAACAACATCAACTCTATTCAAACTGAACCTACTGTTGGAGACGTGGCGAGGGAGATGCCCAGAATTAATGAAGCACTCGACAACAGGTAAGCAGATCATCAAATATCCATGGTAGATATTGAAGGTATGCTACAAAATCATCCTGTTGTTGTTTTAATTGACCCAGGTGCTAGCTTAAGTTACATATCACCAAATATTGTGGAAAGTCTTAAATTGAAAATAGAAAAGTTTAGTAAATCTTGGTTAGTTAGACTAGCAACTGGAACAAAGAGGAAAGTATCAGATTTTATAGAAAGTTGTGCTTTATCCATGAATCATTTAAAGACACAAATCAAGTTGAATATTCTACCTTTAGGATCTTACGATATTATAGTGGGGATGGACTGGTTAGAAGCCCATCATGTCATTCTGAACTGTTACGAAAAAATTTTTACATGTTTAAATGAAGAAGGAAAAACTGTAGAAGTAAAAGGTATCCCAAGAAAGGTAACCCTTAGACAGATTTCAGCCATGCAAGTTAAGAGGGTAGTTAGGAAAGGATGCCAATTGTTTGCAGTAAATGTAGTACATGATGAGTCTACTGGTAAAGAGGACAAACTGAAATTAGAGGACATACCTGTCCTAAAGGATTTTAAGGATGTATTTCCTGAGGAAATCCCAGGATTACCTCCTAAAAGAGATTTAGATTTTACCATCGAGTTAATACCAGGAGCAATACCAAATTCAAAAGCTCCATACAGAATGAATATACTGGAATTAAACGAATTAAAATCACAGTTGAAGGAACTGATTGATAAGAATTATATAAGACCCAGCGTGTCTCCTTGGGGAGCACCTGTCATCTTTGTTAAGAAGAAAGATGGAACCTTAAGACTGTGCATAGATTATCGCCAGCTTAATAAGATGACAATCAAGAATCGGTATTCGTTGCCCCGCATAGACGATCTATTTGATCAGCTGCGTGGAGCAACGATATTTTCAAAGATTGATCTAAGATCAGGATATCATCAAGTACGGGTTAAGGATGAAGATATTTTCAAGACAGCTTTTAGAACTCGGTATGGACATTACGAGTTCGTAGTCATGCCATTTGGCTTGACTAATGCTCCGGCTGTATTTATGTGTTTGATGAACAATATTCTGCACAAATACTTAGACAAGTTTGTTGTTATGTTTATGGACGACATTTTAGTGTATTCTAAAAGTAAAGAAGAGCATGATGAACATTTGCGGATTATCTTACAAGTTCTGAGAGATCATCAACTATACGCTAAGTTTAGTAAGTGTGACTTCCACAAAGACAAAATTCAGTATCTAGGACACATAATTTCAAAAGAAGGAATCTCGTTGACCCCAACAAGATAAGGGCCATTAATGACTGGCTAGTTCCTAAGGATGTGTCGGATGTAAGATCATTTATGGGAATTACTGGATATTAAAGAAAGTTTATAGAAGGTTTTTCCAGGATTGCCAACCCCATAACTTCTTTGCAGAAGAAAGGGAAGAAATTTGTTTGGGATCAGAAATGTTCTAACAGTTTCAAGAAATTAAAGGAATTATTGACTACAGCACCTATCTTGAGGATAGCAGACTCTAACAAGGATTTTATAGTTTGTACAGACGCATGAAATGACGGACTCGGTGAAATCCTGACACGGGAAGGGCATGCGGTGGCATATGAATCAAGAAAGCTGAAAATACATGAGAAGAACTACTCTACTTATGATTTAGAGCTATTGGCAGTGATTCATGCCTTAAAAATGTGGCGTCATCACCTTATTGGTAGAAATTTCATGTTATTAACAGATAACATGGGTATGAAATATTTATTAGATCAGACAAATCTGAAAAAGACAAGCTAGATGGTTGACTTTCTTAAGTGAGTATGATTTCAAACTTCAGCATATTAAAGGAAAGGAGAACAAGGTTGCAGATGCCTTGAGTCGTAAGGCAAAGCTGAATTTTATATCATCCATCAGTACTTATTCAACTGATTTGGAAAATCAGATTCTTGAAAAGAGTGAAACTGATGAAGAATACAGAAAAATAAAAGAAATGACAACAAACAACAGTTCTGAAAATTTTATGGCAGATTTCAGTATGAAAGAAAATGGGTTATTACTGTTTAAAAACAGATTGTATGTATCAGACATACCAGAAATAAAAATTCTAATATTAAGTGAGATGCATAAAAGTCATTATTCTAGTCATCCAGGTTATCAAAAGACCATTACTATGCTAAAAAAAGAATACTATTGGCCCAGAATGAAGGATGAAGTAGCCGAGTACAGAACTAAATGTTTGGATTGTCAAAAAGTGAAGGTTGAACACCAACATCCTGTTGGATTGCTGCAACCGTTACCGATACCAAGTTGGAAATGGGAAGTGATCAATATAGACTTTATTACTGGATTACCTAAAAATCAGAAACAACATGACTCTATCATGGTGGTAGTGGACAAACTCAGCAAAGCAACACATTTTATACCTGTGAAGACTACTCATAAAGCTCCAGACATTGCAAAAATATTTATGAAACAAATTTTTCGACTACATGGGATACCGAAAGTAATGATTTCAGATCGTGACTCTAAGTTTACCGGAAACTTTTGGAGGTCACTGTTTAAGGGGTTGAATTCAACCTTAAATTTCAGCACATCATTTCATCCGCAAACAGATGGACAGACAGAAAGAGTAAATCAAGTTTTAGAAGATTTATTAACAATGTGCGTTAAGGATCATCCTGGTAAGTGGGAAGACTACTTGCACTTAGCAGAATTTGCTTATAATAATCATTATCATGCATCAGCTAGACTTAGTCCTTTTGAAATTCTTTATGGTAGGAAATGTAATACACCTATTTCGTGGAATGATCCAGTAAATAGAGTTGTTTTAGGACCTGAATTGTTGCAAGAGTTAGAACTAATTGTGAAACAGGTACAAGTAAACTTGAAAGCTGCCCAAGATAGGCAAAAAAGTCAAGCAGATTTAAAAAGGACTCATAAAGAGTTACAGGTTGGTGAACATGTATTCCTCAAGGTAAGACAAAAAAAGAGTTCATTGAAATTGGGGAGCTGTGCCAAGTTGGCACCCAGGTATTGTGGTCCATTTGAAATATTGTCCAAAGTTGGACCAGTGGCATACCAACTGGCTTTGCCACCAAACTTAAAAATACATAATGTTTTTCATATATCATTTTTAAAGAAATATGTACACGATGCTACTCATGTTGTAAACTGGAATGATGTATAGGTGGGACAAGACGGAGATTTTCAGGTAGAACCGGACTATATCCTCCGAAGGAGGGAAACTATTCTCCGGAATTGCACCATTGGGCAAGTGAAAGTGCAATGGAAGCACCTTAGCCCGGAAGAGGCAACCTGAAAGTTGGAGAGTAGTATGCAGGCAGCATACCCAACTATATTTCAGGAACACTCAAGGAGTGATTAACCAACATCAAGGACGATGTTGAGACTTAAGGGGGGGTGTATGTCACCTACCCAAATTTCAGAAATTATTATTTTATTAGCAAAATACTTTATGTTAAATTTAATTACAAAGTTTTGTAATTATGATCAATTTTCATCAAGGATAAATTTAATTACTGATTAATATTATTTAAATAAATTAATTAGGAAACAAACACCCAAGGGGACTGTTAAATGAGCGTTCACTGACCCACTAGGAGGAATGGAAGTTGTTGGAAGGTATGGGACAGATGGCAGCAATTGCACCACACCACTAACAGTTGGTTATGGGACAACTACCCCTAATAATGTGGCATTATCCCCCAAGTGGTGGGAGTGGGAAGGAAGCTCATTTAATGACCAAGTAACAACTGAAAAGGCCTAGGCAGCCTACATAAGGCAAATTCAAATTGAGCAGGCAGCTCTTACACAATATTTTATGCAGAAGTATTTCCTCTTGTGCATCAGGTGATCACTGAGAGATTCGAATAGGGAGGCTATTTTGTGAGTGAAATCATAAGTCTGCAAACTATTTTGATAAGAGAACCAGAGGTGCTGGTGCAGGTCCTTTGGACCGGTTAGTTTCAAAGATTGGACAACTATTCCTACTGCAAGTGGAGATCCTAAACTTCTAAGTTTCTTCCTCCTAGTGGTTCAGTGAACAGGCTCGGGGGTCCTAAGGCAAGTAACTTGGCTGTCTTCAGGAATTGATTGGGTGGAACAGGTTCCTTGGGCTATTTGTTTCCCTACATTTAATCAGGTTTTTCTATTTCCTATTTTGTTTGTAGTTTAATAATTCTGTTTAGTGAAATCATCAAACTCTGTTTTGTAAATGAATTTGTTTCTAATCTTTGTTTAAGTCTGAATGATAATCTTGTTTAAAAATCTGATTAGAAAATCAACTCTATATTTTTCCACATGCTGTTATTTGCATCGTACTCCAGTATATAGAAGCAAATTTAATAATAGATTAGAGATAAGCATATTGCCATTGGATTGGATAAATAATTGGAGCAAATGATTGTTTGCCATTCTGACCTATATCTAAACAGAGTAAGAATTTACTGTATAATTATAGATGATGTTATAGGATTCTTTTGTTATCTCAAAAATATAAATTCTAGTTTAATTTCTGAACAGTCATGTATTCTCCTCATATCTCTATCCTATTCAAATAGCAAGCAAATGAATTCAGAATTAAACATTTCATATTTTTCACAGTACTTGTATTTTGCAAAAATATAACAGTTGTAAATTTATTCCATACAGAATTGGTTATGAGTAAATAGTTTTCATTTTCTCACAATGTCATAGAACGTTTCCATTATAACTATAATTGTTTGAATAATTAGTTTCATATCAGTCTAATATAAGCATTCATGTTTTATTTCTACTTCTCTTATATTCTTTTGATTTCAAATTTCATCAAACCCTATTGATTTTCAAACCCTAGAATTGTTACACTGTTCCTCTTGGTATTGCTCAAACCCTTCTTAGCGAGCTTTAAACGTATCTTTTCCAAACCTTAGCTAGCATTTCGGATTTTCCTTAAGATACTAAAACAACTTTGCAGAAAGCATGAACCTTTACTTTTGTTATTTATAAACTTAGTAAGAATACATCTCAACGTTTAAAACATTCACGATATCAAAAATTGCTTATACACAGGATAAGTTTCTGGTACGAAAGCTTAACACAAGATAGATAGAGGTCAAAGTACATGCTTACATTTTCAACAAAGTTCTCAACTATTATTGTCTTTGAAACATAACTTCCATTGCAAAGAAACAAACCATAGTTTACAAGTGTAAGAGAACCCTTAGTCCTCAGTTTCCATTTAAAGTTTACATAATAGAAAATTTCTTTTCAAACCTGTCAAGGTTTCACATTACACGGGACTTGTCCCTTATCAACCAAAAACTTCAAATAAAGTCGAGAATCAACAAAATTACACAGGGTTTTTACCCTTGAAACATCTGGAAGAATAAACGTTGACATCTCTATCGATAACTTAGCCAGGCATCAAAAAAAAAAACCGAAAGGCATCGTAAAAGACTGAGAGGCTACCCTCTGAACAATTTTGCATCAAAACAAAAACAAACTTAAAACTCTGTTTCGGCCATCATTGAAACTTTCGAAGGTTTTTTCCAACTCTCAACATATAGGAAGCATCATCAAGGGCACCTACGAGGTCTTGCAAGAAACCACTGGAGCTTACCAGGAAACCGAAGCATTTCCAGTTTCTTTTCCTTCAACCTTCAACTTCTTTCAAGCAGGTACCTGCCAAGCAAACATTGCAAGGGTCAAAACAAGTTTTGCAGAATCGAATCAAGTATTACAACCTCTTGTCCAATTTCGAATTTCTACCTTTGATTCTGGATTTTTGAAGAAACAAGCTTATACTTTATCAAAACGATGAAGCAAGTTGACATTTCAACACGACCCTAAAACATTTTCACAGTAAACTTTCTTCTAACCGTGGAATATTCGAACTCTGTCTGAAATTCTATTACATCACTAGAAGAAGTTAAACCCTGCCACCATTCGCTTAACACAGTTCAAGTGCAGGAGGCTATCATCCTGTATATTATTTAAGAAGATTATCGCTCACAGGTCGCATGATCGAACCCTGAGAGACCTTCTCACCAAACCCTACTTTTTGGGCAGCCTATCGGCCATACCCTAACGTAACAATGAAGACTAGAAAAATTTGCAATGCAATACATACAGCAAGGTTTAGAGTAGCAACATCAACGGTTGAAAATTGATAAGATCAACGAGCATGGAGATGCCAACGGCGTAACCTTGGAGACCGAGCTACCTTGTATTGATAGCCATTAATTACATCAACCACATCATCGCTAGGAAGGCTTGCCAAGAAGGTATTGCAATGTACATATCGGAAGTGAAGCATCGTATTAACCTTGCCAGCTAGGCATTCCAGTGTTAAAACTAATCAAGGTTATCATGGGCGAGCTACGTGGGTTGACACCCAACCTTCCACTATGGATTTCGATAAAGGCATTTAATACATGACCGTATTTCTATCAACCTGTCAATTAACACATTTAAGGCACATCAACTCAGCACTTCATTCACGAGCTAGGGTAAATTCAAAGCTCAGGATAGTCATACTTAGGTTAAGAGTTTTGTAATATTATGTTTTAATATAATGTTTGTATTATCATATTGCATCGTATCCAAAGGTTTGGCATATGTCAAAGCCCGACAGTGCCAACTTGTAGATAGATTCATATTATTCAATCTAGCATGTGATCATATAGTTAGGATTGCAATTTGTTTGAGCTTATAAATGTAATTTGTAGTGTAAGTCTTATATAGTTCAAGCCTAAGATTTAGACATTGTAATAATTAAATTACAAAGTAGTATGTAAGGGCATAGTAACAATAAGAAATGTATCTATTTCATTTCTACCTTTTATATAGGCTTTAAAATGAAGTTTGATAATGCTAATTCATAGTATAATTACTATATTTATGATCACTTCCTTTTGTTTAGCCATGCAACTCAAGGATCGTTGTATCATCATAGATATTGTTTAAATATTGATGAGATACACTTTCAAGCTATGATCTTAGTACAAACACTAGTCGATATGCTTTATTTATGTTAACTGTGTATTACATGACTTAGAGTAGTCTAAGTTTATTCAAGATACAATACTGTTTCTATACGTTTCCTAATAACATCATCAATAGATATGGAAGTATTGTTTTGTTAACATTGACGTTAATCATATGAGAATAACTGCAGCATGATAATAAGTACTTGGACGACGTGAAATCACAACACTGAAGAGTTTTGAAAGCCAGCTTACAAACTAGTTTTAGAGCCAGGTATCCATACCTCCAGTCACTAGCGTTGCAAGGAAATAATCAGCATTTTACATTGACGATGATTTGAAAAACATTTATACTCTTAAACACATGTTGTCGTAAACGAAATTTCTTACTTGCAATCTGCACATGGAAACAAGTTCAATTGCCTTAGCTAAACGTAGCTAAGTAAGCTCCAGGGTGCTTCATAGGACCCCTTTCATCAAAAGTCAAGCTGTTAGTATCATTGCAAAAGAAAAAGTGTCGCATCATATTTCCGACCTGTTAGTTCATTTGTTACCATAATCATGTTTGTTAATTATGTGTTAAAGTTGTCATTGTCACATTGCTGCTAAACAGAAATTAAATTATGTTTAGTACTAACAAATTTTTAATTAATTTTGTCGTAATCAACAATTATTATTTCCGCAATTATAATTGTCGTATTTAATGTTGTTTTCAAAAATTTTAAAATTTTATGAAAATTCGAGATGTTACAGTCCTACATGAGTCATGTGGGTTAAAGGGTTATTAGACCACCTTAGTGGGTTTGGCCCAGTCAACATTATGTTATGTGGTTAAGTTGGGGCCGACCTAGTTGAGTAAAGTTCAAGTGAATGTAAAAGTATAAATAGAGAGTGTGACTCTCTCATTTGATGCATTCACACATTCACTCACTTCGCATTAGTGAGAGAGAGGAGGAATGCGCACAAGTGGAGGAGGGGTATGCTACTGAATACATCTATCTTTTGGGTTTTATCTTTGTGATCCTTGTATTGGTGCTTATTCTATCTCTGAGGAAGTTGCGAGGTTTTTCACCTCCTTGGTTTTTCCCGGTGAAATGCTTTGTGTCTCTTATCTCTTGTCTCCTATGTTTGATATGCTATACATGTTGTTCTCTTAGTCAAGATACTAGATCATTTTGAATTAAGTGATTAAAAAATAACATGGTATCAAAGCTAGCCTGGAGGAAGGCATTGTATGGCATTTATGACACTTGTTGCACTTGTGACAAATTGGAAGCTAGGGCTTGATATAGAAAAAACCAGTCATCGTGGAACTTTCGCTATAAATTAGTTTTGGTGAAGTTTCAAGATCTGAAAATTTTATAGGTAGAAGTTAACATCCCCATGTACCTTGTGTCCGAAGCATAACATCCTATTCATTGTAATTTATGAGTTATGATCCGTACAATTTAGGGTTTCTGCCTCTTCCAGAATGCAGTCCTAAATAGGTGACCTAGGAGAAAAGGTCATATCTCGAGCTAGGAAGATCCAAATGAAATTTTGTAAAAATTGACAGGTAGGGAACAGATAGTGATTTCGTAGGGCATAGTTTCAAAGGTTGAAGTTGAAACAGTGACACGTGGCACTCCGTACAAGTTTGCTATCCTGTTTCATCCCATAAATAGGTCACGTTGCGACACTTGGCATATCTCCCTCCTGGAGAATCCAATTGAGATGAAACCCGGTGGGATGGAAATATGATAGGTCATTCTATGACAAGTAGAATTTTCCGACCCTGAGGATCCGAAATTTCTGAGTTACACCAGAAACAATGAGGCACGTATTTTTGTAAAATCAGAATTGGATTCTGAGCACTTTCATTCTTGGTTTATCACTGTTGCGGGAAATTAGGGTTTCTAAAAAAAGTTGGAATTTTTGGAATATGATTGCATGGCTGGATAGACCTCCTCAAAATTGAAATTTAGAGACCAATATCGAATTTTTTGGTTGGGTAGAACCTCGGGATCTATCAAACCCTAGTTCGGGATATGGACTAGAAAACCAAAAGCTGCAGATCTGAAACTTTCAAAGTCAATTTTGGAAGGTCAATTTTGGAGATTTCAAAATTGAAGCGTACCAGATTGCTCACCTCAGTCAATTGCATCTCCCTGTCCAGACAGAAGTTTGAAATTCCAAGTTTAGAAAATTAGGGTTTCTCTATAAAACCCTAGCCAGCTCCAGATCCAGTTTCAGTAAGTCAAGTGGGGCTGATAAATTCCAAGCATGGAAGCATAGGATTGGGTTAATCCTAGAAGAGAATGAATTGGAAACATACATAAATGAAGAAGTTCCAGTTCCAAAGGAAGATGAGGCTAAGGCCTTACAAAGAAGACTACAAGCAATCTCGATAGGTATGACTTGAGGTGATACAGGTATGTTTTGAAATTTGTTCATGATTAAGTTTATGATATGTTTGTCTTCATATTATTGAGGTTATCACAAGCTTGATTAATCTTAGACTTATCTTATCACCCTAGTAAAAGTATGAATGCATGTGAATGATTGAGGACATTCATTGATTAGGGTTATGACACTTATGATTGTACTAATGCACTGTGATGTTGTATGAGGATGATGTTGTCCGCTAACATGAAAGGTACATCAAGAAAGACAAATCAATTACTATATCAAGAACATATGACCATGGTGACATGAAGACAAAGACTCATCCATAGTCACTGGATCACATAGAAGCTTTACTTACGAGGTATGTATAATTTGGTTATACAATGGTTAACTTATGAGATATGCAGGTTACTAGCACTAGTTCTCCAAATCATTGAAGAGAACAAAAGAAGACATTGTTTGGGTATGTTAGACATAACTAGCTAACATGACAATCCAGGTATGTTTTTCCTATATAAAGTTAGAATCCTACCTTGTGTTAGGATCTTATATGAGTATATTTCTTGCATGATTGATAATGGTTATAAGATTGAGTAATCATGGATGTGTGCATATTATGCTTCTTAGCTTGATTAATGAAATGACAAACTATAAGACTCCTATGGTTAAAGAAGAGTAAAAGAAGTCCTCCCTAAGAACATTGATTACTAATGCTTGTGATGAATTATCTGTGTATGAAATGATCATGACCATACGTGTTAAGATTATAGAATTATAATGTTTTGATAGTATTGAGATTATACTGATAAATGTATGATCATGTATGAGATCCTGAGGATGACACTAGTGCACACATAAGCATGCACAATGATCCAGGATGGATATAAGTTGAAAGATAGATAATCCAGGAAGCAAAGATCAAGAGGGAGCACACTCCAGTAAGGAAGCAAAGATTGAGAGGGAGTCCACCCTACAAACGAACAAAGATAAATATTTGAATTGCCATTTCTTATACATCTGATTATTTAAATAATGTTGTTCATTCATGTACATACTTATGTCCCTAGATTTAGGATGTATATTATGCATTTTAGGAAAGTTGCATTAATGAACAAGATACTACTAAAGTAATGGGTAAGTGGCCTATGGCACTGTACAACATTCCATTGCTACTTATCTAGTGTGAAACTGTTTTGCTGACATGTTAGGAGTAGTGCACACTCTTAACAATGTTCTAGTAGAGATGGAAGGCATCTAGAAAGTTACAGGATATGGATAAATGTTGTATTGAAGCATTGGCTAAAGTAATTGCATGACTGTATGACATATATCTTTATGCGCGTAAGATTTTGATCTGAAAATTATGAAATGTTTCTAATCATGCAATTGAACTTGACTTGTAGGAAATATCGCATACCATCACCTACAAAAGAAGGACTACAACATTTGTTCCAGCAACGAAGCTATCTATTGAAGATATTGAAGAATTTGAAGTTCCCAGGATCTAGGATGAAGTAATGGAAGAATGCCATGATCGAGGAATACCAGACGATCATGAAGAATGATGTCTAGGATGTAGTCCCAAGACCAGTAGGGAATTCTGTCGTGACTTCAAAGTGGATCTATAAGATCAAGCATGCTGCAGATGGTAGCATGGAGAAATAAAAGGCAAGTGATGAAGTGGAAGATACACCAGATGGATGTCAAGACAACTTTCTTGAATGGTGTAGTCGAAGAGGAAGTGTATGTGGAGCAGCCACTCAGTTTTGAGAGACATGGCAGGATGTCATATGTGTGCAGATTGAAGAAATCCTTGTATGGCTTGAAGCAAGCACACAGAACCTGATATGGTAGGATAGATAGCTTCCTATCTAGTTTGGGCTTTACTAAGAGTAAAGCAGATTCCAACCTTTACTACAAGGTTGAGGAAGGCAAACTAGTGATACTACTATTCTATGTAGATGACCTGTTTGTAACAAGTGAGGATAGATTCATTTCCGACACGAAGAGGAAGCTTGCTTCCGAGTTCGAGATGAAGGACTTGGGGATGATGCATTACTTTCTAGGTATGGAGGTGTGGCAGAGTGCATATGGAATCTTCCTTGGACAAGGGAAGTATGTAGTAGAGATCCTGAAGCGGTTCAAGATGATGGACTGCAATGTCGTGGCCACACCTATGGCATCGAACCTGAAGCTTCTATGTGATGATTCATCTGAGCTGGTTGATATCACGATGTATCGTCAGATGATTGGGTCCTTGATGTACTTGACGAATACAAAACCAGATATTTGCTTTGCAGTGAACACATTGAGCCAGTTCCTGACAGATCCTAGACATGTTCACCTGATTGTTGTAAAGCATATTCTAAGGCACCTGAAGGGTACAGTCGATTATGGGCTCAAGTATGATGCAAATTAAAAGTTTAACCTACAGGGTTATGTTGATTCAGATTGGGCAGGCAATGTTGCAGATAGGAAGAGCACTTCAGTGTGTTGCTTCAGTATGGGATCGATAGGTTGAGTTGTGTGCTCGTAAAAGTACTGGGATGCTCTTTAGAGTTCTTACATGATGCAAGACACTCTTTTAAGGTTTTGTGGTAGAGGTCACATGTAAAAGATCCTAAGAGATCTGATAGTCTGTGCTCTGATGCTCTTTCAAGGTTTTGTTGATGCACGTAATCAGTCCTGAGGTTTCCACAGTATGGCTAGAGATGATGAAGACCTATAGGAGGCTAGGCCTACAACCAACATGAAAAAGGGTTGGCTCTATAGAACTTCCTATGATGAGAAGATTTGAGAGATAGCACCAGTGATCGAGATGTCGAGTATAGCAGTAGTGATGATGATGCTTCGTGATCCAATGATGATGATACAGCTCCAGAATTGAAGACTTGTGACACTATGTATTGATGACATGTGTCAAGAGAATACCTTCATAGTTAAGAGGGAGTGTTGATGTATATGTAACTTCGGAAGATATTCACTTGTGTATTGTATGTATTACATTTGTATCTTATTGTATCCCCGATGGAGATGTTATTATCCCTCCATTCGGAAGTGTCGTCATTTGTATTTGTACTCTATTTTGTACCTCCGACGGAGATGTTTATTCCTCTGGTCGGAGAATTCATTATTGTACTTGGGTCATGCAAAGTGATTGAGGTTCTTCCTCCCATGTATGACGGGGCATTAGATCCAGGAGTTGTGTATGTTATGGGTTATTAGACCACCTTCATGGGATCAGCCCTTGTGAAGTGAAAGTAAAAGTGATAAATAGAGAGTGCGACTCTCTCATTTGATGCATTCACTCACTTCACATTAGTGAGAGAGATGATGAATGCACAAAAAGTGGAGGAGGAGTATGCTGCTGAAGACATCTATCTTTTGGTTTTGATATTTGTGATCCTTGTATTGGTTCTTATTCTATCTCTGAGGAAGTTGTGGGGTTTTTCACCTTCTTGGTTTTCCCCGGTGAAATGCTTTGTGTCTCTTATCTCTTGTCTATTATGTTTGATATGTTGTTCTCTCAGTTAAGATCCTAGATCATTTTGAATTAAATGATGAAAAACTAACAAGGTCTTATCGAACCTAAATGCAGAGGTTAGGCTCAGATCAAATATATATATCAACATTTTAGCAAAGATTCAAGCTCAGATTGGATAACATAAAAAAATCATTTTTCTAGTAGATATCAACTTAGATCTAATAATATAAATATCAATGCTTCAGCCAGAGATTAAACTCTGTTCCCTAAATATAAATATCAACGTTTTAGCAAGAAATCAAACTATGTTCCCTAATATATAATTATCAACATTTCAGCCAGAGTTTACACTGAGATATGAAATTATTTATCAACGTTGCAACCAAATTTTTTGCATAGATTACACTCATATTTGTAATATAAATATCGATTCTTTAACCAGATATCAAACTCTGATCCATAATTATAATTGTCAACGCTTCAGCCAGAGATTAAACTTTGTTTCCTAAATATACATATCAACGTTTTAGCCAGAGTTTACACTCAAATCTGTAATTATTTATCAACGTTGTAGCCAACGTTTTTGCAGATATTACACTCAAATCTAATAATATATATGTATACATCAATGTTTTGGCAAAGATCAACTCATATCTAAATATATAAACATCAACGTTTGGGCTAGGATCAACTATGATCTAAATATATAAACCTCAATGTTTTTAGCAGAGGTCAGTTCAGATCTAATATATATATATATATATATATCAACGTTTTGGCAAAGATCAGCTTAGATCTAAATATATAAACATCAACGTTTGGGCAAGGATCAACTCAAATCTAAATATATAAACCTCAATGTTTTTAGCAAAGGTCAGTTCATATATATATATATAGATAGATAGATAGATAGATATATAGAGATAGATAGATATATATAGATATAGATAGATATATATATAGATATAGATAGATATATATATATATATCTATAGATATAGATATATAGATAGATAGATATATATATCTATATCTATATATCTAGATAGATAGATAGATAGATATAGATATATAGATATATATATATATCTAGATAGATAGATATAGATATATAGATATATATATATATCTATATATATCTAGATATATAGATATATATATATATCTATATATATATATAGATATAGATATATCTATCTATCTATCTATCTATCTATATATATATATATCTATCTATATATATATATATATCTATCTATATATCTATCTATATCTATATATCTATCTATCTATCTATCTATATATATATATATATATATATAGATAGATATCTCTCTCTCTATATCAATGTTTTAGCAGATATCGGCTCAGATCTAAATATATAGATCAACTTTTTAGCAGAGATTCAAACTCATATCAGATAACATAACTAACCACGTTTCTATCAGAGATTGCTTACCTGCCCTTTGCTGCATAGATTACTTAATTTTATCATAAGACCAACTCTTACACCGAGCTTGCTTCCTCTCCTCGAAAAGACCCCCACTTCAACTCCTAGGGACTATCTCTTAATGCAGAGCTTACATCTCTCCAAGACTAGAACCCTACGATGATGAGGCTTACTGTTTTCCCCAAAGGAAAATTCCCCCTTTTCCCTGGGGTCGACTCCCTCTTAAACAAAAAGTTTTTGAGTCCCCCACCAAGCGCATGCAAACCGTTTTGGACAAATGGTAGTTTGGTTTCCAGTAGTTCACGCACCAACCACAATATTGGGCAAGTGGTAGATCCACGAGGACCAACAATAACTATTCATTTCCTCCATATGATTTGTTTCATATATATATATATATATATATATATATATATATATATATATATACTATGGTTCTCGTAAAAATTAGGGCCTTCAAAGTAATGCGCTTTTCCTTTTTTATAATAGTGGACTCCATTATATCGATACATGAATACAATTTCTTTTCTTTTGCTCCATGTTATCCCTTTTCTTAATATTGGTATAACTATTAACTATTTCTCCTATACTAAAGGAAAACAATTTTAGCTTACTTTCGTTTAAAGACTTAACCATGAGTGGCATCAATGCCATCAAATGGTTTTCTATGGAAATTCTCTTTTAATCACTAGCTCTTAATTAGGATCTTTTAATCTTAGATAGGAGAATCAACAATAGTTTCATCATAATCCTATATATACACACTAGCTTTATTTCCCCTAGGAAAGTGATAAGCTAAATATTAAACTTTAGGCTAGTATGTGTAAGTTGTTAAATAGTTAGGTGAATCTTAATACTTCACCTTTTCTTCTCATACCCACAACATCCTGATGACAACTTGTCCTTACCAATTGGATTCTCAAGGTTTCCTAGTCATTAACCTCTCCCCTGAGTGAATTCCTTTGTTCATCGTTTAGTTGTGTCACAACCTTTAGTCTCCTAAGTCCTAGAATTCATATTTTCAACTTAGGAATACATAACAAAACTTGCAAGTTTTACTGGTGGGGCCTTAGCCTTGAGCTCCTCACTAGAACCAGTATACCATTTACATTTTTAAATTACAAAAAGTAGGGTTGGAAGAGGGATGTTACAGTGATTCTTCTCAAGAATACCGTGTGTCTGGGGGGTGGGAAAAGAACCCAGGGTCATCGACCCCCAAGAGGTCCAGTGGGGATTTCTTACAAGAACCCCTACAAATTTATTATATGGATTCTACAGATCAGACTGCTTTAGCTTCTCATAACCCTAATGTTACTATCAGGAAAAAGAAAAATGGATGAAGGCGTAAATCCCTTGCACATTATTCTATTGGGAAAAATGAGAAGTATGAAGCTTCTAGTTTAGCAGAAGATACTAATTAGAACATTCCATCAGATTCACGGGACCTACTTACGTACATTTTTAGGCCTCTTAGAGCATATTCAAACTCTCATATGGTGTAATTATGATCTTTCTCTCCATCAAAGTGAGAGGGGTAGGGGAATCCCCATGTTTGTGTCCCTTAGGAGGCTAATGAAACTAGTCTCTCTGGATATTGTGTTTTTTCAAGAAACTATGGTTAATGGAATGAAGTCTCACGGACTTATTTGCCGTTTATTTTCGTCATGGGAATGTTGCTCTAATGATGTTGCGGGTCTTTTGGGAGGTCTCATTTTAGCTTAGAACCCTTCCAATTTTAAATTCAATCCGTCATGGACTGGAGGTGGTATTCTTCTAGTTGGTCGTAGTCGAGAACTGGATTTGCCTCTAAACATTTTCAATGTTTATGGCCCGTATTATGATAGACATGCCTATTGGTCACATTGGATAACAGTGGTGTACTTAACATCTCTTCATTGATAGTGGCTGGGGACCTTAATTTTACCTTATCCACTCGGGAATCTTGGGGCACACATGACAGAATTGATCCTTTGACCTCTTGGTTTCAAAAAAATTTCACTGATCACAGACTGGTTGATGTTGAGGCCAGGCCCATGATGCCTACATGGCATAATGGATGGAAAATTAATGAATCTATTGCAAAACGTCTTGATAGGTTTCTGATTCACGAGGAACTTATTGGCACTTTGGATTGCTTTATCATTTTTCACTAGATAAAGGTTCACAGATTTACAGGTTTCCATTTAAATACTTCCCTATGTAGTTTGAGGAGACAAAATTTTAGGTATTGGCTAGGAACCACTGGCATGACTATTATGGGAATAATTTAGGGACAGTGATGAACTGCTTACCTTTATTTATCAGGTCTCTTAGGAACATTATCTCTCCTTGGATTAATGATAATAAACCTTCACAAAGACTAGATCTCATCCGAATTGAAGCATTAATCAAGGAATATTACACTTCTTCGATTATGGGTTCAGTGTTGGAACCAGAGGTGGATATCATCAAATCATTGGAAAGAGAAAAAGCTGAGCTTATCTGGGAAGATGGATCCATTTGGAAATTGAAAATTATGGCATTGTGGAAAAGAGAGGGTGATCAAAATACAAACTTCTTTCACACTTTTTTCGACCAATGCATGAAGCATAATGCTATATGGGAGATTGCAGAACCTAGTGGCAGAAAGGTCTCTACTCAATAGGGCATTGAGAATGCAGCCACCAAGTATTTCTCTCAATTTTTTACTAAACCCACGGTGAATAATCTTGCTGAGCAACTTAGTGTTTTACAATACATGGAACGCTTATTCTCCAATGAGGGGAGCAATATGGTGGGACGACTTGTTACTCTTCTGAAAATTGAAATTATTCTGAAAGTGATGGCCAAGGACAAGAGTCCTGGACCAGATGGATGGTCTGTCGGATTTTATGTTCATTTTTTTGATATATTGGGCCCTGAAATTCTTTGTTTGGTTGAAGAATCCCGCACCTCATGAAAGGTTTTGGGGTGGGGGGTTAATACCACTTTTTTTGGAACGCATTCCCAATTCTTCTAACCCATTGTCATTCCAGGACTTTCATCCTATTTCATTTTGTAATCTATTGTATAATATTATTTCTAAAGTGATTGCAAACCCACTTAAGGTTGGTTTATCCAGAGGCATCTCTAAGGAATAATTTGGGTTCCTACATCAGAGGAAAAATATCGATGCCATTGGTGTTTCTCATGAGACTTTGCATTCTACTAAAATAAATCATTACAAATCTTTGGTAATGAAAATTAATCTGGTGAAAGCATATGATAAATTTGATTGGTCCTTTCTTCGACTAATTCTTCTTAATGCGGGATTGAGTTTTGAGGTCACCTAATGGATAATAAGTTGTGTCACTTTATCCAATTTCATTGTACTAGTCAATGGGAACCCAACTAATTTCTTCAAAATCTCTCATGGTATTCATCAAGGATGCCCTTTGTCTCCACTTGTTTTTTTGTTGGTTATTGAGGGATTAAGCCTGATGATTAACAAAGCTAAAGGTGATGGCAAAATCAATGGCATAAAGGTCTCCACTTCACAATACATTACACACCTAATTTTTCATGGATGACATCCTATTATTTGGTATTGCCAACCTTTCAGAGTGAAAACATTATAAATCTATTATGGACAGTTTCTGTTTGGCTTAGAGCATGGAGGTAAGCACATATTTAACTCTTTCCTATATTATTCCAGCATTGATGTGTGTAACCAGGTCGGTTCTCTATTTCCCATTGAACTCAAGGAGATTGACATTCGTATGAAATATCTTGGTTATTTTTTAAAACCTAATGATTACTTAGCAGTGAACTGGTTCTGGTTAGTTGAGAAAGTTAAAAAGAAGATTAACACATGGTGCAATTGTAAACTGTCTTTGGGAGGTAGAATCACCCTCCTTAATTCAGTAGTAAACAACATCCTGATTTACTGGTTAACATTGGCAAAGTTTCCCATTTACATTCTGACCCTCATTCGTAATATTTTATTCAAATTTATTTGGTCTACTGCACATTCCAGGTTTGGAACTCATCTTGTTGCCTGGGATAAATTGGTGATTCCTCATGCCATCGGTAGTTGGGGCATTAAAAACATATTATGGGTTAGCAATGAATTGCACATGAGAGTTTATGGTGAGGACTCACAGATCCAGTCCCATGGGGGCAAGTAACCAAGCGTAAATATTTGAGGATTCTTTCGGTCATTGAATGGATTAGGAAGGAAAACAAGAAATATTCCACTATTTCAAATATCTGGTGTGGTTTATTAGATGCTTTCCCAAACATTAACAGATAGCTCACCTGCCAGATTGGGAATGAATTTCAAATGAGGATTGGTGTGTATGCTTATGTTGGAGGTACATATAACTACATTCTCCTCTCGTCCACGATACAGTCTCTTCATTCAAATGACATTTATTTCCTCAACCACGCCAGAAGATTGGAATTTGATGGCACTGGGAACTATTGGCTTTCAACATATGATATTCAGTTGGATTCACTGGAAGCGATAGAATGGGTCTCTTATGTGGTTTACCTATGACATGATGGTATATTTTTTTGGGAGAATGATGATAATATATTATGGACTTGGAATAAATCAATTGGAGAAGTTAATACAAAGTTGGCATACTCCTCTATTGCCACTGAATGCACATGTTATCTTCCGAAATTGTGGCATAAGCAGATCTGGCATTGGTGTGCCCTTGTTAAGATTATTTGTTTTACTTGGATGGCATTGCAAAAAATGATTATGACTGGTGACAATTTCATGAAGAGAGGGGGGCATGGGTCCCACGGGATGCCAGTTTTGCTACCAGGCCGCAAAAATGGTGGATCATCTTCTTACCGACTGTCACACTACACTTGAACTCTAAGATGAGGTGGCACATAGCTTCAAAATTATTGGCAGTTGGAATTATGGCACATTGGAGGAAAGCTTATGTCAATGGTCACAGAAAAATTTTTACTCCCCATCTTATCCATTTTTCTTCATTTGGGGTATTTTGCACTACATGAATTTATTACTCCTAAAATATTTATGATTTAATTTTGAAGGTGCATGCAGATACATTATGCATTTCTTGTTAGAAAATCCAAATCATTTTGCACCTGTTAAATCTATTTATAAACCTCCTCCACTAAATTATGGGTACAACCCCACCATATTTTTTGATGGGGTCGAATAAAGTGGGCACTGTGAAGCATGGATCCTCCTTATACTTTCGAAGGAACATCACTTTGATATTTGTTCTAGCTGTGGTAATGGAAGCAACACATGGGGAGAGTTACTGGCACTTTAGGGATTATTATCCTTTTCTCTTAAGATGGAAATTACCACTCTACATATTTATGGTGATTCCTTATCAATTATAGAGTGGATTAGTCGCAAGAAATGCTTGGAGGTTTCCATCCTTGAACATTGGAAGGCTTGAGTCCTGGATCTACATCACAGTTTCTCCTTGATCATATACTTGCACCTATCATGGGATTTCAATCAGAGGGATGATTTACTATCGAAGCAAGGACTTGGACTCGTGGATCGCTTTCTACATTTCAAAAGATTCTACTCAAATCAAATGGTGGAGGAGGGCCACTATATGATTTTCTATATTTAGTTTTTCTCTAGACATAATCTTTTTTTTGTCTATATTGGACTGATATGTCTTTTTTTTTATATACCAAGACAAAAGAACTATCAAAAAAAATTGTGTAACTAATATCAGTTTATGTTGTTGCCTAGTATTTGAGACAATTCAAGAATGTTGATTCCAGATTAGACAAGATTTAGTTCTAACTTCACAGAGACACTTGTCTGTTTTGGTTGATTAGTCATTGCAAATAATATCTGAGGGATAGGTACTCTTTGTTGTTTATTTGATTCAATCTATGAATATAAAGAAACTTTTTTTTCTTGTAAAAAAAAGATGGAGATAAAACAAGGAAATTAATGTTTGTGATTCAAAACACAAGGGGTTAAAGATGGATTTATGTTACATAATGCTTATTTTGTACTTACATATATAGATTTCCGAGACAACCTAAGAGGTTAGCGTTAGTGCACTATATATATTGTATGGAATATTTATTTTAAATGCATATATATTTTTTTGTGAGAATTTAAATACTTATTTCACTTTACCAATTTCAAATCCCATATAAGTTTATATGTTAAAGTTTTGACCTTTATGTAAATTGGAAACATGCATAGCCATAGTTGGGGTCACTCAACTTTCCTCGTATTGGTAGACCCATCTATTTCTAGTCATTATCTTTGTCATTGTATTTGGAGCAACTGAATTTATATACTTCTTAACAGTGCTATACAGGTTCCCCCAAGGAGGATACCTTACATTAGCATTTGTTGCAGTATTGTTATTTGTAATATATGTGTGGCATTATGTCCATGTAAAGAGATACACCTATGAGTTTGAGCAACATCTGTCAACATAATACATATTAAGTTTGGGTGTGAATTTGGGCATGAATAAATTTCTAGGGATTGAGCTCTTATAAACACAACTAGCGTAATGAGTTACAACAATATTTTCACATTTCATGAGAAACCTCCCTGCCATTCTATTTATCCGTGTATTAGTCAGTGTCAAGTATTTATTCGTGAATATAGTACCAGTTGAAGAACGATTTCTATTTCATCGTATTGGCCCAAAAGAGTAAGAGAATATGAAAATGCATGGCTAGCTATGGTTTTAGGGACACTACGACTGGGAATGTAGATTTTGAGAACCAATTATTGGAATTCTACACATAGACACACAATATTAATAGCCTTAGAAAGAAGGAAACAATTTTGACTCTAGAGAATGTACAATTGATATTGAAATGAAGTTATTAACGCTTGCACCACGTTGAGCATAGAGGATGTGTTGGAATTTTTAGAAAATGCAAAACAATCAAGTGTGGTATATTTGCTGGGAGATAGTGAGGTTATTGCAAACAAATATTCATTGTTGTTCAAAAGATTCATAACGAACTATGCATATAACATAATGTGGAGAACTTGTATAAAGGGACAAGTTGCGTTGGATATTCCACACAAAAATATTTTGCAAGTTGGCAAGACCTATTACATCTAAACCAAATCAGTAATGTACCTCAATTTATGATATTTTTGTATCTATAATTATTTCAGCCTGGATCTATATGAGTAATGTATATTAGTTGTGGCATCAAATATTTAATATTTAAGGAGGCCAAATAAATTCTTAGATAGTCAAACTTCTATCTATTCAATTTTCTCTCATAACACATTGTACATGATCGAGTTAGAATGAATACGGAGTTGAGATTTATGGATGAATTTATTGATGAAATAAGAAATAAGTGGAAAGTTAAGAAAATTAATATAGAAAAATGAGAAGTTAAGATCATTTTTTTAATAATAATAAATTTAGTTTTAGAGTTATATTAATATTTTATAACTAATTGCTTGATCGCCTTTACTTGTTGTGAAAGAGAGAAGACAACTGTAAAAGATTGCATGCTAAAAAGGCTATTCAAGAAAACCACACAACAAATTAAGATTGAGTCTAAGTTGTTGAAAGATGGAAAGAGCACCACATTGAATAAGAATACACATATTTACAATTATTTCAAGACCCATTGCACTTAATTTATGTAACAAAATATTTGAACCAAAAATATCCTAAAATCTCTTCTTGTAGTGAACTTGTGTACATCTCTCCCTCCAATAATGTATCTCTTTTGATACTATGAAGATAATAAAGAGAAGATCAACACTACAATATCTTTACAATATCTTTTGAGTGATCAAGATATAACGATGAGAAAACATAATTCATTTTTCCACCTAGCCATTGAAATAGATTATGATGCTTGGGAAATAATTCATTATGTAAGGCTTGTGAAGGTTCATCCACATTACATCAAGGCATGCATTGTTAAGAATTTTGGGGATTGACTTATATTTGTTAGCTTGGGGTTTTCAAGGACATGGAGAGTTTACTTCACCTAACTCTTTGTTAGCTAATGGTTCCAAGGAGATGGAGGGTTGAATTCGCTTCATTAATTAGAAATTAGGAGATGGAGGGTTGACAAAAGAATATCAGTGATGTAGTGGACCTAATTCAATCAAACCTTGACCTCTAGAGATTATGTGCAATTGTATACCTTGTCATTCATCCTTTGTCAAGGATGCATTGTTTGATGCAACCTACTCTTCACATATTTCTCAATTTCCACCTTTCTTAGATTGATACCATTGTTAGGACACATGGCTCAGAACTATGTCAAATATGAACTTTCTAGTCAATTGCTACTACTCCTTCCTTGTATCTTCATCTTCAAGAGTTGGGCTCTTATACAATCATTATTTTGGTTGGACAACATTCTATTATAGTTGAACCATACATTGAAACTTGTTGACCTCTTATACAATCATTAATTTGGTTGGAAAACATTTTTTTATAGGCTTCTAGTATGTTGAAGCCTTAACAAGATGAAAGCCAATTTAGGTTTTATCAATACATCTTGATATTTTCCTAAATACTTTTAATTGCTCACCTTGGTTACCATTTTGTATGGTTGATATCTTGACATTTGAATTTCTATTTTGTTAAGCATTAATAAATAATTTTTCTTAGTAGTTGTATCAAAGTAATGAGATTTTTCCTTTTCAAGTTGAGAATAAAACCCTTCATTTCTTTCATCAATTTGCCTCACTGACACCTTCTTTTTGTTGTTTCTATCGGTGTTACTTTGCACCTTCTGTGACAATTGCTTGTTGGAAACATGAGTAGAATGTATTACTCACAAAAAAAAATGCACTTTTATTATTCATATGTACGAAGATATGAATTAATCATATACGTAAATACAATTTAGAAAAAAACTTCACAAATACTATAGCATTTTTAGTTCAAGGGGTTAACTTATTATTGTACTTTAAATGTTCTACGAATTGACTCTTTTATACCAACTCAAAATAATCATAAGGGAAACTAATATATTGGCTTGAAATCCGACAATATAATTTTGAATTGGTGTAATTGGAAAGATTTGATGTTAACATTACACAGTTTGGTTGCAATAGGAGGTCCATACAAATCCTTCTCAATGAACACACTATTGACATATTCCAAAAAACACCCAAACAACTTTAATAGTGAAGATGGTTATAAGCTTAACCATTCTTAAAACATATAACCAGAGCCTTTGTCATTAGGTTATTTTATTATTCTTAACTAATTCCTATCTTCTTTTTAATCTTGTTACAATATAAACAAGAGAAATAGCTGCAAAGCAGCTAGTCCCTGCTTTAATTATTGTTATTGTGAATTTAAAATCGAAAATAAATACTATAAAAAATAAAATAAAATTTTAGCCCATGCTTTAATTAGTGTTGTTGTGAATTTAAAATAGAAAATAAATACTATAAAAAATAAAACAAAATGCTTTAATTATTGTGTTGTGAATTTAAAGTAGAACAAAATTTTAGCCCATGATCTTTGGCTTGGCTTGGAGGAATTAAATAAGTGATTCCACTGAAATGCTTTAAAACAAAATTTTAGCCCATGATCTTTGGCTTGGCTTGGAGGAATTAAATCTATGATTCCATTGAAATCAAATGAAATGACATTGGAGGAATTAAATCTGTATTGAAGTGAAAACAACTTCACTAGCTTCATCTTTTGTTGGATCAACATTTTTAATACGTGCATTGAATTTTATTTGGATAGTCAAAACTGGTGATGCCCAGGTGTATTACTGTAGTTGATATTGAAAATATGTAATAGATTTCATTTGGGGATTATTCAATTCGATCGATCTATAAGAGTATAGTTTAGCTTATTTGAATACATGTAATGGATTCGATAGACAAGTTTAGCTTAATATCAGACGTTAGCAGAGACAAGTTTGAAGTGAATAGGAGATTGGATTGAATAAGTGCTAGGAAGTGCATTCTCCTATAAACCAACAAAGCAGGGGCAAGATAATCCTAGGAGATCTGACTTTTCTGAGATTAATACTTATTATAAAACTTCTGTGTAAATCCGTGAACACTCAAAAATGAATGGCAACAACTGGACTGAAATATTTGTCCCATTTTAGTTCGAAGCATTTTCTCTCCCAGAAGTCAATGCAGTTGGACAGATTCTCCGACCCTCGGCTGCATTTTCTGTGCACAGCTCAGACATGATTAACAAATAGCCTGGAGATTGGAATTACATGGAACACAACTCTGATGCAGAGGGGAGAGGAGAATGATAGTTGGGTTGGAGCAGAGACGTTAGGAAGTGAGCCAAGAGGGAGATGGATAGCAACGTAATGTCCACGTATAAGAATTAATCATTTAAATTAATTAAGATGTTTTGGGTGCACAATTACCTGTGGAGTAGGTACGAGGCTATCCATCGAGTCACTTCGAGTGCATGGAACAATTGTGACAGCTGTCGAGGTGCATGCATGCAATTTGTGATCGTTATTTTGGCATGATGGTGTCGTGTATTTAAGTTTTTGTTATTCACATACGACACGTTAGTGATCTAGCTGGTGGCATGCAAGATAATGTCCACCATGTATAAGAATTCATGCTTTAAATTAATTAATTTGTCTTGGGTGCACAATTACCTGTGGAACATAGCATATACGAAGCTATCCATCGAGTGCATGGAACCTTTGTTGTTAAAAGAGGCCGAATCTCTCGACATCAGACTTCCGTATGACCTGCCATATATGGATCTACTGCGGACGAGATGGCAGGAGAGATTAGCGAAGTAAGAACTCCTTTTATATTAAACCATTACTTCTTGTTAAGCTTGGAATTTGGAAAACTGATGAGCTTCTGTGGGTTTCAAATGTTATATATATTTTGCAGATACCACAGGGAGGAAATTCATCACGGTCCATCATCCTTGAAGTATTCCTTAGAGGGAATACAAGACATCGTCGACTGGAAAAGAATATTGAAATTCAAAGCCAGGATGGGTCTTTCTTAAGCTCACTTTCCTCTACGGCCTGCGTCTTCTTGCACACAGGAGACATGATATGCCTCGAATACTTGAACAATTATTGGAAAAGTTTGGCAGTTTTGGTATTGACAACTTACTCTTAAAGTTTTTTCCCTTTGGCCAGTATTTAAGTTTAAATAAAAACTAATTATTGTTGAATACAGTGCCTTGCATGTATCCTGTGGATATATTTGAACGTCTTTTGGTCGTGGACAATATTGAACGCCTTGGTATCGATAGACACTTTGAAAAGGAAATCAACGAATTTCTTGATTTCGTTTACAGGTAATCCGTTTTCCAACTTCGTAACGTCATTCGATTCGATTTCAAATTGAATAAGTAGCTTAATTGTATTACAAAATTCTTATGCATGACAAAACTTAATATCGTATGCAGTCACTGGAATGAAAAAGGAATTGGGTGTAACAGTTTGAATTCCATAGAGATCTTGAGATCACTGCTTTGGGTTTTCGATTGCTTCGACTGCATCGGTATAATGTGACTCCAGGTAGACATTAGGATAAGAATTATGTATTTTACCTCCGTCTCTCTAGGGATCAGAAGACAGTATTTTAGATGGATGTTTCCATATACCAACTGACTGTCTTAGTTTGTTGTGACATTTATAATACCCTTACAATAACAGTGGTTTTCAAGAACTTAGAGGAGGGAAGTAATGGGCAATTCCTCGGCTCGGAAGATCAATTTAACAAGGAAGTAGCAAACATGTTGAGCCTTTATCAAGCTTCGGAACTTGCATTTCCTAGAGAAAATATTATGGATGAGACTAAAGGCTTCGCTACTCAATATTTAAGACAAGCTTTGACAAGAAACGAAACTTTTAGTGCATGGAACCGCAAAAGAAATCTAAGCAGAGAGGTAAATAGAAAAAATATGATTTCTCAGTTAGCTTAATTTGAACTTTTATTATGACATTGAATTCAATATGTTGTGATTGTTAGATTGAATACACACTGGAGACTTCTTGGTATGCCAGTATACCAAGACTGGAAACAAAGAGATATTGCCAAGTGTATCGACCAGATTATGTACGGTTAGCAAAAGGGATTTACAGGTGACACCTCCAGATTAATTGTTTCCCAAGCTGCTTTCTCTTTGAACATAGGCTATCCATTTTATGCGGTTGTTTTTATCATTCTCAGTGAAAGCTACGAGTGTCAATTTTTTGTAATGGATAATTTCATAGATGCTTCAAGTTCAGACTCTGTGATGGACAAAAATGAAAAGTACTATATTATCTTCTATATGTTGACTTGTATTAAGAATAAGGATACATATCTGCCAACTTCAATGCCGTGCTGGACTGAGTTACGCCACTTTCCCTACCATTACTACCGATAGTGACCAATGTTGACATAGATATTTCCAGTGCTTATCCCATTCCTGATGTGTCAGGGTTTTAACCAGCTTGCTAATACTGCAATGCATATAAAAAACTTGTTTCCTTGCTGGTAATATTGTGGGTTTGCGTGTGCCGCTTATTTCGTGGGGGACTGGGTGTGATTTCTTCCTTCAGGCTGCCTTCTGTAGACAACGAAAAGCTTTTAGAGTTGGCAAAATTGGACTTCAACATTGTCCAATCCATCCACCAAGAAGAGATGAAGAATATCATGAGGTAAGTAATCATGTCTAACTGTTCACATTTTCACAGGATCAAAATGATGTAACTTAACTCCTGAAAAGAATTTATATAAATGATTAGCAGCAGTTGTTGTTCCGATAATGATGTTAAATTCCTGCACAACTGGTCTAGAGATTCAGGGTTGCGTCAGTTCACCTTTGCTAGGGAGAGGCCCATGGAATATTACTTTTTAATAGCAGCGAGGACCTATGAACCCCAATATGCCAAAAGCAGAGTCACCTTTACCAAACTGGCGTGCTTGCAGACTGTTCTGGATGACATGTATGATACATACGGAAACCTTGAAGATTTGAGGCTCTTCACAGAGGCTGTCCGAAGGTACTCATGATTCCAGAGTTTCGATTACAAGCTAAACAAAGTTATACAAAATTTCTTTGGAGTATTATGATGTTGATCATTTAAAAGCTAATATAAAGATTTTTCTGGTTTCAGATGGGACCTCAGCTTCTCAGAAAATCTTCCGGATTATATGAAAGTCTGTTACAAAATCTATTACAGCATGGTTCATGAAGTGGCTTTGGAGTTTGAAAAGGAACAAGGGAGCGACTTGCATATTATAATAACGTTTCTTATACCGCTAGAGGGGCTGTGGGTCATAACATTTCTGTTAAGAATCATCAGTAAATTTGAAAAATCCGCAGAGTGAGAAGGCCCGTGGAGAGTTGGCTTCGAGTATCGAATGTAATGATTGTACCAATAACATAATGTCTACTCATCTTATGGATGCATGCAATCACATCAGCAGCCGTCCGAAAGGTTAAAATTGTGTTGAATTAAAATTGTATTGAATGTAAGTACGGGATACATGCAGGTCACCTCCGTAATCTGTTAAATCATATCAACCAAATGCAATTTTGATGTATAGTTTCATTAATGATTCATAATGAATAAGGATAACCTGTCAAGTTTTTGTTTTTTGTTTTATTTTTAAAATTTTATTGTTTTTATAATTTGATAAATATTTTGCACACCAGGAGAAAATAGTTAAATCAATGTAATGCACCAATCACAAAATTAAATATCTAATTTTGTAAAAATTTAAAAATATTTTTAATTTATTAAAAAATCATTTTAATATCAAAATAACTAAAAACTATACATGACATTCAATTATATAATCGAAATAAAGCTGGTCAAAGGCAATCAGGCGACCATGCGCATCGCTATAATCCCTGCCGAGCAGGGACTAATAAAAAGTATCTTAATACATTTTCTCTCATATTCTTAATCATCTATTCCGACATTTTATTGCACCTCTCCTGATGCAGTTATCGCTACTGCAACACCACTGGCTGACCCTGAGCATCCTACTATATTTAAAAGTTTCAGGTTTGAGGAATATTATCAAGAGTTATGGAACATAGAACTGCAAGGAAATGCATGCTTGCAATAATAATTTTGAGAAACATCATAAAAAAATGTGGGAACATCCCAAGGAGAAGGTCGTTCATAACTGACCTCTGCAACAATTCTGAGTATGGAAAACCTTCTTACAAAGGAACGATTGTTCATATTCCGAGATCCTAAAAACTTCCAAAAATGAGCTCTAATATTTCTTTCATTAAATTGTCGTTATATGGTATGTTGGGTGCTGTTATTTTGGTGATTTGGCTATTATTTTGTTGGAACTTATGACAGGTTTGAAATCAATACATGATGACACGCCTCTAGCAGAATGGAGTCAAACATATCGTAGTGAAGGCACAGACAGACTGAAGACAAATGTTGATCGAAATATGACAGATCACATTAACATGATAAAACTTCATATTATAATCAAAATTGTTAATCATTGGTTATTGGACATTAGTGAAGGAGATCTTGAATGTGAGAGATTGTGAATCTGATGCAAGATACTAGAAATATAAAAGCAAATGGAAGCATATCCAATGGCAGTGAAGCTTTGTTTTTAGGAAATGGAAACTTATCTTCTGGTGGTCAGTGTTGCAACATTGTTCATTAAATCTAAAATCTGTTTGAATAATAATGAGAAAGAGCAGGAAACCACCAAAGACACCTGTCGATAAATTTTTGGAGCTTCAAAGGATAGAAGGCTAGACACTATCACATAATGCTTCTCTATTCTTTGCCATCAGAGCTCTAGTAGTTAGTGCTGCAGGTGCTATCATTTTTGGTTTTGACATTTTTTGGCAGGGAATATATTGCAACACAACTTTCCTTTGTTCTTTTTCTAATAGATTTATCTTAGATCCCTCATTCACCATCGCTTCTTTTATATATATATATTTTTTTAATTTCTTTATTTTTTTTATTATAATCATATATATATTTTTATGGTTTTAATAAATTCACATTCATCTCTTTTATTCATGCAATGGATTTTATTTAATGTTTTCATCTATATTCCTTTTTATAAGTCTCATATTATCATTATTAATTTTGATTTAACCTCTTAAATATTAATAATACAATTTTAATATAGTCTTCCCAGTGTATTTTATATAGACTTTCTCAATAATAATAATATATTTTAATTAATTAATTATTAATTTTGATTGAATCCTTTTCATTATCAATAGTATTTTAATGTTTTTGACTATTTATAGCTTCCGAAGTTACATTAAGTTTAGAGTTAAACAATTCTCAACATTTTAAGTGGACACTCCATCCATTATAAGTTAGATCCGCCATATCTTACCTTATTCGATTTTTCCATCTCACTCTTTTTTATTTATTTTTAACTTTCTTTGGATCCCTAATAATGGGTGGAGTTTCCACTAGAAAGTTGGATTTTCTCTAAACACCAATACAATATAATTCTAGAAATAATCAACATAAGCATTTCTACATTAAAACAAAGATTTCATCATGTCCAAAATTACAATTTCGACAAAGATTGGTTATAGCTCCACTAAGATTTCATCTTATCCAAAATCACAATTGTGGCAAATATTGGTTCTAATTCCACTAGATTTCACCAAATCCAAAATTACAATTTTGGCAAAGATTGTTCCAATTCTGGATTGATAATTCATTATATCTAAAATCACAATTTTGATAAAGATTGGTTCTAATTCCATTAAACTACATCAACTAGTTTACTAGAAATGGCATCCACAAATGTGGAGAAGCATTCCTTAGATATCTCTATTAATTAACTTTTATTGTTCATCTAATTTTATTTGCCCTTTCTTCATAGTATGAAAAGCTAAACTATTAGAGATCCCTTAGATTTCTCCACGCAATTGATTTTTATTGTTCATCTAATTATACCTATTATTTTTTCATAGAATGAAAAGGTAAATTAATAGATTATTTTTATTGTATATTGTAACACTCATGCTTTTTAACTATAAATGTATATTGTTATCAAGTAGTTTAAATGCATTAGGAATTGAACTTTTTATGGTTTCTTGAATCAAGGCGAGTGGAAACCAACATTTTTAGTCTAAAATTATTACATGTTAACATTGCGCAATTGAGTTGCACTAAGGGTATTCGAGGGTGTTGAATCTATTTTTCCATTAACAATTTCATCGATCCAAAATTGCAAATTTGGTAAAGATTGCCTCAAGAAATTCAATGGCAACAAATTGAAAAATGTCAAAAACAAAAGAAACATAGAATGTTTCACATTCTTCATATTGTTACACATTCCCTTTATTCATGATCGTCGTAGGTGAATTAATAGATAATTTTAATATAGAAAGTTAAATGTTCTAAATTTTGACTTTTTCTTGAATTTAGTCATAATTTTTTATTATCAAAATTATCATATTTCAAATTGATAAAATTGCAAATACTATTATTGTTGGAACCAAATTTTGTTTACAGTTAACATGACGATTCAATTCTATTATTCCCAAATAATTATGAGAAATACCAATTTTTCTCTTTAATATTTTGAATCACTAAATGAAAGGCAAATTCCTAAACATTCAAACTCCAACTACTTTTACGTTTATGTTTTTTTCTCATATCATATAAGTGAAAATTAATAAATTTTCCTTTTTTTTGTAAAGTTCGAAAATTTATATTAATCTAGAAAATAGAAAGTTGTACAGAGCCATTCTAGAGTTGATCCATGTCCACCAACCCACCAAATTCTTCCATTAACTGTGCAGCTCTCGAGTTGCATCTAGCCTACTGCATGTGTTTCTCTAGATGAACTGTGCATGCCCAAGCAACACGGTGAATGTCATTCTCAAAGAATCCATGTACCTTCCTCAATTCATTGAGAAATAGCGAGATATGTTATCTCCTTGGGCCATTGGACATTTTCCTCTTTGTTACCTTCATTCGCGCCATCCTGCCAACCCGAGAAGCTAATAACTAGATCATTGGTCCATGTTTCAAATGTCAAGACCGGGAAACGAGCGCACAAGCTAGAGTCTTAGCCCGAGAGATCTGAAATTTTCCTGGAATTCGACTCACTCAAGCAGATACTGGAACCAACAACATCGTTTCCAAAGGCATCGAAGGTCTTCATAATTCTTTCTATCATCATGATGCGAACCAACTCGGGTGGCCATGAAATCTTGCACAATTGAGGGGACTGCTAATTGTACATTGTTAGTTTTTCACTTTGTTTAGCATAATAACATTAAAAAATCTAATCACTGAAAGAAATACAAACACAACAAACACAAAGAACACAATATTTCTCTCAGGGAAACCACAAGGGAGAAAACCCCGACAAAACTTCCTCAATATAGAATTCACAAGTACAAGATAAAAACCCATGACAAAATCAGCTCCTATCCTTCTCTTGTGCGAACTTCTCTCTCTCCTATGCAAACTTGAGTGAGTGAGATGAGTGTTACAAATGAAAAACTCAATCCCCTATTTATACTTTACAATTGAATTCACCTTTTTACTAATTAGGTCGGCTCTAACTCAACTAATTGGGATGATCTGTATATTTTACAATAAAAATTCTTTTCTAGTTAAACCAGGTCGACCTAACAATTAGGGTTTACATTGACGCTTTCAATGACTCTTACATTATCAATTACATCAATGACATCTCCCGGAGGAGGAATACAATAATACAATAGACAAATACATTTAGAATATCTTCTGCAGTTACATTTCTTTAACACTCCCTCTTAACTAGGAAGGTATTCTGCGGGCAACATCAACAGCATCAACGGCTTCCCAAATGACTTGTGAATATTTATATGTCGTAGGAATTTTTTGGAACATCATCATATGTATGGGGTATCATCTACTGGAACATCATCAACAGCATCATCATCATCGTTCGTTGGAATATCACCATCAACATCATCATCATCGTCTAGTAGAATATTACCATTAGCATCATCATCATAGTCTGCTGGAACATCACCATCAGCATCATCATCATCGTCTGTTGAAATATCACCATCAACATCATCATCATCATTTGATGGAACATCACCATCAACATCATCATCAGTGTATAAACACGGGAACAACATCAATCATCAGTTGACAAGTACTGGAACAACAATCATCAGTAAGTGAATACTAGAACAACAACAACAACAATAATCATCAGTAAATAAATATTGGAACAACAACAACAATCAGCAGTAAATAAATACTAGAACAGTAACAACAATCATCAATAAATAAATAATGGAACAACATCACTAGTCGGAAAGTATTGGGATCACCATCAGTCAGCAAGTATTGATCTTCAGTCGATAAGGATTGGCATCTCTATCAGTTGGAAAGTATTGATATTCAGTCGGCAAGGACTGGCATCTCTATCAGTCGTCAAGTACCGATATTCAGTCGGTAAGGACTGGCATATCTATCAGTTGGAAAGTACTAATCTTCAGTCAACAAGGACTGGCATCTCTATTAGTCGGCAAGTACTGATATTCAGTCAACAAGGACTGACATCTCTATCAGTAGGCAAGTACCGATCTTCAGTCAACAAGGACTGGCATCTCTATCAGTAGGCAAGTACTGATCTTCAGTCAACAAGGACTGACATCTCTATTAGTCAACAAGTACTGATCTTTAGTCAACAAGGACTGACATATATATCAGTCAGAAAGTATTGATCTTCAGTCAACAAGGACTAGAATCTCTATTAGTCGGAAAGTAATGATATTCAGTAAATAAGGACTGGCATCTCTATCAGTAAGCAAGTACTGATCTTTAGTCAACAAGGACTGACATCTCTATCAGTCGAAAAGTACTGATCTTCAGTCAACAAGGACTAGCATCTCTATCAGTCGGCAAGTACTGATCTTCAATCAACAAGGACTGGAATCTCTATCAATCGGCAAGTACTGATCTGCAAACAACAAGGACTGACATCTCTATCAGTCGGCAAGTACCAATCTTCAATCAACAAGGACTGTACTCTATATCAGTCGAAAAGTATTGATCTTCAATCAATAAGGACTAGCATCTCTATCAATTAGCAAGTACTGATCTTCAGTCAACAAGGACTAGCATATCTATCAGTCCGTAAGTACTATTCTTCAATCAACAAGGACTGGAATATCTATCAGTCAAAAAGTACTGATCTTCAGTCAGTAAAGAATGCCATCATTATCAGTCGACAAGTACTGATCTTTGGTCGGTAAATACTGTAATCACTATCACTCCCTCTTTCGAGGGAGGTCCTTTCAGACCACACCAAGCTTGTCTTGAAAGTATTCAAAATTTATGGGAGACAGAGGCTTATTCAACACATCAGCAACGTGTTCCTCTGTGGGAACATACTTGAGATTTACAGCTCCCTTCTACACCATATCTCGGATATAGTGAAACTTGATCTTGATATGCTTCGATCTATCATGGAACATTGGATTCTATGTCATCTTGATACAACTGTGATTGTTGCAAAGAATATCAGTCACCTCTATCTCTGCATCAAACAATACTACCAACATCTTGCGAAGCCCCACTGCTTCGCTACAAGATGAACATGTTGCAGTCACTCCCTCTGAAGCAGAGCTTTCCTGAGCACTATCCTCCCTCTACATCTTGTACTGTAATATCCCTTTTTCAAATTTTATTAAAATGCCCAATTTTCCACTTTTTTCCTTGGTTCGACCTTTGACTAGTTTCGATCTCTAGGTCCCAAATTTGCCCCAAATGATCCCAAATCTTCTGAGAAGGTATATGAATGATATTAGAACATAAATATGTGTTTTAGGGATGCCTTTGTACCTTTAAAACACTTCTGCAAATACTCTTTCAATTCTGGTCAATGTAGGTAACTTTACTAGTAATTTGCCTTTGACTAGTATTGGTCTCTATGTCTCGAATTGACTCCAAATGCATTCAAATCTTCAAGGAAGGTGTATGAATGATATTAAGACTTGAATATTATGTTCAGGGATGATATATGGCCACCAAAATACCTCTGCAAACTCTCTTAAGATTCTGGACCAAGTATGCAATTTTACTAGTAATTTGGGGTTCAAATCCCCCTGGGGTAAGTATTGAAAATGGCTTCCCAAATGCCTCCAAAGCCACTCAAATTTATGAACAGAGGTAGGAAATGTATTAAGGATGTTATTAAGGTCTCATGTGCACCATTAATTGATTATTATATCTGTTCCAACCCTCTCCCATTCAACTGCAAAAATCACCAATTCGACCCTTGGGGAAATGGCACTATTTCTTCTCCCAGTGCAATTAAACTAAGTAAAAATACTTCAAATGCTCAAGTACAGTACATGAAACTTGTAAAATACATCCATGGCAGTCCATTAATCACAAATTCATCAGAGAATCATCCATTCATTCGAAATCATCATCAACACATTGGTTCACAACAAGGTAGTGGGGAAATGGCATTGTTCTTCCACTAAAAATGAGATTTATACATTTCTACTTGGAATTTCGACCTGAAACTTTTTGGAGATGAAGAACAGAGTATTTAATTCATATTACAAAAGAAATGGGGCATTAAAAGCTTCCCCAAAGAGTACAATAGCTCACCAAAAACGCCCTCCCTCAAGGATCAAGAATATGCCATCAAAACCGGAAATGGTTGAAGGAGTGAGCTGCAATAGAAGAAACCATGAGCTGCCCTGTAGCTTACACCTGCAAATAAAGACTCCATTAAATCTCCAAATGAAAGGTCTGAATGGCCTTTCCAATTACCAACTTGGATGGGAATCTTTCACCCTCGAAATTGGCTAAGGCAAGAAACTAGTCATCCACTAGCTCTCCCTCTTCACAAATGCAATTGCAAATTCTACAAATGATCAAAAGCTGGTTTCCTTCTTTGTTATTGACATTTATAAACTTCTAATGTCCTCCATGGGTCGAATTCCTTCCAAGAGACTCATGCCAACTCAAGTTGGGAAGAGATTCCAAAGAATGCCACTTGTACAACAATTCCTAGTCTCCCACTTCCACCAAATCACATGTGGAAGCATCTTAGCTGCCCTAACACCCTTGAGCGCCCTCTTGGAGTCTATTTTTAGCCCTGACATGTCATATATGTCATATGTCAGCCTTCAGGTCTGATTTGTGTCATAGGTGTCATAGCATCTTCATCATTGTTGTCATAGAGCTAGGGAATCTAGCCCAAGTGTCTCACTAGCTCCAAATTGCCTCTTCCTCTTCCATGGGAGTTACTCTTCCTCTATATTTCGACCTTGGATGAGTCATGCAATGAATAATACCTTTTGGACTCCCCCAATTATGTTACCATTCACCTTGAATTCGAATTGGTGAGAGAATGATGCCAAATGTAGTGGGGAAATCTAGCCATATGTGGGTCCCACTTCCTCCATGTGTCTTCATCATGAAATGCCACTTTGATTTTCACTTGTATATATTTATTTAGCTCCTTTATTAAATATTTATTCCATTCTAATGTTCAAACATCCTTTATTATCCCCATTATTCCAAATCCCAAAGCTTCCACCCCAAACCTAGGAAACTAGTAATTTTCCTCCTTGGCAATTATTTGACCTTTAGCATCAATTTGACAAACTCTAATGAATAGGGCTAATGTGATTAGGCCATTGTGACCCAATGCCAAATTTGGGACATGACAAATCCTCCCTTCCCAATATTGCTTGTCCTCAAGCAATTTTAAACATGGGTGTTGAAGAACCTGCTTTCTGTATAATTCTTTGAAGTTGCCATTGAATTGCCCAACCTTGAGTCTTTGAGTTTCCATGAAGATTTTAGAGAGGAACCACCATGCTTGCTGCTGCACTACTCTGATAAAAATAACTTTATTAAGTGGGGAAATCCATCTCCCATACTGCTTGTTTCCCAAAAAAAAAATTTGAAAGCAATGAGATAAAAATTATTCCAGGGTCCCATTGCTTGTATTGCACCCCAATAATTAAGAGTGCTCTCCAACCCACACCATTAGTTAAGAGGATTCCTGGATCCCATTTTCTTGTATGCATCCTTCCAAACATCATGAGTACCAAATATATATCATCAAAGTACATAACAACATAATGAAAATGTACATCAAGGATATGCTTCATCAAAGAGTCATGAAAGTGCTTATACCTCCAAGCAAGTAGACCACCATTTTCCAAGTGCATACAAGCTTCAAGTGACCAATCAAATCTGCTCCAATGACATAGGTGAGGATCCCATGTCCTATAATGCTGCTCCAAAAGGATGTGATATGCATCAAAATATTCAACCATGTATTCTTTCATCCAAGAAGTGAATGAAGAATCTCCACTAAAATCTGAACCAAATAGTGAGCAGAAAAAACGAGGAGACTTCAAATGACTCAAAGAAGTCTCACCCATACATCCCTGAATGTGAGAGTCATAAAGATATAACAAAGTATGTGTCTTGCAACAAAAATGTTCGCCAATCATAAATCTATTCTTCCAAGTGTTGGATGAAGTTCGTCCAACATCAAATGAATCAAGTGTTGAGTAAGAAAAACCATGAGTCTTCAAGTGACTCAAATGCATATCATAGGTGCATCCATGTAGATTTGCATCATCACAAAGTGACAAATAATGTTGCTTCAAATGTGAAGAAGAATGTGCTCCAACCATGTCATCATAAAAAGTAAATCTAGGAGTTCCATACTCCTCATGTGGCACCATCAAAAAGAACCCTTTCACCCATACTTCATTGAGACTAATGTTGCAAAACATGGAATTGTAGGATGTAGGAGAATGAACCAAATCACCCAAATGATCAAAAAGTACAGAAGTTTCATCATGGTAAGGATCCATATGGGTACTATCATGCAGCTCCTTCAAAAGTATGAACTCTTTGTCATAGTTTGGTTCCAATGTAGAGGAATCATGCTTTTCTTTAAAAATTGCATAACCTTCATCAAGAGACAATTCAAGTTCCTCTTCCACCACATCAAGTGTTTGGATCTCTTCAAGTTCATCTTCAAACACATTAAGCACATTCAAATTCCCACATTTCTCATGATCCACCATGTCATGAGAATCCTCCAAACAATCTACCATTTGACAATCTGAAACATAGGAGGAAAAACAAGTATCTTGCAACTTTTCAAGAAGTTGCTCATTTTGAATTGTGAGCTTATGAATATCCTCATTATTCTTCAAATATGCATCATGTAACAATTCATTAAGCTCAAACAAATGGTTTCTATCAAAAAGCAAAGACATGAAATTACCTTTGATATGGCACATTGCTCTTTGAATCTTCTCCATGTCTTCAAGGAAAGATGTTTCCTCCAATGATGTAGCTCTCCAACAAGAATTTGACACCAATGCTTGAGTGTCATGGAGAATTATGAGGGACTCTTGGATCTTATTTTCATTCATCTTTAAGGACCCTTCAAGAAAATGAGGCTCTTGCAAATGAACCTTCTCATCTTCTTCAATTTTGCTTGGACCAACTTCATGAAGCTCAAGTGGTGATGGGGAAGTTGATCTTGGTTCTTCTTCAACTGCTACAAGGTATTCATTATCATGCTTAATGGAACTTGGGCTTGCAGCAATACTTTCAAAGGTGATCTCTATGTCACCAACATAGAGGTGTGAGCACCCATCAGTAGGTACTCCTTCATAGTTTAAGCATCCATCAGTAGAAGCTCTTTGGTTCATGTCTAAGCTAGAAGGTGTCTCAAAATGATCTTCCATATTTTCAATAGAATCTTCTTCATGATCTTGTGATGTCTCTTCCTTTTGCTCCTTCAAGCAAGCTGATGCATTTTTCCCCTTGGTTTCCTTAAAATCAATAATTTTTTCCACAAGTTCGATAGAAAACAATTCGAATCCTTCCTTAAGTTGCTTGGTAATATCTTCAAATATTGTTTTCATAATTTTTATATGCTCCTCACCATCATATGAGGCTCCCTTTTCATCCCTAGTCATAGTTTCCTCAAAAAATTTGCTCTTCTTCTCCTACCCTTTTTTTTGTTTTCTTCAACAAAAGCACTTTTGGTTTCAATATCTAATGGTGGTACCTGAATTATTGTCCTCATGAATATTATACCACATCAGGTGCCAAGATCATGCTCTGATACCACTGTAATATCCCTTTTTCAAATTTTATTAAAATGCCCAATTTTCCACTTTTTTCCTTGGTTCGACCTTTGACTAGTTTCGATCTCTAGGTCCCAAATTTGCCCCAAATGATCCCAAATCTTCTGAGAAGGTATATGAATGATATTAGAACATAAATATGTGTTTTAGGGATGCCTTTGTACCTTTAAAACACTTCTGCAAATACTCTTTCAATTCTGGTCAATGTAGGTAACTTTACTAGTAATTTGCCTTTGACTAGTATTGGTCTCTATGTCTCGAATTGACTCCAAATGCATTCAAATCTTCAAGGAAGGTGTATGAATGATATTAAGACTTGAATATTATGTTCAGGGATGATATATGGCCACCAAAATACCTCTGCAAACTCTCTTAAGATTCTGGACCAAGTATGCAATTTTACTAGTAATTTGGGGTTCAAATCCCCCTGGGGTAAGTATTGAAAATGGCTTCCCAAATGCCTCCAAAGCCACTCAAATTTATGAACAGAGGTAGGAAATGTATTAAGGATGTTATTAAGGTCTCATGTGCACCATTAATTGATTATTATATCTGTTCCAACCCTCTCCCATTCAACTGCAAAAATCACCAATTCGACCCTTGGGGAAATGGCACTATTTCTTCTCCCAGTGCAATTAAACTAAGTAAAAATACTTCAAATGCTCAAGTACAGTACATGAAACTTGTAAAATACATCCATGGCAGTCCATTAATCACAAATTCATCAGAGAATCATCCATTCATTCGAAATCATCATCAACACATTGGTTCACAACAAGGTAGTGGGGAAATGGCATTGTTCTTCCACTAAAAATGAGATTTATACATTTCTACTTGGAATTTCGACCTGAAACTTTTTGGAGATGAAGAACAGAGTATTTAATTCATATTACAAAAGAAATGGGGCATTAAAAGCTTCCCCAAAGAGTACAATAGCTCACCAAAAACGCCCTCCCTCAAGGATCAAGAATATGCCATCAAAACCGGAAATGGTTGAAGGAGTGAGCTGCAATAGAAGAAACCATGAGCTGCCCTGTAGCTTACACCTGCAAATAAAGACTCCATTAAATCTCCAAATGAAAGGTCTGAATGGCCTTTCCAATTACCAACTTGGATGGGAATCTTTCACCCTCGAAATTGGCTAAGGCAAGAAACTAGTCATCCACTAGCTCTCCCTCTTCACAAATGCAATTGCAAATTCTACAAATGATCAAAAGCTGGTTTCCTTCTTTGTTATTGACATTTATAAACTTCTAATGTCCTCCATGGGTCGAATTCCTTCCAAGAGACTCATGCCAACTCAAGTTGGGAAGAGATTCCAAAGAATGCCACTTGTACAACAATTCCTAGTCTCCCACTTCCACCAAATCACATGTGGAAGCATCTTAGCTGCCCTAACACCCTTGAGCGCCCTCTTGGAGTCTATTTTTAGCCCTGACATGTCATATATGTCATATGTCAGCCTTCAGGTCTGATTTGTGTCATAGGTGTCATAGCATCTTCATCATTGTTGTCATAGAGCTAGGGAATCTAGCCCAAGTGTCTCACTAGCTCCAAATTGCCTCTTCCTCTTCCATGGGAGTTACTCTTCCTCTATATTTCGACCTTGGATGAGTCATGCAATGAATAATACCTTTTGGACTCCCCCAATTATGTTACCATTCACCTTGAATTCGAATTGGTGAGAGAATGATGCCAAATGTAGTGGGGAAATCTAGCCATATGTGGGTCCCACTTCCTCCATGTGTCTTCATCATGAAATGCCACTTTGATTTTCACTTGTATATATTTATTTAGCTCCTTTATTAAATATTTATTCCATTCTAATGTTCAAACATCCTTTATTATCCCCATTATTCCAAATCCCAAAGCTTCCACCCCAAACCTAGGAAACTAGTAATTTTCCTCCTTGGCAATTATTTGACCTTTAGCATCAATTTGACAAACTCTAATGAATAGGGATAATGTGATTAGGCCATTGTGACCCAATGCCAAATTTGGGACATGACATGTACTCCCTGCATTGGGAAATTCTTCACTAGAGTGGCTCGTAGCCTTCTCTTTTGATGATCTTCTGTGTATCCATATATGTCATCTTTATAGGTCATTGGATACCAATATCTCGAACTCTCTTGCACCCATCCATGAGCTCCTTATATTCAACCTTGTAGAAAAGGTTGATATCTCATCACTCTAGGTGATCATCCTATCCCATGGGTGCCTTCTGATCCTATACAACGTCTTCTTCAATATGCACACATGTGGTTCTTTGTAGAGATTCTTGAGTCTTGGAGGTCGCTCGATATCTTCTTCTACTTCGATTACACCATCTATCTAGTGTAATATCCACCACTTGAGGAAGTGTATCTGTCCACTAGAGTAACAGCTCGTCATAGTCGACTCCCTCTTTCTGAGAGAACGCTTGCTTTGTACTTTTGTAGTATACTTGATTTCATAAGTCCATCGTTACTTGTTCTACGAAACGAATCTCATCATTCTTCATTTGTAGGTGATCGTACACGATATTTCCTACAAGTCAAAATTCAGTTGCATGGTTAGAAACATTTCATGGTTTCCAAAACATATTAATAATGCATAGGTCACACAGTCATGCAACTATCTTAGCCAATGCTTCAACACTACATTCATCCATATCCCATATTCATATGGTAACTTTCTAGATGCCTTCCATCTCTACCAAAACATTATTTAAAGCGTGCACTACTCCCAATATGTCAGCAAAGAGGTTTCATTCTAGATAAGTAGCAATGGAATGTTGTACAACACCATAGGCCACTTACCCATCACATGCATATTATTAGTATTCTATTCATCAATGCAAACATTCTAACATGCATAATACACATTCTAAATCTAGGAATATATACACAACTGAACAATACAGAAAATGACACTTCAAAATACTTATATTTGTTTGGTTGTTGGGTGGACTCCCTCTTGATCTTTGCTTCCTTGCAGGAATTACCGTTTGTTCTACTTCATCATTTGATTCTGAGGACCTGTTCCTTTCTTGCTCATGATCGGAGATGTTGAGCAAGTATTCTACACCGTAGATCACTTGTTCTTTGTACTGGAGTAGACTCTGTGTGTCCCTCCTTCTACGTTGTAACCAATGCTAAAATGGATGATATGTTCTTCCATAGAGAATTGATATTTGTTTTCCGGAGTCCAACTTTGTAGGAGCTTCTCCTACTCCTTTCATGTAGTACGGAAAGTCATATCTAGCTCCACCTTCTGAATGAAACCTTGAGTTTATAGAGTCCTCCTTCTTCAATTCTAATCACAACTGCATCCCTTATTATCTAATGCTGAGATAGATAAGAGGTTTCCTGGTTTGGATTAAAGTACATATTCTTCTTCGTCTTCTCTGGTTTTGACTTCATCACCATATTCACTATCTTCAGCTGCATGAGCATGAAATATTTTCTTTTGCTTCTTAGGTTGTCCAGATTTGAATGGACAATTTCTTGCAATGTGTCCTATCTTGTGACAAGAGTAACATTCAATTGAGGATAGGTCTTTCTTGAACCCCTTTCCCCTTTGAGATATTTGAGATCTTCTGGGAGAGTGATCACGGGTACGTACATCACTCTTTCTTTTCCTTCCACCTTTGGCATGTGTTTCCAAAGCTTGATCTTCATTGTCATTTAATTCTCCTCCCTTAGTGATATTCTTTCTTCCTCATGCACAGACTCTTCCCATGGTTGTCTAAATTGGATTAATTTCTTCCTAGCACATATAACACGAACAAAGGGTTCCCAATCTCTAGGAAGACCATTTAGAGTGGTAATCACGACTTCAACATATTCTATCATGTCTCCAATACCTTCTAATTATTCTTTGAACTAGGACACTCCAGAGAAGTATGAGTGCATAGTCTCAAACTTCAGAATCTTCATACCCTTGAGTTGATTTCTCAAGGTCATCTTCCTATTGATGTTCTTTCCTTCAAACAAGCTAGTCAAGGCATCGAACATTTATTTTGGAATCTACTTTGAGGACACTTGAGGAATCAAGGGATCTTTGATAGAATCAGCTATGATCCTTTTAGCCTTGATCATATTCTTCTTGTGTCTTTCTTTGGACTCATCTCCTTCTGGTTCTGTAATCTCGTCCTTTATAAAACCTTCTAGGTCATGTTCTTCAAGAATGACAATGACTCTATATTTCCATGCCTTGAAGTTCTCAGCTCCTTCAAGCTTCTCATCAAGCTTGGTATTGCTTGTAATTTTGATAAAATGAGAACCTCAAATGAAAATAGAATAGATGTAGGACTTACCAGTAAAGTTGTCCTTCTGAAAAATTGCTTCTTCCTTGACTTAGGGTTTGACATAGAAACCCTAATTTTCCAACTTTGGAAATTTGGAAAACTAATTGGATGAACAAATGTGCCTCCTAAAGGAGAGTTGAGCAAAGTACTCATTCTCATGATTCTGTGAGCAGCTGTTCCATAAACTTGATGCCCTAGTTCTCCAGGTTGTAGCGGGGGACCCAGAAATGAAAATTATCAGAATTGAATTCTGCTTCGACAAAAAGATGCTCCCTAATGAGGCAAGTTAGATGCAGCCTCTTTTTTAGCTGATCTGTGGAGAGAGCTCCCATAATAAGAAGCCCTAGTTTCTGAAATTGCGGAGGCTACACAATGTTTTCTTTTAGGCCTGCTCTGATACCATGTTAGTTTTTCACTTTGTTTAGCATGATAACATTAAAAAAACTAATCACTGAAAGAAATACAAGCACAACAAACACAAAGAACACAATATTTCTCTCAGGTAAACCATAAGGGAGAAAACCCCGACAAAACTTCCTCAATATAGAAATCACAAGTACAAGATAAAACCCCAAGACAAAATCAGCTCCTCTCCTTCTCTTGTGCGAACTTGGAAACCTATGTTGCATCATATACCCTACCAATAAGTGAATGCATCTCACATGCGGTAGTTCAAGGGCACAAAGCCATAAGTTGTTCCTTGCTAAACCTTAAGATATCGAATGTTATAACATGGGATAGTGAAGTCGGAGCACAACCTTAGCAATGCCTTAACTCATAACTCTCCAACATGAAAACTCAAAAGCTCCAGCATGCAACCCTTTAACTCCTAACGCTCCGATGTGAAAACTCTAAAGGCTTCAATGGTGAAAAGTTATGCCTCTGAAAAAGATACAATTATGTACAATTATGCACACGTGAGCAAGAAACATTCTTATTCAATTCTTATTATTGAGGGGAAAGCATATGGAGATGGTTCATTGCCATTCTGGTGAACAACTAAGATAGTCAAGCCGAGAATAAGTGCCTCAGATTTCATTAGAGCAGCTGAAACCCTAAAACCTTATACAACAATATTGGTGATGATGGTGTGAAACTCTAAAAATCTTGGTGATGATCAAGTCAATGCTTCATTTTTTTCTGAATCCCTGCATTGGTTAAACCGAATTGTCTTCTCCAACACATTTTTGAAGTACTTTGGACCATTCTCCTTCTATTACTATGCTTTCTTGATCAATAGGTGGAATGTCGGGGATAAACAATATTATTTTAGTTCACTACCAATTGATGTATGGGGGAGATGTTGTAACATTACATGTAACGTTTGTCTTTATTATCGGCTAAAAAGTAAAAAGTAATACTATGAGGGAGATCTTGTAACGTTTGTCGATCTTATTGTCGGCCATTAATTAAAATGTAAAAAAAAAGTAAAATGTAATAAATATTTTGCCGGCCATTAATTAAAAGACGTGTATTTTCGATTGTGTATTTCATATATTATGTTTTTTTTAATTAAAACATAATTAAAAAAATTCATGTCGGCTCATAAAATAAAAAATTATGGAAAGTATTTAAAAGAAATTCATGTCGGCTCATAAAATAAAATATTATGGAAAGTAATTAAAAAAATAGATGTTCGTTTATAAAATAAAAACTCAAAACTTAAACCCGGATCTATCAATCAAGAGAGATTAAAATTCTTGAATTTAAATTTAAAAAAAGAAATACACCTCAAGAAATTGGATCCCTCTCGGTGCTTGATAGATACAGATTTAAGATAGATCTATGCTAGTTTAATGAGAAATAAAAAGGCCCTACTATCGGCCTTGATCTAGCGGGTTTGAGTCTCAAAAACTGCAAATAATTAATAATAGTTAAACTGGAAAGTATTAATTAATCGAACTACGAAGAATTCATAATTTCTTCCTTTACCGAACTTTAGAGGGCCTTGCTATGAGTTCTGTAGCATTCAAGGACCTATTTGATACACATTTTCAACCGGGACTTATATAACGAAGTTTTTTTCACACATAAATTTATCTTACTATTAATACCGCGAAATAGAAATAGGAATAATACATCAGGTCATCATACCATCAAGGCATGTGAAATATAACAAACGGGCTCATGAACCCCAAATAACGAAGTTTACACCAGGGTATATAACGAAGTTTACACCACGGTATTTATAAACACGATAACCTTTAGTTGCATATATATAGCAATGAGGGGGGGTGTACAAAGGAATGGCCAAACAAGAAATGAGCAAGCAAGATCAAGACCAATTATTAACCCATTACCTATATCTCTTATACGTACGAGCACTCGATATAAAGATGGTTGCGTTATGGCATACGCGCTCTGTAGGAAGGTTGAAGCGGAGATATGTAATTTCCACCAACATTCTGGAGGCGTTGGGTTCTCTCGACCGTTAGTGCCAATTTAATCGTCCCCTAATCTATCTGACTCGATATTTATAAGCAGTATCCATTCATTGGTTTTCCCCGAGATAGAACCAGAAAACGCCAGTGGGATAACTGGACAGACAATTCATCCCACACATTAGGTCAGATAGTACTACCATTTCAGATCAACAACACATTTCACTTTGGTGGAAATAATCAAACCATTGCACCTACTATCACAGAATGCAGGAGGGGTACTATCACATAATGCTCCAAGGAATTCAGATGGATTTTCGTAGCAAACGATATCTCACTGCATTTCTTACTCTTGTAACATTGGTAAGGAATTAGCTGCCAATAAGAGTGGATTCAATTACATAATCACAATCTTCTATTTGCATTATCCATGGTTATTCAATGTTAATGTAAATAGGATGAACAATTTCTTGTCGCTTGGCTCCAAGAGGAGGGATCCGTGTGAACAACGACTTAGAGAAGAGTTGTAATACCCTCTCTGCAACCTCAATTCTTCTACAAAGAAAAATATAATTCTAAATACAAATGTAAGTGTATATAGTTCTTGACAAGGAGCTCAAGGCCAACGCACCGTTAGGAAACTCTGTAAGTGACATCATGATTTCCTAAGTTATTTTGTATTCTGAATTTTAGAGTTAGGAGATTGAAGGGCTTGACACAACTAAACGAAAAGGGCACAAATCTATTAGGGGGAGAAGTTGAATGGCTAAGAAGCCATGATTTAGATGACGGGTGTCATCTTAGTGTCTCTTGCACTTGAAGACAAATAATTGCTATTTCGATGACCTAAAACTTTAATGTCCTCCTTAGTTGAGGACAATAGTTATTAGCCGCAGACATTTAGCTAAAACCTAAGACCCTTTTAGTAGCATAAAACTAATTATTAAAATAAGTATAAACTTTATTAATTATATTAATTATTATAATCATACTAATTATGGCATCAAGTGCCAAGGAGTGATCCTTAGAATTATTCTAAGAAGCTTCGGTTTTATTTTAAGGGACTAATAGAGTCACCTTAAATAAAAAGGTAATGGAAAGATCATTTTTATTATCTTGATTAAAATATATATAACTTTACTTATATTCTATATGAGAAAAGGAAATAAATACTATGTGAAACGAATCATTGTGTTCTTGAAATCCCGTGTTCTTGAAAGCCCAGGATATGTATTAATATGTTGGATTAAATAATATCAAAGATAAATATTTTTTTCAGAAGAAAAAAATATATACTTTTGTTATTTCTGAGAAATCAAAAAGTACATATTAAACACTTCAAGGCTTTTAATCCTTGATACTTGTCAAAAACTGTTATAGAGTGATCATCACTGCATCTTTAAAAAGCAAAAACAAGCTTTCATATCGTTCTTTTCTATCTGTCATGTGCATCTCAGTGCATTACATCCTTTTTACAAAAAAAGTCATATGTCATGACTCAGAAACAACCTAGTAAGCTTCAGAAAGGAAATAAAGTAAATGACTTGAATGGATGGAAGTATCTTCTATCCATTCTTCCCAACAAAGTACTCCAGGGATACCATTAAGTGCATTTTTCGACAGGGAATCTGCTACATCATTGTTCACTCTGTAGGTATGCTCAATTGAGATAAAAAAAAATTGTAACTGCTGCAAATTCTATTAAGCTGAAAGAAGTAGAGATACAGAGGAAATTACATACCGAGGTGGTCTTATTAGATGCATACCTTGAAAATCATCAATGCCATGGCCATACAGACCCAAAATGATCAAAAAAACCCTGAGACCAGGGTGCGAGTTCAGAGCCATAAAGGATGTGGATAAACAAACAGTCTGATACTTCACATAAAACAGGAAACTGAAATTGAACCAAAGAAAAACCTTGTTAACCAGTTGTAGAGGGAGCTTCGGCATCAGAAGGGATTTCTTCAAGGATGGGGAAAATGTAGCAGGTGTCGTCCTCCTCAATCTGTGCAGGCAACGGGGTGCTTTTCACTGGTGGCAGGGGGTTCTTCATTGAAGTCCTGGTGTCACGCGCAGGGATCTTGGTGGGCAGAGGTGACGTCTTCCTTAACACATAGATGCCACTGTCAGGTTCATTGCGTGTGCGTTTTTCCAAAATCAGCCCCAGAGTGGAGGGGATGGGAAAGGACACTCGAGCAGGTTCCTTTCCTTTCTACGAGCTTCCTCGTGGCTAGACTAGATTAAAACCAGCTGAAGTGTTCCGAGCGTTGCCAGGAGAAGAAGCCAGAATGTCAGGTGGAGTGGCCTTTCCAAGAGAGGTGGCCATATTTCCAAGTGTGAAGGTCCTAGAGCTCAAAGTGGTGGCTAGAGTGCCCATGCCAAGAGAGTTGGCCAAATTGCCAAATCCTTGAGTGGTGCCTAGAGTGGTGGCTTGGGTGCCAAGGCCATGCGACATAGCCAAATTGTCTTCGTTTCTGGCCACAGAGGGCATGGCCGAGAAACCAGGTGCATTGCTACTAAGTCAGAGGTCACAGCGAAGGTGTCGAGCTGGAGCATAGGAGTCCCAGCCGAATGCACTCTCCAAGTTGCTCAGAATAGTTGCCATGTTGGGCAGGGAGGGACTCAGAGACTGGGTAGCGTGCCAAGCAAAGGCCCAATTTGACAGCATATCCTCCATTAAATATCCTAACATGTTTTTTGCAAGCCAATAAGGGTCCCATGGCTACTCCTGGTCCCTGTTAGAGAGAGTGTCAGCAATGAGGCGAGCTTCCCAATTGTCTATTAGAATACGGACAGGGATAGAGATTTATGGCTTGTAACCTTTCCTACTCTGGTCTGTGTCAGGAGTGTCCTTCTTCTTTTCACTCTTGGAGCCTTTCGACCTGCCCATGGTGCGGGAGTCACAAAACCTTTTGAGCCGGAGCTTGGGGGTTGCTGGCAAAAGAAGAAGAGAAGCCAGGAGCAGAGCGGTGAAAGAACGAATGAGCAAGGCAAGGAGCCTAGGCGAGACTTTGAAGGATGGTCGTTGAATCCAGGTAGCTGGCTAACAGGGCTTCACATGCCTGAGCGCCATGGGCTGGTGCGGGACAGGCGGAGTGAGGCGAAGTCAAAGGTCATGGATTTTAATGCTCCCAAGGACTTGACGTCACTTCGAAGTCATGTCGACCCCCATGTCTAACTTCGGTGCCTCCACTTGGGTGAGGCTCACTTCTTGCCTCAACATTGCCACTTGGGATGGGTGCCATGATCTGTCCAATCCTGGTGACGAGTCCACCCATGTCACTCACACATGTTTGGGTCCTCTGGTGTCCACTTATGTCACCCGCATCCAAGGTGCTCGATTGAGATATTACTAAAGCTTTCCATCAGAATTAAAATTCTAAGGCACTAGTGTTGATAAGAAGTGTTTTCCAGCTTAGCCTACGTGTTTTCCCTATTGACTATAACCATGGAGTCTCCCATAATTATGATAGAGTCAATGCCACATAATGACGTAGCTTTTAGTAAGCCCCATAGACCTAAAAGCTCAGCTTTCATGTTCGTACCTTCTCCACAAGCAAGACTGAACTTGATAAGGTAATCATTTCCACAGCTGATTGTGAAACCAACACTGCAAAAATGGTTAGAACAGGCACCATCAAAATAACCGATTTCTTTATTAGTTGTGACAGGAATGGCCTTTAAGGGAGGTAAGCTCTTCTTCATTACTGACTCTTTTTTATAAAATTGAACCATGTTCCAGAAGATATTTAGAGTTTGAGCTGTATTAGAAGAAACATCCTGTAAGATAGTCAAATTTGTAGTTTTCCATATTGCCCACGCCAAGTAAATAGGAATATAAATCAACTCTATGTTTTCTCTTAACCAAATCTGAAGAGTCGGCTCAAAATCTATACAAGGTCACACTTCACTGATCCTGTATCTAGCACAGATGGATTTCTAGACAAACATAGAGAAGTTACAAAGAAATAAAAGATGCCTAACCGAATCCTCGCCATTTTTACATAAAGAGCAAATTTATCGACCAGAGAAACCCCTACGTTTCAGATTCTCCCAAGTGAGAATTTTGTTGTTGAAGAGAAGCCAAAGGAAGCACTTTATTTTTATGGGAATTTTCCGTTTCCATAACATCAGTGACCACCACTTTCTATTACTTATTGCAAAGTGATCAACTAAAGCCATAAATGCCCATTTTGCAGTCACTTGACCATTCACTGGATTTTTAATCCAAATTACCTAATCATGTTGATCAATAAGGCGGATTCCAGCCAAATTAAGATTTTGGGTGAAGCGTTCCCATTATGTTTTCCACCGGCCAACAAGAGCCAAATCTGAAGCGGTTAACCAATAAGAGGGAATGGGCAAAATATAGTGAGCTCTTTTAAACTGATTGAAAGTGAACAGACCATAGTTGTAGAAATGATTTAGTAAGTCTTGAGAAAGACAATATTCACCACTGAATCCAGAGATTGGATCCACACCAACATATAATTTTTTCCCATTTCCTACCTTTCACGAAAGATTGTCACAAATCCATGGAATGATTTTCATAAATCCTCTCCAAATAAAAGATGCACTTCAAATATCTGTTTTGGATAACAAGGCTAGGAAAAGGGGATGACTTAACCAAACTCAATTAAGTGACCCTTCGGACGGGGAAAGGGGGAGCTACACTATGTGCTGGACAAAATAACAAAGGGAAGGATTGTGCCTCACAAATGGATAAGTTGTTTAGAGAGTGTTTATTCAACTTAGGCATCATGTCTACATCAAGTTGATCCAGGTTCATTAGGATCATTCATTTAATTTCCATGGCCTTTTTGGCCTATATGACCCCTCTGGGATTTCACATGTGCTAAGAAGCACAACTAATTGCAGCTTGCATCCAGGGCATATTCACATCAACAAGGTCAACAATAATAGATATAATTTTTGGGTAACCATTGCTTTTTGGACCTTTTTATACCCTTCGAGGGGTATTTTAGCAGTTCATTGCTATAGCCTTTATTCACGTGTGTTAAGAAACACATTCTAGAATTTTAAGTTCACAGGCTTTCATAAAACATTTCCAATACAAGTAGTACTTGAGCTTTCAGTTTTAGCCAACAACATCTCAAGTGACTAGGGGGAGTTTTTCACAATGCCAAACATCGAGACAACCGACTAGAATGATTTAGGCATACAATCCAACTCACCAAAGGCAAGTTCTATCACCAACTCAGAGCAGAGACACAAAACAAACATGGATGTGGTCCAACACAAAGGCAGAAAATGGGGAAGTCCTCAGTATCAAGAAGTCAAGAAGGCAAGTCAAAGGTGAAAGCCAAATAAGGAAGGTCATGGATGGATGGAGTCAAGTGAAAATGATGCCTAAGCTAACAGACAAAGATGTCCGAAAAGACCACATCTATGCTCATAGGAGGGTAATGAAGCCGATGAGTATTGTTAGAAAACCTAAGTGTGCAAGTAATACGTCCATTTTATATTTATAACATCATCCAAGATATTTCATTTTATTTTAAATAGTACTGCCACATCATGAATCATATACCAAGTCAATGCTATGAAGATGTCTAAAACAATAAGGTAATAATCCAAAGCCAATAATCAGAAGTCTATAGGTCACATCACATCATAATAATCATCAATAAACATCTGAAACACTGCTGCAATAATATCAATGGGAATTGAACTGAAATTGTATGGAACAAAGGGTCACATCGGTCATCAAATCCAAGCTCTCAAGGCTCAGCCTTGGCACAAGGTCTAATCAATATCTGATACATATACTGCTCTGATCCATAAGTGATCTCAAATAAACATGCACAACGCACTCTAATGTGAACATTAATTACATTAAAGAATGGCGTGTAGGATAAAAAGACAACTAAAATGCTTCATTTTTTCGGCGAAATTTTCATACAAACCGGTCAAATTTGTTCCTGGAAATTGTTATTTCCACAATTTTGCAATTTTAGCAATCGTAATTACCTCTCCTAGACTAAATACCCTATTTTAAAACTACCCATATCGCCGAAATTGAGATTTGAGCACTGAACGGTAGTTACGGGAGTTGGAATCCAACCATCTTTTGTTTTGGGAAAATTATCTTTAGGTGGCTATTGTTACTTATCGCCATGAAGGAAAGGGGGGGGGATTTCTTCACATTTGGGGCGGATGGTGCTTGGGATGAGGACGTGATCTTCGTGATCATTTTCCTATTCCTGGCATTAGTTAACCGGATCAGTTTCAACCGTGGATATCTGGCTTATGGAGAAGAGCACGTTATGTTAGGATCTCTATTTTTGCGGAGGGGGATTTTCCTCTTTGGGAGGATGGTGTTCAACAGTGAATTGGAGGAATGATCTCAAGGCGGTGCAGCCAAGAGCATAATAGTCAAGTTGCAGAATCAATGTTTCCTTAGATAAGTACTTGCCTCATCCCCTTTATGGCTATACTGAAGTATATTTCCATACTTCTTATTAATTCATTGGTTACCATGTGATAATTTCCACAAATTATCACAAATTATTGACCACTGTTTCTTTTTATGGCTTTTGAAACAAGGTCAGCTCTCTCATAGAGAGTATCGGCCCATAGCTTTTGGGTATAGGAGTAAGGTGACTCTCCTATATAAGGTGCACCTTTAACTGGCTAACCAATACAAAAAAAAGGGTGCGGGCTCTCTTTTAGAGAGTACTGATCGTTATATTGTCAAATGTACTAAGTTTGCTTGCCTAGGGTTGGAAAAAGTACGAGGATTAAGCTATATCTCTGTTGCAGGAAAGGCATACCTTTCTCCTCCTCGATATTTTTTTTTGTGTGTTAAGGGTAAGGACAAGAGGGCGCAGCTCAATCCTTCTTATATTAATGAACTAGTGACTTTTACTTACCCTTGAATTGCCTTGGTGAAGGAGATCATGGCTCATATTTCTTAAGCATCTTTTTCCTAGTGCTCATAGAATGCAAGAGGGTGTAGACCCTCACTCATGGCTAGCATATTCTTTAGCCTCGTATTGTGAGATTAAAGGGGATCCAATTGATTTTTATAATAAACTCTAAGATTTGATCATTTGTAATTCTGGTTTTTGATCATTTATTTTCCTCGTTTTTTATCATTTGTAATTGGTTTTGATCATTTGTTTTTCCAAAATTGTTTATACACTTATATCTTGCAAAAATAGGTAAATCTTTCAATTGTGAGGCATCTATAGTAGCTAGATCCTACTGTGATAGAGATTTTACATGGTATCAGCTGGTTGATAATGCTATATATATATATATATATATATATATATATATTGGTACAACAATAAGAGAGTATGAAACCCTGTTACTTGGTTATACTATTATAAGAATACATTATATCATAGCTTAGATTGGATGAACGTAACATCTTATTAGCTTGTGTTGGATATCAATTAACAAATATTATTTATATTTCAAAGAAAGTACAGGCTAGCAAGGACACATCCTATAGAGTTATCCTCTATCACAGGTCGAGTTGCTTTTGCGTGATATAAACTAACAAAGCATAGCCCTAGATTCTTATTGGTGCATGATGAGATATAAACTAACAAAGCATAGCCATAGATTCTTATTGGTGCATGATGAGGGGAGGGGATAACCCTAAAAATCATTGAAATCATTGAGATAACTTACAACACAGTTATGTCAAGGCATAATAGTTTATAAATACTTAAGCCATATATACTTGTTAGTTGTTAGGTGTTCTAGTAAGGATGTATTCTTTATCTTTCGAGATAAGAAGAGAGTGGGAAGGACTCTTTCTAAAATGATTTCTACCCTAGTGAAAAACATATACCAGACAAAGAGTGTTTGAAGGTTGGGTGGAAAGTTAAAGTTAAGCCTAAGCCTTTAGTCACACAAGTATTCACATTTCAAATAAGTAATTTACCAATGTTAAATACTATTACTTGTCAAGTTTTGTAATTGAAATATGAAAATTGTGTCGTGATATTATATAATTGTAAATTATGTGACTTGATGTGCTTTAATGATTGTAAACGTAAATACCATTACTTGTCAAGTTTTATACTTGAAATATGAAGATTGTGTCGTGATATTAGATAATTGTAAATTATGTGACTTATATGCTTTAATGGTTGTAAACGTAATGGTCATGATTGAAAGTTTGTTTATATTGTCAACAATTAATTAAGGTTAGCAAGAGCTTATAATTGACTCCTTATAATTTATATATAAATAATGTTGTTGAAATGCATAATGGTGAATGAACATTATATACAAATTAGTCATAAAGCGTAGCATATATCTAAAAGAGTGATGCACCACCCTTAAATTCATAACACTCCTTATATTATCGTATATGAATATATTGCTATATCTCTCCTTAAAGTTAAAGATATGGTAGAGTACTAAGAGTGAATGCATTATGTTCTCGTATATGAATATATTGCTATATCTCTCCTTAAGTTAAAGATATGGTAGAGTACTAAGATTGAATGCATTGTGTTCTCGTATATGAATATATTGCTATATCTCTCCTTAAGTTAAAGATATGGTAGAGTACTAAGTGTGAATGAGGAAGACCTTATGCTCATTAGGCACTCACAGTATGCATGAAAATCATTATGTAAACTAAATATCCTTTCGAAGAGAGTTTTAGCGTGATAAATAGGAGCAATGGCTTGATACTAGATGGAGTTTTAGCTTGATAAATAGGAGCAATAGCTCGATACTAAATGTGTAGATGGTATGAAATTTGTAATATGTTATTATAAAATATAGTTAAATAGTTTATGTTTAATGTGGATAAAGTAATATTAAAATAATGTTACAGTGAATAGAGTTTTTATATGTATTTTGATTAGTTAATAAGTTTGTTGTTAAGTTATGTTAATTTGGATATCAATGGTTAAAAAGTTATATTACTACATTCACATGATAGTTCAGAAAGAAAAAAAGCCATACTTATGTTATTTTATATGAAATAAAAAAAAGTACAATAACATATTCAAAAGAGAAATTTGGATCAGATCAGAGTCACTAGATCGTGCTTACATGTAAGGATCATGATATAATTACATAACTTATACAAAAAAATGGGAAACTTTTGTCTCAACTAATCAAAAAACCGATGCTAGAATCCAATCAAACTGAAAACTATATCACATCTGCAAGGAACATCATGGAACCAGAGTGAGAGAATATTCTAGCCATTCTTCCCAATACAAAACATCAGCATCCCCATCAAGAGCTTCTTTAGACAGGGCATCAGCTACATCATTGTTTTCCCTGTAGATGCGATCGATGGAAAGATCATAAAACCATGACATCAATATATAAATCCGGTCACACCAATGTTTAAGTTGAATGATGTTGAGCTGATATAACTTCTTGGCCCAATTCACTATAATCATGGAATCACTGAAAATTCTAAAAGAACCTAACCCACAACAAATTGCAACCTTTAAAATTCCCCATAGACCAAGCAGTTTCTCCTTTGTGTTTGAACCTTGTCCACAAGGAAGTCGAAATTTGTAAGAGAGATCATCTCCACAGTAGATAAGGAATCTAGCACCACAGTTCATCTCAACCGAAGCGCCATCAAAGAAACCATAAGCATGACCGGAGGTGGCAAGATTTAATTTGATATTTCTTTTAGGATTTTGGCCAACCTGATGGGCATTTTTGTATAAATGAAACAAATTCCAGAATCTGCATAATGCCATATGTTGAGAAGGACTTGAGTCTTGGAAGATGGTCTGATTACGAGTATTCCAAATAAACCAAACCACTAATCCAAGGATATTTTTTAAGTTCTGATGCTTATGTAACCACCTCTTCAAAGCCCTTGAATTAAATTAAAGTGGAATGAAGTTAATGATTATTTATATAATAAACTAATTATATCATGAAATAATCAATTCCTCAAAGTGGAATAGTTAAGAATAAATGGTGAAGAGCTCATGGTATTTGAAAATCCAACTTTATCCTCATAAATTATTTGAAGTTAATATAAGGTTTGACTAAACCTTATTACCATGTAGAAAATGAATATATACATCACAAAAGTAAATAAGTATTTTTCCTCATAAATCATTTAACCTTAGTATAAGGTTCGACTAAACCTTATTACCATGTGGAAAATGAATATATACATCACAAAAGTAAATAAGTATTTTTCCTCATAAATCATTTAACCTTAGTATAAGGTTTGACTAAACCTTATTACCATGTGGAAAATGAATATATACATCACAAAAGTAAATAAGTAATTTTCCTAAAAACTATGGATGACATAGTTCTATCGAAGACAACTATATGAACAATGCAAACTATATGTAACTATACTTTCATAGCATAACATGATGAAGTATTTGTATTGGTTACGTAAGTTATTGTTAGACTACTATTCAGGTAACCATACTTTCAAGGATAAATAATTTACATGTTTTCCTTTATGTGTGAATATAGTTTTCCTTCAAGGATAAATAATGTAGGCTGGCTCTCTCTCCTCAACCTTAACTCATCTCATTAATTACCAAGATTGCCCACTATCACAACAGACAGACTTACATTCACTCCCATAGCTCAGTTCTCTTCTGCTATTTTTAGAGCCTTCAAACAAAACACACATGCAACGCTGCAAACGGATGCATGAATCTTCTCTCTTTATTTTTAACATCCATGTCATCACCAACACACATATTTTTTTGTGGATTTTCTATGATGGATCTTCTGACAACACCCGACTTGGCCTGAAGCTTTGATATGATGTTTAAAACCAGCAATTTTATCAGTTCTGCAAAATTTTGAAGGCTTCGAAGTTCAATCTTAACCATGAGCTACAGTTCAATCTTTTGTTTTCTGCAAAAGATTCAAAGCTTTGTTTTCTAGTGTACATGATATGATTATTTTTGTGAATATATATGATTTTGTAGATTTGTTATATGATTTGATTATTCATGCGAATATATGATTTTGTAGATGTGTTACATTATCGATTCAACTTCTTTGACACCCATCAGACAGCTTGTATTCATATTCAGGTTTTGACATGATGTTATATACAATGTAAGTTAGCCATAGGAAGGGTTAGGTGTGAAGTCCATAGCTGATTTCCTATTTAAATATTTAGTGTTTTCAGTTTTTTCGATTATTCTAACATATAATCATATTAAGAGTGATCTTTGTGCAAGATCACCATTAATTCCATTGTAAAAGAGAGTTATAAAAAAAATTGGAATACAAAATCAATATTTAAATTTGCAATTATGTTGTTGAATTGAAAAATGGAATAGTAAAAAAAACAAAATGCAACATTAACAATTGAATTCAAAATTATGTTGCTGAGTTTAGGAGTTGTTCAGACATGTTATCTTTTTTTAATCCTTTTTGTTTGAATATTATAAAATTTTTAGTATACCTATTTCAATATATAGAATATGTTAGAGTTTTCAACATTCTCGTTTATTTGAGGCCTTTTATCTTTGACATCCCTGTCTCATTCAGGGTAAATTTTAGGGATCCGTTATTTTCTCAAAGTGTAGAAACTTTGGCCAATAATGTTTGACGATTTTTTTAAAATATATATTCAAATTTCTAAAGACTTTATATAGTTTTTGGACGCTTTTTGACAATTTTTAGAGTAAAAAAAATTATCCCATGGAATTTGGTCAGATCGTCTTTGAAAAAAAGGAAAATCGGCGAATCTTTTTTTGGAAAAAATGGTCGAAAAATAGCCCATGGACTATTGGAAATTTATTAATTATTCCACCGCTCAGATTGGTAACCGCCAAGATTTTGAAGAGCCTCCACCGCCACACCGCTTTATCCATTCAGTATTTGAAGAGGCAGTCACCGCCCTGGCTAAGATTATTAAAGTTGTGAAGAGCCACTATCATTAAAGTATTTTGACTTTACAGAACATGAAGAATCGGTGCCAACAATCACATTCATCCATTGTATTTATGAAGGGCCAACATAGTCCTCATTTTGATAGTCTGTAGAATTTCAGTGAGACAAAATATTTATTTCGATAGAGATAATTTTGTAATGAAGGGTTAATTAGCATTTAATGACCGATTATCTTGAAACACTATAAATACCCATTCTTGTAATCTTGATCTGATAAAGAGTGGAATACAATTATCAGTTGAAGTTAAAAACATAGTTTTTACTTTGTATTTTCTGTTATGCTCTGTTTATGAGTTTGTAAACTCATATTTATTTTGAAGTTATTTTTGTTGTAGCAAGTTAAGAGATCCGAGTTTATTTTTTAGTATAGATGTGTTAAATGTGTTTGATTGCTGAAACGGAGTATTAGCCTTTAAGTTTTATGAACGCAGGGGTCATCAAAACGAAGTTAAATTACTTGTTGAAACAGTTCATGTAGAATACAATTTGCTCATATAGTTTACTGAAACAGTCCTGTAGAATACAGTTTGTTGAAACAGTTGCAGAACTTTATTTTCTTGTTGAAAGTCATCCTGTAGGTGATAGTTTCTGAGTTTAGTAATTTGTGCGTGTTGTTGTGAGTAAAAGAAACACTCCCCTGCCTTCCCACAGTGGTATCAAAGCGTGGTTGAGTTTTTTTCTCTTTTTTTTTTCTTCTGTTTACAATAATTTGGAATTGAATCTCTGATGGCTACTAACAGCAGTGTAGTGCAACCACAAATTCCTGTGTTGAATGAGAGAAACTACGATACATGGTTTATTAAAATGAGAACTATCATGCGTGCTCAGGATCTTTGGGAGTTTGTTACGATTGGTTACCCAGAGCCAGCTAATCAAGCTGCTGAATTGGCTCTGTCAAATGTTGAGCGTGTTTTGTTCAAGGAAAATAGGAAGAAGGACAACAAAGCTCTTGGCCTTATTCAACAAAGCCTAAGTGAATCCATATTTCCGAAGATATCAAGTGTTGGGTCTTCAAGGAATCTTGGGACACTCTTGAAACTTGTTATCAAGGTGTGACCAAGGTGAAGAATGTTAAGTTGCAGAAGATTGGCTCATGGAGAATGCGAATAGAGTAGAGAGCATTAAATAATATTACCATCAAGGACTAATCGCCCTTCCTAAAGATAAATGACTTGATGGATCAAGTCCAAAATGAAAGGTACTTCACCAAATTGGATTTGTCTAGTGACTATAACCAAGTTTAAGGGAAAGAAAAAGACATTTGGGAAGGCTATATTCAAGAGAAGGCAAGGATTATATGAATTGTTATTTCTTCTTTTCACTTTATGTAATGCCTCCCTTAAATTCATGAGGATTGCAAATGATGTATTACGTCTATTCATTGATTAATTTGTCATGGTCTGCCTAGAGACATTGTAATTTTCATCCAAACATGGGAAGATTGTTTTTATTTTTTGAAGCAAGTTCTGGGGACCCAATTGTAAGCTTGAGTTTGAAACATCGAATCCATAAAACAAATCCAGCTTCATTGAGATCTCACTATTCACATCAAAGTCATGCCATAGCATGGAAAACATTTATTTTTAAGATTTTTGCTTATTGTTGTATTTATCCCCTACATTCTAATAAGTTGCATAAGGTAGAGCATGATTTGATAACTGGACACTAACCACACTATTGGGCTAAAGTTTCTATATTGAACAACCATGAAATAATTATCCACACACTTTGACATAAGGAATTTCGCAGCCCGTATTACTTTTGAAGCCTCGTTTCCTTCCTCTTCTTCATTCATATATATCTCCCATACCCAATTCACTGCACCTAATTTTTTATAACGGTAAGCAATTTCACTCAAATTTCCGCAGTTGCGGCAGAGTCGAGAGCCTCTTCATATAATTCACGGGCTTTCCCAGTTTATGCCTGAGAAGGCAATGACGATAATGGCCATTAGACACTTGGGAGTATAATTTATTACCACTTTTCCTTAGGGACTCGCAGCTAACTGTTTTCTTGGACATTAAGGAATAGTTTGAAGGATATTATCTTTTGCTCGTATAGGATAATTTGGCATGGCTAATAGGATGATGTTTAGAAATAGTACTAAGCCTAAAGCATGCCTAGCAAAAATAGGGCACTCATTGAAAAGTAATATGTAAATTTGAGAATGCGGGAATGTTTAAAAGTGTATAGCATAGCAGTGAGCTTGACAATATCATAATAGGAAACATTTAAATCCTTTAACTGATACAAAAATGAAGGAATGGTGTTTGAAAAAACAATAAATATACAAATATCAACTGGGTTTCAGACATGAACCTTGACTGTGAATATAAAACAAGAACCTCTGAATGCGCTCTGGTAAAACAAGAACAAACTGATGGAAACTCGAACCCTCAGTAAAAACTGAGAAATGTGAACAAAAACAGCAGCAAACAACAAGATAATAACATTATAACCAAAATGGTAGCAAACAACCTTACCCCCATGAATTTTATCCCCAAACAAAGGCGGTGCATTGAATGTCAGGCTCCAAGTCCGGAGGATTGATAAAACCCACATTGATGTCGATTAAACCCGCATTGATGTCATGGTAGAGGTTGTTGTCACTTCACACTATAGTGAACTGTCACTTCACATGGCTCAACACCTCCATGCTCCATGAATGCAATGACTTGTACAGAATGACCTCCAGTGAAGCGACCTGCCCTCAATGACCTTTGCATGACCTGGTCTACTTTCCAATATGAAATCGTCACGTACACCATCCTCTAACTCGACCACTGACAGAGACTTCCAAAGTAAAATCCATGGTTGCATTCTGGAAGAAATTGTTGGACAGTGGCAAGAGATTGAACAACATAGTTGAAATGATCGAAAGGATGCAGCCAAAAGTTGAGACTTTCTATTACTGGAAAATCACAGGCTTGTCTTCCTCTTCGCCCTCGCTGAACGGATTGTGGGTCTAAACATCAAGTATTTCCACCCATCTCCTAATGGAATGGAACTGCACTTATTTCGCGACTGGCTTCTTGGCAGGACTCGAACCCGAAATCTCATGGAGGCCGTCATCGAAAGGATTCATGTATTTTTTCTTCAGCGATGTCAAAGTTATCTTGACGGGACCCGAACCAGAAACCCTATGCATTTGAAGCTGGAAGGTAATCCTCTGGTTACGCCCCCTCCCGAATTAGTAGCTCACAGTGTAGAGGCCATTGAGGAATACATGTGAGACAGGTTGATTACCCGTCGTAGAGACAAGACGCGCGGAAAGAAGGGCGGGCATTAAATGGCATAACCTGGCATTAAATGAAACCTCGCACAAGCGACCTGGAAAATAGTGAAGCGGGGTGACGTGGCAGCATTCCATTCACTAAATGAGTGAGGAATCCAACTACAGTCGCATGAAACATATTTCCTTGTGTGAACGCCTACGGCGTAAAAATGATTTTATTATATTTAAGAAAAATATTAAAAATGGTGTATAATGAATTTTCAACAAATAATGCATAATTTTTTTGAGTTTTCTATTCTTTTACATAAAAGATGCAATTTACATAATGTTGTATAAAAAATTAATTCACTTAGATGTGAAGTAATGAAATTTTATTATTCTCCTTGATGTGGTGGCATGATAGATTATCTCACATGATAGATGAACATGTGGTCTATTAGAGGCATTAGGTTGATAGCTTGTGGTTTTTTTTTAGTAGTGAGTACCCATAAGTCTATTTTCCTTAAGAATAATATTGAGGAGGGTATTTTGAATCAGGTTTTATCTATGTTTCCTTATCACTCAAATCATATAGATGTTGGTTTTTAGTACCTGGGGTACATCATAAAGCCAAATAAATATGTTGAGGAGGATTGGTTTTGGTTGTTGAGAAAAGTGGAGAAGAGAATTGGGATTTGGTGCTATAGATGGTTATCATTAGGAGGTATATTGACTCTAGTAAAATATGTATTAGAAAGTATCCTTGTATATTGGCTCTCACTGGCCAAATTCCTTGTGTCCATTTTGCATGGATTAAGAAAGAGGATGATGAATTTCCTTTGTTCTGGTAATGTGATTGGGAATAAAATCCATCTGGCAAATTGGGAAAAAATTCTCTTCCAAGAATATAGGAGGACGGGGAATTAAAAATCTATTTTGGTTTAGCACTGCTTTAAGTCTTAAAAGCCTTTGGAGAGGGCTATTTAGCTCTAGTTTATGGACCGAGGTCTTAATTTCAAAATATCTAAGGAATGGTTATGTAGTGGAGTGGGTGAGAAAAAAAAATAAAAGTTCAGTTAATGCTTCAAATTTCTAGAAGGACTTCATAAAATCCTTTCCTTGGTTGGGATCTTGGCTGGCATGGGAGGTTGGGAACAATGAAAGTATTCGGATTCGTATTGATCCTTTTCTTGGTGGAGATGATTTTTATAAGTTTTCAATGGTCTGGGCTAATATCTTTCAGTGAATGGTTTCACAATTCTATCTCATGTCAGAAATATAGGTTATGATTCTTCCTATTGGTTATTAGCTGAAGAATTGGGCCTTAGGGATGAATTTGTAGTGGAATGTAATTCTTACATTGGAGGGCTAAATCACTTGGGTATTAGATTGATGGAGCAATAGGATGAAATGATTTGGAGTTGGAATAAATCTAATGGACAAGTTACAACCAAATCTACTTATGATGCCATTACTTCTTCATCTATGACCTCCGATGGTAAGTGGTGGTACTGTAAATTTTGGAAATGGAATATGCCACTAATTTAATTGAAATGTTTGGCTTGGATCACTTTGGAAAATAGAATTATGACCTGGGATAACCTTGTAAAAAGGGGTAGATGTGATCCAAGTCTATGTTGTCTATGTTTTAAGGAAGCTAAAATTGTTGATCACAACTTTGTTAAATGTTTTTTTTCTCTAAATGTATGGAAGGAAGTACTATCAACAGTTGGAAAAAAACATGGGACAATGTTTCCTTTGATCATAGTTTGGAGTTGTGGTATAAAAAGGCCTACCAACATAAAGAATTACCGATCTTTATCAGTGGGGGGATATGGAAGGATCATAATTTAATCATCTTTGGAAATCTTTCTCAGAACTTTTTGACTGTCAATTCAAAAAATTTGGGTTATTATAAATATTTTTTCAAAGAAGGGAAACAAAAGAGAACTTGAATTATGTTTGAGCCTACTGTTGCTAGAGATTTACCTATGGGATACTTTGATGGTGCAACTCAGGGTAGTTTCTGTGGTTGTGGGATAGTTATAATTATTGATAGTAGACTCTGCTTTCTTTTGTGGATGGGAGGTGGACTTGGACCTAACACTGGAGCTGGTGGACATGGACCTAACACCAGAGCTGAATTGTTGGTGCTACTTTTATTTACGTCTAACATGAATTTTTTGTATCTACAGGTTCTAGGGGACTCTAGAATTATTATTGATTGGGCATAATGAAAGTCCCTCCTATATGTGTATGTGCTGGACTAATGGTGTTCTAGATTGAGAGAAATTCCAAATCTTTCAAATTTCTTTCCTTTATGCATATTTATAAACAATATAATGTTTTGGTAGACATGCTTTCTAAGAGGGTTCTTGGCTCTGTTGAGGGTACTATTTTTTTGAAGATTTTTTGGACAATACTAAGGTGTCAAGTGGTACACTAATAACATATTAAGATGACCGAGTCCTTTTCGGAATGATGTCATAAGAGTTTTTTATTTTCCAGATGGTCATGCACTAGATAGAAGACTACTTGATTTGAAGGGTGTTTTTTGTTGAGTTTGAAAGGTTAGTAGTCTTAGTAGTGTTTGGATGAAGTAGTCTTGACAGTTTTTGAATAAGTCGCATACATAAACTGTCCAACAATTTTACGAGGTTATATGTACTATATCAAATTATCTTTGATTCCAAAATAATATCAAATAATTGTTTTTTTTCTATGAAAAAATACAAATTCATCTCTTTTATTTACATATTATTTTTTCTCTTTTTATTTTTATGTCCTCGAAGGGGATCATCTATTTATCGCCAAGAACCTATTAATTTGGGTTTAGACTCTATAATATTTTGCTTTGACTATAGTTTGTCTATAGTCTAAAATATTTAATATATTAAATGGAATTATTAAAAAGCATTTTTTTTAAATCTTATTGGATAAAGGATGTTGACGTCGTCCTCGTTTTTTGGTTCCCAAGAGGGGGCGACGAGCTGACGTAGGTCCTTCCCAGAGGACAGACATTGCAGGTCTTGGACAGTGCATGTAATGAATGAATCCCGTTTTTCTTGCATGATAATGGAATCCAAGTTTGGTTTATCGTTTTTCCATTGTCTATCCCGCTTGCCGTGTAAAGTAAACTCTGCAGGATCGCTATGACAAGCACCTAAACCTGACATCACCTCGATAGATGGCATGCAGATTTCCAATGGTGTGTGCCCTATAAATCAAACTCTGCACGCTCTGTCAAGCACCTAGACCTGACATCACCTCGATAGATGGCATGGTGGCATGCAATTTTCGAAGGAGTAGGTGCAATGCAATCGAGGGAATAACGTGTTATCCTGCATTTGCGAAATGACGGTGTAATCGTGTCGTTCATCCTAGGATTCGTTGTAAAATTTATAAGCGGGAAAAGTGTAGTCAGTTGAACACGTTTCAAAGCTCATTAGACCTCTGATGGAAATCAGTTGACATATCTTAATAAATAAATCCATTTAGTTGCTGGTAAATTTGAATAGTTTGGAGTTCAGGATTGATCCAGATGTTATAAGTGTAGATTATGTCAAAGCTTTGCCAATGTTCTGCAAAATTCATTGAAATCAAGTTACCTGATAAAGATATCTCCCATAATTCTTCAAAATGCTGAAAAATATCTATGACATAGATAAAAACCTCTAGAATTTGTGGGAGGAGACGGCAATTATAGTGATATTTTCTTAGCAGGTTCATCGGATTGGAGGGAAATTTGTGGAATTAATTTTCTGGTGGTAACTTCTTTCAATAATTTGAAGTACAGGGGTAATTACGGTTGAAAGAAGACACTTTTAGGTTTTTCAAAAAACATTTTTGATGTCCCTGAAGATGTGGTGAAATTGAGTCATTTGACTAAAGCTTTCCCCAAAATCCTATGCATTGCTGAAACTATTTGTAAAATCGGGCAAAGCTTTTTGAACTAGCATAAAATAGAAACAATATAGTGAATTTGGGGATATTAATACTGAAATTCTTTAGGTGCGGGCGCATAACTTGATGAATCTTCCCATCAAAATTGTGTGAGAATTACCCTAATAACATAAAGAAATTCATGTGATGTTAGATTGTCTGTTGAAGAGTTCGTGTAGTATTCAGTCAGTTCATTGATGGCACAAATTTAACAAGTCTACTGCTTTCAATCGAAGACAAGGCAAGTTTGGCAGGTATTATCTTTACAAGGTTTTGTTGGTCCGATTAAAAGCTATTTGAAGAATTCTTTCATCAGCCGTACTTATAGAATACATAAATCTCTAAGAAATAGGTTCAACGGATCATTTATGAAGCAAGTTGTAAATGAAACAGTTAATTAGATTTGTTTATTCTTCTTACCCAAAGTACACATAATATCAGTGATCTGATGAGATATTCAACCTAGTCCTTAAATAATTGGTGTTTGTTCGTTTGTTTCAGATTACATCGTCCTTGGTGAATGTTTTGGTGAAGGAATTAAATGGCTTCCATATTATTCATAATAGTGGCATTTCCATGCATTGTTACAGTGATTTCATTGGCAATATGGCATATTTACAGACACCTCTTGAACTACACAGAGCCAACATATCAACGATATATTGTTCGCATTATCTTTATGGTTTTGGTGAGTATAGTGCCCCATATAATCATACATTTGGTAGATGGAACCTATAGTATCAACCCTATAGTTGTAGCATCAACAACCCATGGCTCCAAATTGACATAGGACGGCTAGTTTTAAAACTTCTAGTTTCACAGTCTATTTCGATGGAGTCACACAGTCACTGGCAGGCTTAAATTCCCGCGGTCACCTCCTTGTACAATTCATGAATCACAGGAATGCATGGTTTGAGCTCTCGGCCTTGCACCAATAGTATCATAGTGTGATTTTTATCTATGTTACAACTCCGCTCTATAGAGTTTTAGAATTTCCCCACGACCTTTGTAGCTGTAATATGGGGTCACTCATCCCATAGCATGCCATGCTTGCTATTGTCTGATCTCTATTTGTTCTTATTATTCTGTAAGTCTGGGGAATTGTTGTCGTTTCCCCAGCGAAGAGTTTAATGACATCCAATGTTTCTACATTCTCATGAAGTCTGAACTGTACAATTTTTTAGTTTTTAATGTTGGTCTTCATAGTTATGGAGTACAGAGCCTGGACCTTAGTCTGACATGCAACCATGCAGATATGAACAATTAGCCCTCTTTTCTGTACAGGTCGTCTTGGAGAAGGTGCCATCTCTGGCATGGTATCAACACCAATTTAGGCAAATCCAGTGAGATCGACGGGGTGAAAGCTGACACTGGGAGGGAATATTTTAGAGGAAAGAAGGAATAAAGTAGGGAGGAAGTTTAAAATATGAGAGGGGTTGAAATTTGCATCGATGGAGAAGTTTAGACTCCTGTCCGGATGGCAGTTTTGTAGAGGTTTTCTGTGAAAATAATGGCCACTGAGGAGGAATTTGGAGTTCCTTCTGTTGAAATGGTTGTGTCAGAGAGGCTTTTGAAAAAAAAGCAGTCACGAAGATGGATTTTTGAGAGATGTTGGGAGATCCCCTGAATTTGACATGCCGTGGACAAATTAGTTCAAAGAAAGGTGTTCAGAGGTTGTTTTGCTTAAAGCTAGAAGAATGAATTTTTGCACGATCCGTATTTGCCAATAAAATTAGAGTCTCTGGAGAAATTCAGGCGTGGATACTTGCAGTTGTAGGCTGAAGTTGATGTTGTCCCAAGAAATCAGCAGTTGTAGATGCTCGTTAAATTTGCGGAGACAAACATATAGTGCTTGTGTCTAAAACAAAGCCATTTTCCGTTACATGAAAGTGATCCCCACTCACATGTATGTAGTTGTTCTACCAAATGCACAAATGTTTATTTCAAATTTTAACTTCTTGGAGGTGTATTTTAACGTCCTCCCAGACCAACGGAGCCTACCAGACTGTAACCCTAAATTATTATAAAATGCATTTTTCTTCTCTACTTTTAAACTGTAAAAATTGTACTATAAATGCTACATCCAAATAATTACAAAGAATATTACATATGCTTAACAAAAAATTATACTTCCCAAGAATCTGAATCTGGAAATTAAATAAGAGAAACATCAGTATGGTTGTAACCTGCATATATTTGGAACTAAGGCTTATGAGATAATCTACATATTATTGGGAGATAGTAAACTGTGCGCCAAGGTTATATGGAAAATTCCAAGGGTTGAAATTAAAATAACAGACGCTGAAATTAGCATTTCCCGTACCAATGTAGTAAAGGGACTCACTAATAATTATGGAAGGCTCTTGTTGTCCTACAATACCTTGTAACTGTGACTGGTATTCCCTCAAATACTGTATTTATTGCTCAAAACTTATTACATTCTACAAAAACATGTAGAATAATATCACTTTTAGTACAGGAAACCAAGTAAGTTCAATGCACATGATCGCCTAAACTGGTAATGGATTTTACTTACTCCACTCTCTGAAGTTGCATTGTCGTAGCATGGGCCGGAGGAGGCGAACGTGACTCCGATGACTAAATCGTTGGATGTCAATTGTGGATCAAGGTATGCAGGGATTGTTTCTTTGATACTCGACCGAAGCTACATCTCAAAAGATACAGGGATGAGACTGAGAAAAATTAATCAACCCATCGAATGTATATAAAAATATAAATGTTGAGTATTTGGAGGTTATATCCAAGAAATCTTAAGTAATCTTTCCATTAGAGAAGCATCCAGTGGGTATGCGACCAAGAAAATCTCGGTCATAAGGCGGGAAGTTGCACTTAGCCAATGTGTTGATGTTGATGCTAGCGTCGAGAGTAGAGTCACCTAACACCACTAACACAGGAAACTGTGGTGTGCATTGACCTTGTGCCACCTCTGAACTTGAGATTAAGCAAAAACACAATATGATTAAATTTAGAATCATTCTCAAGCCCATTAATTTACATATGAATCTTCAAAAGTGACAATGCCATTATCGGCTTTATAAAACAAATGCTGAGATCAGATCATGAATAAGTATATATTAGTAGCAAGAATCCTATTCTTACATCTTGTCATATGCTTGGCATGCGAGAAAGTTCATATGCGTGAGCAAATTGTTGAGTTCTATATCATTTGCGTGCCCAGAAGTACGAATTTGACAGAAAACTGGTTCTCAATTTTATGAGAGAAGTGGAAGCCAGACTAGGCGAAGGTGGAATTCCTAGTCCTCCTTCATCACAAACGCCCTGAATCGAAGATGAAGATGGAGCAATTGGTATCCAGCGTGACTGTTAATATAATTGAATTACAAGTTGTATCAGAAAATGTTGCTATATGTGAATTAGATGATCGTTGGGTGGGAGAACACAGCTGAATTTAGAGATTTGTTGGGGAACACAGAAGCATGTTAGGTGAATAATTTACAAATTTGTTGGGGAACACAACTGAATTTAGCTATTTGCAGGAAAGAAAAGCCCAATTGATTGAGGTTTTAACAATTAAATCGAAGAAAGGGGAAGTAAAAGGGGATTTATTTGCACAAAGAATCTTTGCTCGAGATAAATTCAACACTTGAATGAGCATAACACTGGAAATACTGGGAAGAAGAAGCTATTGATCTCACAGAGTGTCGTGGAATGAAGGAGCTTTGCGATGTTTTATTTTCTTTCAAAGAAATTATATATTTTAATTTTTTATTGAATCATTTAAATACTATATATTGATATTTTGAGAATGATATTTTGTTATTTTTTTATAAACTTGATAATAATAATAAAATTTATATCAATTTAGCCCCAAGAGTTAGCTCGATCGGTTGTGTTCTCGGAAGTTAGGCCTCCCAGCATGCGAGGTCACGGGATCCATCCTCATAGACCCTCTTGGGGTTAGGCACGCAACGGCCGCAGGGCGGAAACCCCTTCGGGGCGGGTCCGTCGGAAATTATTTCGTGGATGTAGCGGTCGGCTAAGCCGATTAAAGTGAACCACATGAAAAAAAAATTTAAAATAAAATTTAAAAAAAAAAATAAAAAAATAAAAATTTATATCAATATATTTGATATTAAATATATATATATAATAATTAAATAAAGAAATAAAAAAATTTATAAAAAATAATGTAGTGTAAATGTGTTTAAATGGTCTAATGTTATAGTGTTTAAATTAAAATATTTTTTTACCATAAACCATAAATCAACTGAGGCTCCCTAGGGCATCATGTAACGTGTCCTTTCAATTAATAAAACAAAATTTGTATAAGTTTAAACAAGCTCTTGTTTATACATATTAATATAACAAAATTTGTATAGGTTTAATCCAGCTCTAGTTTATAGCTTATACATATTTATATTATGAAGTTTACAAGGCACTAGCAACCTCATACTCATACTCAGCTCAATGTTCAATAATAATAATAATAAATATTATAGAAAAGTATGTAATCATTTTAAAGATTTCAAAATTCATTATTTCCTTCTCTAGCAAACATTTGCAAAATTCAAAAGGCAATATATTATATCAATAAATTAAAGAATATTTAATAGCCAACCCAACATACTATTAAATAAATTAAAGAATATTCAACAGCCAAATAGGTTTTTCAAGACATTCGTGCATATCATGAATTTAGAGACTCTTTACACATATATGAAAAATAATTAAAAAAGGAAACGAGTAGGAATGCGTCATTTAAGAAAGAAATTTTAAAAAAAATGCTTGTCATAAAAGTATGATAGAATGGAAAAAACTTACTACTGGATCTCACTTTTTCACTTTTTTTAATTAAAAAATTACAAAGACATCATCCAATCAATTCAATTGACAAGTAAACATACTTTACATGAAAAATGACATTCCATAACAACATAATTTTTATTATTCTAGATATATACATAGATTTCCAATTGTCATAAAGATTTGTTCAACTACTCAAAATTTAATACTTAAAAGTTAAAAGTCACCAACAATTTTACATCATAAGGAATTAAATAGAATGGTGTTGCATATGAAGGGGAGGTATGTGTTCTACCTCCATTTCAAGTGCCTATAACATTAAGGGTCACTCATTATCAATTTAGTTAAAATAGTTTAGAGCTTCATTATGATGAGGTTATATTATTTATCTATTTTATTGGTGAGGCTCTATTGATAAACTCAATTTGATCATTCCCCCCACCCAATAAGTAACTTCGGAATTTTGATCGATAAAGAATGATAAATGCATATAGTTGTATTGAGAGCAAAGTAAGGATTGGTAAAAGACTATTCCTTTCGTTAGGAATATTTATCTCTTACTAAGAGTAAAGTGTTGTCCAAATTAGTTGAGAGCTGAGTTAGTAAGAGTTATAGTAGCTATTACTCTCTAGTAATAGGTTGGTTCAAAGTGAGTTCTATCAAAGTTATAGGTTATGTTCCTTGCCTTGTTATTTAAAGACAAGACTTTCTATATCAACTTATACAATCTTAATTATTTTTCTATTCTCTATATACTTACATAGCTGCAACATTGTTGACAAACAATAAAGCCAATGCAGATGCAATGTCGGGGACATTACCACCTCGTGACTCTTGTTATTATAATAATTTATATCTTTAAATATTTTAATAAATTCACATCCACCTCTTATATTACTGCAATGGAATTTTTATTTATTTAATTTTCTCATCTATAATCCAATTTATAAGTTTCCTTTTATCATTATTAATTTTGACTTAACCTCTTCAATATTAATAGTACCATTTTAATTAATTATTGGTTTTTTTTTAAAGAAATCTTCCTCAATAATAATAATATATTTAATTAATTAATTATTAATTTTGATTGAGGCTTCGATGATTTTGACTTACCCTCTTCAATATTAATAATACAATTTTAATTGCTTATTGTTTGTTTTAATGAAACCAAGCTCAATAATAATAATATATTTAATTATTTATTTATTTTATTTTGATTGAGGACTTTTCATTATTATTGCTTTTTGTTTTGAATAATATTAATTTTTTGAATTATTATATGTTAAATTTGTCATATCTTATGTTATTTGATTTTTCCATCTCACTTTTTTTAATCTTTTTAAACATTGTTGGGATCCCTAATAATGTGTAGAGTATCTATGAGAAAAGTTGGATTCTTTCTAAACATAATACAATACAATGTAATTCATGAAATCCAAAATTACAATTTTAGTAAAGATTGGTTCTTATCTTTCTCCATTAAGCATATTAGATTATTTTGACTAGTTTACTAGGAATGCCATTCACACATGTGGAGAAACATTCTTTAAATATCTTCATGTAATTAATGTTTATTATTCATCTATATCTACTCTTTTTTCATTGTACATAGGTATGAAAAAAGGATAGGTAATAAACACCCTTAAATTTGTATTCTTCTTTAACATATCTTCTTATAAATCCTACGAACCACTATGCTCACAGAGTTGAAGAGTGGCAATGGAATCGAAATTAATGACTTACACTAATCTCAAAATAATGATATATCATATTGGATCTATGTTGATATCACCAAAAAAATTCACATTTTCTGAGCTAGAGACTAGAAAAAACATAATATTTGATGGAGGGATGTAACATGGATTTAGAAATTTTATTGATCAAGAAATACAAATTTAAAGAAAGGAAAAAAATTCTTCACCTCCAAGTATCCACAAAACTGTTTTGAAAATGTCACAATGGACCAATTGTTATTTGAACTTGTCTCTGAGTGTTTTTTAACAGAAGGACTTCTTGCATTCTCGGCTTTGCTCTAGTTTTTCTTAATGGCTTTGCAAGCATGAAGGGAATTTACCTTCTCCTCTAGTTAGCCAGATGTTTAATGGTATGGGTGATTGTAGAAGCCTTGTCTTTTTGAAAACATAGAAAACAATATCATTCTAATTAACAACAAGTACCATTTGTCATTGGTAACTGACTAGTGGTGTAAATTCATTTTTCAAGCAAAAGAATCTTATGGTTTGTGTATCAAATTTGGCCATATTTTAATAATTATGTTACAAATTCAAGAACTTGTGCTACTCATCTATACTTGTATTCAATGGAGGTCAGACGGGTTTTTTTCATATCCAGTGCCTTTGTTACTTTGGGAAGGATGGACCTCAACATGGAAAGCTTTTCATTCATTTCTTCACTTCTTTGTCTCCATGACAATATGTGAATCTCTCTTTGAGTTGAGTTCTATGAGGCATCTTTCTTGTACAAGTTGTAGAATGAACTAGACTCAATTAGAGGAAGGTGTTTTAAAGTTTGAACCATTTGGATCTGAGTTGTTGCGTTCCTGACGGCCACCTTGCAACGCTGAGTAAAATCCTGAATTTTTTAAGTCATGGATATTCTAGGAGTTTCCATGATCAACAGATTCTATCATGGCCCTAATTAGATTTCCAGACCAACCGAAATCATGCGGTTGGGTAAATCTAGAAGAGTTATGAACCATGGGCTCCAACATTGAAAATGTATAACTAGTTTAATCAAGCAAGGAAGGCGTCCAACTCTCATCTATATGTCGTAATGTACCAAGTAGTACCAGTTTAAAGTTTTTAAACTAATGATTTGATGTTTCTGTTCACATGCAAAATTCTTGAATTTTGTTTCTTTTAAATAATTTTTATATCTCTGCCAAGGTGATTACACCTATCTTCTTTAACAAAAAATAATAATTAAAAACAATCACTTTGGAAATTAAATATACCAAAATATCTTCTCTATCAAGTAAAAGAGAAAAATGGGTAGGATAAAAACAACCAAAACGCCCAGCTTTTCCGACGATTTTGGGATAAAAACGGCTAAAATTCTTGCTCCAAATTGTGATTTTGGCAAGAATTGCTCTGCCAGATTCTGGCGAGTCCAAGGCATTTTAGTTAGCCCTTATACAACTCAAGAAAAAACACCCATCGTCTTTAGCAAAAATTAACAATTAAAAATAATTATTTTTAAAAGTAAAAATACCAAGATATCTCTTATATCAAGCAAAATTATTTTTTTGCTTTTATTAAAAACTTGTAGTAATAAATAAATGTGCATACATCCCTATTCATGATTAAGGACTAACAATTACAAACAAACAATATAACATTATTTTTACAGGTGAATGTACTAAGATTCCTTGTAAGTTTAGTAAAGATAATTTTATGTTTCGTAGACTTCAGTTTTATGAGAATTGTGTTTGGCGGATTAAAAAATTGACTATAATGTACCAAATTGAAATATAATTAATTTAAAAGTAATCACAAGATTCAAACTTTTCATCAAACTCGAAGTGTTAAGGCATAATTTCACTTTAAGCGCAGCATTTTAAAATATAGAGGCAAAGGAAATCAAATATATAGTACTCGAAAAGGATAGGAAAGCAGAGATCAATATAATGCAGCAAAGGGCTTCAATTCGCCCAAGAGATTTGAGTGACAAGATTTTTGTTATTGGGTTAGATTTGAGTGACAGGGATATTGTAATTGGAAAAATGGGCGATTACGTTGGTGAGGTAGAGGAATGGGCGATTACGTTGGTGAGGTAGAGGACCGGCCATTCTTCAAAATTGGCAAACCCAATCATACATCTCCATCGTCAGATTCTTTATAGTAAATGGTGAAATCATATTGTCGCATGCAATTAGTATAGAATAGGCAATCTTAATTGCAGAAATTACAAAATTAAGAAAATAGCAATTTTCAGCAATAATTTTAACTGGTTTTTATCCTACCCGAGAATTTTGTTCATTAAATACTACTTAAAAAACGTTTTGTCAAGTTTTAAAATATCAAAATTTTGAAAATCAATTAATTAAAATTAAACTCTAAATTAATTTTAAAAATATTTTTATTTATTATTTTTTAAATTAATAAACACATTTTAAATACCATATGAAATAAAGTGTTTACTTTATATTTTAAACTAATTGTAATTGATACTATAAAAATGGACAAACCTCATATTATAGTAACAACTTTGACTTTGAAAACAACTTTGACTTTGAAATTTGGTATTAAAAATTTAAAGACTATTTATATAATTTTAAAATAAATAAATCCAAAAAAAAAAAAATTGTACACATTCCATATTTATAGATATATATGTAATGTAAAGTTTTGAAAGATTTATTTTAAGATTATCTATAATCTACCATTTTACAAAGTATGTTGGAAAATTTGGACCATTTCTATAGTATCTATTATCACACAATTTGTAGTTGTCCTTAGTGGTATCTCATCCAGGATGGTAGAGGAGATGGACAACTAAAGAGGTGACCCAAGAGATGCCACGGTTCCCAATGCAAGCTGGGAGTCACGTTAACCGAGGCACTCTTCACTTTAGATCAAGATGAATCAAGACCAAGGGGGAGACCCTATAGCCAATCAAAGGTGATTGGACCAAAGCAAAGGTTCTTAGGAAAGTGTGAAAGATAAGTTACGGAAACCAATGCAAGGTTAGGTGGACCTAGAAGTTTAAGTATGGTTGAAAGAGGCTTAAGGGATGACTATTGTTTCAACCAATGAATGATTTAGGCCACATAGTGAGATCAAATGACAAGATCTAGTACCATGAAATACACAAGTGGGGCCCACTTCCTTAGAATATGGAAATGGTCCAAATGGGACCCACAAGGTGAGATTAGGGGTGCAAATGGTACCAAGGGGTATGCAAGAAGTAGATCTATGGATCTAGGATGAAATAGAAGTGTTAACACCCAAAAAGTGCTCACTAGCTCATTCATTTATTCACATGACCCATTTGTCCACTTTTCCACCATCTGAGCCTCTAAAACCAACAAAAGGTCACCAAAAGACCTTAGTACACCCCTTTTTCCATTAAAAACGATTATTTTTCCTGAAAAGCATAAAAAACCCTCAAAAAGGGTCCAAATTCCCAAAAATATTAAAAAGGGAATTAAAATATTAATTTTATTCAAAAAAAGAAAAAGGAGGGAAAAGTACCTAAACCATGTTGGTCAATACCATTTGGTTTCCACAAAACCACAAATGGTATTCCCCACCACCAAAACCTATAAAAAGGTGGTAGGGGCTCCTCATTTCAGATCCATCCATTATCTCATCCTCATGCTGCTGAAATCTCCCTTGAGCATTTTAGCCATTGAAGCAACCTTGGAGAAGGAGACCTCTTGGAGCTTGGAGCTACTCATCTTGGGAGTTGCTCAACATCAACCTTCACCATTGAAGGTATTATCGCAAGCACTTGCTTGCCCCCCATTTTTTAATACAAATTCATTCTTTAATATTTTCTTGTTCTTGTTTTTTAAATGTTTACATTATTTGCATAGATTCTTGCATAGATCCATGATTAGTTTAGTTTATATTAGTTTCTTGTTTTAATTCTATTGAAACTGCTGCTACTAGTTAGCAGGTGCCCATAGCACTAAGCCTGGTTGCAAAACCGGGCCAACAGTTTTTGGCGACTCCGCTGGGTTTTGAACAATAGATCTCTAGTTTTGCTTTTAATCTTAGTTTTTTATTAGTTTTTAACCTTTAGATCCATAGATCTGCCATCTTAGACAGCAGATCCATTGCTGCTCTAAGTTTTGGCCTCATCTATTGCTATTAACAGCCCGGAATTCTTGATTTTCGGGTTCATTTTTCGGCTTCCGTGCACGGCTTTCGCCTCGGCGTTTTTAGCCTGACAGTCGCGCGGTCCATCGCGGCTTTCGGCCTTTTTTCCGCGCGGTCCATCGCGGCTTTCGGCCTTTTTTCCGCGTTGTCCATCGCGTCTTCTGCCCTTTTTTCCGCGCGGTTCACCGCGGCTTTGCTGCACGTTTCCACGCTGCACATCGCGGCATCGCGGTCATTTACCGCGCTGCACATCGCGACTGCGCGGCCCTTTTCCGCGCGGTTCACCGCGGCTTCGCGGCCTATTTGCGCGCTGCACATCGCGGCTTCGCGTACTTTTTCCGCGCTGCACATCGCGACTGTGTGCCCAAATCCCGCGCGGTCCATCGTGACTGTGCGACAGAAACCCGCGCGGTCCATCGCGGCTTTTCTGTCAAAACCCGCGCGGCTGAATTTTTCATTCGGCCATTTCGTTTTTAAAAATTAATTTTTACTGTACTTTCTGCCCATAGAACATTTTTTACAGTATTAAATTCTGCATATTTTACAGCCTTGAAAAAAAAAAATTTACTATTTAAAATGCATATCTAGAAGTCTTTTTAAAAAAATTTCAAGAAAGTGAAAGAAGGACCTATTTTGCATTTTTATCTAGATTAAAATTTTTCCTGTTTACTTCTTTAGAATCTTGCCCTTAGCAATTTCCTTGAAAAAAGAAATCCATTTATTTCTTTTAAAGAAGTCTATTATTTGCTTTCAGAATTCAAAAGATTCTTTGTTTTTTGAGTTGATATTTGCAAAGCAATTTAATATCCATTTATTTGAAAAAGTCATAAATATTTGCTTTTTTATTTTCAAAAGCTCCTTTGTTTTGTGAAAATTTCCTATAAAGCATTTACATTTTTCAAGTTCAGTTTACAAATACCTCACGTGCACTCACTCGATCACTTAATTGAACTAAGCCTTAAAACGTACCCTAATTTCAACACACTTTTAACCCCACTTGGGGAACACTAAAAGAACATTTGTAGCTAGGTAGTATTGGGGGGATAGGTGTTCCAATAACACCCCTCAGTTATTACATCTGAGACATAGAAGTTGTCCAATTAGGGAGCTAAAATCTCTTAGTACTTTTTGGCGCGGTCACAACCGGTTTGTGGGAAGGCCTCTCCCCTAGGAGGGTTGAAGTCGCGAGGATGGTTCCGGAAGCCTGAGTGGAATACCGAAATCGATTCAGTAACCGAAGGGCTACCATTCGCAGTTCTCGGGATATCCCTGTATTGGGATATTGCGATCAAAGGACCAAACGGCAGATTTACCTTTTCTCGACGCGTCATGAACGGAGTATCCTAGTAGCCTGTCTTTAGGATTGATTACCCGGTGTCCCTCCCGGTAGGGGGATATCTAGCCGTTGTCTCAACACTCATATTGTCTGACTTGGATTTCATCACCTTGCAGAGGATATCGTGTGTTTGAGTCACAATACTTTTAGTTAGGTGTTTGCATGATTCAACCCACCCTTGGTCTAGTTACACCTATTTTTTATAGAAGCCGTTTGCATGTTGGTACTCTGACCATTTGTTGCATTCCTCCACTTATTGTAGCACAGCTGCTAGAATAAGTGCCTTTTTTGAGGTTGATTTTTTGGCCTGAGAGCCTTCTTTTTTCACTCCCCTTCTTGCACCCTTGGTTGCATTAGGATTTTGAGTCTTTTTTATATATATCACCACCTGATACTTAAACAAATTTTTTACACAAAAACATATTCTCACCATTGAGAATTTTAGACGCTTTCGTCGTCTACAGGGTGAACTCCCAGAGTTTAGTCCGCTTGGCTCTCCACGTCACCTACGCAGAGCCTTATCCCTTGATTCGACACATCGTCAATCAATTAAACAGTCATCCGATTCTGACACACCTCACTTCACATTTGATTTGGAGGTAGAATCCGAAAACCCCACAGAGTTACCACCAACCACCATAATGGCTGGAACACCATTTGATCCACGGTTTACCAGCACCATAGGTGAGACATCCACAGACCCTTCTGCGGTGGTGCCATCCATGGCGACTACCACCCCCCTGGGTATGCCCAACATGGGTAACACTCCACATTTAGGAATGCCCAACACAGGGCCACCCCCTGTTATGGGTATACCCAACATAGGGGTCACACCCCCTCTGGTTTCCACAAACCCTATCCCAGGAATCCCCACTGCTATTCCTAACCCAAGTGTAACCCATGTTGCACTTGGAGGCGCTGTCCCATACCAGACTACACCTATTGGAGGGCACATACCCTCCATACCTAGCATACCTTTAGGCGCTACTGGACCCTTTCACCACACCACAATGGCTAGGCATGTCCCAGTTCCAGTCACTACATCTGCTAGCTTACCATACATGGCAAGTCTGAACCTACCAGACTTAGCTAGGCTCACAAATGACCCCATCAGACACGATCCTGCGTGGCCTCACATGCCCACCAAACTCCCCTCTGACATCCCTAAATTTGAGGGCAAGGCAGGTGAAGACCCCCAGAACCATATCATGTCCTTCCATTTATGGTGTTCCTCCAACTCCATAGTGGACGACTCAATCCGCCTCCGGCTTTTACAACGCACCTTCACTGGCTCTGCAGCCAAGTGGTATATCGAGCAGCCCCATGGGACGCATGCCACCTTTACCTCCCTTGCCTCGACCTTCCTGCAGTTCTTTCAGTTACCTGTCCGCTATGATGCGAGCGTCGAGATCCTACTGTCTTGCAAACAGAATACGGCCACCCACATCACTGACCACATTCATGAGTGGCGTCGACGCCGAAGCCTCTGCAAAATCAAATTAGACAACCGTATCTTCTTAGATTGGTTCCTAAAATCCCTCCTCCCTCTCATTGCGAAGGATGTGGCATCTGAAAGACCCCAGTCTGAAGAAGAGGCCATCCTCAAAGCCCAACAGTTTGATCTCATTTACGCCCAATCGGGTTATCTATACACAATCATACCAGATGCCCCACGATGCGACTCTTCACGCAATGACGCGCCGGGGGCATCTCATGCCGCCGATGGCATTATTGGCCAAATCACACCCCAAGCGAAACCTTTCAATATGGTCAGTACCATGCCTGCCCCAGACCTCTCTAGGGCTACATCCAGTTCCGGAGCAACAACTTCTTACGCTCCAACAAACCAGACACATCATATTCATGGACCCTCTTGTCCGCAACATTGCTATGGACAAGCACCATTAGCATATGTACCTCCTACATACTACAACCAACCTGCTACACAGAACCCCATTTAGTTCTCGCCACAGCAGATGCAGTACCCACAGCAAGCTGCACCAGCTAATCCACCACATCCAATAGCTCAGGGATACCAACAACCCCAACAGGCAGCTGGACCACCTCCAGCTCCACCAACATACTATCCACCGCAACCTGCTCCTGCACCTGCGGCTCCCCAGAATCCCCCCAATGCTCAAGGGCATGTGTACGCACAACAACATCAGCCCCAATACCAAAATAACCAACGCAACCAGGGTGGGCAACCAAACCGCGGAAGAGGACGTAACCGTGGAAACAACCAAAACCATAACCAAGCTCCACAACCTACCCATCCTCCGCAAACAAATAACGCGGCGCCTGCTCATCAGAATCCTGATCGGCCACCTAAGCAAGCCAAAAATGCTAATTTGCGAACAAACCATCCTTGTTCTATTTGCGGTGTCTATGGCCACTATACCCACGATTTCCCACATCTGGAGCGAGCTCGACAACTATGGACAGATGACGCCCATCGTCAAGGGCAGGCGGCTCCTCAGCCGCCACCCAACCCTCCACCACCTCAACAACAACCTTTGGTGCTACAAAACCCTTTTCCAACACAAGGAGTGGTGAACGCTCAGCCGTTAGCCCCCCCACAGGGCAACGTGCAACCACAACAAATTACTTACGCCGCTCCTGATCAACCCATGTTTGATTCAGGCACCCACCACTTATTGATGATGTCCACTGCCGACGTCAATATCCAAACCCGTCGGAACCAGTATGGCCCTACCTCCGAAGCCCCCCCCGCCGATAAGGATACTAACGCTCATCCCACCGATCAGACGTTACGAATACCACCTCTTCCACTCGATGGCGCATCTAAAGCACCTCGTTTCCCACTCCGCCATATCAACAACAACCCCAATGCATGGGCTGCGTCAAATTACAACATCGTAGATGACCTAGCTCAATCTCCCGCAGCCATGTCTGCATTAGAAGTCTTAAAAAACTGTCCTACGCAGCGCAAGACTTTACTATCCGCCATTGGGGCGATTGACCCAAATGATTCGAAATTGATGACCTTTGATTTGGACCAGTCCGAACCACGTCTGCCTTCCACCATAGCAGTCCAAGTTTCTGTTTCTATTCGGAATCTTGTCATCCATCGATGTATCATCGACGAAGGTGCGTCTACATGCGTCATGTCCACATTTGTTTGGCAGAAGTTGGGATCCCCTACTCTCCAACAATCCACCACTGCGTTGTGGGCCTACGACGGTCGATCAGCTCAACCTCAAGGTCTACTACCCAAGGTCCCCGTCCAGTTGGGTGGGAAAACCGTGCTCATCGACATTGAGGTCATTAATGCCCAACTCGATTATAACCTTTTACTTGGCCGCAGTTACATGTACGCCATGAAAGCGGTCGCCTCATCCGTTTTTCGCACCATGATGTTCCCTCACGAGGGACGCGTGGTCAAAATCGATCAACTCACATACTATGATCCCAATGCCCCTGCAGCACCCGAAAATGTTCTTCCCATGATCGAACAACCAGCTTCTAGTGCAATTACCTCCTTTGTTTCTTCTGTGGGACCCGGACTTTACTCAGATACACCAATGACCTCTACATTCCAGGCCATTCCACCACCGTCACCAGAGACCCATGTCGCAAACCTCTGTACTCTTTCACAGAATACACAAACACCCGGTAGTCAACCACCATTGGTACCGAGTCACATCGGTGTTACACCCATCCACACCATCCCCTTTCTATTTCCTCCTTCGGGGGTAGTAAGCGCCCGGTTATGGCTACCCTTAGTCTACCCAGGTTAACATTGGGATTACCCGTGTGGTATATTTCACCTCCCGTTCCACCGCCGACACCAAACATCATCCTCCAACCAGTACAACCTATCGTTACCACAAATCAACCTCCTCCTGGTGTCGCAATCCCTTCGTCGTCAACGAAACCTCCTCCTAGTCTCAATATCCCTTCGTCGTCAACGAATCCTCCCCCTCCTATCAAGCCCACTGGGGGCAGAGGTCCACAACCATACACTGCTATACCACCTCCTAAGGCAGTTAAACCCCCACTGGTGTTTCGAGCTCCCCCTAAATGCTCGTTGTGCGATGAGATAGGCCATCCAACTCATCAATGCCCACAGTTACCAGCACTCCAAGAGCATATGAATATGTTGGACGATGACGCCAGCATCCCAGTCATTAGACTTGATCCGCCTCCTCAGCCTCGCGACAGATCACTGTGCACCAACCATCCTTGTGCCATATGCAGTGTTTACGGCCACTATTCTCACCATTGTCCCGATCTCCCTGACTATAGAGCAGCATTGTACGAGTTAAACAATGTCGATTTGGAGATATCTCCTCCCCTAATCGAGGAGATCTACCCCCCGCCATCATCCTCGTCGAAAGAAGTCAATACAATATATATGATTTCAACAACCTTCAAACCAGAACCCCTTGATTTATGGTCTGACTACTTCAATACTGATGAGAAAATTTTGGAGACACTCACTGCACCCGACTACCCTTAGGATGATATGCATCATCGCTCGTACTTCCTCCCGGAAGCATCTACATCCTCCGCATCCGACCAGCTATCGATCGAATCGAAAGATTTCATACCCACTAAGGTCGATTGGTTAAAGGACCCCATCCCAGCACCGGATGCCTTTGAAGAAGGGAACATGTCCAACATTTCCCCCACTATACGGATAGACATTTCCACAACACCAGGGAAACCTGAGCTCATCTCGCTGGGCGCATCTTGCACTCAAGCAGAAACTCAGGCGTACAAAAAGCTCCTTCAAGAGTTCCGTGATGTCTTTTCCTGGTCCTATACTGAGATGCCTGGTCTCGACCCCGCCATTATTGAACACCACATTGATACATGGCCTGAGGTACCCCCTGTTCGTCAGAAACAGCGACCCATTCACCCTTCCAAGCTCCCCGCTGTTAAAGCTGAGGTCGAGAAACTTCGCAAAGCAGGACTCATTTACCCTATTCCGTACAGCACCTGGGTGTCGAACCCCGTTCCCGTCAACAAAAAGCAAGGCACCCTTAGAGTATGCACTGACTTCCGCGATTTAAACCACGCTTGTCCAAAAGACAATTTCCCCACGCCATTCATTGACCAACTCATTGATGAGTGTGCGGGCCATGAAGTCTTATCCTTCATGGACGGGTTTTCCGGATATAACCAAATTCACATCCGCAAGGAGGATCAGTACAAGACTGCCTTCACCACCCCATGGGGCACCTTTGCCTATCGCGTCATGCCATTTGGCCTTAAAAATGCTGGTGCCACTTTCTAGTAAGCCATGACCTATTGCTTTCACGACTTGGTCCATATCCTGCGAGTCTATCTTGACGACCTCACAGCTCGTTCCCGAAAACGATCAGACCACCTTAACGACCTCCGACAAGTTTTCCTGCGTTGTCGCAAATATAAAATCCGCTTGAATCCACACAAGTGTGTCTTTTGCGTCCCGGCAGGCCGCTTATTGGGTTTCATTGTTTCCCAAGACGGAATCACTGTCGATCCCCTGAAATTCAAAGCCATCTTAGAACTTCCGCCTCCTCGCACGCTTTGGCAGCTCCAAAGTCTACAAGGGTGGTCCAATTTCCTCAGGCGCTTCGTTCCTGATTATGCCACCAAAGTCCACGGGTTCTTACGCTTACTTCGCACCCACATACCCTTTGTTTGGGATGAGCAAGCAGACACGACATTCGAAGCCCTAAAGAAATCTCTCACACAAGCCCCCTTGATATCCCCACCGGATTTCTCTCAAGACTTCACCCTTTATGTCTCGGCATCTGAATATGCTATGTCCGAAGTTTTGGTCCAAGAAGATGCCTCCCACCAAGAGCATGTGATTTATTACGTCAGCCAGACCTTGTCTGGCCCACCTCTGCGTTACCCATACGAGGAAAGATTAGCCCTAGCTGTAGTCTTTTCCGTGCAAAAATTGCGACACTACATTCTACTCAGTCATACCACAGTCGTGGCCGACTCCAACCCCATGGTCTATCTCCTAACCCGGCGGCTCTTACAAGGTCGTGTTGCTAAATGGGTCATTATCCTCCAGGAATATGACCTCACTTTCAGAACTCCCAAAAGCACTAAAGCCCTCGCGCTTGCTCACCTCATCACTGACCTCCCATCCTCTTCAACATCACCCGTTATCCAAACGGACCTGATTGATGAACAGATCTTCATCATTTCGTCTGACGACCCTTGGTACGGAGACATTTTGACTTACCTTCGTACGCAAAAATTCCGACCACACATCGATCGTGATGGACGCCGTCGCATACGACACCACGCCCCCCGATACCTCTTGATAGGGGATGTACTTTACCGACGCGGCATTGATACCATCTTACGCCGCTGCCTATCTTATAGTGAGGCAGAACAAGTCCTCAATGATTGTCATAGCGGTGCCTGCGGAGGCCATTTCTCCGGCATGGCCACCGCCCAGAAAATCATTCGGGCCGGTTATTTTTGGCCATCATTGTTTACTGATTGCATCACCGCAGTCAAGCATTGCCAGAACTGCCAATTATTTGCCCCCAAAGCAAGAACCCCCCCCCCGCCCCCCTTCATCCATTCATCACTGTTGGACCATTCTGCAAATGGGCCATCGACTTCCTCGACTGCAACCCCACGTCAGCCGGCGGTCACAAACACATCATTGTGGCTGTAGATTATTTCACCAAGTGGGAAAAAGCCATGCCGACCTATAATTGCAAAGCCGACACTGCAGCACGGTTTTTCTTCAACCATGTTATCGCTCGTTTCGGAGTACCACAGCAACTAGTCTCTGACCACGGCTCTCACTTCGAAGATGCCGTCTGGAAGGAATTATCAACCATGTTGAAATTTGAACACCATTTCTCCTCCGCTTACTATCCCCAAGGAAACGGCCAAGTCGAAGCGATCAATAAAATTTTGAAGACCATTCTCCAACGTACTGTAGACAAGCACAAATCCAATTGGCACCACATGCTTTTCCCGGCACTATGGGTCTACCGCACCTCAACCAAAACTGCCACCGGTTTTACCCCTTTCCATTTAGTTCACGGTGTCGAATCCGTCCTCCCTATTGAGTGTCAGATCCCAGCCTTACATATCGCCATTGAACTCCTACCGGACACTTCCCCGATCGAGCAACGTTTACTACTCCTAGAGCAGGCCGATGAAGATCGGCGCACAGCCATTCAAAACATGGAAGCAGCTAAACAACGATCGAAACTAAGTTACGACAAACACGTCCACCCGAGAACCTTTTCTGAGGGAGACCTTGTCCTCGCTTATGATCAAGCTCATGATAAAACCGGAAAGGGAAAGTTCGTGTCTATGTGGCAAGGCCCCTACATCATACACACCTTCCTCGGGCAGGGGGCATACATTCTGACTGATTCAGAAGGCAATCCTCTACACAACCCACGCAACGGGTTGTACCTTAAACGATTTTACCCATAGAAAATCTGATGGACACCATCGTCCATTTTAGCATAGGCATACTTTCTTTGTTCACAAAAAATTCAAAAAACCTAAATATTTGTTTTTCTCTGCATGACCACAGATGGAGCCTCTTCCACTCTGCCATGTCGGTTTCGCTGATGGTGCAAGCCGTTGGTCTCCCAATCTCGCCTCCGCGGCTTGGGTAATATACTCCCCTTCACATGAGTTAATTCACATTGACGGAGTATGTTTAGGTGCCGCTACCAATAATCAAGCTGAATACGATGCCGTGACTAGTCTCCTGGCCGCTGCTCTCCAAATGAGCATCCGTCACCTCAACGTTTTCTTGGACTCATAGCTCCTAGTTTCCCAGCTCAACAATGATTACCAGGTACGCGATCCCTGTCTTTTCAGAAAATTCCTGTGCACTAAACAAATGGTTAGATAGTTTGAATCCATTTCATTCACACATGTCCCAAGACACCTCAATAGTGTAGCAGATAATATGGCCAACAATGTCCTCGACTGGCACACCAATCACATCATGTCATATCTATAAACAAAATGCATCCACATGCATAACATGTGCCTCCACGGGCATATACAAAAAACAATATTGCATCCACGTGCATAACATGTGCCTCCACGGGCATAAAACAAATAACCAAATAATGCATCCACGTGCATAACATCTGCCTCCACGGGCATACATAAATAAACAACATACTGCATCCAAGTACATAACATGTGCCTCCACGGGCATATACAAAAGACAAAGGTGCATCCACGTGCATACACGACAATATATCCAAATATATATCCACATATATATATAAGCCAAATAGTCAACATGTCATAGGTGCCCTCAGCACCCCATATACAAAAAATACATCGGTCATACAAAAATGCTTCCCCATATGCTCATCAGCATTTGGGGGCAGATACAATATATCTACTCATCTGGATCCCTAGGATCCTCCGGCTCCTCCTCCGACTCCTCCTCCGCTGGCCCCACCGGATCATGGCGACCCCGAACTCTCCGCTCTGCCGGCCCCGCTGGATCGTCCCACAGACGTATCCTCCCCTGAATCGGCCCTGCCGGAGCATCTCGTCTACCATCCCTGTGCCTCGCCACAAACACCGCTGTCCTCAATAGGAGCGACTGCCACTCCGGCAGCGCACCGAAACAACCCTGCAAAATATCCCGATCCAGGTCTCTCCAACCATCCTCGGGGAGTCCAGCTAGGATCCGGGCAAAACTCTGTCTAACACCATCTATGGCGTCATCATGAGGGCCAACCCCTCGCCCACGAGCTGCATATCCTCCACCACGCGGAGGGGGCACCGCTGCAGGTGGATGGGCGACCACCATCGCCCGCCCCTAACGAGCCACGTAGTCAGGTGGTGGCACTGGACCCACATCTACACAAAGCAAGTAAGCCATCACATACTATACAACAATAATCATCAATGATAAATCAAACAACATATGATATAATATCAGATAAAACACAAAACATACCGTCTAAACTCCAGGCCTGTCCTGGGGCACGAGGCATCTCTGGGTCACCTCGGTAGTCCATGCCGGCGTAGGGGTAGTCCTCAATCACCAGAGGCATCTGCTCCCACTGCTGATAAAAATCCTCCGTGAAGTAGCCGCGGACACCACCACCGCCACGAGGCATCATCTGCCCCCATCTCATCATACGAGGCTCACTCGGAAGACCAGCACGAATGGGTACCCGTGGCCGCAAGGTCGGCACCCGCTCGAAGAAAAAACAGCATAAAAATGAGGCATAACAAAACTCGCCTCCCTCTCTAATGGCCTTGTCCAGATCTCTCCGGACACCAGCCAGAAACATCTGCCCCCAGGCATAATAAGTACCCTGAAGAACAAAATCCACCATCATCATCTGCCCCCCGGACATACGATGTGGCGCAGCAGCCCCCAATATCCGCAGAACGCAGGCACCAACAACTCGCATATCCCACTCACGTAGGGATCGCAGACTAATAGAGCTGTTCACCAAAACAGCATCATCAACACAGAAAGTCTGTAACAGGTCCTCCATATCTACACCTGCAACTCGCTGAATCGAAAACCAACGGTGAAATCTCCCAGAAATCGAGAAATAGCTCTGACAGCTCTATCAAACTCGCACGTAACAATGACATGTCATTTGGGCCCCACGCCCTATTTATAGAAATTCCACCAATTTTCAAACAACCATTGCGGGATCATACGAAGTCCATTTCTCAAACCATTGGTACCGTTGGAATTAGCACAGTGAGAACTTCATGCAGGTTCCTTCCTTTTCCCATTTCACGGGGTCCATTTTTTAACCATTTTTTGGCCTCTCTCGTGGCCTCGGTTTGCGTGCCACATCGACCGTTCTCCTTTTTGGACATGCCATATATCATCGAATTCAGTTTTCCGCGCTCGTGATGATGCTTGAGATCATTTCTCGCTGTCACGTCCCGATTTTTAGGGCATTTTTTCATACCCCCACGTCACCTCGGTTTCCGTGCCACATCGGCCGTTCTCCGTTTTCGACGTGCCTTATATCGCCGGATTCAGTTTTCCGCACTCGTGATGATGCTTGAGATCTTTTCTCGCTCTCACCTTTAGAGTTTTCGGGCATTTTTTCCATGCCCGCCACACAGCCTCGGTTTGCGTGCCACATCGGCCGTTCTCAGTTTTCGACAATCCTTATGTCACCGGATCCAGTTTTCCGCACTGATAACGATGCTTGAGACCTTTTCTCGCCCTCATCAATCCATTTTTGTTCGGTATAAGTTTATCCCTTTTTCGGGCCAAGCAACCCCTTTTACGAAAAAGGCACTTAGGGAGTTTCTGTTAAGCTCTTTTCTGACTCCTAAAACAATGAAAAGATCGCCGAGCAATCTTGCTTCCTTTCATGCTCGTTAAACGTATCTGAAAGGGCGTCTACCTGGTATAAGTTTACCCCTTTTCCGGACCTTGTAGACTAATTACGAAAAAGGTATACTCTAGTCACATCGGCTAGAAGAGTTCTCCATCCACATCATTTTATGCTTTTTCGGGCCTTGGAGACTAAACTTACGAAAAAGAAACACCAATAGAGTCCACTCACCGTTTTCAGACTCTCTAAACATGAAAGCAACCATGAGCATGAGCCGTCCTGGGCTCACAAAATCCACAGGAACGTACCATTTCAGAGCACACTTTTATCCCTTCTTGGAGCTCATTAAAACTACGAAGAAGGAATCAATGGTGCCTCTTGGCGCCACGACAGATCACATCTACTCATTAGGCAGCTTCCCCATTTTGGTCGCCTTTGTTCAGAGTATTCTGAAGTATGTCACCTTGATAATCCCTCGACAACACCTATCAGCGCGTCCTCCCCCCCAGAGTCAATATATACCATTCAGTCAAAGCAATGATCCCCACACCTACAAGTCAGTTCCCTACGCTGCCAGGTCAACCATGTCATCATGCTCTGAACAAAGGAAGTTTGAGTCTACCCAGTTTTTGACCCAGTTATTTTCCATTCCCACAAGTATGTCAGTCCTACCATCATTACTACAACACTTCAGTTTTACACCTCGTGCTCCTATCAAGGAAACATCATTGCCTTGTTAGTTGCTGGTCCCCCTCTGTCGACGACAACCACATTTATTCCAGAGGATAGACCTAGAGGTCCCTGTGTCTTGGACTCATCCCCATTTATGATGAGTGCCTACGAATCATTTCGAGAAGAGTCCTCAGTGCCTCTCCAAATGGTTGTTTCTCACATGCTCGACTTCAACACCTTGATCGCATCGTTGAGACTCGCACAGGGCATTGGTCCGCTCAGCTATTAGTCGAAGACCCCGGATACCTTCTGACTCCTCCACATTTGAGAGTCTACCTTTGGATACAACCAGTTACACTGTTCCTATAGATATCCGGGTTGCGTATGGCGACAATATTCAGATGACCCCCAGTTTCATACTCCCTTGAGTACACAGTTACATTACTTCTCAGAGATGACTCATAATCTTTGAGTCCCTACAGATGTTGGACACCTTCAGTTTCAGCAGTTCATCAGTTATTCCAGTGTATCAGTTATTGGATCCGTTATGATCTGGAGTACATCCCAAAATAATGTCCCCCCTGGACCATTATGATGTACCAGTAGATTCTTTCTGTATTAGATCCCCCTTCTTGGGACTAATTGTTATGTATATGTCTTGATACGAGCATGGGAATGCCCGCCTCGTCCATTATCAGAGATTATACCTCATTCATATTGAGGCCATGTAATATTTTTTGTTTCTTGCAGCTTCAAAGGGCCGTGGCTCCAGTCTCCAATCGGTCTCTTCTCCTTCCCAAACCCCTAAACAAATACAAAAGAACTATGATGTCTATCGGCCATACGATGAGCTCCTGCCCTCACACATCAGGGGGCAATCTGTTAACACCCAAAAAGTGCTCACTAGCTCATTCCTTTATTCACATGACCCATTTGTCCACTTTTCCACCATCTGAACCTCTGAAACCAACAAAAGGTCACCAAAAGACCTTAGTACACCCCTTTTTCCATTAAAAACGATTATTTTTCCTGAAAAGCATAAAAAACCCTCAAAAAGGGTCCAAATTCCCAAAAATATTAAAAAGGGAATTAAAATATTAATTTTATTTAAAAAAGGAAAAAGGAGGGAAAAGTACCTAAACCATGTTGGTCAATACCATTTGGTTTCCACAAAACCACAAATGGTATTCCCCACCACCAAAACCTATAAAAAGGTGGTAGGGGCTCCTCATTTCAGATCCATCCATTATCTCATCCTCATGCTGCTGAAATCTCCCTTGAGCATTTTAGCCATTGAAGCAACCTTGGAGAAGGAGACCTCTTGGAGCTTGGAGCTACTCATCTTGGGAGTTGCTCAACATCAACCTTCACCATTGAAGGTATTATCGCAAGCACTTGCTTGCCCCCCATTTTTTAATACAAATTCATTCTTTAATATTTTCTTGTTCTTGTTTTTTAAATGTTTACATTATTTGCTTAGATTCTTGCATAGATCCATGATTAGTTTAGTTTATATTAGTTTCTTGTTTTAATTCTATTGAAACTGCTGCTACTAGTTAGCAAGTACCCATAGCACTAAGCCTGGTTGCAAAACCGGGCCAACAAGAAGATACCCACATATGGGATCTAGCACATGACACTAATCCCAAGAAGTATGATTTGCCTTAGGTGGACTAGTGCCTTAAGATGGATGGGTAAATGGAGTCCAAAGTATGCCAAATTATAGATCGAGGTAGTTTAGACAATTATCAAAGTGGGTTTTGAACATCAAAGGCATCCAATGGCTAGATCTCCATAGATCTAAGATTGAAAATGCATCACCAAATTGACCCAAGTGGGGCGCAACCCTCAAAATGAGGAATGGGACCCACAATGTGAAAATCAATGAAGTGAAGCACTAGAGGTAGGTTATCAAGTGAGAGGAGTATGAATCAAGTGGGATCTCACCTACCCATGTGATAGAACTAGCTTAACTCACCTACCCAAGGAGGGCGACCTCACTCAAGGAAGGCTAAGTGCCTTGGGGAAAGGGTCAAATGAAGTCCAAATGCCACCAAACTATGGATCCGAATTGTCATGGATCCTATAGAGGTGGGTTCTTTTTATTATACCCAAAGCCAAGCTAGATCTTTGTAGATCTAAGAAAAAGTGAAAACAAGGGTTTTGATTTTAAGGGTTTGTTGACCAATGAAGAAGAATGGATGGATCTAGGCACATACCTTATAGAACTTACCTCAATTGCTTATGGTCATCTTGCAAATTGATAGCATTCACCTATGTGTATATTCAAGAGTGAGATTTTGTTGCTCCGAGCCAAAACGTCCTCCTCCAAGATGCCAAATCGTCCTCCTCCTACAAGACAAGATCAAGTGAAACAAGCCAAGTAAGAAAATTATGAAAATGATGGAAAGATGTAATAGAAATCATCAACTATGTCACAGAGATACAATAATGATACTCCATGTCACCAAGATCAACCCAAGAGAGAATATGTGGATCCCTCCAACAATAACCCTCTTCAAATCGTCCTCCTCTCTACCAATTCGGCCTCCATGCAAGAAAACAACGTGTAACTCCAAAATCCAGAATGATACATAGAAGAGATACTGTATATTCAAGATGCAAGGGAATCCACAAGACAAGAGAAATATGCTCCACAAAGAAGTGTTCTATTCCAATATTCCAGAGCTCCAAAGGTGAGCTATACAATAGGGGGTCTCCTCCTTATATAGGATAATAAAGACCAAAACCCTAGATCTCAAAACCACTTTATGAAATGAGTGGTTGATATTAAAAGATCTCAATACATAATCAATGACTAAGATGAATCATAACATAACATCACATGGATCACTCAAAATAGAGGTGACATCATAGCTAGAAGTGACTAAGTGAGGGTGACATCATCCTCTAGAGGGGAAAAAGTACATGGGCCCACCTAATATGACTAGGACATGACACATGAAGCTCATGGTGGGGATAGGAGGCATCAATCATTTCTAGCTCATCCCCATGGCACAATAATATAAAATAATATGTCCAAAATAATACAAATGATCAAATATGTCCTCAAAATCTGTGAGAGACATGCAGTAAAAGGCCTCTTGTGGCCTCTGTGGACCCCACTGACTGGTGAAAATTGGCTGAAAGATGGGGGGTTCACCCTGGAAGACCTCTGTGAAGACCAAGTGCCAAAAACTTGCCTCTATTTCCCAAATCGAATTCCTCAATGACCCTCTTATTCCATTTTTAACCTACCTCGGTAACTGTGAAGCTGTTGAAACAGCCCCCTATGGCACCTGCGCTGTCAAACTGAGCCCACCAGGCTCTCCAAAAGGGGGGTATAATGGTAACATCAAGTGGCTAGACCACCCCCTTATCATACAATGCCTTAGGTGAACTGGCCAATCATGGCCCCTGTTGGTCAGGCTGGGAAATCAACCCCAAATATGGTCAACAAGTGGAAAACTGCATCTATCACTGTCAGAAGTGCCAGAAACTGAATGATAAGTGTCTCATTGGATACAGAAGACCCAAATCTACTAAGAATGTGTACTCATACACCATGGGTTGCCCTGATGGGCCAACTGTAGGGTCCACCATATATGGACAGTGCATAATCTGATGATCTGAAGTAATAATAAAACCTGTTGAACTGCATCAATCACCATCTGAATCATATGTCCATCATATAGCATCATCATCAAGAGTATGTGGTCCCATGAATCATCATCAATAAGCATACATGGTCCACATCATCACGGATCCCAAGAAATGACCATAGTCAAACTGGGTTTGACTAGGTCAATATACAACCAAGGATAAATCATATCAATAGACTAAGACATGTTCCTCTAATCATACTCACAGCTTAACTTAAAGTATAACATCATTTAGTGGCATTAATCATGTTTGCATATTCCATTGTTATTTATAATTACTTGCACAATAGCTTAAATGACAGACTCACCCATTGGACATGGTCTAACTACTATCTAAGGATGAAGGCTAGGAACAAGGTTGGGCAAAGGGGTGACTTGTCTAAACTCAAACTAAAAGACACTTTGGACTGGGAGAGAGGGGAAGCTACACTTTATGCTAGACAAATAACACGGGGAAGGGTTGTGCCTAAAAAATGGGTAAGTTGTTTAGAGAGTGCTTATTCAACTTAGGATCATGTCTACATCAAGTTGATCCAGGTTCATTAGGATCATTCAATTTCATTTCTTGGCCTTTTTGGCCTACATAACCCTTCGGATCTCAGGTGCGCTAAAAAGCACAACTAATTGCAGCTTGCATCCAGGGCATGTTTATATATATATAAGGTCAGCAATCGTTTAGATATAGAGTTTAAGGACCATTGCTTTTTGGACCTTTCTTATACTCTTCGGGAGTATTTTTAGCAGTTTGTCGCTCTTGCCCTTTACTCACATGTGTTCAGAAACACATTCTAGAGTTTATAGTTTCCATGGGCGAATTTACACAAGATTCCATAAGTAGTACATGAGCTTTCAGTTTTAGCCAACAACATCTCAAGTAACTAGGGGGACTTCGTGCCAGTGTCAAACATCGGGACAACCAACCAGAATGATTTAGGACTACAATCCAACTTGTCAAAGGTAAGTTCTATCACCAACTCAGAGTCGAGACACAAAACAAACATGGATGCGGTCCAAACACAGAGGTAGTAAAAAGGGAAGTCTCCAATATCAAAAAGTTAAGCAAGACAAGTCAAGGGTAAAAGCCAATCAAGGAAGTTCATGAATGGATGGAGTCAAGTGAAGGTGGCGCCTAAACTAGCAAACAAGTAATGTCCAGAAAGACCATATCCATCCAAGGTAGTAAACCAGTGAGTTTTGTCAAGAAACCTAAATGTGCAAGTAATATGTCCATTTTATAATTCATCATCAAGATAGTCCATTTTAAGTTTTACAAATTTTGCCACATCGTGAATCATATACCAAGCTAATGTTGTGAACATGACTAAAGCAACAAGATAATAATCCATAGTCAATGATCAGAAATCCATAGGTCATACAACATCATCATAAATCATCTGAAACACTGCTGCAATAACAGCTCTGGGCACTGAACTGAAATTGTATGGAATAAAGGGTCACATCAGTCATCAAATCTGAACTCTCAAGGCTCAGCCTTGGCACAAGGTCTAACATAAGTCTGATAAAATACACTGCTCTGATCATGAGTGATCTCATAATATAAACTCATCATAGCCAAGCTCTGAATAATCCAAACTCTGAAATGTACAGATATCTGCTAAGCAAGAATAGTAGCCCTGCTACTATGGTGTGATAACAATATCATTAAATGTTTTATTTTATTTTTTATATTAATATTAAAATATTATGTGTTTATGAACAAGTAAATGCAATTAAATTTGGATAGTAGTGGAGTAAGATCTAAAAATGTTTCTATTAAAACCAAGTCCAAAGAAATTTGGGAGAAGTGGGAGTTTGCCCCTTATAAACTACCAAAATATTAAGTTTTCAGATAATTAATATATTGACATTTGTGAATAGTATCCAATGTTGACTTCCTCACTTTCACTTTTACCAAATTATGATAATATTTCCCATCTTAAAAAAAAGCGTTAATTGAAATGAGTAAAAAATATTTATTAATATTTTATACTTAATATTAATAATAATAAAAATGAAATATATATGAATCAAAGTAAGTTTAAGTAAGTTTAGCTTAGACCATTGTCAAGAGAACTCTAATTCTCCTCATTTAAATTCAATTCTCATTAATGATATATTTGATTTTTTAACAATAACTCTTATAAAAAACACTTTTTACATACAACATTATTATTATCATTAATATTATCAAAACACAAAAACAATTAATTTATATCAATTTATTTAATTGTTATTAGCATTATCAAAACAGTTAAAGATAAATCTCAAATTCTTATTGAATTTCATTGAGCCTAAATAGCTTATTCAATACATGAGAAGGTGACTCTTTAGCTTCACTAACACTTGTTGAGAGCTCCGATGGATTCGAAGAAGCCTCTTCATCTTCTAGTTATTAAACTGACAAACATTTATAACATGTATAAAATTAAAAGTGGAACCATAATCTCATAGGATTATGTTTCCAACATTCCCCCCCTTAATCTGAAGGGGTGTTTGTAAGTCCGAGCATGTTTTTAAACCTTTCAAAAGTTTCTCGTCCAAGCGATTTGGTGAAGATATCTGCAATTTGCTTGTTCATGGAACAATGTCGTATATGGATTGTCTTGGCCTCTACATGATGTCGAATCAAATGGTACTTTGTGTTGATGTTCTTGGTTTGATCATGGAATCTGGGATTCTTGGGCAACTTGATTGCATAAGTGTTGCCAATCAATAAAGGAGTGGAGTTCTCTTGTTTCTCTTACAAATCTTCAAGTATCTTCCTAAGCCACACTATTTCTTTCATTGCTTCAGTAGAAACCACATATTCTGCCTCTGTTGTAGAATTTGTTGGAACTGAATGTTTGTGTGATCTCCAGGAGACAACTGTTGATCCAAGATTCATTGTGTATCTAAAATTAGACACTCTTATCTCTTTGTCGCCATCGAAGTCTGAAGCCAAGTACCCAATGAGTTTGAAGTCATCCACCTTATAATACTCGAGTCCAAAGTCTTGAGTCCCCTTCAAGTATCTTAGAACTCTTTTAGCAGCAGAACAATGTCCTTCACAAGGTTTGTGCATGAACCTTGAAAGGATGCCAACAACATCGAAATATCTAGTATGGTGGTGGTAAGGTAGATAAGGCTTCTACAAGCTATCGGTACTTGGTTGCATCCTTGAATTCTTTTCCTTCAATCGATTTGAGCTTCAAATTTTGTTCCATTGAAGTTGAGATTGCATTTTGTCATGCAAAATATGTTCAACAGTTCTCCAACATACTTCTTCTGGGAGATGAATATGTACTTAGGATGTTGAGTGACTTCAATTCCCAAGTAGTAGTGAAGGTGTCTCAGATCTGTCATTTCAAATCCCTTCTTCAAATCTTTATTTATGGATGCAATATAACTTTCATTGTTCCATGTCATCAAAAGGTCATCTACATACACCACAAGAAACACAACATATCTTTTTACTTTCTTTACAAACAATGTTGCCTCATTAAGATTATGATGTTTGAAATTTAGCTTTAGAAGATGCTTAGTTAGATTTCTATAATATGATCGAGGTGCGTGTTTTAGGCCATAGAAGGACTTGACGAGCTTACATACCTTTTTTTCTTGCCCTTTTACAACAAATACTTCTAGATGAGACATGAAGACATTCTATTTCAAGTCTCCATTCAAGAAGGTTGATTTTACATCCATCTGGTCATGGAATTTCCACCCATTTTGTGTAGCCAAAGAGAGTAAGGTGCAGATGGTAGCCCATTTTGCTATGGGGTAGAACGTCTCTTCATAGTCAATTCCTTCCTTCTATGCATAGCCTTTTTCCACAAGCCTCGGTTTGTGCTTTTCAAGTGAGCCATATGATCTGTATTTGTTCTTGTATACCCACTTGTAGCCAATTGGTTTGGTTCCAACTAGAGGGTCAACCAACTTCCACGTTCCATTCTTCATGAGCACAAAATACTCATTTTGCATGGCTTCTTGCCACTCATCACGAGTAGAATCCTCTTCAAAGAAAGTTGGTTCAAAGTTAGCAGATAAATTCAATTCATACTCAAATGAGACATCCATGTCATAACCTGAGTTATTAAAATGTCCTCCATCTTCTTGTCTAGTTGATCTTCTTGTTCCCATCTTCCCAACTTCATCCGGATGGACATTTTCAAGTGTCTTTGTGGCCCATTTAGGAACTTTATGTGATCGTCTAGGTTGATCAGCTGGTGGCACTTCATTTTCTTCAAGATTCAGTATTCCAATCCTCTCAATCACATCATCCAATTGATCCTCCTGTTCAAGTGAAGTGGCGAGAAATTCTTCTTCATGAGCTTATTCGTGAGGGGGTGTTGGTGCTTCAAAAGGAAATTCCAGAGATTGATCCAAGATAGGGATCCCCCCTTCAAGATGTGGAATTTCATTAGCAACTTCATGATATGTCTTTAGTGTTGAAATTTGGTTTTCATTGATGTCAAAGTGGACTTAGTGTCTATGTTCTAGTTTGAAAAAGTACAAAAAACTAAGTGTGCAAGACCTAAATCCCACCTAATCGTGGTACTCCAAAGATGATGTCAAAGAGGACTTAGTGTCTTTGTTCCATTTTGAAAAAGTATATCAAAAATATGTGTGCAAGTCTTGGAAGTGCGCAAGACCTACCAAGTAATGGTACTCCAGTATGCAATACTCGCCTAGTGATGGTCCCCAAGTGCGCATGTCCCACCAAACCAATGAACTAGTGTGCAGTGGACCCACAAAGTCATGATACCCCATCTGCGCGGGTTAAGACAAGTGGCAGATGCAGATGCATGAGTAAGCTTGTCTGAAAAGAAAGGAAGAAGGGGTGTTATAGTTTAGAGACACCCCAACTTATGGACACATTGTTTGAACAAGTGGAGTATAAATAAGAAGTGAAGTCAAGAAGTGAAAAGTAAACTTGGAGGAACGCATGGAGTAATATTCTGAATTGGAAAGCTTCGGTCAGATGAAATGCTTAGGGGAATCATAAGAAGCATGATTTGATGAAGTGCAGGAGGCAACAAGAAATGCAGGAGCATAAGGAGCATACACGTAGATCTGAGCATTTGTGAAAAGGTACAAGAAGCATGTGGATATATATATATATGTGTGTGTGTGTGTGTGTGCATGAAATCTTTGTTGTAGAATGGATCAGTGGTGTAATACAATGTAATAGAAATAGCATTTTAAGTTGAACCAGTGGAAGAGCACATAGTCAGTAAAGCATAGTGCAAATATTTGTTAGTGCAGACCTGAAGTCATCAGAAATATGTATTATCTACTTCTCAGGGCGGTTGGATGGGGCAAGGAAAGGAGGTTAGTGTCTCCACTTAGGTTAGTTCTTGAACACTGCAAGTTGGTTCTTGCACAGGGGATTGGTGTCCTCACAGGTCGGAGCACAGTTTGTTTTTATTGATGTGGTGTTAAATTAATATTGGTGCATGTTTTAAAAGTGAATAATTTGTAAATATATGCATGATATTGATTCTCCCCCCTTCTCATTATCATTAATAATTCCAACAATTGGTATCAGAGTGGGTTGCTTCAGTAATATTTTAACTGTTGTGAGATAAAGATCACTTCGTAGAAATGGATAGGCATGAGGGGCTTTCCACAAATAGAGCACCAAGGTTCAGTGGGTCTAACTACACTTTTTGGAGCATAAGAATGGAAGTGTATTTACAATCACCTAGAGCTAATGTATGACAATTTGTCCTAAGTGGTTATAAATTTCCCAATAGTCCTCTAGTGGATGCAACTGACAAGCGACAGTATGAATGCAATGAGAAGGCTAGAAATGCAATACTATGTGGATTAATAAACTAAGAATTCACCAAGGTTATGGTGTGTACATCGGCAAAAGAGGTATGGGACAAACTCATAACATCTATGAAGGATATGAGAAAGTTAAGAAAGCAAAATTTCAAAGTTTATCAAGACAGTTTGAAACCCTCAAAATGAAGGAAGAAGAAAAAATTGCAGCCTATCTCCTTCATGTGGTTGAGATTGTCAATGTAATCATAGGACTTGGGGCACAAAATGACAAATAGGTAGTTGTGCAAAAGGTATTAAGGTCTTTGCCAATAATATTAGATCCCAAGGTATCAAATTTGGAGGACATAAGTGATTTGGACAAATTAAAGATGGATGAGCTTCATGGAATTATTACAATGATTCAACATTTGTTTCTTCTACTAGACATTGTTTTGTGGTGATCTTTAAACCATCATTTTCCAGAGGGAACCACTAAGCCTTAGATCCAAGTTACAAAGGGAAACACTTAGCCAAAACTTGAGTTGAATTCGAGTTCCAGAGGGAACCACTCAGTTTAACATTTCTTCAGTTTAACTCATAAATCATGATTTGTTAATCTTACAGAAAAAGTGCAAGAAAGTTGTGCGTATATTACTAGATATGGAAAATTATTGGAAAAATATAAAGTTATTTCATTTTGTTTACACTATGGAGGGTACACCCAACATTCAAACAACACAAAATCAACTTGAATTTGTATGAAAGTGGGTTCTAATGAAAAAGAAGAATTTCCTTCCAACATGATCGAGACTATGAGAAGTTCACAGGCATAGTTCCAAAGCTTTAAGGCTAATAATGAGAAAATAGGAAAATATTGGGAAGCACAACAAGAATTGAATAGTATCTTCTTATAAAATTTACCAAAACAACAACAACAAGGTTAAACTTCAAGTAATGGTGGTAAATATTCTTCAAGAAAGAAACCTCGTAAGGATACATTTTTCAGTTTTTCTGAAGAAACCAATACAAGGAAAACACCCTGTAGTGGAGGTTATAACAAAGGTTTTTAGTGTTAGCAAAAATTGTCAAAAAAGCCTCTGCTACAGCCTCCATTTTTTGTAGCAAAGGTTTAATGGATATTCACTATTGTTAGGAAAATTTAGACTCCACCCTTGTCCTACTTAGCATTATTTACCTTTTCGTAGTAGTTGATGATGTTATTTCCCCCCTAGTGGTGTGCATATGCCATCTAGGACCCACTAGACACCTAATTCACCTTGCATGCATGATTTTAGGCCCACCAGAGTCAGTTCCCTACATTTTAGGAGATAACTTTGTGTTCTAGTTCAGTCCACCTAAGCTCCTGAACTCTAGTGGGGGTTTTAGCTCTGATCACCACTGATTGTGATCTAATGCGCCCTTTTATGATTGATTTGCATGAAAAACTCTCAATTGCACCCTCCTTGGTCAATTAAATGATAGTAGCTTTAGTTAACTGATTTTTGGTTGAGTTGAGTTGAGTTTGAGACTTCCGGAGCACTCCAATGGTGACAATTCCTATGCTAGACTGACATGGATTAAAATTCTCCTAGGAATCAAATTCTCTCCATTGTAACATATATGTTGACTATATTGATTAGTGGATCATAACACACATTTCTGCTTCCATCTAAGTTCCAATGCATGATTAATTTTACTACTCATTTCACTACAATTTTTATTGTAATTCATCTTTTTTGCTCATTCTTTTCACTGTGAGGTATTCTAAGCTATATGATTTGATGTGATCTAGAATTTCACATGGTATCAGGTCTTAGCTGAGAGCATGGGTTGAGTAGCTGCTTTTAGTAGTGCACCAGAAGCCTCTGGATTTAAGGTCTAGCTAGGTGTGAAGGATTCGGATAAAAGTGATTATTTTCCTAAAGCAGTGCTCAGTAGAATTTTATATCCAAAGTTGAGATTTTTTTGCAGGATTTTGAAGGTTTTTCAGTGCAGCATTAGCACCAGTTTCAGTTTGTATTCGCTCTAGCAGTTTCACATGGAGAATTCAAATGTTCCTTTGTCTCCAAGGATCCTAACACCCTTCAATTATCTTGATTGGAGGGATTATATGTAGATGGTATTGTGCAACAAGAGTCTGTATAGGGTCACAATGGGAAAGGAGTTCGAGCCTCAGGAAACTGTTGAGAAGGGAAAGTACCTGAACATATTAGTTGAAGCATTTGGTTTCATGTCTATTCATATTTCCAGATATTTTCTCTTCCACCTTGAAGGATTGAAGACTCCAAGAGAGGTTTGGTTGTAGCTTGAAACTCTCTTCGGCAAGCAATATGAGATGAGAGGACATATTCTAGAGAATGTATTGATTGCTCTTCAACCCAACAGTTTTGAAACCATATGGTAGTTCTTTTCTAAATTCAAGTCCTTGGTTATGCATTGCAAATAATGTGGCATTGAGAAGAAGCATGAGTAGTTGGTGCTATCCATCCTAAGCAAGCTTGGTTTGTAATTTTCAATATTTGTTTCTACCTTCCATTCAAGGAGATTGTCAATCCCCAACTAGAAAATGCCTTCTTTAGATGCATTCATTGAATTTCCCATCCAATAACAACACAAATTTATTTAGATGGGTGCCTTGAAGGCCTCCAAAAATCAAGCTCTTATGACTGGAGAGTCAAAAAGTGCAAATGCTAAAGGGAAGCAGAAAGGGAAAGAAAAGAAGCAATTTGAATCCAAGCAGAAGTAGAAGTCTAATCCATCAGAAGGATCCTCTAGCTCCAAGAAGGATAAGCAAAATGGGTTTGGTAAGGCCAAGTGTTCCTATTACAAGAAAGGAAACCATCCAGAGAGATCTTGCATGAAGAAGAAGATAGATCAATGACCAAACTCCTTGAACGAAACAACATTTCCCTCCCAGAAGGTTCAAGGAAGATTGATTATGGAAGTGAGACAGATGATCATGAGAGATATGATGCAGTAAAGGCTGGATTCTCACAATCACAGGCCTTCCTCATAGATTCTGGAGCCTCCAACCAAATGGTTTCCTCCATAGAATATTTTTCTTCTCTAGATCTTACCAATGGTCCTAGTATTCACATGGGAGATGATTCTCATATCTCTACTGAAGGGAAAGGCACAATACAACTGGATCGTGGAAAGTTCAGTAATGTTCTGTATGTTCCTTGTTTGGAATCAAACTTGTTGTTTTTTTACCAAATGACACACACTGGTTCACCGAAGAAAGTTTTTTTTGGACCTGACATAGTTGAGATTTCAAAGATCTCATCTGGGAAGCTAAAGATAAAGGTGTTGCAAACCATGCCTCAAAGGAATATGCGTTCTCACATTTTTTTCCATATTCATATCAAAGTGCTCTCTTGACTCGTGCAAATGAGACAAGTAGACTCTGGCACAAAAGATTCAGAAACCTAAACTTCAAGTACTTGCAACAGTTGCACAAGGAAGAGATTGTTGAAGGATTTCCTGACATAAAGTTACCTCAAGGGATCTGCAAAGGTTGCTTGGTATGGAAGCATCCAGAGCGAAAGTATGATGTTGGGCAGGCAAGGAGAGCTTCCTCCACACTTGATCTGATACACAGTGATGTCTTAGGACCAATGCCCACAACTTCTATGAATGGATCCAGATACCTTCTTACCTTCATAGATGATTACTCTAGGTTCTGTTGGATCTATTTTCTTAAGTAGAAGTTTGAGGTATTTGAGACTTTCAAAGTTTTCAAGGCCTTGGTTGAGAGCAGTGTCGGGAAGACATTTTTACCAATTTTTTGCACATATGAAAGCTGCTTGAGTTCCTTGTTGTTCATTTTTTAGGGGGGGTATTTTTCCCATGAGGTTTCCACATTTCCTTATTTTCATGAACATTTATTTTTTATCATTTATTTGATTGTATGGGTGAACTTTGGTCTCAGTAACCAGGGCCCAGGATGTCCAAGTTTGGATTAAGGGGGGGTGTTAGGATTATTAATACTCCATCCTTGTCCTCCTTAGCATTATTTACCTTTTCCTAGTAGTTGATGATGTTATTTTCCCCCTAGTGGTGTGCAGATGTCATCTAGGACCCATTATCCACTTAATGTGCCCTACATGCATGCTTTTAGGCCCACCAGAGTCAATTCCCTACATTTTAGGAGCTAACTCTCTGTTCTAGTTCAATCAACATGAGTTCCTGAACTCTAGTGGGTATTTGAGCTTCGATCAACACTGATTGTGATCTAATGTGCCCTTTTCTAATTGATTTGCATGAAAAAATCACAATTGTGCCCTACTTGGTCAGTTAAATGATAGTAGCTTTAGTTAACTGAGTTTTGGTTAAGTTCAGTTGAGTTGAGTTTGGGACTTCCGGAGCACTCCAGTGGTGACAATTCCTATGCTAGACTAACATGGATTCAAATTCTCCTAGGATAATCAAATTCTCTCCATTGTAACATATCTATTGACTATATTGATTAATGGATCATAACACACATTTCTGTTTCCATTTGAGTTCCAATGCATAATTAATTTTACTGCTCATTTCACTGCAATTTTCACCGTAATTCATATTTTCTGCTCATTCTTTTCACTGTGAGGTATTCTCATCTCTATGATCTACTGTGCTCTAGAATTTCCAATTATAACTAAAAAAAATTGGGCAGATGGAGGTTTTAGTGGAGGTTTTTTTCCAGATTCTCTATAGTTTATAAAGTGCACTAGTGCATCTATTATTAAACATGTGCACCAGTGCATACATGCATTGTCAATGCGCCAGTGCATATATTTTAATGAAGAAATATTGTTCCTTATAGTATGTTGTAACAACATTGATACATTGTCTTATATATGCACCGATGCGTATATGCATTGTCAATGCACCGGTATGTATATTTTAATGCAGACACATGTATGCTTATATTATATTGTAACAACACCAATGCATTGGCTTATATATGCATGGGTGTGTATACCATTCAAATAAGCACCGGTGCTTATTACATGAGTATCCATGTGTTTTCATATATAAGCAATGGTGCATGTATGTTGGAATGTTTAATGATGTCTAGTGTGATATAAGGCATAAAATTCTTCATAACTCTCTAACTTATGAAAAATGAGTTATCCCACATGCATCATGAAGTAAAATTATTTTATTACCATTCTATATATAAGACAGGTGGAAAAATAATTAACACACATGTATTATAGGATGTGATCTTCCATACCTCTAACATATATAATAGATGTGAAGGAGATTCATTTGACACAAATGCAGATGAAAGTCCAATGTTCTTACATGAATTCAAGATGGAATGTGGTGTGATGCTTATGTGAGGATGCTCAAGATTGTAAGAGTGAAAGTATCCTAAAGAATAAGAAGATCATGCCTTCCATTGATGTTTCCCCATTTGGGGTTTTACCACATAAAATCAATCATCTATTTTCTCTTCTCTATTTCCTTTCTTGCATATGTTATTGATTATTTGATGGTTATGTTGATAGGAGATTAGAGTAGTAATATTCTTATTATTGATTTACATGTTAGTAATTTATTGTTATAGGTTAATGCATATTTCTCAATAATTTAACATTGTAACATTCACATTAACATAGGTGCCTCATATATTTTATAAAAGAACACGTGTGTTTTTATATTTAAATGCATCGGTGTTGATGTTATATTTTATAGGCGTATTTTGTATTAAAAGATAATCAGTGCATACATTATCCCAAAAAAGCACTAGTGTGTATAGATTGGAAAAAAATAGATGCTTAAGTTTTGAAAATAACACTGGTTTTTGTGTTTTGTAAAGAGCACCAATGCATTTATTATGTAAAATAGCACCGGTGATTAAAATTTGAGTAGGCATCAGTTCATGGAAATGAATAAAATGCATTTGTTAGTTGAAATAAATAGATTGTGTATGGTTCAATGGTGAATTTTCCCATGCAGTGGATATTCAGATATAGTTTCAATCAAATATCGCATATTAATCATTCTAGAATCAAATATTTTTATAATAATATTTATTTTTATATTTTATTGATTGTGTTTGGATATATGAGATGATTACACATCTATTCATTGTAACCATGTAAATCATTCATATATTTAGCATTTTAATGAATCATAAAAAAATCAAATATTTTTTTAATAATATTAATTTTATATTTTAATTATTGTGTTTTGATAAGTGTGTTAATTACACCTTTGCTCATTGTCACAATGTAAATCATTCATATATTTAATCAATAATGTAACATTTTCCGACATTAGAGAATGCAGTAGAAGATAAAAGACATTTTATTACATATGAATAAGAATCCAAAATATGAGACAACATAAAGGTCCTTGATAATCAAAATGTCATTTTGACATTGTTACAATTATTGATAACTTATCATCATCCAATTGGGATGACATGTCCACATTAAACAGAATGGTTTTTTTTCATAAATGAAAATTTCAAAATATTCAACTTGCGGTAACAACCTTCAAATGTATTGATCACAATTCATTGCTCAAACTATTATAGTCGCTTGAGTTGCTTCCATGCCTCATTTATTCATCACTTTCATGGGATATTGTTCTTGAGTTATTTGGAATGTTTTGTTGATTGACTCCATTCCATTCCACATTTTTATGTTCCATCTATGAGCATAAAAATAAAATGTAATGAGTATATCTACATTTATATATAATATAATATACATGACTGCGTCAATGAAAAAGTGTACTAGTTCAACAAGTGAATCATAAACTTCACAAAAAATTTCGAAACCATTCATCATGCCATGTGTCAATAAATCCTATGTTGGTTCCACTCCATACTTTGTTTTCTATGAGACGTTTTTTACACCGTGACAAAGCATAGATATAATTAAAGTTTTCTTATTGTTACATTAATTATAAAATAAGGCATGTAAAACAACATAGCTACTTACAAATTGTTCAATTAACTCTTGATACCCTAGCATATATTGACAACCCTTACTTAATCCAATATCAATCAAATGATCGATGGATGGCTTTTCTTGTATGTTATAACCTATTAGAAAACATGCATGCATGTTTTTAAATTAATTAAAATATAAACATTACACAAAATATGAAATGTGAAACCAACCACAAGTACTCACAAAATTTGTGATCAACCCTTTTTTGCCTTGTCATCATGTCTTATGCACTAAATGGGTGTCATTTTCTTTTCTTTTCTGCAATAACAAAACAATTAAAAATTAACATTTCATGTGATAATTAAAATCTTTGCACATTAAAAATAAAGCAATGATTACATGCACTTGATTCATGTTGTTGTTGGGATGGCTCCCCTTGAGATATGGTTATGTTGATTTCTTTGACCATCTCATGGTATACCTTTTTTGACATCCCCACTGGCATATTTTGGATATCACGTCGTTCTTCCTTTGAAATTTTAGAGATATTCCTTAGAAACAAAAAGCACAATGAAAACCGTTGATTAATATTTATATTAAAATAAGCATAGAAAAATATTAACAAACTAAAATTTTGGACTAGTATATACATATTATAGAATTGTTTTTAGAAATAATACTTTTTAAACAATTTGTTTTTTGCTTTTTTATGTTTTTTCCTTTTCAAGTCTCAGTGCTCTCAATGCCCAATGCCCTGGAAATGCTTCATGTAGTTTACTTATAACCTAATTCTTAGATTCATTGCATTGATTTTTGTATTGTAAATCAAAAGTATGTCTATACATTCGTTTCACTATACCCCTCAAAGTTTTATAGAACTCTTTCCCCCTTTCATTAACTTCCAACACCACTCTAGTTTAACTGATGCATCACCATTTACATTCTTCTTAATTTTTATCTTCTTAAGGCATCCTATTTCCTCACTATATGTCCCTGTACAACATTCAACAAATTCAAAATCTGATTTTGTAACATGTTATCAATTATTGTTGAGAAGCATTATTAGTAAAAATTCAAACAAAAAACTTATGCTTATCACCTTTTCATCCACCTAATTCCTCTATTTGCAATTATTTATTAAAGTTTTTTAGCTCTTCTTCACTCAGATTATGAACAATCTTATAGAGTTTCCTTAAATTTGTGTTCTTCATGACACACATAAACCAATACACATCATTTAAGCATACAGATAATTCAAATATATTGCTTTTATATTAAAATTACAAAAAACTTTCCATGTTCTTTGTTTTGGATGTGTTCCCATCATTCCCTTCGCTATGATTTTTATTCCATGATCTTTTACTAGCCATCTTTTATCAATATTTACACCTTGCATAATAAAACACATAAATTATGAAATATTTTTATATACACTAAGTAAAGAATTTTAGGTAAAGATGTATTCAGGTCAATTGATGTGCACAATATAGAAACTCAATACCATTGCACTTTATATGAGATAACACATCAGTGTGCATGTTTTATATGATACACACTACAAAAAATATTAACATTTTTTTTATAAAAACATAATCTAAACAATGCGCCTTTGAAATATAAATGCATCGATACGCATTTCATGTAATATGCACGTCGATTAACCTGTTGAAATTTTTAAACATGCGAGCACAATGTGCCTCAAAAGATTAAATATTGCACCAGTGTATATATTCTGTACAATGTGTACTGTGGACCGCAAAATCATTTTTGAAAAAAATATAACAACAATGGTATGGTCCAGACAAGTCGACTTTGAATTGAATCGCATCATGATCTTGATCCAAGAACGACCCAAAGCCCCATATACTAATATATATAACCAAGAAGTTCACATTGCTAAAAAACAAATCTTATTGTGAAATAAAAAGAGAAATATAAAACAAAAGGAAATCAAGGAGAACCCTAGGGTTTTCAATAATGAAGGTACCTCTAAAGGAAGAAGAACACAAGGGTTTGCAACTTTGAAGGTAACTCTTATGTTCTCTATTTTCTTGAAAAACCTATCAAATTTATGTCATTTTTTAAAATTTAATGAGGGAAAACTTACCAAAAATGTCTTCTATGTAGAGTTGTATGTGTCCACAGTGATCCCTTACAAAATTCCTCTTCAAAGAAATCTCTTTCCAAACTCTTTCATGGTAAATTTCTCTTGCATAAGTCTCTCCTCAAACTTTTGGCCAAAAAAGGTTTATGGATTAGCAATTTCTTTAAATATAAGCTCTTTGTCTTAAAATTAAATTCATGCTCTTTTTCTCATTTGATATTTTGGCTCGTTGATGAAAGTGGACACAGTTTTTGTTTTTCAAAAAATTGGGATTTCAGTGTGCTGCTAAGATAACAACGCACCGATGTGCTATAATCATATAAGCACACTATATAAACAGTAGGACAAAAATGAAAATTTGAACTTTCACATTTTTTTTGGTCGGGATAGCAGTGTGCTACGTATGTAATAGAGAATTAGTGCATCATAATTATAAGCACACCATTAACACAAGAAGAAGAAAAATGGAAGCATAAACTTCTACAATTAATACTTTTTTGAGGTTTTCCCTTTGTGGAGGTTTCAATTGGTGCACATCTAACATTAGCGCACTAGTGCATTTGCATGTTAAGGCACATTGGTGAGATAATATAAATTTATGTGCATTGGTTACTTTAAAAAAAAGGTATAATGTTGTTTGTTTCCCAATTTTTATTTTAAAAATGAAGACATGTATTGATTGTATTTTTGGCTCGAATGTTGGGGAAAAAGGAATGACAAATCAAATGGTTGATTCTTCAAATTCCATCTCATTCCATATCATTCCAAGTTTAAGTTATCCCTTTCCATCACCAGTAAGTCCATATTTATTTATACTTTGATTATCTAATTGAATTTATGTTGTCTTTTTGCGTGCATTGAATTTTGTAGGATCCTAATTTCGGATCAAGTTCGGATGCACATGATATTCCACCACTCCCAAAAATATCTAAGGTATTATAAGGAGAAACATATCGTACATAGATGGTAGATTAAAATGGAAGGCCTCTTTACCCCGCCAACTATAACATGCCATCATCCAACAACTATCTTAGACCAATGGTACTTCAGCGTGAACTAGATCTCTTTTATGACACCTTAGTAGTATGCAGTTGTTCAAAATGTAAAGGGTTGAAGGTGAAACCTAGGCATGTCACGCTGTCCCATTATATTAATGGCCAACTCCCCAAAGTTGATGCTCTAATACCCCCCACTGCGGTCAATGATCCAATAGGTGAAATAGAAAAGACATGTAGGAACACTTCCATATGCTTATTCTTTGAAAATTTGGAAGCCAAATAAACCATGTTTTATCCTAAATTGAAAAACCTATCTCCTTATGTTGAGTTAATTGATATTTCTAGTGACCCACATATGATATCAATATTACCCGAAACATCTCTACAAGGAGATCCAAAAAGTTGTATGAGATGAGAGAAAAAATGTCCAACTCTAGATAAAGGTCAGCTCAATTGTTGGAGGGTAGCAACGACTTCTATCTTCCCATCCATTTGCAAATTAAATACCAATCCATTTATAATCATGCTTTGTATGTTGCTTGGCCATCTTCGTTGATTTTTCCCGGTGTTGGGACCGAATTATCCTATTATGGTAACAATTACATGATCGCAAAATCTAAAATAAATTGTGGAAATCTTGGGTTGTTTATCCTTTCACAAGTGTTCATTCCTCCCAAAAAGTCAATAACATTTATGCCATTTCATGGTCCTCTTAATATTCTATCTGATTACTTGAATATCGTTAAATACAAACATAGTATTAGCATGTATCATATGTGCATGAATCGTTATGATTTGGGAAACTTTAATAGGAAGAACTTGTTATATTTCATTGCTCATCCACATGCTCATGAGAACAATGAAAGGTTCATAAATAGTTGTCGGTGCTCATTGTTTAATTTAAATTGTTCATTTGAGGAACACTCCATTGATAAAGAGTTCTTTATGAAAAACAAGGCATCCATATTTGTTGTTGTGCATGTAACTTTTATAGAGAAAATCGACACTTATCTCTATTCATGATGATAGTACCCTATTTGTTCATGTTCATCCAAAAATACGAACCAGAGTTCCCTTGATTTTGACCCCAAATGATGGCCCTCATTACTAAAATCAAGATCCTAGCTCAATGCCCCCATCCTAGATAGTTGCAACCATAAAATAACTCTTTTATGCCTTTCACACTGGCAAGGAGCGAGCAATTCATGTTTCCTTCCAACAAGGTGTGGATGCCTAAAAAATTCACAAAAAATTACTAAAAATTCAAAATTTGACGAGTTATGGAATTTTGCAAACAATTTTGGTTCGATTGTAACTCTCAAAACTACTTGGAAACCATCTCCAACTATATCCATCAATATTTAAAGGAGATCATATGGACTAAGGAATGTACACTCATCACAATAAGGTTATGTTGGAGGAATCATGCTTCACTACACCCATCCATCCCCATTCATATCAGTAATCATTGTTGTTGATCATTATCTCCAGGATTATTGAGATCATTGCCCTCAAGTGACCTCATCTTTGACTACATTCAGAATATTAGAGTGTGATTATTGGTGTGCAAGAGAAGAGTGAACTGATATTTGGATTTCAAAAGGCACCTGGAAGTGATTGAAGTAATGGATTGTACTCTTTCATTGTTATAATGTAAATATGACATCTTTCCCTCCCCATAAATAAATGTGTTCAATGTTGGATTGTTGGATTTAAGGAATTGTTTCTTAATTATATTAAACATTGCTTCAAGAGTTGATGTTAAATGTATGCTTTATATCATTTGAAATTCTCTTTATAGTAGACCTAATTGTCTTGTTTGAGTCTAAGAGAGTTAATTTGACTGTTTCATCTGAAATCTTGCTTGCAAAATTGGTCGAAAAGACTAGTGTTAGAAGATACCTTCACAAAGTTAGAGGTATGTCAACCTTTTTGAGAGACTTTAATAGGTGTTATAGGGTCCATTATACCCTTACCCTAGTTTCCCTTAGAAGAATCCCCTAAAAAATTATTACTTTTTTGAGTTTTTTACATGATTAGGCTTCCTAGGTCTCACTCGCACCTTTCCTTAGTGAAAAGCGTGAGTACGAATGCACCCTTCCACATGTACCTTTCTTGAGGAAAAGGTGCGAGCACTTGTTTAGGGTCAATTTTTTTTTATAAATATTATTGGAGATTTAATTTAATTAGGTCTAGTGGGGATATGGGTCTTTATTGGATTTTCAAAATTCTGATTTTTAAGTCTTCAAAATCATCATTTAGTGGTTTTTTCATTATGCCTTGAATGAAAAGAAAAATTGAGTATTCCATGAAAGCATAGTTTTCCTCTAGTTCATTTAGGAATCTCCTCAGTATTTTGATGCCCTTGGGAATGTTTTCGTATAAAGGAAAAGGTTATATGGCTTTTCATTAGCTTGTTCTTGTAATGATTGTAAATATTGCTTGCTTTGGTTACATTAATTTCCTTAAAAAGTAGCATCTTGCTTAGGTTTTGAAAGGTTTTTCCCGGTCGCTTCTCTTTTTGTAGGTTGTTTATGGTCAAGTATCTATTTGAAAGTATTAAGTGCTATTATCCATTTGCAAGTAATATTGTTTGTATCCTCTACAAGCAATGTAACTAAAATGAATTATACTTCTTTTTCTTTGATAGAAAACCGACAATAGTCTAGGTTCTAGGGCCTTGGTTGTAGGATTAGAGAGTTAAATTATCCAATGTGTAATATCCCCTCCATGAGGATGTCATTACCATTTCGCTTCTTAGACAACCCCATTGATTATGTCCAAATCCTAACTTAAGAAGGGGTCAATTTTGATACTTAATAATTGCCCAAGTATTTAATTTTTTACTTAGATTAAAGTGCCATGTTAAAATGATGATGTATTTGTAATTATAATTTAATTTTTAATTTAAGTGAATGTCCTAGGTGACCAAGGTGGGTGCATGAGGCTAGTGGACCCAATTAGTTGTCATGTCAAATGGCAACTAGAAAGAAAAAGTAAGAAAAATCCACAAAGCACAAAATATAGAAAGCGTCCCAAAAGCAGCTAGTTCAAAAAAGCAGAAAGTAGGCAGGAAAATCAAGAAAGTCCACAAAGAAGGAAGCAGCAGAAAAGTAGGAAAAAACATAGAAAAAGCAGGATGTTTCCAAAAGCAAGAAAATCAGTCCAAAGCGAAAAGGAAACAAAGCAAGGGTAAAAGCAGACAAAAGCATAGATGCTAAGTTCAGTCAAGGAGAGTGCATGAGAAAAAGCAGAGACCACATTCAATGTATCTAAGTGTTCAATTGGATTATAAAATAAAGAGGGCACACCACTCTCACATTTTTTCTCAGACTTGTTGTTTGTCTTGAGAGTTAGCTTCTCAGAGGCTTGGGAGATGTGCCCCTAACCAAGTTTGGGAGATGTGCCCCATAGAAACCTTGTTCCAGTCAGTTTCTTAGTGCCAAAGCATCCATTAGAGATCATGTTGCAGGTTTGATCCATCCATCCTCATGAATAATCGAGCTCCCGGTGTTGATGTAGTGATTGTACCAGCTTGAGGTGATATCTATGAAGATATCCATCCGAATGATTGAGATATGATAGGGAATGGGATTACGTGATGAATATATCATGTTTTGGATTCTTCCATGAACATCCAACCTACTCTTCTCCTGAATATAACTTTGATCCAATGGTTCCATCTTCTCCTTTCTCCCTTCTATTGAATATTTTTGCTCTTTTATGTAAAAATCATTGAAGATCATGATTGGGTTGTAAGTCTAGATCAATTAAACTTTCAAATGTTGTTATATTATACTGATAGTTCTTGATGATGTTCCATACTCTATATTTGAGTCCATATCTCAGTCCTGAGAAGAAATTAGAGGACTTTTGAAGTGGTTTGCAATTCATAATACCTAGGCTTGCTCTCCATGTATTGGAATTTGACTAGTTTTGTAGTAACTTTCATAAAATGTTTTGTATGAGCTTATTTATCTCTTTGTAAGATGATGAAGGTCCTTTAGATTATAATAAAACCATCCACATCTCTGAGTTTGAATTATGTGACTCTTTGACAATGTTTGGAGAAGTATGGAAATAGACTAGTTGAGTAGTCCTAGGTAGAGAACTTCTTTGTTTAGCCTCCAAACCTTGTCAATTTGCTTAGGAATATATGTTCATTTGTTGTATAATTTTGGGGATACTCCATATAGCCTACCCCGAGTTTTATTACTTCTAGTAATCACCAGAAGCCTTGGGTTTCCACAGAAGTCTCGTGGACAATTGTTTTGTACCCTTGGGGTTAGCCCAAGGGGTCTACTCGGGCGTGAATGTACCCATAAAAGTGATATTGTCGAAGTATTGTACCGATGTCATCTTAATTACAGCCTTATCATACCTCAATTCACCTATTTGGGAAGGGTTTTGAAGAATTCAGTGCGTGTATGAATTGTCTTCATGAAACTAGTCAAAAAAATTAACTAGCTTTGTGCCCAAATATTCCACTGTTTGCTTGTGTTTTTGAATGTCCTAATTGATGTACTTCATATCAGAATAGGTACATTACACAATGTCACATAAAATTGAAACTAGGAGCAACTAAAGAGTTCTAAATCCATTAGTAACATGAATAAATTGTCAGGAAATAGCCTTAACACATGCGTCAAACAAGAGGAAAAGCTAGTTCAAGTGGGAGGATTGTCCCCTATTGTTTGGACTAGTGGGTTTATGCAACTTTGGGAGTTTTTTAGGTGTGTAAATTCCTCGAGGTGACATCACTACTTACTTGCAACTTAGGTTCTAGGACTTGCGTCCTACGTTCCCTTCTCATTTGCAAGATCTCTATCTTACTACCGTTCCACCCAAATACCTAACACGAAGTGTTATCCTTAGTTTATCTTCTTAGGTTTCACCCAAGTGACTACAAGGGGAATATATTGTGGTAACTGAGAAAAACATAGAATATCCTTCTCAACTCCTTGGGAGGGTATTCGCCGAAGGCAAGTACTTCCACCCTTGATGATTATTGTGTGAGGATTAGCATAACTATCTCCCACACCTTCGCTAGTTGGACTTGGGCCCTAATCATCCCAAGTTGACTTTCAGAAAGCCCGTATTTATCTTTCCATTGATTGAAATTGGGACTTAAACACCCTAGTTTGATTTCTAGGAGAGTGATTTTACCTAGCTGTATCGTAGAGAGTCTTTTATAGGATTGTGTTGATTTATTTTTTGACCTCCATAAAAGGCCTTAGAGATTTCTTACTTGTTTGAATCAGAGAATGTGGATAATATTCCCAAGGATACCAACCAAGGGTCTTTGAATATTCCTTGATGGCCACTTTGAATCTTCCTTGATTCACTATAGGGCTAATGACATAGTTGTTTTCCGCTCTGAATGTCATGAACGCTCATGCTTCTCAAGCGGGCATTGTATCTCAAGAGAATCAAAACCCTTTTCCTTATTTGTTAGTGATGGATTCTCCTCATTCTTCTACCTCTTGTGTTTAAAGTCTAAATATTAGTAACCAACAATCTAAAAGGAATAAAAAGAGGAAGAAGAAGATCAAGAAGCGAAGACAAGGGGGCATGCCACCAGCCACTGCAAGTCATGCTAGGGTAAATTCACCAGTCATTGATATTGGAGATAGGTTACTAGTAATTGCAAGTCATATTAGATCCAAAAAACTAGACACTACAAGTCATGATGGGGGAAAACATTCAATCATTGAAGTCATACTGGAAATAAGGCATCGAACGTTACTAGTCATGTTGAATACACATCATTGACCACTACAAGTCATGTTAATGATAAGTCACCAGTAAATGCAATTCATATTAAATACAAGTCATTAGTCATTGCAAGTCATACTGGAGACAAGCAAGCAGTCACTACAAGTCATGCTGGGGGAAAACAACCAATTGCTACAAGTCACACTGGGCGAAAACAACTAGTCGCTACAAGTCATGTTGGGAATGTTGACACATTTGACAAATCAAAACAAAAAAAACATAATATTAAGTTCCCTTGTAACCTTCATAAGGGATGACACCTTACTCACCTATGCCCTGCACTTCTAGAGGTACAAAGAGTGTGGTCCCTATGTCAAAAATATTCTACTTTTGAGCAACTAGCCATTGTAAATCATGTTGGGAGCAAGCTTCCAGCCAATGATAGTCATGCTAAGAGTATCGATACTATGTAAAATTCTAGATGGATAGGGCATAATCCTAAGTTCCCTGTAATATTTGTGAGGGATATCACCTTACTCATATGTGCCTTGCACTTGTAGAGGCATAAAGAGTGTGGTCCATCTCTCTAGGATCTTCGGCTTCTGAGTTTTCTATAGTTTCCCAACATCCCATTCAACCTTTAGTTAATAAATTGGTCAAAACGATGCATTCTTTGGGAGATCTCACTCTTCCCTTGGAGAGTGAAAATATCCAAGTGGTCAAACTGATGCAATCTTCAGTCAACCCCACTCTTCCTCTAGAGGGTGATGTGACTCAAGTCTTCTTCACTACCCATTCAAAAAATTCTGGAAAAAGGGGCACTCCATTCACTTTGAATGAATCCCCACCAATATCCAGGATTGTTTCCTTTGACTGGAATAGTCTAGCTATGCCCCATCTTCCTTCTTATGCACCCTTCCAAATTGTTAGAAAAACGGGATCGCAAAGCAATAACAAAAAATAAGTTGCAAATATAAATCATATAAAACACATTACAAGAGAGACACCAATATAACGTGGTTCACCCAAGATGGGCTACATCCACACAAAAATTGCTTGTCCTTATTATTATACCATCTAACAAATGAAGGGATACAACCTGCAACACATCCACTGCAATTTCCTCTTCACTCTCTCACAGAATATCTTACACAATCATAGATATCTTTACAATACTACAATACATTACACATATGTATTACAATATCTTCCTTTTAAAGGGGAATTACCATGGGAAAATACTACGGTCTACCCAATACCATGGGCCTGTAAACTATTGGCCAACAAACAACCCAAAAAATTTATTTCCCCCCGGACTCCCGTGGGGAGGCAATGCTCCCCCACAACCCCCTGCTGGGGTGAGTGAACAGTCCACCTGCACATCATATAAAATTGGGGTACAAACACGGCTCAAACAACAACATCTCTAAATCATGAAGATCAGGCTCCACAACCAACACCAAATAAGGGTTCAAGTTAAAAACCAAACTATTTTTCGATGTCTTGTAGATGAAGGAGAATCTATTAGTATTTTATCCACTTATGCTTGGAGAAGTTTGGGTTCTCCAAACCTTATGTCGGTTTCCAGCCAGCCGGTGGATTTGATAGAAGACTTAGTGAACCTTTGGGGCATCTTCCTCAATTTCCTATTACCTTAGGCGGGAAGATTGTCTTATTTGATTTTATGGTTATAGAGCGCCCATTGGACTTCAATATGCTTCTTGGGAATGATTATGTATAGATTATGAATGTTGTGGCGTATATGCTCTTTAGTGTGATGCATTTTATTCACAATGAAAGCATTGTCACTATCAATCAGCTTGATTTGCTGATCCTTCTCATTTTCCAACTTTAGACCAAACATCCCCTTTGTATGTTCATGGTGTTTCAATATACACTACCTTGACAAAGGTGAATTATGTGGCCTTATATATCTTGTGTCCAACTTCTACTGAGAAGAAGCCTATGTTTTCATGCTCACCTTCTTGAGTCATGGTTCTGACAAATGACCAAGTGATGAATCTAATGGGAGATTTGGAGCCTACTCTCCACCCTATTGGTTCAAGTGAATGTTTTGACATATGTTCTCTTTGGGATGACATCCTTCCCTCAAATGAAGAGTTTCTAGAGGTTATGATCAAGTCTAGAATTCCTTTGGATGTTTACGTCTTTTCCGAAAATCATCTCCCTAGATTGGACCCAATTGCAATCAAATCCAATCCTGATTTTCCTTCTAAATCTGGTCTCACTATTTGTGGACCCTCAAATGGTTGCATTTCTAGTCTTTTGAATCCAACATTAAGTTGCAATTCTATGTTCCTAGTAAGTTTGATTCTGTTATAAGATTTTTCGACTCTTGCGATGATGATTTTGTTCCCATGGACTCCATTATTGCTTCCTGCTTAAATCTTCCTCATGAGTTGGATCTTATCGATAATAGGTCTTTGTCATCCTTGAGCCTCAACGCTCTTGAGTCTTCACTGATAAACTCTGCCTAGGTAATGAATGTTTTTGAATATACTGAAGTTGAAAATAACCCTACCAAAGTGATCCTTATCAAATATTTTTTTTCATTTTTATTGATATGATCATGGTATTGTTGTTTCTTGGATATGGGATTTTAAAATTGGATTCATGGTTTCTTAGAGACAATTCTTTACACATTGCTCGATTTGATCATGTATATTCAGAAACTTGCATATAGGTTTAAGCTTCCCCTCTGTTACAATGCATTTGAACCTTTTTACATTGGAATTCGCCATAGGGTTGAACCTATTGGATATTGGTTGGTTATATCCATCTCTATATGCATTTTGTACCAGTCTGGAAGTAGAGCATACCTAACATGGGACACTGTAGTCAACACCCTCTTGTCATTTTGGTGCCCATGTCAAGTTTTTCTCATAGGTTGAGGAGTGTTTTTAGTTTAACCATGACTTTGAAAAGGAGACATGTTCCTCTCTTTCTCATTTATTTCTGGTCATTCCCTATAAGGCTCCCATCTTTGTTCATTATGCATTTTCCTTTGCTCACAACTATTTGCACATATATGCCTAATCCTTCATTGGAGCATTCATATTGCCATTGAATTCATCATGTTTCTTGTCACTTGTATCCGTTGCATTTTCATTTTGGATTGTATCCTTGGAAGAAACATGTTTATGAGTGTCCACCTCTTTCCCAACACCCTTTTTTCATTTTGTTTTGCATAGGTATGTTCCATGCACTTGGAACATAGTTGCATGCCCTGCGACACTCGTTTTTTCCACTGTACTATAACATTCTTTTATTTCTTTTTAGGCTTTATACTATGAAAAAGGAAAAAAAAAAATTAAAAGAGAGAGAGGGGGGGCAATATTTCAAATATCTATTGGACGATGGCAACAAGTCAGGTCATCCTTGAACAAAGCACCAATTTTTAGTCTTATTAGCAAGTTGGGTATTAGTATGGCTATAGATTGGTTACTCTTCCAATCATATGGAGAATCCGCCAATGTATCTTGCATTGCAGATTTATATATTGGTCTCTTTGATTCAAATGATTCCCAAGTCACCACTATGTTGTGATCAATGTTCAAGGATGGTCTAAACCTATGTCGACCATTCCTCAGTCACCTTGACCTTGCATGTCGTACATTCCTTGATTTCAAATTGTTCTCAGCATGTATCATTGAAACCAATGTTTGGACTCCTGCTAGTGTGGAAGTTCCCCATTGACTTCTCACTAGCGGGTTGTGTCTCATCGACGATGATCCATCTGGCATAAACCTGGATTCATAGCGTCTTGGGCCTATTTCCATCATTGGTAGGTTACCTTGTTCTAAGCAAATGGAACTTCATCATTAGTTGTTGATTGAGTGGTTTCCCTGAATTTTCAATGTCAAAACATCTATTCACATTTTGTCATTCATGTTGTACCTTGGATTCCATTTTCATCATTGGTGGAAGTCCTTGCCTCTGTCAATAGATTTCATTATTGATTGTTACTCGGAGGGTATCTTTCATGTGCTATTTTCATTTGATGCATGCGAGAGATGTACTCGATGGTTCGTTCTACAAAAGTTTGTCCTGATCCCTTTTCCAATTCAAACGAGTCCTTGATATTTCCTTGTCATGTTGGTTTATGGAGGATGTCTTAATTCCTCCCTTCCAATGAATCTCTTCCCATCTACTTCAACATATCATGCTTTGTGAATGGGATCTAGAGTATCGGTAGTACCTTGGGGCTTATACTCATCAATGGCAAGTTCCCTTGCTATTTGGTAGTGGAATACACCAATGTCTTATGCCCACTAGATTCTACAAGTGTTCGACTCCAAGACATTTATTCACACTTGCTAAAATTTACTAGGTACATTGGTTCCCATTATCATCATTGGTGGGTTCCCTTATATTTTTTAATGGTATATATTAGTGATTGGTAATCAAACGGTGTCCTCCAAGTTCGACTTCATATCATCTATTCACACGAGAAAGACTCACACCTCTCGACAATTTGGATGGAAGACCTTGGGCCAATAATAGCATCCCTACATTTTTCTATTGCGCAAGTTGTGCAAGATTGTACCATACATCATATGACATTGATACCATTAGGAGAACCAATACTCACCTCAACTACAGTTACTTCTTCTTATGCATGTCGATACATAGATCCCCTGTGTATCTATTCGTGGCTATAATCTTCGGATTGGCATGGATCTACTGTGTATGATATTCATGGACATGATTCAATTTTGTATATATCACATGGATCCATTGTGTATTCTCTAATGGCCATGATCACTACATAATCTATGTGTAATTGATCCATAGTGTATATAATTTGGCGGCCATGTTCTACACAGTTTGAGCATGGATATGCCCAACTTAGGGAAATGTATGTCTGACACCTTTTTCTCTATATTATGTACTTTTAGAAGCTAGTTATTGGGAACCTTGAACCTTATCCTTGATAACACCACATCCCACTCCACCAATTATTATAATGTATTTTGTTCATCAACTTCCCTTCTAACCTCACACATTAGGGGGCATTCATTATAAAGAAATTTGGCACTTCTCTCTGTTCATGATTATAGTACCCCAATTGTTCCTATTTGTCCACAAATATCAACCAAAGTACCCTTGATTTGACCCCAAATGATGGCCTTCATTACTAAAACCAAGATCCTAGCTCATTTCCCCTCATCCTACATAGTTGCAACCATAAAAGAGCTCATTCATGCTTTTCACACTAGCAAGGAGTGAGTGATGTTTCTTTCCTTCCAGCAAGGTGTAAATGCCTAAAAATTTCACAAAAAAAATAAAAATTCAAAATTTGAGGATTTATGGAAATTTTGAAACAATTTTGGCTCGATTGTAACTCTCTAAACTACTTGGAAACCATCTCCAACTATCTCCATAAATATTAAAAGGAGATGAGATGGACCAAGGAAGGGACACCCATCACAATAATATTATGTTGGCGGGTACATGCTTCACTACACCCATCCATCCCCATTCATATTAGTAACCCATGTTGTTAATCAGCATCTCCCTAATTGTTGAGATCACTACACCCAAGTGATCTCATCTTTGACTAAATTCAGAAGATTGGAGTGGGATTATTGGCATGCAAGAGAAGAGTGAACCATTATTTGGATTTTTAAAGATTCCAGTGGTTGAGTTAATGGCTTGTACTATTTCATTGTTATAATGGAAATTTGGCATCTTTCCCTCCCCCAAAATAAATGTGTTAAATGTTGGATTGTTGGTTTAAAGGAATTGTTTCTTCATTATATTAAACATTGCTTCAATAGTTGATGTTTAATGTATGCTTTATATCATTTGGACTTCTCTTTATATTCAAAGGCTTTGAGGAAGGTTTTTTTATGTGTTGTAGGTTGGATTTGGGAATCAAGAAGTGGATAATTAGAAGAGAGCTAAAGGATCAATGAGGAATGAACTTCTTAAAAAAGTACACAACCTTCTTTCTCTTTATTTTCCCTTCATGTTTTGCTTGCTTGGTAGAATCGGGTAGTGTGTTGAATGCATGTTTATGAATCATATCATCATGTAGACAAAGCTCTTAAGTCTGTTTCCATTGACCCTAGTATGTTGGTGACCTCTCCCTAGTCATAGGATCAAATTCCGAACACCAACTATACATAGTTTGTCTCTTGTTGACGAGTTGTTAATAAACTATAACTTTCATACACCAACAAATTCTCATAAAAATGGCATGCATTGGGACTACCTTTAGACGTCCCCTTGGGGAGTAAGAAAAAAATCATTGGGTAATTGTATTTTTGTATTTTCAATGGAATTAATGTTAATGTTGTTGGCCCGGTTTTGCAACCAGGCTTAGTGCTATGGGCACCTACTAACTAGTAGCAGCAGTTTCAAATAGAAATAAACAACTAATTAAACTAAACAAAACTAATCATGGATCTATGCAAGAATCTAAGCAAATAATGTAAACATTTAAAAAACAAGAACAAGAAAATATTAAAGAATGAATTTGTATTGAAAAATGGGGGCAAGCAAGTGCTTGCGATAATACCTTCAATGGTGAAGGTTGATGTTGAGCAACTCCCAAGATGAGTAGCTCCAAGCTCCAAGAGGTCTCCTTCTCCAAGGTTGCTTCAATGGCTAAAATGCTCAAGGGAGATTTCAGCAGCATAAGGATGAGATAATGGATGGATCTGAAATGAGGAGCCCCTACCACCTTTTTATAGGTTTTGGTGGTGGGGAATACCATTTGTGGTTTTGTGGAAACCAAATGGTATTGACCAACATGGTTTAGGTACTTTTCCCTCCTTTTTCCTTTTTTGAATAAAATTAATATTTTAATTCCCTTTTTAATATTTTTGGGAATTTGGACCCTTTTTGAGGGTTTTTTTTTATGCTTTTCAGGAAAAATAATCTTTTTTAATGGAAAAAGGGGTGTACTAAGGTCTTTTGGTGACCTTTTGTTGGTTTCAGAGGCTCAGATGGTGGAAAAGTGGACAAATGGGTCATGTGAATAAGGGAATGAGCTAGTGAGCACTTTTTAGGTGTTAACAGATTGCCCCCTGATGTGTGAGGGCAGGAGCTCATCGTATGGCCGATAGACATCAGAGTTCTTTTGTCTTTTTTCAGGGGTTTGGGAAGGAGAAGAGACCGATTGGAGACTGGAACCACGGCCCTTGGAAGCTGCAAAAACAAAAAATATTACATGGCCTCAATGTGAATGAGGTATAATCTTTAATAATGGACGAGGCGGGCATTCCCATGCTCGTATCAAGACATATACATAACAATTAGTCCCAAGAAGGGGGATCTAATACAGAAAGAATCTACTGGTACATCATAATGGTCCAGGGGGGACATTATTTTGGGATGTACTCCTGATCATAACGGATCTCAATAACTGATACACTGGAATAATTGGTGAACTGCTGAAACTGAAGGTGTCCAACATCTGTAGGGACTCAAAGATTATGAGTCATCTCTGAGAAGTAATGTAACTGTGTACTCACGAGAGTATGAAACTGGGGGACATCTGAATACTATCGCCATACGCAACCCGGATATCTATAGGAACAGTGTAACTGGTTGTATCCAAAGGTAGGCTCTCAAATGTGGAGGAGTCAGAAGGTATCCGGGGTCTTCGACTAATAACTGAGCGGACCAATGCCCTTTGCGAGTCTCAACGATGCGATCAAGGTGTTGAAGTCGAGCATGTGAGAAACAACCATTTGGAGAGGCACTGAGGACTCTTCCCGAAATGATTCGTAGGCACTCATCATAAATGGGGATGAGTCCAAGACACAGGGACCTCTAGGTCTATCCTCTGGAATAAATGTGGTTGTCGTCGACAAAGGGGGACCAGCAACTAACAAGGCAATGATGTTTCCTTGATAGGAGCACGAGGTGTAAAACTGAAGTGTTGTAGTACTGATGGTAGGACTAACATACTTGTGGGAATGGAAAATAACTGGGTCAAAAAATGGGTAGACTCAAACTTCCTTTGTTCAGAGCATGATGACATGGTTGACCTGGCAGCGTAGGGAACTGACTTGTAGGTGTGGGGATCATTACTTTGACTGAATGGTATATATTGACTTTGGGGGGGAGGACGAGCTGATAGGTGTCGTCGAGGAATTATCAAGGTGACATACTGCAGAATACTCTGAACAAAGGCGACCAAAATGGGGAAGCTGCCTAATGAGTAGATGTGATCTGTCGTGGCGCCAAGAGGCACCATTGATTCCTTCTTCGTAGTTTTAATGAGCTCCAAGAAGGGATAAAAGTGTGCTCTGAAATGGTACGGTCCTATGGATTTTGTGAGCCCAGGACGGCTCATGCTCATGGTTGCTTTCATGTTTAGAGAGTCTGAAAACGGTAAGTGGACTCTATTGGTGTTTCTTTTTCATAAGTTTAGTCTCCAAGGCCCGAAAAAGCATAAAATGATGCGGATGGAGAACTCTTCTAGCCGATGTGACTAGAGTATACCTTTTTCGTACTTAGTCTACAAGGTCCGGAAAAGGGGTAAACTTATACCAGGTAGACGCCCTTTCAAATACGTTTAGCGAGCATGAAAGGAAGCAAGATTGCTCGGCGATCTTTTCATTGTTTTAGGAGTCAGAAAAGAGCTTAACAGAAAACTCCCTAAGTGCCTTTTTCGTAAAAGGGGTTGCTCGGCCCGAAAAAGGGATAAACTTATACCGATCAAAAATGGATTGATGAGGGCGAGAAAAGGTCTCAAGCCTCGTGATCAGTGCGGAAAACTGGATCCGGTGACATAAGGATTGTCGAAAACGGAGAACGGCCGATGTGGCATGCAAACCGAGGCTGTGTGGCGGGCATGGAAAAAAAAATGCCCAAAAACTCTAAAGGTGAGAGCGAGAAATGATCTCAAGCATCATCACGAGTGCGGAAAACTGAATCCGGCGATATAAGGCACGTCGAAAACGGAGAACGGCCGATGTGGCACGCAAACCGAGGTGACGTGGGGGTATGAAAAAATATGCCCTAAAAATCAGGACGTGACAGCGAGAAATGATCTCAAGCATCATCACCAGCGCGGAAAACTGAATCCGGTGATATATGGCACGTCCAAAACGGAGAACGACCGATGTGGCACGCAAACCGAGGCTTTGTGGCGGGCATGGAAAAAATGCCCGAAAAATCTAAAGGTGAGAGCGAGAAAAGATCTCAAGCATCATCACGAGCGCGGAAAACTGAATCCGGCGATATAAGGCATGCCCAGAACGGAGAACGGCCGATGTGGCACGCAAATCGAGGTGACGTGGGGTATGAAAAAATATGCCCTGAAAATCGGGACGTGACAGCGAGAAATGATCTCAAGCATCATCACGAGCACGGAAAACTGAATCCGGTGATATATGGCACGTCCAAAACGGAGAACGACCGATGTGGCACGCAAACCGAGGCCACGAGAGAGGCCAAAAAAAATGGTCAAAAAATGGACCCCGTGAAAAAGGGAAAAGGAAGGAACCTGCATGAAGCTCTCACTGTGCTGATTCCAATGGTACCAACGGTTTGAGAAATGGACTTCGTATGATCCCGCAATGGTTGTTTGAAAATTGGTGGAATTTCTATAAATAGGGCGTGGGGCCCAAATGACATGTCATTGTTACGTGCGAGTTTGATAGAGCTGTCAGAGCTATTTCTCGATTTCTGGGAGATTTCACCGTTGGTTTTCGATTCAGCGAGTTGCAGGTAACTCTATTTGCCTTAGCCTTGTCAATTATGTCTTTTTTGTTTGGCGGCGAGCCCCCGAAGGCCGCGAAATTCCATGTTGACTCTCCAACGTGGAATATCGCGGGTTTCGGGGCTGTTCCCGCGATGAACCGCGCGGGTTTTAAGCTGATAGTCGCGATGTTCATCGCGACTGTCCGGCCAAAACCCGCGATGTTCATCGCGAGTTCATGGGGGATAGTCGCGATGTTCATCGCGACTGTCCGGCGAAAACCCGCGATGTTCATCGCGGGTTTTTGCACGGATCCCGCGATGGTCATCGCGGCTTTTGGTGGAAAAGCCGCGATGGGCATCGCGGTTTTTTGTGTAAAAGCCGCGATGTTTTTTTTTCAAAAGAATTTTATGCTGGGGCTAAAAAATTTTCTGTTTTCTGGCAGGATGTTGAGGAGACCACAGTCCTCGTGGCGTGAGCGAGAAATCGATGATGATCTTATGGCGAGGATTGAGACTGATGCAGGTGTGAGACAGACTCTGGCTATGAGCGGACTTTTGAAGTTCGCTCAGATCCCACCTATTCGTTCAGTGAGACGGCTCCTGAACAAGCTTGTGCAGTGGTGGGTGCCGGCGGAGGGTGAATTTATTATTGGGGGTGAGAGGTTAGAGATCACTCTCACGGATGTCTATTTTTTGACTGGGTTGCCTCATTTGGGTGAGGTGGGTGATATCTTGCCGAGGTTGCCTCCAGGTATAGATATGGAGGACCTGTTACAGACTTTCTGTGTGGATGATGCTGTTTTGCAGAACAACTCTATTAGTCTGCGATCCCTACGTGAGTGGGATATGCGAGCTGTTGGTGCCTGCGTTCTGCGGATATTGGGTGCTGCTGCGCCACATCGTATGTCTGGGGGGCAGACGATGATGGTGGATTCTGTTCTTCAGGGTACTTATTATGCCTGGGAGCAGATGTTTCAGGCTGGTGTCCGGAGAGATCTGGACAAGGCCATCAGAGAGGGAGGCGAGTTTTGTTATGCCTCATTTTTATGTTGTTTTTTCTTCGAGCGGGTGCCGACCTTGCGGCCACGGGTACCCATTCGTGCTGGTCTTCCGAGTGAGCCTCGTATGATGAGATGGGGGCAGATGATGCCTCGTGGCGGCGGCGGTGTCCGCGGCTACTTCACGGAGGATTTTTATCAGCAGTGGGAGCAGATGCCTCTGGTGATTGAGGACTACCCCTACGCCGACATGGACTACCGAGGTGACCCAGAGATGCCTCATGCCCCAGGACAGGCCTTAAGTTTAGACGGTATGTTTTGTGTTTTATTTGATATTATATCATATGTTGTTTGATTTATCATTGATGATTATTGTTGTATAGTATGTGATGGCTTACTTGCTTTGTGCAGATGTGGGTCCAGTGCCACCGGACGACTACGTGCCTCGTCAAGGGCGGGCGATGGTGGTCGCCCATCCACCCGTAGCGGTACCACCTCCACGTGGTGGAGGATTTGCAGCTCGTGGGCGAGGGGTTGGCCCTCGCGATGACGCCATAGAGGGTGTCAGACAGACCTTTGCCCGGATCCTAGCTGGACTCCCTGAGGATGGTTGGAGAGACCTGGATCGGGATATTTTGCAGGGTTGTTTTGGTGCGCCACCTGAGTGGCAGTCGCTCCTATTGAGGACAGCGGTGTTCGTGGCGGGGCACAGGGATGGTAGACAAGATGATCCGGCAGGGCCGGCTGAGAGGAGGATACGCTTGCGGGACGATCCAGCGGGGCCGGCAGAGCGGAGAGTTCGGGCTCGCCATGACCCGGCGGGGCCAACAGAGGAGGAGTCGGAGGAGGACCCAGAGGAGGAGCCGGAGGATCCTAGGGATCCCGATGAGTAGAGATATTGTATCTGCCCCCAAATTCTGATGAGCATATGGGGAAGCATTTTTGTATGACAGATGTATTTTTTGTATATCGGGTGCTGAGGGCACCTATGACATGTTGACTATTCGGCTTATATATATATGTGGATATATATTGGGATATATTGTCGTGTATGCACGTGGATGCACCTTTGTCTTTTGTATATGCCCGTGGAGGCACATGTTATGTACTTGGATGCAGTATGGTGTTTATTTATGTATTCCTGTGGAGGCAGATGTTATGCAGGTGGATGCATTATTTAGTTATTCGTTTTATGCCCGTGGAGGCACATGTTATGCACGTGGATGCAATATTGTATTTTGTATATGCCCGTGGAGGCACATGTTATGCATGTGGATGCATTTTGTTTATGGATATGACATGATGTGATTGGTGTGCCAGTCGAGGACATTGTTGGCCATATTATCTGCTACACTATTGAGGTGTCTTGGGACATGTGTGAATGAAATGGATTCACACTGTCTAACCATTTGTTTAGTGCACAGGAATTTTCTGAAAAGACAGGGATCGCATACCTGGTAATCATTGTTGAGCTGGGAAACTAGGAGCTGTGAGTCCAAGAAAACGCTGAGGTGACGGATGCTCATTTGGAGAGCAGCGGCCAGGAGACCGGTCACGGCATCGTATTCAGCTTGATTATTGGTGGCGGCACCTAAACATACTCCGTCAATGTGAATTAACTCATGTGAAGGGGAGTATATTACCCAAGCTGCGGAGGCAAGATTGGGAGACCAACGGCTTGCGCCATCAGCGAAATCGACATGGCAGAGTGGAAGAGGCTCCATCTGCGGTCATGCAGAGAAAAACAAATATTTAGGTTTTTTGAATTTTTTGTGAACAAAGAAATTATGCCTATACTAAAATGGACGATGGTGTCCATCAGATTTTCTATGGGTAAAATCGTTTAAGGTACAACCCGTTGCGTGGGTTGCGCAGGGGATTGCCTTCTGAATCGCTCAGAATGTATGCCCCCTGCCCGAGGCAGGTGTGTATGATGTAGGGGCCTTGCCACATAGACACGAACTTTCCCTCTCCGGTTTTATCATGAGCTTGATCGTAAGCGAGGACAAGGTCTCCCTCAGAAAAGGTTCTTGGGTGGACGTGTTTGTCGTAACTTAGTTTCGATCGTTGTTTAGCTGCTTCCATGTTTTGAATGGCTGTGTGCCGATCTTCATCGGCCTGTTCTAGGAGTAGTAAACGTTGCTCGATCGGGGAAGTGTCCGGTAGGAGTTCAACGGCGATATGTAAGGCTGGGATCTGGCACTCAATAGGGAGGACGGATTCGACACCGTGAACTAAATGGAAAGGGGTAAAACGGGTGGCGGTTTTGGTTGATGTGCGGTAGGCCCATAGTGCCGGGAAGAGCATGTGGTGCCAATTGGATTTGTGCTTGTCTACAGTACGTTGGAGAATGGTCTTCAAAATTTTATTGATCGCTTCGACTTGGCCGTTTCCTTGGGGATAGTAAGCGGAAGAGAAATGGTGTTCAAATTTCAACATGGTTGATAATTCCTTCTAGACGGCATCTTCGAAGTGAGAGCCGTGGTCAGAGACTAATGGCTGTGGTACTCCAAAACGAGCGATAACATGGTTGAAGAAAAACCGTGCTGCAGTGTCGGCTTTGCAATGATAGGTCGGCATGGCTTCTGCCCACTTGGTGAAATAATCGACAGCCACAACGATGTGTTTGTGACCGCCGGCTGACGTGGGGTTGCAGTCGAGGAAGTCTATGGCCCATTTGCAGAATGGTCCAACGGTGATAACTGGATGAAGGGGGGCGGGGGGGGGTTCTTGCTTTGGGGGCAAATAGTTGGCAGTTCTGGCAATGCTTGACTGCGGTGATGCAATCAGTAAACAATGATGGCCAAAAATAACCGGCCCGAATGATTTTCTGGGCGGTGGCCATGCCGGAGAAATGGCCTCTGCAGGCACCGCTATGACAATCATTGAGGACTTGTTCTGCCTCTCTATGGGATAGGCAGCGGCGTAAAATGGTATCAACGCCGCGTCGGTAAAGTACATCCCCTAACAAGAGGTATCGGGGGGCGTGGTGTCGTATGCGACGGCGTCCATCACGATCGATATGTGGTCGAAATTTTTGCGTACGAAGGTAAGTCAAAATGTCTCCGTACCAAGGGTCGTCAGACGAAATGATGAAGATCTGCTCGTCAATCAGGTCCGTTTGGATAACGGGTGATGTTGAAGAGGATGGGAGGTCAGTGATGAGGTGAGCAAGCGCGAGGGCTTTAGTGCTTTTGGGAGTTCTGAAAGTGAGGTCATATTCCTGGAGGATAATGACCCATTTAGCAACACGACCTTGTAGGAGCCGCTGGGTGAGGAGATAGACCATGGGGTTGGAGTCGGCCACGATTGCGGTATGACTGAGTAGAATGTAGTGTCGCAATTTTTGCACGGAAAAGACTACAGCTAGGGCTAATCTTTCCTCGTATGGGTAACGCAGAGGTGGGCCAGACAAGGTCTGGTTGACGTAATAAATCACATGCTCTTGGTGGGAGGCATCTTCTTGGACCAAAACTCCGGACACAGCATATTCAGATGCTGAAACATAAAGGGTGAAGTCTTGAGAGAAATCCGGTGGGGATATCAAGGGGGCTTGTGTGAGAGATTTCTTGAGGGATTCAAATGCCGTGTCTGCTTGCTCATCCCAAACAAAGGGTATGTGGGTGCGAAGTAAGCGTAAGAACCCGTGGACTTTGGTGGCATAATCAGGAACGAAGCGCCTGAGGAAATTGGACCGCCCCTGTAGACTTTGGAGCTGCCGAAGCGTGCGAGGAGGCGGAAGTTCTAAGATGGCTTTGACTTTCAGGGGATCGACAGTGATTCCGTCTTGGGAAACAATGAAACCCAACAAGCGGCCTGCCGGGACGCAAAAGACACACTTGTATGGGTTCAAGCGGATTTTATATTTGCGACAACGCAGGAAAACTTGCCGGAGGTCGTTAAGGTGGTCTGATCGTTTTCGGGAACGAGCTGTGAGGTCGTCAAGATAGACTCGCAGGATATGGACCAAGTCGTGAAAGCAATAGGTCATGGCTCGCTGGAAAGTGGCACCAGCATTTTTAAGGCCAAATGGCATGACGCGATAGGCAAAGGTGCCCCATGGGGTGGTGAAGGCAGTCTTGTACTGATCCTCCTTGCGGATGTGAATCTGGTTATATCCGGAAAACCCGTCCATGAAGGATAGGACTTCATGGCCTGCACACTCATCAATGAGTTGGTCAATGAATGGCGTGGGGAAATTGTCTTTTGGACAAGCGTGGTTTAAATCGCAGAAGTCAGTGCATACTCTAAGGGTTCCTTGCTTTTTGTTGACGGGAACGGGGTTCGACACCCAGGTGGTGTACGGAATAGGGTAAATGAATCCTGCTTTGCGAAGTTTCTCGACCTCAGCTTTAACAGCGGGGAGCTTGGAAGGGTGAATGGGTCGTTGTTTCTGACGAACAGGGGGTACCTCAGGCCATGTATCAATGTAGTGTTCAATAATGGCGGGGTCGAGACCAGGCATCTCAGTATAGGACCAGGCAAAGACATCACGGAACTCTTGAAAGAGCTTTTTGTACGCCTGAGTTTCTGCTTGAGTGCAAGATGCGCCCAGCGAGATGAGCTTAGGTTTCCCTGGGGTTCTGGAAATGTCTATCTGTATAGTGGGGGAAATGTTCGACATGTTCCCTTCTTCAAAGGCATCCGGTGCTAGGATGGGGTCCTTTAACCAATCGACCTTAGTGGGTATGAAATCTTTCGATTCGACCGATAGCTGGTTGGATGCGGTGGATGTAGATGCTTCCGGGAGGAAGTACGAGTGATGATGCATATCATCCCAAGGGTAGTCGGGTGTAGTGAGTGTCTCCAAAATTTGCTCATCAGTATTGAAGTAGTCAGACCATAAATCAAGGGGTTCTGGTTTGAATGTTGTTGAAATCATATATATTGTATTGACTTCTTCCGACGAGGATGATGGCGGGGGGTAGATCTCTTCGATTAGGGGAGGATATATCTCCAAATCGACATTGTTTAACTCGTACAATGCTGCTCTATAGTCAGGGAGATCGGGACAATGGTGAGAGTAGTGGCCGTAAACACTGCATATGGCACAAGGATGGTTGGTGCGCAGTGATCTGTCGCGAGGCTGAGGAGGTGGCTCAAGTCTAACGAGTGGGATGCCGGCGTCATCGTCCAACATATTCATATGCTCTTGGAGTGCTGGTAACTGTGGGCATTGATGAGTTGGATGGCCTATCTCATCGCACAATGAGCATTTAGGGGGAGCTCGAAACACCGGTGGGGGTTTAACTGCCTTAGGAGGTGGTATAGCAGTGTATGGTTGTGGACCTCTGCCCCCAGTGGGCTTGATAGGAGGGGGAGGATTCGTTGACGACGAAGGGATATTGAGACTAGGAGGAGGTTTCGTTGACGATGAAGGGATTGCGACACCAGGAGGAGGTTGATTTGTGGTAACAATAGGTTGTACCGGTTGGAGGATGACGTTTGGTGTCGGCGGTGGAACGGGAGGCGAAATATACCACACGGGTAATCCCAATGTTAACCCGGGTAGACTAAGGGTAGCCATAACCGGGGCGCTGACTACCCCCGAAGGAGGAAATAGAAAGGGGATGGTGTGGATGGGTGTAACACCGATGTGACTCGGTACCAATGGTGGTTGACTACCGGGTGTTTGTGTATTCTGTGAAAGAGTACAGAGGTTTGCGACATGGGTTTCTGGTGACGGTGGTGGAATGGCCTGGAATGTAGAGGTCATTGGTGTATCTGAGTAAAGTCCGGGTCCCACAGAAGACACAAAGGAGGTAGTTGCACTAGAAGCGGGTTGTTCAATCATGGGAAGAAAATTTTCGGGTGCTGCAGGGGCATTGGGATCATAGTAGGTGAGTTGGTCGATTTTGACCACGCGTCCCTCATGGGGGAACATCATGGTACGAAAAACGAATGAGGCAACTGCTTTCATGGTGTACATGTAACTGCGGCCAAGTAAAAGGTTATAATCGAGTTGGGCATTAATGACCTCAATGTCGATGAGCATAGTTTTCCCACCCAACTGAACGGGGACCTTGGGTAGTAGACCTTGAGGCTGAGCTGACCGGCCGTCGTAGGCCCACAATGCAGTGGTGGATTGCTGGAGAGTAGGGGATCCCAACTTCTGCCAAACAAATGTGGACATGACGCATGTGGAGGCACCTTCGTCGATGATACATTGATGGATGACAAGATTCTGAATAGAAACAGAAACTTGGACTGCTATAGTGGAAGGCAGACGTGGTTCGGACTGGTCCAAATCAAAGGTCATTAATTTCGAATCATTTGGGTCAATCGCCCCAATGGCGAAAAGTAAAGTCTTGCGCTACGTAGGACAGTTTTTCAAGACTTCTAACGCAGACATGGCTGCGGGAGATTGAGCTAGGTCATCTACGATGTTGTAATTTGACGCAGCCCGTGCATTGGGGTTGTTGTTGATGCGGCGGAGTGGGAAACGAGGTGCTTTAGACGCGCCATCGAGTGGAAGAGGTGGTATTCGTAATGTCTGATCGGTGGGATGAGCGTTAGTATCCTTATCGGCGGGGGGGGATTCGGAGGTAGGGCCATACTGGTTCCGACGGGTTTGGATATTGACGTCGGCAGTGGACATCATCAATAAGTGGTGAGTGCCTGAATCAAACATGTGTTGATCAGGAGCGGCGTAAGTGATTTGTTGTGGTTGCACGTTGCCCTGTGGGGGGGCTAACGGCTGAGTGTTCACCACTCCTTGTGTTGGAAAAGGGTTTTGTAGCACCAAAGGTTGTTGTTGAGGTGGTGGAGGGTTGGGTGGCGGCTGAGGAGCCGCCTGCCCTTGACGATGGGCGTCATCTGTCCATAGTTGTCGAGCTCACTCCAAATGTGGGCAAGCGTGGGTATAGTGGCCATAGACACCGCAAATAGAGCAAGGATGGTTTGTTCGTAAATTAGCATTTTTGGCTTGCTTAGGTGGCCGATCAGGATTCTGATGAGCAGGCGCCGCGTTATTGTTTTGCGGAGGATGGGTAGGTTGTGGAGCTTGGTTATGGTTTTGGTTGTTTCCACGGTTACGTCCTCTTCCGCGGTTTGGTTTCCCACCCTGATTGCGTTGGTTATTTTGGTATTGGGGCTGATGTTGTTGTGCGTACACATGCCCTTGAGCATTGGGGGGATTCTGGGGAGCCGCAGGTGCAGGAGCAGGTTGCGGTAGATAATATGCTGGTGGGGCTGGAGGTGGTCCAGCTGCCTGTTGGGGTTGTTGGTACCCCTGAGCTATTGGATGTGGTGGATTAGCTGGTGCAGCTTGCTGTGGGTACTGCATCTGCTGTGGCGAGAACTGAATGGGGCTCTGTGTAGCAGGTTGGTTGTAGTATGTAGGAGGTACATATGCTAATGGTGTTTGTCCATAGCAATGTTGCGGACAAGAGGGTCCATGAATATGATGTGTCTGGTTTGTTGGAGCATAAGAAGTTGTCGCTCCGGAACTGGATGTAGCCCTAGAGAGGTCTGGGGCAGGCATGGTACTCATCATGCTGAAAGGTTTCGCTTGGGGTGTGATTTGGCCAATAATGCCATCGGCGGCATGAGATGCCCTCGGCGCGTCACTGCGTGAAGAGTCGCATCGTGGGGCGTCTGGTATGATTGTGTATAGATAACCCAATTGGGCGTAAATGAGATCAAACTGTTGGGCTTTGAGGATGGCCTCTTCTTCAGACTGGGGTCTTTCAGATGCCACATCCTTCGCAATGAGAGGGAGGAGGGATTTAAGGAACCAATCTAAGAAGATACAGTCGTCTAATTTGATTTTGCAGAGGCTTCGGCGTCGACGCCACTCATGAATGTGGTCAGTGATGTGGGTGGCCGTATTCTGTCTGTAAGACAGTAGGATCTCGACGCCCGCATCATAGCAGACAGGTAACTGAAAGAACTGCAGGAAGGTCGAGGCAAGGGAGGTAAAGGTGGCATGCGTCCCATGGGGTTGCTCGATATACCACTTGGCTGCAGAGCCAGTGAAGGTGCATTGTAAAAGCCGGAGGCGGATTGAGTCGTCCACTATGGAGTTGGAGGAACACCATAAATGGAAGGACATGATATGGTTCTGGGGGTCTTCACCTGCCTTGCCCTCAAATTTAGGGATGTCAGAGGGGAGTTTGGTGGGCATGTGAGGCCACGCAGGATCGTGTCTGATGGGGTCATTTGTGAGCCTAGCTAAGTCTGGCAGGTTCAGACTCGCCATGTATGGTAAGCTAGCAGATGTGGTGACTGGAACTGGGACATGCCTAGCCATTGTGGTATGGTGTAGGGGTCCAGTAGCGCCTAAAGGTATGCTAGGTATGGAGGGTATGTGCCCTCCAATAGGTGTAGTCTGGTATAGGCTAGCTCCTCCAAGTGCAACATGGGTTACACTTGGGTTAGGAATAGCAGTGGGGATTCCTGGGATAGGGTTTGTGGAAACCAGAGGGGGTGTGACCCCTATGTTGGGTATACCCATAACAGGGGGTGGCCCTGTGTTGGGCATTCCTAAATGTGGAGTGTTACCCATGTTGGGCATACCCAGGGGGGTGGTAGTCGCCATGGATGGCACCACCGCAGAAGGGTCTGTGGATGTCTCACCTATGGTGCTGGTAAACAGTGGATCAAATGGTGTTCCAGCCATTATGGTGGTTGGTGGTAACTCTGTGGGGTTTTCGGATTCTACCTCCAAATCAAATGTGAAGTGAGGTGTGTCAGAATCGGATGACTGTCTAGTTGATTGACGATGTGTCGAATCAAGGGATAAGGCTCTGCGTATGTGACATGGAGAGCCAAGCGGACTAAACTCTGGGAGTTCGCCCTGTAGACGACGAGAGCGTCTAAAATTCTCAATGGTGAGAATTAAGTTTTTGTGTAAAAAAATTGTTTAAATATCAGGTGGTGATATATTTATAAAAGACTCAAAACCCTAATGCAACCAAGGGTGCCAGAAGGGGAGTGAAAAAAGAAGGCTCTCAGGCCAAAAAATCAACCTCAAAAAAGGCACTTATTCTAGCAGCTGTGCTACAATAAGTGGAGGAATGCAACAAATGGTCAGAGTACCAACATGCAAACGGCTTCTATAAAAAATAGGTGTAACTAGACCAAGGGTGGGTTGAATCATGCAAACACCTAACTAAAAGTATTGTGACTCAAACACACGATATCCTCTGCAAGGTGATGAAATCCAAGTCAGACAATATGAGTGTTGAGACAACGGCTAGATATCCCCCTACCGGGAGGGACACCAGGTAATCAATCCTAAAGACAGGCTACTAGGATACTCCGTTCATGACGCGTCGAGAAAAGGTAAATCTACCGTTTGGTCCTTTGATCGCAATATCCCAATACAAGGATATCCCGAGAACTGCGAATGGTAGCCCTTCGGTTACTGAATGGATTTCGGTATTCCACTCAGGCTTCCAGAACCATCCTCGCGACTTCAACCCTCCTAGGGGAGAGGCCTTCCCACAAACCGGTTGTGACCGCGCCAAAAAGTACTAAGAGATTTTAGCTCCCTAATTGGACAACTTCTATGTCTCAGATGTAATAACTGAGGGGTGTTATTGGAACACCTATCCCCCCAATACTACCTAGCTACAAAATTTCTTTTAGTGTTCCCCAAGTGGGGTTAAAAGTGTGTTGAAATTAGGGTACGTTTTAAGGCTTAGTTCAATTAAGTGATCGAGTGAGTGCACGTGAGGTATTGTAAACTGAACTTGAAAAAGGTAAATGCTTTATAAGAAATTTTCACAGAACAAAGGAGCTTTTGAAAATAAAAAAGCAAATATTTATGACTTTTTCAAATAAATGGAAATTAAATTGCTTTGCAAATATCAACTCAAAAAACAAAGAATCTTTTGAATTCTGAAAGCAAATAATAGACTTCTTTAAAAGAAATAAATGGATTTCTTTTTCAAGGAAATTGCTAAGGGCAAGATTTTAAAGAAGTAAACAGGAAAAATTTTAATCTAGATAAAAATGCAAAATAAGTCCTTCTTTCACTTTCTTGAAAATTTTTTAAAAAGACTTCTAGATATGCATTTTAAATAGTAAAATTTTTTTCAAGGCTGTAAAATATGTAGAATTTAATACTGTAAAAAATGTGCTATGTGGGCAGAAAGTACAGGAAAAATTAATTTTTAAAATCGAAATGGTCGAATGAAAAATTCAGCAGCGTGGGTTTTAACCGAAAAGCCGCGATGGACTGCGCGGGTTTCAGTCGCACAGTCGCGATGGACCGCGCGGAAAATGTCCGCGAAGCCGCGGTGTGCAGCGCGCAAATAGGCCGCGAAGTCGCGGTGAACCGCGCGGAAAAGGGCCGCGCAGTCGCGATGTGCAGCGCGGTAAATGACCGCGATGTGCAGCGCAAAAATCGACAGAAAAGCCGCGGTGGACCGCGCGGAAAAAAGGCCAAAAGCCGCGGTGAACCGCGCGGAAAAAGGGCCAAAAGCCACGATGGACCGCGCGACTGTCAAGCTAAAAACCACGAGGCGAAAGCCATGCACGGAAGCCAAAAAACGAACCCGAAAATTGAGAATTCTGGGCTGTTAATGGCAATAGATGAGGCCAAAACTCAGAACAGCAATGGATCTGCTGTCTAAGATGGCAGATCTATGGATCTAAAGGTTGAAAACTAATAAAAAACTAAGATTAAAAGCAAAACTAGAGATCTATTGTTCAAAACCCAGCGGAGTCGCCAAAAACTGTTGGCCCGATTTTGCAACCAGGCTTAGTGCTATGGGCACCTACTAACTAGTAGCAGCAGTTTCAAATAGAAATAAACAACTAATTAAACTAAACAAAACTAATCATGGATCTATGCAAGAATCTAAGCAAATAATGTAAACATTTAAAAAACAAGAACAAGAAAATATTAAAGAATGAATTTGTATTGAAAAATGGGGGCAAGCAAGTGCTTGCGATAATACCTTCAATGGTGAAGGTTGATGTTGAGCAACTCCCAAGATGAGTAGCTCCAAGCTCCAAGAGGTCTCCTTCTCCAAGGTTGCTTCAATGGCTAAAATGCTCAAGGGAGATTTCAGCAGCATAAGGATGAGATAATGGATGGATCTGAAATGAGGAGCCCCTACCACCTTTTTATAGGTTTTGGTGGTGGGGAATACCATTTGTGGTTTTGTGGAAACCAAATGGTATTGACCAACATGGTTTAGGTACTTTTCCCTCGTTTTTCCTTTTTTGAATAAAATTAATATTTTAATTCCCTTTTTAATATTTTTGGGAATTTGGACCCTTTTTGAGGGTTTTTTTTATGCTTTTCAGGAAAAATAATCTTTTTTAATGGAAAAAGGGGTGTACTAAGGTCTTTTGGTGACCTTTTGTTGGTTTCAGAGGCTCAGATGGTGGAAAAGTGGACAAATGGGTCATGTGAATAAGGGAATGAGCTAGTGAGCACTTTTTAGGTGTTAACAAATGTATTACATAATTCCACATGTTGATTGCATGTGTATTATTGGAATACAATTTACATGCTTCTAATAAATGTTTGGTATGGTGTTTCAACATACTAAATGCATTGTGTTTACTAATATCATTGATTTAATGTTCAGTATTTTTGAAACTAGGATTCCAACAATGATCAACTTGTCTACCATCTATGGTTTCACCCTAGTACAATGTCAAATCGAGAGAAGGCTTCTAAACAAGTCGAGCTTGGAGAGGAAGCATATAATGCATGGTTGAATCAACCACTTATTCAACACCCATTATGTATTGAGTCACCAATTCAGAACAACTATATTAACCCTAGCTATTCACAAGTTGGGGATGAAAGAAGAAATATAGAGGTTGGCATGGATGATTTATTACAAGAAACCCATGCCATGGGAGGAATGTTGTTAAATGCATTCCAACAATATAAGCTCGGGAACAATGCTAATATTGTTGATTCCTTTTTCAAAAGCTTGAAATTTGCATCCACCAACCCTCTCTTTTGTATTTATTTTTATGTGAATAATGTTTATTTGTAAGATCTATGATGTTCTCTCTTTTTATAAGATTAATGTTAACAACTAGTATCATGAAGGTCGTTTAATAATCAATTTTGTAAACAAGTTTAATCACCATATCATATTAACATAATGTATATAATGACATTAAATGATTATAAGTTATTAAAATCACAATCCAAATGAAATGATTTCATATAACTAGAGTTAAACATTATATGAGCATCCTCAAACTCAAGAGGTCAAAAGTATACTAAGTCATCGTATCTTATTTAGCACCCCCCTCTAGATTGATTTCATACATTTAGCCATCATTCAACTTTAATTTCAAGTGAATAAATGTCCATCAACAAGATTAACTTATTGATGTTCATGGCATTTCATAAACATAAATTATTTAATGCTTGCATAAGAAGAATTACCTTAAGCATAAATCATCCATTTATATGCATTCTAGAACATACATAAATGCATTTAATGTTGGTTGTGGAGCCTGATCTTCTTGATTCAAAGATGATGTTGTGTCCAGTTGTGCTTGTACCCCAGTTTGATATGATATGTAGGTGGACTGTACACATACCCCAGTGGGGGGTGTGGGGGGGGGCTCGAAAGAAATTTTTGGTTTGTTTTCAATGGCCAACAGATTACAGGCCCATGGTTTTGGGTAGCACATGGTATTTTCCCATGATAATTCCCCTTTAAAGGGAATACATTGTATACGACTGTGTAATGTATTGTAGCATTGTAAAGATCTATTATTGTGTAAGAGATACTGTGAGAGAGTGAAGAGGAAGTTGCAGTGAATGTGTTGTAAGTTGTATCCCTTCATTTGCTGGCTGGTATAATAATAAGGACTGACAATTTCTGTGTGGACATAGCCCATCTTGAGTGAACCACATTATATTGGTGTCTCTCTTGTAATGTGTTTTATGTGATTTATATTTGCATCTTATTTACTGTTATTGCTCTGTGATCTTGTTTTTCTAAAAATTGGTATCATAGCCAAAAGTTTATTTGGCATATAAACTCGCAGGAAAGAAGTGTTCCTGGTCCGAGTGGGAGCAATGGCATAAGAAGGAAAGTTTAAGGTCGAGAAATTTAACAGCCAAAACTACCAGTTATGGAAGATGAAAATAGAGGACTATCTGTATCAGAAGGATTTATTCCTACCGTTGGGAGAAAAAGCAAAATAGACGGTGACTATGAAGGATGAAGAATGGGAGGCTCTTGACAGAAAGGCATTGGGAACAATACTGATGTGTTTGGCTTCGTTGGTGGATTTCAATATCTCAAAAGAAAAGACAACGGAGAGCCTGATGAGTGCATTGGGTAAGCTGTATGAAAAATCCTTAGCCTCCAACAAGGTATTTCTAATGAAGCGTTTGTTTAATATGAAGATGTCAGAAGGTGGCTCTGTTGCTAGTCATTTAAATGAATTTAATACGATTATAAATCAGCTAAGTTATGTAAAAGTGAACTTTGATGATGAGGTTAGGACTCTTCTAGTCTTGTTATCATTGCCAGAAAGCTAGAACGGCTTGGTCATGGCTGTAAGTAACTCTGTCTTTGGTTCAAACACTTAAAGATTTGATGATGTTGTTGGTGTTATTCTTAGAGAGTAAATGTGAAGGAAAAGCACAAGTGAGACATCAGGTAATGCGTTGACCATGGAGAGCAAGGGAAGACAAAGGGAGAGAGGAAAGAGCCCAAGTAACCGCAACAATTATAAAAAGGGAAGATCCAAGTCCGTAGTAGGAAAGATAGAGTGCTGGAGCTGTGGAAAGAAAGGACATCTGAAGAAAGACTCCAAATCTCTAAACAAGAAAGGAGATGGACAGCAAGAGACTGCTCAGGAAGCAAATGTAGCAGGTGATGTGTTACAAGATGCTTTGATTCTTGCATTAGAAAATACTAGTGATTACTGGATAGTAGATTCAGGGGCTTCATGTCATGCTACACCCCATAGGAAATTCTTTCATGACTATGTTCCAAGCGATTTTGGACATGTTTTATTGGGTGATGATGAACCATGTAAAATTGTTGGAATGGGTAAGGTACAGATAAAGTTAAAGAATGGTGAATGGATGCTGAATAATGTAAGGCATATTCTTGCTACGAAAAGAAGTTTGATCTCAACATGGCAGTTGGGAGATGGTGGCTATTTATCTACATTTGGAGAGACGTGGTGGAAGATCACTAAAGGATCGATGGTGATAGCAAAAGGAGACAGGATATATACATTGTATTTATGTCCTCATAATACTGACTATTCTATATCTTTAGCTTCCACATAAGCATATACAACATTGTGGCATCATAGGCTTGGCCACATGAGTGAGAAGGAGATGTAGATTCTCCACTCAAGGAAGTTGCTGCTAGATCTGAAGCAGATAGGTTTGGAATTCTGTGAGAACTGTGTTTATAGAAAACAAAAGAGAGTCATATTTCTTAGGGTTGGGAAACATAAAAATAGTGAAAAGTTAGATCTTGTGCATACATATGTATGGGGACCAGCTCAGGCATAATCTCTTGGTGGCTCTTGTTATTACGTTACTTTTATTGATGATGCAACTAGGAAAACTTGGGTTTATTGCATTAGACAGAAATTTGATGTGTTTGCTACTTTTAAGAAATGGAAAGCTTTGGTTGAGAATGAGACAGGAAAAAGGTTGAAGTGTCTCAGATCTGATAATGGAGGTGAATACTGCGGCACGAATTTTGATAGTTACTGTTCATACCATGGGATTCGTAGAGAGAAGACAATCCCATGAACACCACAAGAAAATGGTGTGTCAGAAAGGATGAACAGGACAATCATGGAGCGTGCAAGGTGTAAGAGATTGCATGCAGGGTTGCCCTTACAGTTTTGGGCAGATTCTATAGATACTAATGTTTACTTAATAAACAGAGGGCCTTCAAGTTCTTTCGATGGTGGTATTCCATAGGAGGCATGGATAGGGAAAAAGGTAAACTACTCATTTCTAATAACTTTTGGTTGTGAAACATTTGTCCATATTGATAAAGAAAATAGAACAATGCTTGAGGCTAAATCCAATAAATGTACCTTTATTGGATATGAGATTGATGATTTTGGTTTTCGCTTATGGGATTATGAAAATAAAAAAAAATTAGGAGTAGAGATGTGGTATTCAATGAAAAGCTCATGTATACATATTAGTTGCAAGGAAAGAAACATTAAAAGGAAAACACAGAGTACACAGTGCTTGATGAAATCAAAGAAAATGAAGTTCCAAAGGTGTCGGAAAATCAAGAACAGTAGCATGTACCTCAAACTCCTACAAGTGTTAGAAGATATACTAGGTTAAGTAGACCCCCTAAATGATTCTCTCCTTCACTGTATTATTTATTGATGACTGATTCTGGTGAACCATAATTTTATGAAGAAGCAATGCAAGTGGAAACTAGAAAGAAGTGGGAGCATGGCATGAATGAGGAGATGGACTCATCAGTAAGAAACCATACTTGGGATTTGGTTCAGTTGCTTGGAGGTAAAAGAGCATTGTAGAATAAATGCGTTTACAGGTTGAAGGAAGAAGATGGAGGAAAGAAGTTGTACAAGGCCAGAATTGTTGTAAAGGGGTTTGCACAGAAGAAAGGTATAGAGTTGCATTATTCCTTATTGTTTTAAGTTTTAGCTTTGAGGGGAAAGTTCTTTTTAAGAGGGACACCATGTAGTGTACCTAGCCACAACATATTTAATGGGTATAAAAATCTATGTACATGAACTATTTTTTGTCCACACATAATGTTGTATTTGTAAAAGGACCATTTTTGTGGTACAGTTCTAATGACTCTTTTTATTGACTTGAGCATTAAGTTAGGGTTATTTCCACTCTATTGTTATAAATAGGGGTTTTCCACCTCTTTTATATACCTCATTGTTTGGATCTTGATGTTTATTGGAGACACATTCCTCCATTGTATAAGATTTGCATGTGTCATCCACCCTTGAGCATGTAGGCAGTGCTAATGTTTCTTATATATTTTCTATTACCATTGTTCTATTTTAGTTTGTTGTAGGAATTAGTTTTAATTTGGTTATAAAACCACCGTAAAATGGGACTTATTTTTTAATTTATACTTCTTAACTCTCTAGGGTTTAAATCAAGGCCATAAACACTACAATGAAAAATGTATGAAATTGTGAAATTGAGATTTACCTTGAAACTAGGTCATATGGCAACATATGATTAGAACCTTCCTCACTTTGTCTCTCAAACAATTTCCTTTGATTAGTTGGAACAAAGTAGTTCCACCTCACCCCACTATAGCTTTGTTTAGAATTAACATTTGTTTTCCTTTGGTAGTGGTTTTTAGGGTACATAGACATAAGGCACATCCACCTCTCACCCTCATACCCAATAAAAGGTCAAATTTACATCCTTATGCATGGTATTCTTGATGTGGTGCTCATATTGTGATAAAACACCTCTCAAAGCCATGATTCCAACTTAAAAAACACTTTCCTTATATGATTTCATTAAGATGTGAGAGAAAGTGATGGATGCATATATATGCTTTGATTCCTAGATCCTTGGAGGTTTTCTACAATCCATTGAGTCTCATGATACTCATATTGATAATTCCTTGAAATCATCTTGTTAGGAACCCATGTCAACCCTTCTATTTACTTTGTTAGTATATTGTTGTTGGACGCATATGCTTTGTAAGTCATCTCGTAGTATTTGTTGATCCATAGTTTGTCTTATTGTTGTTGGATGCATATGCTTTGTAAGTCGTCTCATAGTAGTTGTTGATCCATATTTTGTATTGACACATGGTATTGACCCATGGTATTGGCGCCTAGACTTAGTATATAAGTTTGTGTTGATACCAATGAAGGTACCATGAAGTTATTTGTATTGAGCTTGCTCAAAGGAGGTTGCCCCCTCGAAGTGGCTTGCGATCAATAAAAGCGATTCTAAGTTCTATTATTTCTGCTATCTCATGTATTTTCATTAATTAATTGTTGTGGGTTCTTCATATCTGGTATCAGAGCACTTTCTTAGGCTCGTTGGGTGGAATTTCTGCCAATTTTTTTTTTCACATCTGTTACATGTTTGGATCTGGGAATAATCCCTATCCGCTTAACTGTGGGAAGTACTTGGGCATAAGCCCTAAAACTCATTGTGAGGAGTACCACAGGAACCCAAAGTAGCTGGCCCATTGAAAAGATCTGCTAGCGAAAAGGGCAATGAGCCCTGCCTGATTGACTAGTTCCCCCCGTGAGGTAAACCAAGAGCTGTCGTTTGTGGCAAAGCGGTTATCAGTTTTACCTGAGCCGTGGAGTGAGGGGTATTGCTCCAATACACAAGCCGTCAGACAGCATTGGTGGCCGAGTGAAACCCCTGAACTGTTAGGAAGCCGAACATACCTGGGGTCCATATCTATTTTTAGCTGAACTGTTGTCGATCACTTCCGCGCCGTTTTAGATCCATTCCAATCCGTTCTAGATCCAGTTGTTTCAGATCTATTCTAAAAGTTGTTTCAGATTGCGTCGTTTTCATTCGGCGTCATTTCAGATCCATCTGTTGTCAATCCCCTCCGCGTCGTTTCAGATCCAACTGTTTAGATCCCTTCGGAGCCGTTGCAGATCCATTTCGAAAAAAAAAATTCCATTTTTTCGCCATATCTCCCTTATTTTAACTCTGTTTCCCTTGGAACTCCCCGGACACCCCTGCAATCCCATTCTGCATATTTCTTTCCTAAGGACCCTATCCCAAATTCTACTTTCCAAAGCCAGAAATCTCACATTTGTCTATTTTTAGGGTTTGCCATAACTTCTTCAATTTTCACCCACTCGCCTCCAGATTTTGCCACCATGTTCATTCCCTATTTCTACTTTTTTGTCCCTCTTTGACAAATTTTCTCATTCTTTCACCTCGCTTCTGAAATCCCCATTTTTTGCTTCTGTGTCCATCAAAAAGTGTCCAAAACTTAGTCAAACCCCAATTACCCATCCAAGTTTTTTCCCAAATCCAAATTTCCCTTTACTAAATAAGATTTTGTTTGTGTTTTTCTATCCATTCCCCCCCCCAAAAAAAAAAAAAATCCTGGTTATGGTTGTCACCCGCACAGGAGCAAACACCATGGAGGAAGCATTCCCAGCCATCCAAACCAAACTCCAAGATCTGGATGAAAAATTTCTCAGCCTCCATCTTCAACATTCATCCATGAACAATAACCGACAGCAAGAATCTCCTGCAGCTAATGGGTTCTCTTCTTCCAACAATTTTCGTAGTCTGAAGCTTGATTTTTCTCGCTTCAATGGTACTGATCCGACTGGATGGATCTATCGTGCAGAACAGTGTTTCAGTCTGCATAATACTTTTGATGTCCAAAAAGCTGCACTTGCATCCTTTCATTTGGAACAGGAAGCCCTTCAATGGTACTGTTTGTACATCAAGGCTCATGGCGAGCCAAAATGGACAGATTTTTGCCAACTCCTTTTGCAATGATTTGGTCCCAGTGCTTTTGATGACTTCACTGGAGCACTCACTAAAATTTGTCAAAGTGGCACTGTGAGAGAGTATCAGACAGAATTTAAGAAACTAGCCAATCACACAGAAGGATTGTCTGATGAATTCTACAGGAGTTGTTTTATTAGTGGTCTTAAGGATGAAATCCGGTTAGAGGTTAAAATGTTCTATCCCAACACAATGATGAAAGTCCTAGGGTTGGCTAAGTTGGCAGAAGACAAGATTGCATCCCAACAGCGCTCCAAACCCACTTTTATTCCCTTCCGAAATATGGGTTCTCAACGACCTCCCATCCTGCCAGCTCCTCGACCAACTCCTATCAAGCATTTGTATGAAACAGAGATGCAGGCACGCAGAGAAAAATGGCTTTGTTATAATTGTGATGAGAAATTCACTCGGGGACATAGATGTGTTCAACAAAAGCTCTATCTCTTGGATATGGATTCTCCGCCTGCCTCTAAAATTGGTGAAGAATCTCCAGATACAATGGATGATCAGGTCGACATTCAGGAGCCGCTTATTGACCCCCCATCTCAGGATGAACAACCAAAGATATCTCTCAATGCTTTGTTTGGCATCACCACCCCCCAAACAATGCGGTTCAGGGGTTACTTCAAGAAGCTTCCTCTTATAATACTCATTGATTCTAGTAGCACTCATAACTTCATTGACCCTCGGATCGCCAAACATGCAGATTGTTTTGTCCATCCTTGCTCCAACTTTGAAGTCATGTTTGCCAATGGGGGCACCTTACCTTGCAAGGGGAAGTGTCACAATGTGTGTATCTCTCTAGAAGATTATAACCAGCGCTCTGACATGTTTGCGTTGTCCCTAGGTGGATGTGATGTGGTTTTGGGCGTTCAATGGTTACGCACATTTGCTGAACTTTGGATGCAGTTTTTAGTCAATGGGAAACAACACAAATTTAAGGGCTTACAACAAGGGTCTCTCTGCATCATCAGTTCACATTGCCTGGAAAAGATCCTTAAGAAGAATTCACATGGTGTCATCGCTCAACTCCATTCCATTCAGATGCACCCATCAATGGTCTCCCCTACGTCCTTGGATAGATCTACAGGTGTCCTTGCTGAACTAGTGGGCTTGTCGCCTTTAAGAGACCTTTCTGATAAGAATTTAGCCGCATCTACAACTCAGCAGGAAATGATGGCTATTTTGCATGCAATACAGAAGTGGCAACCATACATATTAGGGAATTATTTCTGGATCAAGACTGATCTCCAGAGTCTGGAAAATTTCCCGGAACAATGGGTCTCCTCCCCAGCACACCTGAAATGGGTTTTCCAACTCATGGGTTATGCCTATGCGATCACTTACAAGAAGGGTAAGGACAATATGGTGGCAGATGCTCCTTCTCGCACATTTGATGACCCAGTTTCTCTTACAACTATTTCTCTGCTTGTTCCAAATTGGTTGCAATCTGTTCAACAGGGCTATATCTTCTATGAACTCCATGCTTCTTCATCAGCAGGGCACTCTGGGTTCCTCAAAATGTATGACCGGGAACAATGTAACTTCTTTTGGCAGGGACTGAAAATGACAATTCAATAGATGGTGGCTGACTATAATACTTTCCAGGTCAACAAGGGTGAAACGACACTCCTTTCGGGACTGCTCGAACCCTTGCCCATCCCTACATAGATTTGGACAACTATTTCTATGGATTTCCTAGAAGTGCTCCAGTGGTACAATACCACATCTAAAATGACACCATATGAAGCAATCTATGGACAGGCACCGCCATTTCTTCTTCTATACACCCTCAGCAGCTCCCCAGTTGAGGCAATTGACTCAGTTCTTCGAAACCGCAATCAGATTCTTCTCATTCTGCAGGACAATCTTCACATGGCAAGAATTCGACTGAAACAACAAGCCGAGCAACACCGTTCTGAGCCCACTTTTCACACAGCTAATATGGTTCTTCTTCGTCTATAGCCTTCCAAGCAACTCTCCCTGAAACTCAAAAGGAGTCAGTGGCCTGAAATGCAACCCGAGGTTGCTACAGGGAAACCACTCCTTCAGATTCTGCATCAATTTCCACATCTAAAGCTTTGAGGACAAAGCTTTTTCTAAGGGAGAGGGGATGTTAGGAACCCATGTCAACCCTTCTATTTACTTTGTTAGTATATTGTTGTTGGATGCATATGCTTTGTAAGTTGTCTCATAGTATTTGTTGATCCATAGTTTGTCTTATTGCTGTTGGATGCATATGCTTTGTAAGTCATCCCATGGTAATTGCTGATCCATATTTTGTATTGGCCCATGGTTTGTATTGACACATTGTATTGACCCATGGTATTGGCGCCTAGAATTAGTATATAAGTTTGTGTTGATACCAATGAAGGTACCGTGAAGTTATTTGTATTGAGCTTGCTCAAAGGAGGTTTCCCCCTCGAAGTGGCTTGCGATCAATAAAAGTGATTCTGAGTTCTATTATTTCTGCTATCTCGTGTATTTTCATTAATTAATTGTTGCAGGTTCTTCACACATCCCATGCTCTAGATCCTCTCCACTTTTTGATTAGGTCCTCTAATAACATCCCCATAATCCACATCTAAATTCATTTGACAACTTTGGATATGTCTTTCATAGTCCATTTGAAGCCCTTGATTAGCATCCTTGTACATTTGCATATCATGTAAACACAAAGCCTCTCAGTTTTCTTTCGATATTCTTAGTTCCTCCCATTTTTGTGCTATCGTCATAATCCCAAATGTTCACAATCCCTGATTCACCAACCTTTATGCAAACTTGTTATTTGAGCACATGATAAGTTCAAAAACTACCAATTATGTATTATCTCATAATCTGAAATGTTCATAATCCCTCACTCACCAACATATTTGCAAATCTATTATGTGAGCATATGATATGCTTGAAAAATAATGATAATGTGCTAATATCTCATTATCCTAGATGTTCATAATCCTTTAATCACCAACCTATTTGCAAACTTATTACACGAGCATATGATATGATGTGGATTTATCTAAGAAGAATTTGAATATTCATCGGTGTTAGGAAGAAATACCAATTCTCAACAATGTTTAAGGGAGGGATAACTCTAACCAACTTATTTATAACCCATGATAATGTGAGAGTCTCCCTCCACCATAACATGACTAAGGTTCAAGCGGAAAATATGAATGCTTACTCTTTCTTTTACTTGCAATCCACCAAGTTATTCATATACCTTACTATTGAAGCTACAAAGAGGAAGATGTACAATCCTTTATCATTCCTCATAATGCCTCCAATTCCAACCTTTCTTGGGTTCTATTTGATGCCCTATCAAATTGATCGTATGTTATCATGTCAATGATGAGTGTTACTTTGTTGGAGAATTCCCCCCCCTCATGGTTTAAAAAAAACATTTTCCTAATATTTAAACCTCAAACTCTTGGTCTTTTTCCTTTTCGAATTCATAACTTCCTTATCACCTTATCTCCAAATTTATTAATTTCATTATTTTTTTTAATTGTTCTTCGAATTGATATTGTGTACCTTTCTTAGATTCAAACAAATTTATATTTTTTCTTCTTCTAAAGGTTCCACACCTAGAAACCTGGGAGATGGGATCCTAGTTGATTATTGTTCTAATTTTCGAATGTGTTAGGATTCAACTCTTGTAGGGTCAAAAGTATCATCCCACTTCAAGTATGATCTTATCATTTGTCTATCCTTTGATCCCAATGCTCCCTAGCCAACCTACAATATATGAATATATGTTAAGTATCCTCTAATGTACTCTCACATAGGAAATTATGAAAGGGCATGATAGTCTCTTTTTGGAGTTTCTCCCATGCCATAATGTAATTTCCAACTACGCACCAAATAAAAGTTGCAATTTTTTTATAATTTTATGTACTCCAAATTTTCTTCCATTTTTGGTCATTGTGACCCCTCATTCAATAAAAAATATATGTAGATTTTTTATTAACAATGTAATTGACATGCCCTCTTTCCCCATTGCAAGATATATGGACCATTTTTGTTACTTATGAGGCATAGTCTTATCCATTGTTACAAGGATTCTTTTAGTTTTTCCATATACTGCTTAGCCAATGTCACGATCTCTAAACCTTTTCCATGTTGGATGGTTTTCTCCAACCTCTTCCTTAGTAACCCGATATTGGATACTATGTCACATACTTTATAGGTAAATACTTCATTAGTTCACCTCAAATTTTCCTCTCTCTCTCTCTAATGGAGGCATTTGGCAGTGGGAGTCTTCCCAAGATTTTGTTGATTTCTCATCTCTTGTATCTAAAATAATTTGCCTTTTGATTGAGTCAATTAAGTGCTTCATTGTATTATTCCATTTGTATGATCCCACAATCATTAATTCCACGAAGTTCATATTATCTTGTTTAATTCTTAGAGTGCACTTGCTTCTCCAAATTCGAGCTCATTTCCTTATTCAACGAACTTGAGTTTTTGCCATAAAAAACTAAAACAAGCAAATGCAAGTTAATGCTTTGATATTAATTTGGTATAGGAGAGGGATTATCAAGAATGTGCATGCAAACAAACCTATAAACAAAGATCAAACAAATAAAATGACAGTACTTACATTTCGCATCGATAATTGAACTCATTCATATACAAATCAGAAAAGCACAATGACATAATTTTTTGACACTAATAAAACTTAAAAGTTCCATTTGAAAATCAATTGTACAACATACAAAGATTTTAGAAATCAAAAGAAGTAAAACAATATACAACATTGAGATGAACACAGTTCAAGAAAAATAAATCACTTTGCATTCCCACCTATTAACTTAAATTGTGTCTACAATTATAACAATGTAAAAGGAGGCAGAGGAAGAGACACACAATAAAAAGATAATTTGTTTATTGGACTACACCAACTTTCTTAATAGTTTCATTCATATTATTGTACATGATTGTTGCAATTCCAAATTATAACTCATTGTTAAAAATGCACATCATGTGGTGTGTATAATTATGTGGCCGAATGCTAGTGCAACTAGGTCTACAATGATTGTGTGATTGAGTTTCTAGTGCATCTATCTCATGATGTTTCTACCCATAAATCCATGAATGTTAGTGTGAATGGGTTTTATTGTAGTGATTTAGTGACTAAACTATTGTTGCAACTACGTCGTGATGTTTTTACCCACATATATATGGAGCTATACATAGATACTTTTTTGTTGTAGATCCATGTTGTGAAATTTGTACAACATGTTGTTGAATTCAATTCTCCATCTTTGTAATGTAGGCCATATAGTTCTTAGTTGTTTGACCATTCTAACCCCCAAACAATGGAAATCAGAAGATCCTCATTAACCATTAAATATTAATAGTGAATTTTTAAGACTTTAACCATTGACTGAAAACTATACCCTAAATTAGTAGCCTATCAAGTATGAAATAATTGAATCGAGGTGTTAATTTTTAATTTTGAGAATTTAGTCTCCTAAATGTTGAAATCTCGAATCCATCATTTAAATGGTTCTCCAAGAATTGGTGTTAAAAACATGATTATTTCTTGACATTTAAGCATATAAAATATAATTTTTTCGCCAAGCCACCAAATGAAAAATGTCATTTGTTGTTTCTTGCAAGTGTGTGAATCAACATTTTTGACAAACATATCCAAACAACATTGTTATTGGTTTCATTTTTGGGCCAAAAGTAGTAATCAAAACTCTAGGATGTTAAAATGTTTCACATAATGTTGCAATTTCACCAACTCTATATATAACTTCCCAAGGAAGCACAACATAATCTCCTTGTTATTGTGGGGGTGTGGTAAAATACCATGTAGAATATGTCCTTCTAGTTGGTACAAATTCAATGGTGCATTAATAAATAGAAATGTGGCATTTATCCATTGGCAAATGTTAACCAATTCTATGGTTCATAGACTCCACCAATCTAGTAGATTTGGATATATAGAGCTATTTGGTATATTCATGAGGAAGACCCTGGGCTTATTACATATGATCATTCTCTTTCTATGTAGACAAATCATACATTGGTATTATGTTTGGCTAATTGATTGAATCATGGTCTCCATGGTATTAGCCAACTATGCTTAAATTTGTGCATTATTTAAATGTATATTGGGTACTCAATCTCTTTATCCTACTACGAATATCCGTGTCTATAAATGGAGGTAGACCATGCTGATTTTTAAGCTTAGGAGGATGTTAGTGTTGTCATTAATCTATGTTGTTATTCATCTGTCCATGTCAATCCATGTTCAAATTTTCAATTTTGGGATTAATAGGGTTTTGATATACATGTAATTTAAATCAATAAGTAATCTCTTTGAATTATAAGTTCAAGAATTACTAAATTTTACAAAAAGACACAAATGAAAACCCCCTTGGACTACAATGTTGAATCTACAATATTTCAATTGCTACATATATGGGTTTTCATCATCATAAGTCTCAAATTGCCTAATGCTAGCTTATCTTAGGTAGAATAGGAAAACATGCTCTTTATGTATTGACAACTCAACAAAATGAAGAAAAAACACAATCACTATTTGCTTTGTCACAAGAAAACATGTGCATGATTTATAGTGCATACATGTGCATGTTTTATCACAATTGGGTTTTATAGAAGGACTACAATATCACCCATGTCATTTCTATGTCCATGTTAATGTGATGAGTGACCATCATATTAACATCAACTTGGTAGCTAATTTGCATGCACAATTGTGGTTCAACATTATCAATCATATTCAAAGAAATATAAGCACATTTCATAAAAGACGTATACATTGTTTTTTGTTATTAAATGGAAAGGTGAATATATAAATTTACAATACCACTTGCAAAACTATTTTTTTAACTCACATTCACCTACAAATTTAAATTAACAACTATGCATATTTGTTGTAGTTATTGAATGAAAATGTGACATATAAATTTATAATACTACCTTCAATTTTCATTATTTTCATTATTATCTTGCATTTACTCACAAGTTTAAATTAGTTATAAACAACCAATTTATTATTGAATCATCATCAATTAATTTGTTGTATATCAATTCACTCAATTAAACACATGATTTGAATAGATGACATAAATCCATCACAATTAAAGGTTATGTTAGATATTTTTATTAATTTCTCATTTCATAAACTATAATGTTGCTTCATATTTTGATAAACATCTTCTTTCATTAGAGCTGAGGTTGTTTAACTCCCATTGAATGAAAATGATAAGGCATAATAATACAATGAACTTAGCACATTATAATTGATTATTTATTTATATTAATATTAAATAATTATATTAATTCTTCCATTTTATTAATGTGCATATAACCTATTTGATTTGTAGGATACTTCTAATGGAATTCACAATGAACATTTCTACCTTATTTTTATTTTGGGCATCTCAGTTTCAAATTTGTTTAGAATATATATATATATATATATTCTAAACAAATTTGAAATTGAGAATATATATATATATATATAAGAAATATTTTCCTAAGACTTAGAGAAACACTTTTTCACATTTGTGGATGACATCCCTACTAAAATCGATGGCATAGAATAATGCACTAATCTAGGTGGATTCAAATTGGGCACCTATTTGCATAAAACTAGCCAAATGCCCAACAACATTGACGACTGGAAGTTCGACCAAATGACACAAAAGCAACAATTGAAGCACCATTGTCAAAATATTCTCAAGCAACAATGTGAGCTCTTTTTGCAAGTTGATGTTTTTTCCTTTGAAATGTCGAGAAGTAACTACACCACTTGGTTTAGAATAGTTGGAATCTTGACATCTCTCTATTACTTAGCAACTTAGTGATATACAGATCAATCTTTCCGTCCCACAGTTGCAAATTTCTCTTCTATGTGTTAACATTTTGCCATTTGAACTACAATATTCAAGTACCTATACCACTTTTGATTTTGAATAGTTGGAACCTTGACCTCTCTATATTACTTATTAACTTAGTCATATGTAGATTTATCTTTCCCTCATGCAAGTGCAACTAATCATTGACAACTTACATGCTTGGAGTACTTTTATCTAAGATATTATCACAAACCCTACCTTATTTTCAACTAACCACGCACACATCAATGACCATGGACTTAAGTAAGCACTAGCACGTCCTTCAAATATATCCTATTTTTCAACTATTATCCTTACACTCATAGAGGAATGAGGCAAGGCACATAAACTAATACACGATTCTCATTCATAACTTCACGTTTAAGCGTTAAAGTGATATCTTAAAATGTATATTCTCATTTAAGTGAGTGCTCATATGCATATAGGTATAGATATTACACTCAAATGGTTATAAGATTTTAGATTTTTAATACATTTTTCATAATGTTTAACTTTTCTCCACACCCAAAATAAATTATGATGGTAATAACTTTTTTTTAATGTGCACAAATAATGTCATCTTTCCATATTTATATAATACCTATAAACTTAATGACTCAATTATTTTTTTGTTTCAATTAATAAACATCTTAATTAATTTTATAATTCATCTTTGAATATAACAAATAATATATGTAAAACTTTTTAAACCAACTTTAAACTCTACATACACTTACCATAATACTTACTTTAAAACTTTAATGTAATTTCCATTATGATAAAATATTTAGATATCCTTAACAACGTACTTAACTATTTAATTTTTTCATGTGACAATTATATCCTTAGCTATTTTATACACATTCTGAAACTATTCATATTAATTTAAATTTATTTATAAAACCGGCGATCAATTCAAGTACCCACATCTACAAAAAAAAATAAAATAAAAAAAATCATGAGCGAACTATAATTTAAGTTGAGCCATGACTTAATTCTACTGAAATACACCGAAATCTCTCTCAAGAATGCTTCGTATTGTCGTTAAAACTTGATAAATCTCTCTTATCGTTTTTAAATTTATAATTGCAAAGATTTAGATAACCTTTCAAACATAGGTAACGGCTATATTGAGAAAAGCCATAAAATCAAGAAACATAAAATAAACAACAAAAACCAAGAATCAAACATATGGTACCCGAACTCTTCTTCGTGCATTAATTGCTAGACGCGCGGTTGTTCGGATGTCTGGACGGATGGCTCGACGCGAGGTTGGACGGATGGCGCCGGAAAGAGTAGAGCTGTGGGGTCTGAGGACGCAGAGCACATTTGAGCTAAGAGGAACTGTGACGGTTTTTTTGGTTCCTTGAGGACGCAGAGTAGAGTTTAGTTATGTTTGGTGTTGTTGTTATTTTTTGTGTTGATGCTGTTGTGATTGTTATTTTTTTCTTGTTTTGAGCATGGCCATGCTGATTTGGGGTTTGATATATTGCTTTTCTGTGTGTTTTCTCTTATTTGTTCATTGTTTTTTTTTTTTACTTTTTCGTTTTAATGGGTGGGAAATTAGGGCACCCCATACATCTAAGCTCAAGCAGATTTCACAGAGCAGGTGTGTATTGTTTAATTTTAACTCTGTTTCTGCTAATATACTATATATATATATATATAATTTTTTTTTCAATTTAGTGACAATACAGGTGAAGTTGGAGGAGCTGTTAAAGATCTTTGTATCTTTGTGCGAGGGTAGAGGGTGAGTCCTCTTTTTTACAAAATTCAGGTAATCATTTTCGTTACAAATCCAATTATCTCCTCTCTTTATCTACTTAGGTTTTACGATTTGGGTTATAAGAAATTAAGGAAGTTCTAAACAGCTAGTTGATACAGATTCCACAGAGGCAATGAGCACAAGCGCTTGTGGTTTAATTTAACTCAATTTCTGTTGCATAATTACATAATGTATGTTTTTGAAAATTTGAAGCAATGCAAATAAATAAGGGTGGATGAGCTCTTGAATATATTTGTTTGTGATGGGCAGAGAGAAACTCATCTAGTCATTTTAATTTCAAATACAATTGTTCTCTCTTTAATATTTTTTATAATGTATTAGTCTTTAGTTAATGTTTTTCATGATATTGTTGTTTGTATTGGTGGTTGAGCTCTTGAATATATTTGTTTGTGATGGGCAGAGAGAAACTCATCTAGTCATTTTAATTTCAAATACGATTGTCCTCTCTTTAGTATTGTTTATAATGTATTAGTCTTTAGTTAATGTTTTTCATGATATTGTTGTTTGTATTTTAAAGATTTTTCATAAGATCTGTTGGTTTTGTTTATGTTAGGTTTAGTGGGTGGGCAAATGGAGGCAATCCCAAACAGTCCAGTTGATGCAGATTCCACAGGCACAGAGGGTGCAAGCGAAGGCTTAGAAGAAGGTATGCATTGCTTAATCTATCTCATTTTCTGCTACATAAGCTTAATCTATCTCATTTTCTGCTACATAATTAAATATAGTGTGTGTTTTTTTCTTAAATTTAGAAGCAATGTAGATAAAGAAAAAGGTGGAGGAGCTGTTGAATATCTTTGCTCCATGGAATGGCTTTTGCTTTCCCTGTTGAATCTCCTCCTTTGCTTTGGTTTTGGGCTATCGGGACAAAATTCAGGTAATCATTTTCATTACAAATCCAATTATCTCCTCTCTTTACTTACTTAGGGTTTACGATTTGGGTTATAAGAAATTAAGGAAGTCCTAAACAGCTAGTTGATACAGATTCCACAGAGGCAAGGAGCACAAGCGCGTGTGGTTTAATTTAACTCAATTTCTGTTGCATAATTACATAATGTCTGTTTTTGAAAATTTGAAGCAATGCAAATAAATAAAGGGTGGATGGGCTCTTGAATATATTTGTTCGTGATGGGCAGAGAGATACTCATCTAGTCATTTTAATTTTAAATACAATTGTTCTCTCTTTAATATTTTTTATAATGTATTAGTCTTTAGTTAATGTTTTTCATGATATTGTTGTTTGTATTTTAAAGATTTTTCATAAGATCTGTTGGTTTTGTTTATGTTAGGTTTAGTGGGTGGGCAAATGGAGGCAATCCCAAACAGCCCAGTTGATGCAGATTCCACAGGCACAGAGGGTGCAAGCGAAGGCTTAGAAGAAGGTATGCATTGCTTAATCTATCTCATTTCTGCTACAAAATTAAATATAGTGTGTGTTTTTTTTAAATTTAGAAGCAATGTAGATAAAGAAAAAGGTGGAGGAGCTGTTGAATATCTTTGCTCCATCGAATGGCTTTTGCTTTCCCTGTTGAATCTCCTTCTTTGCTTTGGTTTTGGGCTATCGGGACAAAATTCACGTAATCATTTTCATTACAAATCCAATTATCTCCTCTCTTTACGTACTTAGGGTTTACGATTTGGATTATAAGAAATTAAGGAAGTCCTAAACAGCTAGTTGATACAGATTCCACAGAGGCAATGAGCACAAACGTGTGTGGTTTAATTTAACTCAATTTCTGTTGCATAATTACATAATGTCTGTTTTTGAAAATTTGAATCAATGCAAATAAATAAGTGTGGATGAGCTCTTGAATATATTTGTTCGTGATAGGCAGAGAGATACTCATCTAGTCATTTTAATTTCAAATACAATTGTTCTCTCTTTAATATTTTTTATAATGTATTAGTCTTTAGTTAATGTTTTTCATGATATTGTTGTTTGTATTTTAAAGATTTTTCATAAGATCTGTTGGTTTTGTTTATGTTAGGTTTAGTAGGTGGGCAAATGGAGGCAATCCCAAACAGCCCAGTTGATGCAGATTCCACAGGCATAGAGGGTGCAAGCGAAGGCTTAGAAGAAGGTATGCATTGCTTAATCTATCTCATTTTCTGCTACATAAGCTTAATCTATCTCATTTTCTGCTACATAATTAAATATAGTGTGTGTTTTTTTTAAATTTAGAAGCAATGTAGATAAAGAAAAAGGTGGAGGAGCTGTTGAATATCTTTGCTCCATCGAATGGCTTTTGCTTTCCCTGTTGAATCTCCTCCTTTGCTTTGGTTTTGGGCTATCGGGACGTGGAGTTTACTGGCCCTCCTGGATTTTAAACCTTCCTTTGGATCATCCTTACTATTCTCACCTTTTTGGCAAGTCTAGATTTGCTTGATCGTAAGGGATATTTGGATTTATCTTGGGCTTTAGGGTTCTCCCTAGATGAGATAGGTGATGGAATCTCAACCCTCCCTATTCTCCTTATAAAACTCCAATTTTTTGTTTTATTCCTTGGTTCAAATTTCCTTCTAAATTTTTCCAAAGCAGGGTTGTGGCTAGAACTCCCTTTTCCAAGGTTCCCTTCCTTTTTTCCCATAGGAGAAGCTATGTTATTAATCCACAGATCTAGCTAGATATGTTGATCTAAACAAAAATATCCCCCTTCACAATTTACAGAATTTGTAGGAGAAATTCGGGACTTGTTATCACGCAGATCTGCACCCACAGACCTGCCTAATAAGTATAGCCCCCCCCCCAATATGTACTACTATAATGTCTCCCTTTTGACTGTCATAAATAGTTTAGAAGGGAGGGTAAATTGTGAATATTGAGTTTAGAAAGGTTGAGACAATATTTTAAAGGACCCCTAATTGATCAAAACAAATGGAAGAATGGATGAATGTGTGTATGAATGATTGAAGTAAAATCAATACATAAGTAAGGAACTACTCAACATTTACCATAGATTAAATCATTAGCATCTACAAAACAAGGAGCTAAAACAAAGCATAATTGAATCTTAGTACTTGTTTCCAAAAGACTGTTTGCACCATGATGGTTGACTTGCAACACACTGCCAATAATCTCCTCGCTAGTAAAAGCAGGTGATGGTCAGAGAATGGTGAAAGACGAGGGCTCTGCTGTGGTCTATAATGCTCTCCAAAAGAATGTCTAACCCCCTTATCTCTGCTCAAACCTGAATATATAACCCTGAAACCCTAATGCGTTCCCTCCTAATTGGCTAGTCTTGCATGTGGTGAGGGGCATGCATGCACAACTTGTGCACCTCTTACTGAAGATTAGATGTAGTGGATCCTTCCTCTTGTAACAAACATGCATGTTGAGTCACAGTGTGCCCTCGCTCAACCTTTAGTTCATAGGCATGAGACTTGTAGACTAGGGTGCGTTAACTCTTTGTTTAACTGCTGATATCATGTATGGATTGGTTATATTGAGTGTGCTCTTCTAACTGAAGTAAACAACCTAACATGCATGAGCAAACTCGCCCTCTTTCAAATTGACACTACCTTTTATGCATGTGCACCCTTAAATTGCTCTTTCCTTCTATGCATAAAGAGCGCGTCCCCTAACTAAAGCAAATTGTCTGTCATTCAGGTCTCCTTTAGTTTGTATGTAGGTCAAGCTGTTTCCTTTAGTTTGTTTAACACTTTAAAGAGGACCAAGGAGCACCTTGCTTACTCCTTCAAGTGTGCCCCTTCTACTGGCCTATGTCTTCACAAACTGCAAATATTAATTACTTGAACAAATTCATAGGTTGGTTCTTGTTGGACACAGGGCATAATGTTTCAAGCTCCGAACAGTGTTCTAATGCTTGTGAATAGAATGCAGTCTTCTAGAAAACATATGTTGAGATGATTTATTGTTTTGTGTTGTTCTATAGCCACACCAATTCTAGTTTATTGCTATTTTAATGAAGTTCTCATGTGAATAAAGAAACCATCGTTTTAAAATTCATTTCTAGGTGTACAATCTTCCTTTACAGCAGACTAAGGTTCCAGCATCAATTTGTAAGCTCAATTAGTGCCACTTACCTCCCTAAAATGCGCCCTGTTTTGCATAAAACTTGCCATAAACTGGTTTCAGGTACTCCCCTTCCAATTTTTCAGCATTCTTCATTTAGCTTAGTCCTCTTTTTGTCAAACTTTTGTCCATATAGTTATGCAAGTGATACCCTTAGCATTTGGGAAAACCTACACAGTTTTCTCATGGATTCCTAGTGATATCCAACCTCAAAACCTACTCCTGCTTGTTTCTAAATTAAATTTTTGATAGGATGATTATTTCTTTAAAACCCACAGACTTAAGAGTTGGAGGAGCTTTTTATCGAGTCCTTTATGACATTTGGTAATCTGAAAACAGACCTCAAGTTAGCCATCGTACCATGCATGCCCTTCACATGCTCGCATCCTCTTGGGAATTTGCTGATCTATGCGAAAATGCTGATGTAGTCTTTCACCTGTATATGCAAACATTGTTCTTGCTCAAAATTCTTCCACCCTTAAACTCTGACCACCATCACCATCACTCGCTCGATGATTCGACATTAGACCTGTACCTGTCATATAAAGGAAACAATAATATTAAACATGCCCAAAAGGAAAACAAACTCGAAAGGCAAATAAGCAAATCTCATTTGGATTTTATTCTTTACAAACTCAACATGCATGAATATCCATGTCATGTGGCCTTTCCGATCAATGCACGTGCTTGGATCATGAACAATGTGACTAGCCTGATGGAATTTAGGTGGATCTTAACCCTCTAGTATTGCAAGCACCCCTGGGGGTTACCAAGACTCACTTGAGTCAAGATTTGATTGAGCCCTCTAATGGTGCATTTTGCTGAGATTTTTGCATACTTGCATCATTAATCTTTTGCAACCTTGTCTTCGTGTCATAAGGATCATCTAAATGCTCCCTTGAACCCACATTGATCGAGACTTTTTTGCACCCAATACTGTGAAATATTTTGCCTTCTTCGAAAAGGTCTCCACTCGATACCTATTCCACTGTGTTCAATCCTTCCTTAGCCCATTTAGGCACCTTCCCCTTTGCCTTTAGGGATTCTAGGGTTTTGTAAAACCACATTTTCTATGAAGTTTCAGTGCAAATTTGCTGGCCAGATGACCATAGGCATGGCATCTAGTGCATCTGAATGGGATGCCTATCTAGTCTAATGCTTGAACGTGTTAAATGTCTTGCTTTTGCAAAACTATTTCCTCCACTAGATTGTTCCTTAGATCCATTGCCACGAAGATGTGGGCAATTGTGCATGTATTGGTTTTCTGGTAGCTATTATCCGCTTCTAAGAATTGACCAATGCACATAACCTAGCATGGGCTACCATGCCTCTATCATCCACTCTGTTACCCCATTTTGCATGGGTGTCCAAGTGTAAATTTTGTCACCTGCTCATCGAGGGATTTGCATGTTGTGCATCTGAATGGGGTGCCTATGTAGTCTAATGCTTGAACATGTTACATGTCTTGCTTTTGCAAAACTATTTCCTCCACTAGATTGTTCCTTAGATCCACTGCCATGAAGATGTGGGCAATCGTGCATGTATTGGTTTTCTGGTAGCTATTATCCGCTTCTAAGAATTGACCAATGCACATAACCATGCCTCTATCATCCACTCTGATACCCCATTTTGCATGGGTGTCCAAGTGTAAATTTTGTCACCTGCTCATCGAGGGATTGCATCTTGTTGAGGAGGTTTTGGGCTACCTAGGGTTATTTACAGCAGTTCTTCAAGTGTGCCAAGTCAAATATATGTGCTGTGAACATTATATTGAGATGTCACCTATCTCAACATGACAAGCAGACCTTCTGTGAAAAATTGCAGACTTACCAGAGAATTTCCAGTGGTTTCCAGCCTTACTTCTTGTAGCATTTCAAATTGAACTTCAAGGACAACGACCAACATTCTTGGCACAATACTCATGGGGTTAAATCACCATTAAAAGAGAAGACTCAGAATGAAGCTAAAGGGCTTTGAGGACCTATGTATCTTGCAGCAGGTAGTATTTTTACAGGGTGAACCTACAGTCATCTCTAATCCTGTGGCTTTAACTAGCAGTTTGAAGTTCTTTGGAGGAGCCATCATGGTACCATGAGGCAACAATAGATGCACCCTATTCTCAACAGTAAAACAACATTCTAGCTGCTCCTTCTAGTTTGTTACAGGTAGATCCTTCAATTGATCAACTTGCATTGTTATGAAAAAAGAACATTACTCTCTTGCTTTTGTGTTAAAATTGTGGATGGTAGTTGGCTTTCTTTATTTTAAATTTATGTTTTATTGGGATTTATTTTTGATTGATAGCATCACATAGCCAATTTATGAATCCACACCATTAGACAACAACCCATGTTGGAGATCCTCCTCTGCTATATATATATATATATTCTACAATTGGGCGCTTGCCTCTCCTGCTGCCACAGAGCCATTGTTTGCTTCATTGGCTATCATGGAGTTTCAAGGAACCCCCAATGTCAATCTCCAGCACATGTCCAAGTGGCAAGAAGGGAAGCTTCTGGTGCACTATTGAAGGAAAAAATTGGAGAGGGGTTGCCCTTGATGTTGGCAAAACACTGTTTTTCATTGATGAAGCTGACCTCTCGTGATACTGTAAATCCCTGGACAATTTATACTCCTTGGGCTGGAAATGCAAGGATCTCTTCATTCCCTTTAATCTTGAGGTGGAAAGAAAGATGTTTCAATAGTTTTTGACTTCTCTTAAGATCTTAGTTAGAGGTTATTTGAGTACACATTTTCTCTTGGTGGCCACTAACACCTTCTGGTCTCCCTTTCTGACAGTTATAGCTTGCTGGAATTAGCTTACTAGAGAATCAGAATTCCTTTGCTTGTGGATAGATTTCACTAGCTTACTATATATAGCTTCTTTCAGAGCAACTACTCTAATTCAATAGCTTGCAACAAGTTACCCTATGTAAGTCAGAAAGCAGGTAATAGCAAGCCTTAGAAGCCTGCCTTAACACTCGCAATCAGTCAGATAATAGTCAGTCTCCCTTCATTCCGTTGGCACAGTCTGTCTCATATGGAATACTTTCTAAGAAGAACTAGAATGAATTAGCTGGAAGTGATAGGTTAGAGCTAGCTTGCCTTAAAGGAGAAGCTTGCTTCTTGCTGGGTGCCTAATTTATGAAATTGCATACAATAGAAGAAGAGTTGATCCCTTTTTGAATGAGTCTTTCTTTCTTATATTGCTTAATTAAGAACTGCCTTGTATACATGGTGCTTTGTTTGTTGGTCTTATAAAAGCAACTTCTCTGTCTTGCTTCACTCTGAAGCTTCTGGCAGGATTGCATACTGGATTGTAAATATTTGATCCAGAAATCACTATTCCCTCTGGATCGCCCTGAGATCTCAAGTGGGATGAGTCTTGATATCAATACAACATTAATATGAACTCAAAGAACTAGATCTGCATTTACCAACTGAACAATATAAACATACATAAACACCAAATGTACCCTGGAACCCTTTCGGGAGAAACCAACAAACTATGGGGCTATCTTCATTCTCGAGCCCAGAGCATATAAGAAAAGTGACAAGAACAATACAGGGTTACCTCAGTAATCTTTTCTGGCCAACTCAAGATTTGCATGCATCCAGCTGATGCATGCACGGAAGAAATAAGCCCTAAATGGAAAACTGGATCTGAATGTCCCTATATCCGCCTCTGCCTGATCTATCTGTCTCTATCCTCAGATCTACTTTGCTCGCTCTGAAGATTGCTTGGTGACTGAAAACGTCCTTCTGCATGCACAAGTGCGCCCTTCCTCCAGCAATGAAAGACTTGTACTGAATCAGATCTCAGTAGATTTGAGCTTTGATCGTCACTGATCTTCCTCAATCTCTGAGACGAAGATACTCTGCAAGTTACAGACACTCAATTGCTCTACCGGATGCGGTACGAGCTTCTCCCTCCTTGAAGAATGCGCCCTCCTTCACATGTGAAGTCGTCCTCCTCTCTCTTGATCTATCTCAGATCAATAATCACTCTGATGAAGACAGTCACCTCTTGTCTTCCTTATAACATCTCATCATCAAGTTAGGTTTACCAAAACCCTAAAAGCACTGCATGCAAACCTTTGCATGCATTTCTCTCCAATCATTTTCTTGGTTAATATTTTAACACTCCCCCTTAACTAGGAAAGGATTCTGTACCACTCCCATCTTCTCCCTGAAGTACTCAAACTTAATCTTCATCAAGGATTTAGTCAAAATGTTTGCTACCTCTCATCTGTAGAAATGTACTGGAGCTCAACTGCTCCCTTCTGCACATGATCACGAATGAAGTGATATCTGATCTCAATGTGTTTAGATCGATCATGAAACATTGGATTCTCAAAGAGCTTGATACAACTCTGATTGTCATAGTGAATCATCGTAGGCTCCAACTGCTGATCAAATAGACTCACCAGCAGCTTGCGAAGCCAGATGGCTTCACAATTGGTTAAGCTAGCCACCATATATTTTGCCTCGGCAGAGCTCAATGCAACGGACTTCTGCTTCTTGCTGAACCATGACACAACGGACTTCTGCTTCCTGTCACCTGCATTTCCTGCCCAGTCTGAATCTGTGAACCCCACAAGCTGGACTTCTCCCTGCCTCACATAATTTAGTCCATACTCTACAGTTCCACTAATGTATCTCAAAACATGCTTTGCCGCTACCTAGTGCACATCTCTGGGTTCAACCATGTACTGACTCGAGGTGTTGACTGCAAAGCTCAAATCTGGTCTGGTGTTGACCAAGTACATCAAGGAACCGATGAGCTATCTATACTTAGTGGAATTGACCAACTTACTCTTAGAAGCGACTTGCTTCTTCCAGTTGGTTGTCATAGGGGTAGTCATAGGCTTGCAATCCTGCATCTAAAATCTCTTCAAAATGTCCATTGCATACTTGCCTTGACTGAGAAAGATATGCCCATCCTCCTGCCAGACTTCCATTCCTAGGAAGTAATGCATAAGCCCAATATCTTTCATTTCAAACTCAGATGCAAGATCCTTCTTGCACTCACTGATGAGTTTCTCTGCTCCTATAATAAACAGGTCATCTACATAAAGCACAAGAATAAGAGGATCCCCTCTCACCACAATGAAGTAGAGATTTGGTTCTGCTTCACTCTTCTGAAACCCTAGCTACTGTAAATAGGTATCTATCCTAGAATACCAAGCTCTGGGTGCCTGCTTCAGGCCATATAGAGCTTTCTTCAATCTGCACACATGAGACTCTCTCTCAAGTACCTAAAAGCCCTCAGGTTGCTCAATGTAGACTTCCTCCTCGATGAGTCCATTTAGGAAAGCTGTCTTGACATCCATTTGATGAATCTTCCATCCCATCTCTGCTGCAACAGAAATGACAGTCCTGATGGAAGAATACCTGGCCACAGGAGCAAATGTCTCCTCATAGTCAACTCCCTCTATCTGTGAGAACCCTCTAGCCACAAACCTGGCTTTGTATTTCTCAATGCTGCCGTCTGCTGCATACTTGATCTTATAGAGCCATCTGGAGGTGGCTATTGATTTTCCCCCTGGTTTGGGTACCACTTCCCAGACATCATTCTTCATGATGGAAGCATACTCTTCCAACATGGCATCTCTCCAAGCCTGCTTTCCTGCTGCTTGTTCGTATGAGGAAGGCTTTGACTCACTGATGCTGCTTACTAGTGCTAAGTAACTGCAGAATCTCTGTGGAGCCTTTCTTTCTCTCACATATTTCTTGGGAGTTCCTACTGCCTGAGCATCCTTCAGGGTGTCTTGAAGCCACTTCGGCTTCCTCTTTCCTGAAGTGACATCTTGAGATGAGAACTCCTCATCCTCGTCCCAATATTTTGTATGTGAGTGAGTACCTCCAGTAGAGGTGCTAGTAGCTGTTGATCTTGTAGCTCGAGAACCTGTAATCTGGGATCTTGATCTCAGTTGATCACCAACCTGAGATCCTGTGCCAGTCCCTGCTCCTGTGCCTGTGGAAACCGTATCCTGTGTATCTGTTACTCCGGACACTTGGGACCTTATTGACTGCTGAGTAGTACTCTGTCCTGTGTCAAGTGGTGATGTAGCAACTTGTTGTTTTCCCTTCTCTGACTCACATGACTTCCGAAAGGCCCGATCCTCCTCGAACTTCACATCCTGTCTCACAACAGTCTTTTTGAGAGCGGGGATGTAAATGCGGTAGGCCTTTGAAGTCTCATCGTACCCAACCAGAATTCCTCTTTCTGCAGTGGGTTCTAGCTTTGTCCTTTTCTCTGAAGGAACATGAGAATAGGTGAGGCATCCAAAAATCCTGAAGTGCCCAACTTCAGGTTTCTTCCCAGAGAAGGCTTCCTCGGGGGTCCTGTCCCCCAAAGCCTTATGGGGGCTCCTGTTCTGAATGTAGGCTGCAGTGTTGCATGCTTCAGCCCAAAGAAAAAATGGCAATCCCTGATCATGCAACATGGATCTCGCTGCTCCAATAATGGCCCTGTTCTTCCTCTCAGCCACCCCATTCTGTTGAGGTGTGTAAGGAACATGTTATCACACCATAGTAGCAGGGCTACTATTCTTGTACAGCAGATATCTGCACATTCCAGAGCTTCCATTATTCCAGAGCATGGCTATATATTTTGGATCACTCATGATCAGAGCAGTATATTACTCAGATTTATGTATGACCTTGTGTCAAGGCTGAGCCTTGAGAGTTCAGATTTGATGACTGATGTGACCCTTTATCCCATACAGTTGCAGTTCAGTGCTTAGAGATGTATTGCAGCAGTGTTTCAGATGATACTTGATGATTATTATTATGATGATGTTGTATGATCTATGGATATGTTATCACTGACTGTGGATTATTATCTTGTTGATTTAGTCATGATCATAGCATGTGCTTGGTATATTATTCCTGATGTGGCAAACTATTTAAAATGAACTGTAAATCATAAAATGGACAATTGTTTGCACATTTAGGTCATTTAACAAAACCCACTGGTTTTTCACCTTACATAGATATGGTCTTTCCCGACAGCAGTTGTCTGTTAGTGTAGGCTCCATATTCACTTGACTCCATCCATGTATGACCTTCCTATTTGACTTTAGACCTTGATCTGTCTCATTTGACTTTCTGATACCGAGGACTTCCCCATTTTTCTACCTCTGTGTTTGGACCGCATCCCTGTATATTCAGTGTCTCGGCTCTGGGTTGGTGACAAAACTTACCTTTGGTGAGTTGGATTGTAGGCCTAAATCATTCTGGTCGGTTGTCCCGATGTTTGGCATTGGCTCGAACTCCCCCTAGTCACTTGAGATGTTGTTGGCTAAAACTGAAAGCTCATGTTCTACCTATGGAAACTAAAAAAAAATTCGCCCATGGAAATAAAAAAGGGGCAAGAGCGATGAACAGCTAAAAATACTCCTCGAAGAGTATAAGAAAGGTCCAAAAAGCAATGGTTCTTAAAAGCTATATCTAAACAATTGCCGACCTTATAAATATTTGAAAAAAACATGCCCTGGATGCAAGCTGCAACTAGTTGTGCTTCTCAGCACATCTGAAATCCGAAGGGTTATGTAGGCCAAAAAGGCCATGAAATAAAATTGAATGATCCTAATGAACCTGGATCAACTTGATGTAGACATGATGCCTAAGTTGAATAAGCACTCTCTAAACAATTTATCCATTTGTGAGGCACAGCCATCCCTCGTGTTCTTTTGTCCAGCATAGAGTTTGTAGCTTTCCCCTTTCTCCCAGTCCAAAGTATTTTTGAGTTGAGTTAGACAGGTCAACCCCTTTGCCCAACCTTGTTCCTAGCCTTCATCCTTCACTAGCAGTTTGACCATGTCCAATGGGTGAGTTTGTCATTTGAACTATTGTGCAAGTAATTTTATATAACAACGGAATATGCTAACTTGATTAATGCCACTGAATGGATTTTATACTTTGAGCTAGGCTGTGAAAATGATTAGAGAAGCATGTCTTAGTCTTCTGATGTGATTTATCCTTGGTTATATATATATATTATTGGGATCCGTGATGATGTGGGCCATGTATAGATGCCTATTTGATGATGATTGATGGTCCCACATGCTTGATGATGATATCATATGATGGACATATGATGCAGATGATGATTGATCCAGTGCAGCAGGTTTATTATTACTTCAGATCAGCAGATTATACATTGTCCATATATGGTGGACCCTACAGCTGGCCCATTAGGGCAACCCATGGTGTATAAGTACACATTTCTAGTGGATTTGGGTCTTCTGGATCTATTGAGACACTTATCTTTCAGTTCCGGGCACTTCTGACAGTGATTGATGCAGTTTTACACTTGTTGACCAGATTTGGGGCTAATTTCCTAGCCTGAGCAGCAGGGGCCATGATTGGCCAGTTCACCTAGGGCGCTGATGATGGAGGGGGTGGTCCAGCCACTTGTTTTTACCATTTACCCCCCCTTCTGGAGAGCCTGGTGGGCTCAGATGGACAACGCTAGTGCCCTAGGAGGCAGTTTTGGCACTTTCACAGTTATGGAGGCAGTTAAAAAATGGGATAAAGTGGTCACTGAGGAAATCGATTTGGGAAATTGAGGCAAGGTTTTGGCATTTGGTCTTCACAGAGGTCTTCTAGGGTGGCATCACTACCTTCCAGTCAGTTTTCACCATGTGGGTATGCCCACTTTGATCACAGGAGGTCATTTACTGCTTGACTGTCATGGATTCTGAGGACAGTTTTGATCATTTATATTATCTTGGACATATTTTATTATTTTATTGTGCCTTGGGGATGAGCTAGTAAGGATTGATGCCTCCTAGCCCCACCATGTGCTTATATTGTCATGTCCTAGTCATCATGAGGTGGATTTTGGCACCTATTCTTCTCTAGTGGATGACGTTACCCCTTCTTTGTACCATTTAGTGGGGGCGCTATTATTATATTGGGTGATCCATGTGATATATTGTTATGGTTCATCTTAGCCATTGATTGTATGATGAGATCTTTTAATCTCAACCACTCATTTGATGTAGTATTATAGAGTGGTATAGGGTTTTGGTTTTTATTATCCTATATAAGGAGGAGACCCCCCATTGTAAAGCTCACCTTTGGAGCTCTGGAATATTGGAATAGAAGATTTTTTGTGGAGCACATCTCTCTTGCATTGTGGATTCTCTTGCATATTGAATATACAGTATCTCTTCTATGTATCATTGTGGATTTTGGTGCTTCTACTAATCTTTTTACAGGAAAGTCGAATTGGTGGAGAGGAGGGCGACTTCTTGAGGGTTATTGTTGGAGGGATCCACATAGTCTCTCTTGGGTTGATCTTGTGACAGGGAGTATCATTATTGTATTTTTGTGACATAGTTGATGCTTTCTATTATATCTTTCTACCATTTTCATAATCATCTTGCTTGACTTGTTTCTTTGATCTTGTCTTGTAGGAGGAGGACGATTTGGCTATCTTGGAGGAGGACGTTTTGGTTGGAGCTCTTGGATCTCACTCTTGAATATACACATAGGAGAATGCTATCAATTTGCAAGGTGGCCACAAGCAATTGAGGTAAGATCTACAAGGTATGTGCCTCTTTCATCCATTCTATCTTCATTGGTCATAAAACCCTAATTAATTAAAAACCCCAATTTTGGTATTTCTTAGATCTACTTAGATCTAGCCTTGCTTTTGAGAAGATTTTGAAAGCCCACCTCTATAGCATCCACCCCTAGTTGGATCTATAGTTTGGTGGTGATTGGCTTAAAATTGACACACTTTTCAAGGCAAAAAGCCCTCTTGAACCCAAATCGCACTTCCTAGTAAGAGGCTTGTTTGGTTAGATCTAGCACATGGGTAGGTGAGATCCCACTGGATTTGCAATCTAGACACTTGATAACCTATCCCCAGATTCTTACTTTGGTGAATTCTACCTTGTGGACATCATTCCATGTTTTAAGGGGTCAAAACCCCCTTTTGAATTTCTTGGCACCTCAAAACTCAGATCTACTAAGATCTAGCCCTTGGATTGACTTGATTTTTGGGACATGCATAGATCGGGGTACTAGCTATTTGGATCTATAGTTTGGTGACCATTGGACTTGATTTGGTCCACCAAACCCACCTTTTAACCCTCCTTGAACAAAGTCGCACTACCTGGGGAAGGTGAGTTTGTCCACTTTGAGGAAGTGGGTGTTTGGGATTTTTGGAGATTTGGAACGGCCATACCTTGAAACCTAGGCCTAGACTATCTTTTTGTGACGATATGCCTTGAGGGTAGCATTCCTTGTTTCAAGGGATTGTGGTCCACTTAGGGTCATTTCTTGAAAACCTAGATCTAGCAAAATCCAACCATTAAATCTCATTTAGCCCACTTGACTTGGCTTCTAGGTGTCTCGATCTACACTTTGACATACTTTTTGACCCCATTAGCCCACTTAACAAGGCACTAGTCATCCTCAAAGCAAGTCGCACTCCTTGGGATTTGTGTCAAAACCTAGATCTAGCACATGGGTACTTCTATAATCAACTTGGATCTATAGATCTAGTCATTCCTAACCTCTAGTACCAACATTGCACCTAGCTTCACCTTGTGGGCCCACTTAAGACCATTTCACACTTCCCAAGAAAACAAGACCCACTTGTGTAAACATATGGTACTACACCTAGTCATCATACCTCATCATGTGGCCTAAACCATACATAGGTTGAAACACTAACAATCCCTTACACCACCTTCAACCATACCTTAACTCTTAGGTCCACTTAGCCTTGCATTGGTTTCCGTAACTCTTCACTTATTCACCTTTAGAAACCTTTGTTTGGGTCCAATCAACTGTGATTGGTTATAGGGTCTCCCCCTAGGTCTCGCTACACCTTGACCTAAAGCGAAGAGTGCCTCGGTTGACGTGACTCCCATCTTGCATTGGGAACCGTGGCATCTCTTGGGTCACCTCTTTAGTTGCCTGCCTCCTCTACCGTCCCGGATGGGATACCACTAGGGGCAACTACAAGTTGCGTGATAACAGAACAGTCAACTGCCTCTTGATGCCTTCCTGAGTGCAGAACTTATTGAACTAAGTGGAGGTGTACTCTCCCCCATTATCTGATCTGAAGATCTTAATCTTCCTTTCTGTCTGCTTTTCCACAAGGGCCTTGAACTCTTGAAACTTCTGCAAAACTTCCTTAGACTCTTTGCTCTTCAGGAAGTAGATCCAGGTCTTCCTGGAATAGTCATCAATGAAAGACACATAGCACTTGTATCCTTTCAGTGATGTGGTGGACATCGGACCACAAAGGTCAGAATGAATCAAATCAAAAGCTCCTGTAGCTCTAGTGTCGCTCTTGGGAAATGTTGTCTTGACGTACTTTCCGAGAGCACACCCCTTACACACATCAGTGTGCTCAGTGTTGAACTCAGGTACTCCCGTCACAATCTCCCTCAGAATCTTTAGAGCCGGATGGTGCAGATGAGCCATCCTTCTGTGCCAAAGCTCACAGGGATCACATCCCTCATCCCGACTACTGTGACTTAGGGCATGATGTAGTTGGAAACTCAGCTTGTGTAGTTTACCGCTGCGGACTCCAATCCTCTCAGCTGAGGCAACATTGGATCCCTTGGGATGAACTAGTACATTTCCATCTCTGAACATTACCCATAGCCCTCGATCTTCAATGGTGGAAACGGAGATTAAGTTTTTCTTAAGACCTGGAACATATAGGACATCATGAACTCTCATCTGTTCTCCAGAGTCTTTCTGGAAGGACACAGTTCCTCGTCCTATAGCCTTGATCGTGGAGTTGTCTCCCAGGACAATCTCAAGATCTATCCCATCCTCTGCTAGGTCAGAAAAATATCCGCGAACACCTATCATATGACTCGAAGCTCCATTGTTTATGTACCATACACTAGAAGTGGAGGCCATCAACGATTGACAGGAGTTAAGAGCCATCTCCCTATCAATGCCATCTGTAGTACACTCATCAACATCCGTAGCGGAGCAAGAGGTGCAAACAATTTGCTCTTCCCCCATGATGTAGATCTGATGCAGCAGTTGTAAATCTGTGTATGAAAGCACTCCCTGACCCTTACCAGGGCTCTGATACCATGTAAATATTTGATCCAAAGATCACTATTCCCTCTGGATCGCCCTGAGATGTCAAGTGGGATGAGTCTCGATATCAATACAACATTAATATGAACTCAAAGAACTAGATCTGCATTTACCAACTGAACAATATAAATGCAATCATACATAAACACCAAATGTACATTGGAACCCTTTCGGGAGAAACCAACAAACTATGGGGCTATCTTCATTCTCAAGCCCAGAGCATATAGGAAAAGAGACAAGAACAATACAGGGTTACCTCAGTAATCTTTTTTGGCCAACTCAAGATTTGCATGCATTCAGCTGATGCATGCATGAAAGAAATAAGCCCTAAATGGAAAACTGGATCTGAATGTCCCTGTATCTGCCTCTGCCTGATCTATCTGTCTCTATCCTCAGATCTGCTCTGCTCGCTCTGAAGACTGCCTGGTGACTGAAAACGTCCTCCTTCTGCATGCACAAGTGCGCCCTTCCTCCAGCAATGAAAGACTCGTACTGAATTAGATCTCAGCAGATCTGAGCTCTGATCGTCACCGATCTTCCTCAATCTTTGAGACGAAGATACTCTGCAAGTTACAGACACTCAACTGCTCTATCGGATGTGGTACGAGCTTCTCCCTCCTTGAAGAATGCGTCCTCCTCCACATGTGAAGTCGTCCTCCTCTCTCTTGATCTATCTCAAATCAATAATCACTCTGATGAAGACAGTCACCTCTTGTCTTCCTTATAACATCTCATCATCAAGTTAGGTTTACCAAAACCCTAAAAAGACTGCATGCAAAACTCACTTTTGCATGCATTTCTCTCCAATCATTTTCCTAGTTAATATTTTAACATGGATAAGGACCACTTTATCTAGCTATGAATTTGCTTCCTGTGCTTAGCAGTTCGAGTTAGCTTTACAGTCTACTCGCTTAAAGTGCTTATTCATTAGTTATCAGTGCTAGCCTTCTTTTCTTGCTTCAGTCAGGGAAAGGAAGTGAGGGAAAGGCTCAACTTGTGGCCGGAAGGGATAGGAAGCAATAGCTAAGTCGATCGGTAGGCAGAGGAAGTTGTATGCATGCTTGTATTCCTTGCTTTGAAGTTAGAGTTCATTAAATAGCTTTTAGACGTAATATAATAATTCTTCCTCTTCATGGCCTTAAGGTGTCCCTCTCTTACTACTATTATGAATTCGCTATCTGTGCTTGCCAAAAGCAAGCTTCCCTCCCTTTATTTCATTAGCTTACTTTAGAATCAGCACTAGCATGAAAGAGCCTCATCCTTGCTTGCTTGTTGAGGGCTATCTTTCTCGTATTGAATACTTGAGGTATGCTTGTCTTCCTTGCTTCCAATGCATGCTTTTCCCTTCATCAAGTAGTCTCGATTGTTGTTTGTAGTGGAATCCCTAGCTTTCTGAGGCTATTGTGTTTATATATATGAACATAGTATTTAATCAGAGGAACTCTCGTGCTTATAGTCTTCCTTTGCAGCTTGCTTGCTTGAATTTATGGCTTGGTTCCCAATCTCCCTCTCTTATGGGTAAGGTTAGGAGTGCAATCTTGTCCATGGCTTGTGTAAGAGGGTAGTCTTTCTTCTTAATTCAATAGAAGGATGGACTCCCTTTCATAGGGGATTTTCTTTATACACATTAATACTATTTAATAATTACTAGCTTTAATGAGCATACTTGCAAGCAAAGATAGGCTTCCCTCTAAGGGTTAGGGTTGTTTGTCTATAAATGCATACTTTATACTTAATAAACACAATATCGGATAAAAGAACTAGCTTTAAGTGCTGGCTTGCCTTCTTTATTGCCTTACGATAATTTATTGCACTTGCTTTCATTAGCTTCTGAATTAGTTGATTAGTCCCTTGGCTTTTCTAGCTTACTTAGGGCTGTCTTTCTAAAAAAGCATAGTATTTAGTTTTTAAATAGCATACCAGGTAAGTGTTAGCTTTAGTTAGCCTCTGACTTACTACTCTCATTCTTGTTTAGATCTTGCCTTCTCGCCTTCCTATTCCTTTTGTCTTTATTGCCAATGGGGACTCATTCTGTAGATGCCATGAGCCTAGGCTTCCTTTCTTTTGGTTGTGTGTTTATTGTAATTCAAATATCAAAGTGGATCAAGACTACTATGAAGCTTCTGTTGGATGGAATACAAAGAACTAGACACATTCAATATCCTTTACTTGCCTGCAACTCTGATTCTATAATACTCTATATTAGGTGAGTGCAATAAATTGCTTCCAGGTGCTTTAATGAAGTTGCTTCTTGTCAAATAGCTTGCTTTTATTCCTTGCTTGCCTCCCTTTCTAGTATCCTATCTACCTCGCTTGCTTGCTAAGGGTAAGGTAAACACTTGTTGTTTGTGATATTGAATACAATACAAGCTATCGCTACCTTCCTTAAATTCATACTAAATAATCAAATCAATTCCATTACCTGATTTCTTATATAGCGAGGGAACTATATCTTAATATGTTGTTGAGGCCTTTGTCTTTGCCTTTGTCTTTGCGTCACCTATCACTCTCTCGACATGTACATAAAGTCGTAACAGTGTTAGTATTAGTGGGTAGTGCTTAGTTCTTGGAAACATGCTAGATTCGATAGGGGTGGCAAAAGGTATGATGCTCACAATGCTATTGGTTCTGGAAGAACCAAAAGATATGATGTGGGCTTCTCTCCTGCATTTGGGGGCTTTGCTTCTTCTGGATTTGAACCGAGCGAGATGATGCTGAAACGAGTGCTAGCTTGAATCACCATAGAATGAAGCTTAGCTGTCACCTCGCCAAAGACTCTATTATTGGTTTGTCCCGAGATCTCACTACAACCTTGGCTATGACCAGACCTTTTCTCTCCATCATTGTGCAATTTCATTCTACATCTGACACTTTTACAAATGAAATAAGATGGTCTATGTTCCCTTTATCTGGTTGCATAAGCATTGTACCAAGTTCTATTGTTGAAGCATCCACATGAACATGGAACAATTTTGTCCAGTCAAGAGACACTAATATGGGCATGGTCACAAGCTTCTCTTTCTACAAATCAAATTCTTCACGGCATTCTGGTGTCCAAATAAACTTAGCATCTTTCCTTAACAACTTCTCCAAGGGTGCGGTGATTTTAACATAAATTTTTATGAACTTTCTACAATATCTTGCATGTCCCAAAGTTGCTCATAGATATTTCATTATCATCGGAGTACTCATGTCAATGATAGAATCATTTGTTGCTTGGTCCACAAATAATCCTGTTATCATACCATAGTAGCAGGGCTACTATTCTTGTACAACAGATATCTGCACATTCCAGAGCTTCCATTATTCCAGAGCATGGCTATATATTTTGGATCACTCATGATCAGAGCAGTACATTATTCAGATTTGTATATGACCTTGTGTCAAGGCTGAGCCTTGAGAGTTCAGATTTGATGACTGATGTGACCACTTATCCCATTACAGTTTCAGTTCAGTGCCTAGAGATGTATTGCAGCAGTGTTTCAGATGATACATGATGATTATTATTATTATGATGTTGTATGATCTATGGATATGTTCTCACTGACTGTGGATTATTATCTTGTTGATTTAGTCATGATCATAGCATGCTTGGTATATTATTCCTGATGTGGCAAATTATTTAAAATGAACTGTAAATCATAAAATGGACAATCGCTTGCACATTTAGGTCATTTAACAAAACTTGTTGGTTCTTCACCTTACATAGATATGGTCTTTCCCGACACCAGTTGTCTGCTAGTGTAGGCTCCATATTCACTTATCTCCATCCATACATGACCTTCCTGTTTGACTTTGAACCTTGACATGTCTCATTTGACTTTCTAATACCGAGGACTTCCCCATTTTTCTACCTCTGTGTTTGGACCGCATCCCTGTATATTCAGTGTCTCGGCTCTGAGTTGGTGACAAAACTTGCCTTCGGTGAGTTGGATTGTAGGCCTAAATCATTCTGGTCGGTTGTCCCGATGTTTGGCATTGGCTCGAACTCCCCCTAGTCACTTGAGATGTTGTTGGCTAAAACTGAAAGCTCATGTTCTACCTATGGAAAATTATAAATTCGCCCATGGAAACAAAAAAAAAGGGGCAAGAGCGATGAACTGCTAAAAATACTCCTCGAAGAGTATAAGAAAGGTCCAAAAAGCAATGGTTCTTAAAAGCTATATCTAAACAATTGCTGACCTTATGAATATTTGAAAAAACATGCCCTGGATGCAAGCTGCAACTAGTTGTGCTTCTCAGCACATCTGAAATCCGAAGGGTTATGTAGGCAAAAAAGGCCATGGAATAAAATTGAATGATCCTAATGAACCTGGATCAACTTGATGTAGACATGATGCCTAAGTTGAATAAACACTCTCTAAACAACTTATCCATTTGTGAGGCACAGCCATCCCTCGTGTTCTTTTGTCCAGCACAGAGTTTGTAGCTTTCCCCTTCTTCCAGTCCAAAGTATTTCTGAGTTAAGTTAGACAAGTCAAACCCTTGGCCCAACCTTGCTCCTAGCCTTCATCCTTCACTAGCAGTTTGACCATGTCCAATGGGTGAGTTTGTCATTTGAACTATTGCGCAAGTAATTTTATATAACAACGGAATATGCTAACTTAATTAATGCCACTGAAGGGATGTTATACTTTGAGCTTAGATGTGAGAATGATTAGAGAAGCATTGTCTTAGTCTACTGATGTGATTTATCCTTGGTTGTATATTCTTGGGATCCGTGATGATGTGGACCATGTATGGATGATTATTGATGATGACTGATGGGCCCACATGTTTGATGATGATATCATATGATGGACATATGATGCAGATGATGTTTGATCCAGTTCAGCAGGTTTATTACTACTTCAGATCAGCAGTTTATACATTGTCCATATATGGTGGACCCTACAGCTGGCCCATTAGGGCAACCCATGGTGTATGAGTACACATTTCTAGTGGATTTGGGTCTTCTGGATCCATTGAGACACTTATCTTTCAGTTCCGGGCACTTCTGACAGTGATTGATGCAGTTTTACACTTGTTGACCAGATTGGGGGCTGATTTCCCAGCCTGAGCAGCAGGGGCCCCGAGAGGCCAGTTCACCTAGGGCGCTGATGATGGAGGGGGTGGTCCAGCCACTTGTTATTACCATTTACCCCCCCTTCCGGAGAGCCTGGTGGGCTCAGATGGACAACGCTAGCACCCTAGGAGGCAGTTTTGGCACTTTCACAGTTCCCGAGGCAGTTAAAAAAATGGGATAAAGTGGTCACTGAGGAAATCGATTTGGGCAATTGAGGCAAGGTTTTGGCATTTGGTCTTCACAGAGGTCTTCCAGGGTGGCATCACTATCTTCCAGTCAGTTTTCACCATGTGGGTATGCCCAGATTGATCACAGGAGGACATTTACTGCTGGACTGTCATGGATTCTGAGGACAGTTTTGATCATTTATATTATATTGGACATATTTTATTATTTTATTGTGCCTTGGGGATGAGCTAGTAAGGATTAATACCTCCTAGCCCCACCATGAGCTTATGATGTCATGTCCTAGTCACCATGAGGTGGATTTTGGGTACTTATCTTTCTCTAGTGGATGACGTCACCCTCTTATGGTACCATTTAGTGAGGGCGCTATTGTTATTTTGAGTGATCCATGTGATATATTGTTATGGGTCATCTTAGCCATTGATTGTATGATGAGATCTTTTAATCTCAACCACTCATTTGATGTAGTATTGTAGAGTGGTATAGGGTTTTGGTCTTTATTATCCTATATAAGGAGGAGACCCCCCATTGTAAAGCTCACCTTTGGAGCTCTGGAATATTGGAATAGAAGATTTTTTGTGGAGCACATCTCTCTTGCATTGTGGATTCTCTTGCATATTGAATATACAGTATCTCTTCTATGTATCATTGTGGATTTTGGTGCTTTTACTAATCTTTTGACAGGAAAGTCGAATTGGTGAGAGGAGGGCGACTTCATGAGGGTTATTGTTGGAGGGATCCACATATTCTCTCTTGGGTTGATCTTGTGACAGGGAGTATCATTATTGTATCTTCGTGACATAGTTGATGCTTTCTATTACATCTTTCTACCATTTTCATAATCATCTTGCTTGACTTGTTTCTTTGATCTTGTCTTGTAGGAGGAGGACGATTTGGCTATCTTGGAGAGGGACGTTTTGGTTGGAGCACTTGGATCTCACTCTTGAATATACACATAGGAGAATGCTATCAATTTGCAAGGTGGCCATAAGCAATTGAGGTAAGATCTACAAGGTATGTGTCTCTTTCATCCATTCTATCTTCATTGGTCATAAAACCCTAATAAAATTAAAACCCTTGTTTTTGGTATTTCTTAGATCTACTTAGATCTAGCCTTGCTCTTGAGAAAATATTGAAAACCCACCTCTATAGCATCCACCCCTAGTTGGATCTATAGTTTGGTGGTGATTGGCCTAAAATTAACACATTTTTCAAGGCAAAAATCCCTCTTTGACCCAAATCGCACTCCCTTGTAAGAGGCTTGTTTGGTTAGATCTAGCACATGGGTAGGTGAGATCCCACTTGATTTGAAATCTAGACACTTGATAACCTACCCCCACATCCTTACTTTGGTGAAAACTACCTTGTGGACATTTCTCCATGTTTTAAGGGGTTAAAACCCCCTTTTGATTTTCTTGGCACCTTAAAACTTAGATCTACTAAGATCTAGCCCTTGGATTGACTTGATCTTTTGGACATACATAGATCGGGGTACTAGCATCCCGGATCTACAATTTGGCGGCCATTGGACTTGATTTGGTCCACCAAACCCACTTTTGAGCCTTCCTTGAGCAAATCGCACCCCCTTGAAAATCTGAGTTTGTCCACTTCTAGGAGGTGGGTGTTTGAGATTTTTGTGGATTTGGAATCCCCATGCCTTGAAACCTAGGTCTATACTGTCTTTTTGTCACGATCCGCCTTGGGGTTTGCATTCCTTGTTTCAAGGGATTGTGGTCCACTTAGGGTAATCACTTAAAAACCTAGATCTAGTAAGATCCAACCATTGGATCTCATCCAACCCACTTGACTTGGCTTCTAGGTGTCCCGATCTACACTTTGACATACTTTTTGACCCCATTAGCCCATCCAACAAGGCACTAGTCCTTCTCCAAGCAAGTCGCACTCCTTGGGATTTGTGTCAAAACCCTAGATCTAGTATGTGGGTGGTCCTAGAATCAACCTAGATTCATAGATCTAGCCTTTATCTAACCTATAGTACCAACTTCACACCTAACTTCACCTTGTGGGCCCACCTAGAATCATTTCACACTTCCCAAGAGAACAAGACCCACTTGTGTAAACACATGGTACTATACCTAGTCATCATACCCCATCATGTGGCCTAAACCATACATAGGTTGAAACACTAAATATCCATTACACCACCTTCAACCATCCCTTGACTCTTAGGTCCACTTAACCTTGCATTGGTTTCCGTAACTCATCATTTTCTTACCCTTAGAAACCTTTGTTTGGATCCAATCAACTGTGATTGGGTATAGGGTCTCCCCCTTGGTCTAGTTACACCTTGACCTAAAGCGAAGAGTGCCTCGGTTGACGTGACTCCCACATTGCATTGGGAACCGTGGCATCTCTTGGGTCACCTCTTTAGTTGCCTGTCTCCTCTACTGTCCCAGATGGGATACCTCTAGGGGCAACTACAAGTTGTGTGATAACAAATCCCTCCTTGCAAACCATGTGAACAAAAAAAAATCCAAAGGGTGTACAAAAAATATACTTCTTCAAAATCAAATAAATTTGTAGTTGTCTACATATTGTAAATTTTAATCCAGAGATCACTACTCCCTTTGGATACCCCTGAGATCTCAAGCGGTTTGAGTCTCGTACATCAATAAATACTCATAAGGATATAAAGTCAACAACTAGATCTCTTTACAACATTAACACATGCAATCACACAAATAACACTCCATATACCCTGGAAACCCCAACTAGAGAAAGCCAACAATCTGTGGGATATCTTCTCTCTCGAGCCCAGAGCATAAATATAAAATAGACAAGTACAACAAAGTTACCTTAGAAGTAACTCAATCCCTGAACGGGTCAAACCCTAGATCTGCATGCATCAGCTGATGCATGCACTGGGAGAATGTGCCCTAACTGTCAAACTCGATCTGAGACTCTCTACAGGTAGCCAAGTCTGTACTGCCACTCTCTATCCTTTGCATTGACTGCTCTGGAATAGAAGACAACCAATCTTCTCAACTGAAGAATGCGCCCTCCATTACATGCAGAAGTGCACCCTCCCCTCTGGATGTCTGATGCTCGTACCAGACCAAATCTCAACAGATCTGAGCTCTAAACATCACGATCCTTCCTCAAACACTGAGGCAAGGCTACCTTGAACATCTCAGACTCTAAATCGGTCGATCGGGGTCTGAATGAACTCCTCTCTCCTCAGGTAATGCGCCCTCCTCCTCTGGAACACGTCCTCCTCAAATCTTAGCAGCAACCACACTGATAGACTATCTCAGTCCACAGTTTTGGGAGCCTAGTGCCTCCGGAACTAGTGATCACTGATCCAACTCAGATTTGATCACTCTCCCTCCTGCAGCAGCTCCTTCCTCTCTCAGAAAGTCGCCCTGCATGCACTGTTGCCCCCTCCTCACTCTGGATCAATTAATCTCTGATATGCCCACTGAGTAACCTCTTCCGGGGACCCCCTGCCTCTATATATAATCTCACCGATGAATTAGGTTTACCAAAACCCTAATCTCGGTGCATGCAAAAGTCACTTTTGCATGCAACTTTTAATCACTGACAGATCATGCAAAACGCATGCATACAAAGGGTAAAACACCCCGAAAGGTCCGCATGCAGCCACCAGTGGACTCATGCCATTGAGTAGAGTGTATCTCACACTCTACTCCATCCCGATGCCTATACTGTTGCTGGACCTCCATGCAAGGCATCTAAATCATGGAGGACATCCCGAGATACCATAAAAACTAACACTCCCTCTTAACCAGGGAAGTCCTACCACTGATGCTTGGATCCAACAAGTCCCCTGCTGCTAACACTAGCTTGACTGTCCTACTTATCACTGCTGCCCTCTGACCTGAAGTACCTTGATCAACCTCCATAGATGTGGCTCCAGAAGAAGTCCTCTGATCCACTGCTGACTCTGTCACTGAACTCTGATTCAGACTCCCTCTGGATCTCTACTGTAACCAATCTCGAAGACTATTATCAAGTGGATCCACTGCCCTGTACGTGATCTCTCGCTGTCTCTGAGCTGACTTAGCTCTGTAGGTCAACTCCCTTTGTCTCTGAGCCGACTTAGCTCTCTCCTGTGCTAAGTCCATCTCTACCATCTCATACCAGCTCAATCTACGACTTGTGCCTGTATGAGCAACATGCTCATCCATCTGATCTCGGTCCAAGGGCTCAATCTCCTGCGGCTCATCACTATCATGAGCATCTCGCTCATCCATCAGATATCCAAAATCACTCCTTTGATCCTCATAATCATGGTGAGCCTCTTGCTCACCCATCTGCTGACTGGACTCACTCCTCCTGGCATCGTCTCTGTTGTCAGCATCTTGCTCACCATCCCCCTCTGACTCTGAGGAGGATGCACTCGGCCATCTTGATGTGCCAGTAGTAGGTTGTCCCCGAATCAAGTATTCACCGTCGATCTTGTGACCTGTTATCACCTAAACTGTAGTTACCCCTATGGATGTATCCACTCATGGATGGCAATAGGGAAGGGCAACTCAAAAGGTGCAACCACGATCATCTCGACCTCCAATAGATGGTTGTCACGCCAGTCGAGGCAACCTTCACTTTATGTTATCTAGCCCAAACAACAAAGGGGGAGACCCGATCTACTCCCGACAGGAGAGATCAAAACCAAGACACCAAATCAAGTTAATTCTAACTGAAGTAAGGTGTATGGTTTATCCTAGACCTTAGGATGAAGTCACAAGACAAGTGAGGGGTTCAATGAGTATAGCTTTGGTTCATTATTGATGTGAGAGTGACTTATGATTTGTGAAATAGGATCCAGGATTAAAGTACTAGTTCAATGTGAGAAAATCCACTGCCTTGGGAACCGTGTCCAATGCAGGGTATTTTAGGGGTTGAATTGGGGCTAACTAGTACAAGTGACAAGCTTGATCATGATACATGATGACATCAAAGAGTTTAGTTCACCACGCTAAGGTCAAACCACAAGTTAATCCAACAATCTAGGAAAGTCGAATTGACTTGGAGAGAAACCAGTGCCTTGGGAATTGGGAAAATGGAGTCAAAGTAAGGTTAACTTGTGGTTAAGGACTCCTATTGCATGAGACAAGTGGGCAATTAAAGTCTTGATGGATGAATAGGTCTAGATCTAGGTTTGACCTAAGTGGACCACAATCCCTTAAAACAAGGAATGCTATCCCCAAGGCAAGATTTGACAAAGTGACCTACTAGACCTAGGTTTTGAATTATGCCCGTTCCAAATCCACAAAAATCTCAAGTACCCACGTCCTAGAAGTGGACCAACTCACTTCTCCAAGGTGGTGCGACTTTACCTAAGGAGGCTAAAATGTGGGATAAATGGATCAAGACAAGTCCAATGGCATCCAAACTTTAGATCCAAGTAGGTTGATCAAGTGGGAGTGTGGATCTACAATTTCAAGGCAATCCGATGGCTAGATCTTACTAGATCTGAGTTTAAAGATACCAAGTGGTCCAAAATGGGGATTAAATCCCTTAAAATGTGGAATAGGGCCCACAAGGTAGAAATCAGAAAAGTGACAATCTGGGGGTAGGTTATTGGATGTGTAGATCATGAATCAAGCGGGATCTCAACTACCCACATACTAGATCTAGGTCAACCCACCAAACTAGGAAGTGCGCCCTTGCTTGGAGAGGCTAAATGCCTTGTGAAGAGGGTCAAATGGAGGCCAATCCTCACCAAACTATAGATCCGGGATGCCGTGGATACTATAGAGGTGGGTTTTCAATATCTTACCCAAGAAGCAACTAGATCTTAGTAGATCTGAAAAAATGTAAAAATGAGGGTTTGAAGAAATAAGGGTTTTATCAGTTTATGAGCTATGTCAATGGATTGGATCAAGATAAGAGAAACAAACCTATGGATCTTACCTGGGTAACCTTGTAGATGCCTTGATGATGATGATCTATGCAAACCCGATCAATTTGAGAAGCTTTGAGGTAGTTTTCTATGCAATCGATTTAGTCCAAGAAGCCAATGCGCCCTCTCTCCTACACAACAAACGTCAACAATATCAGATTTGATGTAATCAAGAGATAAGACTAATGCCACAAGAGAAGTAACAGAAAGATAGCATAGATCACAATGATACTAATGATAACCCCCTGATACAAGCAAATGCCAAGAAAGTCGATTTGAAGAAGCCTTGCAAAATCGCCCTTATTGAAGTCGCCCTCCTGTAGACAAGACAATGATTTCCAAAATAGATAGATCTTACCACCAATTCCAAATGCTAGGTTGCAATAGACTTTCCAATCACCATCTAAGAACACCAGATGCAAAGGAGACCACAAGAATTTCCACAAGAAAGTTTTTCTATACCAATAATCCAAGAGCCAAAGACCCCTTACAATGAGAAGCTCTCTCCTTTAAATAGGAAGGAGAGGCATCAAAATCCTAACCACTTTTTGAATGAGTGGCTAAGATTAAAAGATACAAATGTCTAATCAATGGTTGAGATGAGCTCAACAATAAAATACATGGATCACTAATAAAATATAATATGAGTAGACAAGATCGCCCTAGAAGAGGGGAATCCCCCCAAATCATGATGACAAAATATAATAGGAAGCTTATGGTGGGTCCAAGGGGTAATTTTAGCCACCCTTGGTCAATCCCCATAGCACAATAATAATAAAATAGTCATCAATATACCAAATCGTACCTCTATGGTCAAATCGTAGGCCTCAAAAGACCTCAGAAATCATCAAAAAGTGCCATAAGTGATGGATGCGGTCCCCGATGAAGCTGAAACTGCTGGAGGAGGTGTGGAAGACATCAATCCATCATCACTGATCATCCCATGCCAAAACATTGCCTCAGTAGCCCAAATCGACTTCCTCAATAGCCATTTCTACCAATCCTGAAATGCCTCGGGAAGCGTGAAACTGCCCCAAACTACCTCGTGGAGTGCCTGCGCTGTCAAGGTGAGGGCACCAATGTGTCTGGGAGGGGGGTAATATGGTAAAAACAAGTGGCTGGACCACCCCCTCCAAGCACAGTGCCCTAGGTCAACCGGATAAAAATCACATCTGCTCTGACAGGGCCTCCGACAGACCAAAACTGCACTGGATAGCCTACTGAGGCTCAATCATCACTATAAGTGCCCGGAAACTGAAAACAAACTGTCTCATTGGACTCAGAAGGTCCAAATCCATCCAAGATGTGTACTCATACACCATATGAGTCTCTGCATGATCAATATATATATCCAATATACCGGAACATGGCAAATAATAATAATCTGTAAATGATCAAATACTGCTGTAAACCAAGAATCATCATCATAACCCTGTAGCTGCTGCATAGAATCATCATATACATGTACATAGACCATATATCATCTATCCATATCATCATAAGGTCCAACCATCTCATGTCCTATGGTTGACCTTGGTCAAACTAGGTCTAACCAAGTCAACATGACCAAATATAACTCAGACCATCATTGGAAGCTGCTGCGAAGTGTCAAAGGTTAATGCATGCTCTACAACTTATTCAAATAACAATTATAACACAAAGTAATCATTACTGGCGATCTAAATCCAAATATATAATGTCATTAATTATTACTATTACTCAGACCAGACTTTCAAGACCATACTCACTTCATAGCTGTGTTCAATTTGCTAGTGAAGGGTGAAGGCTAAAATAACTGGCTAGGCTAAGGAATGACTTGACCGACTTAACTTTGTGACACTTTGGCAATGGGAAAGGGAATACACACCATAGTATATACTGAATGAGCAACAACACAGGGAATGGCGGTGTCTCACAAATGGATAAGTTGTTTAGAGAGTGCTTATTCAACTTAGGCATCATGTCTATATCAAGTTGATCCAGGTTCATTAGGATCATTCAATTTCATTTCATGGCCTTTTTGGCCTACATAACCCTTCGGATCTCATGTGTGCTGATAAGCACAACTAGTTGCAGCTTGCATCCAGGGCATGTTTTTTATACATGTATAAGGTCAGCAATTGTTTAGATATAGCTTTTAAGAATCATTGCTTTTTCGACCTTTCTTATACTCTTCGAGGAGTATTTTTCAGCAGTTCATCGCTCTTGCCCTTTTAGTTTCCATGGGTGAATTTATCAGTTTCCATAAATAGTACATGAGCTTTCAGTTTTAACCAACAACATCTCAAGTGACTAGGGGGAGTTCGAGCCAATGCCAAGCATCGGGACAACCGACCAGAATGATTTAGGCCTACAATCCAACTCACAAAAGGTAAGTTTTGTCACCAACTTAGAGCCGAGACACAATAGACAGGGAAGCTCATCCAATACAGAGGCTACAGTGGGGAAAAGATCCTCCATGTCACTAGTCAAGTAGCAAGTCAGGGTGATAAACTAAAAGGTAGGCAATGGATGGATGAAGACAATGAATAATGGAGCCAACAATAACAAGTCAAGGTATGGTGGAATGATCACCTCTATTCTCCCTAAGGAGGGTAAAACCAACGAGTATGAATAGTGAACTTCTAAGTCTAAGTAGGGACAATATAATATATATGATAAGATCAACCAGGTCCACATATCTATATGATCGCCAGATCATGACAGTAAGTGCTAAGACATGCTATAAGAATAAGTATAAAAGCAATATAACCATAACACAATGATATACCTGCTGAGTCATATACCTGAATGCTCATCAACCTGTACCATCATCTGTCCTCTGAAACTGCTACTGCAACTCTGGGCACTACTGACTGCTCTGTACAAATGGTATAATGGCTACATCGGTCATCTCTCTGAGTGTCCTGAGACTCAGTCATGGTATGGGGAATACAACTGCTGTCCAAAATCTGATAGTGATCCAATATAGATGCTCATCTCGGCATCTCAAATGTAAGGGAACTGGTTGAATAGTGTACTGGCATCACAAAAATAATGTATGGTAGCCCGGCTACTATATATGTGATAACATGACCCATCAAGACTGGGTCTACTCTAGGATAGGTGAAAACCAGATCCCGCTAGAACACTACTGAGTAGCCAACAACTCCCAAAGCTGCCACTGAGAGGATACGCCTTCTCAGCCCTGGAATGAATAACAATCATGATACCTCCGCGAGCTCTCCAAGGTCAAGTAGAAATCGCCCTCTGCCCACTCCTGTGACCAAGTGATCAATCCCCTGCACATCCCACACCATCTGCAAGGGTGTGTGCTCTAGGATGAGGAATGCATCTCGCATCCCTGTCATGTGACTGTTGTGCATGCAATCAAGTCTCCATCTTTGATCAACCTAAAGCTCTCGCAGACTACTATCATGTCCTGACTAAACTGAGGCTAATGAGAACTCCCTCTCAAACTGAGAAGTAAACTCATCAACCTCCTCTGTTGCTGCTAAATGCTCATCCTTTGCTTGCTTACCTTTCTTCTTATGTGAACATTGTCCTGCATAGTGTCCATAATCATTGCAGGCAAAACATTTGATCTTGCTCAAATCCTTCTTTTGTTTGACCCTTTTTTCCCTTTTGCTGCAAGTGCCACATCCTCCTCCTTTGGAATGGCTGAAGTTGATCCTTGAATATATCCTCTCCTGATCTCCTCTTGGGGGAAGTCATCCCACAAACGATCCCACTTGGGAAGATTCTCTCTAGCAATAATGGACTGGACAAATACTGCCCATGGCCCAGTCATCCCATTCAGGGCTTGTCTTACCAACTCGCTATCCTCAATCTTCTCAGCCACAACTCCCAAATCATCCCTCACCTGAGTGATCTTGGTGAGATATGTAGACATGCTCTCATCCTTGCCCATCTTGATGCTTCTCAGCTTCTCTCTAAGAACCATCTTCCTTTTTGGCATTAGAACTCTGGTACAAACTAGTCAATGCATCCCACATCTCATAAACATTGTCCTTGGTAGGGACATGTGGAATGACATGATCCTTGATAGCATCAAGTAGGATCCTCTGAGCCTTCACATTCTTTTTATCATATACTGCTTTGGCAGTAGCATCTGAAGGAACTTCACAGTTCACACTCTTTCAACAAGAGTGTAATACGTGCCCTCCATGCACTATAGTTGGAGGTCCCATCCAACTGGTCCTCCACTCTCAAGCTAGTGGCCATACTCTCTGAACTGAAATATTGTAACCCACAGTGAACGAGAACCTCTCCTGATCATAGATCTGGTAGATCTATCTCAGATCTAACCACTGAACTCACAGATCTAATAGATTTGACCTCTACAACCTCAGATTTGAACCGTGCTCTTTAGATCTGGTCTCTATCTTCACTGATCTCTGTGTGATTGCCCTTCCTGACCCTTACCGGGGCTTTGATACCATGTAAATTTTAATCCAGAGATCACTACTCCCTCTGGATAGCCTTGAGATCTCAAGTGGTTTGAGTCTCGTACATCAATAAATACTCATAAAGATATAAACTCAACAACTAGGTCTCTTTACAACTTTAACACACATGCAATCACACAAATAACACTACATATACCTAGGAAACCCCAAACGGGGAAAACTAGCAATCTGTGGCGCTATCTTCTCTCTCGAGCCCAGAGCATAAATATAAAATAGACAAGTACAACAAAGTTACCTCAGAAGTAACTCAATCGTTGAACAGGTCAAACCCTCTAGATCTGCATGCATCAGTTGATGCATGCACTGGGAGAATGTGCCCTAACTGTCAAAACGAATTTGAAACTCTCTGCAGGTAGCCAAGTCTGTATTGCCACTCTCTATCCTCTACATTGACTGCTCTGGAATAGAAGACAACCAATCTGCTCAACTGAAGAATGCGCCTTCCACTACATGCCGAAGTGCGCCCTTCCCTTTGGATGTCTGATGCTCGTATTGGACAAGATCTCAACAGATTTGAGCTCTGAACGTCACGATCCTTCCTCAAACATTGAGGCAAGGCTACCTTGAATGTCTCAGACTCTGAATCGGTCGATCGGGCTCTGAATGAGCTCCTCTCTCCTCAGGTAATGTGCCCTCCTCCTCTGGAACACGTCCTCCTCAAATATCAATAGGAACCACACTGATGGACTATCTCAGTCCACAAATTTGGGCGCCTAGTGCCTCCAGAGCTAGTGATCACTGATCCAACTCAGATCTGATCACTCTCCCTCCTTCAGCAGCGCCTTCCTCTCTCAGAAAGTTGCCTTGCATGCACTGTTGCGCCCTCCTCACTCTAGATCAATCAATCTCTAATATGCCCACTGAGTAACCTCATCTGGGGACCCCCTGCCTCTATATTTAATCTCACCGATGAATTAGGTTTACCAAAACCCTAATCTCGGTGCATGCAAAAGTCACTTTTGCATGCAACTTTTAATCACTGACAGTTTATGCAAAACTCATGCATGCAAAGGGTAAAACACCCCAAAAGGTCCGCATGCAGCCACCAATGGACTCATGCCACTAAGTAGAGTGTATCTCACACTCTACTCCATCCTGATGCCTATACTGCTGTTGTACCTCCATGCAAGGCATCTGAATCATGGAGGACATCTCGAGATACCATAAAAACTAACACATATATCGATCATTAGGCTCAATACCTAAATATGTTCTTTAATCACACTAAGCATTGTCTAATCATCTATGTAAACTTCCAAAAACTTATGGATAAATTCCTCTCCCTTTGGTCGAGCGGCTTCGCACCTCTCCTGCCTCGTACCTATAATATATGGTATGAGGAATTACTAGGTTAGTCTTTAGGTATACTCTTTATTTATTAGAAGCTTCTTTGGGAGGCCCTTATCTCAAGTAAAGCTTGAGGTTAGTGATTGCAACTGGGAGTGGAAGCCCCAAAGGAAGATAAGTTAGTACGTAAGTGAGTTGTAGTAGGTAGTGATGCCTAGTCATCCATAAAGGCAGAACAACGAGGTTAGCTTGCCGAGAACATAACAACGTTTCGATCCATGGGTTAGTAAGGCATGAAAGTCAGTTAGGTAACTATACATCTACTAGGTGAGTTAAGGCTTCGGTGTTTGTTACAGCTTTACAACCTGAATGTTAGGCCTTGTTATTTTTTCTTTCTTTCTTTCTTCCAAGGAAAACCTTTTGTGATCCATTTATTAAGGGGGTTGAGGATAAACCACTTAGAAGAGTGCAAGTGAGAAAACATCCAATGAATGTGATAAATATATATGGTCCTAAAGTCTCACACAATGCAAAGTGAGACTTTTTAGTGGCGTGTCTTTCCCATGGGAAACAATTATCCACCCATATCGGTCTTGTTAATACAAATAAGCTCAACTACAACCCCCGTTGTAACACTGTTAGAATTTCATACAATTATAGTAGTGTAATTTAATTGCAAATAAACAATAGGATCACTAGAAGAATAACCAAGCACATAAACAATAGACATAAGAATTTTATCGTGGGAAACCCAACAGGGAGAAAACCCAGCAACCTTCGTATAGTGATGATCAATCCCGAGAACAAAGTACAGAGATAAGAGAGAAAATAGAAAATTTCTCCTAGTGAAAAACCCCAAAATCACTTCTTGCTACAGATGCGAACTTCTCTCTTACTAGTGCGAACTAGCTTGTGTTGGATGAGTGACCAAATGAGGCACACGACCTCCCTATTTATACACTTGCAAAACTGATTTTTTTCCTAACTGGGCCGACTTGTCTTGGGGAAAGATAAATTTAATATTTAATAATTCTTTTCTTTGTGTATCTTTACCCCAAGGTTTACATTGATTCTTTCAAGGGTTTACACGATCAAAAACATTAATATTTTCTCCTGTAAGAGGTACAACAACAATATAATAAAATACAATAAGAATAACTTCCGAAGTTGCACTATTTCCAACACTCAAGGTATTCTTCGAACATGGTCATCATCAACATCACGATCATCTAGATCTCATTTGTACATCACATCTGTCTTGATCATCTCTATACACACTGAAGGTTGTCAACACAGTTTCAGTCCTTCGAGAAGTGTTATCATGCATCTGCTCCACACAGTCCATCGGTGGATCCATCATTAGCACAATAACTCTACACAATCCATCAGAGAGTCCAACAAGAATCATCTCATCCTAGTCCATCAGGAATTAACACAATGTGCATCTGCTTAGCCTAGTCCTTCGAGGAACATGCACCATTAGAGGAAATTTGGGGTCTAAAATGTGCCTTATAAGAAAACGAGCCATCATATAAGAAAATGAGCCAACCATAATTTCTTGATGAGTTGGAATTCAAGAACCGATAGAATTTCAATAAAAAAAAACTATTTTTGAGATATTTGTCATAAAAAACTATTTTTTTTGACTTAATGGTTGACTTGAGATATTTGTCTTAAAAAATATTTTTTTTGTTCGTATTTTCAACATGTCTCCCTGTGTTTTTGCTCAAATTTTGAGCAGGAGCACTCGTTGGATGCAAAATTAAATTCCGCATCCAACGAGTACCCACACTACATACTTTTGACCGACCCCGTTGCCCCAAAAACAAGAAATACCTGAAAGAACGTGATGATGAAAAACAAGAAATACCTGAAAAAATGTGATGATGACTCTAGCTAGACCTAACAACCTGAGAATGGCACCCATCACAACCATTCATCGAACCACTGAAAGAGATATTTTGTTACACAAGTTGTTGCCACGATAGAGATATTGATTTCAAGTTGACACCAAATGAGATATTGAGGGAACCCATATGCCACGATAAGAGAAGGCCACCAAAGTTGCTATGGAAATATTGGGGGCCTATGGTGGGAAAATGGGGCACATGGTATTACAGCACACAGAGGCAATTAAAAGAAGGCATCCATGGGTTTACAAATTGACTGCATGTGAAGGCATCGATCCATCGCCTCAAAAGCAACAACAAGGTCATAAATAGGCAGATAAGGATATGGAAAGGGTATCCCCCTCACCTACTTGGTGCAAAGATCATCTCTTGGAGGCCATAACTACCCTTGCACACTTATCAAGGGTGTGGCTTCAATACACTAATTTATTTTATTTGGTTTGGTCAACGTGGTCCCAAAGCCTCCTTGTACGCTTTTCAGGGGTGTACATCTTCTAAGGATAATTTGAGAGCAATTGGTGGGTAAAGGGATTTATGGGATAACAAAAAACCATAGCTATATTTACTAACTTGGTATATTTTAACCACTTAGCTTAGGGTGGAACTGCCGTTGAGCATAGTGAGCCGATTGATTGATACCCTGCCCTGTGGATTGAAGAGAGGTTACTTCCATTATAACATGGTTATCCTCTGTAAAGGTTGCATACGATGTGGCCTGTTTTATTAGGGGCTTCTCTCTATGGCGATGTGTTTTCCCAATAAGATTTTATTAGGGGCTTGCCCAAAAAGTTCTTGATTGATAGCCACATGAGAGGGGTGGTTTTGCCACATGTGAGGGGTGCTCCCATGGACTACAACCATACACATGCACCAGTTAGAGACAAGAGACATGTTGATGCCTCGAAAATCGCAGCATCAATCAGCAAGGGATTCTCCCCAGTAAGCAAGCCCAATTAGATCGCTCACCATTTGGTGTGGGGAATCCGTCCGGTTAACGGTTCCGGTTATCGTGTGAGGTTTAAAGATTTGTTTATTTTACCGGTTGCGGCTCGATCCACCGGTTATATATTTTGTATTTAATATGATATGCATGTGCCCTAAATTAAATGCATGTGGTAAACAAATCTACGCTAACCTAGTTTAAATCTAAATTATCCTATCCTTATACGGAGCAAATTTAAATGAGTAATAAACTGAAAATACACCCAAGAACTTCACAGATAGCTGTTAAATTGAAAGGAGCATTTACAGCAGAAATAAAGATTATCCAAGATAGCTTAGATAAAGATAAGCATTCTATCACCCATTTAACATAGAAATTTTGCAAAGGAAATGAAACCATTCATAACAGAGAATTAATTCACAATAGCCAGGAAAGATCTCACAGGAAATGTAGGAAAGACGCAGAAATAGTTCAGCAATTATCCAACAAGACTCCAAGCAAAGTTCTATGCAGGCTTCCACAGGCCCAAAACAACTTCCTTATTTGTGTAGCAGAAATAGTTCATATACAAGACGGAAACGTCCTTTCACCTGCCAAAAGTCCCTCTATCTTCTTCTATTCTGCTATTTATAAATTTACAAATTGCTCCTTGAGCTGACAGGTGTGCCCTAGACTCTAGAACCTTCTAATTTGTCCTTTAGTACACGATTACAAAACCCACAGATTCGTGGAAAGCCTTCCATATAAGACAAAATCAGAGCCAACTGTCTTTTTAAAGCATTTATACAATAAAGGAATTTTAGCTTTTCCTCATGTTAAGACAAATAAGAATTCTGCTGATTTATCTATTTATTTGGCTTCCTTTTGCTGACTTGCTGACTCATCCCCACCAACAGGCTCGCTTGCTTTTGGACTCTAACATTTTCTTCCTCTTGTTGCAATTGAATAACTTGCTCTTGTTGTAATTGTAATTTGGCAGCCTGTTCGTTTTGAATTGTGCCACCTTCTCCTGGTTCCATGTCATTTGAAATTCTGGCTTGGGATGCTGCTGCCTCTTGCTCCAATTGTACCAGACGTTATCTAATTATAAAAAATAAGCAACAGCAGGTAAGTTAGAAAGTTTGCAATTTTTGCTGCTTAGCAGTTTGACTTAACGCTCGGGCATAATGAATGGCATCGAAAGGCGTTCTCAACACTCAAGAAATGCGATGGCGCAGGATTGGTGCAGCGGCACGTTTAAGCGCAACGCTTGCGATCGCGGCGAGGAAAAAATCACTAGGACCGGCGCCCAAGAGATGCGCCAACGGCAAGGTTTTCTCAAAGAGTCTGAAGTTGGTGGGAGTCTTAAAGTTAACTTCTGCGCTCCGGGCGGAGGATATATTGTTAAGTCCTGCATCCAAGAGATGCGCCAACGACAAGTGAATGGGATCATGAATGCAGCGGTGATTTTTCGGCTATGTCTTGCGTGTGTAGCGGCAGTCTTAGTGGTAAACTCTGCGCTGATGGGCTGCGCCAAGAATGGAGCTCGGGGCTGCGATGGCGGCTGATAAAGGGATAGGTTTTGTGCTAAATGCGGGGGACTTAGACATAACTTTTGTGCTTACGAAAGATGTGCCAAAGAGTTAGAAGATTCTTGCGTTGACGTCTTTAAGGACAAATCCTGCGCCAAAGCGCTCGTCCTATTATTAGGAATTGGGCTGATGGCGGCCGAGCTAGACTTAGACTCTGCAAAAGAATCATGCGTTAATACGACGCAGATTTTAAACCTTTAATTTGCGCGGGGAAACTTCGTTGAAAAGCTAAGTTTTGGCAACGAGGCAAAAGTATGAGTCTTAGAAACTGTGCCTAAAGCAGTCAGGTTAGCTTTAGATTTTGCGCGATTAGCGGTTAGTTTAAGTTTAAAGGTTGTGCAAGAGAGCCCCAAAACAAAAGGTCGAATTATAGCTAAGATTACCACCGAAGAGGCAGAGCTAGGCTTAAGCTTTGCGCCGAAGGTGGCAGTCTTATGGTTGACACTTGCGTTGAAGGTGGAAGATTTATGGATAAAAAATGCGCCGAAGAGTCCAAGGTGACTTTGCCTTAGAGAAAAAAAATGAGAAAACTTTTGGGAAGCAATTGCTGAAATTTTGCCAAGTTAGAGAGAAAAAAAATCAGTCTGAAAGACAGGGAAAACACTTATTACAAAACGTGTAGAAGGAGGGGCCCCGAATATCTTCAAAATTTTGGGGAAGGATGTTGCAGCAACAATAAGACCTTGCCAGGATACCTAGACCCTTGAACTAGACCTTTACTCTTTTGCCAGTCACCAGATGCCTTTACCCTTCTGCCTATCACCTTTGGCCAAGTTGACTGCCAAACTCAAAGGCATTAAGTAAGGAGTCCGTGTGGGACCAGGTGATGGAGGAGGACATGCCCAAACTCCGTGAGCATATGGAATTTGACAAGCTCCTCCAACAAGTTAGGAGTCACCCTGAGGAGACAAAAGATGAAGGGGCACACAGGGCCCATGTAGCAGGGGCAGTACTCAAGGTGGTTAACTCTCTCCCAAATAAAACAATCACTAGTTGGGCATTATAGAGAGAACAATCGTTAGGTAATCCCATACTCTAGATATGTGAAGGGAAGTTTATTCTTTTACTTATTACCCTTTGTTCTAAGTAGGTGATAAAGAAGATTTCCCATCCATATGAAAAAGGTATTAGGTCGGGGGGGTTGGCATCCAGGTTGGGTGGTTCAGGGTGGATCCAACTTGGTACTTTCTCGCATATGCCCTGCCAGAGCAAAAGTGTAATCACATATTGTAGCCATTACATGGTCCGAGCTGAGTTCCCCCTGAATCCAAGGACGAAGAAGTCACTACCAGTTGTGTTGTATATCGTTAATGAAAGAAGCCAATAGGAATTCGGTTATGGTCACGAAGAAGCTATAAGGTCGTGTCTGTGTAGTCAAGTTAGAAAAGAAATGAGATTGAGAACTATTCCATTAGCCAACTCTAACACAGTGAACGACTTATTTTGCGGGTTTCTATATGCTAAAGGCTGTCTCGTTTACTTTCTTCCGAGTTCTTTCGAATAAATTATAAACCTTAGAAGGGGATATTTTTTATTTTCTTGTTGAACTATATTTCAAGGTGATGCATCAATCCTACTCTTTGATTTCACATCATTTCAAAATAATTCTTCGATTTGAAGAAAATAGTAGGTACAGACTTCATCATCATGTTTTTTTAGGTATTTCTTGTTTTTCTTCATCACGTTTTTTCAGGTATTTCTTGTTTTTGGGGCAGCGGGGTCTGTCAAAAGTATGCAGTGTGGGTACTCGTCCGCATCCAACGTGTGCTCCCCGCTCGAAATTTCAGTAAAAAACAAGGAGATATGTTGAAAATACGAACAAAAAAATTAGTTTTTCTTTTTCTTCTTCCAAAATTAATAAATATTATTTATTATTTTAACTATTATTTCATTATTTCAACTATTATTTTATTATTTTCCTTAGGAGGCCCATTTTAGACCTCAAATTTCCTCCAATGCAACTCAACCAATCCTTCGGTGAATCCAAGAGTACCAGTGTGCACCAGCCTCTCCATCCCATCCAAGGATGTCTGAGAGATCTCCTCACTCTTTTCAGAGTGATCTGTAGAATGCACTAAATCTCTCCATCATGTCCCATGATGTCCAAGAGATCTCCCCACTCTACTGAGTGTCCAGGAGTGTGCGTTGGCCTCTCCATTGTATCAGGATGTCCAAGAGATCTTCTCAGTCTATCCCAAAGTGATCCAAAGAATGCAGTGGTCTCTCCATCCAAACTGGATGTCCGAGAGATCTCCTCACTCTATCCTAGAGTGATCCAGAGAATGCAGTGGCCTCTCCATCCAACCTGGATGTCTGAGAGATTTTCCATAAGATTCACACGACCTTCTACTACCTGTCCGTCTCTATTGTCGATGGGATCCTCCCATGCCTGGCTAAGAACATGGACAAGCAGAGGTACTTGTGTAGAAACAAGATAAATGTTTGTCTCTGTATCATCTTTCCCTCTCAAGGAGGGACATGTTCTCTTCCACTCCAAGTCTTCCACGAAAGTATTCGAACTTTATCCTGGGAAGAGGCTTGGTAAGAACATCTGCAGTCTGGTCATCTGTCGGAATATACTGTAACTCGACCGCACCTTTCTACACCATATCACGAATGTAGTGATATCGAATCTCTATATGCTTCGACTTGTCGTGGATTACGGGATTCACTGACATTTACACACAACTGTGAAAATCCTCACAGCAGATCTAAGAGCTGATGTATACCTCACAAGAAAGATTAAGATTAAGTAGGAAAATAGAAGAAGAGTGGTCAATGCAGTGTAAAGGAGCAACCAACATAATTATGATACAGTAGAACTTGGATAGAAGCAAAATAACATCACACACTAATTCATTAATCATAATATGAACAATAAATAATACAATGGTGGAGAGGATTTGAATGCCAAGGTGGAAATTCGAATTAGCCTGCATGGGCATGGCTTATCTGCACTAGGAGTCATCATCATCATCAGTGGAGTGTCAACAATACACCACTAGGAGTCCTCATCATCAGATCAGTGGAGTCATCAATGCACAAGTAACGGTCAACCAGGTGTCAAACTGAGTCTAACTGAGTGTGGTAGGTGTAACTGGCACATGGGAGCACTAATGTAGAGAAGGAGGCTCAGTGGAGGGCGCATGGGGAGCTGACTGGAGTCAAAATATGCAATCTAGTTTCATTGGGGGTCCAACGGAGTGTTTCATTTAGTTAACAAGTCAATCTAGTCTTAAATCAAGGAAAGATCCACAAATAACTCAACTAACTGAAGTGTAACTGAGTGGTAGGTGAAGAAAGGCGCTTTCACACGTGGTAGGTGAAAGGAGGGCGCATCACTGACTAGGAGGGCTGGAACTTAGTAGAAACAGGCTCTCGAGGCTAGTAAACTAGGCTCTATGTGCTGGGAGACACCAACCTGATGAGTGGGATGCATGCAATTGCATGACTGCATGCAAAAATGCATGCATGACTGAAATGCAAAATAATGAAAATGCTGGTAGGACTAGGATGGAGTATAGGAATATCCTAACAACAACTCTGTTTATCACAGTGAATCACAGTTGGCCTTGGAATCTAGCCAAACAATCCCGCAAGGAGTTTCCGAATCCACAACTTCCCGAGCCACGGCCTCTGCAGTACTAAGAGCTACTGAGGTCTGCTTCCTGCTGCACTAGGAAATCATTGCAGAACCCAAGCTGAAGTAGCACCTAGAGGCGCTCTTCCCATCTGCAACACATCCGGCCCAATCTGAGTTTCAAAATCTCAAGTCACATTATGAAGCATATCTCAGGCCATATCCCACAGTGCCACACAAGTATCTCAGCACATGTTTTGCAACAACCCAGTGAATTTGTCTTGGCTCGTACATGAATTGGCTGAGAGCATTCACAACAAAACATATATTTGGTCTGGTGTTCGTTAGATACATCAAAGATCCGATCAGCTGGCGATACATAGTGGGATCAATCAAATCTGAATCTGGAGCAGAGTCCCTCAGCTTCTTTAGATTTGCATCCATCGGAGTGGCCATGGACTTGCAGTCCGACATTCCGAATCTCTTCAAAATATCAATGGTGTATTTTCCTTGACTCAGGAAAAATCTTCTTCTGCCTCTGCCATACTTCTAATACCTAGAAGTAATGCATCAATTTCAGATCTTTCATTTCAAACTTAGAGGAAAGCTTCTTCTTACACCATACAATAAGTTTCTCATTCCCAGTGAGAAATAGATCATCAACATAGAGTACCAAAATTAGTGGTTCACCATCCACAACCTTGTAGTAAAGGTTGGGGTCTGCATCACTCTTGGTGAATCCTAAGCTCACTAAGTATCTGTCTCTGCGTCCATCCCAAGCACGTGGTGCTTGCTTGAGTCCATATAGGGCCTTTTTTAGCCTGCATACGTGGGACTCCTTTCCATGGACATCAAACCCTTCTGGTTGTTCAATATACACTTCTTCCTCGATAACACCATATTGAGGAAGTTGGCCTTGACATCCTTTTGATGAAGCTTCCATCCCATAGTTGAAGCAATAGCAATAATCGTCCTGTCATGTCCCCAATTTTGGCTAATTTAGTGACCATGGGTAAAAGGGGACAAAATAACCCCTAAGGAAAATAATTTTATTTTATTAAGCATGCATAGAATAAATTTGATCCTAAGTCAAGTGGAGAAATGAATTTTACTTATTTTAATTAATTTTGGTAATTAGAATTGATAATATGTGTGCAAGTGTGCCAAGAGGGTGCCCTCATGAGGATAAGGTTTCCAAATTAGAACTGGAAGCAAGAAATTAGCAAAAGAGGAAAAGCAGAGAAGGTGTAAGAACATGCCAAAAACAGAAAAGTGGAAACAACTAGAAAAATCTAAGGAGGGCGCAGTTTCTAAAGGAGAGCTCAGTTTACAAATTGGAAACAACCAGGAAAAGCTAAGGAGGGCACAATTTCCAAAATAGAGCCTAGTTTACAAAGCAAGAAACATTTACAAAGCAGGAAACAACTTGAGACAAGGAGGGCGCAGTTTCTAAAGGAGAGAAAGCTTGTAAGGAAAAAGCAAGGCAAGTCTACTCATTCATGGGTGGCCCATGTGGAAGGGTTCTCACAGGTTACCAAACATGTCAACTTGCTCAGTAGGTCACCATGAATTCTATAAAAGAAGCCAAGCAACTCCTATTCACATCTTTTGTCAAATTGATTTTTATGTGTCAACATTCTATGCTTCTCAAGGCAAGGTGATGTGCCCTAGCCACTCTATGGGAGATGAGCCCCATTCCTTCTATTCTACTTCTCTTTTCTAATATTCTCTCAGAATTTGCAGCCATGGAGAGTTGATTTGCAGGTCCATGTACTCCAATACTAAGAAGAACTCGAGCTTACAAGGAGTTATCATCATATAGGGTACATTCGGGGAATCAACGTTGAAACGCTGAAATGGAGGTTTCAGGTTCAGCACTTCTGATCATTTTTGGGTTGTGAGACCTGTTCCATTGCGTCCGGAGGGTCGTTTCCAGTAGGAAACACTTTTTGTCTCATCGAAAAAGGTGTCCGGATGACCAAGATACAACCATTTTCACCGGAGCCAACGTTTCATGTGTTAAGGAGCTAATGTGTGAAGTTCCAGTTCAATGAATGCGCCCAGTGTAGCGCAGGAAGCCCAGTGCACCCCCATACTCTGTTCTTATGACCTGTAGTAGCTTCATATCAGTCCCATATTGATATCTAGACCATTATTCTCATTGGGAGGAATTCTAGCTATTGGAGATCCTCTAGTGCACTGAGAGTACTAATGATTGTAACATCCTCTCCAAATCTCTGATTTCGACCTGCAAGTGTATTAAATAATATATCAGAGCCTTCAATATGATTTTGACTGATATTTGTATGAGTTTGTGGCTTTGGCACCTTCGAAAGTTAAAACTAGTTCAATTACTAGGTGTGGAGAGGTTTATTGAAGGAAGGAGGTAATCCATTTGCAAGCTCTTCCTAAAATATTCAATTTCGACCTTCTGAACATTGAAAAGTTATAACAGAGCCATTAAAGTCTGAAAAACAGAGTATTATGTTCAGAATTGAAGACTAACTCAATGGGCACTTTAACTAGCTAGTTTTGGCATATTTTTCTGTATGACTTACCTATGCTGCAAATTAATGATCTAATGCTTGTATGTGGTCATAATAACACTAATAAAAAACCTCATGTTCTGTTCCTGAGGTTTTGGGTGCATTACAGTTTGATTGGAAAAGCTTGGAAATATCCTACCTGAGCAATCCCCAATAGCGCCCTTGACTAGTTTTGCCTCCAAATCCACCTACAACCTCCCAAACTCTTATGAATTCTGCTCCATCATATTTTATTGAGTTTATTGACTAAGAATAACCCTTATTGCCATCCAGAATCAATTCCCAGTCTAGTATGCATATGCTGGAAGCCCAGGAAGCCTCGAAGTAGACATCAGACTTGTCTGTTGTTGAAAAGTGAAAGTCTCCAATACCTTGTGCATGTAAATCTTTGATTCAAAGATCACTACTCCCTCTGAATCATCCTGAGATCTCAATCTGTTTGAGTCTCGATATCAATACATACTCATATAAATATAAACTCAAGAGCTAGATCTTCATTACCAAACTGAAACACATGCAATCACACAAAGAACACCAAATATACCCTGGAAACCTCAACCGGGGAAAACCAACAATCTGTGGGGCTATCTTCTCTCTCGAGCCTAGAGCATATATGTAAATGGACAAGTACAATACAGTGTTACCTCAAAGGTAACACAAACCCTGAACCAGATAGACTCTAGATCTGCATGCATCAACTGATGCATGCACTAGAAGAGTAAGCCCTAACTGGTAAACTAGATTTGAGTAACTCTGTAGGTGCCTCTGACTGATCTGCCTCCTTCGTATCACACTGCTCTGATCAACTCTCTCTGAAGACTGCCCTCTGAAGAATGCGACCTCCACTGCATGCAGAAGTACGCCCTCCCCTCTGGATGTCTGATGCTCGTACTGGACCAGATCTCAGCAGATTTGAGCTCTGATCGTCCCTAACTTTCCTCGAATGCTGAGGCAAGGCTATCCTAGAAGTCTCAGACTCTGAATCAGTCGATCTGGCTCCAAATGAGCTCCTCCCTCCTTGGGAAATGCGCCCTCTTCCAAGGGAACACGTCCTCCTCTAAACTGAGTAGAATGCTCTCTGATGGACTGTCTCAGTGCACAGACCCAGGTGCCTAGTGACTCTGGAGCTAAAGGTCACTGATCCAGTGCAGATCTGACCTTCCTAGCTCCTGCAGCAACTCCTCTCTCTCTTAGAAAGTCGCCCTGCATGCACAATTGCGCCCTTCTCACTCCAGCATTATCACTCTCTGACAATACAATTGAGCAACCTCATCCGGGGACCCCCTACCTCTATAAATAATCTCACCGATGAATTAGATTTACCAAAACCCTAATTCTCGGTGCATGCAAAAGTCACTTTTACATGCATCCAATGATCGTTGACAGGTCATGCATATCTCATGCATGCAAAGGTCAAATCACCCTAGAAGGTCCGCATGCAGCCACCACTAGGCTCATGCCATTGAGTAGAGTGTATCTTAGCTTCTACTCCATCTTGATGCCTATAGCACTAATGTACCTCCATGCAAGGCATCTGAACCATGGAGGAAATCCCGAAGTTACCACAATCTAACAGTGCATAGGACTCACTGTTTAGACCTTACTTGACTTGCTGTTGTACATTTTACATATAAAATCCAGATCCAAAAGTCATCCCTACCATCCTTGATCAGTGAACTAGTACTCCTCCTTACACCCTACACACCATATAGAAAATTGTAAAAAAAATTGCTAGTTAAAATCCTGATCAACTTGGAAGTTGGAGATAGTATTCTGGCCAATTCTTGGTTGGAATACTGCAGTGCTATTAGAGCACTTTCCTTGGCTCAGCCTGTGGAAAGTAACTCTCAGTGGAAAAGTAGCTCAGTACTATTTTCAAGTTGTAGTTGTGGAATTATTTACAGTCATGGAAGATTTAGACTTTAAGTTGTATGAAGAAGAAGAATCATTTTTTGATTATGAAGAGGTTGTTTACATAGATGAACGCTTGTCCATTTTACATAATGATGATGAATCCTTGTGTGATTCTTTTTGCACAATGAGCAGAAGGCCCAAACCACCAGAGTTCAATATTGTGGATGGTAGAGTGTGCTATGGGGGGAAGATTCTAGGAACCAATCCATTTGAGTACCTCAGGGAATACCAAACAATGAGGAAGGAGATATAGGAGGTCTTACCCTTTCGAGATTTCTGCACCTTCAAAGTTGGAAGCTTGTTTCCAAATGATGATCCTTTTAGTAGCACATATCAAAGAAGAGTAAGTCATATTGTCAATAATGTGTGCAAAGAAATGAAACATATGTTGCAGCAGAGAGAAGAATCTACTGCAAGCTTCTATGTTGAGGATTTCAAGATCACCTCAAGGGAGATTGGTACTCTTAATGATGGCGAGACTTATTTTGGTCAGATCCAAAAGAAGAACCTAAATCAGATTCAAAGTCACCACTTGAGCTTCATAGTGCAGCAGAAGATGACCACACATCAGTTGTATGTGAACCAGGAGAATTGGTGGCAGAACAAGGCGCCATAGCTCTACCATTTGAAGGGAGAATTATGATGCAAAGGTCTGGACCACATTCATATTTTTGTACCCCTTTGTGTCATAATGATGTTGCAACCACATCAGGGTATAATTATTGCATGATGGAGTCCTTGGATGCTGATGCTCAGATGCTTAGTGATAAGGGTGAATACAGTGATAGGGCTGAATCATTGGAAGGATGTTTGCAGGATGCCCACATGGTTGGAAGAGCACCTATAGAGGAATGCTTGAATTGTGAGGGAACATCTAATGATGCGTACTCTCATATATATGTTGGTCACATGGAGGTTCCTATTATCACCAATCTTGTAGTTGCCCCTAAATGATGGATCCTATACAGGATGGTAGAGGGGATAGGCAACCAAAGTGGTGAACCCTCGAGAGCCTCGGTTCCCAAAAGGATTGGTTGTCACGCCAACTGAGGCACCCTTCACTCTATGCTATCAAAACCCAAGATAACAAAGAGGGAGACCCTGATCTACTCCCGACAGGAGAGATCAAACCCAATCACCAGATCAATCTATCAAGATAGGGTACGTAAGGTGACATGTATGGAACCCTAGATTTAAGGAAATGAAACCACTGTGGAGGCTTAGGGAAGATGTGACTTAGCAAAGATCGATTACACAGTGATTCAATAATTAGGTATGATTCCAGGATTCAGGTGCTAGTTAAAAAGATCAAATTCAGCTGCCTTGGGAAACGTGACCCTTAAAACAGGGAAAGTGTCCCAAAGAGTGGATTTGAGAATTAGGGCTTCTAGCACATCTTGGTAGATGGATGTGACAATGTCAAAGCACACCAACTCAGCAAGAGGGATCAAAAGACAGGCAAACTGACTCTCTCAGGGAATGCGTGAGGGTTCAAGGAGACTAGTGCCTTGGGATTTGGGCCAATGGAGTCCTCCAAGTATGATGCCTTGGAGAACCCACCTATGGATTTGCAAAAGACCAAAAACCCAGAAATGGTTTGCTAGTAAACCAAGTCTTTTGAGCCAGAGAATTTTCCGATTAATTTTACTTAGGGTTTTAAATGAAATTGACAGATGGGTAGGTTAGAAGAATAGATTACTTACCTCACAAGCATACCTGAGTCATGGAAATGTTTGCTATGATGCCGAGGATTGTTCCCGCAAAGATCAAATGAGAATTTGGTGATGTATCTTACCTCCACGATTTTCCCAGCTCCACATGTGCTCCCTCCTCTTCCTGATGATCCAAGGACAACGAGAGATCAATCAGTTCAAGTAAGAATGGAAGATATACAGAGAAAGAACATGATAACAAGAAGTAAGAGGTACAAAGACAATAATACTCCCTGAAATCGACAAAGAGAAGAGAAGAGAGCAGGGAGGGTCTCCCCAACCAATGCGCCTTCCTCACCAATTCAACTTGTTCACCTGTAGATAAAAAGTAGAGAGAAGATGTACAAAATAACCACCAAGATCCTCAGTGTAGAGGAAGAACGGTTTCAATCAACACCAATAGCATCCACAACCATAAGACAAGAGTTTGCAAAGAAGTATTTTTATTCCAGAGGCCAAGAGCCAAAAGTGCCTTTACAATGAGAGGCTCTCTCCTTTAAATAGGAAGAAGAGAGACCAAAACCCTAACCACCTTTTGAATGGATGGCTAAGATTAAAAGATACAAAAGTTATAATCTACGGTTGAGATGAGCTCAACATAAAGTACACGGATCAACTCAAAAATATAACAATGTTATGGACAAAATCGCCCTAGGGGGACGTCCCACTCCAAGTGACTAGGATAGCATAAAGCTCATGGTGGGTCGAGGGGGTGAGATATAACCTCCCTAGTGTCCCCATGACACAATAATCATCAAATATATCATCCAAGTGTTAAATCATGCCCAACAAGGAAAGTAGCGAGCCTCCAAAGGCTCCATAAAACCACAAAATGTGCCGGAGAAAGATGTGTGGGCCCCACTGACTGCTGCAACTGCTCTGGAGGGTGTGGGAGACATCACCAAAACCCTTCCTATGCCATTTCCTTGCCTCAGTATCCCAAATCGAATTCCTCTGTAGCCAATTTTACCATTTTTTATGCCTCTGTAAATCACCTGAAAAGCATAAAAATGCCTGTAACTCACTGCCTGGTCACCCGGGGCCAAATTTGACTGCACCAACATGTCTGGGAATTTAGCAATGTAGTAAAAACAAGTGGCTACACTCCATATCCCCTCTGTAGCGCCATAAGTAAACTAATCAACTCGTGATACTGCTCCGAAAAGGCCATTTTTAATGGCAAATCTGCACTGAAGTGATAAACTTAGAGAAATCTCAACTGAAACTGCCCGGAACTGAAAACAAACTGTCCCAATGGACTCAGAGAGACCAAATGCACTAAAGGTACTGTTATCACACAACTTGTAGTTGCCCCTAGGGGTATCCCATCCGGGACGGTAGAGGAGACAGGCAACTAAAGAGGTGACCTAAGAGATGCCACGGTTCCCAATGCAATGCGGGAGTCACGTCAACCGAGGCACTCTTCGCTTTAGGTCAAGGTATAATTAGACCAAGGGGGAGACCCTATACCCCAATCACAGTTGATTGGACCCAAGCAAAGGTTTCAAAGGGTAAATGAATGATGAGTTACGGAAACCAATGCAAGGCTAAGTGGGCCTAATGTTTAAGGTATGGTTGAAGGTGGTATCATGGATGTTTAGTGTTTCAACCTATGTATGGTTTAGGCCACTTAATGGGGTGTAATTATTAAGTATAGTACCATGTGTTTACACAAGTGGGTCTTGTTGCCTTGGGAAGTGTGAAATGGTTCTAAGTGAGCCCACAAGGTAGAGTTAAGTGTGAAGATGGTACTATAGGCTAGATCTAGGTTAGATTTAAAAGTTAGAGTTGGTTCTGGGGTTACCCATGTGTTAGATCTAGGGTTTGACACTAATCCCAAGAAGTGCGCCTTGCTTGGAGAAGGACTAGTGCCTTGTTGGATGGGCTAATGGGGTCAAGAAGGATGTCAAAGTGTAGATCGGGACACCTAGAAGCCAAGTCAAGTGGTTTGGATGAGATCCAATGGTTGGATCTTACTAGATCTAGGTTTTTAGGTAATGACCAAAAGTGGACCACAATTCCTTAAAACAAGGAATGCAATCCCCAAGGTGGATCGGGACAAAAGGATAGTCTAGACCTAGGTTTCAAGGCATGGGCATTCCAAATCCACAAAAATATCCAACACCCACTTCCTAGAAGTGGTCCAACTCAAAACTCCCAAGGGGTGCGACTTTCTCAAGGAGAGGCAAAAGGGGGGTTTGGTGGACCAAACCAAGTCCAATGGCCACCAAAATGTAGATCCGGGATGCTAGTACCCCGATCTATGCATGTTCAAAGTTTCAAGTGAATCCAATGGGTAGATCTTAGTAGATCTAAGTTTTAAGTTACCAATGAGGTCAAAAGGGGGTTTCAACCCCTCAAAACATGGAGAGATGTCCACAAGGTAGTTTTCACCAAAGTAAGGATATGGGTATGTGTTATCAAGTGTCTAGTTGTCAAATCAAGCGGGATCTCACATACCCATGTGCTAGATCTAGCCCAACAAGCCTCCCTCAAGGAAGTGCGCTTTAGGTCAAGGAGAGCTTTTTGTCTTAGAAAATGGGTCAATTCTTAGCCAATCACCACCAAACTATAGATCCAACTAGGGGTGGATGCTATAGAGGTGGGTTTTCAATATCTTTTCAAATTGAGGGCTAGATCTAAGTAGATCTAAGAAATACCAAAAACAAGGGTTTTAATTTGATTAGGGTTTTTGTGATCTAGAAATTATGGAAGATTCAAGGAAGAGAAGATCATACCTCTTGGGACATACCTGGATGAAGAGATGAATGCTAGTTGAGACGAGGATTACTTTGCCAAAGATCAAATGGAGAATGGTTGAAGCCCTCTTGCCAAATCGATTTTTTCAAGCCACATGTGATTCCTTCTAACCTGTCAAGCCAAGGAGCAAAGCATCAATTAGTTTAACAAATTGAAGGTAGATGCAAGCAAGAGAGAGAAAAACATAGAATAGTTGACACAAAGGCAAAACCACTCCCTGTCAAACCCAAAACGACTTCTTCCAAGCTTGAAGGGCAAGCCTCCCCACCAATTCGCACTTGTCAAAGTCGCCCTCTCAACCTGCAAATAAAGTATGGCAAATACGCAAGATAACTACAATAGATCCTCCAGTGCAATGGACAATAGCATTTACAATCGAAACAACCAACATCCACTCCAATCCAAGCATGTACTCCAAAAGATAGAAATTTTATTCCAAGAGCCAAGAGCCAAAAATCTCTAGATGATTTTACAATGAGGGGGTCTCCTCCTTATATAGGATAATAAAGACCAAAACCCTAGATCTCAAAACCACTTTTTGAAATGAGTGGTTGAGATTAAAAGATCTCACAACATAATCAATGGCTAAGATGAATCCATAACATAATATCACATGGATCACTCAACATAACAATAGCGCCCTCACTAAATGGTACAATAGAGGGTGATGTCATCCCACAAGAGGGGTATAAAGTACAATAATCCACCTCATGATGACTAGGACATGATAAAATAAGCACATGGTGGGGCTAGGAGGTATAAATCCTTGCTAGCTCACCCCAAGGCACAATGAAATAATAAAAATATGTCCAATATAATAATAATGACCAAAACTGTCCTCAGAATCCATGACAGTCGAGCAGTAAATATCATCCTGTGATCAATCTGGAGATACCCACATGGTGAAAAATGACTGGAAGATAGTGAGATCAACCTGGAAGACCTCTGTGAAAACCAAATGCCAAAACCTTGCCTCAATTGCCCAAATCGATTTCCTCAGTGACCACTTTATCCCATTTTTTAACTGCCTCGGGAACTGTGAAAGTGCCAAAACTGCCTCCTAGGGTGCTAGCGCGGTCTATCTGAGCCCACCAGGCTCTCCGGGAGGGGGGATAAATGGTAATAACAAGTGGCTGGACCACCCCCTCCATCATCAGCGCCCTAGGTGAACTGGCCTCTCGGGGCCCCTGCTGCTCAGGCTGGGAAATCAGCCCCAAATCTGGTCAACAAGTGTAAAACTGCATCAATCACTGCCAGAAGTGCCCGGAACTGAAAGATAAGTGTCTCAATGGATCCAGAAGACCCAAATCCACTAGGAATGAGTACTCATACACCCTGGGTTGCCCTAATGGGCCAGCTGTAGGGTCCACCATATATGGACAATGTATAATCTGCTGATCTGTAATAATAATAACCTGCTGAACTGGATCAAACATCATCTGTATCATATGTCCATCATATGACATCATCATCAAACATGTGGGACCATAAATCATCACCAATAATCATCATACATGGTCCACATCATCACGGATCCCAAGAATACATATAATCAAGGATAAATCACATCAGTAGACTAAGACAATGCTTCTTTAATCACTTCATAGCTAAGCTCAAAGTATAAATTCCATTCAGTGGCATTAATTAAGTTAACATATTCCGTGATAATATAAAATTACTTGCACCCTAGTTCAAATGACAAACTTACCCATTGGACATGGTCAAACTGCTAGTGAAGGATGAAGGCTAGGAGCAAGGTTGGGCCAAGGGTTTGACTTGTCTAACTTAACTCAAAAATACTTTGGACTGGGAGAAGGGGGAAGCTACAAACTCTGTGCTGGACAAAAGAACACGGGGGATGGCTGTGCCTCACAAATGGATAAGTTGTTTAGAGAGTGCTCATTCAACTTAGGCATCATGTCTACATCAAGTTGATCCAAGTTCATTAGGATCATTCAATTTATTTCCATGGCCTTTTTGGCCTACATAACCCTTCGGATTTCAGATGTGCTAAGAAGCACAACTAGTTGCAGCTTGCATCCAGGGCATGTTTTTTTATATATTCACAAGGTCAGCAATTGTTTAGATATAGCTTTTAAGAACTATTGCTTTTTGGACCTTTCTTTATACTCTTCGAGGAGTATTTTTAGCTTTTCATTGCTCTTGCCCTTTTTTTGTTTCCATGGGCGAATTTATTTAGTTTCCACGGGTAGAACATGAGCTTTCAGTTTTAGCCAACAACATCTCAAGTGACTAGGGGGAGTTCGAGCCAAGGCCTACAATCCAACTCACCAAAGGCAAGTTCTGTCACCAACTCAGAGCCGAGACACTGAATAAACAGGGATGCGGTCCAAACACAGAGGTAGAAAAATGGGGAAGTCCTCAGTATCAGAAAGTCAAATAAGACAAGTCAGGGTTTAAAGTCAAACAGGAAGGTCATGTATGGATGGAGACAAGTGAATATGGAGCCTACACTAGCAGACAACAGGTGTCGGGAAAGACCATGTCTATGTAAGGTGAAATACCAGTAAGTTTTGTTAGATGACCTAAAAGTGCAAGCAATTGTCCATTTTAAGGTTTACAGTTCATTTTAAATAGTTTGCCACATCAGGAATAATATACCAAGCACATGCTATAATCATGACTAAATCAACAAGCTAATAATCCACTGTCAGTGAGAACATATCCATAGATCATACAACATCATCATAATAGCAATCATCATGCATCATCTGAAACACTGCTGAAGTATATCTCTAGGCACTGAACTGAAACTGTAATGGGATAAGTGGTCACATCAGTCATCCAATCTGAACTCTCAAGGCTCAGCCTTGACACGAGGTCATACAATATCTGAATAATGTACTGCTCTGATCATGAGTGATCCAATATATATAGCCATGCTCTGGAATAAATGAAGCTCTGGAATGTGCAGATATCTGCTGTACAAGAATAGTAGCCCTGCTACTATGGTGTGATAACATCTGGCTCCAGCTGGGACAAGTGCTCTAATGGAGAGAGCGCTTGAGAACCTCAGAATCTCTGGTCTCGAACTGCTCTGCATCAATCTTCAATCCAGCACTGCACCATCCTTGCTTTCCGCTTTCATTTTGCACCTGTTCCTGCTCTCACAAAAACTAGAATACCATCATGGAGCATGTATGGGATAAAAATAAAATAAAACTGAACTGAAATATAATCTAAAGCATAAACTGAAATGCATCAAAATATAAACATAACTAACATGGCATTCATTTATCATTTTTATTTACTGTGCAGGGGGACAAGAGTATCTTCTTTAATTCAGGCAAATCTCAACCAGCACAGGCAGCCAATTATATAAATGCTAACTATAATTTCTTAAATGCATGCAGGAGAAGAAAAAAGCTTAGGAAGGAGCAAGACTCAACTCATGCAAAAAAAAAGAAAAACTGGACAATACTCGGCACACAGAAAAAGAAAAATCACACAAATCCTACTGCTCAAGTGAGCTTATTTAGAAGCTACCTACTCTAAACATGCAAGGCAAGGCATCATTCTAGGTTTATAGGTGGGAAGTAGTGTTTTAGTAACCTCCCATTTACAGGCAATTCCAACTCGTCTCCGTCTAAAGTCTCTAAGTACACTGTTCCTTTGCCAGCCATCCTACTTACTCGATAAGGGCCCATCCATATTTTCTCAAACTTTTCATGATTCCCAGGTTTCTCTTTGTGTTTATCCCATAACAAGACTATATCCCCAATTCCAAATATCACATCTCTACTCTTTTGGTCAAATGTTCCCTTTATTCTTTCTTGCTCTATCACCATTTTATTCCAGGCTTCCCTTCTAGTCTCGTCTAGCTCTACTAACCTATCAATTCTTGCTTGCAAGGCTTCTTGAGCCGAAGAACACTGTTGTAATAATTCATACACAGGGATTTGAAGGTTGATTGGCAGCCTACAATTTTGCCCATATACTATTTCAAAAGGAGCTTTTCCAGTTATTCTTTTGACTGTCGTTCTGTCTGCCCAGAGGGCATATTTTAACTTTACATCCCAAGTCCTTTTGTTCTCACCAATCATCCTTTTTAGGAGCCTTATCAAATTTTTATTACTTGATTCTGCTAAACCGTTTCCTTGTGGGTAGTAGTTAGAAGAGTGAGATAAAGTGATCCCATGATCAGTACAAAAGGTGGACATCTCAATTTTGCTGAAAGCTGGTGCATTATCAGTTGTAATTTTGTAGGGACAGCCGTATCTAGAGACTATATTCTCTTCTAAGAACTTGACCACTACTTCTGCAGTGCATTTCTTGGTAGGGATAGCTTCCACCCAGCGAGTGAAATAGTCTGTGCAAGTCAGTATGTATTTGTGTCCACTTGATGAACTAGGGTTTATAGGTCCTACAAAGTCCATTCCCCATTGCTGAAAAGGTTCTTCTATAATGACTGGGGTCAAGGGCAGGGCAGGTAGTCTAGGTTTTCCAGAATAGAATTGACACTCCTGACAGGCTCTGACGAAAATGTGTACATCCTTGAACAAGGATGGCCAATAATATCCAGCTCTCATGATTTTAGCAGCTGTGGTTCTTGGTGCGTAATGTCCTCCACACAATCCGGAATGCATTTCTTTGATAATTCTTTGGGAGTCATCATGGTTTACACATTTAAGTATGATTCCATCTGGATTCTTCCATCCCAACCCATCTTCTGTCAAGACATACTTAGATGCTTTTAACCTCAAAGCTCTTCTTTGGTGGTCTACAAGGTGGTCTGGACAAGTCATATGTCTGAGGTAGAAAATGATGTCTTTGTACCATTCGTGATCTTCGTTAATATACAGGACCATGTTATTTTGTTGTAGTTTGGAATCAGTTAACAACTGTGCTAACCCTTGGCCTTTTACTATCTTGATCGGCTTGATTTCAATATCATACTCTTGAATCCTAGAAATCCAGTTTCCCCTAACACCTATGCCATCAGGCTGAGATAAGACATCTTTCACCGCTTGATAAGGGACGTAAGCCATAATTTTGGAGTATCCGATATATGTCCTAAAATGTTTTAATGATTTGACCAAGGCATAAGCTTGTTTTTCAGTGGTTGTGTAGTTTAGTTCCGCATCTCTAAGGTTTTTACTCATGAAGGCAACCGGTTGTTCATGGTTTTCTTCATTCTTTTGCAACAACACCCCTGCTATGGTGTCCTCGGAAGCATAAGAATAGATCAAGAACTCCTTATTGTAGTTGGGGCTTACTAGGACAGGTGCAGAAGCAATGGCTTTCTTTAGAGACTCGAATGAGGTATCACATTTCTTATCCCAAACAAATTTCACATTCTTCTTCAGCAAATTATTCAAAGGTTTGGCCAATTCAGCTAAGTTAGGGATAAATCTCCTTACGAAGTTTATTTTTCCGAAAAATGATCGTAATGAGCTGACATCCTTTGGGGGAGTTATGGCTTGGATTCCTTGCACTCTTTCCGGATCAATTCTAATGCCCTCTTTGGACACAATGTGACCTAACAACTTCCCTTCATCCACCCCGAAGGTAGACTTTTTAGGATTCAAGGATATTCCAAATTTCCGACATCTTTCAAATATTCTCCTTAAATGTTTTACGTGATCTCCCCTGTCTTTCGAGAATACAGTTAGGTCATCTTGATAAATTGCAATGATTTTGCCAATTAGGCCCTCAAATGCATGATCCATTGCCCTTTGAAAGGTTGATCCTGCATTCAAAAGCCCAAATGGCATTCTTATATACTCGAAGGTTCCCCACGGGGTAGTGAAGGTTGTCTTCCCACGATCTTCCTTCTTGATTTGGACCTGGTTGTAACCAGAAAATCCATCAAGTAAGGATAACATGCCAGCCCCTGTTACACTTTGCAACAGATTTTCCATATTGGGCAAAGGATAGTTGTCCTTTAGAGACGCTTGATTTAGGTTCCTAAAGTCAATACAAATTCTAATTTCCCCGTTTTTCTTCCTTACAATTACAGGATTGGATACCCAGGTTGTATGTCTGACTGGTCTAATGATACCTGTTGCCAACATCTTTTCCAATTCCTTTTTAACTAAGGGAGCTAACTTAGGGTTCATGTTTCGCAACTTTTGTCGATATGGTTTGGCTCCCTCTTTAAGAGGAATAGTGTGTTCTATAATGGACTGGTCATAAGTTTTCAAATCATCATAGACCCAAGCAAAGATGTCTTTATACTCTCTGATTAGTTCAATAATTCTTCTTCTTTCTTCTCCTGAGGCATTTATCCCAATTCTGATCATTTTTGGAGAACAAGCAGACCCTACATTTATTTCAATGACCCCATCTACAGGTTCAGCTCTCTTACCCTTGTATTCATCATGCCTGTTGAAATTTCTTTCAAGGGGGAAAGCTATTTCTGTGACATCCATACCTTCAATTGTATCACCTTTTATCTCATCCTCGAAATTTACCATTGGGGTTCTAGAAGCATTTAAAAATCGTATGATTTGGGCATCATTGTCAAAAACTTGCCAATGGTCTTCATTATCAGGAACAGAGGGTCTGAATAAAACTTCAAGTTTGCAGTTTTCTTGTTTTAGAGACTCAGAAGTTTGAAGAGTACTGGCCATTACGGATAGTTCATCAGCCAAAGTATTTTGTTCTCGGGGAACAGCCTTGATTCCGAAGGCATCGAAGCATTCAATGGTGTCCCAAACTGCATTTCTATAGTCTCTAAGTCTATTATTTTTAGCGGCGAATTTGTTTTTTATTTGGGACACAATGAGGTCAGAATCTCCTGTGACAGATATTGATTTGATTTTTCTTTCTCTGGCGATTTCCAAACCTAGAAGTAATGCTTCATACTCGGCTACATTGTTAGTGCAATCGAACTCTAAACGGAAAGAAAACAAGCTCTTTTCTCCTGATGGTGAAATTAAGACTATACCGGCTCCTGCACCATGTCGGGAACGGGCCCCATCAAAATGCATTTTCCAGACTTGTTCATGTGAAAAAGGTTGCTTTTTAACCTCCTCCCAGTAATTTGCTAAAATCATGAAGTTTCCAATTTCATCACTTGAATACATTGCTTCAGTGAATAAGTGTTCAGGTGTTTCAACATGTTCTCGCATAGGTGGTTCATTAAACAGAGTTATGAATGAACCTTCTTTGGTTGGGATTGTGGCGTAGGTTAAATCCATTTGGACACTTCCCCCCAATCTTGCCGACCACTCCCTGGATAGCAACATTCCCCATGCATCAGGGATATCTAGGACTAAAACATTCATTGAGAGCTCAATGTCAGAGCAGGCAGCTAACCTAACGGGCAGGTTTTCAATTATTCCAATAGATTTCACAGGTTTGGAATCCATGCCACATACATTTCTGTAGGGTCTTGTGGGTACTAACTCAAGTTGTTCCATGACTCTTAAAGGCATGACACTTACTTCAGCTCCTGAGTCCAACATGCAATTATGTAGTATTAAACCATTCACTTCCAACGCAACATAAAAGGGTGGGAAGTTTCCAGAGTTGTCACCAGAGACACTTTGGATCATGACAGGGGAATCCCTAATCTCTGCAACAGCTTTCTTAGGAGCTTGCTTCCTTGTTTGAATCCCAAGATGAGTGGTAGCTCTTTTGTGGAATGAAGGGATCTTAAAAATTTCACAAAATGGAATAGGCATGTTTATCTTTTCTAGGAAGCTTGTAATGTCTATGTTTAGGTTGTGAGGGTTTTCCTTATCCTTTTCATTTGTACCTAATCCTAGGAATTTCATAATGTCATGTTTAACAGCCGGGATCTTGATTAGGTCTTTTAGAGAAACCGAAGCAGATGAACTGGCTAGCTTACTTGGAATGTTTGTTCTAGGGAGTTCCTTGTTAGGTTTTAGAATCGTGGGAGGTTTTGGTTGCTTTCTCCAAAGGGTTGCTTTGGGAACATTAGTTTTAGGGGGAGGATCAATTTTTATTGCTTGATCTGTCTTTTTGTTTGCAGGAGGAGATTGGCTAGTGTTGGTTACAGTTTTACCCTTCGAGGTGACCTCAGGAGAAAGCTTTGAAGCTTTTGGCAAGATTCTTCGGACAGGTTGATGCACTGTCTTGCTAGGCTGTGGGTCAGTCGTTTTAGGTTGTTGAGTCTTGGGAGGACTAGCCTTTGGAGGAATTGAATTGCTATAGATGGATTTTAACATCTCTTTGGTTTGTTGATCACGTCTTTTGAAATCTTCATCTTGATTCTTAAGATATGTAGCAATGTTGGTGACCATTTCACACATGTTTGTCATAAATTCCATGGTCATTTCGGGAGAGATGTTATTTTGATTAGACATCTCTTTATGGGTTCTCTTCTCAGCGGAGTCACGATTAGGAGTCGCCAGGTAGATTTTTAGGCTCTACTACCAAGAGGTATGTCGTTTAAAGTGCAGAAAGGTAGTGAGACACAAAGGTGTGTTGAACCAAGGTAGGCCCCTACCTCCCCGGCAACGGCGCCAAAAAATGTTATCACACAACTTGTAGTTGCCCCTAGGGGTATCCCATCCGGGACGGTAGAGGAGACAGGCAACTAAAGAGGTGACCTAAGAGATGCCACGGTTCCCAGTGCAATGCGGGAGTCACGTCAACCGAGGCACTCTTCGCTTTAGGTCAAGGTATAATTAGACCAAGGGGGAGACCCTATACCCCAATCACAGTTGATTGGACCCAAGCAAAGGTTTCAAAGGGTAAATGAATGATGAGTTACGGAAACCAATGCAAGGCTAAGTGGGCCTAATGTTTAAGGTATGGTTGAAGGTGGTATCATGGATGTTTAGTGTTTCAACCTATGTATGGTTTAGGCCACTTAATGGGGTGTAATTATTAAGTATAGTACCATGTGTTTACACAAGTGGGTCTTGTTGCCTTGGGAAGTGTGAAATGGTTCTAAGTGAGCCCACAAGGTAGAGTTAAGTGTGAAGATGGTACTATAGGCTAGATCTAGGTTAGATTTAAAAGTTAGAGTTGGTTCTGGGGTTACCCATGTGTTAGATCTAGGGTTTGACACTAATCCCAAGAAGTGCGCCTTGCTTGGAGAAGGACTAGTGCCTTGTTGGATGGGCTAATGGGGTCAAGAAGGATGTCAAAGTGTAGATCGGGACACCTAGAAGCCAAGTCAAGTGGTTTGGATGAGATCCAATGGTTGGATCTTACTAGATCTAGGTTTTTAGGTAATGACCAAAAGTGGACCACAATTCCTTAAAACAAGGAATGCAATCCCCAAGGTGGATCGGGACAAAAGGATAGTCTAGACCTAGGTTTCAAGGCATGGGCATTCCAAATCCACAAAAATATCCAACACCCACTTCCTAGAAGTGGTCCAACTCAAAACTCCCAAGGGGTGCGACTTTCTCAAGGAGAGGCAAAAGGGGGGTTTGGTGGACCAAACCAAGTCCAATGGCCACCAAAATGTAGATCCGGGATGCTAGTACCCCGATCTATGCATGTTCAAAGTTTCAAGTGAATCCAATGGGTAGATCTTAGTAGATCTAAGTTTTAAGTTACCAATGAGGTCAAAAGGGGGTTTCAACCCCTCAAAACATGGAGAGATGTCCACAAGGTAGTTTTCACCAAATTAAGGATATGGGTATGTGTTATCAAGTGTCTAGTTGTCAAATCAAGCGGGATCTCACATACCCATGTGCTAGATCTAGCCCAACAAGCCTCCCTCAAGGAAGTGCGCTTTAGGTCAAGGAGAGCTTTTTGTCTTAGAAAATGGGTCAATTCTTAGCCAATCACCACCAAACTATAGATCCAACTAGGGGTGGATGCTATAGAGGTGGGTTTTCAATATCTTTTCAAATTGAGGGCTAGATCTAAGTAGATCTAAGAAATACCAAAAACAAGGGTTTTAATTTGATTAGGGTTTTTGTGATCTAGAAATTATGGAAGATTCAAGGAAGAGAAGATCATACCTCTTGGGACATACCTGGATGAAGAGATGAATGCTAGTTGAGACGAGGATTACTTTGCCAAAGATCAAATGGAGAATGGTTGAAGCCCTCTTGCCAAATCGATTTTTTCAAGCCACATGTGATTCCTTCTAACCTGTCAAGCCAAGGAGCAAAGCATCAATTAGTTTAACAAATTGAAGGTAGATGCAAGCAAGAGAGAGAAAAACATAGAATAGTTGACACAAAGGCAAAACCACTCCCTGTCAAACCCAAAACGACTTCTTCCAAGCTTGAAGGGCAAGCCTCCCCACCAATTCGCACTTGTCAAAGTCGCCCTCTCAACCTGCAAATAAAGTATGGCAAATACGCAAGATAACTACAATAGATCCTCCAGTGCAATGGACAATAGCATTTACAATCGAAACAACCAACATCCACTCCAATCCAAGCATGTACTCCAAAAGATAGAAATTTTATTCCAAGAGCCAAGAGCCAAAAATCTCTAGATGATTTTACAATGAGGGGGGTCTCCTCCTTATATAGGATAATAAAGACCAAAACCCTAGATCTCAAAACCACTTTTTGAAATGAGTGGTTGAGATTAAAAGATCTCACAACATAATCAATGGCTAAGATGAATCCATAACATAATATCACATGGATCACTCAACATAACAATAGCGCCCTCACTAAATGGTACAATAGAGGGTGACGTCATCCCACAAGAGGGGTATAAAGTACAATAATCCACCTCATGATGACTAGGACATGATAAAATAAGCACATGGTGGGGCTAGGAGGTATAAATCCTTGCTAGCTCACCCCAAGGCACAATGAAATAATAAAAATATGTCCAATATAATAATAATGACCAAAACTGTCCTCAGAATCCATGACAGTCGAGCAGTAAATATCATCCTGTGATCAATCTGGAGATACCCACATGGTGAAAAATGACTGGAAGATAGTGAGATCAACCTGGAAGACCTCTGTGAAAACCAAATGCCAAAACCTTGCCTCAATTGCCCAAATCGATTTCCTCAGTGACCACTTTATCCCATTTTTTAACTGCCTCGGGAACTGTGAAAGTGCCAAAACTGCCTCCTAGGGTGCTAGCGCTGTCTATCTGAGCCCACCAGGCTCTCCGGGAGGGGGGATAAATGGTAATAACAAGTGGCTGGACCACCCCCTCCATCATCAGCGCCCTAGGTGAACTGGCCTCTCGGGGCCCCTGCTGCTCAGGCTGGGAAATCAGCCCCAAATCTGGTCAACAAGTGTAAAACTGCATCAATCACTGCCAGAAGTGCCCGGAACTGAAAGATAAGTGTCTCAATGGATCCATAAGACCCAAATCCACTAGGAATGAGTACTCATACACCCTGGGTTGCCCTAATGGGCCAGCTGTAGGGTCCACCATATATGGACAATGTATAATCTGCTGATCTGTAATAATAATAACCTGCTGAACTGGATCAAACATCATCTGTATCATATGTCCATCATATGACATCATCATCAAACATGTGGGACCATAAATCATCACCAATAATCATCATACATGGTCCACATCATCACGGATCCCAAGAATACATATAATCAAGGATAAATCACATCAGTAGACTAAGACAATGCTTCTTTAATCACTTCATAGCTAAGCTCAAAGTATAAATTCCATTCAATGGCATTAATTAAGTTAACATATTCCGTGATAATATAAAATTACTTGCACCCTAGTTCAAATGACAAACTTACCCATTGGACATGGTCAAACTGCTAGTGAAGGATGAAGGCTAGGAGCAAGGTTGGGCCAAGGGTTTGACTTGTCTAACTTAACTCAAAAATACTTTGGACTGGGAGAAGGGGGAAGCTACAAACTCTGTGCTGGACAAAAGAACACGGGGGATGGCTGTGCCTCACAAATGGATAAGTTGTTTAGAGAGTGCTCATTCAACTTAGGCATCATGTCTACATCAAGTTGATCCAAGTTCATTAGGATCATTCAATTTATTTCCATGGCCTTTTTGGCCTACATAACCCTTCGGATTTCAGATGTGCTGAGAAGCACAACTAGTTGCAGCTTGCATCCAGGGCATGTTTTTTTATATATTCACAAGGTCAGCAATTGTTTAGATATAGCTTTTAAGAACTATTGCTTTTTGGACCTTTCTTTATACTCTTCGAGGAGTATTTTTAGCTTTTCATTGCTCTTGCCCTTTTTTTGTTTCCATGGGCGAATTTATTTAGTTTCCACGGGTAGAACATGAGCTTTCAGTTTTAGCCAACAACATCTCAAGTGACTAGGGGGAGTTCGAGCCAAGGCCTACAATCCAACTCACCAAAGGCAAGTTCTGTCACCAACTCAGAGCCGAGACACTGAATAAACAGGGATGCGGTCCAAACACAGAGGTAGAAAAATGGGGAAGTCCTCAGTATCAGAAAGTCAAATAAGACAAGTCAGGGTTTAAAGTCAAACAGGAAGGTCATGTATGGATGGAGACAAGTGAATATGGAGCCTACACTAGCAGACAACAGGTGTCGGGAAAGACCATGTCTATGTAAGGTGAAATACCAGTAAGTTTTGTTAGATGACCTAAAAGTGCAAGCAATTGTCCATTTTAAGGTTTACAGTTCATTTTAAATAGTTTGCCACATCAGGAATAATATACCAAGCACATGCTATAATCATGACTAAATCAACAAGCTAATAATCCACTGTCAGTGAGAACATATCCATAGATGATACAACATCATCATAATAGCAATCATCATGCATCATCTGAAACACTGCTGAAGTATATCTCTAGGCACTGAACTGAAACTGTAATGGGATAAGTGGTCACATCAGTCATCCAATCTGAACTCTCAAGGCTCAGCCTTGACACGAGGTCATACAATATCTGAATAATGTACTGCTCTGATCATGAGTGATCCAATATATATAGCCATGCTCTGGAATAAATGAAGCTCTGGAATGTGCAGATATCTGCTGTACAAGAATAGTAGCCCTGCTACTATGGTGTGATAACAGGTACATACTCATACACAATATGGATGACTGCATAATCATATAATATCAACACCATGCTCAAACAATATAAAAATAATAATAATCTGCAAATGATCAAAATCATTAAAAGTACTGTAGATCACTATCTGAACCTGTAACTGCTGTATGGAACCATCTGGTGACGAAATAAGGATCACATATCATCAATAACTATCATCCAGGGTCTAGCCCATCTCATGTCCTGTGGTTGACTTTGGTCAAACTGGGTTGGACCAAGTCAAACTGACCCATAATATGATCCAAACCATAAACATCAAGGTGCTACAAGTGCATTTGGTTAACACATGCTTCATTAATCATTCCAATAACAATATAAACATATAGTTATCATTTCACTGGCGATCTAAAACAAGATATTCAAGATTTTGATTAATAATAATAGCTCAGAGTTAGAACCTCAAGACTATACTCACTTCATGGCTGTGATTAATTTGCTAGTGATGGGTGAGGGTGGATAAATGCAAGGCTAGGCTAAGGGATAACTGTACTAACTCAATACCGTGACACTTTGGAAGTGGGAACGGGGATACACAGTAAAGCATATGTTGGACAAGCAATAACACAGGGGATGGCAGTGTCTCACAAATGGGTAAGCTGTTTCCGAAGTGCTTATTCAACATTGACAGATGTCTACAACTCACATCCAAGATGATACAGCTCTGTGAGGATCTTTTCTAGAGCCGCCATGACCAGGTGCCAAGCAACCGTAACTCAAGACTCTAGGGGACACTTAGAATTAGCTGTCCCAAGCTCCATCTCATATCACAACCCGCAGGCTAATGAGGAATGATCATTACAGTATAGGCCAGCAAATCATTAGATATAGCATACATTTAACCACTGCTTTTTGGGCCTTTCATTCATTTCCATAGCCTTGATCCGTGTGTGTTGAAAAACAAGTTCTTGGATTTACATTTATTAGGCTTTTTGATCCGTATGTTGAGAAACACATTTTTGGATTTACATTCATTTCACATGCCTTTCATTCACGTGTGTTGAGAAACACATTCTAGAATGGGATTTCATTTAAGATATACAATAAAGTTTCCAGATACATGTAATGATGGTAGTACTATCTGTTTCAGGTTTAGCCAAGACAACCTAGGCAACTCAGAGCCGAGACACAGAACAACTGGGAAGCTCATCCAACAAAGAGGCTGGAATGGGGGAAAGTCCTCCATGTCACAAGTCAAGTAGTAAGTCAAGGTAACAACAATAACTGGAAGGTAACAGATGGATGGAGATAGTGAAAATGATGCCAACACTAGCAAGCCAAACAAATGGTGGGAATGATCACCTCCATTCTCCTAGGAGGGTGAAACCAATGAGTATAGGCAAGAACCTCTATCATTTGAGCAGGACACTAGATAAATACATAATAAATACCAAGTCCAATATATATATGATCACCAGATCATGACACTAAATGCTACAACATGCTACTAGAATGACCAGGAAAGCAATATAAACCAATACACAAGATAATACTTGCTGGATCATATACCTGTGCAAACCATCTGAACTATCATCTGTCAACTGGGAACCTGCTGCTGCAACTCTGGGCAAGGCATATTGCTCTGTATGGCCAAATGGCTACATCGGTGATCTAATCTGAGTTTCCCGAGAGTCAGTCATGACAAAGGAATATATTGCTGCTCATAATCATAGGAGTGATTCAAGATAGATGCTCGTCTCAAGCATCTCAGTGTAAAGAACTGGCTGAAAAATTTACTGGAATCTAGAAAAAATATATGGTAGTCCCAGCTACTATAAATGTGATAACATTTGGCTCCAGCTAGGACAAGTACTCTGCTGAATAGAGCGCTTGAGAACCTCAGAATCTCTGGTTGTCATCACTCTGCTACTCGTATCTTCGATCAATGCACTCTAGCTCTGGATCAGCTACAAAATGTACCCTGTTATCCACAAAATGTCCAGAGCTATACCAAACTCACAGATCGGTTGTCAGAACAATGCATGTATATACATAAATCTCAAAGTAAAACAAAACTGAAAATAAAATGCGGAAAGTAAAGACTAATCTACTAACATCACTTCAAATTTCGTTATTTTGCAGGAAAAGAAAATGACAAGTACTCAAGACTAAACTATGAGCTTCAAAAGGCGAGCTTAGGGAAAGACAAAGGTGCCAGACTCAATGGCTGAAAAACTAAACTACTGCCCAAGTGGGCTTATTTAGTTACTACCTACTCTAACCTACTAGGCAAGCAAGGAAGTCCAAGACTAAGTGAGGTCAGGGATGCAATCCCTTAACTCCCTCTAATTGATAGGAAGCAAAATTCGTCGTCCATTACCAGTTGTTAGAAAACACATGTCTCCAAAGCATTGCTCTACCGTGAAAGGTCCAACCCAAATATCATCAACCTGTCTAGATCTGATATACAATAAGTGATTCGGGATGATGACTTGAATTCCAGTAGGAAATCTATTCCTATTTACAGATTCAGGAACAACTTCAATGTTACGTATAGGAATTGGATGGATCTCAGCAAGGTTTCGTGGTTGCAGTGTGGCAATTCTTGAGCTCCTTCTAAAAGGAACTGCATTAAATCTGGGTGGACCACCATCGATGGGAATGGCTACACTACCAATTAAGACTTCTCTAATCTCTCTTCTCGTCTCCTGAACACTTACATTAGGCTCTTTCTCTTGAGGAGACACTACATGCTTTACTGTCTCTCCGACAGTCCAAAAATCTCTATGTTCCTCCAATGAATGAGGCATATGTGATATAACAATGGAATGACTAGAGCCTTCCCCTGTAGGAACTGGAATGTTCATACTCACTAAACCAGTGGACAATGCTTCTAAATGAGAATTTGAAGAAATAGGAATGTGAGAAGGATCATGATTTTGATGATTAGGCACCTCAGGTGGCAACAAAAATGTCAGGATATGCAGATAGAAAATTGCTTTGATTGCGAGAAGGATATTCTTGATAAATAGCAAGGTTGTTTAAAGCAGGATCTCTTTGTTGAAATATTGAGAGGGGGGTGAATCAGTATTTGCCAATAAAAAATTTTAATCAAGAGCAAGTTGCTAATCACCAATCATAACAGCATATTAACATTCATGAAAAATAACAAGATGCACAGTACACAATATTTTTACGTGGAAACCCAAGTCCTGGGGGTAAAACCACGGAAGCCTTTTATGATAAAATTTGACTCAGCAACAACTGGGGCTACAAATTTAATACAACTGGAAGGGGCTACAACCCCTAGGCTTCGTCAGCTGCAACTGACGAGCTGCTACAACAGCTCAGCTCACAAAATTGTGAGCCCTAGCACCACCCTACCGCCCTGATGAAGAGGACTGTTGAACCTGTGGACCTGTCAAACATCAAACCCTGAATTTCCTGCTGCTGATAACCTCTGCTCTCTGATCACTGCCAAATCATCACTGTTAAAACAACTGCTATCACTGTCATAATCATTTTGCTTTCACTATCACATCAACCACTGTCATATCATTATCAAGCTGCCACTGTCACTTCACTTCACTGTCATATCATGGCTGTCACTGTCATGTCATGTCAAATGTTACTGTCACTGTGATGTTACTGTCAATGCACTTCAAGAAAGGGCTGCCCAAATCACTTCAATGCTAACCAAATCACTGTACTGTTTTTGGCTCAAGTCAAGCTGTCAAAATGATCATACCTTTCACAAGCAGTGCATGTCACTGAAATATATTGCTGTACTTGTTCATTGTACAAATTATTAACCATCATGCTGCTGTACATTGTACTTGTTCAAGATCATTATCTTGTCTACCTTACAATTCATCAAGTCACTGTTCATTTGCTGACTGCCCTACTTATCATTCAAGTACTACAGTCCACAGTTCATGGATTAAGCATACCACATGTCACTGCTTAACATTTGTTCCAAAATCACTCACTATGCAAGTGCCATTTGTCCACAATCAACTAGGGCTCTGTCATTCAACAAGATCGTTTCTTATCAAATCAAGGATTGTCACTCTACCCAGTCATCTGCTCATCATGGTTATCAAAACTGTCATCAAGCATTTCAGGATCAGACCTCCAAAAACAAAGATCAGATCATTGAAGATTTGTGAGCATACAAAGTTTAAAACTTCAAACCACCGAACTGTGCAACTTTGAGGCAGACCACAGAAACTTTCAAAGGAGCAGATCATGGATTTGTTGTAGGGCTGAGTACTGGATCAGTTGAAGAAGGAGCAGACCACCGAAAAGGTGAAGGAACAGACCTTCTGAAGTTGTTGACATACCACCGAAAATATGGAGGAGGCAGACCACTGAATTCTAACAAAATTGCCTCAGACTAGACCGAAAAATTCAGAGCAAAGGAGTCTTTCTGCCTTAGTAGCTCGAGATCGTATCATAGTGCATGCAATAGAAGTTAAACTGCCAAAGGAATTAGAGAAGCATCAGATTTGCAGCACAAATTCTTATCTCTCCTTCTTGATCTCCTAGGGCATCATCATTCCACAAAAGTTTGAAGATTAACCCCATAAAAATAACTCTATCCTATAAAAAATCAGTCTCTCAGCTAGGGCAAAAGAAATCCTTTAAAATTTTGTCTCAGAAATTCATCTTCCAATTTGTAATTCTGTCCCAAAAATTGCTGTCTCAAACATAGCTGAATTTCCTCAGACTTTAGAGCTCAAATCATCCAAGTAACCACCAAAGTTTTTGCCTCAGAAGTGATTGAATTTGAGAGGTAGAGTATTTCATGTGTGTCTGCCCAAAAAACAGAGATGGAACCTCCATTGTAGCTGCCTCAGAAACTAATCCAAAAATCTCAGAGCCATTTCACACTCACCTTTTTCTTAAATGAGGTCGAAATTGCTTTTATTTATACACCTAATTCAAAAACTAAAATCTGAGCCGACCTTGCATTTATTAAAAATATAATTTTAATATTAATTTTTATTTTTAAAGCACCCTTTTGACTGAGCCGACCTTTCACAAATAATCATTTTTAAGGAAATTGAATGACCCTTTAGCAGGCTGACTAAGTAGAATATTTTTTGCTTATTTTGAATTTGTTCTTCAAGACTTAAAGGACTTTGTAACCCTTATTCTCCAACCAGATTAGGGCTGCTGATATTTTATTCATTTCCATGTTTTAAGGATTTGAAATTCTGATCATACAAATCACTGGACCATCTAGAACTCCACATTATCTTCACCATTCCTTCAAGGGTACAAGGACCATTAAACCACCAAGTGTGGGTCCAGGGATTTCATCATGGTTTTCAAAGGATAACACAACACCAAGCTACCATATGTGAGTGGGTCATATGTCCAATTCATAAGAGTGCAAACCAAGTTTCATCATGTGCAAGAGGTCTTCATCAAGTATTCAAGATCCAGCTACCATATGCAAGAGTGTGAGGGCATCATGAAGAATATAAGAGCTCCAATGGGACAAGGCCACCATCATTTTGGTCAAAATTTTAAGTGCACTAGTGTGAGGGTACAAGTCAACTATGTATGGGCTCCAGGGACTAAACTAGCACATCATCCAATCAAAAGACCATCAATCAAAATACAAGCAGCATAGAAACCATCAACCAAAAGACAACCAGGAGCAGGGGATACAACAATGAAATCAATTGGGACCAAGATACAGCTTAGGGTCACTCAACCAAGTTAATGGGTAGCCAAGGCTTTTGGCATTGTCCCAAGGCCTCCAAGGGCTTCAAGCTTGGGCTTGGACAAAGTCAAAAGGTCTCCTCTGACACAGACAACCACAAACCAAATACTAACCCTCAGGGGCTCCACAAGGGGCACCAAGACTTAACTGTTGGCATCAATGACAACCTAATCAACACTCTTTCGGGGGCATCGTTAATTAAGGCATCTTCTTTCCAACTCATAGAGTTGTCATGAATTTGCATCAAAACACCATCTTCCAAGGACAAATGGGACAAATGATCAGGAACATCAGAATAATGGGATTCATTTATTTCATCATCATTTTCCGAAATAGGAGAGGGATGTGTTCCTTCGTTATGGTTTGTCCAAGAGAGAATGGGTTCAAAGCCTTGCTCTTGTTTGCCTAGTTTATGATCATAAAGAGCATTAAATTCCCTAACTGTTCTTGGAATACATTCACCACTTCTTACATCTTCCAAATCATCAACAACTTCAGGTGTTAAATTTTCATTGACTTGTTCTTGAATTGTCTCATCATTGGACTCATGACCTTGAAGTTGGTTTTCATTTCTTCTCAATTCATCTAGTTCTTCTGAAAACTCATTTCTAAGCATTTCCAAATTTATTCTCCTAATAAGCTCAGCTACGTCTTCTTCCTCTTGTGAAGAATCAGTACCTCCCATTACCATAAATATATTTTCCGATTGAGGTAACTCCCAGATTTCATCATCATTCTTAATCATATAGCCTTGGCATTATTTAAAAGTTCATCCCCATAAGTGTTCTTTATCCCTTCCTCAAAAGTTTCCAAATGTTTGTCGATACATGGTTCTCTATTAATGGGAATCAGGGCACCATCCGAATTGGGAGCACACATATATGATAAATCCATCATTAGGTATCCACCTAAACCAGCTGCCCACTTCGTAGATAAAAGCATTCCATATGCTGGGGTCAAGTCTATAACAACCACATCCATCATGGTTGAAATGTTTGAGCATGCAAAAAGATAACCCTCAAGTTTTTTATCAGACCATAGGGCTGTACACGTCTTGAATCAATGCCACAAACATTCCACTAATTCCTTGAAAGCATAATCCATGGCCCTTTGAAAAGTGGCCCCAGCATTGGTAAGACCAAAGGGCATTCTCAGATACTCAAAGGTTCCCCAAGGGGTTTTGAAAGTTGTCTTGTGTCTATCCTCATCTTAATAACCACTTGATTATATCTTGAAAATCCATCAAGTATAGACATCATTTTAGACCCAGTGACCCGTTGGAGGAGGGTCTCCATGTTAGGGAGTGGATAATTATCTTTTTGACAGGCTATGTTAAGATTTCTAAAGTTAATGCATATCCTGATACTCCCATTCTTCTTTAAAACCACAACTAAGTTGGACCACCATGATGAATGTCGAGTGGGTGCTATAATACCTGCTGCCAACATTTTTTCTAACTCCTGTTTGACAATAGGGGCCAACTTAGGATTTATTTGCCTAAGTTTTTGTCAGAAAGGCTTAACATTTTGCATTTCAAGTTTAAGGGGGATGGTGTGTTGGAACACATCCTCCCTATAAGCTTTTAACTTGTCATAAGTAAATGCAAATATATCCCTATATTCTTTGACCAAGTTTATCAATGCATTCCTTTCCTTTTCAGATATCCCTTTTCCAATTTTTATTTTTTTGGATTTGTTTCCGATCCAATGTTGATTTCGATGTACTAACCCGGCTTCATTTGGTCAACACTACTCTTTCTTCTATCCTGTCTGTCAAAGATGTTCTCTAAGGCAACAAAGCCACGTGGTACAGGATTGAAGCGGGTTCCCTTCATCTTGATACTCTTTACCTTCTTCATGATCATTGGGTTTAAAATTGGAGAACTCACCAATATTATTAATGAACTTTAGTATTTGTTCATCACTTTGGAAAACCTGCCAATGTTCAATATTATCAGGAATCGAAGGTCTAAAGTTAATTTCCAAAGGCCAATCCCCCTCTAACATCTCATCTGATGGCTGAAGTGTTGAAGCTGAAACTGCAAGTCTGTCGGCAGCACTATTCTGATCTCGAGGGATTGCTTCTATATTAAGGGCATCAAAAAATTCCATTGTGTCCCAGATTGCATTTCGATACTTCTTAAGTCTCTGACACTTACATGCAAACTGACCCTTAATTTGTTGGACAATTAGATCAGAATCCCCCTTAATACTTAGCAATTTGATTCCCATGTCCTTGGCAATCTCGATGCCTGTAGAAGTGCCTCATACTCTGCCACATTGTTGGTTGCCTCAAACTCTAATCTGAAAGCAAGGTTGAAAACCTTTCCTTCCGGTGAAATGATGACAACCCCAGCCCCCTCACCAGCTCTAGAATATGCCCCATCAAAGTTCATTTTCCACAACTCATTAATTTTTTCATTCTTAATCTCTTCGTGGATGGGTTCCAAGAAGGTGGAGTTAATCTGATATATTCCAAGTTCACTAGAGTTGTTTACATACTCATTTGAAGGTTTTTGAGGATTTTCAACATGGTACCTTCTTTCTTTTTCAGTGTGTAACTTAACTAGTGAGTCTTCTGATGCAGGTACAATGGCATATGTCCAATCCATTTGAATGGATCCTCCCAAAGTGGCACCAAATTTTCTAGATAATAGCATGCCCCATTTATCTGGTATATCTATGATGAGGATATCCATGGTAACATGAATGCCCGGATACTTTGCTAATTTAACATGTTGTTTCTCAATCATACCTTCAACTTTGACAGGTCTAGAATCCATGGCACATACTTTTTGGTAAGGGCGTGTGGTTCTAAGGCCAAGTTGTTGCATGATCGTCTTAGTCATGAGATTGGATCCCGATCCTGAATCTAACATACAGTTCTGCAGGAGAAGATCACCTATCATCAATGATAAATAAAAAGGAGGGCGATCCTCTTTTCTTGGGTCCCTAGTATGCAAGTTTACAGGAGGGTCTTCATATATATTTTCTTGACTAGTTGAAGGTTGTTCCACTGTGTTGGCAAAAGTCACTTTCTTGGGAGTAGAAGGCCTTGTAGGTGTGGAAGGTCTTTCAAGTGCTACAGGTTTTGAGATACGGGGGGACATCATCTTCTTGAGTGTTTAGCATTTTCAGAAGCTTCTCTTTTCGACCAGGAATCTTGCATAGCTCCAATACGGGGATTGGAGCTTTAGAGTTGGCAAACCAACTACCTAAATCAAAACTTAAAGCAACATATTCCTTTTCATCATTAGTTTCTTGAGTAGTGTTAGGAATTGTTACCTTAGGAGCATTTTGAGTAGAGGGTCCTTCCTTCGGTATTCTTTGATATGTCATGCCCTTGAAGTTCTGAGTGTTATTGACATTAGATGGCATCTCACCATAATATTTAGTCAAGTTATCAACCCTTTGATGGCCTTGGTTGGCTTGAGTCCAACTATCCCTAGGATTTCATAGATGTCCCCTACATGGTTGATGAATTCAGGCTCGCTTGCAGACGTGCTAGGACCACAACCCTCAGGATAACCATGCTCCTGAACATAGCATGCATAATGACAACCAAATTCCTCATGGAAATCTTTGCATGCCCTACAAAATGGTTTGTATGACTCAACCATGTTAGCAGCCTCTAGCTGATGAGGAGGCCTCTGTTCATGGTTGGGAATTTTTCTCTGCCATGTTGGTTTTGCAGGAAATGTTCTAGGAGGTAGTGGGGGTTGAGTCCTTTCAACAGTAATGACCCGATTCTGAACCTCCTTATTTTGTGCCAAGTGTTTCCTCTCCATGTCTTGCATTTTCTCAATTATATCCATAAGCTTCTTTTCATAGGCAGTGTTTGAAGGCTCTTTTTCTTTAGGCCCAACAGTTTTTAGAGGAGTTGATGATCTAGAGTAACCTTGGATGTTTGACTCTCCTAGAGACTGCATGTTTTTGGCAATTTTGATAGCCAATTCCAGATCTTCAAGCAATGTGGTGGGTTCCTTGTCTCTTATCTGATACTGTATCTTGCCACTTAATGTTTCTTGTAATAATCCAATATGGAAGCAGCAGGAGGTGCATAAGTAGCAGGGATGGAATTAGACAACTCCGTGAACCTAATGTTGAATTCATCCATGGTTTCAGTATCTGATTTCTTCATATTGGTCAAGGATGCCACTAGATGTCTAGGTTCTTTTTTACTGCCAAATTTGTTGAGGAAAGCAATCTTGAAGGCTTCCATGGTAGCGAATGAGTTATTTGACAAGTTGTCATACCAGTTTCCAGCTTTACCATCCAAAGATAAAGCAAAAAGAGTCATGTATACATCTTCATGTTTGTCAGCACCCTTGACATAGGAACCACAGTGTCTGGAAAAGTTTTTGATATGTTGCTCAGTAGAGGTAGAGGCATCAGTGCCAGTAAAAGTGATGAGTTTATCTATAGCCTTCTCATGAACCTCATGGGGTTGACCTGCTATCTGAGAAAAATCCAATTGAGTAAAATACTCATTCGTCGTGGTAAGGAAAGAGTTATTATTTTCAAAGTTTTCTTGAAATAAGGTATGGATGTCTGAAACAGACTCAGATCTAAATTCTTCAAGGATCCGACGAGAAGCAAGTTTATTCAATCTCCTCCTGTAAACCTTTTCAGGCTCAGGGATGAAATTGAGTAAACCTTCAGAGTTTCTTCTAGTTGAATACCTTGAGGTGTTTACTGACAGTGGAGTCGCCAGGTGGATTCAAGTCTAATTTCGGAGAGTGATTTGACTAAAAATCTACCAAAAAAGGGAAAAAAGGTAAAAAACTAAAAAGAAATAAAGGTCGTCCAGGAACAAAAAGATTTGTCCCCGACAACGACGCCAAAGATGTTGTTCGCCAAGATGCACACCAGCAACAAAAATCTTTCGAAAGTTGTTCCCTCACTACAAGTGGGGAAGGTGTGGCCTTGGGGGAAAGCAATGAGCCAGATACTGTCACCTGAATCCCAGCTCCTCCGTTTAGGCAAACTTCTAACGAAGCCAAGGGGGGTAGTCCCTACAAAGAGTTGTCTATGGCTCTATGTTTTTAAGATGTTTTAAGGTGTTGCGGATGCGGATGCGGATGGGTGTTGTTTAGGAGTTTTTTAATGAGATCACAATTTATAAAAATGAGATAAACACAAGATAAGGGCAATCCATGTTGCAAATACAAGATTATAGATAAACAATATAATGAAGACTTGTGCAATAAAATGCCATCCACAGATAGACAATAACTTAAACAGATTCCCAATGGACAAATGGCCCAGATTAATTAATATGTGAAAGTTCAAAGTGACCAGTGCCAAATGGAGTCAAAATATGTAGTGCTTGGGGATGCTGAAGATACAAGTCTCAAAATGATTGTTTGTGAGAATGTTGTGCAAATTATCTTGGTTGATTTTAAAAGTTTTAGTGATCTTGATTATTAGGGTTTAGAAAGCAAGGATGAAGACCAACCGGAAAAGTATACCTTCAGTGGCTCCCCTTGGTGACCTGACGAACCGTCCAATATTCTACGCTAGGTGTCCAGTGGATTTAACTAGCAAGCTAGAACTCTATGAGAACGGTGATTTCCAGCGCCACCAGTAGGAATTTCCTTACTACCTGAGTATTTCTCGAAACAATGCCGATTCGTTGGTTTATGGGGGTGAAGATTTTATTATGGTTATCATTTGTAAGATTAACAAATCCAATCACCATTCTGAGTATGAATCCAACTTTTTAGGTTCGGCAGAGCATACTTGGTGATGGAAAGTAACGAAATAAATTTTAAGAGGGAAATGTGAGTTTGAAGTGTTTTAAACTTAGAGCACATAGTAAAACTCTCCAACAGATAGTGCTCTTGACTTCGTCTTATTACAGAAGTTCAAGAGACTTTAACTAATCTATATGTTGAATGCAAGGAAAATGCAGTGCTTATGCTTTCCGACAGAGAGTGCTCTTGACTTTTATTATGACAAGTTCAAGAGTCTTTAGTTCTTTTTAAAAGTCAAGCACATTGTGAACAAAGGAACCAAATAAAAGATAAAACAATACTTTAGCAACTAATATACTACTATGCAAAAAATGAACTAATCTAGCAATTAGTTATTTCTAAATGATGCAAAAATGAAACTGCACTAACCAAAACAAATCTAAGCTAGGAAACAAACCACTTATGGAACACTACACACTTCCCCAAATAGGGGAAGTAGGGTGTGGGGGATTAAAAACCCCACTTATGAAACTTTATTAAACAAGTACAATATTTTGGATTTTCAAACACTTTGAGAGAGGCTTGGAAAATATAAAATGGAAGAAAGCCTTAATGGCTTTTACAAAAAGGAGAGTGTTTGACTTTGTCTTCTTTGGTTCAAATGATCTTCATTGGTTTTGCAATCTTAGTTTTGTCTTCTCCTTGGTTTTGGATCTTCTTGTTTATCTCTTGTTTTGTTCTTCGTCCTCTTCTTGGTTCTTCTTCAAATGTACCTATCTCAAAAAATCAACTTCAAGGACCCATTAGCATTAGCAAAAATCAAAAGAAACTAAGATCTAGGAACAAAAATGGAAACTAGCTAACCTTTCACTAATGTAAATCAAGCTTTTACAAAAATATGATGCAAATCCTAGATCTAAGATGAGATACAAGCTAACAAACTAATCAAAATGAGATCTAAGATGAAAGTAAACTAACAATGAGATGCCAACTTAACAAGAGAACTATATGCAAGTTTTTTTATTTTGAAATGAAATATGAGATCTAAAACAAAACTACTAACTCTAACAAATAAGATCTAACTTAAAACTTTAGGAAAAAAGGGAGAAGAAGGGTTAAGGGAAGGAGTGAAGGTGAAAAACAAAGAGGAGATAGAAGATGTAGATCAGCAAAACGAAAAGAGGGAAGGCAAAAAGGAAGAGAAGAAGACAAATGGAGAAGATAGGGAAAGAAAGGAGACGAGAGAAGGAGGAGCTTGGAAGGACGAGAGGAGAAGGAAGCTAGAAGAAGGGAGGAGGGAGAGGGAGAACAAAAGATGAAAACGAAAGGATGAAAATGAGCAAAAACGAAAACAAGGGAAAGATCAAGCCACTCGAAATCAAAGAGAGGATTGATGGGGTTTCAAGGCTTGGAGATGAGTAAAACTTGGGTTTCCACAGCTTGAAGAAAGGTCAAGTAACAAGGTAACCGAAAATTGATTTTAAATGTGTTGATGGATGAAGGCTAGCCCATGATAGCTATGTTTCTTTCTTTGGATGGAGGAGCAATTTGAAGAACTTGCAAAAGGAATGTGTTAAATGGTAAAAATCCTTGTGTAATGAAGATAAGCTTAATCCCAAGCTATTCTCCACCTTAGTGATCCCTGCAAAACACTTAGTCTCAATCAAACAAACCCGATCAAATGCTTACGTACTAGATTGATAGTCTTCCTAAAGCATATATTGAAAAATGATTTGCAAAATAGAGAGATAGGGTGAGAGAGATATCACCAAACAAAGCGAAACCATAGTACAGAGAGCTCTTGCATGGATCTCCAAAGTCACTTCTTTATTCCAAAGCTTAAACAAATATTACAATAATTTTGGCAGAGTGTTCTTGCCCAAAATCTCCATGAGAAGAGAGGAGGAATACCTCTCTTTTTATAACAAAACAAGACAACCAAACCGCTAATTTGAATTGGCTTGAAGAGAGCCAATAACACTTGACACAAAATCGAAATTTCAATCTAATCCATCTAATTCGTAGCTTGGAGTGGGACACATCACATAACTCGAGCTAGTTGGTGGTTGAGAGTGGGGAGGTGGCCTCCACCTAGGCAAGGTGCCCCCCACTCAAGCTTTGGAGATATCACCCATCAAATATGGATTTGCCAAGTGAAAACACGTGAACCCTAGGAGATATGCGTGAGCCTTTGTGGGAGATCAAGCATGACTGGTAATGAATGCTAACTCGAATTGTAAGGGAGCCAAGTCCTGATGGTTGCACAAATTTAGGAGGGCGCCCACCTTATCATTAATGTAATTCAACCACCCAGTACCAAGTGCCACATAACCAATTCGTGAATTGCATGAAGGAGGGCGAATTTGCTCACATGGATTGACTTCTGGTGACTGGATACTTTACTGAATGTGATTGGAGTTGACTGGAATCTTCATTAATGCCCTGTGCCATGTCATTTAGCTTTTTATTTTAATCCATTTGGATTAAATATGAGAGAATTGGATTATCTCCAATTATTAATTTTTTGATTTAATTAATTAATAATTCTCTTTTATTGATTTTTTGAGGAATTATTAATTAAGTGGCCAAATGACGATCCGAAACTTAGGATAATGGTGCTCGGGGTCTAAGTATGATTTTTGGCTTAGGAATTAAGCCTCCAATAGCTGAAAAACACCCCTGGACGACTGACATATTACAAATTGAATTTTTCCATTTAAACTATGGACAAATTAATTATTAAAAAATAAAATAATTAACTCTCCAACGTGTCCGGTAAAATTTTTTCGGACAACGTTTAGAAACCACTACAGACCTAGAAAATGACCAGTGACTCGACCCATAGTGTCTTGTTGGTTCATATTCATCAGTTGGACTCTAATAATCCCCCCTGGCCAGATTCTAAAAATCGGGCATTCCAGCTTTGGAGGAAGCGGGAGAAAACCTTGTCAATTATATCTCGGCTGAAGGCAAAGTATAATTGATCAGGGTAAAAAACTCCCTGGAATACCTTAGTTGATAAACTAGTCATGGGTGACCGAGTCACTCAAATCCTGCTAGTACACTTTTTACAAAAACCTCGTGGGGCATGGTCATTTCAAGACAAACAAAAAACTGACTAGCCAAAACTGGCAAGGCACAAAGGATGGATCATCTGATACACTGGAACACAAACACTTATCATGTTTGTCATATGGCGGCTCTTCAGATAATCCAACTATGGTACAAATAAGTTGGTAACAAGCTTTAGAATACTGGTGTAAAAAATTGTACAACCACAACATATTCTAGTATAATCAACAATGGATTTGGTTTAGCTCGTGATGCTCACAGCTCAATGTATCATTGAGTTGGACGTGAAGCTCCCCAGCTTGCCTGGTAATCCAATAAGTGTATTCAGATATCTTTTCCATGTCCAGGGACTACCATGAACTTCTCTATGAAGAATATTCTAAATACCAAGCTGAGAAAACAAGCACAAGGAAAGTGGAAACATCCCCCAAGGTTTAACATCCATTAATGATTCAAGGATTGATGAATTTATTTCTAGAATTTCCCTTTAGGAGATTCAAAGCAGACCCGTAGAAAGAACTATTCCATTAGATCCTTTTGGATCTATATTTATTCCTTTGTCACAACATAAAATAGACATTTTTTCCCTTGTAAGTCAGCCACCTCAGAAGTTTCATCATACAATTAAAAGCATGCCATTCTTGCGATAAGTCTGCTACATTCAATGCTAATAGTTTTGTAAGAAATGTTTGCTGTGACAGTGTTCTAGGAAATTTTTCTGGGACATTGAATATCTCTAGGAAGATGACGAAAAAACATTCAAGGATAGTTGTAGATTCCCTTAAAATATGGAAGGAACTTAATGCTTGATGACGTGCAAGAGAAAGGACTTGGTGAGGCAAAAGAGAAAGACTTAACTCATCTGGAGAGTAAGAGTTGACTCAGAATCAAATGAAATCTAGAGTTGACTTGGGAAATTAAAAAAAATATATATGAAATTTCATAAAATAATATATTTTTCGTCAATGGAAAGTTTGCATGTCCAGATAATGCAAAATCTCAGCAGTAACTTGTTTCAAAGTACATATATGGTACTACATCTTCAAAATAGCATGGATTCTAGACAATTGATAGGTCTGTTGGTTGTTTATTATGAAATTGGGTCAGAAAAACAAGCAAAATGACATTTATTTATATATTTAAATTGTCTTTTATATATAGAGTAAATCTTGAATCAACCTGACTTTTATTTGAAATGCAATTTTGAGGACATATTCATGAATCAAAATCATGATGATTGAGGTTGACCATTTTTCTCTCATGATTAGGGCATGATTTCTCTCATGATTACGGTATGTTTCCAATCCTATACATATGTTCAATACCCTTTTTTAGGAAAAAAACAATCCAGGGTAGCATGAATACGTTTTTCTAGCCAAAACAATCTATAGGAAGCAATAATAATAAGAAGGAAGTAAACCTACCCAAAATTCAACAAATATGTAAGTTAAGTTAACCTTTATTTCTCACATTTATCACTAGATATGTAGTCCTTCCAAGACGCAAAATCTAATTGCCATTCTTTCTTCTCCTAGACTTCCATGATACTAAAGTTGTATAGTGAGCATAGAGTTTCTCTTTTTGTAGACTATTGTGTTACTCTATGGTAAATTTGGATAGAAAAATCCATTAATCTTAAGGTTTTATTATTTATTGCCAGGTTCTCTTCCTAGGGATAATATGGTAAATTCATGCAGTAACACCCAATCTGCCTGAAAGATCTGCAGCATTCTCATCAGTATCACTTCTTACATACTATTATGTTATGATATGGTCGATCCATGTGATAAAAACTACACACCTAAAATATTTATTGCATTTTTGGTAAGGGTTACTTCCTGCATATTGTTTCACGATGATAAATTTGACAAAATAACATTTCTCTTAGGATTTCTTAACTTAGGTTATTCTACTAGTAACTATAGTGAAGTGATGTGATATCATCATTTATGTTTTTATCCCAAAAACTGAATTGCATTTTATTTCCCATTTTAGTGTAGTTATAAGTCCTTTTACTTCATTCCAACCATTGGCAAGCCTGTCAAAGGAATTGGTAGCAAATAAGTTCATAAATTTTGTGCAATTTCTTATCTCTATAATTAAGCATATCATGGCCATTCTAGACAAACTAGGATTAATGCCATGATAGAAATATGGGAAATCCTAACTTGATCATTTGCAAACCCAGATATATCCTTTTATGAAATCTGGATGCAATATTTTCTTCTATTTTAACTCACTAATGTTAGTTTTTGTACCTAGGGAAGTGTTCCCCAAGTGACTTTTTGCCTCAGTCACTTAGAAGGGGGAAATAGGTGACCCTCACATTAAAAGCTACTTAATGAGACTTTATAAAGTTAAAGTCACTTTTTGATAAATTTAAGTGGGTGAGTGAAATCTATTTAAGTGATTTAAATAAATGTGATTTTTACTCTCATTGAATCTTAGCCATTGGATTGGATCTTTCTCCACCGTTGGATTAGATTCCCACTTAGGGTTTAGACAAAAAGGGTTGAGGGAGGCAAACCCATTCACTTTTCACATTTTGAGAAGAGAGAGCTAGGGCATTGGCACGAATTCCAAGGAGCATTGAATGCAGGTAGCACGCACTTCGAGGTATAGAGCTGAGCATTTATTGAACTATACGGATTTGTAGACAGTCATTATTTCTTCTTAACAGGCACACATCCCGAGGCTGCCATATTAGCACAGAAATTGAGGTAATGTACAGCAGCAGTTAATGCTGTTCGTACAACACAGAATTCGAGGCAATTGATTTGGCATACATCCCGAGGTCTGATAGTACAGCAGTGATTATTGGCACAAGTTTCGAGACATTCTGGGCACTTGTTTCGAGGTAAATCTAGGCACACATACCGAGACAGTTTGCACACAGCTTGAGATACTTTCTGGGCACTTTTCCCGAGATACTCAACACAGTTTTTGAGGAAGGTGTGGCACAGACTTCAAGAACTGCTGCACACTTTTCTAGGCAGATTTGAGGCACAGATTTCGAGACAGTACTCTGCACAGTTGTTGAGGAGGACAGTACCGTACAGTCACTGTACTTTCAACACAAAAATCGAGGCACTCAAGCACAGAAATCGAGGTTGCAGTTTGGCATTGATTTCGAGATAGTTTGCTGAGTGAAATTTCATGGTGGAGATAAGTAAAATTTCTGCTGTAAATTTATGTACTAAGATTACTGAAGAAATAAATCTCTCTCTCTCTTTAACTGGTTTTCCCCGTGGGGGTTTTTCCAGGGCTTGAATTTGGCCAAAAATTTCTAAGTCTATCATTTTATGGTGTGATTGTTAAATGTGTTTTTTAGCCTGTTAGTGTATTTTACTGTGTGTGTAATTGTTACAGTAATTTTCATTAAGTAACCTACAACCAATGCAAAACCGGCTGTATGTGAAAACCATGAAATGTTGACATACACCAGCAAAGAGTAAAACACAGAATTTCTTCATGGTATCAGAGCAAGGGGGTAGAAAACAGTGATAGTTTGCAGACACACAGAAATTTTCAGATCTCAGAAATTTCAGTATTTTTTATCTTCTGTTAGTGGGAAGCACCTTGTTGGGTTGGTGTTGAGATGGCTACAGGTCTGAGGATTGAGGATAGGCTGAATGGGACATAAAATTTTGTGCCTTGGAAGGCTAGAATTTTACTGATTTTGGAGGAGAATGAGCTATGGGTGGAGGCGGTTAAGAGCATTGCTGCCAACCCCATTGCCATTCCAGATGGCACAGATGCAGTAGCTCTTTCAGCCTTCAACAAGAAGGACTGTAAGGCTAGGAGGATCATCCTTGACGTATTAAAAGACCACATAATCCCTCACATTTCCGAGAAGACCAGGGCACATGAGATGTGGAGTGCCTTGACCAGCTTGTATGAGAGTTCCAATGAGAACAGAAAGATGGTTCTCAAAGAGAAACTCAAGATTATCAAGATGAATGGAGGAGAGGGAGTCACAGCTTACCTCACTAGGATTTCTGTAGTTTGGGATGAACTGGCAGTGGTTGGTGAAGTGGTATCTCCTACTGAGCTAGTACGCACAGCAGTGAACGGGGCTTCAAAGTCCTGGAGTGTATTTGTGCAGGCCATAGTGGGAAGAGAGAACCTACTGTCTTGGGAGAGATTGTGGGACGACTTTGTGCAGGAGGAGACCAGGAGGGGTCTCGTACAAGGCAGTTCATCACATAGTGGGGCAGATGAGGAGAACGTGGCACTGACAGCCAAGGGTAAGAAGAAGAAGGGTCCCAAGAAGCAAAGTTACAAATATCGGCGCGGCGCGGAAATCGGCAGGGTCCAGGAAACATCGTCTCGGGATATCTCGGCAGAACATCGGCAAAAATCGGCAAAAATCGGCAAACTTAAAAAACACAAAAATATTCATTTTTTTTCAATTTTTAAACATCTAAAGCAACAATAACATCAAATAAACACATTGCCACATGAATATGGAAAGAAAACTGATATATAAGATATAGAAGATGTCTGTCACCCTATTTTGGGTTTTCCTCTTGTAAATTAAAGAGGCAGTTAATTAAATTCAAACTGGGTTTTTCTAGAGGCAGTAAATTAATTAGTTTCAAACTGGGTTTTTCTCTTGAAATAGAAAGCTTAACCATGAGACAGTTAATTAATTAAATTAAAGAAGCAGTAAATTAATTGAAACTGGGTTTTTCTACTTCTATTTCAAAAAGAAAGAGGCATATTTTCACACTGTAACTGCTATGAATCTTTTTCTACACCACTTAGTAACTGTAAATTAGGCATATTATAGGCATAATTTGTAATTTTGTAATAAATGCACCGGCCTATAGATGCATAATTTGTAATTTTGTAAGGTGCATGAGCGTATAAATACTTATGCTGTTTTTTGCAGTGAGCTTCGATTAGGTCGTACCCACGGCTCCTGTTAAAGAAGCTTGTGGGTAGCAACACTGATGATTAAATCTACTCTTGAAATCTGCTCTGGTTTCATTTCTCATTATAATTTTGTTCTATTATCAAGCTGTTGCAGTGTTGTTTGTGTTTGCTTGTGAACCTGCCCTGGCTTCCTTTCTCGTGCCCCTCCTCTGCGAATTTGCAGTGGGCTGGGAAGTGATGGGCCAGCCGGCCTAGCCGTGTGTGAGGTTGTGAGCAGCAGACAGAGGAGGGGCACGATGTGGAAGCCGCGGACTCGCGGATGGAGTGGGTTGGGCGAGGAATGTGGAAGCCGGGCGCGGAGAGAGGCACACGGTGGACTAAGTCACCTGGTTCGAGTTTGTGTTCGAATTCGGGGACTTTGAAATTCGACAAAAAAAAATTTGTCGATAAAATTCGACATTAAGTTTCGTGTGATTATTACAAATATTTCATTATATATAAATATTATTAAATATAATAATTGCATATAAGCTATTTAAATATTATATAATTTATTTACATTTATATAAATAAGTGAATCTAATGGTTAAAGATTAAGAATATGTAGTTTATTAAATACTTCAAAGTTTTAAATTTAAAAATATACAAATAGATATTTTATTATTCACATCTCTGAAATCTTAATTTCATTATTAATAAATTAAAAAACTTATGATGATTTTAAAAAATTGATTGCATGCCGTTTGCTGTCCCCCGTTCTACCCTCTCAACCGACCGGCAGTCCATCCGGAAAAATCGACGACTGGGCACACGATACGTCACCGCGAAGACTACAGTGCCGCCGCGAAGGCTACAGTGTACATGGCCCCCAATCCACGACCTCCACGACTTGCAGGCTGCCACGAACCGACAACTTCAACGATCTCGAAATTCCATGGCGTACAAAACCTGGTACAAAACTTACGAAATTTCATGGCAGCCGCAGGCTCACACTGCAGAAAAACACTTAAAAAACTCTGCGTAAGTTTGGGTAGGGTTTACCCACATGAAAATCAGTGAAAAATCCGAACAAATTCGGCTTGCGATTTTTCTCGATTTTCAGCAAAAAAATCGACGATATCTCGTCTCGGAAATCGGCCCGATTTTATAGCCCGATTTTTTCTTAAAAAATCGCCTCTGCCAAAAAATCGCGATTTATCGGCAACTCGCAATTTCTCGGCCGATATTTGTAACACTGCCAAGAAGAATGGGGCCAAGAGGCAACAACAACATCAACCGCAGGGTGGCAGAAGAAGGACTTGAGTAAAATCAAGTGCTATTGTTGTCAGGCGTTTGGGCACTATGCATCACAGTGTCCAAGCAAGAAGAAGAAGAAGGGACAGGGACAGCAGACAACAGCCTCAACAGAGGTTGATGATTTTGGTGACAGGTTTCAGAGGGAGTTTTCCCTATATGCTGGACAGATTGAGAGAGAGAGAGTCTCTTTAGCCACCAGCACAGACATGGATATGGAGAGTGAGCATTCATTATTGACAGGGCATCAGACAGGTCCATCCACCACTAGTACGTGGTACATTGACAGCGGAGCCTCGAGACACATGACAGGTACTCGGGAGTTGTTCTCCGAGCTATCACGGACAGCTAGAGATGTGGAGGTGGTACTTGGTGACAACACCATTGTTAGAGCAGTGGGTCAGGGGACCTGTTGTCACCCAAACTATAGTTACCCCCTATGGATGTATCCACTCATGGATGGCAATAGGGAAGGGCAACTCAAAAGGTGCAACCACGATCACCTCGACCTCCAATATATGGTTGTCACGCCAGTCGAGGCAACCTTCACTTTATGTTGTCTAGCCCAGACAACAAAGGGGGAGACCCGATCTACTCCCGACAGGAGAGATCAAAACCAAGACACCAAATCAAGTTAATCCTAAGTGAAGTAAGGTTTATGGTTTATCCTAGACCTTAGGATGAAGTCACAAGACAAGTGAGGGGTTCAATGAGTTAAGCTTTGGTTCATTATTGATGTGAAAGTGACTTATGATTTGTGAAATAGGATCCAGGATTAAAGTACTAGTTCAATGTGAGAAAATCCACTGCCTTGGGAACTTTGTCCAATGCAGGGTAGTTTAGGGGTTGAATTGGGGCTAACTAGTACAAGTGACAAGCTTGATCATGATACATGATGACATCAAAGGGTTTAGTTCACCACACAAAGGTCAAACCACAAGTTAATCCAACAATCTAGGAAAGTCGAATTGACTTGGATAGAAACCAGTGCCTTGGGAATTGGGATAATGGAGTCAAAGTAAGGGGTTAGCTTGTGGTTAAGGACTCCTATTGCATGAGACAAGTGGGCAATTAAAGTCTTGATGGATGAATAGGTTTAGATCTAGGTTTGACCTAAGTGGACCACAATCCCTTAAAACAAGGAATGCTAGCCCCAAGGCAATATTTGACAGGGTGACCTACTAGACCTAGGTTTTGAATTATTCCCGTTCCAAATCCACAAAAATCTCAAGTACCCATGTCCTAGAAGTGGACAAACTCCCTTCTCCAAGGTGGTGCGACTTTACCCAAGGAGGCTAAAATGTGGGTTAAGTGGGTCAAGACAAGTCCGATGGCATCCAAACTTTAGATCCAGGTAGGTTAATCAAATAGGAGTGTGGATCTACAATTTCAAGGAAATCCGATGGCTAGATCTTACTAGATCTGAGTTTGAAGATACCAAGTGGTCCAAAATGGGGATTAAATCCCTTAAAATGTGGAATAGGGCCCACAAGGTAGAAATCAGAAAAGTGACAATCTGGGGGTAGGTTATTGGATGTGTAGATCACGAATCAAGCGGAATCTCAACTACCCACGTACTAGATCTAGGTCAACCCACCCAAACTAGGAAGTGCGCCCTTGCTTGGAGAAGGCTAAATGCCTTGGGAAGAGGGTCAAATGGAGGCCAATCCTCACCAAACTATAGATCCGGGATGCCGTGGATACTATAGAGGTGGGTTTTAAATATCTTACCCAAAAAGCCACTAGATTTTAGTAGATCTGAAAAAATGTAAAAATGAGGGTTTTGAAGAAATTAGGGTTTTATCAATTTATGAGCTATGTCAATGGATTGGATCAAGATAAGAGAAACAAACCTGTGGATCTTACCTGGGTAACCTTGTAGATGCCTTGATGATGATGATCTATGCAAACCCGATCAATTTGAGAAGCTTTGAGGTAGTTTTCTATGCAATCGATTTAGTCCAAGAAGCCAATGCGCCCTCTCTCCTACACAACAAACGTCAACAATATCAGATTTGATGTAATCAAGAGATAAGACTAATGCCACAAGAGAAGTAACAGAAAGATAACATAGATCACAATGATGCTAATGATAACCCGCTGATACAAGCAAATGCCAAGAAAGTCGATTTGAAGAAGCCTTGCAAAATCGCCCTTGTTGAAGTCGCCCTCCTATAGACAAGACAATGATTTCCAAAATAGATAGATCTTACCATAAATTCCAAATGCTAGGTTTCAATAGACTTTCCAATCACCATCTAAGAACACCAGATGCAAAGGAGACCACAAGAATTTCCACAAGAAAGTTTTTCTATACCAATAATCCAAGAGCCAAAGACCCCTTACAATGAAAAGCTCTCTCCTTTAAATAGGAAGGAGAGGCATCAAAATCCTAACCACTTTTTGAATGAGTGGCTAAGATTAAAAGATACAAATGTCTAATCAATGGTTGAGATGAGCTCAACAATAAAATACACGGATCACTAATAAAATATAATATGAGTGGACAAAATCGCCTTAGAAGAGGGGAATCCCACCAAATCATGATGACCAAATATAATAGGAAGCTTATGGTGGGTCCAAGGGGTAATTTTAGCCACCCTTGGTCAATCCCCATAGCACAATAATCATAAAATAATCATCAATATACCAAATCATGCCTCCATGGTCAAATCGTAGGCCTCAAAAGACCTCAGAAATCATCAGAAAGTGCCATAAGTGATGGATGCGGGCCCCGATGAAGCTGAAACTGCTGGAGGAGGTGTGGAAGACATAAATCCATCATCACTAATCATCCCATGCCATAACATTGCCTCAGTAGCCCAAATCGATTTCCTCAATAGCCATTTCTACCAATCCTGAAATGCCTCGGGAAGCGTGAAACTGCCCCAAACTGCCTCCTGGAGTGCCTGCACTGTCAAGGTGAGGGCACCAGTGTGTCCGGGAGGGGGGGGTAATATGGTAAAAACAAGTGGCTGGACCACCCCCTCCAAGCACAGCGCCCTAGGTCAACCGGATAAAAATCACATCTGCTTTGACAGGGCCTCCGACAGACCAAAACTGCACTGGGATAGCCTACTGAGGCTCAATCATCGCTGTAAGTGCCCGGAACTGAAAACAAATTGTCTCATTGGACTCAGAAGGTCCAAATCCATCCAAGATGTGTACTCATACACCATATGAGTCTCTGCATGATCAATATATATATCCAATATACCGGAACAGGGCAAATAATAATAATCTGTAAATGATCAAATACTGCTGTAAACCATGAATCATGATCCTAACCCTGTAGCTGCTGCATAGAACCATCATGTACCTATGCATAGACCATATATCATCTATCCATATCATCACCAGGTCCAATCATCTCATGTCCTATGGTTGACCTTGGTCAAACTAGGTTTGACCAAGTCAACATGACCAAATATAACTTAGACCATCATCGGAAGCTGCTGCAAAGTGTCAAAGGTTAATGCATGCTCTACAACTTATTCAAATAACAATTATAACACAAAGTAATCGTTACTAGCGATCTAAATCCAAATATATAATGTCATTAATTATTATTATTACTCAGACTAGACTTTCAAGATCATACTCACTTCATAGCTGTGATCAATTTGCTAGTGAAAGGTGAAGGCTAAAATAATTGGCTAGGCTAAGGTATGACTTGACTGACTTAACTTTGTGACACTTTGGCAAAGGGAAAGGGAATACACACCATAGTATATACTGAATGAGCAATAACACAGGGAATGGCGGTGTCTCACAAATGGATGAGTTGTTCAAAGAGGGTTTATTCACCTTTAACCGATGCGCACAATCCATAATACAAATAAGGCCAGCAATTGTTTTGATATAGCATTTAAGTTCCATTGCTTTTTGGGCCTGAAGTTTCCATAGCCTTGGTCTATGTGTGTTTATAAACACATTGCATAGATTTACATTTATTTTAGGCTTTCTGCTGCAGGTGTGTTTTTAAGGCACTTGTTTACCTGAGCACTTCTAGGTGTGTCATGGACAGCTTGTTTACCTAGGTATTTACATTTCCAAAAGATATAACATTTTATTTTCATGGCCATTTTCATTTGGCATGCCTTTCATTCATGTGTGTTTAAAAACACATTGCACGAATGGGCTTTTCATACAAGATATAACATTTCATTTTCCAGATTTTGTATTCATGGCAGCACTAAAAGTTTCAGGTTTAGCCAACACAACTTTAGTGACTAGGGGGAATTCACAAGGAACTCCAACTCACCATAGGCAAGTTTTGTCACCAACTCAGAGCCGAGACACAATAAACAGGGAAGCTCATCCAATACAGAGGCTACAGTGGGGAAAAAAGCCTCCATGTCACTAGTCAAGTAGTAAGTCAGGGTGATAAACTAAAAGGTAGGAAATGGATGGATGAAGACAATGAATAATGGAGCTGACACTGGCAAGCCAAGGTATAGTGGAATGATCACCTCTATTCTTCCTAAGGAGGGTAAAACCAATGAGTATGAATAGTGAACTTCTAAGTCTGAGTAGGGACAATATAATATATATAATAAGATCAACCAGACCAACATATCTATATGATCGCCAGATCATGACACCAAGTGCTAAGACATGCTATAAGAATAAGTATAAAAGCAATATAACCATAACACAATGATATACCTGTTGAGTCATATACCTGAATGCTCATCAACCTGTACCAACATCTGTCCTCTGAAACTGCTACTGTAAATCTGGGCACTATTGACTGCTCTGCACCAATGGTATAATGGCTACATCGGTCATCTCTCTGAGTGTCCTGAGACTCAGTCATGGCATGGGGAATATATACTGCTGTCCACAATCTGATAGTGATCCAATATAGATGCTCATCTCAGCATCTCAAATGTAAGGGAACTGGCTGAATAGTGTACTGGCATCAGAAAAATAATGTATGGTAGCCCGACTACTATATATGTGATAACATCTGGCTCCGGCTGGGACAAGTGCTCTGCTGAAATGAGCGCTTGAGAACCTCAGAATCTCTGGTCCTCGAACTCTGCTACTCGAATACACGATCCAACACTCTACCATTTTGCTTCCAGCTTTTATTTTTGCAACCTATTTCTGCATTCACAAACATCAAAAATACCTCATGCCGCATGTGTGGGAAAAATATAAAACCAACTGAAATAAAATCTATTCTATGTCAGAAATATAAATGCAGCAAGAAAATTAAATTACTAACATAATTTGCGAAATTTGAAATTTACTGTGCAAGAAAAAGAAAAGTGACAGGTACTCAATTAAACTAGGAGCTTACAAAGGAGTTTAGAAAAGACAAACAAAAAGGTGCCAGACTCAATGGCTGTGTTATCACCTAAGCTGTAGTTACCCCTATGGATGGATCCAGTCATGGATGGCAATAGGGAAGGGCAACTCAAAAGGTGCAACCACGATCGCCTCGACCTCCAATATATGGTTGTCACGCCAGTCGAGGCAACCTTCGCTTTATGTTATCTAGCCCAGACAACAAAGGGGGAGACCCGATCTACTCCCGACAGGAGAGATCAAAACCAAGACACCAAATCAGGGTATTTCTAGTTGAAGTTAGGTGTATGGTTTATCCTAGACCCAAGGATGAAGTCACAAGCCAAGTGAGGGGTTTAATAGGTATAGCTTTGGTTCATAGTTGAAGTGAAAGTGACTTACAATGTTTAAAGTGAGATCTAGGATGAGTGTACTAGGTCAATGTCAAAAGATCTACTGCCTTGGGAACCGTGTCCAATGCAGGATAGTTAAGGGTTGTATTGGGGCTAACTAGTACATGAGACAAGCTTGACCATGGTTCATGATGTCTTCAAAGGTATAGTTCACCATGCATAGGTCAAACCACAAGTCAATCCAACAATCTAGGAAAGTTGAATTACCTTGTAGAGAAACCAGTGCCTTGGGAATTGGGAAGTGGAGTCAAAGTGAGGTTGACTTATGGTTTAGGACTCCTACAACATGAGATAAGTGGACAATATAGGTCTTGATGGTTGAATGTGTCTAGATCTAGGTTTGACCCAAGTGGACCACAATCCCTTAAAACAAGGAATGCTGTCCCCAAGGCAAGATTTGACAAAGTGATAGTCTAGACCTAGGTTTTGAATTATTCCGGTTTCAGATCTGCAACAATCTCAAGTACCCAGTTCCTAGAAGTGAGTGAACTCACTTCTCCAAGGTGGTGCGACTTTACCCAAGGAGGCTGAAAGTGGGGTTTAGGTGGGTCAAGACAAGTCGGATGGCACCCAAATTTTAGATCCGGGTAGATCAGTCAGGTAGGAGTATGGATCTATAATTTCGTGGCAATCCACCGGTTAGATCTTAGTAGATCTGAGTTTAAGTGTTCCAAGTGGTCCAAAATGGGGATTAAATGCCTTAAACTGTGGAATAGGGCCCACAAGGTGAAATTCAGAAAAGTGACAACCTGGGTGTATGTTATTTGATGTGTAGATGTCAAATCAAGTGGAATCTCAAACACCCACCACCTAGATCTAGGTCAACTTGCCCAACTAGTGAAGTGCGCCTTGCTTGGGAGAGGCTAAGTTGGCCTGGGAAGGGGATCAAATGGAGGCCAATCCTCACCAAACTATAGATCCGGGATGCCGTGGATGCTATAGAGGTGGGTTTTCAATATTATGCCCAACAACCCACTAGATCTAAGTAGATCTGAGAAAGTGTAAAATGGGGGTTTTAAGATATTTAGGGTTTTAACAATTTATGAGTTATGTCAATGGATTGGATAGAGGAAAGAGAAACAAACCTGTGGATCTTACCTGGGTAACCTTGTAGATGCCTTGATGATGATGATCTATGCAAACCCGATCAATTTGAGAAGCTTTGAGGTAATTTCTATGCAAGTCGATTTGGTCCAAGAAGCCAATGCGCCCTCTCTCCTGCACAACAAACGTCAACAATATCAGATTTGATGCATCAAGAGATAAGACTAATGCCACAAAAGAAGTAACAGAAAGATAGCATAGATCACAATGATACTAATGATAACCCCCTGATACAAGCGAATGCCAAGAAAGTCGATTTGAAGAAGCCTTGCAAAATCGCCCTTGTTGAAGTCGCCCTCCTGTAGACAAACAATGATTTCCAAACAAAAGATAGATCTTACCACAATTTCCAAATGCTAGGTTGCAATAGACTTTCCAATCACCATCTAAGAACACCAGATGCAAAGGAGACCACAAGAATTTCCACAAGAATATTTTTCTATACCAATAATCCAAGAGCCAAAGACCCTTTACAATGAGAGGCTCTCTCCTTTAAATAGGAAGGAGAGGCACCAAAACCCTAACCACTTTTTGAATGAGTGGCTAAGATTATAAGATACAAAAGTCTAATCAATGGTTGAGATGAGCTCAACAACATAATACATGGATCACACATAAAATACAACATAAGTGGACAAAGTCGCCCTAGGAGAGGGGAATCCCACCAAATCATGATGACAAAATATCATAAGAGGCTCATGGTGGGTCCAAGGGGTAATTTTATCCCTCCTTGGTCAATCCCCATGGCACAATAACCAATAAATAATCATGAAAGTACCAAATCGTGCCTCCAAGGTGAAGTCGTGGTCCTCAAAAGACCCCAAAAATCCACAGAAAGTGCCATAAGTGATGGATGCGGGCCCCGATGAAGCTGAAACTGCTGGAGGAGGTGTGGAAGGTCCCGATCTATCATCACTGATCATCCCATGCCATAACTTTGCCTCAGTAGCCCAAATCGATTTCCTCAATAGCCATTTCTACCAATCCTGAAATGCCTCGGGAAACGTGAAACTGCCCAAACTGCCTCCTGGAGTGATGGCGCTGTCAAGGTGAGGGTACCAATGTGTCCGGGAGGGGGGTAATATGGTAAAAACAAGTGGCTGGACCACCCCCTCCATCATCAGCGCCCTAGGTCATCCGGATAAAAGTCATCTCTGCTCCGACAGGGCCTCCAATAGACCAAAACTGCACTAGGACAGCCTACTGAGGCTAAATCATCACTGTAAGTGCCCGGAACTGAAAACAAACTGTCCCATTGGACTCAGAAGGTCCAAATCCATCCAAGATGTGTACTCATACACCATATGAATCTCTGCATGATCAAAATAAATATCCAATGTACCGGAACAAGGCCAATAATAATGATCTGTAAATGACCAAACACTGCTGTATCCCAAGAATCATCATCATAACCCTGTAGCTGCTGCATAGAATCATCCTGTATGTGTACATGGACCATATATCATCTATCCATATCATCATAAGGTCCAACATCTTATGTCCCATGGTCCTCCATGGTCAAACTAGGTCTAACCAAGACCAAATACAACTCAGACTATCATCCATAGCTGCTGCAAGGTGTCAAGGTTAATACATGCTTTACAATTTATTCAAATAGCTTCTATAACACAGAGTAATCATGACTGGCGATCTAAATCCAAATATATAGTGTCGTTAATTATTATTATTACTCAGACTAGACTTTCAGGACCATACTCACTTCATAGTTGTGATCAATTTGCTAGTGAAGGGTGAAGGCTGAAATAAATGGCTAGGCTAAGGGATGACTTGACTAACTTGACTCTGTGACACTTTGGCAAGGGAAAGGGAATACACACCATAGTATATACTGAATGAGCAATAACACAGGGAATGGCGGTGTCTCACAAATGGATGAGTTGTTTAAAGAGGGTTTATTCACCTTCACAGATGCGCACAATCCATAATACAAACAAGGCCAGCAATTATTTAGATATAACATTTAAGTTCCATTGCTTTTTGGGCCTGAAGTTTCCATAGCCTTGATCTATGTGTGTTTACAAACACATTGCATAGATTTACATTTATTTTTAGGCTTTCTGCTGCAGGTGTGTTTTTAAGGCACTTGTTTACCTGAGCACTTCTAGGTGTGTCATGGACAACTTGTTTACCTAGGTATTTATTTTTCCACAAGATATAACATTTTATTTTTCATGGCCATTTTCAATTGGCATTTCTTTCACATACAAGATATAGCATTTCATTTTTCCAGATTTTGTATTGATGGCAGCACTAAAAGTTTCAGGTTTAGCCAACACAACTTTAGTGACTAGGGGGAATTCACAAGGAACTCCAACTCACCATAGGTAAGTTTTGTCACCAACTCAGAGCCGAGACACAATAAACAAGGAAGCTCATCCAATACAGAGGCTACAGTGGGGAAAAGTCCTCCATGCCACTAGTCAAGTAGTAAGTCAGGGTGATAATCTAAAAGGTAGGCCATGGATGGATGAAGACAATGAAATGATGGAGCCAACACTAGCAAGCCAAAATGTGGTGTAATGATCACCTCTATTCTCCCTAAGGAGGGTATGTACCAATGAGTATGAATAGTGAACTTCTAAGTCTGAGTAGGGACAGTAATATATATATAATAGTTCAACCAGGTCCAAATATCTATATGATCGCCAGATCATGACACTAAGTGCTAAGACATGCTATAAGAATAAGTATAAAAGCAATCTAACCATAATACCATGATATACCTGCTGAGTCATATACCTGAAAGCTCATCAACCTGTACCATCATCTGTCCTCTGAGACTGCTGCTGTAACTTTGGGCACTACTGTCTGCTCTGTACCAATGATATAATGGCTACATCGGTCATCTCTCTGAGTGTCCTGAAACTCAGTCATGGCATGGGGAATGCAACTGCTGTCCACAATCTGATAGTGATCCAATAATGATGCTCATCTCGGCATCTCAAATGTAAGGGAACTGGCTGAATAGCGTACTGGAATGAGAAAAATAATGTATGGTAGCCCGGCTACTATATATGTGATAACAGGCTGAAAAGACTAACTACTGCCGAAGCAAGCTTATTTAGTTCCTACCTACTCTAATCTAACCAGTCATCACAAATGTTAGGTAAAATCATAAATCCAGTGCAACCATTCATCAAATAGGTTAATGATTCTTATTTGATTTTTGATAATAGAACAAGTCAAGATTGGGCTAAAGATCAACAAATTTAAGGGCATGGTTTTCTTGATTTGTTCATAAATTGAAGAATGGTTTGAATGATGCAAAATGAAATTATGCAAAGGAGAAGACTGACTGATGCAAACATCCTCCATCAAAGAACTGATAGGATCATAAAATTTATGCAAGTTAAACTCAGAGATGGATAGAGGAAGGACATAAGACATGTGATTCGACTGATTTTCACACAAATTAACTTTTTCATTTACTTCTCTCACATACTCAATTTGATTCTCCTTGGGACTGATGATCAAAAAACCAAGTGGGGATAAATTAAAGCTTAAAAGACGGAAAATCAAAGTCAGACCCACTTGATGCTCAAAAATGGAGAAAAAATGGAATTGATCTTTAAACATCTTTTCTAACCACCAATAATGATTGATAACTTGACAACAAGCATTATGGTTCCAAAGTGACTGAAAAGGGACATGAAGTGCTTTTTCTCCAAACATGTAATCACACTTATACTTCCTATTAAAAATTTCCAAGGCAAAAGATCGGCTAGACTACCAACCAAAAAAAAATCGAGAGAGTTGAGAAAGGAGGGTGGATTGCAAATATGAAAATTCTCCCAAATGGATAAACAAGTTTGACCTCGGATTTTGATAATAGAAAACATTATTTATTCTAGGAATAATTTCAAGCTTTTGATCAAATTTAATATTTACAACCTGAGGACAAGATTGACCGTAACTTTCTAACTCTAAGTTATCTTCATTAAAGATGAAAAAATGAAAATTTAAAGAATCATTGTAAGAAGTGGAACAAAGATTAGAGCATCTAGTATGATTCACTAATTCATCCTCAACTTGAGATTGACTTATTGATTCATCATTAAATTCATACGAGGATAAATGATCATTGTTATTCAATTTGTCAAGTATAAAATTAACAGGCTCATCTAAAACATCCTGATTATTTGCACAATGATCATGTGAAAGCACTACTAAATGATCTTGGTTAATGTCTCCACTTTCTTCTTCTTCAGTAAGTTGATAAGGAATCGAATGACCACTAAAGACAGAATGACTAATGAGTCTCTCTAAGGGAGGAACTTCAGTAGACCTGTTACCTAAAAGCTCATCCTCAGAAATTCCCTCAGGATCAGGACTAGGGCTACCTAAAAAGCAATTTGAAAACTTATGGTTTGTACAATGATTAAAGATTTGACTTTTGATTGACTCAAAAGTAGAAGACTTATCATCAGAAGAAACTGGGCAGGAAAGGTCATCTCCGGATGTTGACAAATCACTTGATATTTGATTGTTAAATGATTCCACAATAGGATCGGAAAGGGGAAGGTTTTGATCTTGGATTTGATTCGAAAGATACATATCATCGAATTCACTTCCCCATTCTTCTAGGAATTTATTTTCAAACATGTCATAACCAGAAATGCTATTGGGTTTCAAATTCGAAAGCCAGAGTCCAGCTCTTTCTTTGAAAGATGAATCCAATAGTCTCATACACACATCCTCATGGGTTATGGATAACTCTTTAATAATTTCCCTAAAAAGTTCAAGGTGTCTTTTAGCAGAGATTTCATAACTTCCATCGAAAATAGGCAACCTTGCACATGCTTGATGAGGAATATGATGAGGATACCCAACAATTTTTGAAAAGTCAAAAACTTTAAACGACCAAAAGTTCTAGGTCGCTCAGAGGCAGCCATGGATAATTTTTATTTATTTATTTTATTTTTTATATTTTATATTTTTAATATTTTTATATTTATTTTTAAATTCAAGAACCTGAAAACAAAATGATGCACCCCATGGGTTCTAGATAACGATAAGATCTGTCTAAATTCTAGTGTTATAGGGATGTAAATGAGCTCGATCCTCAGCAGAGTCACGATTGGGAGTCGCCAGGTAGATTTAAACTCTTCTACCAAGATATGTGTCGTTGTATATGCAGGAGAGAGTGAACAAAGACTACCAGCTTGTCCGAGGTAAGTCCTATGCCTTCAATACCAAAATGTTAGGGAAAGAGAATGGGAGGGCTTTAAGAAAGGTATGTCGAACCAGGGTAAGCTATTGCCTCCCCGGCAACGGCGCCAAAATGTTGGGCAAAGAGAAGGGGAGGAGAGCTTTAAAAAAAAAAATATATCGAACTAGGGTAAGCCTATGCCTTCCCCGACAACGGCGCCAAAATGTTGTCACCCAAACTGTAGTTACCCCTATGGATGTATCCACTCATGGATGGCAATAGGGAAGGGCAACTCAAAAGGTGCAACCACGATCACCTCGACCTCCAATATATGGTTGTCACGCCAGTCGAGGCAACCTTCACTTTATGTTGTCTAGCCCAGAGAACAAACGGGGAGACCCGATCTACTCCCGACAGGAGAGATCAAAACCAAGACACCAAATCAAGTTAATCCTAAGTGAAGTAAGGTGTATGGTTTATCCTAGACCTTAGGATGAAGTCACAAGACAAGTGAGGGGTTCAATGAGTTAAGCTTTGGTTCATTATTGATGTGAAAGTGACTTATGATTTGTGAAATAGGATCCAGGATTAAAGTACTAGTTCAATGTGAGAAAATCCACTGCCTTGGGAACTTTGTCCAATGCAGGGTAGTTTAGGGGTTGAATTGGGGCTAACTAGTACAAGTGACAAGCTTGATCATGATACATGATGACATCAAAGGGTTTAGTTCACCACACAAAGGTCAAACCACAAGTTAATCCAACAATCCAGGAAAGTCGAATTGATTTGGATAGAAACCAGTGCCTTGGGAATTGGGATAATGGAGTCAAAGTAAGGTTAGCTTGTGGTTAAGGACTCCTATTGCATGAGACAAGTGGGCAATTAAAGTCTTGATGGATTAATAGGTTTAGATCTAGGTTTGACCTAAGTGGACCATAATCCCTTAAAACAAGGAATGCTATCCCCAAGGCAATATTTGACAAGGTGACCTACTAGACCTAGGTTTTGAATTATTCCCGTTCCAAATCCACAAAAATCTCAAGTACCCATGTCCTAGAAGTGGACAAACTCCCTTCTCCAAGGTGGTGCGACTTTACCCAAGGAGGCTAAAATGTGGGTTAAGTGGGTCAAGACAAGTCCGATGGCATCCAAACTTTAGATCCGGGTAGGTTAATCAAGTAGGAGTGTGGATTTACAATTTCAAGGCAATCCGATGGCTAGATCTTACTAGATCTGAGTTTGAAGATACCAAGTGGTCCAAAATGGGGATTAAATCCCTTAAAATGTGGAATAGGGCCCACAAGGTAGAAATCAGAAAAGTGACAATCTGGGGGTAGGTTATTGGATGTGTAGATCACAAATCAAGCGGAATCTCAACTACCCACATACTAGATCTAGGTCAACCCACCCAAACTAGGAAGTGCGCCCTTGCTTGGAGAAGGCTAAATGCCTTGGGAAGAGGGTCAAATGGAGGACAATCCTCACCAAACTATAGATCCGGGATGCCGTGGATACTATAGAGGTGGGTTTTAAATATCTTACCCAAAAAGCCACTAGATCTTAGTAGATCTGAAAAAATGTAAAAATGAGGGTTTTGAAGAAATTAGGGTTTTATCAATTTATGAGCTATGTCAATGGATTGGATCAAGATAAGAGAAACAAACCTGTGGATCTTACCTGGGTAACCTTGTAGATGCCTTGATGATGATGATCTATGCAAACCCGATCAATTTGAGAAGCTTTGAGGTAGTTTTCTATGCAATTGATTTAGTCCAAGAAGCCAATGCGCCCTCTCTCCTGCACAACAAACGTCAACAATATCAGATTTGATGTAATCAAGAGATAAGACTAATGCCACAAGAGAAGTAACAGAAAGATAGCATAGATCACAATGATGCTAATGATAACCCGCTGATACAAGTAAATGCCAAGAAAGTCGATTTGAAGAAGCCTTGCAAAATCGCCCTTGTTGAAGTCGCCCTCCTATAGACAAGACAATGATTTCCAAAATAGATAGATCTTACCACAAATTCCAAATGCTAGGTTGCAATAGACTTTCCAATCACCATCTAAGAACACCAGATGTAAAGGAGACCACAAGAATTTCCACAAGAAAATTTTTCTATACCAATAAACTAAGAGCCAAAGACCCCTTACAATGAGAAGCTCTCTCCTTTAAATAGGAAGGAGAGGCATCAAAATCCTAACCACTTTTTGAATGAGTGGCTAAGATTAAAAGATACAAATGTCTAATCAATGGTTGAGATGAGTTCAACAATAAAATACATGGATCACTAATAAAATATAATATGAGTGGACAAAATCGCCCTAGAAGAGGGGAATCCCACCAAATCATGATGACAAAATATAATAGGAAGCTTATGGTGGGTCCAAGGGGTAATTTTAGCCACCCTTGGTCAATCCCCATAGCACAATAATCATAAAATAATCATCAATATACCAAATCGGGCCTCCATGGTCAAATCGTAGGCCTCAAAAGACCTCAGAAATCATCAGAAAGTGCCATAAGTGATGGATGCGGGCCCCGATGAAGCTGAAACTGCTGGAGGAGGTGTGGAAGACATCAATCCATCATCACTGATCATCCCATGCCATAACATTGGCTCAGTAGCCCAAATCGATTTCCTCAATAGCCATTTCTACCAATCCTGAAATGCCTCGGGAAGCGTGAAACTGCCCCAAACTGCCTCCTGGAGTGCCTGCACTGTCAAGGTGAGGGCACCAGTGTGTTCGGGAGGGGGGGGTAATATGGTAAAAACAAGTGGCTGGACCACCCTCTCCAAGCACAGCGCCCTAGGTCAACCAGATAAAATTCACATCTGCTCTGACAGGGCCTCCGATAAACCAAGACTGCACTGGGATAGCCTACTGAGGCTCAATCATCACTGTAAGTCCCCGAAACTGAAAACAAACTGTCTCATTGGACTCAGAAGGTCCAAATCCATCAAAGATGTGTACTCATACACCATATGAGTCTCTGCATGATCAATATATATATCCAATATACTGGAACAGGGCAAATAATAATAATCTGTAAATGGTCAAATACTGCTGTAAACCATGAATCATCATCATAACCCTGTAGCTGCTGCATAGAATCATCATGTACCTGTACATAGACCATATATCATCAATCCATATCATCACCAGGTCCAACCATCTCATGTCCTATGGTTGTCTCATGTCCTATGGTTGACCTTGGTCAAACTAGGTTTGACCAAGTCAACATGACCAAATATAACTTAGACCATCATCGGAAGCTGCTGCAAAGTGTCAAAGGTTAATGCATGCTCTACAACTTATTCAAATAACAATTATAACACAAAGTAATCATTACTGGCGATCTAAATCCAAATATATAATGTCATTAATTATTATTATTACTCAGACTAGACTTTCAAGATCATACTCACTTCATAGCTGTGATCAATTTGCTAGTGAAGGGTGAAGGCTAAAATAACTGGCTAGGCTAAGGGATGACTTGACTGACTTAACTTTGTGACACTTTGGCAAAGGGAAAGGGAATACACACCATAGTATATACTGAATGAGCAATAACACAGGGAATGGCGGTGTCTCACAAATGGATGAGTTGTTCAAAGAGGGTTTATTCACCTTTAACAGATGCGCACAATCCATAATACAAATAAGGCCAGCAATTGTTTTGATATAGCATTTAAGTTCCATTGCTTTTTGGGCCTGAAGTTTCCATAGCCTTGGTCTATGTGTGTTTATAAACACATTGCATAGATTTACATTTATTTTAGGCTTTCTGCTGTAGGTGTGTTTTGAAGGCACTTATTTACCTGAGCTTTTCTAGGTGTGTCATGGACAACTTGTTTACCTAGGTATTTACATTTCCAAAAGATATAACATTTTATTTTCATGGCCATTTTCATTTGGCATGCCTTTCATTCATGTGTGTTTAAAAACACATTGCATGAATGGGCTTTTCATACAAGATATAGCATTTCATTTTCCAGATTTTGTATTCATGGCAGCACTAAAAGTTTCAGGTTTAGCCAACACAACTTTAGTGACTAGGGGGAATTCACAAGGAACTCCAACTCACCATAGGCAAGTTTTGTCACCAACTCAGAGCCAAGACACAATAAACAGGGAAGCTCATCCAATACAGAGGCTACAGTGGGGAAAAGAGCCTCCATGTCACTAGTCAAGTAGTAAGTCAGGGTGATAAACTAAAAGGTAGGCAATGTATGGATGAAGACAATGAATAATGGAGCCGACACTAGCAAGCCAAGGTATGGTGGAATGATCACCTCTATTCTCCCTAAGGAGGGTAAAACCAATGAGTATGAATAGTGAACTTCTAAGTCTGAGTAGGGACAATATAATATATATAATAAGATCAACCAGGCCCACATATCTATATGATCGCCAGATCATGACACTAAGTGCTAAGACATGCTATAGGAATAAGTATAAAAGCAATATAACCATAACACAATGATATACCTGCTGAGTCATATACCTGAATGCTCAACAACCTGTACCAACATATGTCCTCTAAAACTGCTGCTGTAAATCTGGGCACTACTGACTGCTCTGCACCAATGGTATAATGGCTACATCGGTCATCTCTCTGAGTGTCCTGAGACTCAGTCATGGCATGGGGAATATATACTGTTGTCCACAATCTGATAGTGATCCAATATAGATGCTCATCTCAGCATCTCAAATGCAAGGGAACTGGCTGAATAGTGTATTGGCATCAAAAAAATAATGTATGGTAGCCCGGCTACTATATATGTGATAACAGGACCATTACATTTGAGAGGGAGTCCATGAGTCCCATGACTTTGAGGGATGTGTTGTATGTCCCTGGGCTGAAAAAGAACCTTGTTTCAGTTTCCACTATTGAGGACAGGGGTCTTGGGGTCTGTTTCTCAGATGGGAGAGTGCAGGTGTTCCCCAAGACTACAGGTGTATCTACTCCCATGGATATTGGAGTTAGATGTGGACGACTGTACAAGTTATTGTGTCAGCCGCAGCATGCTCTAGCACACAGCAGCAGTAGTGAGTTATGTGAGCTATGGCACAGGAGGATGGCCCATTTACATCACCCCACTTTGAGATTGTTGAGGAGCATGGTCACAGGTTTACCTGAGTTTGACACTGAGCAGAGTGATGTGTGCAGAGGGTGTGTTTTGGGAAAGTACACCAAGACTGCTTTTCCTAGCAGTGACACGAGAGCAGCAGGAGTGCTTGACTTGATTCATTTTGACATTTGCGGTCCTATGTCTTCAGTATCTTTGACTGGTCACGAGTACTATATTAAGTTCATTGATGACTACTCCAGGAAGACCTGGATCTACTTCTTGAGGAACAAAAAGTCCCCACTAGTGTTGAGTGTCTTCCAAGGGTTCAAAGCCCTTGTGGAGAAGCAGACGGGGAGGAAGATCAGGATGTTGAGATCAGACAATGGGGGTGAGTATACCTCCAAGGAGTTGAATGCTTTCTGCAGTTAGGAGGGTATACAGCGACAGTTGACAGTTCCCTACACTCTTGAGCAGAATGGAGTAGTAGAGAGAAAGAACAGGTCGATCGTTGGAGCAGCGAGAGCCATGCTTCATGATCAGGGGTTACCGTTCTTTCTATGGGCAGAGGCTTGCAACACTGCAGTGTATTTGTAGAACAGGAGTCCTCACCATGCTTTGGGGAGGATGACTCCAGAGGAGATGTATTCAGGCAAGAAGCCTGAGGTGAGCCATTTTTGGATATTTGGCTCTCTGACTTACTCTCACGTCCCTTCTGAGAAGAGGACGAAGTTCGAGCCCACTGCAGAGAGAGGTATCTTTGTGGGTTACGATGAGACTTCGAAGGCATATCGACTTTACATTCCTGGCCAGAGGAGAGTTGTAGTTAGGCGGGAAGTGAAGTTTGATGAGGAGAGGGCCTTCAAAAAATCGAGAGAGATGGAGCAGGGGGAGCCACCAGCTCCCACACCTCAGTTGATACAAGCTTCTTCGATACAAGTTTCAGGTCCGCAGGTTTCTGGGGTGTCTGGATCACAGGGTACAGGCACAGCTTCTACAGGATCCATGGTTCAGATTACAGGTACTTCAGGGACAGGTTCAGGGACAGGCACAGGTTCAGGATCACAGGTTTCGGGCTCACAGGTTACAGGGTCTTCAGGGACTGGTTCATTAGTCACTGGTCCTCGGGGTACTAGACCTTTTGCTTCTCGGAGTTCCTCGGATGAGGATAGACTAGTTTGGGAGGAGCCTTCAAGGAAGAAGAAACCTAAGTGGCTTCAGGACACCTTGAAGGAAGCAGAAGCATTTGGTAGACCTCAGGAGGCGATCAGATCAGTGGTTGAGCCAGACAGATATGGGATGGCCCTTGTTGCGAGTCTTCGTGGCTCTGCTACTTATACATTTGAGGAGGCTTCTCAGCATCAGGTATGGAGAGATGCCATGATGGAAGAGTACCATTCCATTATGAAGAATGATGCTTGGGAGATTGTGCTGAGACCTAAGGGGAAGTAAGTGGTGACTTCCAAGTGGCTTTACAAGATCAAGCATGCTGCAGATGGAAGTGTGGAGAAATTCAAGGCTCGGTTTGTGGCTAGGGGGTTCTCACAGGTTGAGGGAGTTGACTATGATGAGACATTTGCTCCAGTTGCTCGGTATTCCTCTATCAGGGCAGTGATATCTATAGCAACAGAGATGGGTTGGAAGATCCACTGGATGGATGTGAAGACCACGTTTCTCAATGGTCTTCTGCAGGAGGAGGTGTATTTGGAGCAGCCATAGGGATTCGAGATACATGGGAGAGATTCTCATGTGTGCAGGCTTAGGAAAGCCTTGTACAGTCTGAAGCAAGCTCCTAGAGCTTGGTACTCTAGGCTCGATGCATATTTGACTTCAATGGGATTTCAGAAGAGTGAGGCTGATCCCAACCTATACTACATTGTGGTTGGTGGAGATCTACTCATTGTTCTGTTATATGTTGATGACTTATTTATCATTGGAGATGAGCGTCTTATTGCACAGTGCAAGAGAGATCTTGTAGCTGAGTATGAGATGACTGATATTGGGCTAATGCATTACTACTTAAGGATGGAGGTTTGGCAGGAGCCTGGGCATATTTTCCTAGGACAGGGGAAGTATGCAGCGAAGATTCTGAAGAGTTATCGGATGGAGAACTGCAGGCCTATGTCTACACCCATGATCACCAACTTGAAGCAACTTCATGCTTCAGAGGGTAAGTTGGTGTATCCCACACTATATCGTCAGCTCATCGGATCGTTGATGTATCTAGTCAACACCAGGCCAGACTTGTGCTTTGCGGTCAACACTCTTAGCCAGTTCATGGAGCATCCTAGGAGTGTGCATTGGATTGCCGCAAAGCACATCTTGAGATACCTAGCAGGGACAGTCGATTATGGTCTGGACTACAGGGGTTCGGGTGGAGTCAGCTTGGTTGGGTTCACAGATTCAGACTTTGCAGGTTGTGTGAGGGATCGGAAGAGCACTTTCGGTTGCTGTTTCAGCTTGGGCTCAGTAGCAGTGTTGTGGTTCAACAGGAAACAGAAGTCCGTTGCATTGAGTTCTGTTGAGGCTAAGAATATGGCAGCCAGTCAGGCGACTTGCGAAGCACTGTGGCTTCGTAAGATATTGGTAGATTTATTTGATCAGCAGCTGAGACCTACCGTGATCTATTGTGACAATCAGAGTTGCATTCAGCTCTCTGAGAATCCGATGTTCCATGAAAGGTCGAAGCACATTAAGATTAGGTACCACTTCATTCGGGACTACGTCCAGAGAGGGGCAGTGGAGTTGCAGTATATTTCCACTGAGGAGCAGGTAGCAGATGTCCTGACGAAGTCTTTGGGGAGGGGGAAGTTTGTCTTCTTCAGAGATAAGTTGGGAGTGGTGCGGAACACCTTCCTTGGTAAGAGGGAGTGTTAGTTTTTGTACCTAGGGAAGTGTTCCCCAAGTGACTTTTTGCCTAAGTCACTTAAAAGGGGGAAAAAGGTGACCCTCACATTAAAAGCTACTTAATGAGACTTTATAAAGTTAAAGTCACTTTTTGATAAATTTAAGTGGGTGAGTGAAATTTATTTAAGTGATTTAAATAAATGTGATTTTTACTCTCATTGAATCTTAGCCATTGGATTGGATCTTTCTCCACCGTTGGATTAGATTTCCACTTAGGGTTTAGACAAAAAGGGTTGAGGGAGGCAAACCCATTCACTTTTCACATTTTGAGAAGAGAGAAGATCTGAAGAGAGAGCTAGGGCATTGGCACGAATTCCAAGGAGCATTGAATGCAGGTTTTAGCTAGCACACACTTAGAGGTATAGAGCTGAGCATTTATTGAACTGTACGGATTTGTAGACAGTCATTATTTCTTCTTAACAGGCACACATCCCGAGGCTGGCATATTAGCACAGAAATCGAGGTAATGTACAGCAACAGTTAATGCTGTCCGTACAGCACAGAATTCGAGGCAACTGATTTGGCACACATCCCGAGGTCTGATAGTATAGTAGTGATTATTGGCACAACTTTCGAGACATTCTGGGCACTTGTTTCGAGGTAAATCTGGGCACACATACCGAGACAGTTTGCACGTAGCTCGAGATACTTTCTGGGCACTTTTCCCGAGATACTCAGCACAGTTTTTGAGGAAGGTGTGGCACAGACTTCAAGAACTGCTGCACACTTTTCTAGGCAGATTTGAGGCACAGATTTCGAGACAGTACTCTACACAGTTTTCGAGGAGGACAGTACCGTACAGTCACTATACTTTCAGCACAGAAATCGAGGCACTCAAGCACAGAAATCGAGGTTGCAGTTTGGCACTGATTTCGAGATAGCTTGCTGAGTGAAATTTCATGGTGGAGATAAGTAAAATTTCTGCTGTAAATTTATGTACTAAGATTACTGAATAAATAAATCTCTCTCTCTCTAACTGGTTTTCCCCGTGGGGGTTTTTCCAGGGCTTGATTTTGGCCAAAAATTTCTGAGTCTATCATTTTATGGTGTGATTGTTAAATGTGTTTTTTAGCCTGTTAGTGTATTTTACTGTGTGTGTAATTGTTACAGTAATTTTCATTAAGTAACCTACAGCCAATGCAAAACCGGCTGTATGTGAAAACCACAAAATGTTGACATACACCAGCAAACAGTAAAACACAGAATTTCTTCAACTAAAAAACACACCTTTCCTCCCCATTAGAATTCTTTGAGACTGAGTCTTCGTTCACTTCCATTCTTATATATCCATTTGGCACTAATACCTTAACAACAATTTTACTCCAGTGCCTTGTTTCGAGCATTGTCACAATATCCAGATGAATTATTGAGCCAACCTTTCCAATGGGTAAAATAGCATGATCATACATCCAACAAAGGCTTTCAAACAATAGATTCTAAATGTCCTTCACCTAGGCATAATTGACACTCAATTCCTCTAAATACTCTCATTTTAGTTCATCAATGCTTAAGTTGAAGAACTGCCCTTTAATCCTCATCAATGCTTTGAATCTCCTGTAGAAAAGGCAAGCAATCGACTCTAGGAAACTGATCTCCATCAAATGCTAATTCGCCCATATTACCTATACTAATATGGCCTTTAAAGATAACCTAGAGTATGATAACACTGTTTGTGGCAGACATCGCATTAGTGTATTTGTTCATCAGAATAAAGATATATTTTCTTTAGTATGAGCAATCTAACTATAACTAGTGCAGAAGCATGTTGGATATTCATATTCGGGCCTTTGTTTCACGATGATAAATTTGACAAAATAACATTTCTCTTAGGATTTCTTAACTTAGGTTATTTTACTAGTAACTATAGTGAAGTGATGTGATATCATCATTTATGTTTTTATACCAAAAACTTAATTGCATTTTATTTCCCATTTTAGTGTAGTTATAAGTCCTTTTACTTGATTCCAACCATTGGCAAGCCTGTCAAAGGAATTGGTAGCAAATAAGTTCATAAATTTTGTGCAATTTCTTATCTCTATAATTAAGCATATCATGGCCATTCTAGACAAACTAGGATTAATGCCATGATAGAAATATGGGAAATCCTAACTTGATCATTTGCAAACCCAGATATATCCTTTTATGAAATCTGGATACAATATTTTCTTCTATTTTAACTCACTAAAAAACACACCTTTCCTCCCCATTACAATTCTTTGAGACTGAGTCTTCGTTCACTTCCATTCTTATATATCCATTTGGCACTAATACCTTAACAACAATTTTACTCCAGTGCCCTGTTTCGAGCATTGTCACAATATCCAGATGAATTATTGAGCCAACCTTTCCAATGGGTAAAATAGCATGATCATACATCCAACAAAGGCTTTCAAACAATAGCTTCTAAATGTCCTTCACCTAGGCATAATTGACCCTCGATTCCTCTAAATACTCTCATTTTAGTTCATCAATGCTTAAGTTGAAGAACTGCCCTTTAATCCTCATCAATGCTTTGAATCTGCTGTAGAAAAGGCAAGCAATCGACTCTAGGAAACTGATCTCCATCAAATGCTAATTCGCCCATATTACCTCTACTAATATGGCCTTTAAAGATAACCTAGAGTATGATAACACTGTTTGTGGCAGACATCCTATTAGTGTATTTGTTCATCAGAATAAAGATAAATTTTCTTTAGTATGAGCAATCTAACTATAACTAGTGCAGAAGCATGTTGGATATTCATATTCAGGCCTTTGTTTCACGATGATAAATTTGACAAAATAACATTTCTCTTAGGATTTCTTAACTTAGGTTATTCTACTAGTAACTATAGTGAAGTGATGTGATATCATCATTTATGTTTTTATCCCAAAAACTGAATTGCATTTTATTTCCCATTTTAGTGTAGTTATAAGTCCTTTTACTTCATTCCAACCACTGGCAAGCCTGTCAAAGGAATTGGTAGCAAATAAGTTCATAAATTTTGTGCAATTTCTTATCTCTATAATTAAGCATATCATGGCCATTCTAGACAAACTAGGATTAATGCCATGATAGAAATATGGGAAATCCTAACTTGATCATTTGCAAACTCAGATAATCCTTTTAGGAAATCTGGATGCAATATTTTCTTCTATTTTAACTCACTAAAAAACATACCTTTCCTCCCCATTAGAATTCAGACTGAGTCTTCGTTCACTTCCATTCTTATATATCCATTTGGCACTAATACCTTAACAACAATTTTACTCCAGTGCCCTGTTTCGAGCATTGTCACAATATCCAGATGAATTATTGAGCCAACCTTTCCAATGGGTAAAATAGCATGATCATACATCCAACAAAGGCTTTCAAACAATAGATTCTAAATGTCCTTCACCTAGGCATAATTGACACTCAATTCCTCTAAATACTCTCATTTTAGTTCATCAATGCTTAAGTTGAAGAACTGCCCTTTAGTCCTGTTATCACCTAAGATGTAGTTACCCCTATGGATGGATCCAATCATGGATAGCAATAGGGAAGGGCAACTCAAAGGTGCAACCACGATCACCTCGACCTCCAAAATGTATGGTTGTCACGCCAGTCGAGGCAACCTTCGCTTTATGTTATCTAGCCCAGACAACAAAGGGGGAGACCCGATCTACTCCCGATAGGAGAGATCAAAACCAAGACACCAAATCAGGGTATTTCCAAGTGAAGTTAGGTGTATGGTTTTTCCTAGACCTAAGGATGAAGTCACAAGCCAAGTGAGGGTTCAATAGATATAGCTTTGGTTCATAGTTGAATGTAAGTGTGACTTATAATGTTTGAAGATAGATCTAGGATGAGCGTACTAGGTCAATGTCAAAAGATCCACTGCCTTGGGAACTGTGTCCAATGCAGGATAGTTTTGAGGGATGTATTGGGGCTAACTAGTACATAAGACAAGCTTGACCATGATTCATGATTGCTTTAAGGGTATAGTTCACCATGCAAAAGTCAAACCACAAGTCAATCCAACAATCTAGGAGAGTTGGGTTGTCTTGGAAATAAACCAGTGCCTTGGGAATTGGGAAGTGGAGTCAAAGTGGGGTTGACTTATGGTTTAGGACTCCTAGTACTTGGGACAAGTGGGCAATAGAGGTCTTGATGGATGAATGGGTCTAGATCTAGGTTTGACCCAAGTGGACCACAATCCCTTAAAACAAGGAATGCAGTCCCAAAGGCAAGATTTGACAAAGTGACAGTCTAGACCTAGGTTTTGAATTATTCTGATTCCGGATCTGCAAGAATCTCAAGTACCCAGTTCCTCGAAGTGAGTGAACTCACTTCTCCAAGGTGGTGCGACTTTCCCTAAGGAGGCTTCAATTTGGGTTTAGGTGGGTCAAATCATGTCGGATGGCATCCAAACTTTAGATCCGGGTAGATCAGTCAAGTAGGAGCATGGATCTATAATTTCGTGGCAATCCACCGGTTAGATCTTTGTAGATCTGAGTTTAAATGTTCCAAGTGGTCCAAAATGGGGATTAAATCCCTTAAAATGTGGAATGGGGCCCACAAGGTGAATTTCAAGAAAGGGACAACCTGGGTGTATGTTATTTGATGTGTAGATGTCAAATCAAGTGGAATCTCAAACACCCATGTTCTAGATCTAGGTCAACTTGCTCAAATGGTGAAGTGCGCCTTCCTTGGGAGAAGCTAAGTTGGCTTGGGAGAGGGGTCAAACGGAAGCCAATCCTCACCAAACTATAGATCCGGGATGCCGTGGATGCTATAGAGGTGGGTTTTCAATATCATGCCCAACAACCCACTAGATCTCAGTAGATCTAAGAAAATGCAAAATTGGGGTTTTAATTAATTAGGGTTTTAGATGTTTTTGACAATTGGATAGACTATGGAGATAGAACTTACCTTGAGATCATACCTGAATGATGTGGTTGAGATGCCTTGATGTTGAGGAAGATTCCCGCAGAGATCAAATGAGAGATTGTTGATTTTGCTTGCCGATTTGATGCCCTAGCCCACAAGTGCGCCTTCCTCTACCTGTCAAACCAAGGAACAAAATTCAATCAGTAAGATCAAGTATGGAAGAAATACAAGAGAAATGCAAATAGTAACATGAAATAGAAGGTCCTGGGACAGTAATACTCCCTGTTACCAACGAAGAGCTCCAAAGAAGAAGTAGGGAGAGTCTTCCCCTGCCAATACCTCCTCCTCCAAGCAAATCGGCCTCCACCTGTAGATGCAAAATCGTGGTACAAAATATATGGCAAACAATATCTTCAATAACTCAGTGCAAAGGAAGAACCAACGAACGAACACCAAAAACATTCACCACAACACTGGAGATAGATGCAATAATAATTTTCTATTCCAATAATCCAGAGCCAAAAGTCCCTTTACAATGAGAGGCTCTCTCCTTTAAATAGGAAGGAGAGGCACCAAAACCCTAACCACTTTTTGAATGAGTGGCTAGGATTAAAAGATACAAATGTCTAATCAATGGTTGAGATGAGCTCAACAACATAATACATGGATCACACATAAAATATAACATAAGTGGACAAAGTCGCCCTAGGAGAGGGGAATCCCACCAAATCATGATGACAAAATATCATAAGAGGCTCATGGTGGGTCCAAGGGGTAATTTTATCCCTCCTTGGTCAATCCCCATGGCACAATAACCAATAAATAATCATGAAAGTACCAAATCGTGCCTCCAAGGTGAAGTCGTGGTCCTCCAAGGTGAAGTCGTGGTCCTCAAAAGACCCCAAAAATCCACAGAAAGTGCCATAAGTGATGGATGCGGGCCCCGATGAAGCTGAAACTGCAGGAGGAGGTGTGGAAGGTCCCGATCTATCATCACTGATCATCCCATGCCATAACTTTGCCTCAGTAGCCCAAATCGATTTCCTCAATAGCCATTTCTACCAATCCTGAAATGCCTCGGGAAACGTGAAACTGCCCAAACTGCCTCCTGGAGTGATGGCGCTGTCAAGGTGAGGGTACCAATGTGTCCGGGAGGGGGGTAATATGGTAAAAACAAGTGGCTGGACCACCCCCTCCATCATCAGCGCCCTAGGTCAACCGGATAAAAGTCATCTCTGCTCCGACAGGGCATCCAATAGACCAAAACTGCACTAGGACAGCCTACTGAGGCTAAATCATCACTGTAAGTGCCCGGAACTGAAAACAAACTGTCCCATTGGACTCAGAAGGTCCAAATCCATCCAAGATGTGTACTCATACACCATATGAAACTCTGCATGATCAAAATAAATATCCAATGTACCGGAACAAGGCCAATAATAATGATCTGTAAATGACCAAACACTGCTGTATCCCAAGAATCATCATCATAACCCTGTAGCTGCTGCATAGAATCATCCTGTATGTGTACATGGACCATATATCATCTATCCATATCATCATAAGGTCCAACATCTCATGTCCCATGGTCCTCCATGGTCAAACTAGGTCTAACCAAGACCAAATACAACTCAGACTATCATCCATAGCTGCTGCAAGGTGTCAAGGTTAATACATGCTTTACAATTTATTCAAATAGCTTCTATAACACAGAGTAATCATGACTGGCGATCTAAATCCAAATATATAGTGTCGTTAGTTATTATTATTACTCAGACTAGACTTTCAGGACCATACTCACTTCATAGTTGTGATCAATTTGCTAGTGAAGGGTGAAGGCTGAAATAAATGGCTAGGCTAAGGGATGACTTGACCAACTTGACTTTGTGACACTTTGGCAAGGGAAAGGGAATACACACCATAGTATATACTGAATGAGCAATAACACAGGGAATGGCGGTGTCTCACAAATGGATGAGTTGTTTAAAGAGGGTTTATTCACCTTCACAGATGCGCACAATCCATAATACAAACAAGGCCAGCAATTGTTTAGATATAACATTTAAGTTCCATTGCTTTTTGGGCCTGAGGTTTCCATAGCCTTGATCTATGTGTGTTTACAAACACATTGCATAGATTTACATTTATTTTTAGGCTTTCTGCTGCAGGTGTGTTTTTAAGGCACTTGTTTACCTGAGCACTTCTAGGTGTGTCATGGACAACTTGTTTACCTAGGTATTTATTTTTCCAAAAGATATAACATTTATTTTTCATGGCCATTTTCAATTGGCATTTCTTTCATATACAAGATATAGCATTTGATTTTTCCAGATTTTGTATTGATGGCAGCACTAAAAGTTTTAGGTTTAGCCAACACAACTTTAGTGACTAGGGGGAATTCTCAAGGAACTCCAACTCACCATAGGTAAGTTTTGTCACCAACTCAGAGCCGAGACACAATAAACAGGGAAGCTCATCCAATACAGAGGCTACAGTGGGGAAAGGTCCTCCATGCCACTAGTCAAGTAGTAAGTCAGGGTGATAATCTAAAAGGTAGGCCATGGATGGATGAAGACAATGAAGTGATGGAGCCATCACTAGCAAGCCATAGTATGGTGTAATGATCACCTCTATTCTCCCTAAGGAGGGTATGTACCAATGAGTATGAATAGTGAACTTCTAAGTCTGAGTAGGGACAGTAATATATATATAATAGGTCAACCAGGTCCAAATATCTATATGATCGCCAGATCATGACACTAAGTGCTAAGACATGCTATAAGAATAAGTATAAAAGCAATCTAACCATAATACCATGATATACCTGCTGAGTCATATACCTGAAAGCTCATCAACCTGTACCATCATCTGTCCTCTGAGACTGCTGCTGTAACTCTGGGCACTACTGTCTGCTCTGTACCAATGGCATAATGGCTATATCGGGCATCTCTCTGAGTGTCCTGAAACTCAGTCATGGCATGGGGAATATAACTGCTGTCCACAATCTGATAGTGATCCAATATAAATGCTCATCTCGGCATCTCAAATGCAAGGGAACTGGCTGAATAGTGTACTGGCATGAGAAAAATAATGTATGGTAGCCCGGCTACTATATATGTGATAACAAGTCCTCATCAATGCTTTGAATCTCCTGTAGAAAAGGCAAGCAATTGACTCTAGGAAACTGATCTCCATCAAATGCTAATTCGCCCATATTACCTATACTAATATGGCCTTTAAAGATAACCTAGAGTATGATAACACTGTTTGTGGCAGACATCCTATTAGTGTATTTGTTCATCAGAATAAAGATATATTTTCTTTAGTATGAACAATCTAACTATAACTAGTGCAGGAAGCATGTTGGATATTCATATTCAGGCCTTTGTTTCACGATGATAAATTTGACAAAATAACATTTCTCTTAGGATTTCTTAACTTAGGTTATTCTACTAGTAACTATAGTGAAGTGATGTGATATCATCATTTATGTTTTTATCCAAAAAACTTAATTGCATTTTATTTCCCATTTTAGTGTAGTTATAAGTCCTTTTACTTCATTCCAACCATTGGCAAGCCTGTCAAAGGAATTGGTAGCAAATAAGTTCATAAATTTTGTGCAATTTCTTATCTCTATAATTAAGCATATCATGGCCATTCTAGACAAACTAGGATTAATGCCATGATAGAAATATGGGATCCTAACTTGATCATTTACAAACCCAGATATATCCTTTTATGAAATCTGGATACAATATTTTCTTCTATTTTAACTCACTAAAAAACACACCTTTCCTCCCCATTAGAATTCTTTGAGACTGAGTCTTCGTTCACTTCTATTCTTATATATCCATTTGGCACTAATACCTTAACAACAATTTTACTCCAGTGCCCTGTTTCGAGCATTGTCACAATATCCAGATGAATTATTGAGCCAACCTTTCCAATGGGTGAAATAGCATGATCATACATCCAACAAAGGCTTTCAAACAGTAGCTTCTAAATGTCCTTCACCTAGGCATAATTGACACTCAATTCCTCTAAATACTCTCATTTTAGTTCATCAATGCTTAAGTTGAAGAACTGCCCTTTAATCCTCATCAATGCTTTGAATCTGCTGTAGAAAAGGCAAGCAATCGACTCTAGGAAACTGATCTCCATCAAATGCTAATTCGCCCATATTACCTCTACTAATATGGCCTTTAAAGATAACCTAGAGTATGATAACACTGTTTGTGGCAGACATCCTATTAGTGTATTTGTTCATCAGAATAAAGATATATTTTCTTTACTATGAGCAATCTAACTAGTGCAGAAGCATGTTGGATATTCATATTCAAGCCATTGTGCAGCATTTTCATTTTCAAATATTGATCCCCAAAGAACTTAATGATGAACTAAGAGCATCTGGAAATTTGAGGTCATGGATCTTCAAGTAGATGAGGCAGAGCATATCATTGAGATGTACTTACCATACCTTGAAAAATTATTTCAAAGATGGTTGGTGAACGTTGGGCATATTCTTGTTGGTGATCTCAGTCCAGAAAGTGAGGCAATGTATAAACATTTGCTTGCCAAATATATTGATGACCCAAGAAATATTTTCTGTGTCATGACTTTTTCCAATGAGGATCCCGATTAAATTATGTATACTACGATAGAAAGAAAGGTGCAACTTACAAACCTACTGAAGTCTGAGACCCTGTATCAGAAAATCCTGGACATCATAGAATCAGGAGATGCTAATTACTTTAAAGTTACCTTAAAATATTTGGAGTTCCTAAACTATCATATTACGAGTAGACATGCAATTCCTTTTATGATAAGGATAAAAAAATATGCTTGAATGTTGGACCACCATGGTCGAAACAATGTTATGAACTTATGTGTGATGTACACAGTTTCAACAGGTCAAGCAGAATTGAAAGGGATTTGAAGATAGACAGTATGTAATATTCATTACCATTGGCATGCTTTGAAGTGCCATAAGGTAAACCATCATATGGTAGTATGTTTTTGTACATTCTGGTTGTCCCATCTATTTGCATCAGCCTATCATTTGCAAGCTTAAAGCATGAACTATTGAAATTTTTATCTAAAGTGTATGGAATATACTTAGTGTTGTTTGACAAAGAGAAGAATTCCAATGCTGTGATATGAAGTTGACAGTGATATATGTGGTTATAGGCAGTGACCAGTGCTTCTTTGTAATGTTTTACCTTCTTCTGGCTAGGGTATATTTTGTAAATATTTGATCCAGAGATCACTACTCCCTCTGGATCACCCTGAGATCTCAAGCGGTATGAGTCTCAATATCAATACAACATTAATACCAGCCTAGATCCAAATCCTAGGCTCTATCAAGCGCCGAGAGGGATCAAATCTACCAAGGTGCAAACCTCTCCTCGAATAGCTCCTTGAATGCAATACCCGAGCCACCTAATCCTAAGCTCTAAAGTCTCTAGTTTAAGTATAATATTTAGTTTTTACTTTGTATTATTCTTTTTTGTTTATGGCCGACATAATATTTATTACTTTTTACTTTGTATTATTATTTTTTCTTTACTTTGTATTATTTTGTTACTCGACAAACACTTTAAAGTCTCATATTTACTTTTTACTTTGTATTAAAATTAAAAAGTAAATTTTCTAGTTTAAGTCTCATATTTACTTTTTACTTTGTATTATTATTTTTTGTTTATGGCCGACATAATATTTATTACTTTTTACTTTGTATTATTATTTTTTGTTTACTTTGTATTATTTTGTTTCTCGACAAACTCGACAAACACACCACGCATGTTACAAGATCTCCCTCATACTGGGTTGTAGAGCGCCTCTCGGCGCAATGAACTCAAACAACTAGATCTGCATTTATCAACTGAACAATATAAATGTACCCTGGAACCCCTTCGGGAGAAACCAACAAACTATGGGGCTATCTTCTTTCTCGAGCCCAAAGCATATAGGAAAAGAGACAAGTACAATATAGGGTTACCTCAGTAATCTTTTCAGGCAAACTCAAGATTTGCATGCATATAGCTGATGCATGCACGAAAGAGATGAGCCCTAACTGGCTGTGTTTTAAAAATTGTTTAAATTGGAATCGGAATCGGCCGATTCGCCGATTTAAGGCAGGCTCTGTTCAAACCGGTCTCCAAACCGGATCGGGGGACATAAATCGGTCTGGTTCACCGATTTTTTACATAAATCTGTCCGGTCCACCCGATTTTTTACGTAAATCGGCCGGTTTTTTTGGCTATGCTCTTCACCTCTGCAATGTTTTCGCCAACCTCCACGACGATGTGAAACTCATTTTGCAACAATTAGAGAAAGTTTCCTGTGTTGATGAAGCCCTCCGCGTTACAAGAGAGATGACCACAGAATATGGCTCGCAAAACGTCTATCTCGTCGGACATTCCCTCGGAGCCGCCATTGCTCTACAAGTCGGCCGAAAAATGGCCGTGGAGGGGATTAGTCTGGATACCCATCGTTTTGTTCATTGATTCCGGTTAGGAATGAGACAGTCGACATCTTTAATGAAAAGTTACGGCAGAGCGTTGCTCGGCTTCTGTCTAAGAGGAGAAATAATAATGATGCCCGAGCTCAAGCTCAGGCTCAGGCAGCCTTCATTGCCCTCCAGAAATGGCACCCTAATTTATATATCAACGCCTCTGATCCGGTGTCTTGTAATTATTTGCATTATTTCAGAGCTCGGAAGAATTCTACAACACAGAATTCTATTCTTAATTACTTGTTGGATTTGACGGGACAAAAACTAGATCCCCATCATCTTGTGCCCTCTGCAAATTTGTTTATCAATTCCAGTCTGCCTTGGAAATTCAATGTGGGCGGTGGGCTGTATAATCAGTGGTGCTCTAATGCTATGGAATCATGAATTAGAATTTGGAATCATGAATTAGAATCTTGAAATTGTTGTTTTTCTTAAAAAAATATAATATTTTATGTATTTTTGAGCAAATCGATTCATTAAATTCAAATCGACTGATTTATGACCGATTCATTACCGATTCTGATTCCGATTCCGAGTTGACCCTCGATCGATTCCGAGTCCGATTTCGATTTTTCAAACTTTGCTAACTGGAAAACTGGATCTCAGTGTTCCTATATCCGCCTCTGCCTCATCTATCTGTCTCTATCCTCAGCTCTGCTCTGCTCGCTCTGAAGACTGCCCTGTGATTGAAAACGTCCTCTCTCTGCATGCACAAGTGCGCCCTCCCTCCAACAATGGAAGAATCGTACTGAATCAGATCTCAGCATACCTCTCTGCTCCCACGAAATTTGTCTTAGCCAATAAGTTAGGGCATCATCAAAAACAAAACAAAAATCAGACTGCTGCAAAAATTTGTTGGCTGCTCCTTCTGCTAAGTCTCATAAGATAACATGGTCTTTGACACCATTATGTGTGGGGTCTTTTGTTGGACACAATTGGTATCAGAGCCAACCTTCGTCACAAGCCTTGCAAGCTTGAAGGAGATTCGTGGGGACACTATGGAAGCAAAAGCAGAGTCATCAAGCAATGATGTGCCCATACTAGACGTGACAGATTACTTCGGGTGGAGGAGCAAAATGAAAGCATATCTGAAGAAGTTTGGGGTTTGGGAGATTGTGATCAATCCACCCACGCCATCCAATAAGAAGGGCAAGGTAGCTGCACAGAAAGAAGCAAAGAAGGACAATGCTACATCCTTGAAGTTCCACATGGATGGACTTCCCAGCTCAATGAAAGAAAGTTTAGGAGATTACACTTCAGCTAAAGACCTTTGGTTCAAGTTGGAAAGCGAATATCAAAAGGGAAGACTAGACACCGAAAAGATGGATCAGGAATCAGAAGTCAAGCCCCCGGAAGAGGTCAATCAAGAATAAGAAAAGCAAGAAGTGGACTCCATTAAAGGTATTGATTCTTTTGATTATAATGATAGCTTGTGTGATGAAATTGAGAAGGTTCTTGCAGAAGATGATGAAGATCTATCAAAGGCTGCACAGGATATACATCTCACTTTGATAAATATTGATCTCAGAGCAAATTGGGTCTTGAACACAGTAAATCTGAACCATAGTGAATTCACATGGTTCAAAAGGAGAATCTTGGATTCTTTGAATGAATATCAGCAGAAGACCATGACAATGAGAGTATTGCTTGTGAAACTCAAACACAAGGACAAAGAATTGTGGGATCAGTTGAAAGACAAGGATGTTGAAGTTGAACAACTAAAGACTGAAATGATCGGTCAAAAGGAAGAACAAGAAGAGCCTGGTGAAGACTCAAAAGAGGTTGAAGAAACTAGAAAGGCTAATCTTGATTTGAAGACTCAGCTGGAGGAATCCAAGAGGATAGAAGACATCTTGAAGAATCAATTGGAAGAAAAGGAGCAGACAATCCAAAAGCTGGAGATGGAGGTTGTTGGTCTCAGGAAGAAAGGTGCAAAGACTGATTCCTTTGTCAAGTTCAAGGACAGTTCAGTTGTCCTAGATAAGATCTTGGATTGCCAAAGATCTCCATTTGACAAGTCTGGCCTTGGTTACAAGAAGGAAGGAGAAAAATCTGAAGATGGCACTTGATCTCCCAAGACTCTAGAAGCAGGTCCATCAACGTCCAAAGCTGCTCCCCATGCACTTGCACATGACAATAAGGACTTTGGAAGTTCAAAATTGCAACAAGGAGTTAGGTCTATTCCTCAAAGCAAGCTCATAAAAGAAACAACTCCAAGATGGAACCAAAGTGCCTGGTATGAAAATGGATTTAATGGTTATTGTTATTTTTGTCACAAGGCTATGGATTGTAGACTATACGGAAGAAGAAGTGCTGGAAGCCCCAATGACAAAGTTAGATGTTGGACATGTAACCAAGCTGGACATATTGCTGCTACTTGCCACACATTGAGATGCTACACCTGTAGTGGGTTTGGTCACAAAGCCCAAGAATGTGCAAGTCAAAGAAGACAACAGAGGAAGAGTCCTTCCTACACACCAGCGAGAAGAACCAGTGAACCTTGGAAGAAGACCAATACAGGAAGATTTGAAGATATGAAGACAAAGGCCTATAGTCAGGGATAGTCTCAGGCATGGAGACATGAAGTTGATCAAAGAAGTGTTGGAAGCTCCAACAGCGCAGTCAGGTGTTGGACATGTAACCATGTTGGTCACATTGCTGCAAATTGTCGTATAATGAGGTGCTACAGTTGCAGTGGCCTTGGGAACAAAGCTCAAGATTGTTGGAGTACACGGAAACAACGCTTGAGAAGTTTCCTATACAGCTTATCAAGGAAAGCAAGTACAGATGAAGGAACAAATGTTGAAAGGATAGATGACAAGAAGCAAGTATGGATGAAGAAGACCGAGCAGTTGCAGATAGGAGGTTGATCAGAGTAGGGAGGATGGCTGCCATATGGCAAGCTAAGTGTAAGGTCTCTCAAAGACCTTAGCACACCTTGAGTTCATGAGGCTGGAGAATGAACTCAGAGGAGAAAGGATGGTTACTCCAGGCATACAGATAGGTCCTAGGATCGTGCATGTTGACAGGGGGAGCAATGATCAATGATTTCAGATGTAGATATGTGGACACCCTTTGCCATTGATGCCAAAGGGGAAGAGATGAAGACAAAATGGGAGCATGCCCACAGGGGGAGCATGAGTTGTTGTCATCAATGACAAAGGGGCAGATTGTTGATGAAATTGTCATTGATGCCAACATGGACTTGCAGTGGCCCCATAGGTCGTCATTGTGCCACCAAGTCCCTCTTGCAGAGCACAGGTATGGATGATCCCAATATCCTCACACCCAGTGCTTGTGCCTTGAAGCACCTTGTACCCAGTTGACAAGGTCCGTGCACCCACAAGGTTGAAACTTGGAGCCACCACCTTGTTGACGATGCTGAAGACCCTGATGATGATGCTGAAGACCTTGTAGATGATGACATTCTTGAGAAAGTCTTTATTCCCACTTGATTGGTGGTGTTGGGGTCCTTGATACCCTTGATATGATGAGTATATGGTGGAGTCCTCCTCCTTGTTGATGTGAAGTATGTGGATGTGAATACCATTGAAGCCCTCATGCCTTTGATGATGTCCATTGAGGCATTTGACCTTGGAACTTATGCATAAGATAACATGGTCTTTGACACCATTATGTGTGGGGTCTTTGGCGTCCTGTACAAATTGAAGATTTTAAGAATGAAGGACCATGTATTTGCAAATAAGGCTGCCATAAGATGATAGCCCTCGTCATGCCATTTCCAACGGTAGTTGGCACGTCACGTGGTTCCTCACGGTTGATGAAATATGAATGTTTAAAGTTGAAGTACCTCATCTTATGGGTCAGCCGACCAAACAAAATTAAATTAAATTTTAAATTAAAAATAAAAATTATTTTAATGACAAATCGGCCCAGTAAGTTTTTTTTTGAAAAATGTGTATAAATGGAGGGCTCACGACCTCATTCTTGGAAGAAAAAATTCGGATGAGCTCTGAGGTTTTTCGGGTGGTTGACTAAGGTAGCAGCAGGAGTAGCCAACGAATTTTTGCAGACTGAGGTAGTAGCAGGAGCAACCAACGAATTTTTGCAGCAATTTGATTTTTGTTTTGTTTTTGATGATGCCATAACTTATTGGCTAAGACAAATTTTGTGGGAGTAGAGAGGTATCATAGACCCAAATTTTTGCAGCAGTGAGGAGATCTGAGGTATACACAAGTCCGAATTTGCAGTAGCAGACTGGGCAATTTCGGTGGGCATTTTTTTGTGTTTTTGGCAGTCCAGTTTTGGGTTTGCTTGGGGTTTCTACAGTCCAAGTTTTGCAGACCTAGTTTGACTTCCACGTGTGTGTGCCCTAACACGTGGCAGCAGTAGAAGAGAACAATCCGAATTTTATTGCAGACTAAATAGTCAAGGTTTTAGTCCTCACACAGCTTGAATTTTTGGTGCTTGGGTTGAATGTTGGCTGCCCTCCATCACAAATCCGAGATTCTACAATCTGAACAGTATGTATGCACACAGTAATCATCTACAGCGGTTACATGAGATTGATATGCACAAGGTATGACATATACTCTATGATCTATTAACACTCCAAAGTTGTGATGATACATACACAGTGTGATGAATGTTGCTCCATAATGTGATGCCCTAACTCCAATACAGACATGTACTACTAAAAGCATAATAGAGTGATATACAGTATGGATGAACAAGTCATATACAGTACAGTGATATGCAAGAAGTGATTGTGAGTGATGCATACAACATACAACATAAAATACAGTGACATTTATATAGTCTTGTATACAGTTATACAGTGCATGCTATAAAAGATGGTATATACATGACTAGATGACTTGTTCAGAGTCTCAGACATCATGATGATGTACATGAACAGTGATGTGCACAAATATATTGGTATATGTAGAGTACAGTAATAAGTTGCATGTTGACATTGATATATTTACAGTACATACAGTGATGAATTTATGAAGGAGAAGGTCTTATACAATATGATGAATACCCTACACCATGCAATACTACTTGATGAAATGATGATGTTCTAGTATACACGGTGATAGTATAATATGGCAGTATGTATAAAACCTACAAGTTATGTATGCCCTAGAACTATATGTATGCTCTAGAGAAGTTCATATAGCTATATGCTGGAGAAGTATGCAATGAGGCATGTTTAGGCATGATACATGTATTTGGGTGATGATAAAACCAACTCTTCTACATTAAACACACAGTTCAAGGTAAGATCACCATGTAAACAATTATGATGCAAACCCTACTGTGATGTTGATATGATGCAACGTGCATATACAGTGAGGATGCATACATGATGCTGCACAATACACCTACTGTATGATGAAGATGCACGCTATTGTATGATGATGCTCTCCTAAGTACAGCGATCTATTCAGAAGTAGATATACAATGAAACAATGATGTGTACTTGAGGTTGAATAAGCACATACTAATGCCTTTTGATGATGTACTGTATGTTGATGATGATGCATGCTCTCCTATGCACTAAGGAAGCCCTAATGCACATAAAAGTGTGAAGTTGTGATGTATGCCATAATAATGCATGCTACACTTTGATGAACTAATTGGATGATGATGAAGTGGAGGATGATGAGTGAAAGCAGCAGTGATCTATTCAGAAGTAGATATACAATGAAACAATGATGTGTACTTGAGGTTGAATAAGCACATACTAATTCCTTTTGATGATGTACTGTATGTTGATGATGATGCATGCTCTCCTATGCACTAAGGAAGCCCTAATGCACAGAAAAGTGTGAAGTTGTGATGTATGCCATAATAATGCATGCTACACTTTGATGAACTAATTGGATGATGATGAAGTGGAGGATGATGAGTGAAAGCAACAGTGACTATGATCAGCAGCATTGTGCAGATGACCAGCAATATTGATGAGCAGCAGTGATGTGCAGATGACCAGCCATATTGATGAGCAACAGTGATGAGCAGATGAACAGGTATTGATGAGCAGCAGTGATGAGCAGATGAATAGGTGTTGATGAGCAGATTGGCAGAGAGTGATAAGCAGAGATTGATCAACAGAGATTAAGCAGCAGAGGTTGGTTGAGCAGTAGATTGAGGACAATCAGAGATTGGCATAAGCTTGCAAGTGAAATCTTACACTTGAGGATTGGACTCCTCCAACCCTTCTTAGTTGGAGCTAAGAAAACCAGGTTGGGTTCTGTTATCACACAACTTGTAGTTGCCCCTAGAGGTATCCCATCCGGGACGGTAGAGGAGACAGGCAACTAAAGAGGTGACCCAAGAGATGCCACGGTTCCCAAGGCAAGGTGGGAGTCACGTTAACCGAGGCACTCTTCGCTTTAGGTCGAGGTGTAACTAGACTAAGGGGGAGACCCTATACCCAATCACAGTTGATTGGACCTACACAAAGGTTTCTAAAGGTAAGTAAATGATGAGTTACGGAAACCAATGCAAGGTTAAGTGGACCTAGAAGTTGAGGTATGGTTGAAAGGTGGTGTGAGAGATTGTTGGTGTTTCAACCTACGTATGGTTTAGGCCACATTGTTTGGTATGTTATCAAGGTGTGGTACCATGTGTTTGCACAAGTGGGTCTTGTTTTCTTGGGAAGTGTGAAATGGTTCTAAGTAGGCCCACAAGGTGAAACTAGGTGTGAAGTTCGTACTATAGGTTAGATAAAGACTAGATCTGTGGATCTAAGTTGATTCTAGGAGTACCCATGTACTAGATCTAGGGTTTGACACAATTCCCAAGGAGTGCAACTTGCTTAGAGGAGGACTAGTGCCTTGTTGGATGGGCTAATGGGGTCAAAAAGTATGTCAAAGTGTAGATCAGGACACCTAGAAGCCAAATCAAGTGGGCTAAATAAGATCTAATGGTTGGATTTTGCTAGATCTAGGTTTTCAAGAAAAGACCCTGAGTGGACCACAATCCCTTGAAACAAGGAATGTTACCCCCAAGGCGGATCGTCACAAAAAGATAGTCTAGACCTAGGTTTCAAGGTATGGCCGTTCCAAATCTCCAAAAATCCCAAACACCCACTTCCTCAAAGTGGACAAACTCACCTTCCCTAGGTAGTGCGACTTTGTTCAAGGAGGGTTAAAAGGTGGGTTCGGTGGACCAAATCAAGTCCAATGGCCACCAAACTATAGATCCAAGTAGCTAGTACCTCGATCTATGTATGTCCCAAAAATCAAGTCAATCCAAGGGCTAGATCTTAGTAGATCTGAGTTTTGAGGTGCCAAGAAATTCAAAAGGGGGTTTTAACCCCTTAAAACATGGAAAGATGTCCACAAGGTAGATTTCACCAAAGTAAGAATCTAGGGGTAGGTTATCAAGTGTCTAGATTGCAAATCAAGTGGGATCTTACCTACCCATGTGCTAGATCTAACCAAACAAGCCTCTCACTAGGAAGTGCGATTTGGGTTCAAGAGGGCTTTTTGCCTTGAAAAGTGTGTCAATTTTTAGCCAATCACCACCAAACTATAGATCTAACTAGGGGTGGATGCTATAGAGGTGGGTTTTCAATATCTCTTCAAAAGCAAGGCTAGATCTACGTAGATCTAAGAAAAACCAAAAAAAAACAAGGGTTTTAATCAATTAGGGTTTTTATGATCTAGAAATTATGGAAGATTCAAGGAAGAAGAAGATCATACCTCTTGGAGCATACCTGGATGAAGAGATGAATGCTAGTTGAGACGAGGATTACTTTGCCAAAGATCAAATGGAGAATTGTTGAAGCCCTCTTGCCAAATCGATTTTCCCAAGCCACATCTAATTCCTTCTAACCTGTCAAGCCAAGGAGCAAAGCATCAATTAGTTTAACATGTTGAAGGTAGATACAAGTAAGAGAAAGAGAAACATAGAATAGTTGACACAAAGGAAAAACTACTCCCTGTCAAACCAAAACGACTTCTTCCAAGGTTGAAGGGCAAGCCTCCCCACCAATTCGCACTTGTCCAAAATCGTCCTCTTAACCTGTAAATAAGATATGGCAAATATGCAAGATAGCTACAATAGATCCTCCATTGCAATGGACAAAAGCATTTACAATCGAAACAACCAATATCCACTCCAATCCAAGCATGTACTCCAAAAGATAGAAATTTTATTCCAAGAGCCAAGAGCCAAAAATCTCTAGATGAATTTTACAATGAGAGGCCCCCTCCTTAAATAGGATGGGGAGAGAGTACAACCCTAACCACTTTTTACATGAGTGGCTAAGATTAAAAGATCATGAGATCTAATCAACGGCTAACAATAAATCATAACAATATATCACATGGATCACCCAACATAATGATAGCGCCCCCACTAAATGGTATAAAAAGGGGGTGACGTCATCCACTAGAGAAGAATAGGTGCCAAAATCCACCTCATGATGAGTAGGACATGACAATATAAGCACATGGTGGGGCTAGGAGGCATCAATCCTTACTAGCTCATCCCCAAGGCACAATAAAATAATAAAATATGTCCAAGATAAAATAAATGATCAAAACTGTCCTCAGAATCCATGACAGTCAAGCAGTAAATGACCTCCTCTGATCAATGTGGGCATACCCATATGGTGAAAACTGACTGGAAGGTAGTGATGCCACCCTGGAAGACCTCTGTGAAGACCAAATGCCAAAACCTTGCCTCAATTGCCCAAATCGATTTCCTCAGTGACCACTTTATCCCATTTTTTAACTGCCTCGGTAACTGTGAAAGTGCCAAAATTGCCTCCTAGGGCACTAGCGCTGTCCATCTGAGCCCACCAGGCTCTCCAGAAGGGGGAGTAAATGGTAAAAACAAGTGGCTGGACCACCCCCTCCATCATCAGCGCCCTAGGTGAACTGGCCAATCATGGCCCCTGCTGCCCAGGCTGGGAAATCAGCCCCAAATCTAGTCATCAAGTGTAAAACTGCATCAATCACTGTCAGAAGTGCCCGGAACTGAAAGATAAGTGTCTCAATGGATCCAGAAGACCCAAATCCACTAGAAATGTGTACTCATACACCATGGGTTGCCCTAATGGGCCAGCTGTAGGGTCCACCATATATGGACAATGTATAATCTGCTGATCTGAAGTAATAATAAAACCTGCTGCACTGGATCAATCATCATCTGCATCATATGTCCATCATATGATATCATCATCAAGCATGTGGGACCATGAATCACCATCAATAAGCACATATATATGGTCCACATCATCACGGATCCCAAGAAAATATAACCAAGGATAAATCACATCAGTAGACTAAGACATGCTTCTCTAATCATTTCTCACAGCCAAGCTCAAAGTATAACATCCATTCAGTGGCATTAATCAAGTTAGCATATTCCATTGTTATATAAAATTACTTGCACAATAGTTCAAATGACAAACTCACCCATTCGATATGGTCAAACTGCTAGTGAAGGATGAAGGCTAGGAACAAGGTTGGGCCAAGGGGTTGACTTGTCTAACTTAACTCAAAAATACTTTGGACTGGGAGAAGGGGGAAGCTACAAACTCTGTGCTGGACAAAAGAACACGGGGGATGGCTATGCCTCACAAATGGATAAGTTGTTTAGAGAGTGCTTATTCAACTTAGGCATCATGTCTACATCAAGTTGATCCAGGTTCATTAGGATCATTCAATTTTATTCCATGGCCTTTTTGGCCTACATAACCCTTCGGATTTCAGATGTGCTGAGAAGCACAACTAGTTGCAGCTTGCATCCAGGGCATGTTTTTCCAATATATATAAGGTCAGCAATTGTTTAGATATAACTTTTAAGAGCCATTGCTTTTTTTTGGACCTTTCTTATAGTCTTCGAGGAGTATTTTTAGCTGTTCATCGCTCTTGCCCTTTTTTGTTTCCATGGGCGAATTTTTTTAAGTTTCCATAGGTAGAACATGAGCTTTCAGTTTTAGCCAACAACATCTCAAGTGACTAGGGGGAGTTCGAGCCAATGCCAAACATCAGGACAATCGACCAGAATGATTTAGGCCTACAATCCAACTCACCAAGGGCAAGTTTTGTCACCAACTCAGAGCCGAGACACTGAATATACGAGGATGTGGTCCAAACACAGAGGTAGAAAAATGGGGAAGTCCTCGGTATCAGAAAGTCAAATGAGACATGTCAAGGTTTAAAGTCAAATAGGAAGGTCATGTATGGATGGAGTTAAGTGAATATGGAGCCTACACTAGCAGACAATTGGTGTCGGGAAAGACCATATCTATGTAAGGTGAAAAACCAGTGGGTTTTGTTAAATGACCTAAATGTGCAAGCAATTGTCCATTTTATGATTTACAGTTCATTTTAAATAGTTTGCCACATCAGGAATAATATACCAAGCACATGCTATGATCATGACTAAATCAACAAGATAATAATCCACAGTCAGTGATAACATATCCATAGATCATACAACATCATCATAATAATAATCATCAAGTATCATCTGAAACACTGCTGCAATACATCTCTAAGCACTGAACTGCAACTGTATGGGATAAAGGGTCACATCAGTCATCAAATCTGAACTCTCAAGGCTCAGCCTTGACACAAGGTCATACATAAATCTGAGTAATATACTGCTCTGATCATGAGTGATCCAAAATATATAACCATGCTCTGGAATAATGGAAGCTCTGGAACGTGCAGATATCTGCTGTACAAGAATAGTAGCCCTGCTACTATGGTGTGATAACAGGTCCTGTTACGGAGTTGGTGCTATTTTTATCAGTTGGTGCTGATTGTAATCGAGAAGATTGTTGTCTTCCATGTACAATAAATAAAGATCAAATTACAAATACTCTTGTGTCTCTTTAATGTGATGAATGTGTTTATGACTCTTGGTTGATTTAACTGATGCACTTGATTATGTATTTAATGACATAATGATTGATATACTTTGGTTGACTAAAAGAAGGTAAAAAGTTTATAAATTGCTCCCACACTGATTCACCCCCCTCTCAGTGTGGCCATTGTGTCCAACAATCCTGAGATGAGAACTTCTCATCCTCGTCCCAATATCCTATATGTGAGTGAGTACCTCCAGTAGAGGTGCCAGTAGCTGTTGATCCTATAGCTCGAGAACCTGTAATCTGGGATCTTGATCTTAGTTTATCACCAACCTGAGATCCTGTGCCAGTCCCTGCTCCTATGCTTGTGGAAACTGTATCCTGTGTATCTGTCACTCCGGACAGTTGGGACCCTGTTGACTGCTGAGCAGTACTCTGTCCGGTGTCAAGTGGGGATGTAACAACCTGTTGTTTTCCCTTCTCTGACTCACATGACTTCCGAAAGGCTCGATCCTCCTCAAACTTCACATCCCATCTCACAACAGTCTTTTTGAGAGCAGGGATGTAGATGCGGTAGGCCTTTGAAGTCTCATCATACCCAACCAGAATTCCTCTTTCTGCAGTGGGTTCCAACTTTGTTCTTTTCTCTGAAGGAACATGAGAATAGGTGAGGCATCCAAAAATCCTGAAGTGCCCGACTTCAGGTTTCTTCCAAGAGAAGGCTTCCTCGAGGGTCCTGTCCCCCAAAGCCTTATGGGGGCTCCTATTCTGACTGTAGGCTGCAGTGTTGCATGCTTCAGCCCAAAGAAAAAATGGCAATCTCTGATCATGCAACATGGATCTTGTAGCTCCAATAATGGCCCTGTTCTTCCTCTCAGCCACCCCATACTGTTGAGGTGTATAAGGAACAGTCAACTACCTCTTAATGCCTTCCTGAGTGCAGAACTTATTGAACTCAGCCGAGGTGTACTCTCCCCCATTATCTGATCTGAAGATCTTAATCTTCCTTTCTGTCTGCTTTTCTACAAGGGCCTTGAACTCCTGAAACTTCTGCAAAACTTCCTTAGACTCTTTGCTCTTTAGGAAGTAGATCCAGGTCTTTCTGGAATAGTCATCAATGAAAGACACATAGTACTTGTATCCTTTCAGTGATGTGGTAGACATCAGACCACAAAGGTCAGAATGAATCAAGTCAAGAGCTCCTGTAGCTCTAGTGTTGCTCTTGGGAAATGCAGTCTTGACGTACTTTCCGAGAGCACACCCCTTACACACATCAGTGTGCTCAGTGTTGAACTCAGGTTCTCCTGTCACAATCTCCCTCAGAATCTTTAGAGCTGGATGGTGCAGCTGAGCCATCCTTCTGTGCCAATGCTCACAGGGATCGCATCCCTCATCCCGACTACTCTGACTTAGGGCATGATCTAGTTGGAAACTCAGCTTGTATAGTTTCCCACTGCGGACTCCAATCCTCTCAGCTGAGGCAACATTGGATCCCTTGGGATGAACTAGTACATTTCCATTTCTGAACATCACCCATAGCCCCCAATCTTCAATGGTGGAAACGAAGATCAAGTTTTTCTTAAGACCTAGAACATATAGGACATCACGAACTCTCATTGTTCTCCAGAGTCTTTCTGGAAGGACACAGGTCCTCGTCCTATAGCCTTGACTGTAGAGTTGTCTCCCAGGACAATCTCAAGATCTATCCCATCCTCTGCTAAGTCAGAAAAATATCCGTGAACACTTGTCATATGACTCGAAGCTCCACTGTTTATGTACCATATACTAGAAGTGGAGGCCATCAACGATTGACAGGAGTTAAGAGCCATCTCCCTGTCAATCCCATCTGTAGTACACTCATCAATATCCGTAGCGGACCAAGAGGTACAAACAATTTGCTCTTTCCCATGATGTAGATCTGATGCTGCAGTTGTAGATCTGTGTATGAAAGCAATCCCTGACCCTTACCAGGGCTTTGATACCATGTAAATATTTGATCCAGAGATCACTACTCCCTCTGGATCGCCCTGAGATCTCAAGCGGTATGAGTCTCGATATCAATACAACATTAATATGAACTCAACCAACTAGATTTGCATTTACCAACTGAACAATATAAATGCAATCATACATAAACACCAAATGTACCCTAGAACCCTTTCGGGAGAAACCAACAAACTATGGGGCTATCTTCTTTCTCGATCCCAGATCATATAGGAAAAGAGACAAGTACAATACAGGGTTACCTCAGTAATCTTTTCAGGCAAACTCAAGATTTGCATGCATCCAGCTGATGCTTGCACGGAAGAGATGAGCCCTAACTGGAAAATTGGATCTGAGTGTCCCTGTATCCGCCTCTGCCTGATCTATCTGTCTCTATCCTCAGCTCTGCTCTGCTCGCTCTGAAGACTTCCCTGTGACTGAAAACGTCCTCTCTCTACATGCATAAGTGTGCCCTCCCTCCAACAATGGAAGACTCGTACTGAATCAGATCTCAGCAAATCTGAGCTCTGATTGTCACTGATCTTCCTCAATATCTGAGACGAAGATACTCTGTAAGTTACAGACACTCAACTGCTCTACCAGATGTGGTACAAGCTTCTCCCTCCTTGAAGAATGCGCCCTCCTTCACATGTGAAGTCGTCCTCCTCTCTCTTGATCTATCTCAGATCAATGGTCTTACTGATAATGATAGTCACCTCCTGTCTTCCTTATATCATTTTACTGTGAGGTTAGGTTTACCACAAACCTAAATGTAGGTGCATGCATGCAAACCTTTTTCATGCATTTCTCTCCGTTCATTTTCCAGGTTAATATTTTAACATATTTCTTGGAACAAGATCTTATAGTTGGCTGTCATAATACTGCTGATGGGACGCAATTTTAGCAGAATTGTATTGTGGAGTTTGTATGTGTTTGCATGAGGATAGATCTAGTGGAAGGAAAGGGCAAAAATTCACCGAGGAATTGATAACGTCATGTGAAGGTTGTTAGCTAAAGATTGGCATCAATTGCTAGTTGGAAGTAGGATGATTCCCTTGCACCAGGTTTCCATTGTCTAGGTCACTATTTTATGGCTGAGGGCCAACCACGAGAAGATTTTTTATTTTGAGGTGGTCTCCCATTTTAAAATATAGATCCACCAGGGCTTGTGATGGTCTTCTTGGGAAGTGCACATGGAGCTATAACTAAATTTTATGAAATACAAGCCTGAAAGTGCAGTGGCTTTCCACATCAGGATATTATCCTCATGCACAAGCTTAATCCTAGCCTTGATAAGTTGTTCCGTGAAGAAACGCTAATGTGTGCTATTTTTTTCATGGAGTCCCAGTCTTATAGAGATTATCTACGATAAATACATAGACAACAAAGGATACGATTGTCCAGTTCTACAGAAGACTGAACGAATTTGATTGTCCAGTTCTACATAAGGCATATAGTAAGGCTAATATCTGAAACTTTATGACATTATTTGCTTTTAAGTTTATTTTGTATTTGGTTTTAAAAATGGATTTTGGTTTGCTTTGGCCCTTTCTTTTTCAATTTGGAAGGCATGAAAACTCTCTTAATTTGACTGATGATAAAAAGGCTACCTAGGATAATGAGGCTTCTAATTGCTATCATCTTAGTTTAGATGAAGGGTTTCTGTACTATTATTCATTTTGTGAAGATATTAATAATGTGAGATAATGGGAGGGTGCAAATATTGATATGTATAGAAGCAGTAATGTGGTTTTTTTATTATAATTATAATTTTAATACATTTTAAAATAACAAGAGGTATTTTTCATGGTACATGATACAGGTGCAAGAAGCTGTCCACAACATGCAAGCAAATGTCCATCTTTCAAGCTCCTAATGTTCTATTCATTCAGCTTAAGGTATACATATTGATCTATGCATGATGCACATTCTTTTCTTTTTGTTTCCATCAAGGATACGAGATTTGAGATATGTTTGTTTCTTTCATTAGTAAATAATCTTACCAAATTTTTTTGGGACAGATATTTGAGGACATATATGGTGGAAAAAGAGATCGCAACATTATTTTTTAGGAGTGCTTAGCACTTTCTGGCCATATGTGCAGAGACAGTTAGGTAAATGTGGACTCTTAAATTAAAAGCATTGATTTATTTCAGTTGATTTGTATGGTGTTTGCAGAAGCCTTTGCTATTTATGTCTCATATTGTGGTAGTGGTGACATATCTACCATCACAACTATACTTGGTTCTAATTTACTAGATGCTTGTTCCAGTTTGTATCAGTTATCATGAATGTATGCTTTGTGAATGCATATGATTTGTTGATGTGAAATATTGACTCTTTAATATTATGTCTCTATTACAACATGTGCAGCCATATACTCTATTTGGTACCATTGTCCATTCATGCTACTCACAAGACTCTGGTCATTATAATGCATATGTGAAGGTATTAACGTGCCTTAACATATATAGTTATTTTATTAATGAATGTTCATGTGTTGTCAGACATTTGCTAAAATACTTGTCACTATCTACAACTATCATGGATTGGATATATCTAAAATAATATAACATTTTGAAATAATCGTTGTTCCTAACTTCAATTTTTTCTAGTTTTCAAAATTCAAACTAATATTTTATTTATTTCAGGATGCAAATTCCCATTGGTATTGCTATATTGATGCCCATGTTTCATCAGCCACTTTACAGACTGTCTTATTTGAAAAAGTATCCATGTTGTTCTTTCTTCAGGGCAATCCAATACCAAAAGGAGGGAGAGCTATTATTCCTATGAATGGGGTGATACCGACAAAAGAAAATGGAAATGGTATGAATGTTTCCTCCAACGGAATGTCATCTGCATCATCAAATTCATCTGTTCTGAAAGCCTCTAAGGTTGCAAAAGAGTTGTTTGGTAGGTTTATGAACCAATCACCAACATCTCCTTCTAAAGATAGGGCAAAAAGCTTCATATAGACATCTTCATGTTTGTTTGCTGGATCCCTGACCCAACTACTGAGACATCTCGAAAAGTTCTTTAGATGATGACTTGCGGAAATGGCATCAGTGCCAGTGAAGTTAGGCAGTTTGTCGATGGCTTTGTTTGGCAAATCATGTGGTTGACCTGCTATCTAAGTAATGTTAAGGGGGTTGAAATATTCACCCATTATGTCAGATCAACATTTATTATTTTTTATGAAAAGACAATGGATGTCCGAAACAGACTCAGATCCTAAATTCTCAAGGATCCTACGAGAAGATAACCTGTTTAATCTCCTCCAATAACCTTTTCAGGTTCAGCGATGAAATCAAGCAAGCCTACAGAGTTCCTTCTTGTTGAATACCTTAGTAGGTTTAAAGATAGTGGAGTCGCCAGATGGATCAAGTCTAATTTCAGAGAGTTATTTAGACTAAAAATCTATCAAAAAGATTAAGGTAAAAAACTAAGAAAAAACTAAGGTAAAGTCGTCCAGGAACAAAAAATTTGTCCCCAGCAACAACACCAAGAATGTTGCCCACCGATGTGCACACGGCAGCAGAAATATTTCGAAGCTGCTTTGGGAAATGTGTGGCCCTGGGGGCAAGCAAAGAGTCAGGTGCTGTCACCTGATCCCGACTCCTCCGTTTAGGCAAACTCCTAACGAAGCCAAGGGGGGTAGACCCTAAAAAGAGTTACTAAGGCTCTTAAATGTTTTAAAGTGTTTTTATGGATTGGGATGGGTGTTTTTTTAGGAGTTTTTAAGTAATTTGCAACAAAATTTATATTCTAGTATAACTTTGCAAGATAAATCACATCCACAATCTTTGATGAAAAAGTTAAAGAGACATTCACAGCATGATATTGTAAAGCAAATAACAACTTCTTCCAGATAGATAATAAGCAAATGAAAGGATTGAACAATAGTTGTTGTTGTATAAATGACCAGTGCCAATGGAGTCGATGTCTGTGAAATGCTTGGAGTGCTTGTAGATGTTTTGCAAATGTATCTTGGTAAATTTTATTGTAAATTTTTGGATGAGGTGGATTATTGTGGGAAAGGGGATCTCCAAGATATACCTTTCGGTACAGGAATATGTCCGGATTACAATCTAAGTGGCTCCGTACAAGGACATGTGGGCTGGAACGGAGTCTCTAGAGTGGTGTTCAACACTACACCAACAAGGATGTAGTTTAACTGTGCTCTTAAGGTTTCTTCCCGGTGGTTCCCGCGTCCCTAGGCAAAATTTGCCCACTTTCGATTGTAGCGATCAACGTTGGATTTTCGTTGGTTTTCTCGGGAGTTTATTTTATTAATGTTGAAGTGGAATTAAATGTGAGGAAATTAAACAAGCTACACTGCTTTTGGGTATCTCACTGGTGGATAGAGCATACACAGTGTAGTAAAATATGTTCATTCCAATTTTATTAGATGATGAAAGCAAGAACCATTGACCCTCCGATAGAGAGCACTCTTGATCCGCCTTATGGAGAGATTCAAGAGATTTTATGAACAAGAAAAATGCTAAAATAAAATAAATCTAAGCAACTTAATGAAAAAGGCTCTCCGATAGAGAGTGCTTTTGATCCACTTTGCAGTGAGATTCAAGAGACTTTATGTTCTTTTTAAACAATTTATATAAGAAAAGAGAAAACTAACCAACTAAGACAAGAAATAAAAAGCTCTCCGACAGAGAGTGCTCTCGATCCACTTTGCAGTGAGATTCAAGAGTCTTTATGTTCCTTTTAACAATTTTATATCAAAGAAAGAAAACTAAGTAAAAGCTTGAAGTAAACTAAATTAAAGCTACAAACTTTAAGATATAGCAACTTATCAGAAGTAAAACTAATCTAACTTTCCTATTCTACTTACAGGTATAAAGCAAATAAAGAACTCAAAGACGATATAGGCTTCCCCAAATGGGGGAAGTAGGGTGTGGGAGCTTTTATCCCACTTGCTCTTTATTAATATTTTGTACAAAAGATTTGAGTGTTAATCTCCTTGAAGGCACAAGGATAGAAGTGGGAATGAAGAAGAGGGAAGAATGGAGTGTTTTGTGCCTATAAGGTTCGCTTTAGCTCTCCTTGGTTTGGCCTTAGCCTTTGTGCTTCTTTTGTTTGGCCTTGCCTCCTTGCTTTACTGTAAGTAAGAGCTTTAAACAAAAGAGATTAGTGGATTAGTATTGTTAGTTATAAAACAAAAATACAAACAAGATCAAGCAAGGATGAAAACTTTGAAAAGCAACTAAGATCTACATGCAAGCAAAGTAGAACAACAATAATGCAACTTTTAAATAACTTGAACTACTTGCATGCAAGAGAGCGAATGCTCTTGGAGGATGAGTGAATGCTTCAAAGGATGAAAGCGAATGCACTTTAAAGGATGGGAGATTTCAAGGTAAGCGAATGCACTTGAAGATGAGAGCTAGGTAGGAGAGCAAATGCACTCTTGGAACAAATGCGAATAGGCTAACAAGGAAGATGAAACATATTAAAACTTGAAACAAGCCTACTACATGCACATGAGCGAATAGGTGAGGGAGATAGAACTTGCAATTAAACAACTTATTACACTTTGAAAGATTAAAACTTTAACTGATTGAGATTCGCTTAAGTAACCAACTGAAAGAGAAAGAAGTTTGATTTTAATTTTAAATGGGTGAAGAGAAGGAACCCAAGCCCAAGCTTGAACAAATGGATCACTTTGAGATATCTTGCATGACAAAACTCATTAGCATAAAAAAAAGTAGCAAAGAGGAAGAGGAAGCAGCTGAACTCCAAATCCTACTTTGCCTTTTGGTGATCTGCAAAGCCAAACAACCTTTACACAAGTGATTAGATCTTAGTATGATAGGTTAAGTAAAACAAAGAGTGCACAAGTATAACTGACTACAAAATGCAACTCTTAAATCTTAAATAACTTTGCATACATAAACAAATTGAAGCTTCAAATGTCTATCCTATGGATTAGAGTATAACCTTATTTAGCTAAAACCATAAACACTTGCATGAAAGAAAGATTAACTGAGTGGATTTCACCTTGATTCAAGCACATGCCATGAGAAATTGCACACTTTAGACCTCCAAAGTCTTCACTTTTTTCCAAGCTTGTTTGCCAAATAGAAAAAAACAATTTACAATATTACGGCAGAGGTTCCTTGCACAAATTTCCACCCTCAATGGTGGAGCAATGACCTCATTATATAGGTTTACAATAGGGATGCGAATGCATGAAGAGAAGAGAGCGAGAGCTTAAACGAGGGAGTGATCCACGCTTTGACTGGAAAATTGGAGCGTGAAGCTTGAGTGTTGGTTGTTGTGATTGGTAGAGGTGGCAGCCACCACACAAGAGGGGCGCCCCTCTCCATAGGTTTCAATGCCTAATCCTTTGGATTATTCGCCCACTCAAGGAACCTTCGCTTCACCTTTATGCAATGACACCCATGTGAGGGAGGCCCACGCACTCCAGTTTTGATTTATTCAAATCGTTATCCTAAGTTGGTATATGTCATGTGCTTTATCACTTAGACATGTTCTCCTTCACTAATATACCATGTAGCCACCTTTCCCATACCTTATTTAATTCATTTTTTTACTTTTGTGACTTTGTCACTTATTGCATTTTGGTTATTTCTAGCATTAAAATTCCAATTTGTAGCATCCTTAGCAAATTATGCCCCCAGAGGCACGTAATCGCCCGGAACATGAAGAAAGTGGGCACTAGGGTAAAGAGGACGTTTTGAGTGTCAAAACAAGCCTCCCCACGCCAAATTCCACCTCTAGATGAGGTTTTTATTACATTTTGAATTTTCCAATTAAACCATTAAAAAATGGTCTAATTTGCGGAAAAAATGATTTTTGTCAGAATGAAACCAAACTCCTAGGGAACCCAGTGCATGTCCATACGACTCAATTCAGATGGCTAGCATGTAAAAAAATCCTAGACACTAAGACTTTAATAACCCCCCTAAGATCGACCACCATGGACAATACTCCAGCTTTGGAGGTATGAGTGAAAAACTCAGGAATTATACGCCACTGAAGCGCAAACACTCTAGAGTATCCCCTTGATGGCAAACCCTAAGGAAAGCCAAATCTTTTATAAAAGGACCATGCTTAGACCAACTTTATACAATTTCTCCAAGGGAGTATGAACATGCAGTCTATTACAAAAGAGGAAAAAAGACACTGCAAAAAGACTTATGAACTTCTGAACATTGATGATGAACATTGAACATGTTCATGAAACTGACGGCTCACAAGAAATCCAACTACGGTACAAAATAGTTGGTAACATTCGGCTCCAACTGCGGGACGTGTGCTCGATCTGGCCTTTAGGGAAGGAGAGGATACGACAACACCAAAATCTCTGGTTTTATATAACCTGTAAAACCATCTCAACTTGACAAAAAACCTTTAGTTGCACAAGTTTTATATATAAAAAATCCAATGAACCACAAGCTGCGTTTTATTTGAAAGAATAAAACTAAAAAACTTCTAAGTACATAGAGGAAAATACTAAAAATGAAATGCAGAAAGTAAGGCTCACTTTGAGGAGCTTTATTTTTCTTACTCTAAGCATAACATAATGAAATTGTTATGTAAAATGAAAAATCCAATGTAACCAGCTTAACACTTCATCAATTGTAAAGTTTTTGACCTTACGTTTGGTTACCTTCCAAATCAAGGAAAATCTACTTAAGAAATGCAAACTTGTATAAGATTTCTGGATGGGAGATCATAAGAGAAAATGTTGTTGAGTTGATTCCCAAACTGGCAAGTCCTCCTGCAAGCTTCTTCTATCCATGACTGGATAGGACAAATCAAAATTTATGAATGGTGATGCAGGTTAACCGATTCACCATGTTGATCTGATGGGCACTTCTTATGATAACTTCTCGTAAAAGTACAATCCTTAAACTGTTCCAAATCAGAAGGAACATGTGAATGTGAAGACGATGGTTGAGATATGTGCTCTTGAACTTCATCAATTGTAAAGTTTTTGACCTTGCGTTTGGTTACCTTCTAAAGCAAGGAAAATCTACTTAAGAAATGCAAACTTTTATAAGATTTCTGGATGGGAGATCATAAGAGAAAATGTTGTTGAGTTGATTCCCAAACCGGCAAGTCCTCTTGCAGGCTTCTTCTATCCATGACTGGATAGGACAAATAAAAATTTCTGAATGGTGATGCAGGTTAACCGCTTCACCATGTTGATCTGATGGGCTCTTCTTATGATAACTTCTTGTAAAAGTACAAGCCTTAAACTGTTCCAAATCATAAGGAACATGTGAAGGTGAAGACGATGGTTGAGATATGTGCTCTTGAACTCATTCTTGCAAAAATTGCATCTCCAAGACACATTACCTCCCTCACCATGCTTTGCCCCAAGTCCATCTTTCCTTGTTACATACTTCCACAAAGGGTATTATTTTTCTTGGGCTTGTTGTCTTGCTAAAACGAGGTTAAATGGAGTATGAGCTCCACTACCAGCAGATGGAGCACTTAAAGGAGGAGGAGAACCGCTTGTGCTTGGAGAAATAGGAGGGGAGGCACTAGATGGTACATTTCTCCCTTTCCTTTGCCCCTTAGCTCCTGCCCTAGCTGATTGAGACATTCCCTTTCTTGTTTGATGGTTAAGCTTGCAATCCTCTCCACAAATCCACTCCCAATGCACTTGGATTCCCTTGGAAAGCCTTCAAATCTTCTTCACCTGCAAAAAAAAACCACTCTCAAGCTTCTCCACACTTGCAAATGACAAAAAAGAAGTGAAAAAATGTTTTTCAACCCACCCCGGCTAGGACATAATTTCCTCGGAAAAGGCCCTAAACAAAGAATCCGGTTTCTTAGATTCTAATGCAATGCAAGTAAAGGAATGTGGTGGTTCATCGATAAAAACTATTCAAATATCTATGTGAGAGATTTTAGTATACTCTACAGAAGCAAAGGCATTGGTGAGTTCTCTTTTATTTATAATTTTTGGTGTTTACACAAAATGTACTTGTATAAAATATTACTCATAAGATTTTTGGTCTCTCATTAGACATATATATTTCGGTCTCTCTTTCATATTTCTCATAAGATATTTGGTGTGTATTTAATATTTATCATAAGACTTTATGGTCTCTGTCTAATCCTCTTCTATATTTTGGTGTGCAAGGTGTTCTTGGTTGGCCATGGATGCTTTTTGGTGTGACATATCTTAGTCTATGCTTGTTATTTCTCTTTGTTTGTTTCCTTTTGTTATTTTTATCATTATTTGTTGTTGTTGTTTATATCTTTTGCTAGTGTTTGTTTTTTTGTTTTTCTAGACTATGGGTGTAATTTTTTTGCATTTTTTAGCATGACCATGCTAATTTGTGGTTTGGTGTTTTGTTTCTTTTGTTTCTTTTGTTTGCTTTCTCGTATGTTTTTCTTACCTTTGTGAGTAGCTTTTGTTTCAGTTCAACTGGTGCGGAAATTAAAGTAGGCTTAACAACCCATCTATTGTGGGTTTATGGCTAGCGTAGATTCCATTAGTATGTATGTATGGCTAAAGGTGGAGGTATGTATGGAAGAATTTACTTGTTCGTTGCTACATAATTTTATGTTTCCATATTTTCATTTATTCATTTGTTGCTTCATAACTTCATCATGTTTAGAGGCTATGCAGGTAATGGAAAGTAACTGGAATCTCAACACATCAACAAAACTTGCATGTAATTGAGAAGAGTTGCAAATATGCGACTTTTGTTATTTGCATAAGATGTACTTAATTAGATCTACTTAATTATGTATAAGAGTTTTGGGCTTTGCTTAATATTTCTCATAATATATTTCAAGTATTTGTATAATATTTATCATGAGATTTTTTGGTCTCAATTTAATATTTTTTTATTTGGTTTTTGTTAGGTTTAGTGGTTGGGGAAATTAAGGCTTCTCCAGACAATCCATATTGTAGATATAGACAAGTCCAGTTAGTAAATGTGAAGATTGTGCTGGTATGTATGGTTCCATGCATGTTTGTTAAATAAGAAACATCTTACATTATTTATCATTTACTTAAGTAGTGAGTCCAATGCATTGCAGGTAAAGAAATGTGGTGGTTCATCGATAGAAAAACAACTGAAATCTCTATGTGAGAGAGATTGTAGAATATTGGTGAGTTCATCAACAAAACTTGCATGTAATTGAGAAGAGTTTCAAATATGCGACTTTTGTTATTTGCATAAGATGTACTTAATTAGATCTACTTAATTATGTCTAAGAGTTTTGGGCTTTGCTTAATATTTCTCATAATATATTTCAAGTATTTGTATAATATTTATCATGATATTTTTTGGTCTCAATTTAATATTTTATGATTTGGTTTTCGTTAGGTTTAGTGGTTGGGGAAATTAAGGCTTCTCCAGACAATCCATATTGTGGATATAGACAAGTTCAGTTAGTAAATGTGAAGATTGTGTTGGTATGTATGGTTCCATGCATGCTTGTTAAATAAGAAACATCTTACATTATTTATCATTTATTTAAGTGGTGAGTCCAATGCATTGCAGGTAAAGAAATGTGGTGGTTCATCAATAGAAAAACAACTAAAATATCTATGTGAGAGAGATTGTAGAATATTGGTGAGTTTGCTTTTTGTTTATAATTTCTAGTGTTTACAGATGTACTTGTGCATAATATTAATCATAAGATTTTTGGTTTGTTTTCAGATATTTCGGTCTCTCTTTCATATTTCTCATAAGATATTTGGTGTGTATTTAATATTTATCATCAGATCTTATGGTATGTGTCTAATGCTGATCTATATTTTGGTGTGCAGGGTGGCCTTGGTAGGCCATGTATGCTTTTTGTGTTTGGGTTCAATTGGTGCGGAAATTAAGGTAGGCCTTGGCAAGCCATATTGTGGGCATATGGATAATGCAGATTCCACCGGTATGTATGTATGGCTAAAGGCGGAGGTATGTATGGGAGAATTTACTTGTTGGTTGCTACATAATTTTATAATTTTAGGGTTCCATGTTTTCATTTAACTTAGTTGCTGCTTCTTAATTTGATCATGTATGTTTGTTTAAATTTAGAGGCAATGCGAGTAAAAGAAGGTAAATGGAATCTCAACACATAAACAAGACTAACCTCTAGTTGAGTAGAGTTTTGAATATGCCACATTTGGTCTTTGCAATTGCATAAGATGTACTTAATTTTGCATAAGTGTTTCAGGCTTTGTTGAATATTTCTTGTATTATATATCAAGTATTTGTTTAATGATAATTATGAGATTTTTTGCTCTGTATTTTATATTTTATGGTTTGGTTGTTGTTGGGTTCAGTGGTTGAGGAAATTAAGGCTTCTCCAAACAAACCATATCGTAGATATAAACAAGTGTAGTGGGTGAAGGTGAAGATTGAGGTGGTATGTATGGTTCCATGCATGTTTGTTAAATTATAGATGTCTTACATTATTTTTTATTTATTTAATTATTGAGTCTAATGCAATGCAGGTAAAAGAATGTGGTGGTTCATTGATAAAAAACTATTGAAATATCTATGTGAGAGATTTTAGTATACTTTACATAAGCTAAGGCATTGGTGAGTTCTCTTTTATTTATGATTTTTGGTGTTTACACAACATGTACTTGTATAAAATATTACTCTTTTTGGTCTCAAATCAGATATATATATTTCGGTCTCTCTTTCATATTTCTCATAAGATATTTGGTGTGTATTTAATATTTATCATAAGATTTTATGGTCTTTGTCTAATACTTATCTATATTTTGGTGTGCAGGGTGTTCTTGGTGTGACAGAGCGTAGTCTATGCTTGTTATTTTTCTTTGTTTGTTTCTTTTTGTTATTTTTATCATTTTTTGTTGTTGTTGTTTATATCTTTTACTACTTTTGCTCTTTGTTTTTCTATACTACGGGTGTTATTATTTTGAATTTTTTAGCATGGCCATGCTAATTTGTGGTTTGGTGTTTTGTTTCTTTTGTTTGCTTTCTCGTATGTTTTTGCTACCTTTGTGAATAGCTTTTGTTTCGGTTCAACTGGTGCGGAAATTAAGGTATGCTTAACAATTCATATTGTGGGTTTATGGCTAGCGTAGATTCCATTAGTATGTATGTATGGCTAAAGGTTGAACTATGTATAAAAGACTTTACTTGTTCGCTGCTACCTAATTTTATGTTTCCATATTTTCATTTATCCATTTGTTGCTTCATAACTTCATCATGTTTAGAGGCAATGCAGGTAAAGGAAAGTAACTGGAATCTCAACACATCAACAAAACTTGCCTGTAATTGAGAAGAGTTTCAAATATGCGACTTTTGGTATTTGCATAAGATGTACTTAATTATGTATAAGAGTTTTGGGCTTTGCTTAATATTTCTCATAATATATTTCAAGTATTTGTATAATATTTATCATGAGATTTTTTGGTCTCAATTTAATATTTTATGATTTGGTTTTCGTTAGGTTCAGTGGTTGGGAAATTAAGTTTTCTCCATACAATCCATATTGTGGATATAGACAAGTTCAGTTAGTAAATGTGAAGATTGTGCTAGTATGTATGGTTCCATGCATGTTTGTTAAATTATAAACATCTTATATTATTTATCATTTATTTAAGTAGTGAGTCCAATGCATTGCAGGTAAAGAAATGTGGTGGTTCATCGATAGAAAAACAACTAAAATCTCTATGTGAGAGATATTATAGAATATTGGTGAGTTCGGTTTTTGGTTATAATTTCTAGTGTTTACAGATGTACTTGTGCATAATATTAATCATAAGACTTTTGGTTTGTTTTTAGATATTTCGGTTTCTCTTTCATATTTCCCATAAGATATTTGGTGTGTATTTAATATTTATCATAAGATTTTATGGTCTCTGTCTAATGCAGGGTGTTCTTGGTAGGTCATGTATGCTTTTTGTGTTTGGGTTCAATTGGTGCGGAAATTAAGGTAGGCCTTGGCAAGCCATATTTGTGGGCATATAGATAATGCAGATTCCACCAAAATGTATGTATGGCTAAAGGCGGAGGTATGTATGGGAGAATTTACTTGTTCATTGCTACATAATTTTATAATTTTAGGGTTCCATGTTTTCATTTAACTTAGTTGCTGCTTCTTAATTTTATCATGTATGTTTGTTTAAATTTAGAGGCAATGCGGGTAAAGGAAGGTAAATGGAATCTCAACACATAAACAAGACTAGCCTCTAGTCGAGTAGAGTTTCGAATATGCGACTTTTGGTCTTTGCAATTGCATAAGATGTACTTAATTCTACGTAAGTGTTTCGGGCTTTGCTGGATATTTCTTTTAATATATATCAAGTATTTGTTTAATGATAATTATGAGATTTTCTGCTCTCTATTTTATATTTTATGGTTTCGTTTTTGTTGGGTTCAATGGTTGAGGAAATTAAGGCTTCTCCAAACAACCCATATCGTGGATATAGACAAGTGTTGTGGGTGAAGGTGAAGATTGAGGTGGTATGTATGGTTTCATGCATGTTTGTTAAATTATAGATGTCTTACATTATTTATCATTTATTTAATTATTGAGTCTGATGCAATGCAGGTAAAGGAATGTGGTGGTTCATCGATAAAAAACTATTGAAATATCTATGTGAGAGATTTTAGTATTACTGTACAGAAGCAAAGGCATTGGTGAGTTCTCTTTTGTTTATGATTTTTAGTGTTTACACATGTACTTGTATAAAATATTACTCTTTTTGGTCTCTCATCAGATATATATATTTCAGTCTCTCTTTCATATTTCTCATAAGATATTTGGTGTGTATTTAATATTTATCATAAGATTTTATGGTCTCTGTCGAATACTTATCTATATTTTGGTGTGCAGGGTGTTCTTGGTTGGTCATGGATGCTTTTGGGTGTTACAAAGCACTGTCTATGCTTGTTATTTCTCTTTGTTTGTTTCTTTTTGTTATTTTTATCATTTTTTGTTTTTTGTTTTTATATCTTTTGCTAGTTTTGTTTTTTGTTTTGCTTTACTACAGGTGTTATTATTTTGAATTTTTTAGCATGGCCATGCTAATTTGTAGTTTTTCTGTTTTGTTTCTCTTGTTTGCTTTGTCGTATGTTTTTCTTAGCTTTGTGAATAACTTTTGTTTCGGTTCAACTGGTGCGGAAATTAAGATATGCTTAACAACTCATATTGTGGGTTTATGGCTAGCGTAGATTCCATTAGTATGTATGTATGGCTAAAGGTGGAGGTACGTATGAAAGAATTTATTTGTTCATTGCTACATAATTTTATGTTTCCAATTTCATTTACTCATTTGTTGCTTCATAACTTCATCATGTTTAGAGGCAATGCAGGTAAAGGAAAGTAATTGGAATCTCTACACATCAACAAAACTTGCATGTAATTGAGAAGAGTTTCAAATATGCGACTTTTGGTATTTGCATAAGATGTACTTAATTATGTATAAGAGTTTTGGGCTTTGCTTAATATTTCTCATAATATATTCAAATATTTGTATAATATTTATCATGATATTTTTTGGTCTCAATTTAATATTTTATGATTTGGTTTTTGTTAGGTTTAGTGGTTGGGGAAATTAAGGCTTCTCTAGACAATCCATATTGTGGATATGACAAGTTCAGTTAGTAAATGTGAAGATTGTGTTGGTGGTTCATCGATAGAAAAAAAACTGAAATCTCTATGTGAGAGAGATTGTAGAATATTGGTGAGTTCGCTTTTTGTTTATAATTTCTAGTGTTTACAGATGTACTTGTGCATAATATTAATCATAAGATTTTTCGTTTGTTTTCAGATGTTTTGGTCTCTCTTTCATATTTCTCATAAGATATTTGGTGTGTGTTTAATATTTATCATAAGATTTTATGGTCTCTGTCTAATGCTGATCTATATTTTGGTGTGCAAGGTGTTCTTGGTAGGTCATGTATGCTTTTTGTGTTTGGGTTCAATTGGTGCGGAAATTAAGGTAGGCCTTGGCAAGCCATATTGTGGGCATATGGATAATGCAGATTCCACTGGTATGTATGTATGGCTAAAGGCGGAGGTATGTATGGGAGAATTTACTTGATGGTTGCTACATAATTTTATAATTTTAGGGTTCCATGTTTTCATTTAACTTAGTTGCTGCTTCTTAATTTTATCATGTATGTTTGTTTAAATTTAGAGGCAATGCGGGTAAAGGAGGGTAAATGGAATCTCAACACATAAACAAGACTTGCCTCTAGTTGAGTAGAGTTTCGAATATGCGACTTTTGGTCTTTGCAATTGCATAAGATGTACTTAATTCTACGTAAGTGTTTCGGGCTTTGTTGGATATTTCTTTTAATATATATCAAGTATTTGTTTAATTATAATTATGAGATTTTTTGCTTTGTATTTTATATTTTATGGTTTGGTTTTTGTTGGGTTCAGTGGTTGAGGAAATTAAGGCTTCTCCAAACAACCCATATCGTGGATATAGACAAGTTTAGTGGGTGAAAGTGAAGATTGAGGTGGTATGTATGGTTCGATGCATATTTCTTAAATTATAGATGTCTTACATTATTTGTCATTTATTTAATTATTGAGTCTAATGCAATGCAGGTAAAGGAATGCGGTGGTTCATCGATAAAAAACTATTGAAATATCTATGTGAGAGATTTTAGTATATTGTACAGAAGCAAAGGCATTGGTGAGTTCTCTTTTATTTATGATTTTTGGTGTTTACACAACATGTACTTGTATAAAGTGTTACTCTTTTTGGTCTCTCATCAGATATATGTATTTCGGTGTCTCTTTCATATTTCTCATAACATATTTGGTGTGTATTTAATATTTATCATAAGATTTTATGGTCTTTTTCTAATACTTATCTATATTTTGGTGTGCAAGGTGTTCTTGGTTGGTCATGGATGCTTTTTGGTGTTACAGAGTGCAATCTATGCTTGTTATTTCTCTTTGTTTGTTTCTTTTTGTTATTTTTATCATTTTTTGTTGTTGTTTATATCTTTTGCTAGTTTTGATTTTTATTTTTCTATACTACAGGTGTTATTATTTTGAATTTTTTAGCATGGCCATGCTAATTTGTAGTTTGGTGTTTTCTTTCTTTTGTTCGCTTTCTCGTATGTTTTTCTTACCTTTGTGAATAGCTTTTATTTCGGTTCAACTGGTGCGGAAATTAAAGTATGGTTAACAACTCATACTGTGGGTTTATGGCTAGCGTAGATTCCATTAGTATGTATGTATGGCTAAAGGTGGAGGTACGTATGAAAGAATTTACTTGTTCGTTGCTACATAATTTTATGTTTCCATATTTTCATTTACTCATTTGTTGCTTCATAACTTCATCATGTTTAGAGGCAATGCAGGTAAATAAAAGTAACTGGAATCTCAACACATCAACAAAACTTGTATGTAATTGAGAAGAGTTTCAAATATGTGACTTTTTGTATTTGCATAAGATGTACTTAATTATGTATAAGAGTTTTGGGCTTTGCTTAATATTTCTCATAATGTATTCAAGTATTTGTATAATATTTATCATGAGATTTTTTGGTCTCAATTTAATATTTTATGATTTGGTTTTTGTTAGGTTTAGTGGTTGGGGAAATTAAGGCCTCTCCAAACAATCCATATTGTTGATATAGACAAGTTCAGTTAGTAAATCTGAAAAATTTATTGGTATGTATGGTTTTATGCATGTTTGTTAAATTAGAAACATCTTAGATTATTTATCATTTATTTAAGTAGTGAGTCCAATGAATTGCAGGTAAAGAAATGTGGTGGTTCATCGATAGAAAAACAACTGAAATCTATATGTGAGAGAGATTGTAGAATATTGGTGAGTTCACTTTTTGTTTATAATTTCTAGTGTTTACAAATTTACTTGTGCATAATATTAATCATAAGATTTTTGGTTTGTTTTCAGATATTTCGGTCTCCGTTTCATATTTTTCATAATATATTTGGTGTGTATTTAATATTTATCATAAGATTTTATGGTCTCTGTCTAATGCTGATCTATATTTCGGTGTGCAAGGTGTTCTTGGTAGGCCATGTATGCTTTTTGTGTTTGGGTTCAATTGGTGCGGAAATTAAGGTAGGCCTTGGCAAGCCATATTGTGGGCATATGGATAATGCAGATTCTACCGATATGCATGTATGGCTAAAGGCGGAGGTATGTATGGGAGAATTTACTTGTTGGTTGCTACATAATTTTATAATTTTAGGGTTCCATGTTTTCATTTAACTTAGTTGCTGCTTCTTAATTTTATCATGTATGTTTGTTTAAATTTAGAGGCAATGCGGGTAAAGGAAGGTAAATGGAATCTCAACACATAAACAAGACTTGCCTCTAGTTGAGTAGAGTTTCGAATATGCGACTTTTGGTCGTTGCAATTGCATAACATGTACTTAATTTTGCGTAAGTGTTTTGGGCTTTGCTGGATATTTCTTGTAATATATATCAAGTATTTGTTTAATGATAATTATGAGATTTTTTGTTATGTATTTTATATTTTATGGTTTGGTTTTAGTTGGGTTCAGTGGTTGAGGAAATTAAGGCTTCTCCAAACAACTCATATCGTGTATATAGACAAGTGCTGTGGGTGAAAGTGAAGATTGAAGTGGTATGCATGGGTCCATGCATGTTTGTTAAATTATAGATGTCTTACATTATTTGTCATTTATTTAATTATTGAGTCTAATGCAATGCAGGTAAAGGAATGTAGTGGTTCATCAATAAAAAAAACTATTGAAATATCTATTTGAGAGATTTTAGTATACTGTGCAGAAGCAAAGGCATTGGTGAGTTCTCTTTTATTTATGATTTTTGGTTTTTACACAACATGTACTTTTATAAAGTATTACTCTTTTTGGTTTCTCATCAAATATATATATTTCAGACTCTCTTTCATACTTCTCATAAGATATTTGGTGTGTATTTAATATTTGTCATAATATTTTATGGTCTTTGTCTAATACTTATCCATATTTTGGTGTGCAGGGTGTTCTTAGTTGGTCATGGCTGCTTTTTGGTGTTACAGAGCGCATTCTATGCTTGTTATTTCTCTTTGTTTATTTCTTTATGTTATTTTTATAATTTTTTTTTGTTGTTGTTTATAGCTTTTGCTAGTTTTGATTTTTGTTTTTCTATACTACAGGTGTTATTATTTTGAATTTTTTAGCATGGCCATGTTAATTTGTGGTTTGGTGTTTTGTTTCTTTTGTTTTCTTTCTCGTATGTTTTTCTTACCTTTGTGAATAGCTTTTGTTTCGGTTCAACTAGTGCGAAAATTAAGGTATGCTTAACAACTCATATTGTGGATTTATGGCTAGCGTAGATTCCATTACTATGTATGTATGGCTAAAGGTGGAGGTACGTATGGAAGAATTTACTTGTTCGTTGCTACATAATTTTATGTTTCCATATTTTCATTTACTCATTTGTTGCTTCATAACTTCATCATGTTTAGAAGCAATGTAGGTAAAGGAAAGTAACTGGAATCTCAACACATCAACAAAACTTGCCTGTAATTGAGAAGAGTTTCAAATATGCGACTTTTGGTATTTGCATAAGATGTACTTAATTATGTATAAGAGTTTTGGGCTTTCCTTAATATTTCTCATAATATATTTCAAGTATTTGTATAATATTTATCATGATATTTTTTGCTCTCAATTTAATATTTTATGATTTGGTTTTTGTTAGGTTCAGTGGTTGGGGAAATTAAGGCTTCTCCATACAATCCATATTGTGGATATAGACAAGTTCAATTAGTAAATGTGAAGATTGTGTTGGTATGTATGGTTCCATGCATGTTTGTTAAATTAGAAACATCTTACATTATTTATCATTTATTTAAGTAGTAAGTCCAATGCATTGCAGGTAAAGAAATGTAGTGGTTCATCGATAGAAAAACAACTGAAATCTCTATGTGAGAGAGATTGTAGAATATTGGTGAGTTCGCTTTTTGGTTATAATTTCTAGTGTTTATAGATGTACTTGTGCATAATATTAATCATAAGATTTTTGGTTTGTTTTCAGATATTTCAATCTCTCTTTCATATTTCTCATAAGATATTTGGTGTGTATTCTTTCATATTTCTCATAAGATATTTGGTGTGTATTTAATATTTATCATAAGATTTTATGGTCTCTGTCTAATGTTGATCTATATTTTGGTGTGCAGGGTGTTCTTGGTAGGCCATGTATGCTTTTTGTGTTTGGGTTCAATTGGTGTGGAATTAAGGTATGCCTTGGCAAACCATATTGTGGGAATATGGATAATGCAGATTCCACCGGTATGTATGTATGGCTAAAGGCGGAGGTATGTATGGGAGAATTTACTTGTTTGTTGCTACATAATTTTATAATTTTAGGGTTCCATGTTTTCATTTAACTTAGTTGCTGCTTCTTAATTTTATCATGTATGTTTGTTTAGATTTAGAGGCAATGCGGGTAAAGGAAGGTAAATGGAATCTCAACACATAAACAAGACTTGCCTCTAGTTGAGTAGAGTTTCGAATATGCGACTTTTGGTCTTTGCAATTGCATAAGATGTACTTAATTCTGCATAAGTGTTTCGGGCTTTGCTGGATATTTCTTTTAATATATATCATGTATTTGTTTAATGATAATTATGAGAATTTTTGCTCTGTATTTTATATTTTATGGTTTGGTTTTTGTTGGGTTCGGTGGTTGAGGAAATTAAGGCTTCTCCAAACAACCCATATCATGGATATAGACAAGTGCATTGGGTGAAGGTGAAGATTGAGGTGGTATGTATGGTTGCATGCATGTTTGTTAAATTATAGTTGTCTTACATTATTTGTCATTTATTTAATTATTGAGTCTAATGCCATGCAGGTAAAGGAATGTGGTGTTTCATTGATAAAAAAACTATTGAAATATCTATGTGTGAGATTTTAGTATACTGTACAAAAACAAAGGCATTGGTGAGTTCTCTTGTATTTATGATTTTTAATGTTTACACAACATGTACTAGTATAAAATATTACTATTTTTGGTCTCTCATCAGATATATATATTTCGGTCTCTTTTTCATATTTCTCATAAGATATTTGGTGTGTATTTAATATTTATCATAATATTTTATGGTCTTTGTCTAATACTTATCTATATTTTGGTGTGCAGGGTGTTCTTGGTTGGTCATGGATGCTTTTTGGTGTTACATAGCGCAGTCTATGCTTGTTATTTCTCTTTGTTTATTTCTTTTTGTTATTTTTATCTTTTGTTTTTGTTGTTGTTTATATCTTTTGGTAGTTTTGTTTTTTGTTTTTCTATACTATGGGTGTTATTATTTTGAATTTTTTAGCATGGCCATGCTAATTTGTGGTTTGGTGTTTTGTTTCTTTTGTTTGCTTTCTCGTATGTTTTTTTTACCTTTGTGAATCGCTTTTGTTTCGGTTCAACTGGTGCGGAAATTAAGGTATGCTTAACAACTCATATTGTGGGTTTATGGCTAGCTTAGATTCCATTAGTATGTATGTATGGCTAAAGGTGGAGGTACGTGTAACGCCCATATTTTGATTCGGCATATTTATTAGTTAGACACACCATACTTTATTTCCTATATATTCTGTTGAACTCAGCTCGACTGAGTAAACTATATTGGACCTCGTTATATGATGTTACTCTGTTTTATGATTTCACCATGATTATGATGTTACTATGTTATGCGATTATGATGTCATGATTATCATATGATTTCCTTATTTTACGATTGCAGTATATGTTTATATGTTTTCATTAATGAAATGTGAAATATATGATTCGGTACGTGGATACCATCTTCTTATATGAATTATTGAAATGTTATATGTCATACACATCTATGATGAGCTAAAAGGTTACATGAAATAAAATGATAACATCGATCAATTGGCGATCAATGGGAAATTCTTTCTATAAATTGTATTTTGCAAAATACTAACCTACAGGACTCAAGGGCTATGGGATAGCCAGTTACTTGATCTGATATATATTGGAAAGGAAAACATGTTCATACAGCAAACCTCAGCAGCCAAAATGAGGATACGATAACACCAACTGATAATCCCGATAGCAGCAAGTATGAGTTGATAAGGGCGTAGGCCCAGTATGTTGAGAGGGATGGATGTGTTTCCCACCCTATGGTTCCATGAGACCCGAGGTCGTGGGAGGGCCGTGCTGAGACACGCTCCCCATGTTGTTGTGATGACGATGGTCGGATGCCTGCTAGGGGAGGATAGGTCCGATGTTCAGCCGACGCTATCGCTCTCAAGTTCTATGTGGTCAGATCGGTGAGTCCGACATCCACTGTTGTACTAGCAGAGGGAGGATAGGGAGGATGCTGGACGTAGGTTATGATGGGAGGATGTGTTAGTTAGTACTGTTGGGGGTTTAGTATTCCTTGATTCCGAGTTAGTGGAAGTAGGAACCCTTCCCGTACTTGATTGATTAAACTAATGTAAACATAAAGACAATGATGTTAAATCGTAAAGGGTTAACTGTTAAATAACCGAGGATGTTAAAGTAATTATACTATATATTATGCTTGCTCTTCTGCATGGGGGTAGATACTATTGTTAGTTAGCAAGTATGCATAGGCGGAATGGGGTTTGTTTATAGTACATGTCCGACATGTGCATACACTGGCCATGCATGCACACCTTGTACGTGTACAATATTAATGGTGTATAACATACTTGTCATGCTTGAATAGTAGTATAAATGTCATAGATAACTCAGTTAAGGATACATCAATCAACTTAGGTAATGAATGGTTAGGTTGTCAATGTGTAAATAAGTGAATTAGTAATTATATGAAAACATTGTAATAATAAACTAAGACAAGTGTCGTCAGTTAACATTGTCATAGAAGAACTGTTGTGAATAGGGTAATGATAGTGTCTAATTAATTAGTAAAATTGTTTAAGCCCTCACAAGTGCTTTGTTTATAAGAACAAGGATGCTATGTTGATGATAGGGTACTCATGTGATAAACAAATAATTAAGAATACTATGATTGATTCACCTTTTATTATTGTCAAAGGGTGATTTAATTATTATTATTAATTAATAAATGATATTCCAGCAACATTTATATCCCTATCATAACAAATGCAATATGAGTAAGATTTAAAATATTGATTTATAAATTAATATTGTGTGATTAATTCCATTTCAAAAGTTAGCCATAATAAGATAATCATTTTTGGAATAAACGTGATGTGATGGAAAATGGATATTTAATTATTCAATGTTAATCTTGGAATTTAAACCTCAAGCTAAGTAGTCTCGACGGATAAGGTGGATCATTAAGACACATCATGTCCAAGTTGACAAGGGGCAACTAATTATATAATATTTTATTAATTACATTAATAACATTAAAATATCAAGGATGGCGGATAGACTTGTATTTAATGAAACTTGTCCCGAATGGATAACCTTGGGGTGATAATCCCCACCGTAATAAATATTTACGACCGTCAATCCAAAACCAACTAATTTTTCCATGAGAGTAATTAATTATACATTTTTATAAAGAACCGTGTATGAATGAACTGGTGATAGGGGTAAATGTTGAGGGGCTCGAGAGGGGGATTTTGGGGCGGTGGAGTAAGCCCAAGATATTCTCGAGGAAGGGAAATTATATAGAGGGGGTTTTTTTGATTGGGGAAAAAAAGAAGTTTGGCGAACAGAAAGATTGGGAGAACAGAAGGAAAGACTGCTCTCGGGATTATCAGATTGTGGGCTCGGGGGCTTGGAAATCCTTTGATTTCCAAGGGCCAGCAAGATTATAGCTGGTCGGTAGGGTGGACACTTCAGTTTGGCTGTCTAAGGGGTTATACAACCTGCTACAACTTACGGTTAGCATCAGCATCAGGTAATTTCCGTTATTTACTATTATGCTAACTTACTGTAAACATGCATAACTTGCTAGTTACTGATTACTGCTATTTACTGGTTTACTGAGTTGTGAAACATATTCTTATGCTAGAACATGATTGTTGAAAAGGAAATATTGATATGTTTGTCTATTTTAAATTACTAATGTAAGGTTAGTGAAAACACGACAGTACACTAAAAATTATTTAGGCACATAGTAATTCTTAGAAATTTACTTCCATAAACTGATAAAGTTTAAAACGTAGAAAATTAACCCTGAAATTTTACATAGTGCTCTGCTGTAAAACCAGAGCACTACAGATGGTATCAGAGCTCCAGGCTCGGAAACTCAGACCTTAAGGGCCTACTCACAAAAAAAAACTAGTCTAAGAAATTGGATCTACACTAGAAAATTCAATTAGTTACCTAGATTCGAGCTCTTGCCGAACTTAGCAAAAACAAAAAAAAATTTACGTGCAAAACACACACACAGAGAAAGTTACACCAAAATCCTTCCTTCCAATAGTTGTAAGCACCAGGAAACTAACTACCTGCACGCATAGAAAACCAAGATATAATTAGTTTTTTTTTTGGTATATAATGCATATAAACAAAGGAGTTCTAACACAATATATATATATATATCCTGGAAATTGTAGGTATCTAGTTTTTGCAAAAGAGAAGAAAAAAAAAAGGAAAATTACTTTCGTATATTTCTGCCAAACAAAAGGGAGAGCCTTGTAAATAGTGTTACAAACATAGGAATATTAATTGAAATGGCCTATTTTTTTGTTTGTTGTCTTTGTTTTTGTTTTCTTTTTACAAACAAGATTGCCGTCGCTAAATTTTACAGGGTAAAAGGGCAAAAGGTAGAATTGAAAAGAGTATGCATTTACAGGATTTATGCATTTCACTCTCTTCTTCAGGTAATTAGTAAAAAAATAAATAAATAAATAAATAAATAATATAAAAATCATTAAAAAGCCTAACACGTAAATCCAAAACCGTGTTCAGTGAAATGCAACTAGCACCAAACTTAAAATCTAAAAGATATTCACATAAACTTCTCGATAGGAAGTGTGAAATAACTAGACGCCGAAGCAACTAGAAACAAAAATCTTAAAAAAAATGAACACGCAGAATTTCATAAAGGTTTTGCCATTTTTGATAAAAAAAAAAAAATATTAAATAATGATTTCATAGAAGTCTTTCCCAACTAGCCCGACGGGAGGAGAAGTTGATCGCAAAAAAATAAACCCAAAAACCCTAAATCTAAATATAACACATGCGAGTTAATCTAAATATAAAGAGAAGGTAGGCCAATTAATCTATGTATAAAGAGAATATAAGCCTGTTAATTTAAATATAAGGGGGAGATAGGCGGGTTAAACAAAACAAAGCTGCCCAAATTAATATGCACTCAGAATTTAACACAGGCCAGTTAATTTAAATATAAGGAAAAGATAGGCGGGTTTAACAAAGCAAAGCTAAATTGATATACAGTAGGAGAAACAAATTAATAAGCAGGCAAAGACAAAGGCGGGAAAACAGAAACCTGCACCTGCATTTGTTCATGTGTTCTTCAGAACTCTTGTCCTTAAGAGGTGTTGATCTTTGGCTTCAGCGCTGGTCTTTAACTGTGATTTTTTATGATAGGTTCTTGGGATTACTTGTTTGCAAGATGAGTTAAAACTTCAGAAGAACTTGAACTCTCTGTATTATATCTGAGTTCTAACTTAGTATTTATAACCTGGGAATTGAACTATCAAAGATTTGCTTCCTCGAATATGCTATTTTAAGTTTAAAAGGCTGTTAATTTAGTATGAACCTAGAGCCTGTTTCAGGAAACATGTGGATACAGAATCTAGCTGCTAGTCCATAATCTGAAGGAAACCAATGAGTTAATTGAAGTGTCCATTGCAGCACACATTTAGCAGGGGTCCAAAAACCCTAGGTGTTATATGTCAGGCAGCTTCTCGCAGGTGTGTTTCTCCGATAAGTGCATTGACTGCTTCATCATTGTTTCAGCAAGGTGTTCTGGCAAACCTTATATGGACACTGAAACAGTCAATGCTTGCTATTGATGCAAATCATGCACTTGCATGTCTGATTATGTACTGTTGATTCCAGCTTTTGCTAGAAGCAACTTTCTTAAAGGTAAAAGTTTGGGCATATTCAATCGTAAATAGTGCATCATACAAGCCATAATGCAGAAGAAAGTTTTTATCTGTACTTATGACAGTTGTAGATTGTTACAATAATGCAATTGATATTGTGACAATGGCACATAAAAAAAACTGCATACTATTGCATCTGTTAGCCTAACACAAGCATGCATTGAAGGATGTAAAATGGTCATAAAGCAATAACGTTACAGTTAGAGTGCATTTTAAAAGAAGATTGCCAAGTGAAGAATTCTTGGAAATCATTCTTTTGACCTTTCTGTTCCAAGTTTAATGATATCTGTTGTGGTCGATTAGGAGAAAAAGAGAAAAATGATCTCTTATCTGAAAATGATATCAATTTGTCTATTCTATAATGACTCATGGAGTGCCTTTATATACCCATTTAGACTTTTGCAAAGTCTCCTATATTATGTCTTTTAAACAAAAAAAACTTTTGTTAAAGATCAACTTTGCCTTGCTCCTATAGTTCGAGTTGGGTGACACCAAGAAGATTATGTTAGAGGAGGGATTGGCGGCTATAAGTTTATTTTATATGTTGGGAACATAAGAGTATATTTGTAAATAAAATCCTAACATGTCACGTTATTTTTAGTTTCTCTTTGCCTTTAGTTTCTCGCACTTCCATTTGAAGCAGCACGTTATCTTTTATTCTATATATTTGCTAGACATTTAGCCCAGCTTGCTAAGCTATTCCAAGAGGTCTAGATTTACTGTATTGTGGATTCACACAACCTGTAGTAATTTACTAGTTGATTTTAGTATTATCCCTCTCAGAGTGTTATAATAACAAGGGCGCCCTCTCCTATTTTAGTACGACTTCGTCCAGGGAAGAGAGGATCTAGAGGGCCTCCTTCATCTTATTCTTTACGCGTTGGGCTAACTATGGAACCCCTTTATTCACTTGTTGAACCCTAACTTCAAATATTTAACCTTAAACCCTAATCTTCTGGATCTCTTTCTATGAGATTTAAGAAAAAAAAAATGGCATATCTGATGCGTTTTAAATACGGATCTTCTAACACCAAAATAACTGCAGAACCTGGGAAGCATAAGAAACCAGGGAGAACGTAGGAAACAATCATGGAGTCGGTATGGCAACAATAGGTCGAGGCTGCAGGTCCCAATCCTTCGGTCAATCTCAAATGTCCTGTCAGGGGCAGACACAGACAACATAAAATCTTCCGTCCTCCTAAACCCATGTGACCACTGAATCCGCCATGGGTCCAGACTCCAGGGTCATACATAGTTTTATATGATAATATTTCCAGTAAGATAAAAGACAACCAAAACGCCCGTTTTACGTGCTAAATTTTGATAAAAATTGGATGGAAATGGTTATTTCTGCCATTGCAATTGCAATTTCAGTAATATTGCTGGTTCTAGAATTAATATTCAATTTTAAAATTATTCAAATCGCCAAAATTGCAATTTGAACACTTCAAATTACTATTTAAGCAAAAATTACTTTACCGGATTCCGGTGAATAGAAGGAGTTTTGATTAGCGCTTAGGCCATAATATCTCATTATTCCATCCTTCTTAATCTTAACTGTGCATGGGATTCTCTTTTATGCACATGGTAATGCCTTAAGTTAAATGAAAATTTCCCTGTAAGTTAAAGTTCGACGAAATTATAGTCATATCAAAATTCTAGAGAACTATACAACAAAAATTGCCACAGAATTTTATATTCCTGTAAAACTAAGCATGTATGCCAGTAGTGGAAAATTCAAGCACAGAAAACTCAGGCACTAAAATTGAGCATGGACATTGAAAATGAAGAAAAAATATATATATATATATATATATACATATATCGAATGATTTCTGTTGAATAAAAACAGCTTCCTCACAAACGGAACCCTCGACCTACATTAACCTAGCCTATGTGCATTGTTTGTGTGAGAAGGAGAGCGTTTTCTTTCCTACAAAATGTATATGGGACCAGGCCTACATCAACACCAAGAACACCAGCCGTATAGCAAGTTGACCCATGCGAACCACTACGACAGCACACTAAGCTCGGACCCACGCGAACACTAGCCCCACGCGAACACTAAGCAGAACACTAGCCCCTGCTATGCCTGCAACGAATGCAGCCTTTACCAAATATAGGCCACTAGAAGAATTGGGCCAGAACGATTAAGTTGGGCAACAGATTCCCCAGGGAGACAACAGAAAAGAAGGCGGCAGCAGCTAAACGCCTAAGGACATTGAAGCGGAATATGATCTGAAAACAAAAAAAACAGTACAATGGAGTTGGACTACGATTTTTGAGCTACCATGCAGGGAAACTGATGGCATGGGACTACTTTCAAGAGCATCTACAGCAAAAATCGGCAGCCTTCATTAATAAAAGGCCTACATTCTATGTCCCAATAGCCCAACATCCCCGACAAAAGCCATTGCAGAAACACTGAGAAAAAAAAAAATGGTTAAATCCAAATGGGTATTACATAACCATTTGCAGTTGCCTTGTTATTATTTACTAACACAATAAGACCATGTTCTAATAAAATTTAATTATGATTTCTTTCATTTACCTTCAAAGCTGCACCTGACCAAGCTCACCGACTCTTCCATGAATACGCTCATCCTTGACCTAGCGTCCGAGCAGGGGGAAAACCAGACACTCTAGTCTCATGAGCTCTCTGGTTTCGTAGTTGCTGAGCAAAGAAAAAAAAAAACACGGAGTTGTCGAGCCAGAATGGGAAAGAAATGAGAGTTCACGCGCGCGCGAGGTAGGTGCAGACTTGATATAAAGAAGATCGCCTTCAGCTGGGGCTCCTTGCCAAAGTCCACGTGGTAGCATGCACACCGGCACATGGCAAGCATGCACGAGACCCTCACATGGGCGCCCCTGAACCATAGGCTGCCCTCGAGGTGAAAGGATGAGGATCCGAGGGCAAGTCAAGGACGCGTGGGAGATAAGGGCTGCGTGTCCTTTGGAGAGAGGGAGCTACCAGCTAGGGATCAAGCTAGGGTTAGGTTAATATTCTATTAAATAAATAAAATAAAATATATGTTTAAAATTATTACTATAAAATGTTTAAAAAAAAGAAAAATTCAAAGTTATAGTTTCCATTAAGTCTTAGCATCAACGAATATTTTGATTAATTGATGCTGATTAAATGCCTAAATTAATTATATATCAGAATTTAATTAATGATGAATTATGTGTATTTAAATTTAAAAATTTAGGTTTAAATCGAACTAGAACATGAAACAGTAATAGTGGAGTATTAGTGCTTAAATTAAGTTAAATAAATTATTTTATTATGCTTAACCATTAAGATTAATATATGGGTTTAATGTATAGGCTAGATCAAACATTAATTAATTTATTTACATAGAAAAGCCAAACATTAATTAATTTATTTAAAACTTAGAAAATCCATTGCCGAGACTTCAACTTATAGTCGAAGAGATGAAACAAAGACATAATCTGAAAACAAGGAACCGCTGAAACGAGCATGGCGAGCTGAATGCTAGGATGCTAATTTCACTACATGACAAAATCATGAATGGAAACGACCATAGATTTCAACACGTTGATCCTAACAAACTGTTCCTCGCACATCAGTATTAATATAGTCATTTCTAAACTTTTTTCAATAGAGGAATTAATTATTTGACGTTTAGATCATGAACATAGAATCAATCATTGTAATAACACAACGAGGTCGAGGTCTAGGTCGACCACCTTCACCTCCACCTCCGTCGTCGTCATCGACATCGCCACGATTCTTCCAATAATGGCATAGTGTTGATCCTTCCATAGTTGGCATTTGGAATAGGTTAGGTTTTTTACCTCATTGTGGTTTGTATGAAAACATATATTTTATGGTATTATAATCATTGTCTATGTTCGAGTGTTGCAATGATGCAATACGGTGAGGAAACGCTATGTTATACATCCATAACTTACGTATAATAAATAAGTTACATACATTACCCCTAAACACCTTCATTTATGAGAAGACGTTAAAAGTCTAGTTGTATTGGCAAACACCATAGTTTGAGCTAACATAGTTGAATCTAGGCATCAAATTGGTAAATAAATATATGTGCACAAGTGTTGGATATTGATGCTTCATAGTACTAATTAATAAGTATGATGTATTCTGCCACATTGTGTGCAATTAATCATGTTTCAATATGGTAAGTAGAAAAAGATTGAAGGAACTAAGTAGGTGTGCGAAAGGGGTAGAGGCTATATGTCGCTAGTCTTGCTTATGCAAAATTGGCATGTTTTGAAGGAAAATATTATCGGGAAACAACTAGGATTTAATAATTACAAAGCGAACAAGCGATACAATATAAAAGTACGGAGATTGGTGGGGAACTAATAAGTTAGCCTCAGTAAGCATATACGAGGCTAAGAGAAGTATTGATAATAAATGGAATAATGATGGAGGAAAAATAGTAACTGATGTGCATCACAATGAATAAAGTTACGATGTTTAAACCCCTATTATATGATGGAGGAAATCGATCGTCACCTCAAATATATATATATATATATATATATATATATATAATAATATTTCTTTACAGAGAGTTAACAAAGTAAGAATTATAACATTATGAAGAAAGGAAAATATGTCTCCGTTGACATCAACATCTCGCAAAATAGGAACCAAGCTTGATGCCACATAAATAGGTTGGATTCGCATTAGTATCATATGAAGTAGTCATAGTGCATAATGTGTGTAAGTATCAATAAAATCCATATAGATTAATAAGCGTATGAATAGGAAACTTAGGTTACGAGAACAAATTAGCTATAAATTTATTGGAATTAATGGTTCCTCTTCCCATTTATATATATCCCCTATAAAAGAAGAGAACAATAAACAAACTTGGTAACATTTTCATTCTGATAAGATATTATTACAAAAACCTTGTAAACAATGATAGTTCTCCTAAATTAATTAATGTTATATTACTTCTGGTTATGCTAGATACAAATTGCCTATTTTCGCTAGGGTAATAATAATGTATGGCATTAGGATTTGTTAATGTGGATATTCTTTCCCTGCAAGAGATATGATAACCTTAATGATTACTTCATGCTAAATACATGCGTGTGATGAAAACTTGGTAAGTGTGACGAGTAAACCTCACTTGACGGTATAACCAGAGGTATATTTTTACAAAGGGTAAGGAGAACAAAGCCAAGGAGGATAGGAACTGATTATAACCTTTAGGCTTTCCAGATATAGTATTGAGATTCTACAGAAAGATTAATCTAAATGTTTCTTCAATTATTAGAATACATATCATGGGATAAAAGAAGTAAAACTGGAAGATGCCATCAATGTGTTTGGTCAATTTTAGGTCCAGTGGGACAAGTATAGCCCACGATCTGCTACCTGGGAGGACACATAGACTATGCGTCGAGATTTTCCCTCACTATTTTGACCATAACTTCGGGACGAAGTTTCCCGAAGGGTGGGTGTATGTAACGCCCATATTTTGATTCGGCATATTTATTAGTTAGACACACCATACTTTATTTCCTATATATTCTGTTGAACTCAGCTCGACTGAGTAAACTATATTGGACCTCGTTATATGATGTTACTCTGTTTTATGATTTCACCATGATTATGATGTTACTATGTTATGCGATTATGATGTCATGATTATCATATGATTTCCTTATTTTACGATTGCAGTATATGTTTATATGTTTTCATTAATGAAATGTGAAATATATGATTCGGTACGTGGATACCATCTTCTTATATGAATTATTGAAATGTTATATGTCATACACATCTATGATGAGCTAAAAGGTTACATGAAATAAAATGATAACATCGATCAATTGGCGATCAATGGGAAATTCTTTCTATAAATTGTATTTTGCAAAATACTAACCTACAGGACTCAAGGGCTATGGGATAGCCAGTTACTTGATCTGATATATATTGGAAAGGAAAACATGTTCATACAGCAAACCTCAGCAGCCAAAATGAGGATACGATAACACCAACTGATAATCCCGATAGCAGCAAGTATGAGTTGATAAGGGCGTAGGCCCAGTATGTTGAGAGGGATGGATGTGTTTCCCACCCTATGGTTCCATGAGACCCGAGGTCGTGGGAGGGCCGTGCTGAGACACGCTCCCCATGTTGTTGTGATGACGATGGTCGGATGCCTGCTAGGGGAGGATAGGTCCGATGTTCAGCCGACGCTATCGCTCTCAAGTTCTATGTGGTCAGATCGGTGAGTCCGACATCCACTGTTGTACTAGCAGAGGGAGGATAGGGAGGATGCTGGACGTAGGTTATGATGGGAGGATGTGTTAGTTAGTACTGTTGGGGGTTTAGTATTCCTTGATTCCGAGTTAGTGGAAGTAGGAACCCTTCCCGTACTTGATTGATTAAACTAATGTAAACATAAAGACAATGATGTTAAATCGTAAAGGGTTAACTGTTAAATAACCGAGGATGTTAAAGTAATTATACTATATATTATGCTTGCTCTTCTGCATGGGGGTAGATACTATTGTTAGTTAGCAAGTATGCATAGGCGGAATGGGGTTTGTTTATAGTACATGTCCGACATGTGCATACACTGGCCATGCATGCACACCTTGTACGTGTACAATATTAATGGTGTATAACATACTTGTCATGCTTGAATAGTAGTATAAATGTCATAGATAACTCAGTTAAGGATACATCAATCAACTTAGGTAATGAATGGTTAGGTTGTCAATGTGTAAATAAGTGAATTAGTAATTATATGAAAACATTGTAATAATAAACTAAGACAAGTGTCGTCAGTTAACATTGTCATAGAAGAACTGTTGTGAATAGGGTAATGATAGTGTCTAATTAATTAGTAAAATTGTTTAAGCCCTCACAAGTGCTTTGTTTATAAGAACAAGGATGCTATGTTGATGATAGGGTACTCATGTGATAAACAAATAATTAAGAATACTATGATTGATTCACCTTTTATTATTGTCAAAGGGTGATTTAATTATTATTATTAATTAATAAATGATATTCCAGCAACATTTATATCCCTATCATAACAAATGCAATATGAGTAAGATTTAAAATATTGATTTATAAATTAATATTGTGTGATTAATTCCATTTCAAAAGTTAGCCATAATAAGATAATCATTTTTGGAATAAACGTGATGTGATGGAAAATGGATATTTAATTATTCAATGTTAATCTTGGAATTTAAACCTCAAGCTAAGTAGTCTCGACGGATAAGGTGGATCATTAAGACACATCATGTCCAAGTTGACAAGGGGCAACTAATTATATAATATTTTATTAATTACATTAATAACATTAAAATATCAAGGATGGCGGATAGACTTGTATTTAATGAAACTTGTCCCGAATGGATAACCTTGGGGTGATAATCCCCACCGTAATAAATATTTACGACCGTCAATCCAAAACCAACTAATTTTTCCATGAGAGTAATTAATTATACATTTTTATAAAGAACCGTGTATGAATGAACTGGTGATAGGGGTAAATGTTGAGGGGCTCGAGAGGGGGATTTTGGGGCGGTGGAGTAAGCCCAAGATATTCTCGAGGAAGGGAAATTATATAGAGGGGGTTTTTTTGATTGGGGAAAAAAAGAAGTTTGGCGAACAGAAAGATTGGGAGAACAGAAGGAAAGACTGCTCTCGGGATTATCAGATTGTGGGCTCGGGGGCTTGGAAATCCTTTGATTTCCAAGGGCCAGCAAGATTATAGCTGGTCGGTAGGGTGGACACTTCAGTTTGGCTGTCTAAGGGGTTATACAACCTGCTACAACTTACGGTTAGCATCAGCATCAGGTAATTTCCGTTATTTACTATTATGCTAACTTACTGTAAACATGCATAACTTGCTAGTTACTGATTACTGCTATTTACTGGTTTACTGAGTTGTGAAACATATTCTTATGCTAGAACATGATTGTTGAAAAGGAAATATTGATATGTTTGTCTATTTTAAATTACTAATGTAAGGTTAGTGAAAACACGACAGTACACTAAAAATTATTTAGGCACATAGTAATTCTTAGAAATTTACTTCCATAAACTGATAAAGTTTAAAACGTAGAAAATTAACCCTGAAATTTTACATAGTGCTCTGCTGTAAAACCAGAGCACTACAGTACGTATGGAAGAATTTACTTTGTTTGTTGCTACATAATTTTATGTTTCCATATTTTCATTTACTCATTTTTTGCTTCATAACTTCATCATGTTTAGAGGCAATGCAGGTAAATGAAAGTAAAGTAATTGGAATCTCAACACATCAACAAAACTTGCATGTAATTGAGAAGAGTTTCAAATATGCGACTTTTGGTATTTGCATAAGATGTACTTAATGATGGATAAGAGTTTTGGGCTTTGCTTAATATTTCTCATAATATATTTCAAGTATTTGTATAATATTTATCATGAGATCTTTTGGTCTCAATTTAATATTTTATGATTTGTTTATTGTTAGGTTCAGTGTTTGGGGAAATTAAGGTTTCTCCAGCCAATCCATATTGTGGATATAGACAAGTTCAGTTAGTAAATGTGAAGATTGTGCTGGTATGTATGGTTCCATGCATGGTTGTTAAATTAGAAACATCTTACATTATTTGTCATTTATTTAAGTAGTGAGTCCAATGCATTGCAGGTAAAGAAATGTGGTGGTTCATCTATAGAAAACAACTGAAATCTCTATGTGTGAGAGAATGTAGTATATTTGTTGAGTTCAATTTTTGTTTATAATTTCTAGTGTTTACAGATGTTCTTGTGCATAATATTAATCATAAGATTTTTGGTTTGTTTTCAGATATTTCGGTCTCTCTTTTATATTTCTCATAAGATATTTGGTGTGTATTTAATATTTATCATAAGATTTTATGGTCTCTGTCTAATGCTTATCTATATTTTGGTGTGCAGGGTGTACTTGTTTGGCCATGTATGCTTTTTGATGTTGTAGAGCAGAGTATGTGTTTGTTATTTCTCTTTGTTTGTTTTCTTTTTGTTATTTTTGTTGTTTTTGCTATTGTTGTTTGTATCATTTGCTATTGCTTTTTTTGTTTTTTCTATTTCTATTGGTATTAATTTTATCATTTATGAGCATGGCCATGCTAATTTGTTGTTTGGTGTTTTTTTTCTTCTTTTTTTTGCTTTCTCATATCTTTTTCTTATCTTTGTGAATATTTTGTGTTTGGGTTTAATTGGTTTGGAAATTAAGGTAGGCCTTGGCAAGCCATATTGTGGGCATATGGCTAATGCAGATTCCACCAGTATGTCTATATGGCTAAAGGCGGAGATATGTATGGGAGAATTTACTTCTTCGTTGCTACATAATTTTATAATTTTAGGGTTCCATGTTTTCATTTAACTTAGTTGTTGCTTCTTAATTTTATCATGTATGTTTGTTTAAATTTAGAGGCAATGCGGGTAAAGGAAGGTAAATGGAATCTCAACACATAAACAAGACTTGCCTCTAGTTGAGTAGAGTTTCGAATATGCGACTTTTGGTCTTTTGTAATTGCATAAGATGTACTTAATTCTGCGTAAGTGTTTTGGGCTTTTCTGAATATTGTTGTAATATATATCAAGTATTTGTTTAATGATAATTATGAGATTTTTTGTTATGTATTTAATATTTTATGGTTTGGTTTTTGTTGGGTTAAGTGGTTGAGGACATTAAGGCTTCTCAAAACAACACATATCGTGGACATAAACAAGTGCAATGGGTGAAGGTGAAAATTGAGGTGGTATGTATGGTTCCAAGAATGTTTGTTAAATTATAGACATCTTACATTATTTGTCATTTATTTAATTATTGAGTCTAATGCAATGCAGGTAAAGGAATGTGGTGGTTCATCGATAAAAAACTATTAAAATATCTATGTGAGATTTTAGTATATTTTACAGAAGCAAAGGCATTGGTGAGTTCTATTTTATTTATAATTTTTGGTGTTTACACAACATGTACTTATATAAAATATTACTCATAAGATTTTTGGTCTCTCATCAAATATATATATTTCGGTCTCTCTTTCATATTTCTCATAAGATATTTGGTGTGTATTTAATATTTATCATAAGACTTTATGGTCTCTGTCTAATACTTATCTATATTTTGGTGTGCAAGGTGTTCTTGGTTGGCCATGAATGCTTTTTGGTGTTCCACAGCGCAGTCTATGCTTGTTATTTCTCTTTGTTTGTTTCTTTTTGTCATTTTTATCATTTTTTGTTGTTGTTTATATCTTTTGCTAGTGTTGTTTTTTTGTTTTTCTATACTATGGGTGTTATTTTTTTGCATTTTTTAGCATGGCCATGCTAATTTGTGGTTTGGTGTTTTGTTTCTTTTGTTTGCTTTCTTGTATGTTTTTCTTACCTTTGTGAGTAGCTTTTGTTTCAGTTCAACTGGTGCGGAAATTAAAGTAGGCTTAACAAGCCATATTGTGGGTTTATGGATAGCGTAGATTCCATTAGTATGTATGTATGGCTAAAGTTGGAGGTATGTATGGAAGATTTTACTTGTTCGTTGCTATATAGTTTATGTTTCCATATTTTCATTTAGTCATTTGTTGTTTCATAACTTCATCATGTTTAGAGGCAATGCAGGTAAAGGAAAGTAATTGGAATTTCAACACATCAACAAAACTTGCATGTAATTGAGAAGAGTTTTAAATATGCGACTTTTGGTATTTGCATAAGATGTACTTAATTATGTATAAGAATTTTGGGCTTTGCTTAATATTTCTCATAATATATTTCAAGTATTTGTATAATATTTATCATGAGATGTTTTTGTCTTAATTTAATATTTTGTAATTTGGTTTTTGTTAGGTTTAGTGGTTGGGGCAATTAAGGCTTCTCCAGACAATCCATATTGTGGATATAGACAAGTTCAGTTAGTAAATGGGAAGATTGTGTTGGTATGTATGGTTCCATGCATGTTTGTTAAATTAGAAACATCTTACATTATTTATCATTTATTTAAGTAGTGAGTCCAATGCATCGCAAGTAAATAAATGTGTTGGTTCATTGATAGAAAAACAACTGAAATCTCTATGTGAGAGAGATTGTAGAATATTGGTGAGTTCGCTTTTTGTTTATAATTTCTATGGTTTACAAATGTACTTGTGCATAATATTAATCATAAGATTTTTGGTTTGTTTTCAGATATTTCAGTGTCTCTTTCATATTTTTCATAAGATATTTGGTGTGTATTTAATATTTATCATAAGATTTTATGGTCTTTGTCTAATGCTTATCTCTATTTTGGTGTGCAGGGTGTTCTTGGTTGGCCATTTTGGTGTTGTAGAGCAGTGTATGTGCTTGTTATTCTTCTTTGTTTGTTTTCTTTTTGTTATTTTTATTGTTTTTGCTATTGTTGTTTGTATCATTTGCTATTGTTTTTTTTGTTTTTCTATTTGAATGGGTATTAAATTATTAATTTTTTGCATTTATGAGCATGGCCATGCTAATTTTTTGTTTGGTGTTTTTTTCTTTTCTGTTGTTGGCTTTCTCATATGTTTATCTTATCTTTCTAAATATTTTGTGTTTGGGTTCAATTGGTGCAGAAAATAAGGTAGGCCTTGGCAAGCCATATTGTGGGCATATTGCTAATGCAGATTCCACTGGTGTGTATGTATGGCTAAATGCGGAGGTATGTATGGGAGAATTTACTTGTTCGTTGCTACATAGTTTTATAATTTTAGAGTTCCATGTTTTCATTTAACTTAGTTGCTGCTTCTTAATTTTATCATGTTTTGTTTAAATTTAGAGGCAATGCGGGTAAAGGAAGGTAATTGGAATCTCAACACATAAACAAGACTTGCCTCTAGTTGAGTAGAGTTTCGAATATGTGACCTTTGGTCTTTGCAATTGCATAACATGTACTTAATTCTGCGTAATTGTTTCGGGCTTTGCTGAATATTTGTTGTAATATATATCAAGTATTTGTTTAATGATAATTATGAGATTTTTTTGCTCTGTATTTAATATTTTATGGTTTGGTTTTTGTTGGGTTAAGTGGTTGAGAAATTTAAGGCTTCTTCAAACAACCCATATCGTGGATATAGCCAAGTGCAGTGGGTGAAGGTGGAGATTGAGGTGGTATGTATGGTTCCATGCATGTTCTTTAAATTATAGACGTCTTACATTATTTGTCATTTATTTAATTATTGAGTCTAATGCAATGCAGGTAAAGGAATGTGGTGGTTCATCGATAAAAGACTTGAAATATCTATGTTAGAGATTTTAGTATACTGTACAGAAGCAAAGGCATTGGTGAGTTCTCTTTTATTTATAATTTTTGGTGTTTACACAACATGTACTTGGATAAAATATTACTCTTTTTGGGCTCTTTCAAATATATATATTTCGGTCTCTCTTTCATATTTCTCATAATATATTTGGTGTGTATTTAATATTTATCATAATATTTTATGGTCTTTGTCTAATACTTATCTATATTTTGGTGTGCAGGGTGTTCTTGGTTGGTCATGGATGCTTTTTGGTGTTACAGAGCGCAGTCTATGCTTGTTATTTCTCTTTGTTTGTTTTTTTTGTTATTTTTATCATTTTGTGTTGTTGTTGTTTATATCTTTTGCTAGTGTTATTTTTTGCATTTTTTAGCGTGGCCATGCTAATTTGTGGTTTGGTGTTTTGTTTTTTTGTTTGCTTTCTCGTATGTTTTTCTTACCTTTGTGAATAGGTTTTTTAATTTTTTGCATCTTTTAGCATGGCCATGCTAATTTGTGGTTTGGTGTTTTGTTTTTTTTGGTTGCTTTCTCGTATGCTTTTCTTACCTTTGTGAATAGTTTTTTTTCGGTTCAACTGGTGCAGAAATTAAGGTAGGCTTAACAACCCATGTTGTGGGTTTATGGCTAGCGTAGATTCCATAATATGTATGTATGACTGAAGGTGGAGGTATGTATGGAAGAATTTACTTCTTCGTTGTTACATAATTTTATGTTTCCATATTTTCATTTACTCATTTGTTGCTTCATAACTTCATCATGTTTAGAGGCAATGCAGGTAAAGGAAAGTAACTGGAATCTCAACACATCAACAAAACATGCATGTAATTGAGAAGAGTTTCAAATATGCGACTTTTGGTATTTGCATAAGATGTACTTAATTATGGATAAGAGTTTTGGGCTTTGCTTAATATTTCTCATAATATATTTCAAGTATTTGTATAATATTTATCATGAGTTTTTTTGGGTCTCAATTTAATATTTTATGATTTTATAATTTTCGTTCGTTGCTACATAATTTTATAATTTTAGGGTTCCATGTTTTCATTTAACTCATTCGCTGCTTCTTAATTTGTCATGTATGTTTGTTTAAATTTAGAGGTAATGCGGGTAGAGGAAGGTATTTGGAATTTCACGACTCACTTGTAGTTGAATAGAGTTTCAAATATGCAACTTTTGGTCTTTACATAAGATGTACTTAATTTTGTGTAAGTGTTATGGGCTTTGCTGAATATTTCTCTTAATATATATCAAGTATTTGTTTAATAATAATTATCAGTTTTTTGCTTTGTATTTAATATTTTATGGTTTGGTTTTTGTTGGTTTCAGTGGTTGGGGATTTTAAGTTTTGTTCAGAGATCTCATATCATGGATATAAACAAGTGCAGTGGGTGAAGGTTAAGATTGAGGTGAAGATTGAGGTTCCATGCATGTTTATTAAATTATAGACATCTTATATTATTTGTCATTTATGCATGTTTGTTAAATTATAGACATCTTATATTATTTGTCATTTATTTAATTAATGAGTCCAATGCAATGCAGGTAAAGAAATGTGGTGGTTCATCGATAAAAAAACTATTGAAATATCTATGTGAGAGAGATTTTAGTATATTGTGTAGAAGCAATGGCATTGGTGAGTTCTCTTTTATTGATATTTTTGGTGTTTACACATGTACTTGTATATAATATTATTCATAAGATATTTGTTCTCTCATCAGATATATATATTTTAGTCTCTTTCATATTTCTCATAAGATATTTGATGTGTATTTAATATTTATCATAATATTTTTTGGTCTTTGTCTAATACTTGTTTATATTTTGGTGTGCAGGGTGTTCTTGGTTGGCTTTGGATGCTTTTTGGTGTTACAAAGCGCAGTTTATGTTTGTTATTTCTCTTTGTTTGTTATTTTTGTTATTTTTATCTTTTTTTGTTGTCATTGTTTGCATCTTTTGCTAGTGTTGTCTTTTTGTTTTTTAATTACTATGGGTGTTATTTTTTTGCATTTCTTAGCATGGCCATGCTAATTTGTGGTTTGGTGTTTTGCTTTTTTTGTTTGTTTTCTTGTATGTTTTTCTTACTTTTGTGAATAGTTTTTGTTTTGGTTCAACTGGTATGGAAATCAAGGTAGGCCTTAACAACCATTTTGTGGGTTTATGGCTAACATAGATTCCATATGTATGGTTAAAGGCAGAGGTATGTACAAAAGAAATTTACTTGTTCGTTGCTGCATAATTTTATAATTTTATGTTTCCATGTTTTCGTTTACTCATTTGATGCTTCATAACTTTATCATGTATGTTTATTTAAATTTAGAGGCAATGCAGGTAAAGGAAGGTAACTGGAGTTTCAACACATCAACAAAACTTGCATCTAATTGAGTAGAGTATCAAATATGCGACTTTTGGTATTTGCATAAGATGTACTTAATTATGGATAAGAGTTTTGGGGGTTGTTTAATATTTCTCATAATATATTTCAAGTATTTGTATAATATTTATCATTAAATTTTTTGGTCTCGATTTAATATTTTATGATTTGGTTTTTGTTAGTTTCAATGGTTGGGGAAATTAAAGCTTCTCCAGACGATCCATATTGTGGATATAGACAAGTGCAGTTGGTAAAGGTGAAGATTGTGGTGGTATGTATGGTTCCATGTATTTTTGTTAAATTAGAGACATCTTACATTATTTGGCATTTATTTAATTATTGAGTCCAATGCAATACAGGTAAAGAAATGTGGTGGTTCATCGATAAAAAAAGGTATTGAAATTTCTATGTGAAAGAGATTGTAGTATACTTTGCGGAAGCAAAGGCATTGGTGAGTTTGATTTTTGTTATAACTTCCTGTGGTTACACAACATGCACTTGTGCATAATACTATTCGTAAGATTTTTGGTCTATCTTCAGATATTTCGGTCTCTCTTTCATATTTCTCATAAGATATTTCGATCTCTCTTTCATAAGATTGTCTGGTGTGTCTAATACTTATCTATATTTTGGTGTGCAGGGTGTTCTTGGTTGTCCATAGATGCTTTTTGTCGTTGGAAAGCGGAGTCTGTACTTGTTATTTCTCTTTGTTTGTTTTCTTTTTGTTTTTTTTGCTATTGTTGTTAGTATCTTTTGCTATTGTTGTTTGATTGTTTTGGGTGTTAATTTTTTGCATTTTTAAGCATGGCCATGCTAATTTGTGGTTTGGTGTTTTGTTTCTTTTCTTTGCTTTCTGATTGTTTTTTTCTTATCTTTCTAAATAGTTTTTGTTTGGGTTCAATTGGTGCACAAATTAAGGTAGACCTTAACAACCCATATTGTGGGTTTATGGCTAGTGCAGATCCCGTCGATATGTATGTATGGCTAAAGGCGGAGGTATGTTCATTGCTACATAATTTTATAATTTAATGGTTCCATGATTTCATTTAATTAATGTGTTGCTTCATAATTTTATCTTGTATGATTGTTTAAATTTAGAGGCAATGTGGATAAAGGAAGGTAATTGGAATCTCAGCATATCAACAAAACTTGCCTCTAATTGAGTAGAATTTAAAATATGTGAATTTTGGTCTTTACATAAGATGTACTTAATTATGGATAAGAGTTTTGGGCTTTGCTAAATATTTCTCATAATATATTTCAAGTATTTGTTATCTTTATCATGAGATTTTTTGGTCTTTATTTAATATTTTATGGTTTAGTTTTTGTTGGGTTTAGTGGTCGGGGAAATTAAGGCTTCTCCAGACAACCTATATTGTGGATATAGACAAGTGCAATGGGTGAAGGTGAAGATTTAGGTGGTATGTATGGTTCCATGTTGAAAGTTTTTGTGAATCCCAACCCTGTTTCAAGCTTGATAGCTTCTTTGCATAGTTTAATGCCCAAACCCTTGTATGCACATTTTTCTCATAAAAATGACTAAACTGAAACACATGGAATTCTTTTTCAAATTTAAACAACCCAGAAATTTTAACTTTCAGCCAATAAACTCATGCTCATAAATTTAAATCAGCCAACCACATAAATTTTTAACATATGAATTTTTGACCAAATTGGTCCAGGATAAAACCCCGAAGGGAAAACCTGAATGAAAGAGAGAGAGATTTTATTTCTTCAGATATTTTAAATAACAAAATTACAGCAATACTTATCTCCTTTATTTCATCTCGAAAATTGTGCCAACATCTCACTGAAACTGTTGTGCAGATTCCTAGAAACCTGTGTTGTACGGTCACCTCGAAAATTGTGCATTCACACGTGTGAACAACTGCCTCATTTTATGTGCTTGTACAGACTATTTAAAAACAGAACTTGCTGCCTTGAAATTCGTGTTGTACGGACAACAATAAATGTTGTAGAGTTGTCTCGAAAACTGTGTCGAATTTCTGATGTACGAAATCACTGTATTTCTGTTGTACGGATTCTCTGTACCTCCTCTATGCCTAGTTTCTTCCTTGAAATCTCTGCCCAATTTCTGCTATACAGATTCTAGAAATGTGTGCTGAATATCTTGGAAATGTGCCCAGCAAAATCCTCCTGGATTTTTGTGCTAGGGTTTGTCTTCTTCCTCCAAAAGTCAACTTCTCTTAATCACTCACTTGACTTTTATTAAATGTGAACTTAGGATAAACCATGACTTTACCTTTAATGAAGTGACTTTAAAATTAAAAAGTGCATCTCACTTCATTAATTAAAAATTGACTAGGGGTCACCAATTAAAGTGTCTTTGTCCACCCCAAGGCAACACTAGGTGAACAACACTTCATAGGTAACTTTTCAACACACGTATGTCTGTTAAATTAGAGACATCTTATGTTATTTGTCATTTATTTAATTATTGAGTCCAATGCAATGCAGGTAAAGAAATGTGGTGGTTCATCAATAAAGAAGTATTGAAATATCTATGTAAGAGAGATTGTAGTATACTATGCAAAAGCAGAGGCATTGGTGAGTTTCTTTTTGTTTATAAGTTTTGGTGTTTACACAACATGCAGCTGTGCATAATATTACTTATAAGATTTTTTGACTTCGTTCATATATTTTGGTCTCTCTTTCATTTTTCTCATAAGACATTTGGTGTGTATTTAATATTTATCATCAATCTCACCTTGGTATGGCTTGATATCAATTTTCACATCCATCTTAAATGAAGGATGGGAATGGGTAATGGAACTAGAACTTGCTTTCTCTTTTTCGGGCTCTTTCCTTGACTCCTTTTTTTGGGTCGCCTTTACCTCTCGTTTTCCCCTTTGATTCGATCTTTGAGTTAGAGCGTCCAAAAGTCGCCATGAGGATTGACATATTGCGAGAGATATGAACAACTTGTATTTCCAACTTTGTAATGTAAATTTTAATCCAGAGATCACTACTCCCTCTAGATAGCCCTGAGATCTCAAGCAGTTTGAGTCTCTGTAAATCAATAATACTCTAAAGACTTAAGAATCAAATGCAATAGATCTCTTTACCACTTAAATACTGAAATAATCAATCAATCACACACATAAGACTGAATATACCCTAGAAACCCAAACAGGGAAAACTAGCAATCATGTGGGCCTTTCTTCTATCTCGAGCCCAGAGAAATATTTGAAATAAACAAGTATATACAATGTTACCTCAGATGTAACACTCAATCTGGACTGGGGTCAAGACCCTAGATCTGCATGCATTAGTTGATGCATGCACAGAGGAAATGTGCCCTAGTTATCACTCTGGATCTGAGTCTGTCCGCAAGTAGCTCCGACTGTACTGCCTCTCCCACTACTCCAATCTGATCTGCTACGAAAGAAATCCAACTGCTCAACTAATGAATGCGCCCTTCCTCTACATGGAAAAGTGTTCCCTCCCTCTGGATGTCAAATGCTCATACAAGATCAGATCTCAGTAGATCTGAGCTCTGATCGTCACAGACCTTCCTCAAACACTAAGGCAAGGCTACCCTGAAAGTCTCAGACACTCAACTGATAGATCGGACTCTGAATGAGCTCTTCTCCCCTTTGGTAATGTGCCCCTCTCGTCCTCTGGAAGTCATCCTCCACGATCTCTGCAGAATCCACTCAAGTGAATTATCTCAGTCCACAGATCTGGGCGCCAAGTGCCTATGGACAAGTGTCTGATCCAGCCCAGATCACACCATTGTCCCTCCTATAGGAGCTCATCTCTCTCTCAGAAAGTCATCCGTCATGCACTATTGCGCCCTCCTCACTCCTGACAAATCACTCTCTGATAAGTCAACGGAGCAACCTCATCCGGGGACCTCCTGCCTCTACATATAATCTCACTGATCAATTAGGTTTACTAAAAACCTAATATCTGCCCATGCAAAAAGTCGCTTTTGCATGCATCTTTTAATTACTAACTGGCCATGCAAATCTCATGCATGCAAGAGGCAAAACACCCTGCAAGATCCGCATGTAGTCACCAATGGACTCATGCCACTGAGTAGAGTGTATCTCACCCTCTACTCCATATTGATGCTTATATTGTTGGTGTACCTCCATGCAAGGCATCTGAATCATGGAGGACATCCCAAGATACCACAAAATCTAACACTCCCTCTTATCGAGGGAAGTCCAACCATTGATTCCTGGATCCAACAAGTCCCCTGTTGTTGACACTGGCCCAACTGTCATGCCCGTCACTGCTGCCCTCTGACCTGAAATACCCTGATCTAGCTCCAGAAGAAGCCCCCTGATCAACCACTAACTCTGTCACTGAACTCTGATTCAGACTCCCTCTGAATCTCTGTTGTAACCAATCCCAAAGACTGTTGTTAAGTGGATCCACTGGCTTGTAAGTGAACTCTCTCTGTCTTTGAGCTGACTCAGCTCTCTCTTGAGCTAAGTCCATCTCTACCATCTCATACCAACTTAGTTTTCGATTGGTGCCTGTATGAGCATCATGCTCATCCATCTCATCTGAGTCCAAGGGCCTAATCTCCTGTGACTCATCAATATCATGAGCATCTCGCTCATCCATCAGATAACCAGAATCACTCCTCTGATCCTCATCATCATGGTGAGCATCTTGCTATCTATCCCCCTCTGACTCTGAAGAGGATGTACTCAACCAACCTGATGAGCCAGATGTGGGATGTCCCCGAATCAAGTACTCACCGTCGATCCTGTGACCCATCAAGACTGGATCAACTCCCCTAGGATAGGTGAAAATCAGATCCCTCTGGAACACTACTGAGTAACCAATAACTCCCAAGGCTGCCACTTAGAGTATACTCCCTCTCAGTCCTGAAATGAACAACACTTCTGATGCCTCCAAGAGCTCTCCAAGGTCAAGTAGAAATTGAACCCTACCCACTCCTGTGACCAAGTGATCAGGCCCCTCCACATCTCGAATCATTTGCATGGGTGTGTGCTCTAGGACGAGGAATGCATCTCTCATCCCGGTCATGTAATTGCTCTGAATGCAGTCAACCCTCCATCTCCGATCAACCTGGATCTTTGGATGACTGTTATCATGCCCTGATTGGAATGAGGCTAATGAGAAATCCCTCTCAAACTAAGAAGTAAACTCATCCACCTCCTCTGGTGTCGCCAACTGCTCATCCTTTGCCCTCTTACCCTTCTTATGCAGACTACTAAGTAACCAGCAACTCCCAAGGCTGCCATTTGTTGGATTTTGTACAACTTCGGAAGATATTATTTATTATATTTTATTGTACCATCATTGTACTTGGATATACCTCCTAAGGGAGAAGAACCCTATGTAAACTATTATGTAAACACATGAAAGAATCAATGTAAGTCTTGGGGTGCAAAAGAAATTAATAAAAGAATTAAAAATAAAATATTTATTGCCCCCAAAGACAAGTCGGCCCCATAAGGGAATTTCCAGTTTCGCACATGTATAAATATGAGGCTTGTGCACCTCATTAGTCTTATTCTCAAACTTGTGAAGTGCGCACCACTTGGAGGAGCAGATTTTCGCATCACCTGAAGAAGGAGGTTTATTTGGTTTGGTTACTTGTGGAAGATGCTTTCATCTTCTCTCTCTTTCTTTGTGTACTTTGATCTCAAAATTATCATCTCTCTGCGAAGGTTGCTAGGTTTTCTCCCTATTGGGTTTCCCAGGGTAAAACTCTGTGTTGTTGTTTTGTGTTGTCTTACTTCTAGTGATCTTGGTAATGCATTTATGTTTTATGCTATGAATGTATGAAATTCAACACCATTGAGAGTATACTCTCTCTTAGTCCTGGAATGAACAACACTCTTGATACCTCTAGGAGCTCTCCAAGGTCAAGTAGAAACTGAACTCTACCCACTCCGGTGACCAAGTGATCAGTCCCCCGCACATCTCGGATCATCTGCATGGGTGTGTGCTCTAGGACGAGGAATGCATCTCGCATCTCGGTCATGTGATTGCTCTGAATGCAGTCATCCCTCCATCTCTGATCAACCTAGATCTCTGGCTGACTGCTATCATGCCCTGATTGGAATGAGGCTAATGAGAACTCCCTCTCAAACCAAGAGGTAAACTCATCCACCTCTTTTGTTGCTGCCAACTGCTCATCCTTTGCTTACTTACCCTTCTTATGAGGACACTGTCTCGCATAGTGTCCATACTCATTGCAGGCAAAGCACTTGATCTTGCTCAAATCCTTCTTCTGTTTGAATCGTTGTTTCCCCTTTGCTGCAAGTGCCACATCCTCCTCCTCGGGAATGATGGAAGTTGATCCCTGAATATAACCTTTCCGGATCTCCTCTTGGGTGAAGTCTTCCCACAGACAATCCCACTTGGGAAGGTTCTCTCTAGCAATGATGGACTGGACAAATACTGCCCATGGCACGGTCACGCCATTCAGGGCTTGTCTTACCAACTCGTTATCCTCAACCTTTTCACCCACAACTTCCAACTCATCCCTCACCTGAGTGATCTTGGTGAGATATGTGGACATGCTCTCATTCTTTCCCATCTTGATGCTTCTCAGTTTCTCTATGAGAACCATCTTCATGTTGGCGTTAGAACTCTGGTACAAATTGGACAATGCATCCCACATCTCATATACTGCTTTGGTAGTAGCATCTGATGGAACTGTAATTAGATTTGTGGTTGTGCTCTCCACAACATCCCACAATTCACACTCTTTCAACAAGAGTACAATTTGTGCCCTCCATGCACTATAGTTGGAGGCTCCATCCAACCGGTCCTCCACTATCAAGCTAGTGGCCATAATCTCTGAACTGAAAAGTAGAACACACAGTGATACAAGAACCTCTCCTGATCACAAATCTGGCCTCCTTTCGCATAGATCTGATAGATATGACCTCTACAAGCACATATCTGAGCTCTACTCTTCATATTTGGTAGATCTGGTCTCGATCTTCACTGATCTCAATGTGATTGATCTCCTTGACCCTTACCAGGGTTTTGATACCATGTAAATTTTAATCCAGAGATCACTAGTCACTCTGGATAGCCCTGAGATCTCAAGCAGTTTAAGTCTCTGTAAATCAATAATACTCTAAAGACCTAAGAATCAAATGCAACGGATCTCTTTACCACTTAAATACTGAAATACTTAATCAATCACACACATAAGACTGAATATACCCTGGAAACTCCAAACGGGGAAAACCAACAATCCTGTGGGGTTTTCTTCTATCTCGAGCCCAGAGAAATATGTGAAATAAACAAGTACATACAATGTTACCTCAGATGTAACACTCAATCTGGATTGGGTCAAGACCCTAGATCTGCATGCATTAGTTGATGCATGCACAGAGGAAATGTGCCGTAGTTGTCACTCTGGATCTGAGTCTGTCTGCAAGTAGTTCTCACTATATTTCCTCTCCAACTGCTTTGCTCTGATATGGAAGAAAGCCAACTGCTCAACTGATGAATGCGCCCTTCCTCTGCATGGAAAAGTGCGCCCTCCCTTTGGATGTCAAATGCTCATACAAGATCAGATCTCAACAGATTTGAGCTCTAATCTTCACAAACCTTCCTCAAACACTGAGGCAAGGCTACCCTGAAAGTCTCGGACACTCAACCGATAGATCAGACTCTGAATGAGCTCTTCTCCCCTTTGGTAATGCGCCCCTCTCCTCCTCTGGAAGTCGTCCTCCACAATCTCTGCAGAATCCACTCAAGTGAACTATCTCAGTCCACATATTTGCGCGCCAAGTGCCTCTAGACAAGTGGTGTCTGATCCAGCTCAGATCACACCACTCTCCCTCCTGCAAGAGCTCCTCTCTCTCTCTCAAAAATTCGCCCTGCATGCACTAATGTGCCCTCCTCACTCCTGACAGATCACTCTCTGATAAGTCAACTGAGCAACCTCATCCAGGGACCTCCTGCCTCTATATATAATCTCAGCAATCAATTAGGTTTACCAAAAACCTAATATCTATGCATGCAAAAAGTCACTTTTGCATGCATCTTTTAATTACTAACTGGCCATGCAAATCTCATGCATGCAAGAGGAAAAACATCCCAGATGGTCCGCATGCAGTCACCAATGGACTCATACCACTGAGAATAATGTATATCGCCCTCTACTCCATATGGATGCCTATATTGTTGGTGTACCTCCATGAAAGGCATCTGAATCATGGAGGACATCTCGAGATACCACAAAATCTAACATGTAATTTGCTCTTCATGTTTGCCCCCCGATTCTTCACTAGATTCACTCGCCATGACTAGGATTTGAGTACTTTTTCTTTATTCCGCCATCTCCTAGATCTTGCAATTCCCCATAAAACCCTAAAGAAAACTACTTTGATACCAATATGTTTCATAAATTGCTATGGATATTTTACTAGAATATTTCATCATAACATATCTTATAACATTTTAAAAATAAATTTTAGATTTAAGAACCCAAAAGTACCATAGAATTATAGGGTACAAGCCAATATGATAGTGCCATGCGCGGCAAGTGGTTAGGCTTGCAGAATGGGGTTAAGTCAGGCTGGCTCGGAGCTCTCGGAGACCAAAACTGGCCATTGCTGCAAACTCTAAAAGCACACTTGAACAAACAGATATAGACTCAAAAGAAATTTCTTGCGAACTAGAGACAATAAACTTTACACAGCTTGCTGGCTTTGCGGGCTTTACGAACAGGGAGGGATGGATGACTGCTTGGATAATCCAAACCGGCTGGACAAGAAAGAGAGATGGCCTTAGCTGCTGGAGCAACGGTTTCCACTGCTGCTATTAGTGCACCTACCTTTTGCGATTTATGCAAACTAACTTAAATGAAAGAACAAGCACATAAACACACCATCCACACAAACAAGCACAAGAAGATTTATCCTGGCAAACCCATTAAAGGAGAAAACCCAACTAGAAGGTGAGGCCTATTCTCTACTCTCGCAGCTCGCTTTGTTGCAGTTATCAAAATGCACAGAGAAAGGAATGGGCACTCACTATGCAGTTAACTTTAGACATTGTGGCCTGAACGGCTTCTACAAAATATCCCATCTTTTATGCTGTCAGAGTATCACTCCTAGATGTTTTGCTTAGGTGTGGAACAAGTACAATGCTCAAGAATAGAATCCCTTCTCCGAATGGCTTGGTATTTAACATTGTTTGATAGCCGTTTAGGGTTAGGTTTTTTTACTTCCTCAACCCTGAATTATTAATAATGTTTGGACCTTCTGGAATATTCATAAAATTCCACATGTGGCTAGCCTCATTGGAATAATCGGGCTGTCATGGCATCCACTTATACAAGGTTGGTCAACTTGCAGGAAGAATCAATTTTTGCATCATTGGAAAGGTCTTGGTGTTTAAAATATGCAATCTTCCTCTTATAAATGGTTCAAACCAAAAAATACGCCAAAAAATACACAGTTTGATGCCTCAAAATGGCCCATGAAGGTCTTTTATGTTTTCCCACCCCAATTTCCACCTAGAATGTATTGAAAAACCAAAAATACGCAGTTTGATGCCTCAAAATGGCCCATGAAGGCCTTTTATGTTTTCCCACCCCAATTTCCACCTAAAATGTATTGAAATAGACGGCAAATTATAATATGATCCCAACCGGATCAATTAAAATGTCAACTATGAACTCAATTAGGTCTCAGATATATGTTACATACAATTAAGATAAACTAATGTAAAACATTTTATCCACATGGATGATAAATGAAAAGTAGAATATCAAATGGCAACAATGAAGTCATTTAGGTTCAGATATAGGTTCCATACAGAATCTAGACTTGTGTAACTGAGATTTTACATGCAATTTTAGATTAGAATAGAAACTTTTACAATTCATCAAGAAACAGGGACTTGCTATTATGTTGCATGAATAACACAGATTTGATTTACATTCATAAATAGTGTATATATGTAACGCTTGATACACAAAAATAGGCCAAAGTAACCTAAATCATGATCACTCCAAATATGAATTTGAATGGCTAGTTACATCAAGCATTTGGCTAAAACTTCAAGAGTCTTCAAGGAGCTCACTTGTCTCCACCTTTCATACATAGCATTTTGCACCTAGGTAGTAGTTGTCCCCGATCTCCGAGCAGACCACAAGCAAAGGCCCCTTAAACCTCTCTGCAACAGGGATAACGCCCCTTAAAGCTCTCTGCAACAGGGATAACAAAACCTCTCTGCAATAGAGACTACATTTAACCTTCCCATTAAATGTAATCTCTATCCAAGACATATTCTCTAGAAGGGACACTTCACATTTGAAATTGCTGCAACTTGGTTAATTTAATCAGTAAAATTCCTGTGTGTCTCCCAATGATGTTGTTTTCCTAATTAATAGATTATGATGGTTAAACGATGATGGATATTGGACTACCTGTTTAGCTTTTCTTCAGATTCACACTTGGGGGGTCTGTATTTTGCTCTGTTTATCTTTGTTTCAGATTAATGTTTGGGAGTCTTATTTGCTGTATTGTGTTGATGATAAAGCACAATTCTATATTAATTTTAACTGTGTTCTATTTCATCAATAGTTTGCAGCTTGGTATCAATCCAAAGGAGCTAGACAATGAAGCTCTTGCTTTAATCCTTTATCACTTTGAGGCTCGTACCTATGTTGTGGTCGATGTTTGACAATGAAGCTCTTGCTTTAATCCTTTATCACATTGAGGCTCGGACCTATGTTGGGGTCGATGTTTGCGAAGATCTACAACAATCCTCAAAACAAAGATGGTAATGCTGGTTAGGCGATGATGGATACTGGACTACCTGTTTATCTCTTCTTCGGATTAATACTTGGGGTCTGTATTTTGCTCTGTTTATCTTTGCATCATATTAATATTGGGGGTTTGTATTTTGCTCTGTTATGTTCATGATAAAGCACAATTGTATATTAAGTTTAACTGTGTTCTATTTCATCAATGGTTTACAGTTTCATATCAATTCAAAGGAGCTAGACAATGAGGCTCTTGCTTTATTCCTTTATCACATTGAGGTTTGTACCTCTGTTGGGATCTATGTTTGCGAGGATATATCACAATCCTCAACAAAGATGAAAACCAATCTCGTCTGCAAAAGGTATCACAGTTTTGGGCTTCCGGGAAGTTTATGACATTGAAACTGAAAACCAATCTCGTCTTCAGGAGATATTATAGTTTTGAGCAATTACAGTTTTGGGCTTCCGGAGAAGTTTGACACTGAAACTATGTATCATTTAGTTGGAGCTGGACCAGTAAAAATAATCCTTGGGAAACAGCCATCTATGGGTGTACATTAGGTAGCTCTTTTGACACAGCTTCTTGCATTTTTTGTTTTTCATTGATAGATAATTGTAGACTAAAATTGCCTCTGGTTCAGGAATTCCAGAAGCATCTGCCCAAAACGTTCTTCAATGGACACTAGGCTCACAATGAAAGTGCCAGCCATCAACAAAGCAGGAACAGAAAAATAAACCTATATTACTGTAACAGTCATCTATGGATCCATTAAGGTAGTTCTTTTGACTCAGCTTCTTGCTTTTTTTGTTTTCCATAGATATATAATTGTAGACTAAGATTGCCTATGTTTCAGGAATTCCAGAAGCATCTGCTCAAAACCTTTGCATATTTTGTTTTTCATTGATAAATAATTGTAGACTAAAATTGCCTATGGTTCAGGAATTCCAGAAGCATCTGCTCAAAACCTTCTTCAATGGACACTAGGTTCACAATGAAAGTGCCAGCCATCAACAAAGCAGGAACCTATATTACTGTAACAGTCATCTATGGGTCCATTAAGGTAGTTCTTTTGACTCAGCTTCTTGCTTTTTTTGTTTTCCATAGATATATAATTGTAGACTAAGATTGCCTATGTTTCAGGAATTCCAGAAGCATCTGCTCAAAACCTTTGCATTTTTTGTTTTTCATTGATATATAATTGTAGACTAAAATTGCCTCTGGTTCAGGAATTCCAGAAGCATCTGCTCAAAAACTTCTTCAATGGACTCTAGGTTCACAATGAAAGTGCCAGCCATCAACAAAGCAGGAACAGAAAAATAAACCTATATTACTGTAACAGTCATCTATGGGTCCATTAAGGTAGTTCTTTTGACTCAGCTTCTTGCTGTTTTTGTTTTTCATTGATATATAATTGTAGACTAAAATTGCCTCTGGTTCAGGAATTCCAGAAGAATCTGCTCAAAACCTTCTTCAATGGACACTAGGTTCACAATGAAAGTGCCAGCCATCAACAAAGCAGGAACAGAAAAATAAACCTATATTACTGTAACAGTCGTCTATGGGTCCATTAAGGTAGTTCTTTTGACTCAGCTTCTTGCTTTTTTTGTTTTCCATAGATATATAATTGTAGACTAAGATTTCCTATGTTTCAGGAATTCCAGAAGCATCTGCTCAAAACCTTTGCATTTTTTGTTTTTCATTAATATATAATTGTTGACTAAAATTGCCTCTGGTTCAGGAATTCCAGAAGCATCTGCTCAAAACCTTCTTCAATGAACACTAGGTTCACAATGAAAGTGCCAGCCATCAACAAAGCAGGAACAGAAAAATAAACCTATATTAATGTAACAGTCATCTATGGGTCCATTAAGGTAGTTCTTTTGACTCGGCTTCTTGCTTTTTTTGTTTTCCATAGATATATAATTGTAGACTAAGATTGCCTATGTTTCAGGAATTCCAGAAGCATCTGCTCAAAACCTTCTTTAGTGGACATTAGGTTCACAATGAAAGTGTCAGCCATCAACAAAGCAGGAACAGAAAAATAAACCTATATTACTGTTACAGCAGAAATATTTGTTGTTGAGTACACAGTTAGGTTCTGTTAAGTTCAATGATATATCATCCCTTTGCAGCCAATGTGGTATTCCTCTATGCAGTGTTCATCAATTTCTCAAGCGTTTCACGCATCAGTGCCTACTCCAACCATTCCAGTTGCTTAGTAGACTGCACAACTGCCACATCTATCCTCGTTAAAGGTGGAGATCAGTGTCCATATCCATTGTTTCCTCCAGAGATTATACCAGGAATGTTTCTGAAAATGCCAAATGGGAAGTGGCTGCCCTACTGAGCCCTCTGCATATCCGATAGCGATTCCTGCACTTTCATATATCTTTGAAAGAGTTTCACAGTAAGTTTTCAATTTAATCCTTTAGCGAGTCAGACAACTTTATTTGGTGCAATAGAGGATGATGAAAGAGATTCAACCAAGTTGTACAGGTGGTGATTGCATTCCACTGCTGCTTGATATGCAGATTGTGATGCAGATACTGGCACACTTCCTGATGGAAGCCAGGATCAACTAGTACGGAAGGTTGGGCAGTGGAGCTACTGCTGATCCAAATGAAGTGAGCCAGTGTTATGGTGTTTATAACTTTATATTTCATACAGGAAGCAAAGGATATCATTTTACTTCATACAGGAAGCAAAGGAGATCAAGTCAACAAGTGCCAGAGGTTCAGCAAGGTTGGGCCAGGATCAACTAGTATATGAAGGTTGGGCATTGGAGTTATTGCTGATCCTAGTTAAGTGAGCCAGGATCAATTAGTACAGGAAGGTTGTCATTGGAGTAAGTGCTGATCCTAGTGAAGTGAGCCAGTATTATGATGTTTATATTTCATACATGAGATCAAGCTATAGATACATCAATGAGTGCATTTGAATAACAGGAGGTTCGACATTCGAGTATTATGATGTTATCGAGGGAGAGATCCAGCTATGAGTGCCAAAGCTTCAGCAGGATGGTTGACCCTCCTTTTCATTGGCATTTGCATAATGTTGTGTAATGTTGTGCAATGCTTAGTATCGAGGGAGAGATCCAACTACGAGTGCCAAATCTTCAGCAGGATGGTTGACACTCCTTTTCATTAGCATTTGCATAATGCTTTGTAATGTTGTGTAATGCTTAGTAACGTGAACTTTTTGTAAAGCTTCACTTGTGAAATTCACGAGTCCTAACAATTAAACGGTTTTTCTCTGTGTGTAAACAGCAAATTACACAAATTTATGAAATATAAAATGATGAAGAATTCTTGGTAGAGGAGCATCATTCAATGTAGAAATGATCTTGTAGATCTTCATTAGAAAGCACTTCGTATGCTTTTATTTTGACTTGACTTCATGCTGTGTCTACAAATTTTCAGTAACATTTAAATTATAGAGATTGGTTGCTTTGTAAATTGTATCTCTGTTGATGACAGTAACATTTAAATTATAAAGATTGGTTGCGTTGTAAATTGTATCTCTGTTGATGACATAGATGACATATTCCAGCATCGAAGAATTGACATATACTAAATGTGTTCTTAATGTGGGTTAGTTGGAAATGTTCTGTTTTTTTGTGCACCAAAACTTGATAATTTGTTAAATAATATAATTTTGTGATTGTCATTCACAAATTTTTGCCAAGGTTTACAGGCACTTTTTTAAAACAATCATTCAGCTTATAATGAAGCTGCATATTTTCATTTAAACAAATTAACAAACATGGTTAATTTTCCATCACTATTACTACTTATGTTATTTTCTCTCCACAGCTTTAAAAAAAATGATAAAAATGTTTTTCATTAAATAACACATTATTACATCATAATTATCAGTGTTCCACGGGGACGCGTCTCCCAGGGTCGGGGGCTCGCCCCCTGCGCTTCCCACGCCCTGGGGGCTGGGAGGCTTCATGGGAAACGTTTCCCAGCGCCCCCTTTTCTGCGAAACTTGGGTAAACGCACTAGGAGGAGTTTTCCGCAGATGGGGCTTGTAGATGCCCCCTCCCAAAAATGGGGGACGCCCAGGTGCTCCCCCCTCCTAAATTTTTAAATTTTTTTATGAAAAACAAAACAAAAAAATAAATTAGCCTCAAGACTGAGAGTGACTCAACTTAGATGATGACACTCCCATAGATGATGACTTCATGCAACAGATGCTGATCAACAGGACTAGTCCATGGAACTATCTCCTTGATGCTCTTTTGATGATTTCTTTTTGCCACTTTTAGTTTTATAATTTTATTTACTGTCATTGATAAACTCAGATTAAGTCTTTGACTCATCACTCTTTATTTGTAGGTGTTTATCTGACATGTCTATAATTCAGATTTATCATTTATCATTTTAAATTTATGTACTGTTTATGTCTATGATTCCAATTTCAAAGTTGTAACTTATAATGGAAGACAGGCATGTATTAAAAAATTAAAATTAAAATAGCCATTATGAATTGAATATCATGTTTACATTGCACATTAATGAAATTCAATTTAGTATGTAAATGGTCCTTAAAAAATTAAAATAGCCATTATGAATTGAATATCATGTTTACATTGCACATTAATGAAATTCAATTTAGTATGTAAATGGTGAATGGCGATGGGATGAAGAATTGATATGTTAGTATGTTGGGATTCATTTTTTTTTATGTTTTTAGAGACATGGCTCCCTATGTTAGGGACCCCGACGCCCCCCGCCCCTAAAATTTCCCAAAATTTGGGGGTGTCTCTACACGTCCCCAATGTTCGTTTCTCCGCTCCCGTGTCCCGGAAACTCGATGGAACACTGATAATTATAGAGTTGTGTAATCTGATGAGATATTAAAAAATTTATGTAATAAACTCTGTTGAATTTATCTGTGTGTCATATGATATTAAAAACTGTTCCCAAAATTTGGGGGTGTCTCTACATGTCCCCAATGTGCGTTTCTCTGCTCCCGCGTTCCGGAAACTTGGTACAATGATAATTATAGAGTTGTGTAATCTGATGAGATATTAAAAAATTTATGTAATAAACTCTGTTGAATTTATCTGTGTGTCATATGATCTTAAAAACTTGTCATATGATATTAAAAACTGTTGAAGTTATGATATTTTTCAAAAAATTTACTTGGCCAAGGTCAAATTAGAGTACTCTACCAACCTATTGATGACTTGGTTATATGTCCACTGTTGCCTCTGATCGTATGTCAAATGTTATTTTTATTTGATTATATATAAAATGTTTTAATATAAAAGGATCGATCTTTTGAAATTAATGAAAGTAATATAATCAATTTACTTTTTTTATAAAATACCAAAAATAATAATAATAACTTTTTTATATAAATTACATCAAAAGCAATTGGAATGTTCACACCAAGTAGAACGCTTAGTTTTAAATTATGAAAAAAACATATTAAAGGATGGGTAACTAGAATGTTCACACCAAATATGTGCTCTGATTTGTAAATGAAAATCATTCCAAGAAAAAGTTACAACGTCCTTTAATCATTCCAAGAAAAAGTTACAGGTATATGCAAAAGATTCATATATATATATATATATATATATATATATATATATATATATATATATTTTGTAAAATCATTCCAAGAAAAAGTTATAAGGTGCTTTACAAAATGCAAATTATTCCAAGAAAAAGTTACAGGTATATGCAAAAGATTCATATATATATATATATATATATATAAGTGAGCATAAACATGTAGCTTTTGGTACTTTATAACCCAGATGGACGTCATTAGTATCTTCCACGTCGGAGAGAAAAATAAGTACTAATCCAGCCTATGTGAGTTATGTAGGCATCAAAAGATGCTGATGGTAGAATAGTATTGGGTTCTCTATGTGTTGCAATGGTGGTTTTTAGCTGTCGGTTTACCGTGGTCAAACTTTTCTAGAGCAAGCTTCCAGGTTATCATCAAAGATGCATTTTTTCATTTAAACAAAATAACGAAATAATGAACATGGTTAATTTTCTATGTACTATTTGTTGACATCATTTTAAATGTCTTCAAATTTATTAAATAGCATAAAACAAGATTTAATGGTACAAAACAAGGTTTTAAAAATATATACCATGTAGATATTTCATCTCGTTCTTGAAAAGTGAAGAAAGTATCACCTTTAAAGAATGTGTCTGCGTATATTTAAGTTTTGATTGGGAGTTGATTCTCCCAGGCTATTTAGGAGCTCGGGTCAAATTTGATTGGCATGATGTTTTTGAAATATAATGTAAAATCAAATGAGAAGCTAAAGACAATTCAATTAATTGATACAAGGGATGTAGAGAATTTACAGTGATTCTTGTTCTTTTGTTCTTATTTTTTCAGATTACAATTTTATAAAGCTCGTTCAAATTATTCTACATCAATGCAAGGTTAAATCCTTTGCCTTTCCCAAGGGTTTAAATAATAATATAATAATAATAACATATTTATAAGGTCATAGCCATGCTAGACACCAATTGATATATGAGTGATTGCTTTAGCCTATGACCTGTGACCTCAAAGGAGGAAACTCATGTCCTACATATGTTCTTTACTAGCAGCAAAGATCCTAGGTTTTGAAAGGCAAGGATCCTTTGGATCAAGCGTTAAATTTTTTTTTTGTTATATCTAAATCTCAGTTAGCTTTTGGGTTCTGAGGGGAAAAACAAATGTCATTGCAGATGCAAGGTTTCTATCCACCAACAAATGTCATTGTAGATTTAGGGTGTCTATCTACTGGTGGTTCAACTTTTGTGGGTTCACTGTGTTTGGGTTAAGCTTTTTCCTAGGTTTCATTGCAAGCGTAAACTTTGACTACATTTGTTATTGAAAAAGCTCATGGAATAATCACAAAAATTCATGGAAATTTAGGGTTGAAAATTTGTCACTTAATTAATTTTGTTTGTAAGGTGATATCAAATGACTACTTATTAGATCATATTGACTTTGTTAAATATAAAAAATTGAACAACTACTTCCAATGATATGTCCTTGAATTGCCTTGATTGGTAGTCCTTGAATGGAAAACAAGAATAAACTATTAAACTATATGTAAATCAAAAGACTATGAATGAAGAGGTCTTGAAGGCAATTGAGTGAGGGCGACGAGCAAGAGCAAGATGGAAAGGATATGACAAATGAGGATAATGGTGCAACTAACAAAAGGAAAGGAAAGTTCTTGTGAAAGGAACTTCATAAACAGAAGTTGTGAGAAAGCAATGTACATTCTCCTCATACACAACATCAATCACAAGATTAAAAATCAACTCATGGGTCTCATATCAATCACGAGATTGCAAATCAACTCATGGGTCTCATGGTATATTTGAGAGCAGAAGATGCAAATAAAGATATGTTCTCATTTCTCAATTGTCCTGGTGGATCAATAATACTCGGAGTAGGTCTTTTTGATGTTATGCAAATAATAGTACTAGATGTACATACAATAAGCGTGGAGGTAGTTATTTCTATGGTATTTTTCATCTTAATCGAAAAATTACTAAACAAAATGAAATTTTATAAAAGAGCTTTAATAAAGAGGAGATTGAAACAAGGTAATTTAAAATAAAATCTATACTAGTCATATTAAGTGTTTCATAGCATGAAATTTAATTATATACTTTTATATCAACAAAATATAAATACAATTAAAAAAAAAAAGCACAATCCTAACTCCTCATACACAATAGAACAAAATGAAGCAAGGTAATTTAAAACAAAATCTATACTGGTGGTCATATTAAGTGTTTCATATAAATTAACAAAATACAAATACAATTTTAAAGAAAAAAGAAAAAGAAAAAGCACAATCCTAACTTATTACGAAGATGAGGCACAGGCAATAACATCCAAGCAAAAGGCATTACCCACAATAGATATAAATCCCGTGGCACCAGTAAACAGGTCAAACAACAACTGCTGGTGACTTTACAGCCCATGTTACTACTTTTACTCGGGCAACTAATTATTAAACAGGTCCTAACTTATTACGAAGATGAGATGGTAATACAAACCAAAAAAAATCTTTTATTTATAACTAATTTCAGAGAAATCCATATCCCAGAAGGAAGAACTAACTTCATGTAAGCGATGGGATCTTAATTTCAGAGAAATGATTAAAGATGTAAAGATGGATTACAATATAGAACCTGAAACTTCTCTCGGTAAAGCTTTACAGCTGCTGCGTGGGATAACAGAACATAATGGGCAGCAATGTATGGTTCCACTGTAGAGTTCCCAGCACTACAGTTGCTAGAGAAGACAAAGGGATAAGATCATCTTTGAGGTGGCCACCAACCAATATCATATTGGTAGAGAACAGATTTTTTATTTATTTTTTACGATAAAAATAAATAAATGGATATTCTGCACTTAAAATTCATATTCCCAAATGTGAGGATAAAATGAATCAACGGAAGTACAGGTGAAATCACACTAACATTTATTCTTTTGCTTAAAAATTAATGTGGTATATGCATTCGTCTACTATGTTAGACTCAAAACCAAACGAGCTAACAATTTTGTGAAATTTTTGATACCATTGTCGAGATGCTTGTTTTAGCCCATAGATAGATTTCTTAAGTCTGCAAACCATAGACCCTGCATCACCTGATACAAAGTTCTCTGGCTGCTTCATATAGATCGTTTCATCAATGTCACCATTGAGAAACGCCGTCTTTACATCCATCTGATGAAGTTCTAAATCATAATGTGCTACAAGCGCCAATATAATCCTTAAAGAGTCTTTCGATGAAACTGGAGAGAAAGTCTCTTTATAATCAATGCCTTCTTTCTGTGTGAAACCTTTCGCAACAAGACGTGCCTTGTATTTTTCAACATTGCCTTTAGAATCCCGCTTAGTCTTAAATATCCATTTGCAACCAACGGGTTTCTTGTCTTTAGGCAACGGAACGATATCCCAAACGTCATTGTCATACATAGATTTCATCTCTTCATTCATGGCATTAATCCACTTTTGAGAGTTAGAGCTTTTCACAGCTTGTTTGATATTAACAGGATCATTTTCAAACATGCCAATGTCAAACTCATGTTCTTGAAGATATGCATAATCCTTAGATTGTGTAGATCTTTTCTCTCTAGTAGATCTCCTAATTGGCACAGGTACTAGATTTTCTTGAGGTTCATTTACAACTTGATCTTCAACAGGAGGAGGAACATCATTATCAATTTTTGAATCTCCCACAGGCCCTAGGCCATCAACATTTGTCATGTCAATGTCAGGGTTTGGGTTGGGTTCAGGTCCATTTGTGTTCTCTATTCCATGTTGAGTTTCTAACTGAGTTATTTGTGATGATGAAGTTTGCATATTGTCAGAAGATGTATTTCTAAACGCAATCGGAATTTGAACAAAACCAGGACTTTGGTCCATAGTCTCATTTCTAAACGCAATCGGAATTTGAACAAAACCAGGACTTTGGTCCATAGTCTCATTCGCATTCGTCTCTTCTTCTTCAAAAATACTATCTTTTGTCATATCTCCCCCCACAAACTCATTATCCTCAAAAAATTTCGCACTTCCTGACTCGAAAACTGTATGTTCTGTTGGATTATAGAATTTGTATCCCCTAGATCGTTCAGAATAGCCTATAAAGTAACAACTAATGGTCCTTTCATCCAGTTTCTTTTCATTTGGCTTATAAGGCCTAGCTTCACATGGACATCCCCAAACTCTCAAATGATTCAAGCTAGGCTTGCGCCCAACCCATAACTCGTAAGGGGTCTTGTTAGCTGCTTTAGTAGGCACTCTATTAAGTATGTATGCTGCAGTCTTTAAGGCTTCTCCCCACAAATTCTCAGGTAGAGTTGTACGAGCAATCATACTTCTCACCATGTCTTTAAGGGTGCGATTTCGCCGTTCAGCAACACCATTCATTGCAGGCGAACCTGGCAACATATACTGAGGCACAATTCCGCATTCCTCTAAGTATTTTGCAAAGGGACCTTGACATTGTTCTCCTGATCCATCATAACGACCATAGTATTCACCACCACGATCAGAACGAATGGACTTTATACGTTTGTTAAGTTGTAATTCAACTTCCGTTTTGAACTTTATGAACACGTCTAATGCTTCCGCCTTTTCTTTTATTAAGTAAATATGACCATATCTTGAATAATCATCTATGAATGTGATAAAGTAACGGTGACCATTTCTTGTAGCTTTTGGAAAAGGACCACAGATATCCGTATGAATTAATTCTAAGACATCATTACATCTTTTTTCATCATACTTACGTTTATTAGTTTGTTTTCCCTTTATACAATTCACACAATCACTTAAGTTTGTAAAATCTAAAGGTTGGAGAATATCATTAGACACAAGACGTTCTATCCTTTTCATAGAGATATGTCCTAATCGCTTGTGCCATAATGTTGGAGATTTCTCGCAAGTTAATTTACGTTTTCTATTATCTACATGCAGTGCCTCTGAATGTGAAGTGTCTATATCTAGAAAATAAAGATTATCATAAGAAGACAGGATACCAGAAGCAAGAAGCTTAGAATTTTGACACAAACTGAATTTTCCATTACCAAATGAACATACATAACCATTTTTGTCCAAATAAGATATAGAAATTAGGTTCCTGTTATCACCTAAAGTGTAGTTACCCCTATGGATGGATCCAGTCATGGATGGCAATAGGGAAGGGCAACTCAAAAGGTGCAACCACGATCACCTCGACCTCCAATATATATGGTTGTCACGCCAGTCGAGGCAACCTTCGCTTTATGTTATCTAGCCCAGACAACAAAGGGGGAGACCCGATCTACTCCCGACAGGAGAGATCAAAACCAAGACACCAAATCAGGGTATTTCTAGGTGAAGTTAGGTGTATGGTTTATCCTAGACCTAAGGATGAAGTCACAAGCCAAGTGAGGGGTTTAATAGGTATAGCTTTGGTTCATAGTTGAATGTAAGAGTGACTTATAATGTTTATAGTGAGATCTAGGGCTAGTGTACTAGTTCAATGTCAAAAGATCCACTGCCTTGGGAACCGTGTCCAATGCAGGGTAGTTAAGGGTTTAATTGGGGCTAACTAGTACAAGTGACAAGCTTGACCATGATTCATGATAGCTTCAAGGGTATAGTTCACCATGCAAAAGTCAAACCACAAGTCAATCCAACAATCTAGGAAAGTTGATTTAACTTGGAGAGAGGCCAGTGCCTTGGGAATTGGGAAGTGGAGTCAAAGTAGGGTTGACTTTGAGGTTTAGGACTCCTAGTACTTGGGACAAGTGGGCAATAAAGTTCTTGATGGATGAATGTGTCTAGATCTAGGTTTGACCCAAGTGGACCACAATCCCTTAAAACAAGGAATGCAGTCCCCAAGGCAGGATTTGACAAAGTGACAGTCTAGGCCTAGGTTTTGAATTATTCCGGTTCCGGATCCGCAAGAATCTCAAGTACCCAGTTGCTAGAAGTGAGTGAACTCACTTCTCCAAGGTGGTGCGACTTTACCCAAGGAGACTGAAAGTGGGGTTTAGGTGGGTCAAAACAAGTCGGATGGCATCCAAACTTTAGATCCGGGTAGATCAGTCAAGTAGGGGTATGGATCTATAATTTCGTGGCAATCCACCGGTTAGATCTTAATAGATCTGAGTTTAAGTGTTCCAAGTGGTCCAAAATGGGGATTAAATCCCTTAAAATGTGGAATGGGGCCCACAAGGTGATTTTCAAGAAAGGGACAACCTGGGTGTATGTTATTTGATGTGTAGATGTCAAATCAAGTGGAATCTCAAACACCCATGTACTAGATCTAGGTCAACTTGCTCAAATGGTGAAGTGCGCCTTCCTTGGGAGAAGCTAAGTTGGCTTGGGAGAGGGGTCAAACGGAAGCCAATCCTCACCAAACTATAGATCCGGGATGCCGTGGATGCTATAGAGGTGGGTTTTCAATATCATGCCCAACAACCCACTAGATCTCAGTAGATCTAAGAAAATGCAAAATTGGGGTTTTAACTAATTAGGGTTTTAAGTGTTTTTGACAATTGGATAGATCATGGAGATAGAACTTACCTTGAGATCATACCTGAATGATGTGGATGAGATGCCTTGATGTTGAGGAAGATTCCCGCAGAGATCAAATGAGAGATTGTTGATTTACTTGCCAATTTGATGCCCAAGTCCACAAGTGCGCCTTCCTCTACCTGTCAAACCAAGGAATAAAGATTCAATCAGTAAGAGCAAGTATGGAAGAAATACAAGAGAAATGCAAATAGTAACATGAAATAGAAGGTCCTGGGACAGTAATACTCCCTGTTACCAACGAAGAGCTCCAAAGAAGAAGTAGGGAGAGTCTTCCCCTACCAATACCTCCTCCTCCAAGCAAATCGGCCTCCACCTGTAGATGCAAAATCGTGGTACAAAAGATATGGCAAACAAGATCTCCAATAACTCAGTGCAAAGGAAGAACCAACGAACGAACACCAAAAACATTCACCACAACATTGGAGATAGATGCAATAATAATTTTCTATTCCAATAATCCAGAGCCAAAAGTCCCTTTACAATGAGAGGCTCTCTCCTTTAAATAGGAAGGAGAGGCACCAAAACCCTAACCACTTTTTGAATGAGTGGCTAAGATGATAAGATACAAAATTCTAATCAATGGTTGAGATGAGCTCAACAATATAATACATGGATCACACATAAAATATACATAAGTGGACAAAATCGCCCTAGAAGAGGGGAATCCCACCAAATCATGATGATGAAATATCATAAGAGGCTTATGGTGGGTCCAAGGGGTAATTTTATCCCTCCTTGGTCAATCCCCATAGCACAATAACCAATAAGTAATCATGAATGTACCAAATCGTGCCTCCATAGTGAAGTCGTGGTCCTCAAAAGACCTCAAAAATCCACAGAAAGTGCCATAAATGATGGATGCGGGCCCCAATGAAGCTGAAACTACTGGAGGAGGTGTGGAAGGTCCCGATCTATCATCACTGATCATCCCATGCCATAACTTTGCCTCAGTAGCCCAAATCGATTTCCTCAATAGCCATTTCTACCAATCCTGAAATGCCTCGGGAAGCGTGAAACTGCCCCAAACAGCCTCCTGGAGTGCTGGCGCTGTCAAGGTGAGGGAACCAATGTGTCCGGAAGGGGGGTAATATGGTAAAAACAAGTGGCTGGACCACCCCCTTCATCATCAGCGCCCTAGGTCATCCGGATAGAAGTCATCTCTGCTCCGACAGGGCCTCCAACAGACCAAAACTGCACTGGGACAGTCTACTGAGGCTCAATCATCACTGTAAGTGCCCGGAACTGAAAACAAACTATCCCATTGGACTCAGAAGGTCCAAATCTATCCAAGATGTGTACTCATACACCATATGAGTCTCTGCATGATCAAAATAAATATCCAATATACCGGAACAAGGCCAATAATAATGCTCTGTAAATGATCAAACACTGCTGTACCCCCAGAATCATCATCATAACCCTGTAGCTGCTGCATAGAATCATCATGTATGTGTACATAGACCATATATCATCTGTCCATATCATCATAAGGTCTAACGTCTCATGTCCCATGGTCCTCCATGGTCAAACTAGGTCTAACCAAGACCAAATATAACTCAGACCATCATCCAAAGCTGCTGAAAAGTATCAAGGTTAATACATGCTTTACAACTTATTCAAATAACAATTATAACACATAATGATCATAACTGGCGATCTACATCCAAATATATAGTGTCGTTAATTATTATTATTACTCAGACTAGACTTTCAGGATCATACTCACTTCATAGTTGTGATCAATTTGCTAGTGCAGGGTGAAGGCTGAATTAACTGGCTAGGATAAGGGATGACTTAACTGTCTTGACTTTGTGACACTTTGGCAAGGGAAAGGGAATACACCATAGTATATACTGAATGAGCAATAACACAGGGGATGGCGGTGTCTCACAGATGGATGAGTTGTTTAAAGAGGGTTTATTCACCTTCACAGATGCGCACAATCCATAATACAAATAAGGCCAGCAATTGTTTAGATATAACTTTTAAGTTCCATTGCTTTTTGGGCCTGAAGTTTCCATAGCCTTGATCTATGTGTGTTTATAAACACATTGCATAGATTTACATTTTTTCTTTAGGCTTTTTGCTGCAGGTGTGTTTTTTAAGGCACTTGTTTACCTGAGCACTTCTAGGTGTGTCATGGACAGCTTGTTTACCTAGGTATTTATTTTCCAAAAGATATAACATTTTATTTTCATTGCCATGTTCATTTGGCATGCCTCTCGTTCATGTGTGTTTAGAAACACATTGCATGAATGGGCTTTTCATACAAGATATAGCATTTCATTTTTCCAGACTTTGTATTCATGGCAGCACTAAAAGTTTCAGGTTTAGCCAACACAACTTTAGTGACTAGGGGGAATTCACAAGGAACTCCAACTCACCATAGGTAAGTTTTGTCACCAACTCAGAGCCGAGACACAATAAACAGGGAAGCTCATCCAATACAGAGGCTACAGTGGGGAAAAATCCTCCATGCCACTAGTCAAGTAGTAAGTCAGGGTGATAATCTAAAAGGTAGGCCATGGATGGATGAAGACAATGAAATGATGGAGCCACCACTAGCAAGCCAAGGTATGGTTGAATGATCACCTCTATTCTCCCTAAGGAGGGTAAAACCAATGAGTATGAATAGTGAACTTCTAGGTCTGAGTAGGGACAATATAATATATATATAATAGGTCAACCAGGTCCATATATCTATATGATCGCCAGATCATGACACTAAGTGCTAAGACATGCTATAAGAATAAGTATAAAAGCAATCTAACCATAACACCATGATATACCTGCTGAGTCATATACCTGAAAGCTCATCAACCTGTACCATCATCTGTCCTCTGAGACTGCTGCTGTAACTCTGGGCACTACTGTCTGCTCTGTACCAATGGTATAATGGCTACATCGGTCACCTCTCTGAGTGTCCTGAAACATGGCATGGGGAATGCAACTGTTGTCCACAATCTGATAGTGATCCAAAATAGATGCTCATCTCGGCGTCTCAAATGCAAGGGAACTGGCTGAATAGTGTACTGGAATAAGAAAAATAATGTATGGTAGCCCGGCTACTATATATGTGATAACATCTGGCTCCGGCTGGGACAAGTGCTCTGCTGAAATGAGCGCTTGAGAACCTCAGAATCTCTGGTCCTCGAACTCTGCTACTCGAATCCACGATCCAGCACTCTACCATTTTACTTCCAGCTTTTATTCTTGCAGCCTATTTTCTGCACTCACAAACATCTAAAAAAAAAAAATACCTCATGCCGCATGTGTGGGAAAAATATAAAATCAACTGAAATAAAATCTACTCTATGTCAGAAATATAAATGGATAAAGTATAAATGCAGAAAGTAAATTAAACTACTAACATAATTTGCAAAATTTGAAATTTATTGTGCAGGAAAAGAAAAAGTGACAGGTACTCAGTTAAACTAGGAGCTTACAAAGGAGCTTAGAGACTAAGAAGGTGCCAGACTCAATGGCTGAAAAGACTAACTACTGCCCAAGCAGGCTTATTCAGTTCCTACCTACTCTAATCTAATCAGTCATCACAAATGTTAGGTAAAATCATAAATCCAGTGCAACCATTCATCAAATAGGTTAATGATTCTTATTTGATTTTTGATAATAGAACAAGTCAAGATTGGGCTAAAGATCAACAAATTTAAGGGCACAGTCTTCTTGATTTGTTCATAAATTGAAGAATGGTTTGAATGATGCAATATGAAATTATGCCAAGGAGAAGAATGACTGATGCAAACATCCTCCATCAAAGAACTGATAGGATCATAAAATTTATGCAAGTTAAACTCAGAGATGGATAGAGGAAGGACATAAGACATGTGATTCGATTCATTTCCACACAAATTAAATTTTTCATTTACTTCTCTCACATACTCAATTTGATTCTCCTTGGGTTTGATGATCAAAAATTCAAGTGGGGATAAATTAAAGCTTAAAAGACGGAAAATCAAAGTCAGACCCACTTGATGCTCAAAAATGGAGAAAATATGGAATTGATCTTTAAACACCTTTTCTAGCCACCAAGAATGATTGATAACTTGACAACATACATTATGGTTCCAAAGTGACTGAAAAGGGACATGAAGTGCTTTTTCTCCAAACATGTAATCATGCTTATACTTCCTATTAAAAATTTCCAAGGCAAAAGATTGACTAGAGCCCCAACCCAAAGATGATTGAAAGAATTGGGAAAGGAGGGTGGATTGCAAATATGAAATTTCTCCCAAATGGATAGACAAGTTTGACCTTGGATTTTGATAATAGAAAATATTCTTTATTCTAGGAATAATTTCAAACTTTTGATCAAATTCAATATTTACAATCTGAGGACAAGATTGACCATAACTATCTAACTCTAAGTTATCCTGATTAAAGATGAAAAAAGGAAAATTTAAAGATTCATTGTAAGAAGTGGAACAAAGATTAGAACACCTAGTATGATTTACTAACTCTTCCTCATCTTGATATTGATCTTTTACTAATTCATCATTAAAATTATAAGAGGATAAGTGATCATTTTCATTTAATTGATCAGGGGTGAAATTAATAATTTCATTTAACATATCCTGATTATTTGCACAATGATCACCTGAAATCATCACTAGAGGATCTTGATCTATGTCCCTACTTTCTTCTTCTTCAGTAAGTTGATAAGGAATTGAATGATCATTAAAGACAGAATGACTAATGAGTTTCTCTGGGGGAGGAACTTCAGTAGACCTATTAACTAAAAGCTCATCCTCAGAAATTCCCTCAGGATCAGGACTAGGGCTACCTAAAAAGCAATTTGAAAATTTATGGTTTGTACAATGATTAAAGATTTGACTTTCGATTGACTCAAAAGTAGAAGACTTATCATTAGAAGAAATTGGGCAGGAAAGGTCATCTCCGGATGTTGACAAAGCACTTGATATTTGATTGTTAAATGATTCCACAATAGGATCGGAAAGGAGAAGGTTTTGATCTTGGATTTGATTTGAAAGATACATATCATCAAATTCACTTCCCCATTCTTCTAAGAATTTATTTTCAAACATGTCATAACCAGAAATGCTATTGGGTTTCAAATTCGAAAGCCAGAGTCCAGCTCTTTCTTTGAAAGATGAAGCCAATAGTCTCATACACACATCCTCATGGATTATGGATAACTCTTTAATAATTTCCCTAAAAAGTTCAAGGTGTCTTTTAGCAGAGATTTCATAACTTCCATCGAAAATAGGCAACCTTGCACATGCTTGATGAGGAATATGATGAGGATACCCAACAATTTTTGAAAAGTCAAAAACTTTTAAACGACCGAAAGTTCTAGGTCGCTCAGAAGCAGCCATGGATAATATTTTTTTTTATATTTTTTATATTTTTATATATATATATTTTTTTTTAAAATTCAAGAACTTGAAAACAAAATGATGCACCCCATGGGTTCTAGATAACGATAAGATCTGTCTAAATTCTAGTGTTATAGGGATGTAAATGAGCTCGCTCCTCAGCGGAGTCACGGTTGGGAGTCGCCAGGTAGATTTAAACTCTTCTACCAAGATATGTGTCGTTGTATATGTGGGAAGGACTACTAGCTTTTCCAAGGTAAGCCTATTGCATCCCCGGCAACGGCGCCAAAATGTTATGGCAAAGAGACCGAGAGTGCTTGAAGAAAAGTATGTTGAACTAGGGCAAGCTATTGCCTCCCCGGCAGCGGCGCCAAAATGTTATCACCTAAAGTGTAGTTACCCCTATGGATGGATCCAGTCATGGATGGCAATAGGGAAGGGCAACTCAAAAGGTGCAACCACGATCACCTCGACCTCCAATATATATGGTTGTCACGCCAGTCGAGGCAACCTTCGCTTTATGTTATCTAGCCCAGACAACAAAGGGGGAGACCCGATCTACTCCCGACAGGAGAGATCAAAACCAAGACACCAAATCAGGGTATTTCTAGGTGAAGTTAGGTGTATGGTTTATCCTAGACCTAAGGATGAAGTCACAAGCCAAGTGAGGGGTTTAATAGGTATAGCTTTGGTTCATAGTTGAATGTAAGAGTGACTTATAATGTTTATAGTGAGATCTAGGGCTAGTGTACTAGTTCAATGTCAAAAGATCCACTGCCTTGGGAACCGTGTCCAATGCAGGGTAGTTAAGGGTTTAATTGGGGCTAACTAGTACAAGTGACAAGCTTGACCATGATTCATGATAGCTTCAAGGGTATAGTTCACCATGCAAAAGTCAAACCACAAGTCAATCCAACAATCTAGAAAAGTTGATTTAACTTGGAGAGAGGCCAGTGCCTTGGGAATTGGGAAGTGGAGTCAAAGTAGGGTTGACTTTGAGGTTTAGGACTCCTAGTACTTGGGACAAGTGGGCAATAAAGTTCTTGATGGATGAATGTGTCTAGATCTAGGTTTGACCCAAGTGGACCACAATCCCTTAAAACAAGGAATGCAGTCCCCAAGGCAGGATTTGACAAAGTGACAGTCTAGGCCTAGGTTTTGAATTATTCCGGTTCCGGATCCGCAAGAATCTCAAGTACCCAGTTGCTAGAAGTGAGTGAACTCACTTCTCCAAGGTGGTGCGACTTTACCCAAGGAGACTGAAAGTGGGGTTTAGGTGGGTCAAAACAAGTCGGATGGCATCCAAACTTTAGATCCGGGTAGATCAGTCAAGTAGGGGTATGGATCTATAATTTCGTGGCAATCCACCGGTTAGATCTTAATAGATCTGAGTTTAAGTGTTCCAAGTGGTCCAAAATGGGGATTAAATCCCTTAAAATGTGGAATGGGGCCCACAAGGTGATTTTCAAGAAAGGGACAACCTGGGTGTATGTTATTTGATGTGTAGATGTCAAATCAAGTGGAATCTCAAACACCCATGTACTAGATCTAGGTCAACTTGCTCAAATGGTGAAGTGCGCCTTCCTTGGGAGAAGCTAAGTTGGCTTGGGAGAGGGGTCAAACGGAAGCCAATCCTCACCAAACTATAGATCCGGGATGCCGTGGATGCTATAGAGGTGGGTTTTCAATATCATGCCCAACAACCCACTAGATCTCAGTAGATCTAAGAAAATGCAAAATTGGGGTTTTAACTAATTAGGGTTTTAAGTGTTTTTGACAATTGGATAGATCATGGAGATAGAACTTACCTTGAGATCATACCTGAATGATGTGGATGAGATGCCTTGATGTTGAGGAAGATTCCCGCAGAGATCAAATGAGAGATTGTTGATTTACTTGCCAATTTGATGCCCAAGTCCACAAGTGCGCCTTCCTCTACCTGTCAAACCAAGGAATAAAGATTCAATCAGTAAGAGCAAGTATGGAAGAAATACAAGAGAAATGCAAATAGTAACATGAAATAGAAGGTCCTGGGACAGTAATACTCCCTGTTACCAATGAAGAGCTCCAAAGAAGAAGTAGGGAGAGTCTTCCCCTACCAATACCTCCTCCTCCAAGCAAATCGGCCTCCACCTGTAGATGCAAAATCGTGGTACAAAAGATATGGCAAACAAGATCTCCAATAACTCAGTGCAAAGGAAGAACCAACGAACGAACACCAAAAACATTCACCACAACATTGGAGATAGATGCAATAATAATTTTCTATTCCAATAATCCAGAGCCAAAAGTCCCTTTACAATGAGAGGCTCTCTCCTTTAAATAGGAAGGAGAGGCACCAAAACCCTAACCACTTTTTGAATGAGTGGCTAAGATGATAAGATACAAAATTCTAATCAATGGTTGAGATGAGCTCAACAATATAATACATGGATCACACATAAAATATACATAAGTGGACAAAATCGCCCTAGAAGAGGGGAATCCCACCAAATCATGATGATGAAATATCATAAGAGGCTTATGGTGGGTCCAAGGGGTAATTTTATCCCTCCTTGGTCAATCCCCATAGCACAATAACCAATAAGTAATCATGAATGTACCAAATCGTGCCTCCATAGTGAAGTCGTGGTCCTCAAAAGACCTCAAAAATCCACAGAAAGTGCCATAAATGATGGATGCGGGCCCCAATGAAGCTGAAACTACTGGAGGAGGTGTGGAAGGTCCCGATCTATCATCACTGATCATCCCATGCCATAACTTTGCCTCAGTAGCCCAAATCGATTTCCTCAATAGCCATTTCTACCAATCCTGAAATGCCTCGGGAAGCGTGAAACTGCCCCAAACAGCCTCCTGGAGTGCTGGCGCTGTCAAGGTGAGGGCACCAATGTGTCCGGAAGGGGGGTAATATGGTAAAAACAAGTGGCTGGACCACCCCCTTCATCATCAGCGCCCTAGGTCATCCGGATAAAAGTCATCTCTGCTCCGACAGGGCCTCCAACAGACCAAAACTGCACTGGGACAGTCTACTGAGGCTCAATCATCACTGTAAGTGCCCGGAACTGAAAACAAACTATCCCATTGGACTCAGAAGGTCCAAATCTATCCAAGATGTGTACTCATACACCATATGAGTCTCTGCATGATCAAAATAAATATCCAATATACCGGAACAAGGCCAATAATAATGCTCTGTAAATGATCAAACACTGCTGTACCCCCAGAATCATCATCATAACCCTGTAGCTGCTGCATAGAATCATCATGTATGTGTACATAGACCATATATCATCTGTCCATATCATCATAAGGTCTAACGTCTCATGTCCCATGGTCCTCCATGGTCAAACTAGGTCTAACCAAGACCAAATATAACTCAGACCATCATCCAAAGCTGCTGAAAAGTATCAAGGTTAATACATGCTTTACAACTTATTCAAATAACAATTATAACACATAATGATCATAACTGGCGATCTACATCCAAATATATAGTGTCGTTAATTATTATTATTACTCAGACTAGACTTTCAGGATCATACTCACTTCATAGTTGTGATCAATTTGCTAGTGCAGGGTGAAGGCTGAATTAACTGGCTAGGATAAGGGATGACTTAACTGTCTTGACTTTGTGACACTTTGGCAAGGGAAAGGGAATACACCATAGTATATACTGAATGAGCAATAACACAGGGGATGGCGGTGTCTCACAGATGGATGAGTTGTTTAAAGAGGGTTTATTCACCTTCACAGATGCGCACAATCCATAATACAAATAAGGCCAGCAATTGTTTAGATATAACTTTTAAGTTCCATTGCTTTTTGGGCCTGAAGTTTCCATAACCTTGATCTATGTGTGTTTATAAACACATTGCATAGATTTACATTTTTTCTTTAGGCTTTTTGCTGCAGGTGTGTTTTTTAAGGCACTTGTTTACCTGAGCACTTCTAGGTGTGTCATGGACAGCTTGTTTACCTAGGTATTTATTTTCCAAAAGATATAACATTTTATTTTCATTGCCATGTTCATTTGGCATGCCTCTCGTTCATGTGTGTTTAGAAACACATTGCATGAATGGGCTTTTCATACAAGATATAGCATTTCATTTTTCCAGACTTTGTATTCATGGCAGCACTAAAAGTTTCAGGTTTAGCCAACACAACTTTAGTGACTAGGGGGAATTCACAAGGAACTCCAACTCACCATAGGTAAGTTTTGTCACCAACTCAGAGCCGAGACACAATAAACAGGGAAGCTCATCCAATACAGAGGCTACAGTGGGGAAAAATCCTCCATGCCACTAGTCAAGTAGTAAGTCAGGGTGATAATCTAAAAGGTAGGCCATGGATGGATGAAGACAATGAAATGATGGAGCCACCACTAGCAAGCCAAGGTATGGTTGAATGATCACCTCTATTCTCCCTAAGGAGGGTAAAACCAATGAGTATGAATAGTGAACTTCTAGGTCTGAGTAGGGACAATATAATATATATATAATAGGTCAACCAGGTCCATATATCTATATGATCGCCAGATCATGACACTAAGTGCTAAGACATGCTATAAGAATAAGTATAAAAGCAATCTAACCATAACACCATGATATACCTGCTGAGTCATATACCTGAAAGCTCATCAACCTGTACCATCATCTGTCCTCTGAGACTGCTGCTGTAACTCTGGGCACTACTGTCTGCTCTGTACCAATGGTATAATGGCTACATCGGTCACCTCTCTGAGTGTCCTGAAACATGGCATGGGGAATGCAACTGCTGTCCACAATCTGATAGTGATCCAAAATAGATGCTCATCTCGGCGTCTCAAATGCAAGGGAACTGGCTGAATAGTGTACTGGAATAAGAAAAATAATGTATGGTAGCCCGGCTACTATATATGTGATAACAGTTCCTTCCGAAAGATGGAACCACTAAAGCATCAAAACTTAAATAAAATCCTGTCTTACATAATAATCTAAATTTTCCTATGCTTTTCACTTCTACTTTGTTGCCATTTCCTACGTAAACGTAGCGCTCCGCCTCATTTGGCTTGCGATGGCTTAGGCAACCTTGCATCGACATACTGATGTTAGTCGTTGCACCTGAATCTATCCACCAAGTATATCTAGATACAGAACTTAAATTAACTTCAGAACAAACTAAAGCAAGAGACATATCAGCCTTCTCTTGGGGAGTTTCTTCACCCTCTTTATTGGGCTTGGGGCGATCAAATCTCAGTGCAGTGTCCAATTGCATGATCCCTAAGACTAATTTGAGCTTTTCTTCCCACTGTTTGAAATTGTTCCCCATGAGGGGCTTAATTTGACTTAGATTTGACATTATGTTTAGATCTGAAAATTAAAGAACAAAAGGAAAAAAAAAATAAAAAAATAGATATTATGCATCACGATTTGATCTTTAATCATAATTCTAAAATCCATCTAAAGGCCCAAATTAAATTATGTGCTCCATTGAATCTTTTAGCCAAAACACCACTAAATAATGAAAAACACCTTTGGGCGCAATCATTACCTTATTGTCTTTTCCGCCTTTGGGCCAGATTGACATATCCATTTGCTAACTACCAGGCCAGTCAAGTGGGGAAGGCAGGTCACTAACGGACCTGGTGCACCAAGCCCCAAATGCTTTTCTAGACATTGCCAGCATATGTGTGTTGCAACTTATTTGTTATACATCACCCTTATGCACCAAACAACTTAGCAGGTGCCAACCCTCCTTTGGGAAAGCTAACACCCACGTCCATTGAGCTTGTCATGAGTCATCCTTGCAATCGTCTTACACAGAGCGGTTCGTTTTGAGAACATCAATGCTTGACTCATGCGAAAACAACACATGTATACGTAAAATGCCTTTAGTTAGATTCCAAAATTATACCTAAAATCAATACATAGGAAATTCAATGCATGAAACATATGTACATTACAACCATTGTATAAAATATGTAATACATCTTAACCATATGCAACCTCCTCATTGCATAAAATATTTATAGCATACCCAACTATATCCTACATAAGATATAACATATTTTATACGGTATGTAAGACAAAAACTTTTTTATATAATATATAAAACCTAACCCTTTTATATAGTATATAAAACAAAACCACTTGTATACAATATATGAAACAAAAGCATTTCATACAATATATATGAAACAAAATCACTTTTACACCATGTATGGAACAAAACATTTTCATAGAATATATAAAACAACATCGCTTTTATACAATTCATGATATGTACGTGAATACTTTCCCAGGTCTACGTCATCATACCCAATGAAAGAAATACCAGCAAAATACAAAACAGAGGTAATGCACACAATATAAATAACCATTGTATTAGTGGCCCAGCAAGGTGGCATATCTTTTGCAGGAGTTAAAAAGTTTCCATTGGCAGCATGTACCCATAAGCAACATGGTTAACTTAACATTGCTTGAATTATGCGCATTTATCCACAGCATAAATCAATGGAGTACCAGTTAATAAGCCCAACGCACTAAATAAAATATTAAATAAAAGACAGAGGTATGTGCCCAAACCCAAAACAGAGCAGCCAAGGCGTTTTCACTCCAATGGACATTACAGAGAACGGAAGACGTTTTAGATTCAAACCCAAGAAGAAAATACAACTCCAAGAGCATTTCAAATCGACATAGCAATACCAGAACTATTGTATTTCTTCCATGGGAAACTACAGAGCTTTTAAATTGTTTTCCAGCCAACATACGAACACCAAAACGTTTTAAAAACTTTCATGAAGAAGATGCAAAGCTTAAAAATCGTTTTTCCAGCCACCTGGCATACAAACAATGTTTTAAAAGCTTCCATGGAGAATATACATAGCTAGAAATCGTTTTTCCAGCTACCGAGCATACAAATAATGTTTTAGCAAAACAATTAGATGCATACATAGCCAACAAAGCTCGGTTTCCAGCCACCATTCTAAATAAAACGTTTTTGACAACAAATAGATGCATACAGAGCCATCAATCTGAGTTTCCAGCCACCATTCCAAATAAAAACGTTTTTTTTTTTTTTTTTTTTTTTTGCAATAGATAGATGCATACATAGTTTAAAGACTCTGTTTCCAGCCAGCATCTAACAAAGTGCCGGGAAACTGTAAATTCGTTTTAATCCACCCATGAGAGCAATAGATAGATGCATACATAGTTTAAAGACTCTGTTTCCAGCCAGCATCTAACAAAGTGCCGGGAAACTGTAAATTCGTTTTAATCCACCCATGAGACAATGTAAGATGCCCAAAACGTTTTTGCAAAACAATATATGCATATAGAGCTTCCAAAGCTCGATTTCCAGCCACATATAAAAACGTTTTGCAAATTAAATGGATGAATAAAAACGTTTTTAAGAACTGATAAATGAATGCAGAGCTTGCAACCGTTCTTCCAGCCACCGAGCATACAAATAAAACGGTTTTGCCCCATCACTGGAAACACACAGATCATGAGGGCGTTTTTCCTCCCAGCATTCACAGACACAGAACCCAGATCGATTTCTGATAACTTTGACCAGATCGATCTTCTCAAAATCGTGGCTCAAACAGAGATATGCAAAGGCGTTTTTCATTTCAATGGACAATACTGTGAATAAAAAAGTTTTCCAAAACCATTCGGTGGAGAAATAGAGATATCCCCAATCGTTGGAAGCATGTAAAAGACAAAGTTCCCTCTGAATCGATGGCAGCCTTCAGAGTATTTTCCATAGAAGCATTCAAACGATTGGGGATATAAATTCAACAAGTGAAGAATACGCCCAACAAGTGAAGAGTGAAGAATACGCCCGATGCAAAAAACGTTTTTCAAAACCAAGAAGAATGCAGAGCATTATACAGAGAACATAAATTCTTTTTAACTCACATGCAACAATCCCGAATGCCCCAAAACATTTTACATCCACCAATTACATACAGAGGTGAGAAATAAAATTCGATCTCCAGCCAGCATTTACACTAAAACGCATCTCATACTCAGGGGATCACACGCAGCAATTCTTACATAAGGGAGGCTCTGATACCAATTGTTGGGTTTTACTAATTGCTTTAAACCCTAACCAAGATCTACTCTTATGCAAGAAATTAAACTTAATGCACAACGGAACTTAGAAATTAAGTTTAATGCACAGCGGAACTTACTTTCCATCTTCAAAGGTCGCGGACAGCTTCTGGTCTTGACTTGAGTTGTTGGCTCTCGAATCCTTCCAAGAACTTGCAATCCTTTTCTCTGGAGAGTATCCTGTCTTCAATGGAGCAGACAATTTTTCTGGATGATTGCAAGCCTTGGAGACTCAGCCCTTTTATAGCAGTGCCAAAGAAAAAGATTCTAATCCTAGGGCTGCTGAAATTTAGCTAATACTTGGGAAACAAGTCCAAAAGAAATCTGGAGTTTCCGATTTTATAAAAAACTTCAAATCGGGAAACTTCAGAAAAAACTGAAATAAATCAGAATAAATTCTGATTTCCTTATTTAGCTCAATTTACTGCTATTATTTTAATCAACTATAATCGGTCCATTAACAATTATGATTGATTAACATTATTCTATACGTATTTGTATCCAAATCCTTATTTAAATACGTATAATGCCATGACTTAATCAATCACATTGTTTGGCATGTTTTAATCATTACATAAATGTAATCTTTCGACAGTATTTGATATCATAATCATAATGCACGTATGTCCAACTTAATTATTGTAATTTAGACGTCTCTAAATCCAACAATCTCCCACATGGACAAGTGCAACCTTTTGATTATATATCCTTAACTTTATTGCATGCAACTTTTCTGTCTTTCTTATCGTATTTCTTAAACAATTATGTCCATCAATTATGCTAACAAAGGACTTAAGCAGCACTTGTCACATTTATTCGCAACTAAACCGACATAAATCACGCTGCCAACATAACTGAATGACATGAATCTGATTTGGACATATAGTTTAGAAATTACACGCAAGTGTGATTATACGTGCCTATTTCTAATTGAGTCACCTTTACTTTACTGTATGAGGTCAAAAATTAAACTTTAAAGAAAGAAATAATGAAACCGAAACTGAATGCAACTTGTATATATCATCAAAATTGTTTACAATTGCATTACATAGAACATCAAAAACAAAACTTAAAACATATTCAGACTCCCACATTTTCTAACTATCCTAAATAGATATTACACCCATACGGGCAACATGTTCGTGAAACTTCTTGGGTGGTAATCCTTTAGTAAGAGGATCAGCAATCATGGAGTCTGTACCTATGTGTTCTATACATAATTCATTATTCTGCACTCTCTCTTTTACAACCAAAAACTTAATATCGATGTACTTTGACTTTGACGAACTTCGGTTGTTGGTTGCGTATAACACTGCTGAATTGTTGTCACATAATAATTTGAGTGGTTTCTGAATAGAATCCACAATTTTCAGACTTGTGACGAAGTTCTTCAGCCATACGCCATGATTAGATGCTTCATAGCATGCAACAAATTCAGCTGCCATAGTGGAGGAGGCCACCAATGACTGTTTAGCGCTCTTCCATGACACGGCACTGCCTGCCATCATAAAGATGTATCCTGATGTTGACTTCATGCTGTCGACACATCCTCCAAAATCAGAATCAGTATATCCAATGACCTCGAGCTGTTCCGATCTCCGATACGTGAGCATAAAGTCCCTTGTTCTCTTTAGATATCTCAACACTCGCTTGGCTGCCTTCCAGTGTTCCATACCTGGGTTACTCAAATATCTCCCTAGCATTCCAGTGATGAACGCAATATCTGGACGCGTGCATACTTGTGCATACATGATGCTACCCACGGCTGAGGCATAGGGAATATCTTTCATGATGTTTTTATCTAAGTCAGTTTGGGGACATTGTTTTAGACTAAACTTATCTCCTTTTGATACAGGGGTATCTCCTGGTTTGCTGTTTTCCATGCGAAATCTTGTTAGAATCTTATCGATATAGTTCCTCTGGGATAACCTTAGAATACCTTGAGATCTATCTCTAAGTATTTCAATCCCTAGAACAAATGATGCATCACCAAGATCTTTCATCTCAAAGTTCTTAAATAAAAAATTCTTAGTTTGATGCAACATGTCCTTATCGTTACTGGCAAGCAATATGTCATCTACATATAAAACCAAGAAAATAAATTTACTCCCACAGAACTTAAGGTATATGCATTCGTCTACTATGTTAGACTCAAAACCAAATGAGCTAACAATTTTGTGAAATTTTTGATACCATTGTCGAGATGCTTGTTTTAGCCCATAGATAGATTTCTTAAGTCTGCAAACCATAGACCCTGCATCACCTGATACAAAGTTCTCTGGCTGCTTCATATAGATCGTTTCATCAATGTCACCATTGAGAAACGTCGTCTTTACATCCATCTGATGAAGTTCTAAATCATAATGTGCTACAAGCGCCAATATAATCCTTAAAGAGTCTTTCGATGAAACTGGAGAGAAAGTCTCTTTATAATCAATGCCTTCTTTCTGTGTGAAACCTTTCGCAACAAGACGTGCCTTGTATTTTTCAACATTGCCTTTAGAATCCCGCTTAGTCTTAAATATCCATTTGCAACCAACGGGTTTCTTGTCTTTAGGCAACGGAACGATATCCCAAACGTCATTGTCATACATAGATTTCATCTCTTCATTCATGGCATTAATCCACTTTTGAGAGTTAGAGCTTTTCACAGCTTGTTTGATATTAACAGGATCATTTTCAAACATGCCAATGTCAAACTCATGTTCTTGAAGATATGCATAATCCTTAGATTGTGTAGATCTTTTCTCTCTAGTAGATCTCCTAATTGGCACAGGTACTAGATTTTCTTGAGGTTCATTTACAACTTGATCTTCAACAGGAGGAGGAACATCATTATCAATTTCTGAATCTCCCACAGGCCCTAGGCCATCAACATTTGTCATGTCAATGTCAGGGTTTGGGTTGGGTTCAGGTCCATTTGTGTTCTCTATTCCATGTTGAGTTTCTAACTGAGTTATTTGTGATGATGAAGTTTGCATATTGTCAGAAGATGTATTTCTAAACGCAATCGGAATTTGAACAAAACCAGGACTTTGGTCCATAGTCTCATTTCTAAACGCAATCGGAATTTGAACAAAACCAGGACTTTGGTCCATAGTCTCATTCGCATTCGTCTCTTCTTCTTCAAAAATACTATCTTTTGTCATATCTCCCCCCACAAACTCATTATCCTCAAAAAATTTCGCACTTCCTGACTCGAAAACTGTATGTTCTGTTGGATTATAGAATTTGTATCCCCTAGATCGTTCAGAATAGCCTATAAAGTAACAACTAATGGTCCTTTCGTCCAGTTTCTTTTCATTTGGCTTATAAGGCCTAGCTTCACATGGACATCCCCAAACTCTCAAATGATTCAAGCTAGGCTTGCGCCCAACCCATAACTCGTAAGGGGTCTTGTTAGCTGCTTTAGTAGGCACTCTATTAAGTATGTATGCTGCAGTCTTTAAGGCTTCTCCCCACAAATTCTCAGGTAGAGTTGTACGAGCAATCATACTTCTCACCATGTCTTTAAGGGTGCGATTTCGCCGTTCAGCAACACCATTCATTGCAGGCGAACCTGGCAACGTATACTGAGGCACAATTCCGCATTCCTCTAAGTATTTTGCAAAGGGACCTTGACATTGTTCTCCTGATCCATCATAACGACCGTAGTATTCACCACCACGATCAGAACGAATGGACTTTATACGTTTGTTAAGTTGTAATTCAACTTCCGTTTTGAACTTTATGAACACGTCTAATGCTTCCGCCTTTTCTTTTATTAAGTAAATATGACCATATCTTGAATAATCATCTATGAATGTGATAAAGTAACGGTGACCATTTCTTGTAGCTTTTGGAAAAGGACCACAGATATCCGTATGAATTAATTCTAAGACATCATTACATCTTTTTGCATCATACTTACGTTTATTAGTTTGTTTTCCCTTTATACAATTCACACAATCACTTAAGTTTGTAAAATCTAAAGGTTGGAGAATATCATTAGACACAAGACGTTCTATCCTTTTCATAGAGATATGTCCTAATCGCTTGTGCCATAATGTTGGAGATTTCTCGCAAGTTAATTTACGTTTTCTATTATCTACATGCAGTGCCTCTGAATGTGAAGTGTCTATATCTAGAAAATAAAGATTATCATAAGAAGACAGGATACCAGAAGCAAGAAGCTTAGAATTTTGACACAAACTGAATTTTCCATTACCAAATGAACATACATAACCATTTTTGTCCAAATAAGATATAGAAATTAGGTTCCTTCTGAAAGATGGAACCACTAAAGCATCAAAACTTAAATAAAATCCTGTCTTACATAATAATCTAAATTTTCCTATGCTTTTCACTTCTACTTTGTTGCCATTTCCTACGTAAACGTAGCGCTCCGCCTCATTTGGCTTGCGATGGCTTAGGCAACCTTGCATCGACATACTGATGTTAGTCGTTGCACCTGAATCTATCCACCAAGTATATCTAGATACAGAACTTAAATTAACTTCAGAACAAACTAAAGCAAGAGACATATCAGCCTTCTCTTGGGGAGTTTCTTCACCCTCTTTATTGGGCTTGGGGCGATCAAATCTCAGTGCAGTGTCCAATTGCATGATCCCTAAGACTAATTTGAGCTTTTCTTCCCACTGTTTGAAATTGTTCCCCATGAGGGGCTTAATTTGACTTAGATTTGACATTATGTTTAGATCTGAAAATTGAAGAACAAAAGGAAAAAAAAAAAAAATAGATATTATGCATCACGATTTGATCTTTAATCATAATTCTAAAATCCATCTAAAGGCCCAAATTAAATTATGTGCTCCATTGAATCTTTTAGCCAAAACACCACTAAATAATGAAAAACACCTTTGGGCGCAATCATTACCTTATTGTCTTTTCCGCCTTTGGGCCAGATTGACATATCCATTTGCTAACTACCAGGCCAGTCAAGTGGGGAAGGCAGGTCACTAACGGACCTGGTGCACCAAGCCCCAAATGCTTTTCTAGACATTGCCAGCATATGTGTGTTGCAACTTATTTGTTATACATCACCCTTATGCACCAAACAACTTAGCAGGTGCCAACCCTCCTTTGGGAAAGCTAACACCCACGTCCATTGAGCTTGTCATGAGTCATCCTTGCAATCGTCTTACACAGAGCGGTTCGTTTTGAGAACATCAATGCTTGACTCATGCGAAAACAACACATGTATACGTAAAATGCCTTTAGTTAGATTCCAAAATTATACCTAAAATCAATACATAGGAAATTCAATGCATGAAACATATGTACATTACAACCATTGTATAAAATATGTAATACATCTTAACCATATGCAACCTCCTCATTGCATAAAATATTTATAGCATACCCAACTATATCCTACATAAGATATAACATATTTTATACGGTATGTAAGACAAAAACTTTTTTATATAATATATAAAACCTAACCCTTTTATATAGTATATAAAACAAAACCACTTGTATACAATATATGAAACAAAAGCATTTCATACAATATATATGAAACAAAATCACTTTTACACCATGTATGGAACAAAACATTTTCATAGAATATATAAAACAACATCGCTTTTATACAATTCATGATATTTACGTGAATACTTTCCCAGGTCTACGTCATCATACCCAATGAAAGAAATACCAGCAAAATACAAAACAGAGGTAATGCACACAATATAAATAACCATTGTATTAGTGGCCCAGCAAGGTGGCATATCTTTTGCAGGAGTTAAAAAGTTTCCATTGGCAGCATGTACCCATAAGCAACATGGTTAACTTAACATTGCTTGAATTATGCGCATTTATCCACAGCATAAATCAATGGAGTACCAGTTAATAAGCCCAACGCACTAAATAAAATATTAAATAAAAGACAGAGGTATGTGCCCAAACCCAAAACAGAGCGGCCAAGGCGTTTTCACTCCAATGGACATTACAGAGAACGGAAGACGTTTTAGATTCAAACCCAAGAAGAAAATACAACTCCAAGAGCATTTCAAATCGACATAGCAATACCAGAACTATTGTATTTCTTCCATGGGAAACTACAGAGCTTTTAAATTGTTTTCCAGCCAACATACGAACACCAAAACGTTTTAAAAACTTTCATGAAGAAGATGCAAAGCTTAAAAATCGTTTTTCCAGCCACCTGGCATACAAACAATGTTTTAAAAGCTTCCATGGAGAATATACATAGCTAGAAATCGTTTTTCCAGCTACCGAGCATACAAATAATGTTTTAGCAAAACAATTAGATGCATACATAGCCAACAAAGCTCGGTTTCCAGCCACCATTCTAAATAAAACGTTTTTGACAACAAATAGATGCATACAGAGCCATCAATCTGAGTTTCCAGCCACCATTCCAAATAAAAACGTTTTTTTTTTTTTTTTTTCTTGCAATAGATAGATGCATACATAGTTTAAAGACTCTGTTTCCAGCCAGCATCTAACAAAGTGCCGGGAAACTGTAAATTCGTTTTAATCCACCCATGAGAGCAATAGATAGATGCATACATAGTTTAAAGACTCTGTTTCCAGCCAGCATCTAACAAAGTGCCGGGAAACTGTAAATTCGTTTTAATCCACCCATGAGACAATGTAAGATGCCCAAAACGTTTTTGCAAAACAATATATGCATATAGAGCTTCCAAAGCTCGATTTCCAGCCACATATAAAAACGTTTTGCAAATTAAATGGATGAATAAAAACGTTTTTAAGAACTGATAAATGAATGCAGAGCTTGCAACCGTTCTTCCAGCCACCGAGCATACAAATAAAACGGTTTTTCCCCATCACTGGAAACACACAGATCATGAGGGCGTTTTTCCTCCCAGCATTCACAGACACAGAACCCAGATCGATTTCTGATAACTTTGACCAGATCGATCTTCTCAAAATCGTGGCTCAAACAGAGATATGCAAAGGCGTTTTTCATTTCAATGGACAATACTGTGAATAAAAAAGTTTTCCAAAACCATTCGGTGGAGAAATAGAGATATCCCCAATCGTTGGAAGCATGTAAAAGACAAAGGTCCCTCTGAATCGATGGCAGCCTTCAGAGTATTTTCCATAGAAGCATTCAAACGATTGGGGATATAAATTCAACAAGTGAAGAATACGCCCAACAAGTGAAGAGTGAAGAATACGCCCGATGCAAAAAACGGTTTTCAAAACCAAGAAGAATGCAGAGCATTATACAGAGAATATAAATTCTTTTTAACTCACATGCAACAATCCCGAATGCCCCAAAACATTTTACATCCACCAATTATATACAGAGGTGAGAAATAAAATTCGATCTCCAGCCAGCATTTACACTAAAACGCATCTCATACTCAGGGGATCACACGCAGCAATTCTTACATAAGGGAGGCTCTGATACCAATTGTTGGGTTTTACTAATTGCTTTAAACCCTAACCAAGATCTACTCTTATGCAAGAAATTAAACTTAATGCATAGCGGAACTTAGAAATTAAGTTTAATGCGCAGCGGAACTTACTTTCCATCTTCAAAGGTCGCGGACAGCTTCTGGTCTTGACTTGAGTTGTTGGCTCTCGAATCCTTCCAAGAACTTGCAATCCTTTTCTCTGGAGAGTATCCTGTCTTCAATGGAGCAGACAATTTTTCTGGATGATTGCAAGCCTTGGAGACTCAGCCCTTTTATAGCAGTGCCAAAGAAAAAGATTCTAATCCTAGGGCTGCTGAAATTTAGCTAATACTTGGGAAACAAGTCCAAAAGAAATCTGGAGTTTCCGATTTTATAAAAAACTTCAAATCGGGAAACTTCAGAAAAAACTGAAATAAATCAGAATAAATTCTGATTTCCTTATTTAGCTCAATTTACTGCTATTATTTTAATCAACTATAATCGGTCCATTAACAATTATGATTGATTAACATTATTCTATACGTATTTGTATCCAAATCCTTATTTAAATACGTATAATGCCATGACTTAATCAATCACATTGTTTGGCATGTTTTAATCATTACATAAATGTAATCTTTCGACAGTATTTGATATCATAATCATAATGCACGTATGTCCAACTTAATTATTGTAATTTAGACGTCTCTAAATCCAACAATCTCCCACATGGACAAGTGCAACCTTTTGATTATATATCCTTAACTTTATTGCATGCAACTTTTCTGTCTTTCTTATCGTATTTCTTAAACAATTCTGTCCATCAATTATGCTAACAAAGGACTTAAGCAGCACTTGTCACATTTATTCGCAACTAAACCGACATAAATCACGCTGCCAACATAACTGAATGACATGAATCTGATTTGGACATATAGTTTAGAAATTACACGCAAGTGTGATTATACGTTCCTATTTCTAATTGAGTCACCTTTACTTTACTGTATGAGGTCAAAAATTAAACTTTAAAGAAAGAAATAATGAAACCGAAACTGAATGCAACTTGTATATATCATCAAAATTGTTTACAATTGCATTACATAGAACATCAAAAACAAAACTTAAAACATATTCAGACTCCCACATTTTCTAACTATCCTAAATAGATATTACACCCATACGGGCAACATGTTCGTGAAACTTCTTGGGTGGTAATCCTTTAGTAAGAGGATCAGCAATCATGGAGTCTGTACCTATGTGTTCTATACATAATTCATTATTCTGCACTCTCTCTTTTACAACCAAAAACTTAATATCGATGTACTTTGACTTTGACGAACTTCGGTTGTTGGTTGCGTATAACACTGCTGAATTGTTGTCACATAATAATTTGAGTGGTTTCTGAATAGAATCCACAATTTTCAGACTTGTGACGAAGTTCTTCAGCCATACGCCATGATTAGATGCTTCATAGCATGCAACAAATTCAGCTGCCATAGTGGAGGAGGCCACCAATGACTGTTTAGCGCTCTTCCATGACACGGCACTGCCTGCCATCATAAAGATGTATCCTGATGTTGACTTCATGCTGTCGACACATCCTCCAAAATCAGAATCAGTATATCCAATGACCTCGAGCTGTTCCGATCTCCGATACGTGAGCATAAAGTCCCTTGTTCTCTTTAGATATCTCAACACTCGCTTGGCTGCCTTCCAGTGTTCCATACCTGGGTTACTCAAATATCTCCCTAGCATTCCAGTGATGAACGCAATATCTGGACGCGTGCATACTTGTGCATACATGATGCTACCCACGGCTGAGGCATAGGGAATATCTTTCATGATGTTTTTATCTAAGTCAGTTTGGGGACATTGTTTTAGACTAAACTTATCTCCTTTTGATACAGGGGTATCTCCTGGTTTGCTGTTTTCCATGCGAAATCTTGTTAGAATCTTATCGATATAGTTCCTCTGGGATAACCTTAGAATACCTTGAGATCTATCTCTAAGTATTTCAATCCCTAGAACAAATGATGCATCACCAAGATCTTTCATCTCAAAGTTCTTAAATAAAAAATTCTTAGTTTGATGCAACATGTCCTTATCGTTACTGGCAAGCAATATGTCATCTACATATAAAACCAAGAAAATAAATTTACTCCCACAGAACTTAAGGTATATGCATTCGTCTACTATGTTAGACTCAAAACCAAATGAGCTAACAATTTTGTGAAATTTTTGATACCATTGTCGAGATGCTTGTTTTAGCCCATAGATAGATTTCTTAAGTCTGCAAACCATAGACCCTGCATCACCTGATACAAAGTTCTCTGGCTGCTTCATATAGATCGTTTCATCAATGTCACCATTGAGAAACGTCGTCTTTACATCCATCTGATGAAGTTCTAAATCATAATGTGCTACAAGCGCCAATATAATCCTTAAAGAGTCTTTCGATGAAACTGGAGAGAAAGTCTCTTTATAATCAATGCCTTCTTTCTGTGTGAAACCTTTCGCAACAAGACGTGCCTTGTATTTTTCAACATTGCCTTTAGAATCCCGCTTAGTCTTAAATATCCATTTGCAACCAACGGGTTTCTTGTCTTTAGGCAACGGAACGATATCCCAAACGTCATTGTCATACATAGATTTCATCTCTTCATTCATGGCATTAATCCACTTTTGAGAGTTAGAGCTTTTCACAGCTTGTTTGATATTAACAGGATCATTTTCAAACATGCCAATGTCAAACTCATGTTCTTGAAGATATGCATAATCCTTAGATTGTGTAGATCTTTTCTCTCTAGTAGATCTCCTAATTGGCACAGGTACTAGATTTTCTTGAGGTTCATTTACAACTTGATCTTCAACAGGAGGAGGAACATCATTATCAATTTCTGAATCTCCCACAGGCCCTAGGCCATCAACATTTGTCATGTCAATGTCAGGGTTTGGGTTGGGTTCAGGTCCATTTGTGTTCTCTATTCCATGTTGAGTTTCTAACTGAGTTATTTGTGATGATGAAGTTTGCATATTGTCAGAAGATGTATTTCTAAACGCAATCGGAATTTGAACAAAACCAGGACTTTGGTCCATAGTCTCATTTCTAAACGCAATCGGAATTTGAACAAAACCAGGACTTTGGTCCATAGTCTCATTCGCATACGTCTCTTCTTCTTCAAAAATACTATCTTTTGTCATATCTCCCCCCACAAACTCATTATCCTCAAAAAATTTCGCACTTCCTGACTCGAAAACTGTATGTTCTGTTGGATTATAGAATTTGTATCCCCTAGATCGTTCAGAATAGCCTATAAAGTAACAACTAATGGTCCTTTCGTCCAGTTTCTTTTCATTTGGCTTATAAGGCCTAGCTTCACATGGACATCCCCAAACTCTCAAATGATTCAAGCTAGGCTTGCGCCCAACCCATAACTCGTAAGGGGTCTTGTTAGCTGCTTTAGTAGGCACTCTATTAAGTATGTATGCTGCAGTCTTTAAGGCTTCTCCCCACAAATTCTCAGGTAGAGTTGTACGAGCAATCATACTTCTCACCATGTCTTTAAGGGTGCGATTTCGTCGTTAAGCAACACCATTCATTGCAGGCGAACCTGGCAACGTATACTGAGGCACAATTCCGCATTCCTCTAAGTATTTTGCAAAGGGACCTTGACATTGTTCTCCTGATCCATCATAACGACCGTAGTATTCACCACCACGATCAGAACGAATGGACTTTATACGTTTGTTAAGTTGTAACTCAACTTCCGTTTTGAACTTTATGAACACATCTAATGCTTCCGCCTTTTCTTTTATTAAGTAAATATGACCATATCTTGAATAATCATCTATGAATGTGATAAAGTAACGGTGACCATTTCTTGTAGCTTTTGGAAAAGGACCACAGATATCCGTATGAATTAATTCTAAGACATCATTACATCTTTTTGCATCATACTTACGTTTATTAGTTTGTTTTCCCTTTATACAATTCACACAATCACTTAAGTTTGTAAAATCTAAAGGTTGGAGAATATCATTAGACACAAGACGTTCTATCCTTTTCATAGAGATATGTCCTAATCGCTTGTGCCATAATGTTGGAGATTTCTCGCAAGTTAATTTACGTTTTCTATTATCTACATGCAGTGCCTCTGAATGTGAAGTGTCTATATCTAGAAAATAAAGATTATCATAAGAAGACAGGATACCAGAAGCAAGAAGCTTAGAATTTTGACACAAACTGAATTTTCCATTACCAAATGAACATACATAACCATTTTTGTCCAAATAAGATATAGAAATTAGGTTCCTTCTGAAAGATGGAACCACTAAAGCATCAAAACTTAAATAAAATCCTGTCTTACATAATAATCTAAATTTTCCTATGCTTTTCACTTCTACTTTGTTGCCATTTCCTACGTAAACGTAGCGCTCCGCCTCATTTGGCTTGCGATGGCTTAGGCAACCTTGCATCGACATACTGATGTTAGTCGTTGCACCTGAATCTATCCACCAAGTATATCTAGATACAGAACTTAAATTAACTTCAGAACAAACTAAAGCAAGAGACATATCAGCCTTCTCTTGGGGAGTTTCTTCACCCTCTTTATTGGGCTTGGGGCGATCAAATCTTAGTGCAGTGTCCAATTGCATGATCCCTAAGACTAATTTGAGCTTTTCTTCCCACTGTTTGAAATTGTTCCCCATGAGGGGCTTAATTTGACTTAGATTTGACATTATGTTTAGATCTGAAAATTGAAGAACAAAAGGAAAAAAAAAAAAAATAGATATTATGCATCACGATTTGATCTTTAATCATAATTCTAAAATCCATCTAAAGGCCCAAATTAAATTATGTGCTCCATTGAATCTTTTAGCCAAAACACCACTAAATAATGAAAAACACCTTTGGGCGCAATCATTACCTTATTGTCTTTTCCGCCTTTGGGCCAGATTGACATATCCATTTGCTAACTACCAGGCCAGTCAAGTGGGGAAGGCAGGTCACTAACGGACCTGGTGCACCAAGCCCCAAATGCTTTTCTAGACATTGCCAGCATATGTGTGTTGCAACTTATTTGTTATACATCACCCTTATGCACCAAACAACTTAGCAGGTGCCAACCCTCCTTTGGGAAAGCTAACACCCACGTCCATTGAGCTTGTCATGAGTCATCCTTGCAATCGTCTTACACAGAGCGGTTCGTTTTGAGAACATCAATGCTTGACTCATGCGAAAACAACACATGTATACGTAAAATGCCTTTAGTTAGATTCCAAAATTATACCTAAAATCAATACATAGGAAATTCAATGCATGAAACATATGTACATTACAACCATTGTATAAAATATGTAATACATCTTAACCATATGCAACCTCCTCATTGCATAAAATATTTATAGCATACCCAACTATATCCTACATAAGATATAACATATTTTATACGGTATGTAAGACAAAAACTTTTTTATATAATATATAAAACCTAACCCTTTTATATAGTATATAAAACAAAACCACTTGTATACAATATATGAAACAAAAGCATTTCATACAATATATATGAAACAAAATCACTTTTACACCATGTATGGAACAAAACATTTTCATAGAATATATAAAACAACATCGCTTTTATACAATTCATGATGTGTACGTGAATACTTTCCCAGGTCTACGTCATCATACCCAATGAAAGAAATACCAGCAAAATACAAAACAGAGGTAATGCACACAATATAAATAACCATTGTATTAGTGGCCCAGCAAGGTGGCATATCTTTTGCAGGAGTTAAAAAGTTTCCATTGGCAGCATGTACCCATAAGCAACATGGTTAACTTAACATTGCTTGAATTATGCGCATTTATCCACAGCATAAATCAATGGAGTACCAGTTAATAAGCCCAACGCACTAAATAAAATATTAAATAAAAGACAGAGGTATGTGCCCAAACCCAAAACAGAGCGGCCAAGGCGTTTTCACTCCAATGGACATTACAGAGAACGGAAGACGTTTTAGATTCAAACCCAAGAAGAAAATACAACTCCAAGAGCATTTCAAATCGACATAACAATACCAGAACTATTGTATTTCTTCCATGGGAAACTACAGAGCTTTTAAATTGTTTTCCAGCCAACATACGAACACCAAAACGTTTTAAAAACTTTCATGAAGAAGATGCAAAGCTTAAAAATCGTTTTTCCAGCCACCTGGCATACAAACAATGTTTTAAAAGCTTCCATGGAGAATATACATAGCTAGAAATCGTTTTTCCAGCTACCGAGCATACAAATAATGTTTTAGCAAAACAATTAGATGCATACATAGCCAACAAAGCTCGGTTTCCAGCCACCATTCTAAATAAAACGTTTTTGACAACAAATAGATGCATACAGAGCCATCAATCTGAGTTTCCAGCCACCATTCCAAATAAAAACGTTTTTTTTTTTGTTTTTTTTTTTTTTTGCAATAGATAGATGCATACATAGTTTAAAGACTCTGTTTCCAGCCAACATCTAACAAAGTGCCGGGAAACTGTAAATTCGTTTTAATCCACCCATGAGAGCAATAGATAGATGCATACATAGTTTAAAGACTCTGTTTCCAGCCAGCATCTAACAAAGTGCCGGGAAACTGTAAATTCGTTTTAATCCACCCATGAGACAATGTAAGATGCCCAAAACGTTTTTGCAAAACAATATATGCATATAGAGCTTCCAAAGCTCGATTTCCAGCCACATATAAAAACGTTTTGCAAATTAAATGGATGAATAAAAACGTTTTTAAGAACTGATAAATGAATGCAGAGCTTGCAACCGTTCTTCTAGCCACCGAGCATACAAATAAAACGGTTTTGCCCCATCACTGGAAACACACAGATCATGAGGGCGTTTTTCCTCCCAGCATTCACAGACACAGAACCCAGATCGATTTCTGATAACTTTGACCAGATCGATCTTCTCAAAATCGTGGCTCAAACAGAGATATGCAAAGGCGTTTTTCATTTCAATGGACAATACTGTGAATAAAAAAGTTTTCCAAAACCATTCGGTGGAGAAATAGAGATATCCCCAATCGTTGGAAGCATGTAAAAGACAAAGGTCCCTCTGAATCGATGGCAGCCTTCAGAGTATTTTCCATAGAAGCATTCAAACGATTGGGGATATAAATTCAACAAGTGAAGAATACGCCCAACAAGTGAAGAGTGAAGAATACGCCCGATGCAAAAAACGTTTTTCAAAACCAAGAAGAATGCAGAGCATTATACAGAGAATATAAATTCTTTTTAACTCACATGCAACAATCCCGAATGCCCCAAAACATTTTACATCCACCAATTACATACAGAGGTGAGAAATAAAATTCGATCTCCAGCCAGCATTTACACTAAAACGCATCTCATACTCAGGGGATCACACGCAGCAATTCTTACATAAGGGAGGCTCTGATACCAATTGTTGGGTTTTACTAATTGCTTTAAACCCTAACCAAGATCTACTCTTATGCAAGAAATTAAACTTAATGCACAGCGGAACTTAGAAATTAAGTTTAATGCACAGCGGAACTTACTTTCCATCTTCAAAGGTCGCGGACAGCTTCTGGTCTTGACTTGAGTTGTTGGCTCTCGAATCCTTCCAAGAACTTGCAATCCTTTTCTCTGGAGAGTATCCTGTCTTTAATGGAGCAGACAATTTTTCTGGATGATTGCAAGCCTTGGAGACTCAGCCCTTTTATAGCAGTGCCAAAGAAAAAGATTCTAATCCTAGGGCTGCTGAAATTTAGCTAATACTTGGGAAACAAGTCCAAAAGAAATCTGGAGTTTCCGATTTTATAAAAAACTTCAAATCGGGAAACTTCAGAAAAAACTGGAATAAATCAGAATAAATTCTGATTTCCTTATTTAGCTCAATTTACTGCTATTATTTTAATCAACTATAATCGGTCCATTAACAATTATGATTGATTAACATTATTCTATACGTATTTGTATCCAAATCCTTATTTAAATACGTATAATGCCATGACTTAATCAATCACATTGTTTGGCATGTTTTAATCATTACATAAATGTAATCTTTCGACAGTATTTGATATCATAATCATAATGCACGTATGTCCAACTTAATTATTGTAATTTAGACGTCTCTAAATCCAACAGAACGATCGTCTCAGCATAGACGTTTGCTTGATAAGAACACATCGCACACCATTCGGGACTGGAAATCGTCGGCTTCCTTGTACAGACAGAGCTGCTCCATTGAAGTTAAGAAAATAGATAAAATAAAAAAATAAATATGCAAAACTCCACAAAAAAAACCCGGCAAAGACTTAACATGGATATTCTGCACTTATATTTCATATTCCCAAATGCGGGAATAAAATGAATCAACGGAAGTACAGGCGAAATCACACTAACATTTATTCTTTTGCTTAAAAATTAATGTGGTGAGCACAGAAATCTATTTATTAGTCTGGATATTGGCTGCAAGATACAAAGAAGAAGCAACATTTAAAGCTCATTTCTCAGAGAAAGTGCATCATCTGAGAGAATATGGAAGTGCATACCGAGCATGAGCATGATAAATGTTGATGTGAGACAACAAAGAAGATAATCTCTGTGCAGATAGAAGCTGCGTCGCCGCAATAAATCGGGAGCAATGCAATGAATCTCTGGGAGAAAACGCGCAGAAAAGAGAGACAACGGCGAAGAGAAGGGCGCAGAAAGCAACATTGAATAATATATCGAAATGAAGCGCTGATTACGCCAAGCTTCCTCTTCGACTTGCTTCTACAGACAGAGCTGCTTCCTGTGGAATTGGGTAGGTCACGCTCGGGGGAACTCTGCTTGGTATTTAGCTCAGGTTCTGCAATCCTGTAGAAGTAATTTGGCTATCCTGCAGAATGAAAGCACTGCCATCCAACTGGTGCCTCTTCAGTCATCCGATACGGCCGATGGATGACCGCCAAGTAGCACCTTCTCAGCTCTCCGATGTGGTTGTCGGATGGCCTCCAAGTGGCACATCATCACTTGTTAGATTTAGCCGTTGGATGGTCGCCAAGTGGCACCTCCTCAGCTCTCCGATGTAGCTGGTTGATGACCGCAAAGTGGCACATCCTCAGCCCTCCGATTCAGCCGTGAGATGGCCACCAAGTGACAGCGCCTCACTCGTTAGCTTCAGCCATCAGTTGGCCGCCAAGTGGCACTTCCTCACTCGTCAGAATATGCCAACACATGGCCACCAAGTGGAACCTTCTCAGCCCTCCGATTTAGCCGTCGAATGGCCGCCAAGTGGCATCTCCTCATCCCTCCAATGTCGCCATTGGATGGGCGCCCAGTGGCAAATCCTCATTCGTCAAATTCGGCCATCAGATGCCCTCCAAGTGGCATCTCCTCATCCGTGGGATGGCCGCCAAGTGGCACCTCCTCATCCCTCCGATGTGACCATCGGATGTCCGCCAAGTGGCAAATCCTCACTCGTGAAATTCAGCCATCAGATGGCCGCCAAGTGGCACCGACTCATCCCTCCGATGCAGCCGTCGGATGGCTTCCAAGTGACACTACCTCATCCCTCCGATGCAGCCGTCAGATGGTTGCCAAGTGGCACCTCCTCATCCCTCCGATGCAGCTGGCGGATGGCAGCCACGTGGCACGTCCTCAGCGCTCCGATGCAGCGGTCAGATGGTCTCCAAGTGGCACCTTCTCAGCCCTCTGATGCGGCCGTCGGATGGCCGCCAAGTGGTACCTTATCAGCCATCCGATGCAGCCGTCGAATGATCTCCACGTGGCACCTCCTCACTCGCCAGATTTAGCCGTCGGATGGCCGCCAAGTGGCCTCTCCTTGGCCGTCCGATGTGGCCATCGGATGGCCACCAAGTGGCACCTCCTTGCTCGTCCGATTCAGTCGTCGGATGGCCGCCAAGTGGCACCTCCTCGACCGTCCGATGTGACCATCGGATGGACGCCAAGTGGCACCTCCTCGGCCTTCTGATGCGGTCGTCGGATTTCCACCAAGTGGCAGTTCGTCAGCGCTCCGATGTAGCCGTCAGATGGTCTCCAAGTGGCACCTTCTCAGCCCTCTGATGCGGCCGTCAGATGGCCGCCAAGTGGTACCTTATCAGCGCTCCGATGCAGCCATCGAATGATCGCCAAGTGGCACCTCCTCACTCGCCAGATTTAACCGTCGGATGGCCGCCAAGTGACCTCTCCTTGGCCGTCGGATGGCCACCAAGTGGCACCTCCTTACTCGTCTGATTCAGTCGTCGGATGGCCGCCAAGTGGCACCTCCTCGACCGTCCGATGTGACCATCGGATGGACTCCAAGTGGCAGCTCCTCAGCGCTCCGATGCAGCTGTCAGATGGTTTCCAAGTGGCACCTTCTCAGCCCTCTGATGCGGCCGTCGGATGGCCGCCAAGTGGTACCTTATCAGCCCTCCGATGCATCCGTTGAATGATTGCCAAGTGGCACCTCCTCACTCGCCAGATTTAGCCGTCGGATGGCCGCCAAGTGGCACCTCCTCCGCCTTCCGATGCAGTCGTCGAATGATTGCCAAGTGGCACCTCCTCACTCGCCAGATTTAGCCTTCGGATGGCCGCCAAGTGGCACCTCCTCCGCCTTCTGATGCGGCCATCGGATTGCCACCAAGTGGTAGCTCCTCAGCGCTCCGATGCAGCCGTCAGATGGTCTCCAAGTGGCACCTTCTCAGCCCTCTGATGCGGCCGTCGGATGGCCGCCAAGTGGTACCTTATCAACCCTCCGATGCAGTCGTCGAATGAGCGCCACGTGGCACCGCCTCACTTGCCATATTTAGCCGTCGGATGGCCGCCAAGTGGCCTCTCCTTGGCCGTCCGATGCGGCCATCGGATGGCCACCAAGTGGCACCTCCTTACTCGTCCGATTTAGTCGTCGGATGGCCGCCAAGTGGCACCGTCTCGACCGTCCGATGTGACCATCGGATGGACGCCAAGTGGCACCTCCTCGGCCTTCCGATGCGGCCGTCGGATTGCGACCAAGTGGCAGCGCCTCAGCGCTCTGATGTAGCCGTCAGATGGTCTCCAAGTGGCACCTTCTCATCCCTCTGATGTTGCCGTCCGATGGCCACCAAGTGGTACCTTATCAGCCCTCCGATGCAGCTGTCGAATGATCGCCAAGTGGCACCTCCTCACTCGCCAGATTTAGCCGTCGGATGGCCGCCAAGTGGCCTCTCCTTGGCCGTCTGATGTGACCATCGGATGGCCACCAAGTGGCACCTTCTTGCTCGTCCGATTCAGTCGTCGGATGGCCGCCAAGTGGCACCTCCTCGACCGTCCGATGTGACCATCGGATGGACGCCAAGTGGCACCTCCTCCACCTTCTGATGCGGCCGTCGGATTGCCACCAAGTGGCAGCTCCTCAACCCTCCGATGAAACCGTCGAATGGCCGCCGAGTGGAACCTCCTCAGGCTCCGATGCGGGCTTCGGATGGCCGCCATGAAGACCAATCTAAGATTCTTTTTTTTTTTCTGCGTTTTAATTTTCATTTTCATGATCTGCATCATCAATCACCGCATTGGATTCGAACAGGAGAACTTTAAGAATTATTTTATTTGTTGTTTAATTTAACAACCATGATCTCTACGATCTGAGCATAGGATGTGCGTTTGCAGCTTGAAGGATAAGATCTGAGTAGAATTTCAGGTGTATAATGCCTCTCACAGCGTCCTCCGCGCTGTCGAGAGCAGCCGTTATAATTAACAGAAGATGATAAAGCGGGCAATGACAAGCCTGGCATATTTTGTTTTGAAAGTTGTTCGAGAGCGGGGAGCTTCGAAAACAAATTTGCAAGCTTTCGTGTGTGAGATGCAGAAACTGGCTATAATGAGATCCTGGAATGAGAAAAAACAAATTGGGGATACAGAATCGGTGCCAACTTTTCCATTGACTGTTTGAAGAATTGGGGGTGTGCAGTGATAGATAAGACATAGTATTGAAATGCGTGAGGGCGGATAACAACAATGCACAACTACATTCAAGGTATGATCTTTGGTCTTTCAGCTTTCAATAATAACAGTGTAGCTAAATTTGCATTGTATGGTCGATTGTGAAACAAACTAAGAATTTTCAAATTGTGTTGTAAGGGGACAAGTTTATGACAAAATGAAAAGTCGACCTTATTTTAAAAATAAAAATAAAATTGTTATGTCCCTTCCAGAGACATCTAGTGAAATATCTAGAAGTGTAACATCACGAGGCTAAAGAGACACTTCAGAATAGTAACCAATTAGCCACGATTGCTATAATATTTTCATTGGTAAAAACCTGTGTGAATCTGGAGGTATTAGTGTTCTCAATCAGATTTCAAGGAATTGAAGTGATCGATAAGCAGCCATGAACATGAAAAAGCAAAAACATCTCCATGGCACCGATTTATTTTACATTTACAATGAAAACAGGCAAAACAAAACTTAAAGCTATAAAAATTAATGGACGTTTTAAGGTTTTTAAATCCAGATGGCATTCATGGAGCGATAGTATTTGGATTTCTTGATACATTGCATCTTTTTGCTTGCAATGCAATGGCAAACTTTAACTCCATTATTCAATGGCATTAACAAATATGTAATAAAATTTTCATCTCAATAACGAAAAGAAGGATCACAAGAATGGCAAATGAGAAGATTGCTATAGCAACCAATATATGAAATTGTCTTGCAGAACTCTAAAAGGGCTGTACGAAATGCAAGCTACCAATTATTGAGATGAAAATTCAAAAACACTACAAGAGGATTCCTCAAAAAAGATTTCTAGTCAATTCACTTCAAAGAAGAGTGTTTCAAACCCCATGGTACATAAGCATCTTCTTGCTTTGGCTCATAACATTAAACTCATGTGCTTTGCACCTTGGTATGGTTAATGGAGGCAAGATGTTCTTTTGATGCTCAACATTACTTTTCTCATTGTTCAAAAATATTTTGGAAATGGACACAATATCGAATTGATTTTGTCATGGTTGGGCCATCTTCAACCATCAAACAAAAATAAATCAATTTCTCAAATGGAAAAACAAGTCCTTCACCATGGATCAATCATAATTGCGAAAAAATGTGCATCAATCATGACTTTTGCTTTGGATACTCAGTCATGGTTGGGCCATGGATCGATCAAAATTTCGCATCAAATTCTTCACCATGGATCAATCATAATTGGGCAAATATTCTCTCCAATACAAAACCAAAATTTTAGATGACTCCTTGATGGATGTCATCTCATCCCATTGCAATGGACACAATATCAAATTGATTTTGTCATGTTTGGGCCATTCTCCAACAAGCATACAAAAACAAATCAATTTCTCAAATGGAAAAACAAATCCTTCACCGTGGATCAATCATAATTGGGCAAAAATTGTGCATCAATCATGAAATGTTGCTTTCGATACTGTAGTCATGGTTGGGCCATGTATCGATCAAATCCTTCACCATGGATCAATCATAATTGGGAAAATATTCTCTCCAATACAAAACCAAAATTTTAGATGGCTCCTTCCTTGATGGATGACATATCATCCCACAATGTCTTCAATGGATACTTCACTCATGGTTGGGGCATGGATCAATCAAAATTCTGCATCAAATCCTTCACCATGGATCAATCATAATTGGGAAAAAATTCTCTCCAATACAAAACCAAAATTTTAGATGGCTCCTTGATCAATGCTATATCATCCAACAATGTGAATGGAGGGGTGGAATTGAACTTCTCAGTTACCCCCATTCATATCCATTGTCAAGATATTTGGAAAACAAAATACTAGGTAGGTATGCATCCTTATGTGACATCTTAGCTTCATTATATGAATACATTTTGGGAAATCCATGCTCCTAATTCTCTAATGAAGCTTTGCAAGCTATAGTGTCAATGAGAAATTGGTATATAGACAAGCATTCCACATTCCTTGGAATATCCAATGCCACAAGGATTCCTTGTACATTGCCAAAATATAAATATGTGTTAGACAGACTAGTAAGGGAGATTACCTACCAAATAAATTTTCATGGTTGCAATGGAGTATTGTATCCAAAGCAAAAGAAGTCCTCGTGGGAATATCCTAGCACCATCAACATCTATATCCTCTTGAATGCATGATACTTTAGGAGTGTTCAAGGCTCATCTAGCTTTCCAAAGCAATGAGTGGCCTTACAATCACCCAAAGTGTCCCAAAAAAGATTTCAAGATGAATTCCTTAGACCATGAACATGTATTAGAAAAAAAGAAAAACCTACAAAAAAGAAATAGGATTTGAAAATAACATTGGAAGTTGTCCTTACAGGCATGAGCTCCACAAATAAGAAGTCCCCTATCTTTTCATATAAAGGGACTAGCTCCACCACTAAGAAGACTACAGAGGGTGAAGTGATTAATTTAAATAGTCGGGAAACTATTGATATCTATAAGGACATCATCAAGGATAGTCTCGACAAGGAAGAAAACTCCAAAGATCTAACACCAAGGAGGATCATTCAAGTACCCAAGAGATTTACTCAAGACCAAACACAATAGCAAAGCAAAACTAATCTTGCCAACACTGAAAACATGGGAGGATGTCTCAAGTAGGTATATGGGCCCTATTGGAAGAGCCCCACCTCAAATGTGGAAGAATCTTGGTTCCAACATTTAACAATGATACCAATGTGGCAATATAAACTTTCTCTTTCGATAAGAAAAGTAATAAGGAAATTAATTCACAAAAAGGATAAACATTAACACAAACAAGATTGTGGTAGAGAAACTTGAAGTTGATGTCATTGATTAAAGGGAAATTGACCCAATTGCAACAGTAACTTCAAGGGTGGGTACAACAAACACAAGAAAACAAAGCTTAAGCCATATATATGCTAAAGAATATTAAGTTGATGGAGAGATTAAGTTCAGACAAAAAATCAAGTTGACCACTACAAGTCATGCGAGCAAAACTTGAGTAAATTTATTGCTTACACCCTTCAACTTAGTGATGAAAGCTTACTGTTGCAAACAAATCTCTTCAAGTTCATTTTCAAAATGAAGGAAATCCTCAATGAAGACATATCCTTATGTTAGCAACTTGAGTGGAAAATTGTAGAGATGGCTAAACTACAAGAATGTTTAGTTAAAATAGTTTTCTCGTAATAATGATTTACTTCTATACATGTGGATGCATCCACATCGAGACCCATGGATGTTGTTTAGATTGGAGCTAGCATTCATCATGTGCGTGAATATGTCAAGGAATTTATTGAAGCCTTCAAGTGGCATTCCTTGATATCAACAAATGCTTTGTTAACACAATAGAAGTCACTTATAAAGATGTAAGTTGTCAACATTCAAGAGTAAGCATATTTTCAAGATACAATTAAAGATCACTAGTGTTACATCAAAGGATAAGCAACACTTGCAAAGTTTGCAAGATACAAATAAAGATTACTCGTGTTACATCAAGGATCTGACCACAAAGAGGCAAGTTCTCTCATATTTTGCTTCTAGAGTTGATATTAGTTGTGACATGTTTCATCATGCCATGTGCAAAGTCAAATCCCTCCATGAAATTACAAGTTTCTAAAGATCATTTGGACTAGATAAAGTTGAATGATTTTGGAAGTCAAAAGGTCATGTAGGAGGACAAATAGTTGTAACTCCGCCCTTTTCATTTTGTATAGATATGTAAAAGAGTCAAGAAGTTGGCTCTTGGATTTTGGAAAGCATGCAATGTAGTAAAATTTAAGTATTCATTATAAAGAAAATAATATCTTATATTTCATGTAATTAAATGTTGACTTGCAAAGCATGTCGAATGGTTATAATCACCCAACTTCATACATATTATTAGGTAATAACTATGTGGTAAATATACACGACATGCAATAGATGTGAAGATAATCATTCTCATCAAGTCTTGCCATGGGTATTAAACTTCTCAAGTCCTTGAAGATATGATCATTCATGTACATTTCCTAATAATAAGGCATATTTTATTTTTGTTATTGTGATTATATCAATGTGTATGCATATAATTAGACATGCTCAATTAGTTATGCTTTCATTTATTCTCTTCACAAAAAGTTATTGAATATTATGTAATTATACTTGTGCAAGTATCTCTACTTTCTTCATATGTTCTCTTCATGTTATTCTAGATATCATAAGAAAATTATGAAAATTATGAAAGACTATTGTATTTATCTAAGTTGTCCGACTAATGCAATTACATCCAATGTGTTTAAAATAGGACTAGTTCAAGGATGATTATTTTTTAATAATAATAATAATAATTTATTCTTAAGCTCATGATCAAGACACCACATTGGTGTATATGACCGAAGCCCTTGTTTGTGGGACAAGGAACCCCCTTCGTGCAGCGAACCGACTTCTTTGGACATGTGACCTCCAATCAAGAAACACGCTTTCTTATCCGTTAGGACTACTACTAAGAAACGGGCAACAATCTTGTTTTAGTTAGAGAAAAACATTTAAAACTTTTAAATATGAAATCAAAGACTAGCACGATTAAAATTTGTTACTATAGATTTATTAGTGAACATAACTAGACATAAATTGTAAATAATAATATTGATGGCGTTACTACAATGCTTACAAATAAAAATAGCCATTTCCATCAGTGCAATTCATTAGTTTACAACTAACCAAGACAAGGTGAACAGAAATATACTAGTTAATCTATATCAACTAATACTATATTTAGCACTAATCACTCCAATCCCATTGATTCACTTAAGGAGCGGAGCATGGATACATCATATTTTTTATGCTGTGAATTGTCATGAGACGCCTAAAAACAAATGAAAACATCAAATGTTTTTAAGAAGTCATGACAAAAACATTGATTTCATTGCAAAGAAAAGGAGCACATGGGTTGAACTTGATTTTAATGAAGATGTCATGGCGTTAGAATATGTTAGAATATGAGGGTTCCCAAGCATCATTTGGAATTATGGATTTGGTTGGAGCTCACATGAATCAAATTTATATCAACTAATATTATAAGTGGCACTAATCACTCAAATGCTATTGATTCACTCAAAGAGGGAAACAAAGTCATAACGAGAAAGTTGATTTCATTACAGAGAAAAGGAGCACAATTGGGTTGAACATGAATTTACTGAAGATATTATAACATTAGAATATGTTAGAATATGATGGGTTCCCAACATCATTTGGAATTAAGGATCAGGTTGGAGCATGCATGTATCAAATTTATATCAACTAATATTATAAGTGGCACTAATCACTCTATGCCATTGGGAAACTTGCAGAGACAGGATCTTACAAAGTTGTGAATTGTCATGAGATGCCTAAATGCAAATCAAAGCATCAAAACCCTCAATTTTATGAAATTATAAAAATAGCATAGATTTAATTGCAGAGTAAAGAGGAGTATATTGGTTAATCAACATGAATCCAATGGAGAAGATATTGTAGTGTAAGAATGTGATGGGCTTGTAGGTATCAATTGGAATTATCGTTCAAGTGTGAGCTCACATGAATAATTCCACAATGCTTGGATCAAAGATAATCTCAAATGGTGGTGTCATGTTATTGGCATTAGCTGACATTTTGGTTAGATGCTTTGTTTCAAAGAGTTTGACAGAGACTAAGTATTGGTCGACCTTCTGCCAAATCATGAGTGAAGCACTTCTCAAGCTCACATATCAATCATTTGGGTAAGCAAAGAAAATTTTACAAACTAAATTTCTCATTGGTTTTTCCATTTTTTAATCCCAAAAAAAATGTTGATTTTCATTTTTATAAAAATGATTGCCCAAATTCTATAGGATGAAGATATTTTACTCTCAAAATCACCAAAATTTTCTAGAAATTCTATAAAATCTTTAGAAACTTGAATTAGTGAGATTCATGAAGGTTTCTATCAAAGTTACTACACTCTTGTATCCTTGAAATTTTTCTTGGCAATATGATGTCCCACTTTTCTCTTTTGGATTGTTGTCCCTTTGTTTTTCTTCTTAAGAATTCTTAACAAGAGTTTGTGGAAGAATCTTAGTTTTGAAATCTGATTACCCTGTGTTTGTTGGCCTCCTCAGCTGCCTATAATTTGTTGAATGCCTTCCACACAATTTCATGTTCTAGAGGTTCAATTTTCAAAAGTTTGGTGAAGGTTATAAGAATTTTCATGGCATCCAACATGTAATTTTTCCGTGTAGTGTTTACACAGGGATAATTAGAGTTGGGATGTGTTGGAGGATGGCTTCCCTTCATTTTGCTGTGAATTAAACAACCAAGAGGGGCAAAGGAACAAGAGAGGAGAGGAGAGGTTCAAACGACAGATTGGGAAAATAATGTTTTTTTTCTCCTGGTCAATGGGCGAGTCTTAATGACTGGGGAAAAGGCTGGCTTGAGCTTGGAATCACTTGAAAAACCCTTGGAATTACAAAAGGACCCCAATTAGGTCTCCAAAATATTTTGAGGAAAAGAACTTGACATCAACCTACCCCTAGCACTGAGCATTCATGGCCATGAAATCCTTCTTTGATCATGGGATATGATGCTAGATCATTAAAAGGATGCTTAGACTCACTTCATTGAATTGATTAACAAAATAGGATTTCAAATTGCTGTCAAAGGAACCATCCGAGATCTTAAATCCCAGAAACACATCACTCAAAGATGGGACACCATTTACAGTGTTTCTCGAGGGGCATGAGGTTACCTGGCCCAACTTAATGGCCATAATGGTTCTATCGCCTTTTGGTCACCCTTGTGGTGCAAACAAAATGCTTTTTTCAAATTTCAACCTTGGAAGGAGCTTAAGACAATACCCCATTTTCCCCACCCCAATTAGCCTCTCATGACTCCTAACAATATAAAAAGGAAGCATTAGGGGTTTCTTAGTTAGGAATGGATGGGAAAGGCTATCATAAATTTGACAATTCGGTTAAAACAGATTGAAAGCTTAAAGACTCTGCTCAAGCAAAGAAAATCTGAGAATTGAAGGGCCAGACAGTTGGTTGGGAAAATACCAAAGATGATCTGCAATTAAGAAAGTCAATATAAGGTGAAGAGTTGTGTTCATAACAATCCACTCATGGATTATTCTGTTAGGAATGGACGAATATCTTTCATTGTAAATTTGTTAATATGGCTCCTTGTTATATTTTATCATGCATATTTATCACCCATATAGAAGTACTACCCAACGAAGAGCATTTTGATGTAAACCATCAAACCTCGTTCGAAACAATGCATTACGTGGGTGGTGAGCAGATTAAACAGATATGGGGAGCCAATCTAAACCAGATATTTTCTAACACTTTGTATATGTCAATCCATAGTTAAAGGGTACTAGTGATACTTTTACTTAGTTTTAATGATAATAAAGGTCATTATTTTCATAAGTTCCATACAAGCATTACTAGATGTACACCGATCACTGGAAATCAATCTAGAGAATGCTTGGAAGACACAAGTCGTGATTATAAAATTGAACACTGAAATATTATTCCTTGCAATTTGTCATTCGTGTACTTCACAGACTGATTTTAAATAAAAACTATTAAAAAAATTAGTGTTTAGACATCAATGGCTCATCTAATAAAAGTTTGGCCCTAACAGTAAAGCATATAATGTTTAAATACTGGTATCAACAGCCCACAACCGTGTTGTTGTCATTCCTGCACAAACACAAAACTTAAGACATACTGGTGAGCATGCTGGAACAATCATAGCTTGTAACAACATTTCACTCCTCGCAGTAAATAACTGCAATATATAAAACACTTTTTTGATGATTCCCTGTCAAGTTGCTACAATGTATAGTTCCTCACTTAAATTCACCAAGATTTCGTGTCAAATTTCAAGGTATCTTGGTAGAAATAAAACCAATAGTATGAACTGGCCTATGGGAAAGACCGAGGATAAATAGTAATAAAATGAGATACTGAATTTGAAGCACTGAAATTCAGGCATTTACCACAGGCTATAAATCAAGGAAACACTTGTAAGAGATTTCACAATTAAATCCCTGACCGTTTTATTTTGCAGATACTTGTGTTCTCAAGAATTGGACAAATTGCGTAAAGTATGTAATGTATTGCTTTGACAATAAAACATTTGAAATTGTGCCACATTAACATGAATCCAAGTATGACACGGTGGAGACTTTAGTTCACTAAGTAGTGTCGTGTTGCCATCAGCTGGACCTGACATAATACGATCAGGAATTTGTGTCCCAACCTGTAAAGTTCAAACGAAAAGGCATGATTGATTTAAAAGCTGGCTATTTCTCTTGGAAAACATGATGAAAAAGTGTAGGGAATATTATTTAAGCTTACTGGGGGAGTTTCGCCTCGCGTCAGCGTCTCAACTATCTCAACAACACGCTTTTGTGTAACATCCTCCTGTACAAAGAGTACTGTGACATTAAAAACAGTAACACCGACACTGGAAATGTTCATTGCAATAACATCATAACATTATCGGAATTACATAATCCTAACTTTGAGGATGCTATATAGACATAATGATAATAACATCTATATAATACACATAATGATAATAACATCTATATAATACACATAATGATAATAACATCTATATAATACACATAAAATGAAAGCATTACATAGTAGTTGTATGTAAATCCTTTTGAACCCTTTGTGTAGTCAGCTACAACAATCATTGGAGCATCGACACAGCATCCCTGGGAAACAACCAAACAACAAAGTACTACGCAATGAAGCGGGAACATCAAACCAACCTATTAAACTAAATGCCAACTTTCTCATAAGACTGGAAAGAATAAAACTAGCAAACTCCATCTTACCATACACTCCATTTCATCTACGGAAAACATGCCATCCTTGGTTACAAGCCTCTTCGAGGGGGCAACCTCCTTACACAATGTACTAAGTACACAAGTCAGACAAGACACATACTCCAAATGAAAGGTCTCCTTCCTATATATAGGAGACTAAGAGGTACAATCCCAACTAACTGAACCAAGCCGACATAACTAATATAACCATACTAATGACAATTACCACTAATGGACCAAAGACGACATCAAAACTAATGTAATGAACAACAATATAGGAGGGGCATGTTAAGCCGTAAATATGGGCACATTTCTACGGAAAACATTTCCCAGTTGCCATATAAGGTGTGCAACCAGGAAATGCCTCAGGCCCAAATAATCTTGAACTTAAAAGATATCAAGTGAACTTACGACAGAAGGTCAGAAGCAATTAAAATCCATAAGAAAAAAGGAAAACAACTAAGCATTCAACCATCTATGCATAAGCAAACAGTCTGCAAGTCATGTCTATTAAAGAATTTTATGGCAGAATGTTAGAGGCATTTAAAATCCATATTAAAAGAAAAACAACCAAGTGCTCACCCAACTGTGCAAAAGCAAACAGTTTGCAAGCCATGTCTATTAAAGTGAAGCTGATAAAAAGTTAGAACACAAACTGCAATTAGATGAAGTACAGATTGGATGTGGTGGATTAGCAAGCAACCCATGCATATGCAATTTGATAACTAACATGGTATCAGAGATGTAATAGACCTAATTATAATTATTAATTGAACATAATCAACAAAAGTGGGTCCTTGGATGGGCATAATCAACAAAAGCTGAACTGCACGTTGTGTGGGAAGAAAATGACGGGGAATCAGTAAGTTGAAATACCACCTTGCGCAAATTCCAGGGCATGAAGTGGTAATTTGTGAAAAAGCAACCCTAAAAATGATCCACATTGCCAATAAATTACTTCAGGATATGGATAGGAATATGGTGCCAAGTCTACAAGAACATGCAGAGATTTCAAAAGAAATGGGATGGTCGATGGAACACTTGGTTTTGAAATGGTTATTTAGGACAGGAAGTCCAAAATGCTAGGTAATCATCAAGTTCATTTTGTTTCAAATTTCAACGTCTCTTCTTTTGTTTCAATTTTCAACTTCCAAATTTCAATGTTATTTCTTATGTTTCTCTTATTTGTTGTAGATGCTTGGTGGAACTTGGCTTTGAAATGGTTATTTAGGACAGGAAGTCCAAAATGCTAAGTAATTATCAAGTTCATTTTGTTTCAAATTTCAACGTCTCTTCTTTTCATTTCAAATTTCAAAGTCTCTTCTTTTGTTTCAATTTTCAACTTCCAAATTTCAATGTTATTTCTTATGTTTCTCTTATTTGTTGTAGATGCTTGGTGGAAAAGCTATGGCTCAAGAGTACCCAATTTACAAAAGCTTTCCATTTGAGTGCTTAGCCAAACATATAGCTCATCGGGATGCAAGCACAACTAGAGTGTGTTAAAAAAAATGAATTGAAGTTTGAATTCATTTTAAACGATAAATTTATAATTTTATGCCTAACCACCCTTTAAATTATATATTATAAAATTTACATTATAATTACAATTTAGGGCTTGGAATCCCAACGCCTTAATGATATGGTCTATGTCTTACTACAATCTTTGGTTGTGGGTGAAGCAGCTCCTCAAGAAAACGCCTGACGTTGACACCATTTCATTAGATGGGATTGACACCAATGTTGCATGGAGGGTGGAAATCGTGAGACCTGTCATGTACTCAACCCCTAATTGGTTACATGAGGAGTTGCAAGAGGAGGTGGCAAGGGAGGGGGTAGGTGAGGAGGATGTTCCAAAGCAAACACCTTTACTGGAGATGGCTATTGACACTGGGAGTGTGCCACTACTTTCACAGACAGACACAATCAAAGGCACAAGCAGCTAGACTTGGACCTAGTAGTAGCACTAGCAAAGGACATCAAACTAGCTTCTCCCTCTTCTATAGGATGTAAGACTCTAGCCGCTTCCTTTGTTAGAGCACATCAGAGTCCACTGCCATCAATAAGGCCTTCTTCATCTGGAGGAAGAGCTATTACTCTTGTCCATACAAGGAGAAGAGGGGATCACTAATTTATTTATTCGATTTCATTGTATTATGTAGCATGTAGATCATAGATGACTCATGATGATGAGATACATTTATTATATTTTTTTATGGCATTTCGAGACTCGGGAGTCGAACCCAATCACTCACTACTCGGGAGTCATGACTCGGGACATGATTTAGTATTGATGTGTGATGTATATTAGACATCTTATACATCAGTTTTATTTTCACATTTATGTGGCAATGTGTTTATTTGATGTTGTTGTTGCTTTCGATGCTTAAAATTTTGAAAAACAATAATATTTTTGTTTTTTTAAGTTTGTCGATATTTTCCTTGATGTTGCCGATAAGTTGTTTTTTGAACCTTCAGCGATATTTTTGCCTACACAATGTTTGCTGTAATTGTTTTGTGTTTTGCAGCTTGCTGGTTTATGTCAACATTTCAGTGTTTTTCATTTCCAAGCCGGTTTTGCATTGGCTGGAAACTACTTGTGAAAAATCTCAGACAATTAAACACGCTGTAAATTCACTTTAACAGGCAGAAAAATAATTTAACATGCACACCATAAAAAAATCAGACTCAGAATTTTCGGCCAATAGCCTTGGAAAAACCCCCACAGGGAAAACTAGTTAGAGAGAGAGATTTATTTCTTCAGTAATATTCAGTACAGAATTTTTACAGTAAAAATTTACTTCCACGATAGAAATTCACACACAGAAGCTTCCTTGAAAACTGAGCCAAGCTGCTGCCTCGAAAACAGTGCCAAACCCACACCTCAAATTCTGTGCCTAGTCTCGATTTCTGTGCAGAAAAATTGCTGCCTCGGTTTCTGTGCAAAAGGTAGTCTGTATGGACTTCAGAAACTGTGCACAAAATTTCTGGAAAACCGTGCCCAGAATTCTACCTTAAATCCCATGCCCTTGCCTTGGAAAATGTGCCCAGAAATATCTCCTCGAAAACAGTGCTGTACGGACAGCAATAATGCTGAGTACAGATTCTCGATTTCTATGCCAAATCTCAGCTGTACGGTATCTAGAAATTCGTGCCCTGTCTCAGCTGTACAGTTGCCTAGAAAAATGTGCCACTTTCCTGCCTATACGGATGCCTCGATTTCAGTGCTGAAATAAATGCTGCTGCCTCTATATGCATGCTGGTGCAAAACTGCCCTAGCTGCCTCCTCGATTTCTGTGCAAACTCACAGCTCTCTCCACTCTTCACTCTCATCTCAAAAGTGAATGCATTCTTGCCTCCCTTGCCTTTTTGTTCAAACCCTAGGGTCTCTCAAATCAATGGATGAGATTAGATTAGATCTACAGTTGAAATTAAATGCTCCTATTTATTTCTCATAAATATTAATTTCACTCACCCACTTAAATTTATCAAAAAGTGACTTTATGTTCTAAAGTCAAATTAAATGCTTTTCTCAAGTCATTTAATAGGGTCACTTTTCCCCCCTTTTAAGTGACTTAGACAAAAGTCACTAGGGGAACACTTCCCTAGGTACAAAAACTAACATTTGCAACATTGCTTGTTATCAATTCACATATGTCAAGGATATCACGCAACATTAAATGGTGAAGGTCAATGGTGAAGCTCCAAAAGGCCCATGCTCAACTCGTGGTGGTAAGAAACAATAACATGAGCAACAATCTACAACAACAATGCAATGATCCGCGACTCTCTACCCTCTTAGTGGTCACATCCTTGGTCAGGAGTTATTTCATCATTGGAACTTATCTTCTTCACAAAGACTCACAAGAGCCTTCTGCAGACTCTTCCCTATGTTATAGGTTATTATTAGGTCTTGGCCTCTTAGTCATGAGACTCGCATATCAAGGGGTGTTTTTGGATCCAAGGGGTGGCCTACCTCATTTGTGATTGCCTTTAGCCCAAGATTTCACTACTAGCATCAAATGTGCACTCTACAATCTAGATAAATGTGGATTTGAGTCTGAAGGGGCCCACTTCCCCTTCTAAATATTTGCATTACAATTTGTTACTCCCCCCAACATCATCAGCATTTGCTTTGCACATTGACAATGACCCTTACCTTGACCTTTACCCAAGGATATCTCATTATTTATTTTTGGGTGATGTCATTCTTTTTGGTGATTTTAATACCAACACTCTTTCATTCAAGAGCTGGATTTTGAGGAATTTGGTTTGCAAAGAGCTTCTGTTGATTGGAGTAATCTCATCTGGATCAATGGGAGGCATCTTCTCTAGTGTTAAATTTTGGTAGGGTTAGGGTTTGATGCAGTAAAATAGAAAAATCAATGTACTTTAATACAAAATTACATTTAATAAACAAGTACTGAAACAAAACATAATTTTCATCTCTTTCAACTTTAACACTACCAATTGGGTCACTGTTTTAAAGTAATCTTTAGTAACATGTAATCACTAACAGTAGTATAACTAACACAGTGTTAACCAACAATAAGATAAGTAAAGAAAATAAGTTTAGGTTACATAACTGGAGCGTGGAACCCTTCCTGTTTTATACTCAAAAAATTTTACTTTCAGAAAAAAGGATTGTGCCTCTCAGAGGCCAATCAAACACTAAGAATCAAATGACCCTACTAGAGGGTTAGTACAAACCAGAGAGAGAGATGAAGGGTTTGAGGTACAATCAATTAGGGATGGTCAATGGCAGTCAAAACACAATGGCAGGACCAAGACTCAATACAAGAGGTTTGATCCAAAAAACTCAGCACATAGATGTGATCCAACAAAGTCACAACAAAAAAGATCTGATCTTAAATAAGTCTTAGCACATAGGAATAGACCTCAACAAGGTCTCAGTACAAATACCAAACTAAAACAAGTCTCAGCAATAAAGATCTAGCATAGATCAAACAATCAACAAAAAAGGTGTGGTCACATTAAAGAACCAGAACTATAGACCTAGCAGGTGTAATCATATCTATAATGGCCACGGCCTCCTCAAAATCAACCAATAGCAAGAACAATAGGTAGACCTGACTCTCAAGGCTCATGGCCTCCACAAAATAGAGTAGATCTGACTTCCATGCCCCGTGGCCTCCACAAATCAAATGCACCAGGGACAGATCAGACCCTAAGTGACTCACGATCTCCACAAATAAGCAGCCAACAGTCAGATCTAGGGCTTACTGTTAATCCTTATGGTCACGGCCTTCCAAACAAGCAGGTGAGGAGAAGATTGGAGTTCTTAACCAACAGATCAAACCTCAGGGAGAGAGATAACAACAAATCGGAGTTCAGGCATCCTTCTAGCAGGTAGATGAGTACTCAACAAGGTATACGACCTTCACAAAAAAAAAATTAACAGCAGATTCATAAGTCTCTACAAGGTCATGACCCAATTAAGAAGGGTAGTAGCGAACCCTAGCAGCAACAGTGAAGACCTAGATGTCAAGCAGAGGAAAGAGCAGAGCTTAGATAAAAGATGATGGATGCTTGTCAAATGAAGACTTCAATATATAGTGTCTTAGGGTCTTCTAGAAGGATCAAATAAATAAAACTTTTATTTAAATTTAGGGTTTCACTAAACAAGAAAAGTACCAACACATAAAAATGAACTACAAAATATAAAATATAAAATATAAACAAAATGTCTGTTATCACACCATAGTAGCAGGGCTACTATTCTTGTACAGCAGATATCTGCACATTCCAGAGCTTCCATTATTCCAGAGCATGGCTATATATTTTTTGGATCACTCATGATCAGAGCAGTACATTATTCAGATTTGTATATGACCTTGTGTCAAGGCTGAGCCTTGAGAGTTCAGATTTGATGACTGATGTGACCACTTATCCCATTACAATTTCAGTTCAGTGCCTAGAGATGTATTACAGCAGTGTTTCAGATGATACATGATGATTATTATTATGATGATACTGTATGATCTATGGATATGTTCTCACTGACTGTGGATTATTAGCTTGTTGATTTAGTCATGATCATAGCATGTGCTTGGTATATTATTCCTGATGTGGCAAATTATCTAAAATGAACTGTAAATCATAAAATGGACAATTGCTTGCACTTTTAGGTCATTTAACAAAACTTACTGGTTTTTCACCTTACATAGACCTGGACTTTCCCGACACCAGTTGTCTGCTAGTGTAGGCTCCATATTCACTTGACTTCATCCATACATGACCTTCCTGTTTGACTTTAAACCCTGACTTGTCTCATTTGACTTTCTGATACCGAGGACTTCCCCATTTTTCTACCTCTGTGTTTGGACCGCATCCCTGTTCATTCAGTGTCTCGGCTCTGAGTTGGTGACAGAACTTGCCTTTGGTGAGTTGGATTGTAGGCCTAAATCATTCTGGTCGGTTGTCCCGATGTTTGGCATTGGCTCGAACTCCCCCTAGTCACTTGAGATGTTGTTGGCTAAAATTGAAAGCTCATGTTCTACCTATGGAAACTAAAAAAATTCGTCCATGGAAACAAAAAAAAGGGCAAGAGCAATGAAAAGCTAAAAATACTCCTCGAAGAGTATAAGAAAGGTCCAAAAAGCAATCGTTCTTAAAAGTTATATCTAAACAATTGCTGACCTTATAAATATATGAAAAACATGCCCTGGATGCAAGCTGCAACTAGTTGTGCTTCTCAGCACATCTGAAATCCGAAGGGTTATGTAGGCCAAAAAGGCCATGGAATAAAATTGAATGATCCTAATGAACCTGGATCAACTTGATGTAGACATGATGCCTAAGTTGAATAAGCACTCTCTAAACAACTTATCCATTTGTGAGACACAGCCATCCCCCGTGTTCTTTTTGTCCAGCACAGAGTTTGTAGCTTCCCCCTCTCCCAGTCCAAAGTATTTTTGAGTTAAGTTAGACAAGTCAAACCCTTGGCCCAACCTTGCTCCTAGCCTTCATCCTTCACTAGCAGTTTGACCATGTCCAATGGGTGAGTTTGTCATTTGAACTATTGTGCAAGTAATTTTATATAACAACGGAATATGTTAACTTGATTAATGCCACTGAATGGAATTTATACTTTGAGCTTAGCTGTGGGAATGATTAGAGAAGCATTGTCTTAGTCTACTGATGTGATTTATCCTTGATTATATATTCTTGGGATCCGTGATGATGTGGACCATGTATGGATGATTATTGATGATGATTTATGGGCCCACATGTTTGATGATGATATCATATGATGGACATATGATGCAGATGATGTTTGATCCAGTTCAGCAGGTTTATTATTACTTCAGATCAGCAGATTATACGTTGTCCATATATGGTGGACCCTACAGCAGGCCCATTAGGGCAACCCAGGGTGTATGAGTACTCATTCCTAGTGGATTTGGGTCTTCTGGATCCATTGAGACACTTATCTTTCAGTTCTGGGCACTTCTGACAGTGATTGATGCAGTTTTATACTTGTTGACCAGATTGGGGGCTGATTTCCCAGCCTGAGCAGCAGGGGCCCCGAGAGGCCAGTTCACCTAGGGCGCTGATGATGGAGGGGGTGGTCCAGCCACTTGTTATTACCATTTACCCCCCCTTCCGGAGAGCCTGGTGGGCTCAGATGGACAGCGCTAGCACCCTAGGAGGCAGTTTTGGCACGTTCACAGTTCCCGAGGCAGTTAAAAAATGGGATAAAGTGGTCACTGAGGAATCGATTTGGGCAATTGAGGCAAGGTTTTGGCATTTGGTCTTCACAGAGGTCTTCCAGGGTGGCATCACTATCTTCCAGTCAGTTTTCACCATGTGGGTATGCCCAGATTGATCACAGGAGGACATTTACTGCTTGACTGTCATGGATTCTGAGGACAGTTTTGATCATTTATATTATATTGGACATATTTTATTATTTTATTGTGCCTTGGGGATGAGCTAGTAAGGATTGATGCCTCCTAGCCCCACCATGTGCTTATTTTATCATGTCCTAGTCATCATGAGGTGGATCATTGTACTTTTTACCCCTCTAGTGGGATGACGTCACCCTCCATTGTACCATTTAGTGAGGGCGCTATTGTTATTTTGAGTGATCCATGTGATATATTGTTTGGGTCATCCTAGCCATTGATTGTATGATGAGATCTTTTAATCTCAACCACTCATTTGATGTAGTATTATGGAGTGGTATAGGGTTTTGGTCTTTATTATCCTATATAAGGAGGAGACCCCCCATTGTATAGCTCACCTTTGGAGCTCTGGAATATTGGAATAGAAGATTTTTTGTGGAGCACATCTCTCTTGCATTGTGGATTCTCTTGCAAATTGAATATACAGTATCTCTTCTATGTATCATTGTGGATTTTGGTGCTTTTACTAATCTTTTGACAGGAAAGTCGAATTGGAGAGAGGAGGGCGACTTCATGAGGGTTATTGTTGGAGGGATCCACATATTCTCTCTTGGGTTGATCTTGTGACAGGGAGTATCATTATTGTATCTTCGTGACATAGTTGATGCTTTCTATTACATCTTTCTACCATTTTCATAATCATCTTGCTTGACTTGTTTCTTTGATCTTGTCTTGTAGGAGGAGGACGATTTGGCTATCTTGGAGAAGGACGTTTTGGTTGGAGCACTTAGATCTCACTCTTGAATATACACATAGGAGAATGCTATCAACTTGCAAGGTGGCCACAAGCAATTGGGGTAAGATCTACAAGGTATGTGCCTCTTTCATTCATTCTATCTTCATTGATCATAAAACCCTAATTAATCAAAACCCCAATTTTGGTATTTCTTAGATCTACTTAGATCTAGCCTTGCAATTGAAAAGATATTAAAAACCCACCTCTATAGGATCCACCCATAGTTGGATCTATAGTTTGGTGGTGATTGGCTAAAAATTGACACACTTTTCAATGCAAAAAGCCCTCTTGAACCTAAATCGATTTTCCTAAGAGAAGCTTGTTGGGTTAGATCTAGCACATGGGTAGGTGAGATCTCACTTGATTTGGAATCTAGACACTTGATAACCTATACCCACATCTTTACTTTGGTGAAAACTACCTTGTGGACATCTCTCCATGTTTTAAGGGGTTAGAACCCCCTTTTTGATTCTCTTGGCATCTTAAAACTCAGATCTACTAAGATCTAGCCATTGGGTTCACTTGAAATTTTGAACATACATATATCGGGGTACTAGCTACTTGGATCTACAGTTTGGTGGCCATTGGACTTGATTTGGTCCACCAAACCCTCATTTTAGCCCTCCTTGAGCAAATCGCACCCCCTTGGAAATTTGAGTTGGTCCACTTTGAGGAGGTGGGTGCTTGAGATTTTTGTGGATTTGGAATGCCCATGCCTTGAAACCTAGGTCCATACTGTCTTTTTGTCACGATCCGCTTTAGGGGTTGCATTCCTTGTTTCAAGGGATTGTGGTCCACTTAGGGTAATCACATAAAAACCTAGATCTAGTAAGATCCAACCATTGGATCTCCTTCAATCCACTTGACTTGGCTTCTAGGTGTCCCGATCTACACTTTGACATATTTCTTGACCCCATTAGCCCATCCAATAAGGCACTAGTCCTTCTCCAAGCAAGTCGCACTCCTTGGGATTTGTGTCAAACCCTAGATCTAGTACATGGGCACTCCTATAACCAACTCAAACTCATAGATCTAGCCTACATCTAACCTATAGTACCAACCTCACACCTAACTTCACCTTGTGGGCCTACCTAGAACCATTTCACACTTCCCAAGAACATTGGACCCACTTGTGTAAACACATGGTACTACACCTAGTTATCATACCCCATCATGTGGCCTAAACCATACATAGGTTGAAACACTAACAATCTCTTACATCACCCTCAACCATACCTTAACCCTTAGGTCCACTTAGCCTTGCATTGGTTTCCGTAACTCATTACTTATCTACCCTTAGAAACCCTTGTTTGGATCCAATCAAATGTGATTGGGGTATAGGGTCTCCCCCTTGGTCTAGTTACACCTTGACCTAAAGCGAAGAGTGCCTCGCTTGACGTGACTCCCACATTGCATTGGGAACCGTGGCATCTCTTGGGTCACCTCTTTAGTTGCCTGACTCCTCTACCGTCCCGGATGGGATACCTCTAGGGGCAACTACAAGTTGTGTGATAACATTTTTGGCGCCGTTGCCGGGGAGGTAGAGGCCTACCTTGGTTCAACACACCTTTGTGTCTCACTCTCTCCCTGCACTTTAAACGACATACATCTTGGTAGAAGAGTTTAAAAATCTACCTGGCGACTCCAATTCGTGACTCCGCTGAGGATCGACTCCATTCCCATCTTTCAATTTTGTAACTTGTAAATCATAAATGAATTCAAACATTTTCTTCCAAATGACAAGGTGTATGAATGAAATATATGAGAATCTATCTCGCTATAGAGGGCAGTTGGAAGAAAGTAATGAAGGTCAGTCAACATATCAATATGGGAGTGATTATGTACATAATTCTTATGACTCTCATCATTCTTTTCATTCTTCAAGTAAAAATATTAACCCAATTAATTCAAACAAAAGTCAATTTCAACCAAGGCCTTGCAACCAAAGCATTCGGTCAAATGACTCTAGCATTCCAGTTAGACATCCAAAACTAATCCCTAGTAGAATGGCCAGAGTTATTAGAAATCCAGCTAAGCCATCTCCTTTTGACTTTTCTGAAATTCATGGGGCACCTCATCTTATGCCAAATAATTACTCTGAATGGTTGCCTCGTTTCTATGGAAATTATTTTGAGTCAATTGAAAATCATTTACAAAGATTTTGGGATTATATGGAAGTTAGGGGTGCTGATGATGAAGATGTTTATATGCGGGCCCTGGGTGAGACATTAGGTGGAAATGCCGGATTATGGTTTGATAATTTAGCCCCAAGATCCATCACTGGATATGATATGTTTGTTGGATTATTAAAGAATAAATGGGGGTAGTAATATTGAAGAATCCTTAACAGAGACATCAAGCAATAACTGTGTTGTTGAGGATCAGTTTGACAAGGACCATGATAGTAATAATGACACTTCAAATAAGTCCTTGAGTAGCCCCCCTTTTGACCTTGAAGAAATTTCTGATTCTGTGGATCCTTCAGAAACAGAACTCCTTAATCATTCTATCATTAACAATCCTTTAATTTCTCATCACCTTTTTGAAGAAGAAGAAAGTGGGGACATTGACCAAGATCCATTAGTGGTGGTTTCACATGATCATGGTGCAAATAATCAAGATGTTCTAAATAAATTTGTTAATTTTATCCCTGATCAATTTAATGACTATGATCAAGTATCCTCTTGTGATTTTAATGATGAATCAATAAAAGGAGAGGATGAGCCAGTAGATCACACTAGATGCTCTAATCTTTGTTCCACTTCTTATAAGGAGTCTTTAAATTTTTGTTTTTCTGTCCTTTGTCGAGATAGCTTTTTCTTAGAGTTAGAATCTTGTCCTCAACTTAGATTAAATCAAAAGTTTGAAGTCATTCCTAGTGCTATTTTGAAAGGCCTTTCATTTTGTCAAATTTCAAGGCCAAATCTTTCTATCCATCTAGGAGACTGCTCATATTTGCATTCCACCCTCCCTTCCCAACTCTTTCAATCATCTTTGGGTTGGTGGTCTAGTCAATCTTTTGCTTTTAAAATTTTCAATAAGAAGTATAAGCATGACTACATGTTTGGAGAAAAAGCACTTCATTTCCCTTTTCAGTCACTTTGGAACCATAATGCTGGTTGTCAAGTTATTAATCATTCCTGGTGGCTAGAAAAGGTGTTTAAGGATCAATTCCATCTTTTCTCCATTTTTGAGCATCAAGTGGGTTTGACTTTGATCTTTCGTCTTCTAAGCTTTAATTTGTCCCCACTGGGTTTCTATTTAATCATCAGTCCCAAAGAGAATCAAATTGAATATGTGAGAGAAGCAAATGAAGAAGTTAATTTGTGTGAAAATGAACCGAATCACATGTCTTATGTCTTCCCTCCATCCATCTCTGAGTTCAACTTGCATAAATTTTATGATCCTATAAATTCTTGGATGGAGGATGTTTGCATTAATCATTTTTCTCTTTGGCATGATTTCATTTTGCTCCATTCAAATCCTTCTTCAATTTCTAAACAGGTCGGGAAGATTGTGCTCTCAATGTCATTAATCTTTAATCCAATTCAAAGAAGAATCATTAATTTGTTTGATAAATGGTTGCATTGGATTTATGATTTTACCTAACATTCGTGCTAACTGGTTAGAGTAGGTAGCTTCTGAATAAGCTCACTTGAGCAGTAGGATTTGTGTGATTTTTATTTTTCTGTGTGCCGAGTATTGTCCCGTTTTTCTTTTCTGCCTGGAGTATCTGCTTGTTTTCATCCTTTAGTGAGTTGAGCCTTGCTCCTTCCTAAGCTTGTCTCTTCTCCTGCATGCAATTAAGAAATTGTAGTTAGCATTTCTGTTGTTGGCTGCCTGTGCAAGTTGAGATTGCCTGATTAAAGAAGTTACTCTTTTCCTCCTGCACAGTAAATAAAAATGATAAATGAATAATATATGCCATGTTAGTTATATTTATATTTTGGTGCATTTCAGTTTATGCTTTAGATTAAATTTCAGTTCAGTTTTATTTTATATTTGTCCCATACATGCTCCATGATGGTATTCTAGTGTTTGTGAGAGCAGGAACAGGTGCAAGATAAAAGCTGAAAGCAAGGATGGTGCAGTGCTGGATTGAAGATTGATGCAGAGCAGGTCGAGACCAGAGATTCTGAGGTTCTCAAGCGCTCTCTCCCTTAGAGCACTTGTCCCAGCTGGAGCCAGATGTTATCACACCATAGTAGCAGGGCTACTATTCTTGTACAGCAGATATCTGCACATTCCAGAGCTTCCATTATTCCAGAGCATGGCTATATATTTTTTGGATCACTCATGATCAGAGCAGTACATTATTCAGATTTGTATATGACCTTGTGTCAAGGCTGAGCCTTGAGAGTTCAGATTTGGTGACTGATGTGACCACTTATCCCATTACAATTTCAGTTCAGTGCCTAGAGATGTATTACAGCAGTGTTTCAGATGATACATGATGATTATTATTATGATGATACTGTATGATCTATGGATATGTTCTCACTGACTGTGGATTATTAGCTTGTTGATTTAGTCATGATCATAGCATGTGCTTGGTATATTATTCCTGATGTGGCAAATTATCTAAAATGAACTGTAAATCATAAAATGGACAATTGCTTGCACTTTTAGGTCATTTAACAAAACTTACTGGTTTTTCACCTTACATAGACATGGACTTTCCCGACACCAGTTGTCTGCTAGTGTAGGCTCCATATTCACTTGACTCCACCCATACATGACCTTCCTGTTTGACTTTAAACCCTGACTTGTCTCATTTGACTTTCTGATACCGAGGACTTCCCCATTTTTCTACCTCTGTGTTTGGACCGCATCCCTGTTTATTCAGTGTCTCGGCTCTGAGTTGGTGACAGAACTTGCCTTTGGTGAGTTGGATTGTAGGCCTAAATCATTCTGGTCGGTTGTCCCGATGTTTGGCATTGGCTCGAACTCCCCCTAGTCACTTGAGATGTTGTTGGCTAAAACTGAAAGCTCATGTTCTACCTATGGAAACTAAAAAAATTCGCGCATGGAAACAAAAAAAAGGGCAAGAGCAATGAAAAGCTAAAAATACTCCTCGAAGAGTATAAGAAAGGTCCAAAAAGCAATGGTTCTTAAAAGTTACATCTAAACAATTGCTGACCTTATAAATATATGAAAAACATGCCCTGGATGCAAGCTGCAACTAGTTGTGCTTCTCAGCACATCTGAAATCCGAAGGGTTATGTAGGCCAAAAAGGCCATGGAATAAAATTGAATGATCCTAATGAACCTGGATCAACTTGATGTAGACATGATGCCTAAGTTGAATAAGCACTCTCTAAACAACTTATCCATTTGTGAGACACAGCCATTCCCCGTGTTCTTTTTGTCCAGCACAGAGTTTGTAGCTTCCCCCTCTCCCAGTCCAAAGTATTTTTGAGTTAAGTTAGACAAGTCAAACCCTTGGCCCAACCTTGCTCCTAGCCTTCATCCTTCACTAGCAGTTTGACCATGTCCAATGGGTGAGTTTGTCATTTGAACTATTGTGCAAGTAATTTTATATAACAACGGAATATGTTAACTTGATTAATGCCACTGAATGGAATTTATACTTTGAGCTTAGCTGTGGGAATGATTAGAGAAGCATTGTCTTAGTCTACTGATGTGATTTATCCTTGATTATATATTCTTGGGATCCGTGATGATGTGGACCATGTATGGATGATTATTGATGATGATTTATGGGCCCACATGTTTGATGATGATATCATATGATGGACATATGATGCAGATGATGTTTGATCCAGTTCAGCAGGTTTATTATTACTTCAGATCAGCAGATTATACGTTGTCCATATATGGTGGACCCTACAGCAGGCCCATTAGGGCAACCCAGGGTGTATGAGTACTCATTCCTAGTGGATTTGGGTCTTCTGGATCCATTGAGACACTTATCTTTCAGTTCCGGGCACTTCTGACAGTGATTGATGCAGTTTTACACTTGTTGACCAGATTGGGGGCTGATTTCCCAGCCTGAGCAGCAGGGGCCCCGAGAGGCCAGTTCACCTAGGGCGCTGATGATGGAGGGGGTGGTCCAGCCACTTGTTATTACCATTTACCCCCCCTTCCGGAGAGCCTGGTGGGCTCAGATGGACAGCGCTAGCACCCTAGGAGGCAGTTTTGGCACTTTCACAGTTCCCAAGGCAGTTAAAAAATGGGATAAAGTGGTCACTGAGGAATCGATTTGGGCAATTGAGGCAAGGTTTTGGCATTTGGTCTTCACAGAGGTCTTCCAGGGTGGCATCACTATCTTCCAGTCAGTTTTCACCATGTGGGTATGCCCAGATTGATCACAGGAGGACATTTACTGCTTGACTATCATGGATTCTGAGGACAGTTTTGATCATTTATATTATATTGGACATATTTTATTATTTTATTGTGCCTTGGGGATGAGCTAGTAAGGATTGATGCCTCCTAGCCCCACCATGTGCTTATTTTATCATGTCCTAGTCATCATGAGGTGGATCATTGTACTTTTTACCCCTCTAGTGGGATGACGTCACCCTCCATTGTACCATTTAGTGAGAGCGCTATTGTTATTTTGAGTGATCCATGTGATATATTGTTATGGGTCATCCTAGCCATTGATTGTATGATGAGATCTTTTAATCTCAACCACTCATTTGATGTAGTATTATGGAGTGGTATAGGGTTTTGGTCTTTATTATCCTATATAAGGAGGAGACCCCCCATTGTATAGCTCACCTTTGGAGCTCTGGAATATTGGAATAGAAGATTTTTTGTGGAGCACATCTCTCTTGTATTGTGGATTCTCTTGCAAATTGAATATACAGTATCTCTTCTATGTATCATTGTGGATTTTGGTGCTTTTACTAATCTTTTGACAGGAAAGTCGAATTGGAGAGAGGAGGGCGACTTCATGAGGGTTATTGTTGGAGGGATCCACATATTCTCTCTTGGGTTGATCTTGTGACAGGGAGTATCATTATTGTATCTTCGTGACATAGTTGATGCTTTCTATTACATCTTTCTACCATTTTCATAATCATCTTGCTTGACTTGTTTCTTTGATCTTGTCTTGTAGGAGGAGGACGATTTGGCTATCTTGGAGAAGGACGTTTTGGTTGGAGCACTTAGATCTCACTCTTGAATATACACATAGGAGAATGCTATCAACTTGCAAGGTGGCCACAAGCAATTGAGGTAAGATCTACAAGGTATGTGCCTCTTTCATTCATTCTATCTTCATTGGTCATAAAACCCTAATTAATCAAAACCCCAATTTTGGTATTTCTTAGATCTACTTAGATCTAGCCTTGCAATTGAAAAGATATTAAAAACCCACCTCTATAGGATCCACCCCTAGTTGGATCCATAGTTTGGTGGTGATTGGCTAAAAATTGACACACTTTTCAATGCAAAAAGCCCTCTTGAACCTAAATCGATTTTCCTAAGAGAAGCTTGTTGGGTTAGATCTAGCACATGGGTAGGTGAGATCTCACTTGATTTGGAATCTAGACACTTGATAACCTATACCCACATCTTTACTTTGGTGAAAACTACCTTGTGGACATCTCTCCATGTTTTAAGGGGTTAGAACCCCCTTTTTGATTCTCTTGGCATCTTAAAACTCAGATCTACTAAGATCTAGCCATTGGGTTCACTTGAAATTTTGAACATACATAGATCGGGGTACTAGCTACTTGGATCTACAGTTTGGTGGCCATTGGACTTGATTTGGTCCACCAAACCCTCATTTTAGCCCTCCTTGAGCAAATCGCACCCCCTTGGAAATTTGAGTTGGTCCACTTTGAGGAGGTGGGTGCTTGAGATTTTTGTGGATTTGGAATGCCCATGCCTTGAAACCTAGGTCCATACTGTCTTTTTGTCACGATCCGCTTTGGGGGTTGCATTCCTTGTTTCAAGGGATTGTGGTCCACTTAGGGTAATCACATAAAAACCTAGATCTAGTAAGATCCAACCATTGGATCTCCTTCAATCCACTTGACTTGGCTTCTAGGTGTCCCGATCAACACTTTGACATATTTCTTGACCCCATTAGCCCATCCAATAAGGCACTAGTCCTTCTCCAAGCAAGTCGCACTCCTTGGGATTTGTGTCAAACCCTAGATCTAGTACATGGGCACTCCTATAACCAACTCAAACTCATAGATCTAGCCTACATCTAACCTATAGTACCAACCTCACACCTAACTTCACCTTGTGGGCCTACCTAGAACCATTTCACACTTCCCAAGAACATTGGACCCACTTGTGTAAACACATGGTACTACACCTAGTTATCATACCCCATCATGTGGCCTAAACCATACATAGGTTGAAACACTAACAATCTCTTACATCACCCTCAACCATACCTTAACCCTTAGGTCCACTTAGCCTTGCATTGGTTTCCGTAACTCATTACTTATCTACCCTTAGAAACCCTTGTTTGGATCCAATCAAATGTGATTGGGGTATAGGGTCTCCCCCTTGGTCTAGTTACACCTTGATCTAAAGCGAAGAGTGCCTCGCTTGACGTGACTCCCACATTGCATTGGGAACTGTGGCATCTCTTGGGTCACCTCTTTAGTTGCCTGACTCCTCTACCGTCCCGGATGGGATACCTCTAGGGGCAACTACAAGTTGTGTGATAACATTTTTGGCGCCGTTGCCGGGGAGGTAGAGGCCTACCTTGGTTCAACACACCTTTGTGTCTCACTCTCTCCCTGCACTTTAAACGACATACATCTTGGTAGAAGAGTTTAAAAATCTACCTGGCGACTCCAATTCGTGACTCCGCTGAGGATCGACCCCATTCCCATCTTTCAATTTTGTAACTTGTAAATCATAAATGAATTCAAACATTTTCTTCCAAATGACAAGGTGTATGAATGAAATATATGAGAATCTATCTCGCTATAGAGGGCAGTTGGAAGAAAGTAATGAAGGTCAGTCAACATATCAATATGGGAGTGATTATGTACATAATTCTTATGACTCTCATCATTCTTTTCATTCTTCAAGTAAAAATATTAACCCAATTAATTCAAACAAAAGTCAATTTCAACCAAGGCCTTGCAACCAAAGCATTCGGTCAAATGACTCTAGCATTCCAGTTAGACATCCAAAACTAATCCCTAGTAGAATGGCCAGAGTTACTAGAAATCCAGCTAAGCCATCTCCTTTTGACTTTTCTGAAATTCATGGGGCACCTCATCTTATGCCAAATAATTACTCTGAATGGTTGCCTCGTTTCTATGGAAATTATTTTGAGTCAATTGAAAATCATTTACAAAGATTTTGGGATTATATGGAAGTTAGGGGTGCTGATGATGAAGATGTTTATATGCGGGCCCTGGGTGAGACATTAGGTGGAAATGCCGGATTATGGTTTGATAATTTAGCCCCAGGATCCATCACTAGATATGATATGTTTGTTGGATTATTAAAGAATAAATGGGGTAGTAATATTGAAGAATCCTTAACAGAGACATCAAGCAATAACTGTGTTGTTGAGGATCAGTTTGACAAGGACCATGATAGTAATAATGACACTTCAAATAAGTCCTTGAGTAGCCCCCCTTTTGACCTTGAAGAAATTTCTGATTCTGTGGATCCTTCAGAAAAAGAACTCCTTAATCATTCTATCATTAACAATCCTTTAATTTCTCATCACCTTTTTGAAGAAGAAGAAAGTGGGGACATTGACCAAGATCCATTAGTGGTGGTTTCACATGATCATGGTGCAAATAATCAAGATGTTCTAAATAAATTTGTTAATTTTATCCCTGATCAATTTAATGACAATGATCAAGTATCCTCTTGTGATTTTAATGATGAATCAATAAAAGGAGAGGATGAGCCAGTAGATCACACTAGATGCTCTAATCTTTGTTCCACTTCTTATAAGGAGTCTTTAAATTTTTGTTTTTCTGTCCTTTGTCGAGATAGCTTTTTCTTAGAGTTAGAATCTTGTCCTCAACTTAGATTAAATCAAAAGTTTGAAGTCATTCCTAGTGCTATTTTGAAAGGCCTTTCATTTTGTCAAATTTCAAGGCCAAATCTTTCTATCCATCTAGGAGACTGCTCATATTTGCATTCCACCCTCCCTTCCCAACTCTTTCAATCATCTTTGGGTTGGTGGTCTAGTCAATCTTTTGCTTTTAAAATTTTCAATAAGAAGTATAAGCATGACTACATGTTTGGAGAAAAAGCACTTCATTTCCCTTTTCAGTCACTTTGGAACCATAATGCTGGTTGTCAAGTTATTAATCATTCCTGGTGGCTAGAAAAGGTGTTTAAGGATCAATTCCATCTTTTCTCCATTTTTGAGCATCAAGTGGGTTTGACTTTGATCTTTCGTCTTCTAAGCTTTAATTTGTCCCCACTGGGTTTCTATTTAATCATCAGTCCCAAAGAGAATCAAATTGAATATGTGAGAGAAGCAAATGAAGAAGTTAATTTGTGTGAAAATGAACCGAATCACATGTCTTATGTCTTCCCTCCATCCATCTCTGAGTTCAACTTGCATAAATTTTATGATCCTATAAATTCTTGGATGGAGGATGTTTGCATTAATCATTTTTCTCTTTGACATGATTTCATTTTGCTCCATTCAAATCCTTCTTCAATTTCTAAACAGGTCGGGAAGATTGTGCTCTCAATGTCATTAATCTTTAATCCAATTCAAAGAAGAATCATTAATTTGTTTGATAAATGGTTGCATTGGATTTATGATTTTACCTAACATTCGTGCTAACTGGTTAGAGTAGGTAGCTTCTGAATAAGCTCACTTGAGCAGTAGGATTTGTGTGATTTTTATTTTTCTGTGTGCCGAGTATTGTCCCGTTTTTCTTTTCTGCCTGGAGTATCTGCTTGTTTTCATCCTTTAGTGAGTTGAGCCTTGCTCCTTCCTGTTGCTAACTAAGTTGTACTTGGTTGGATTATCAAGCGAGCGGGCAGAGTGGAACATGATACATGTTCATTTTTGGTGATTTGATATCCAGCTGGCCTTTTAAAGGCCCCCGTTTTTAAAATTTTCCACATGTCCATGGCCCTGCGGGGTTTGTAACAAAACGTAATAGCATGGTGTTTTGTAAAAGACTTGGTTCCCTAGGACTTTTTGGCTAAGTCAGGTATTCCAAGGAGTTTTTTCACCTATCTATTATGTCTTGCATTAGTGCATAACATAATTAATGGGTTTTTTTCCTGCTCCTCCAAAGCTGGAATGCCTGGGGAGGCTGACGGGCCTTAGGGGATTGTTAACGTCTATGGGTCAATGTATATGAACATGCTAGGCGTTAATTTTGAGTCATATGGACATGTGCTAAGTCCCCCTAGGTTGTTTTTAATTTTCGGCAAGTTTTATTTTTTCCGTAAATTGGGCCATTTTTTAATGGTTCAATTAAAAAATTTGTAATTGGCCTATAAGGGGCATCTGGAGGTATTTTTTGCCTTAGGGGTGCTCGTTTTCTAACTCAGAGCACCCCCTAAACCCCTAAACCCACTTTTCCTAAGGTTTGGGTGCTTCAATATTTTCCTATGGCCAAAAAACCCAAAAAAGTCAAAAAAGTCATAAAAAAATAGAAAAATGGGAAAATGACATAAAAAAAAATTAAATTTTTCGAGAGTTTTTAGGGTCTGATTTGGATCAGCATATGTTAAGGAGTGTATTGGGCTGATTTTGTACCATTTTGGCAGCCCCATATGTGGAGGAACTCATGCCCATTTAGAGGGGCGCATTCCTTGTTTGGGCAGCCCACGATTTTGGGAGATGGCAGCACCAATAGTGCTGGCTGTTAGCACGTTTTGGGCTGCATATTGGGCAGCTAAATAGATGGAGTGGGCAGCCCTATTCCCTCCACCATTCGTGCCTCCACTCCACCTCTCACTCCCCTCACTAAGTGCGCCCTCCCTCCTTGTTTGCTCTATAAAATGAAGTGCTCTCTCCATTGTTAGCTAGGGAGAATTGGAGCACAAAAATTATCGTTGTAATACTCATATGATTTTGAATTTGAATAAAGAAGACTTTGGAGGTCAAATTTGTGGTGTTATCGTGTTAGTGGATGAACCATCTTTGGCTTGTATAATGGAGGTAACCTGTGCATAAGCTTTGATATTTTATTGCATCAATTGTACTCATTGGAAAGATTAGTATTAATTTATGAGATAGATTATGCAATTTGCTTATTGTTAGTCTACTGTTATATGTTTATAAAAGTAATCATGTTTACATATTTCATTTGTTTATGAATGTCTAACATTGATTTCTTTTCTAGATGTATATCTACACTTGATCTTTGTTTGCAAAGTGTGTGATGTGCAGGTTATCTCAACTGGAAGTTGGTGGATCTTGTTTGTTTCCTCCCTTCTAATCTTTGTTTGCAGATGCAGTCCCTTGGAATATCACAAACACAACCTTCAAAGCTTCGGATTTCAACCAAGATTTGTTTCATCCCTCTCTCAATTTAATTCAAATCAAATTTTCTGGTTACTGGTTACTTGCATTTGAAATATTTCTGATTTATATGCTCATATTGTATTTCAAATAGATCAGAAATATTTTCATAAAGGATTGGTTTAGACAGTTACAAAGTTTATATCTTTAACTGTTAGATTTTCCTTCATTTAGCATCTACTTTTCAAAAGGCTTGCAAGTAAAATCGTCATATCTCTTTTAAGTCTTGTTGGATAGTTGTAGTGCTGATATAAAAGATATATTTCGCTGTCCTAGAGCTTGAAATTTGCAGCCATTAAAGGCTAGCAGAGATCCCAGGTAGACAAGCCCCATAGCTTGTTTTACTTGGTTATTTTTCGTCATTTTTACTTAGTTTTTAACTTAGATTTTTTTGGGTTTTTTAGGAGGTGTTCCAAAGACACTCTTAAAGTGTTTTTGGGCATCTTATACTAATCATTGCTTGCTGGTTTGCAGCAAAAGACGAACAGGTAGGAGGAAGTGCTGCCGAAATTTTGAGCATCCAGGCAATCCGGAGGACAAACTTTCATATTTTTAAAAACCGGTCAATTTTTTCCTCAAATTTTGTAAGCCACCAAGTCACTTAAAGTGGACTGGGGCACTTCTCTAGTCATTGTAAACAAATATTAAACGAGAGCAAGTGGGCTAACCAGCGCCCAAACCCCATCCCCCCAGGGGTGGCCTGTGTCGTCTCATTTTCATGGCGTGATTGTTAGAGTAGTTTATTTCTTTGTTTTTTTTCGGCATCTAATAAAATCAATTAGGATTAAAATAAACCTTGTTGGTCCGTTCCACTGGCGGGCCACAAGTCCACTCACAACCTAGTTTTTCACATTTTTTTTTACAAACTCATAACGCCCCCCTTGCTTTCCCGAAGTAGGGTCTATGTATGAGGGCTTGCCCGAAATACGTGCCTGAAAAGAGACTTGTTATCACCTAAACTGTAGTTACCCCTATGGATGGATCCAGTGATGGATGGCAATAGGGAAGGGCAACTCAAAAGGTGCAACCACGATCACCTCGACCTCCAATATGTATGGTTGTCACGCCAGTCGAGGCAACCTTCGCTTTATGTTATCTAGCCCAGACAACAAAGGGGGAGACCCGATCTACTCCCGACAGGAGAGATCAAAACCAAGACACCAAATCAAGGTATTTCTAAGTGAAGTTAGGTGTATGGTTTATCCTAGACCTAAGGATGAAGTCACAAGCCAAGTGAGGGGTTCAATAGTTATAGCTTTGGTTCATAGTTGAATGTGAGAGTGACTTATGATGTTGGTAGTAAGATCTAGGGCTAGTGTACTAGGTCAATGTCAAAAGATCCACTGCCTTGGGAACCGTGTCCAATGCAGGGTTGTTTAGGGGTCATATTGGGGCTAACTAGTACATGAGACAATCTTGACCATGGTCCATGATGTCTTCAAAGGTATAGTTCGCCAATGCAATAGTCAAACCACAAGTCAATCCAACAATCTAGGAGAGTGGGTTGTCTTGGAGATAAACCAGTGCCTTGGGAACTGGGAAGTGGAGTCAAAGTAGGGTTGACTTTATGGTTTAGGACTCCTACAACATGAGATAAGTGGATAGTATAGGCCTTGATGGTTAAATATGTCTAGATCTAGGTTTGACCCAAGTGGACCACAATCCCTTAAAACAAGGAATGCAATCCCCAAGGCAAGATATGACGAAGTGACAGTCTAGACCTAGGTTTTGAATTATTCTGATTCCGGATCTGCAAAAATCTCAAGTACCCAGTTCCTCGAAGTGAGTGAACTCACTTCTCCAAGGTGGTGCGACTTTCCCTAAGGAGGCTTCAATTTGGGTTTAGGTGGGTCAAATCATGTCGGATGGCATCCAAACTTTAGATCCGGGTAGATCAGTCAAGTAGGGGTATGGATCTATAATTTTGTGGCAATCCACCGGTTAGATCTTTGTAGATCTGAGTTTAAGTGTTCCAAGTGGTCCAAAATGGGGATTAAATCCCTTAAAATGTGGAATGGGGCCCACAAGGTGTATTTCAAGAAAGGGACAACCTGGGTGTATGTTATTTGATGTGTAGATGTCAAATCAAGTGGAATTTCAAACACCCATGTTCTAGATCTAGGTCAACTTGCTCAAATGGTGAAGTGCGCCTTCCTTGGGAGAAGCTAAGTTGGCTTGGGAGAGGGGTCAAACGGAAGCCAATCCTCACCAAACTATAGATCCGGGATGCCGCGGATGCTATAGAGGTGGGTTTTCAATATCATGCCCAACAACCCACTAGATCTCAGTAGATCTAAGAAAATGCAAAATTGGGGTTTTGATTAATTAGGGTTTTAAGTGTTTTTTGACAATTGGATAGACTATGGAGATAGAACTTACCTTGAGATCATACCTGAATGATGTGGTTGAGATGCCTTGATGTTGAGGAAGATTCCCGCAGAGATCAAATGAGAGATTATTGATTTGCTTGCCAATTTGATGCCCTAGTCCACAAGTGCGCCTTCCTCTACCTGTCAAACCAAGGAATAAAGTTCAATCAGTAAGATCAAGTATGGAAGAAATACAAGAGAAATGCAAATAGTAACATGAAATAGAAGGTCCTGGGACAGTAATACTCCCTGTTACCAACGAAGAGCTCCAAAGAAGAAGTAGGGAGAGTCTTCCCCTACCAATACCTCCTCCTCCAAGCAAATCGGCCTCCACCTGTAGATGCAAAATCGTGGTACAATAGATATGGCAAACAAGATCTCCAATAACTCAGTGCAAAGGAAGAACCAACGAACGAACACCAAAAACATTCACCATAACATTGGAGATAGATGCAATAATAATTTTCTATTCCAATAATCCAGAGCCAAAAGTCCCTTTACAATGAGAGGCTCTCTCCTTTAAATAGGAAGGAGAGGCACCAAAACCCTAACCACTTTTTGAATGAGTGGCTAAGATTAAAAGATACAAATGTCTAATCAATGGTTGAGATGAGCTCAACAACATAATACATGGATCACACATAAAATATAACATAAGTGGACAAAGTCGCCCTAGGAGAGGGGAATCCCACCAAATCATGATGACAAAATATCATAAGAGGCTCATGGTGGGTCCAAGGGGTAATTTTATCCCTCCTTGGTCAATCCCCATGGCACAATAACCAATACATAATCATAAAAGTACCAAATCGTGCCTCCAAGGTGAAGTCGTGGTCCTCCAAGGTGAAGTCGTGGTCCTCAAAGACCTCAAAAAATCCACAGAAAGTGCCATAAGTGATGGATGCGGGCCCCGATGAAGCTGAAACTGCAGGAGGAGGTGTGGAAGGTCCCGATCTATCATCACTGATCATCCCATGCCATAACTTTGCCTCAGTAGCCCAAATCGATTTCCTCAATAGCCATTTCTACCAATCCTGAAATGCCTCGGGAAACGTGAAACTGCCCAAACTGCCTCCTGGAGTGATGGCGCTGTCAAGGTGAGGGTGCCAATGTGTCCGAGAGGGGGGTAATATGGTAAAAACAAGTGGCTGGACCACCCCCTCCATCATCAGCGCCCTAGGTCATCCGGATAAAAGTCATCTCTGCTCCGACAGGGCCTCCAATAGACCAAAACTGCACTAGGACAGCCTACTGAGGCTAAATCATCACTGTAAGTGCCCGGAACCAAAAACAAACTGTCCCATTGGACTCAGAAGGTCCAAATCCATCCAAGATGTGTACTCATACACCATATGAATCTCTGCATGATCAAAATAAATATCCAATGTACCGGAACAAGGCCAATAATAATGATCTGTAAATGACCAAACACTGCTGTATCCCAAGAATCATCATCATAACCCTGTAGCTGCTGCATAGAATCATCCTGTATGTGTACATGGACCATATATCATCTATCCATATCATCATAAGGTCCAACATCTCATGTCTCATGGTCCTCCATGGTCAAACTAGGTCTAACCAAGACCAAATACAACTCAGACTATCATCCATAGCTGCTGCAAGGTGTCAAGGTTAATACATGCTTTACAATTTATTCAAATAGCTACTAAAACACAGAGTAATCATGACTGGCGATCTAAATCCAAATATATAGTGTCGTTAATTATTATTATTACTCAGACTAGACTTTCAGGACCATACTCACTTCATAGTTGTGATCAATTTGCTAGTGAAGGCTGAAGGCTGAAATAACTGGCTAGGCTAAGGGATGACTTGACTGACTTGACTTTGTGACACTTTGGCAAGGGAAAGGGAATACACACCATAGTATATACTGAATGAGCAATAACACAGGGAATGGCGGTGTCTCACAAATGGATGAGTTGTTTAAAGAGGGTTTATTCACCATCACAGATGCGCACAATCCATAATACAAAGAAGGCCAGCAATTGTTTAGATATAACATTTAAGTTCCATTGCTTTTTGGGCCTGAGGTTTCCATAGCCTTGATCTATGTGTGTTTACAAACACATTGCATAGATTTACATATTTTTTTAGGCTTTCTGCTGCAAGTGTGTTTTTAAGGCACTTGTTTACCTGAGCACTTCTAGGTGTGTCATGGACAACTTGTTTACCTAGGTATTTATTTTTCCAAAAGATATAACATTTTATTTTTCATGGCCATTTTCATTTGGCATTTCTTTCATATACAAGATATAGCATTTGATTTTTCCAGATTTTGTATTGATGGCAGCACTAAAAGTTTCAGGTTTAGCCAACACAACTTTAGTGACTAGGGGGAATTCTCAAGGAACTCCAACTCACCATAGGTAAGTTTTGTCACCAACTCAGAGCCGAGACACAATAAACAGGGAAGCTCATCCAATACAGAGGCTACAGTGGGGAAAGGTCCTCCATGTCACTAATCAAGTAGCAAATCAGGGTGATAATCTAAAAGGTAGGCCACGGATGGATGAAGACAATGAAAAGATGAAGCCAACACTAGCAAGCCAAGGTATGGTTGAATGATCACCTCTATTCTCCCTAAGGAGGGTATACACCAATGAGTATGAATAGTGAACTTCTAAGTCTGAGTAGGGACAGTAATATATATATAATAGGTCAACCAGGTCCAAATATCTATATGATCGCCAGATCATGATACTAAGTGCTAAGACATGCTATAAGAATAAGTATAAAAGCAATCTAACCATAACACAATAATATACCTGCTGAGTCATATACCTGAAAGCTCATCAACCTGTACCATCATCTGTCCTCTGAGACTGCTGCTGTAACTCTGGGCGCTACTGTCTGCTCTGTACCAATGGCATAATGGCTATATCGGGCATCTCTCTGAGTGTCCTGAAACTCAGTCATGGCATGGGGAATATAACTGCTGTCCACAATCTGATAGTGATCCAATATAGATGCTCATCTCGGCATCTCAAATGTAAGGGAACTGGCTCAATAGTGTACTGGAATGAGAAAAATAATGTATGGTAGCCCGGCTACTATATATGTGATAACAAGACTCCTGGGGTTTTAACAAAGATAAAATTTGGGTTCATAAAATTTTTATAAAAATACCAAGGTCTTCTCCCGTATGCTCTGTGACCAACTTGCAGCTCAGTCTGATCCAGTTGGTACACACCAGAAAGGAGGGGATGACTAGTAATAGGATCTAACACCGCCCCAATAAAAAATCCTTTTTGTGAAAATCCGGCACAACACGCATTTTGTTGTCGTGGGCAAATTTTCCAGAAGGCTTGGGATAACACTGGATAGTGACCTCTTGGAAACCGTTAGGCTTGCCCTCGTTGGTATAGCATCTGAACACCTCCTCGAGACTCCGATTCAGTCCAAAGCCTGAGAGGGAAGCCACGCTTCAAAATTCCGGGAATGTTCCCCCGTACCTTGCGTATATCGGGAACCCACCTACCTTAATAAAAAAGATCACCACCACATTAATTTTTAAAATAAACCAAGAACACTCGCACAACATTTACCTTTTCTGCTTATGCATTTGTTATTTGACTCCATTATAAAGCACTGGTCTTGTTGCAAATTTTATTTTATATTGTTGACTAATGTGCAGTTAAATGATGGCTATTTTAAACGAGAGCAAATGATAAATGATTGTTTTATTTGATCAAAGTATATGTTGTCTGTTCTTGGTTATCAAAAGTATTTTTCTAACTCCTAGATTAGAGGCTTTAGTTTCTTTTTATTTTTTAGGGTCCACCCCACTTGGCTTCGCTAGGAAAGCCTAGACGGAGGAGTCGAGTCCCAAGTGACAGCACTTGACTCTGACTTGCCCCCAAGGCCACACCAGCAGCTTGAAGACTTCTGCTGCGTTCTCCCAGGTGTGGAACCAGGCGGCAACACTTCCTAAGCTTGTCTCTTCTCCTGCATGCATTTAAGAAATTGTAGTTAGCATTTCTGTTGTTGGCTGCCTGTGCAAGTTGAGATTGCCTGATTAAAGAAGTTACTCTTTTCCTCCTGCACAGTAAATAAAAATGATAAATGAATAATATATACCATGTTAGTTATATTTATATTTTGGTGCATTTCAGTTTATGCTTTAGATTAAATTTCAGTTCAGTTTTATTTTATATTTGTCCCATACATGCTCCATGATGGTATTCTAGTGTTTGTGAGAGCAGGAACAGGTGCAAGATAAAAGCTGAAAGCAAGGATGGTGCAGTGCTGGATTGAAGATTGATGCAGAGCAGGTCGAGACCAGATATTCTGAGGTTCTCAAGCGCTCTCTCCCTTAGAGCACTTGTCCCAGCTGGAGCCAGATGTTATCACACCATAGTAGCAGGGCTACTATTCTTGTACAGCAGATATCTGCACATTCCAGAGCTTCCATTATTCCAGAGCATGGCTATATATTTTTTGGATCACTCATGATCAGAGCAGTACATTATTCAGATTTGTATATGACCTTGTGTCAAGGCTGAGCCTTGAGAGTTCAGATTTGGTGACTGATGTGACCACTTATCCCATTACAATTTCAGTTCAGTGCCTAGAGATGTATTACAGCAGTGTTTCAGATGATACATGATGATTATTATTATGATGATACTGTATGATCTATGGATATGTTCTCACTGACTGTGGATTATTAGCTTGTTGATTTAGTCATGATCATAGCATGTGCTTGGTATATTATTCCTGATGTGGCAAATTATCTAAAATGAACTGTAAATCATAAAATGGACAATTGCTTGCACTTTTAGGTCATTTAACAAAACTTACTGGTTTTTCACCTTACATAGACATGGACTTTCCCGACACCAGTTGTCTGCTAGTGTAGGCTCCATATTCACTTGACTCCACCCATACATGACCTTCCTGTTTGACTTTAAACCCTGACTTGTCTCATTTGACTTTCTGATACCGAGGACTTCCCCATTTTTCTACCTCTGTGTTTGGACCGCATCCCTGTTTATTCAGTGTCTCGGCTCTGAGTTGGTGACAGAACTTGCCTTTGGTGAGTTGGATTGTAGGCCTAAATCATTCTGGTCAGTTGTCCCGATGTTTGGCATTGGCTCGAACTCCCCCTAGTCACTTGAGATGTTGTTGGATAAAACTGAAAGCTCATGTTCTACCTATGGAAACTAAAAAAATTCGCCCATGGAAACAAAAAATAGGGCAAGAGCAATGAAAAGCTAAAAATACTCCTCGAAGAGTATAAGAAAGGTCCAAAAAGCAATGGTTCTTAAAAGTTACATCTAAACAATTGCTGACCTTATAAATATATGAAAAACATGCCCTGGATGCAAGCTGCAACTAGTTGTGCTTCTCAGCACATCTGAAATCCGAAGGGTTATGTAGGCCAAAAAGGCCATGGAATAAAATTGAATGATCCTAATGAACCTGGATCAACTTGATGTAGACATGATGCCTAAGTTGAATAAGCACTCTCTAAACAACTTATCCATTTGTGAGACACAGCCATCCCCCGTGTTCTTTTTGTCCAGCACAGAGTTTGTAGCTTCCCCCTCTCCCAGTCCAAAGTATTTTTGAGTTAAGTTAGACAAGTCAAACCCTTGGCCCAACCTTGCTCATAGCCTTCATCCTTCACTAGCAGTTTGACCATGTCCAATGGGTGAGTTTGTCATTTGAACTATTGTGCAAGTAATTTTATATAACAACGGAATATGTTAACTTGATTAATGCCACTGAATGGAATTTATACTTTGAGCTTAGCTGTGGGAATGATTAGAGAAGCATTGTCTTAGTCTACTGATGTGATTTATCCTTGATTATATATTCTTGGGATCCGTGATGATGTGGACCATGTATGGATGATTATTGATGATGATTTATGGGCCCACATGTTTGATGATGATATCATATGATGGACATATGATGCAGATGATGTTTGATCCAGTTCAGCAGGTTTATTATTACTTCAGATCAGCAGATTATACGTTGTCCATATATGGTGGACCCTACAGCAAGCCCATTAGGGCAACCCAGGGTGTATGAGTACTCATTCCTAGTGGATTTGGGTCTTCTGGATCCATTGAGACACTTATCTTTCAGTTCCGGGCACTTCTGACAGTGATTGATGCAGTTTTACACTTGTTGACCAGATTGGGGGCTGATTTCCCAGCCTGAGCAGCAGGGGCCCCGAGAGGCCAGTTCACCTAGGGCGCTGATGATGGAGGGGGTGGTCCAGCCACTTGTTATTACCATTTACCCCCCCTTCCGAAGAGCCTGGTGGGCTCAGATGGACAGCGCTAGCACCCTAGGAGGCAGTTTTGGCACTTTCACAGTTCCCGAGGCAGTTAAAAAATGGGATAAAGTGGTCACTGAGGAATCGATTTGGGCAATTGAGGCAAGGTTTTGGCATTTGGTCTTCACAGAGGTCTTCCAGGGTGGCATCACTATCTTCCAGTCAGTTTTCACCATGTGGGTATGCCCAGATTGATCACAGGAGGACATTTACTGCTTGACTGTCATGGATTCTGAGGACAGTTTTGATCATTTATATTATATTGGACATATTTTATTATTTTATTGTGCCTTGGGGATGAGCTAGTAAGGATTGATGCCTCCTAGCCCCACCATGTGCTTATTTTATCATGTCCTAGTCATCATGAGGTGGATCATTGTACTTTTTACCCCTCTAGTGGGATGACGTCACCCTCCATTGTACCATTTAGTGAGGGCGCTATTGTTATTTTGAGTGATCCATGTGATATATTGTTATGGGTCATCCTAGCCATTGATTGTATGATGAGATCTTTTAATCTCAACCACTCATTTGATGTAGTATTATGGAGTGGTATAGGGTTTTGGTCTTTATTATCCTATATAAGGAGGAGACCCCCCATTGTATAGCTCACCTTTGGAGCTCTGGAATATTGGAATAGAAGATTTTTTGTGGAGCACATCTCTCTTGTATTGTGGATTCTCTTGCAAATTGAATATACAGTATCTCTTCTATGTATCATTGTGGATTTTGGTGCTTTTACTAATCTTTTGACAGGAAAGTCGAATTGGAGAGAGGAGGGCGACTTCATGAGGGTTATTGTTGGAGGGATCCACATATTCTCTCTTGGGTTGATCTTGTGACAGGGAGTATCATTATTGTATCTTCGTGACATAGTTGATGCTTTCTATTACATCTTTCTACCATTTTCATAATCATCTTGCTTGACTTGTTTCTTTGATCTTGTCTTGTAGGAGGAGGACGATTTGGCTATCTTGGAGAAGGACGTTTTGGTTGGAGCACTTAGATCTCACTCTTGAATATACACATAGGAGAATGCTATCAACTTGCAAGGTGGCCACAAGCAATTGAGGTAAGATCTACAAGGTATGTGCCTCTTTCATTCATTCTATCTTCATTGGTCATAAAACCCTAATTAATCAAAACCCCAATTTTGGTATTTCTTAGATCTACTTAGATCTAGCCTTGCAATTGAAAAGATATTAAAAACCCACCTCTATAGGATCCACCCCTAGTTGGATCCATAGTTTGGTGGTGATTGGCTAAAAATTGACACACTTTTCAATGCAAAAAGCCCTCTTGAACCTAAATCGATTTTCCTAAGAGAAGCTTGTTGGGTTAGATCTAGCACATGGGTAGGTGAGATCTCACTTGATTTGGAATCTAGACACTTGATAACCTATACCCACATCTTTACTTTGGTGAAAACTACCTTGTGGACATCTCTCCATGTTTTAAGGGGTTAGAACCCCCTTTTTGATTCTCTTGGCATCTTAAAACTCAGATCTACTAAGATCTAGCCATTGGGTTCACTTGAAATTTTGAACATACATAGATCGGGGTACTAGCTACTTGGATCTACAGTTTGGTGGCCATTGGACTTGATTTGGTCCACCAAACCCTCATTTTAGCCCTCCTTGAGCAAATCGCACCCCCTTGGAAATTTGAGTTGGTCCACTTTGAGGAGGTGGGTGCTTGAGATTTTTGTGGATTTGGAATGCCCATGCCTTGAAACCTAGGTCCATACTGTCTTTTTGTCACGATCCGCTTTGGGGGTTGCATTCCTTGTTTCAAGGGATTGTGGTCCACTTAGGGTAATCACATAAAAACCTAGATCTAGTAAGATCCAACCATTGGATCTCCTTCAATCCACTTGACTTGGCTTCTAGGTGTCCCGATCTACACTTTGACATATTTCTTGACCCCATTAGCCCATCCAATAAGGCACTAGTCCTTCTCCAAGCAAGTCGCACTCCTTGGGATTTGTGTCAAACCCTAGATCTAGTACATGGGCACTCCTATAACCAACTCAAACTCATAGATCTAGCCTACATCTAACCTATAGTACCAACCTCACACCTAACTTCACCTTGTGGGCCTACCTAGAACCATTTCACACTTCCCAAGAACATTGGACCCACTTGTGTAAACACATGGTACTACACCTAGTTATCATACCCCATCATGTGGCCTAAACCATACATAGGTTGAAACACTAACAATCTCTTACATCACCCTCAACCATACCTTAACCCTTAGGTCCACTTAGCCTTGCATTGGTTTCCGTAACTCATTACTTATCTACCCTTAGAAACCCTTGTTTGGATCCAATCAAATGTGATTGGGGTATAGGGTCTCCCCCTTGGTCTAGTTACACCTTGACCTAAAGCGAAGAGTGCCTCGCTTGACGTGACTCCCACATTGCATTGGGAACCGTGGCATCTCTTGGGTCACCTCTTTAGTTGCCTGACTCCTCTACCGTCCCGGATGGGATACCTCTAGGGGCAACTACAAGTTGTGTGATAACATTTTTGGCGCCGTTGCCGGGGAGGTAGAGGCCTACCTTGGTTCAACACACCTTTGTGTCTCACTCTCTCCCTGCACTTTAAACGACATACATCTTGGTAGAAGAGTTTAAAAATCTACCTGGCGACTCCAATTCGTGACTCCGCTGAGGATCGACCCCATTCCCATCTTTCAATTTTGTAACTTGTAAATCATAAATGAATTCAAACATTTTCTTCCAAATGACAAGGTGTATGAATGAAATATATGAGAATCTATCTCGCTATAGAGGGCAGTTGGAAGAAAGTAATGAAGGTCAGTCAACATATCAATATGGGAGTGATTATGTACATAATTCTTATGACTCTCATCATTCTTTTCATTCTTCAAGTAAAAATATTAACCCAATTAATTCAAACAAAAGTCAATTTCAACCAAGGCCTTGCAACCAAAGCATTCGGTCAAATGACTCTAGCATTCCAGTTAGACATCCAAAACTAATCCCTAGTAGAATGGCCAGAGTTATTAGAAATCCAGCTAAGCCATCTCCTTTTGACTTTTCTGAAATTCATGGGGCACCTCATCTTATGCCAAATAATTACTCTGAATGGTTGCCTCGTTTCTATGGAAATTATTTTGAGTCAATTGAAAATCATTTACAAAGATTTTGGGATTATATGGAAGTTAGGGGTGCTGATGATGAAGATGTTTATATGCGGGCCCTGGGTGAGACATTAGGTGGAAATGCCGGATTATGGTTTGATAATTTAGCCCCAGGATCCATCACTGGATATGATATGTTTGTTGGATTATTAAAGAATAAATGGGGTAGTAATATTGAAGAATCCTTAACAGAGACATCAAGCAATAACTGTGTTGTTGAGGATCAGTTTGACAAGGACCATGATAGTAATAATGACACTTCAAATAAGTCCTTGAGTAGCCCCCCTTTTGACCTTGAAGAAATTTCTGATTCTGTGGATCCTTCAGAAAAAGAACTCCTTAATCATTCTATCATTAACAATCCTTTAATTTCTCATCACCTTTTTGAAGAAGAAGAAAGTGGGGACATTGACCAAGATCCGTTAGTGGTGGTTTCACATGATCATGGTGCAAATAATCAAGATGTTCTAAATAAATTTGTTAATTTTATCCCTGATCAATTTAATGACAATGATCAAGTATCCTCTTGTGATTTTAATAATGAATCAATAAAAGGAGAGGATGAGCCAGTAGATCACACTAGATGCTCTAATCTTTGTTCCACTTCTTATAAGGAGTCTTTAAATTTTTGTTTTTCTGTCCTTTGTCGAGATAGCTTTTTCTTAGAGTTAGAATCTTGTCCTCAACTTAGATTAAATCAAAAGTTTGAAGTCATTCCTAGTGCTATTTTGAAAGGCCTTTCATTTTGTCAAATTTCAAGGCCAAATCTTTCTATCCATCTAGGAGACTGCTCATATTTGCATTCCACCCTCCCTTCCCAACTCTTTCAATCATCTTTGGGTTGGTGGTCTAGTCAATCTTTTGCTTTTAAAATTTTCAATAAGAAGTATAAGCATGACTACATGTTTGGAGAAAAAGCACTTCATTTCCCTTTTCAGTCACTTTGGAACCATAATGCTGGTTGTCAAGTTATTAATCATTCCTGGTGGCTAGAAAAGGTGTTTAAGGATCAATTCCATCTTTTCTCCATTTTTGAGCATCAAGTGGGTTTGACTTTGATCTTTCGTCTTCTAAGCTTTAATTTGTCCCCACTGGGTTTCTATTTAATCATCAGTCCCAAAGAGAATCAAATTGAATATGTGAGAGAAGCAAATGAAGAAGTTAATTTGTGTGAAAATGAACCGAATCACATGTCTTATGTCTTCCCTCCATCCATCTCTGAGTTCAACTTGCATAAATTTTATGATCCTATAAATTCTTGGATGGAGGATGTTTGCATTAATCATTTTTCTCTTTGGCATGATTTCATTTTGCTCCATTCAAATCCTTCTTCAATTTCTAAACAGGTCGGGAAGATTGTGCTCTCAATGTCATTAATCTTTAATCCAATTCAAAGAAGAATCATTAATTTGTTTGATAAATGGTTGCATTGGATTTATGATTTTACCTAACATTCGTGCTAACTGGTTAGAGTAGGTAGCTTCTGAATAAGCTCACTTGAGCAGTAGGATTTGTGTGATTTTTATTTTTCTGTGTGCCGAGTATTGTCCCGTTTTTCTTTTCTGCCTGGAGTATCTGCTTGTTTTCATCCTTTAGTGAGTTGAGCCTTGCTCCTTCCTAAGCTTGTCTCTTCTCCTGCATGCAATTAAGAAATTGTAGTTAGCATTTCTGTTGTTGGCTGCCTGTGCAAGTTGAGATTGCCTGATTAAAGAAGTTACTCTTTTCCTCCTGCACAGTAAATAAAAATGATAAATGAATAATATATGCCATGTTAGTTATATTTATATTTTGGTGCATTTCAGTTTATGCTTTAGATTAAATTTCAGTTCAGTTTTATTTTATATTTGTCCCATACATGCTCCATGATGGTATTCTAGTGTTTGTGAGAGCAGGAACAGGTGCAAGATAAAAGCTGAAAGCAAGGATGGTGCAGTGCTGGATTGAAGATTGATGCAGAGCAGGTCGAGACCAGAGATTATGAGGTTCTCAAGCGCTCTCTCCCTTAGAGCACTTGTCCCAGCTGGAGCCAGATGTTATCACACCATAGTAGCAGGGCTACTATTCTTGTACAGCAGATATCTGCACATTCCAGAGCTTCCATTATTCCAGAGCATGGCTATATATTTTTTGGATCACTCATGATCAGAGCAGTACATTATTCAGATTTGTATATGACCTTGTGTCAAGGCTGAGCCTTGAGAGTTCAGATTTGGTGACTGATGTGACCACTTATCCCATTACAATTTCAGTTCAGTGCCTAGAGATGTATTACAGCAGTGTTTCAGATGATACATGATGATTATTATTATGATGATACTGTATGATCTATGGATATGTTCTCACTGACTGTGGATTATTAGCTTGTTGATTTAGTCATGATCATAGCATGTGCTTGGTATATTATACCTGATGTGGCAAATTATCTAAAATGAACTGTAAATCATAAAATGGACAATTGCTTGCACTTTTAGGTCATTTAACAAAACTTACTGGTTTTTCACCTTACATAGACATGGACTTTCCCGACACCAGTTGTCTGCTAGTGTAGGCTCCATATTCACTTGACTCCACCCATACATGACCTTCCTGTTTGACTTTAAACCCTGACTTGTCTCATTTGACTTTCTGATACCGAGGACTTCCCCATTTTTCTACCTCTGTGTTTGGACCGCATCCCTGTTTATTCAGTGTCTCGGCTCTGAGTTGGTGACAGAACTTGCCTTTGGTGAGTTGGATTGTAGGCCTAAATCATTCTGGTCGGTTGTCCCGATGTTTGGCATTGGCTCGAACTCCCCCTAGTCACTTGAGATGTTGTTGGCTAAAACTGAAAGCTCATGTTCTACCTATGGAAACTAAAAAAATTCGCCCATGGAAACAAAAAAAAGGGCAAGAGCAATGAAAAGCTAAAAATACTCCTCGAAGAGTATAAGAAAGGTCCAAAAAGCAATGGTTCTTAAAAGTTACATCTAAACAATTGCTGACCTTATAAATATATGAAAAACATTCCCTGGATGCAAGCTGCAACTAGTTGTGCTTCTCAGCACATCTGAAATCCGAAGGGTTATGTAGGCCAAAAAGGCCATGGAATAAAATTGAATGATCCTAATGAACCTGGATCAACTTGATGTAGACATGATGCCTAAGTTGAATAAGCACTCTCTAAACAACTTATCCATTTGTGAGACACAGCCATCCCCCGTGTTCTTTTTGTCCAGCACAGAGTTTGTAGCTTCCCCCTCTCCCAGTCCAAAGTATTTTTGAGTTAAGTTAGACAAGCCAAACCCTTGGCCCAACCTTGCTCCTAGCCTTCATCCTTCACTAGCAGTTTGACCATGTCCAATGGGTGAGTTTGTCATTTGAACTATTGTGCAAGTAATTTTATATAACAACGGAATATGTTAACTTGATTAATGCCACTGAATGGAATTTATACTTTGAGCTTAGCTGTGGGAATGATTAGAGAAGCATTGTCTTAGTCTACTGATGTGATTTATCCTTGATTATATATTCTTGGGATCCGTGATGATGTGGACCATGTATGGATGATTATTGATGATGATTTATGGGCCCACATGTTTGATGATGATATCATATGATGGACATATGATGCAGATGATGTTTGATCCAGTTCAGCAGGTTTATTATTACTTCAGATCAGCAGATTATACGTTGTCCATATATGGTGGACCCTACAGCAGGCCCATTAGGGAAACCCAGGGTGTATGAGTACTCATTCCTAGTGGATTTGGGTCTTCTGGATCCATTGAGACACTTATCTTTCAGTTCCGGGCACTTCTGACAGTGATTGATGCAGTTTTACACTTGTTGACCAGATTGGGGGCTGATTTCCCAGCCTGAGCAGCAGGGGCCCCGAGAGGCCAGTTCACCTAGGGCGCTGATGATGGAGGGGGTGGTCCAGCCACTTGTTATTACCATTTACCCCCCCTTCCGAAGAGCCTGGTGGGCTCAGATGGACAGCGCTAGCACCCTAGGAGGCAGTTTTGGCACTTTCACAGTTCCCGAGGCAGTTAAAAAATGGGATAAAGTGGTCACTGAGGAATCGATTTGGGCAATTGAGGCAAGGTTTTGGCATTTGGTCTTCACAGAGGTCTTCCAGGGTGGCATCACTATCTTCCAGTCAGTTTTCACCATGTGGGTATGCCCAGATTGATCACAGGAGGACATTTATTGCTTGACTGTCATGGATTCTGAGGACAGTTTTGATCATTTATATTATATTGGACATATTTTATTATTTTATTGTGCCTTGGGGATGAGCTAGTAAGGATTGATGCCTCCTAGCCCCACCATGTGCTTATTTTATCATGTCCTAGTCATCATGAGGTGGATCATTGTACTTTTTACCCCTCTAGTGGGATGACGTCACCCTCCATTGTACCATTTAGTGAGGGCGCTATTGTTATTTTGAGTGATCCATGTGATATATTGTTATGGGTCATCCTAGCCATTGATTGTATGATGAGATCTTTTAATCTCAACCACTCATTTGATGTAGTATTATGGAGTGGTATAGGGTTTTGGTCTTTATTATCCTATATAAGGAGGAGACCCCCCATTGTATAGCTCACCTTTGGAGCTCTGGAATATTGGAATAGAAGATTTTTTGTGGAGCACATCTCTCTTGCATTGTGGATTCTCTTGCAAATTGAATATACAGTATCTCTTCTATGTATCATTGTGGATTTTGGTGCTTTTACTAATCTTTTGACAGGAAAGTCGAATTGGAGAGAGGAGGGCGACTTCATGAGGGTTATTGTTGGAGGGATCCACATATTCTCTCTTGGGTTGATCTTGTGACAGGGAGTATCATTATTGTATCTTCGTGACATAGTTGATGCTTTCTATTACATCTTTCTACCATTTTCATAATCATCTTGCTTGACTTGTTTCTTTGATCTTGTCTTGTAGGAGGAGGACGATTTGGCTATCTTGGAGAAGGACGTTTTGGTTGGAGCACTTAGATCTCACTCTTGAATATACACATAGGAGAATGCTATCAACTTGCAAGGTGGCCACAAGCAATTGAGGTAAGATCTACAAGGTATGTGCCTCTTTCATTCATTCTATCTTCATTGGTCATAAAACCCTAATTAATCAAAACCCCAATTTTGGTATTTCTTAGATCTACTTAGATCTAGCCTTGCAATTGAAAAGATATTAAAAACCCACCTCTATAGGATCCACCCCTAGTTGGATCCATAGTTTGGTGGTGATTGGCTAAAAATTGACACACTTTTCAATGCAAAAAGCCCTCTTGAACCTAAATCGATTTTCCTAAGAGAAGCTTGTTGGGTTAGATCTAGCACATGGGTAGGTGAGATCTCACTTGATTTGGAATCTAGACACTTGATAACCTATACCCACATCTTTACTTTGGTGAAAACTACCTTGTGGACATCTCTCCATGTTTTAAGGGGTTAGAACCCCCTTTTTGATTCTCTTGGCATCTTAAAACTCAGATCTACTAAGATCTAGCCATTGGGTTCACTTGAAATTTTGAACATACATAGATCGGGGTACTAGCTACTTGGATCTACAGTTTGGTGGCCATTGGACTTGATTTGGTCCACCAAACCCTCATTTTAGCCCTCCTTGAGCAAATCGCACCCCCTTGGAAATTTGAGTTGGTCCACTTTGAGGAGGTGGGTGCTTGAGATTTTTGTGGATTTGGAATGCCCATGCCTTGAAACCTAGGTCCATACTGTCTTTTTGTCACGATCCGCTTTGGGGGTTGCATTCCTTGTTTCAAGGGATTGTGGTCCACTTAGGGTAATCACATAAAAACCTAGATCTAGTAAGATCCAACCATTGGATCTCCTTCAATCCACTTGACTTGGCTTCTAGGTGTCCCGATCTACACTTTGACATATTTCTTGACCCCATTAGCCCATCCAATAAGGCACTAGTCCTTCTCCAAGCAAGTCGCACTCCTTGGGATTTGTGTCAAACCCTAGATCTAGTACATGGGCACTCCTATAACCAACTCAAACTCTTAGATTTAGCCTACATCTAACCTATAGTACCAACCTCACACCTAACTTCACCTTGTGGGCCTACCTAGAACCATTTCACACTTCCCAAGAACATTGGACCCACTTGTGTAAACACATGGTACTACACCTAGTTATCATACCCCATCATGTGGCCTAAACCATACATAGGTTGAAACACTAACAATCTCTTACATCACCCTCAACCATACCTTAACCCTTAGGTCCACTTAGCCTTGCATTGGTTTCCGTAACTCATTACTTATCTACCCTTAGAAACCCTTGTTTGGATCCAATCAAATGTGATTGGGGTATAGGGTCTCCCCCTTGGTCTAGTTACACCTTGACCTAAAGCGAAGAGTGCCTCGCTTGACGTGACTCCCACATTGCATTGGGAACCGTGGCATCTCTTGGGTCACCTCTTTAGTTGCCTGACTCCTCTACCGTCCCGGATGGGATACCTCTAGGGGCAACTACAAGTTGTGTGATAACATTTTTGGCGCCGTTGCCGGGGAGGTAGAGGCCTACCTTGGTTCAACACACCTTTGTGTCTCACTCTCTCCCTGCACTTTAAACGACATACATCTTGGTAGAAGAGTTTAAAAATCTACCTGGCGACTCCAATTCGTGACTCCGCTGAGGATCGACCCCATTCCCATCTTTCAATTTTGTAACTTGTAAATCATAAATGAATTCAAACATTTTCTTCCAAATGACAAGGTGTATGAATGAAATATATGAGAATCTATCTCGCTATAGAGGGCAGTTGGAAGAAAGTAATGAAGGTCAGTCAACATATCAATATGGGAGTGATTATGTACATAATTCTTATGACTCTCATCATTCTTTTCATTCTTCAAGTAAAAATATTAACCCAATTAATTCAAACAAAAGTCAATTTCAACCAAGGCCTTGCAACCAAAGCATTCGGTCAAATGACTCTAGCATTCCAGTTAGACATCCAAAACTAATCCCTAGTAGAATGGCCAGAGTTATTAGAAATCCAGCTAAGCCATCTCCTTTTGACTTTTCTGAAATTCATGGGGCACCTCATCTTATGCCAAATAATTACTCTGAATGGTTGCCTCGTTTCTATGGAAATTATTTTGAGTCAATTGAAAATCATTTACAAAGATTTTGGGATTATATGGAAGTTAGGGGTGCTGATGATGAAGATGTTTATATGCGGGCCCTGGGTGAGACATTAGGTGGAAATGCCGGATTATGGTTTGATAATTTAGCCCCAGGATCCATCATTGGATATGATATGTTTGTTGGATTATTAAAGAATAAATGGGGTAGTAATATTGAAGAATCCTTAACAGAGACATCAAGCAATAACTGTGTTGTTGAGGATCAGTTTGACAAGGACCATGATAGTAATAATGACACTTCAAATAAGTCCTTGAGTAGCCCCCCTTTTGACCTTGAAGAAATTTCTGATTCTGTGGATCCTTCAGAAAAAGAACTCCTTAATCATTCTATCATTAACAATCCTTTAATTTCTCATCACCTTTTTGAAGAAGAAGAAAGTGGGGACATTGACCAAGATCCGTTAGTGGTGGTTTCACATGATCATGGTGCAAATAATCAAGATGTTCTAAATAAATTTGTTAATTTTATCCCTGATCAATTTAATGACAATGATCAAGTATCCTCTTGTGATTTTAATGATGAATCAATAAAAGGAGAGGATGAGCCAGTAGATCACACTAGATGCTCTAATCTTTGTTCCACTTCTTATAAGGAGTCTTTAAATTTTTGTTTTTCTGTCCTTTGTCGAGATAGCTTTTTCTTAGAGTTAGAATCTTGTCCTCAACTTAGATTAAATCAAAAGTTTGAAGTCATTCCTAGTGCTATTTTGAAAGGCCTTTCATTTTGTCAAATTTCAAGGCCAAATCTTTCTATCCATTTAGGAGACTGCTCATATTTGCATTCCACCCTCCCTTCCCAACTCTTTCAATCATCTTTGGGTTGGTGGTCTAGTCAATCTTTTGCTTTTAAAATTTTCAATAAGAAGTATAAGCATGACTACATGTTTGGAGAAAAAGCACTTCATTTCCCTTTTCAGTCACTTTGGAACCATAATGCTGGTTGTCAAGTTATTAATCATTCCTGGTGGCTAGAAAAGGTGTTTAAGGATCAATTCCATCTTTTCTCCATTTTTGAGCATCAAGTGGGTTTGACTTTGATCTTTCGTCTTCTAAGCTTTAATTTGTCCCCACTGGGTTTCTATTTAATCATCAGTCCCAAAGAGAATCAAATTGAATATGTGAGAGAAGCAAATGAAGAAGTTAATTTGTGTGAAAATGAACCGAATCACATGTCTTATGTCTTCCCTCCATCCATCTCTGAGTTCAACTTGCATAAATTTTATGATCCTATAAATTCTTGGATGGAGGATGTTTGCATTAATCATTTTTCTCTTTGACATGATTTCATTTTGCTCCATTCAAATCCTTCTTCAATTTCTAAACAGGTCGGGAAGATTGTGCTCTCAATGTCATTAATCTTTAATCCAATTCAAAGAAGAATCATTAATTTGTTTGATAAATGGTTGCATTGGATTTATGATTTTACCTAACATTCGTGCTAACTGGTTAGAGTAGGTAGCTTCTGAATAAGCTCACTTGAGCAGTAGGATTTGTGTGATTTTTATTTTTCTGTGTGCCGAGTATTGTCCCGTTTTTCTTTTCTGCCTGGAGTATCTGCTTGTTTTCATCCTTTAGTGAGTTGAGCCTTGCTCCTTCCTGTTGCCAACTAAGTTGTACTTGGTTGGATTATCAAGCGAGCGGGCAGAGTGGAACATGATACATGTTCATTTTTGGTGATTTGATATCCAGCTGGCCTTTTAAAGGCCCCCGTTTTTAAAATTTTCCACATGTCCATGGCCCTGCGGGGTTTGTAACAAAACGTACTAGCATGGTGTTTTGTAAAAGACTTGGTTCCCTAGGACTTTTTGGCTAAGTCAGGTATTCCAAGGAGTTTTTTCACCTATCTATTATGTCTTGCATTAGTGCATAACATAATTAATGGGTTTTTTTCCTGCTCCTCCAAAGCTGGAATGCCTGGGGAGGCTGACGGGCCTTAGGGGATTGTTAACGTCTATGGGTCAATGTATATGAACATGCTAGGCGTTAATTTTGAGTCATATGGACATGTGCTAAGTCCCCCTAGGTTGTTTTTAATTTTCGGCAAGTTTTATTTTTTCCGTAAATTGGGCCATTTTTTAATGGTTCAATTAAAAAATTTGTAATTGGCCTATAAGGGGCATCTGGAGGTATTTTTTGCCTTAGGGGTGCTCGTTTTCTAACTCAGAGCACCCCCTAAACCCCTAAACCCACTTTTCCTAAGGTTTGGGTGCTTCAATATTTTCCTATGGCCAAAAAACCCAAAAAAGTCAAAAAAGTCATAAAAAAATAGAAAAATGGGAAAATGACATAAAAAAAAATTAAATTTTTGGAGAGTTTTTAGGGTCTGATTTGGATCAGCATATGTTAAGGAGTGTATTGGGCTGATTTTGTACCATTTTGGCAGCCCCATATGTGGAGGAACTCATGCCCATTTAGAGGGGCGCATTCACTATCTTGAGGGGGGCGCATTCCTTGTTTGGGCAGCCCACGATTTTGGGAGATGGCAGCACCAATAGTGCTGGCTGTTAGCACGTTTTGGGCTGCATATTGGGCAGCTAAATAGATGGAGTGGGCAGCCCTATTCCCTCCACCATTCGTGCCTCCACTCCACCTCTCACTCCCCTCACTAAGTGCGCCCTCCCTCCTTGTTTGCTCTATAAAATGAAGTGCTCTCTCCATTGTTAGCTAGGGAGAATTGGAGCACAAAAATTATCGTTGTAATACTCATATGATTTTGAATTTGAATAAAGAAGACTTTGGAGGTCAAATTTGTGGTGTTATCGTGTTAGTGGATGAACCATCTTTGGCTTGTATAATGGAGGTAACCTGTGCATAAGCTTTGATATTTTATTGCATCAATTGTACTCATTGGAAAGATTAGTATTAATTTATGAGATAGATTATGCAATTTGCTTATTGTTAGTCTATTGTTATATGTTTATAAAAGTAATCATGTTTACATATTTCATTTGTTTATGAATGTCTAACATTGATTTCTTTTCTAGATGTATATCTACACTTGATCTTTGTTTGCAAAGTGTGTGATGTGCAGGTTATCTCAACTGGAAGTTGGTGGATCTTGTTTGTCTCCTCCCTTCTAATCTTTGTTTGCAGATGCAGTCCCTTGGAATATCACAAACACAACCTTCAAAGCTTCGGATTTCAACCAAGATTTGTTTCATCCCTCTCTCAATTTAATTCAAATCAAATTTTCTGGTTACTGGTTACTTGCATTTGAAATATTTCTGATTTATATGCTCATATTGTATTTCAAATAGATCAGAAATATTTTCATAAAGGATTGGTTTAGACAGTTACAAAGTTTATATCTTTAACTGTTAGATTTTCCTTCATTTAGCATCTACTTTTCAAAAGGCTTGCAAGTAAAATCGTCATATCTCTTTTAAGTCTTGTTGGATAGTTGTAGTGCTGATATAAAAGATATATTTTGCTGTCCTAGAGCTTGAAATTTGCAGCCATTAAAGGCTAGCAGAGATCCCAGGTAGACAAGCCCCATAGCTTGTTTTACTTGGTTATTTTTCGTCATTTTTACTTAGTTTTTAACTTAGATTTTTTTGGGTTTTTTAGGAGGTGTTCCAAAGACACTCTTAAAGTGTTTTTGGGCATCTTATACTAATCATTGCTTGCTGGTTTGCAGCAAAAGACGAACAGGTAGGAGGAAGTGCTGCTGAAATTTCGAGCATCCAGGCAATCCGGAGGACAAACTTTCATATTTTTAAAAACCGGTCAATTTTTTCCTCAAATTTTGTAAGCCACCAAGTCACTTAAAGTGGACTGGGGCACTTCTCTAGTCATTGTAAACAAATATTAAACGAGAGCAAGTGGGCTAACCAGCGCCCAAACCCCATCCCCCCAGGGGTGGCCTGTGTCGTCTCATTTTCATGGCGTGATTGTTAGAGTAGTTTATTTCTTTGTTTTTTTTCGGCATCTAATAAAATCAATTAGGATTAAAATAAACCTTGTTGGTCCGTTCCACTGGCGGGCCACAAGTCCACTCACAACCTAGTTTTTCACATTTTTTTTTACAAACTCATAACGCCCCCCTTGCTTTCCCGAAGTAGGGTCTATGTATGAGGGCTTGCCCGAAATACGTGCCTGAAAAGAGACTCCTGGGGTTTTAACAAAGATAAAATTTGGGTTCATAAAATTTTTATAAAAATACCAAGGTCTTCTCCCGTATGCTCTGTGACCAACTTGCAGCTCAGTCTGATCCAGTTGGTACACACCAGAAAGGAGGGGATGACTAGTAATAGGATCTAACACCGCCCCAATAAAAAATCTTTTTTGTGAAAATCCGGCACAACACGCATTTTGTTGTCGTGGGCAAATTTTCCAGAAGGCTTGGGATAACACTGGATAGTGACCTCTTGGAAACCGTTAGGCTTGCCCTCGTTGGTATAGCATCTGAACACCTCCTCGAGACTCCGATTCAGTCCAAAGCCTGAGAGGGAAGCCACGCTTCAAAATTCCGGACATGTTCCCCCGTACCTTGCGTATATCGGGAACCCACCTGCCTTAATAAAAAAGATCACCACCACATTAATTTTTAAAATAAACCAAGAACACTCGCACAACATTTACCTTTTCTGCTTATGCATTTGTTATTTGACTCCATTATAAAGCACTGGTCTTGTTGCAAATTTTATTTTATATTGTTGACTAATGTGCAGTTAAATGATGGCTATTTTAAATGAGAGCAAATGATAAATGATTGTTTTATTTGATCAAAGTATATGTTGTCTGTTCTTGGTTATCAAAAGTATTTTTCTAACTCCTAGATTAGAGGCTTTAGTTTCTTTTTATTTTTTAGGGTCCACCCCCCTTGGCTTCGCTAGGAAAGCCTAGACGGAGGAGTCGAGTCCCAAGTGACAGCACTTGACTCTGACTTGCCCCCAAGGCCACACCAGCAGCTTGAAGACTTCTGCTGCGTTTTCCTAGGTGTGGAACCAGGCGGCAACACTTCCTAAGCTTGTCTCTTCTCCTGCATGCATTTAAGAAATTGTAGTTAGCATTTCTGTTGTTGGCTGCCTGTGCAAGTTGAGATTGCCTGATTAAAGAAGTTACTCTTTTCCTCCTGCACAGTAAATAAAAATGATAAATGAATAATATATGCCATGTTAGTTATATTTATATTTTGGTGCATTTCAGTTTATGCTTTAGATTAAATTTCAGTTCAGTTTTATTTTATATTTGTCCCATACATGCTCCATGATGGTATTCTAGTGTTTGTGAGAGCAGGAACAGGTGCAAGATAAAAGCTGAAAGCAAGGATGGTGCAGTGCTGGATTGAAGATTGATGCAGAGCAGGTCGAGACCAGAGATTCTGAGGTTCTCAAGCGCTCTCTCCCTTAGAGCACTTGTCCCAGCTGGAGCCAGATGTTATCACACCATAGTAGCAGGGCTACTATTCTTGTACAGCAGATATCTGCACATTCCAGAGCTTCCATTATTCCAGAGCATGGCTATATATTTTTTGGATCACTCATGATCAGAGCAGTACATTATTCAGATTTGTATATGACCTTGTGTCAAGGCTGAGCCTTGAGAGTTCAGATTTGGTGACTGATGTGACCACTTATCCCATTACAATTTCAGTTCAGTGCCTAGAGATGTATTACAGCAGTGTTTCAGATGATACATGATGATTATTATTATGATGATACTGTATGATCTATGGATATGTTCTCACTGACTGTGGATTATTAGCTTGTTGATTTAGTCATGATCATAGCATGTGCTTGGTATATTATTCCTGATGTGGCAAATTATCTAAAATGAACTGTAAATCATAAAATGGACAATTGCTTGCACTTTTAGGTCATTTAACAAAACTTACTGGTTTTTCACCTTACATAGACATGGACTTTCCCGACACCAGTTGTCTGTTAGTGTAGGCTCCATATTCACTTGACTCCACCCATACATGACCTTCCTGTTTGACTTTAAACCCTGACTTGTCTCATTTGACTTTCTGATACCGAGGACTTCCCCATTTTTCTACCTCTGTGTTTGGACCGCATCCCTATTTATTCAGTGTCTCGGCTCTGAGTTGGTGACAGAACTTGCCTTTGGTGAGTTGGATTGTAGGCCTAAATCATTCTGGTCGGTTGTCCCGATGTTTGGCATTGGCTCGAACTCCCCCTAATCACTTGAGATGTTGTTGGCTAAAACTGAAAGCTCATGTTCTACCTATGGAAACTAAAAAAATTCGCCCATGGAAACAAAAAAAAGGGCAAGAGCAATGAAAAGCTAAAAATACTCCTCGAAGAGTATAAGAAAGGTCCAAAAAGCAATGGTTCTTAAAAGTTACATCTAAACAATTGCTGACCTTGTAAATATATGAAAAACATGCCCTGGATGCAAGCTGCAACTAGTTGTGCTTCTCAGCACATCTGAAATCCGAAGGGTTATGTAGGCCAAAAAGGCCATGGAATAAAATTGAATGATCCTAATGAACCTGGATCAACTTGATGTAGACATGATGCCTAAGTTGAATAAGCACTCTCTAAACAACTTATCCATTTGTGAGACACAGCCATCCCCCGTGTTCTTTTTGTCCAGCACAGAGTTTGTAGCTTCCCCCTCTCCCAGTCCAAAGTATTTTTGAGTTAAGTTAGACAAGTCAAACCCTTGGCCCAACCTTGCTCCTAGCCTTCATCCTTCACTAGCAGTTTGACCATGTCCAATGGGTGAGTTTGTCATTTGAACTATTGTGCAAGTAATTTTATATAACAACGGAATATGTTAACTTGATTAATGCCACTGAATGGAATTTATACTTTGAGCTTAGCTGTGGGAATGATTAGAGAAGCATTGTCTTAGTCTACTGATGTGATTTATCCTTGATTATATATTCTTGGGATCCGTGATGATGTGGACCATGTATGGATGATTATTGATGATGATTTATGGGCCCACATGTTTGATGATGATATCATATGATGGACATATGATGCAGATGATGTTTGATCCAGTTCAGCAGGTTTATTATTACTTCAGATCAGCAGATTATACGTTGTCCATATATGGTGGACCCTACAGCAGGCCCATTAGGGCAACCCAGGGTGTATGAGTACTCATTCCTAGTGGATTTGGGTCTTCTGGATCCATTGAGACACTTATCTTTCAGTTCCGGGCACTTCTGACAGTGATTGATGCAGTTTTACACTTGTTGACCAGATTGGGGGCTGATTTCCCAGCCTGAGCAGCAGGGGCCCCGAGAGGCCAGTTCACCTAGGGCGCTGATGATGGAGGGGGTGGTCCAGCCACTTGTTATTACCATTTACCCCCCCTTCCGGAGAGCCTGGTGGGCTCAGATGGACAGCGCTAGCACCCTAGGAGGCAGTTTTGGCACTTTCACAGTTCCCGAGGCAGTTAAAAAATGGGATAAAGTGGTCACTGAGGAATCGATTTGGGCAATTGAGGCAAGGTTTTGGCATTTGGTCTTCACAGAGGTCTTCCAGGGTGGCATCACTATCTTCCAGTCAGTTTTCACCATGTGGGTATGCCCAGATTGATCACAGGAGGACATTTACTGCTTGACTGTCATGGATTCTGAGGACAGTTTTGATCATTTATATTATATTGGACATATTTTATTATTTTATTGTGCCTTGGGGATGAGCTAGTAAGGATTGATGCCTCCTAGCCCCACCATGTGCTTATTTTATCATGTCCTAGTCATCATGAGGTGGATCATTGTACTTTTTACCCCTCTAGTGGGATGACGTCACCCTCCATTGTACCATTTAGTGAGGGCGCTATTGTTATTTTGAGTGATCCATGTGATATATTGTTATGGGTCATCCTAGCCATTGATTGTATGATGAGATCTTTTAATCTCAACCACTCATTTGATGTAGTATTATGGAGTGGTATAGGGTTTTGGTCTTTATTATCCTATATAAGGAGGAGACCCCCCATTGTATAGCTCACCTTTGGAGCTCTGGAATATTGGAATAGAAGATTTTTTGTGGAGCACATCTCTCTTGCATTGTGGATTCTCTTGCAAATTGAATATACAGTATCTCTTCTATGTATCATTGTGGATTTTGGTGCTTTTACTAATCTTTTGACAGGAAAGTCGAATTGGAGAGAGGAGGGCGACTTCATGAGGGTTATTGTTGGAGGGATCCACATATTCTCTCTTGGGTTGATCTTGTGACAGGGAGTATCATTATTGTATCTTCGTGACATAGTTGATGCTTTCTATTACATCTTTCTACCATTTTCATAATCATCTTGCTTGACTTGTTTCTTTGATCTTGTCTTGTAGGAGGAGGACGATTTGGCTATCTTGGAGAAGGACGTTTTGGTTGGAGCACTTAGATCTCACTCTTGAATATACACATAGGAGAATGCTATCAACTTGCAAGGTGGCCACAAGCAATTGAGGTAAGATCTACAAGGTATGTGCCTCTTTCATTCATTCTATCTTCATTGGTCATAAAACCCTAATTAATCAAAACCCCAATTTTGGTATTTCTTAGATCTACTTAGATCTAGCCTTGCAATTGAAAAGATATTAAAAACCCACCTCTATAGGATCCACCCCTAGTTGGATCTATAGTTTGGTGGTGATTGGCTAAAAATTGACACACTTTTCAATGCAAAAAGCCCTCTTGAACCCAAATCGATTTTCCTAAGAGAAGCTTGTTGGGTTAGATCTAGCACATGGGTTGGTGAGATCTCACTTGATTTGGAATCTAGACACTTGATAACCTATACCCACATCTTTACTTTGGTGAAAACTACCTTGTGGACATCTCTCCATGTTTTAAGGGGTTAGAACCCCCTTTTTGATTCTCTTGGCATCTTAAAACTCAGATCTACTAAGATCTAGCCATTGGGTTCACTTGAAATTTTGAACATACATAGATCGGGGTACTAGCTACTTGGATCTACAGTTTGGTGGCCATTGGACTTGATTTGGTCCACCAAACCCTCATTTTAGCCCTCCTTGAGCAAATCGCACCCCCTTGGAAATTTGAGTTGGTCCACTTTGAGGAGGTGGGTGCTTGAGATTTTTGTGGATTTGGAATGCCCATGCCTTGAAACCTAGGTCCATACTGTCTTTTTGTCACGATCCGCTTTGGGGGTTGCATTCCTTGTTTCAAGGGATTGTGGTCCACTTAGGGTAATCACATAAAAACCTAGATCTAGTAAGATCCAACCATTGGATCTCCTTCAATCCACTTGACTTGGCTTCTAGGTGTCCCGATCTACACTTTGACATATTTCTTGACCCCATTAGCCCATCCAATAAGGCACTAGTCCTTCTCCAAGCAAGTCGCACTCCTTGGGATTTGTGTCAAACCCTAGATCTAGTACATGGGCACTCCTATAACCAACTCAAACTCATAGATCTAGCCTACATCTAACCTATAGTACCAACCTCACACCTAACTTCACCTTGTGGGCCTACCTAGAACCATTTCACACTTCCCAAGAACATTGGACCCACTTGTGTAAACACATGGTACTACACCTAGTTATCATACCCCATCATGTGGCCTAAACCATACATAGGTTGAAACACTAACAATCTCTTACATCACCCTCAACCATACCTTAACCCTTAGGTCCACTTAGCCTTGCATTGGTTTCCGTAACTCATTACTTATCTACCCTTAGAAACCCTTGTTTGGATCCAATCAAATGTGATTGGGGTATAGGGTCTCCCCCTTGGTCTAGTTACACCTTGACCTAAAGCGAAGAGTGCCTCGCTTGACGTGACTCCCACATTGCATTGGGAACCGTGGCATCTCTTGGGTCACCTCTTTAGTTGCCTGACTCCTCTACCGTCCCGGATGGGATACCTCTAGGGGCAACTACAAGTTGTGTGATAACAATGTCTTAGGTGGGTACAAGGGTCATATAAATAAATAAGTGAGTGTACAATGACCCATCAAAATGGTACCACAAAAAACAAAAGTGGGTACCAATCATAATAAGGTCAAAAATAATAAAGTCACATAAATTATAATTAGAATAACATTAGGTGGGTACTAGGACCAACACATGATCCAACATAAGATATGAATGGGTACATAACCCATAAACCCTAGGACCAAGGGTAAACCACAAAGTGGACAAACAAACAAAGTACCCATAGGATCAAAAGCACCAAGATGGTACAAATCAAGAAACAACTCAAGGTGGGTAAATGGCCCTATTAGCCACAAGTCAAAGACTAGGTACCACAAGACCAATAATCAACAAGGTGTAAGGACCAAAAGTAAATCAACCAAGGTGGGGAAGGTACAATTAGTCATCCCTCTCTCAAATGTACAAATGTTCCATATAACCCGAAAGTTCATCATCACCGTATAAGGAAGGCCCCACACTAGATGATGTGATCATGTGGTCCTCTAGTCTGCTCCTCGGGTCAAATGTTAGTGGCTCCATCAAGGGGTGGTCAGTCCCTTGAAAAGACCATCTAACTCAACCATCTCGAAGACTTAGGAGAAGAGGACATCACACATCATCATATTGGTCCACTGGCCAGGATCCACCTGGTTAACTGACCGGGCATGTCACTGCAGGAACTACTTCGTCCTCATGACCAAGAATCTGCCTGGTCCTGGAACAGGAGGTCTCTGTCTTAACCTGCAGAACCTACTTGGTCCTCATGGCCAAGAAACGATCTAATCCCAAACCAAAATACCCTAGAGACTAGTAGGGGCCCTAGCCACATGCTAGGGACTTTGCCATGGCATCAACCTGCTTGGTCCTCGATCAAGAACCCCAAGAGGCAGCTGGGGGCCCTAGGGTACCTTCTAGGGTCTTACTCTTTACTCTACCTAGTTAACTTGACCAAGAACCCTAGTTAACTAACTAGGGTACCATCCTCTCTGAGAATGGGTCTCGTAGTTGCACTAACTTTAACACTCCCTCTCAGCAAGAGAGGAATTCTCAGCAACACTAAGCTTGTCAAGGGCAGAGGCTTAGTCAACACATCTGCTGACAACTGCACCATGTCCTTGTCATGTTGAAACAACCTGTCATAGAATACAAGATTTTCTAAAAGCTATGAATGCCAGCATTTACCTTGATCTTATAGATCCACTTGGAAGTTACAACTGACTTCCCTTCTTGTCTGAGAATCACTTTCCACATATCATTATCCATTATTAACTGGATATTCTCTGTCATAGTATCTTTCCAAACCTGAAGTTTGCCTATCTCCACATTAGTGGATGATCCTAATTCAGTGACATGGCTCCCACTAGAGCACCCTTGGAACCCCTCAATAGGCTCCTCAATGAGATCAACTAAAGGCTTCTTGGCCTTCTCCCTCTGCTTCTCTGAACTAGAAGTCTCATAGGCTTCCATATCTGAGTCACCAGAAGACTCCCTCTTGATCTTTGAAACTTGACAGGGGTTATTCATTAGAGCTTTAACAACATGTCCTAAGACCTTGTAAAGGTCCCCCTCACAGACACCAATCTCAATAGTTGAGCTCATATTTCCACCCTTAGTCCATATCAGTGCCTTTCCTTCTGAGAAGGCTTCAGAGAAACCCTTGTCTTCTAAAATTGCGACTGAAAGAACATTCCTCTTTAAACCAAGAACATATGAAATTTCCTCAATATGGATTAACGTACCTAAATCAAGCCTTAAGGCAGTTGAACCAACTTCTTTTATTGCAAAGGTACTTATGTTTCCCATCTCCACTTTCACATTGAACTTCTTGGCCTTATAACCCACAAGAGCCATTTTGTATCCAGTCATATGCTTGGTGGCCCCACTATCAATCCACCGTGAATCTGATGAGTTGGAGATGGATCCTAAGAGTGCTAAAATCAAGAACTCCTCTCTTTGATCTTTTTCTTTGGTCTCAGCCTTAGATTTCTTTTGTTGAGGCTCTTCTTCTTCTGTAGCAGTTGAAGCGTGATACTTCCCTTTATGCCAATTCCTATTAGGAGGATTTCTACAATCGTTTGCATAATGACCAAGCTTGCTACATTTATAACATCTTACTTTTGACTTATGAACATGCTTACCTTGAGGTCCCTTACCTTTATTATGGTGTTGAGGGTAGCTTCTTCCTTTCTTTGTCTTGGCAGCAATAGCATGATTCTTTTCAGCAGGAGGCCCAGATCTACTCTGGATTCTGCCTTCTTCTTCTAGACAATCATGCCACAACATATCAAAGCTTGGTTTTATTTCTCTGCCATTCACTGCTGCAAGAAATGTCTCCCAAGAAGTAGGAAGACCATCTACTGCTGTTTGCACAAGATTATCATCATCTACTTCAACTCCAATTTCCATGAGTTGATCTCTTGTCTGAGCAATCTTTGAAACAAGGAGGCAATCAATTCCTTCTCCTCCATCTTTAACAAACAAAGTTGATTCTTCAAAACTCTCTTTTGAGTAGGTGCCTTCTTCTCATAGAGATTTGCTAGGGCATCAAAGCATTCCTTAGCTGTCCTTAGAGGAGCTATTACAGGCATCGAATTATCTTTAACTGAGTCAAAGATGAACCTCTTTGCTTTAGCTTGCTTCTTCTTGAATGTTGCTCTTCATTGGGCTGTTGTGGGCTCTTCCACAACTCTAGTGATCAATTCATCCAAGTCATTCTCCTCCAAAACATTCAAGACTCTAACCTTCCATGGATTAAAGTTTGAGGCTCCTTCAAGCCTATCTTCTGCCTTCACTGAGTTAGAAGCCATCTCAAATCCTTACAATCAACTTGCCAAGTACACCTATAAACCTGTAGTCAAGTTGATTAGGACACAAACCCTTACCTTAGGATCTATGTAGATTTTGCTATCCTGCAAAACAAATTTAGCTACAAGACCTAAGCTGTGATAACATGTTAAATTTTGGTAGGGTTAGGGTTTGATGCAGTAAAATAGAAAAAATCAATGTACTTTAATGCAAAATTACATTTAATAAATAGGTACTGAAACAAAACACAATTTTCATCTCTTTCAACTTTTCAACTATAACACTACCAATTGGGTCACTATGTTAAAGTAATATTCAATAACATGTGATCACTAACAGTAGTATAACTAACACAGTGTTAACCAACAGTAAGATAAGTAAAGAAAACAAGTTTAGGGTACTTACCTGGAACGTGGAACCCTTCCTGTTTTATACTAAGAAAATTTTACTTTCAGAAAAAAGGACTATGCCTGTCAGAGGCCAGTCAAACACTAGGATCCAAATGACCCTACTAGAGGGTTAGTACAAACCAGAGAGAGAGATGAAGAGTCTTGTTACCAACTATTTTGTACAATAGTTGAACTTCTAGTGAGCCGCCAGTTTCATGAACATGATACATGTTCATCTTCAGAGTTCAGAAGTTCAAAAGTCATTTTCAAGGCCTTTTTGCCCCTTTTGTAATAAACTGTATGTTCATACCCCCTTGGGGAAATTGTATAAAGTTGGTCTAAGCATGGTTTTTTTATAAAAGACTTGGCTTTCCTTAAAGTTTTCCATCAAGCATATACTCTAGAGTGTTTTTTCCTTAGGAATTATGCGTTGCGCTTCAATGGCATATAATTCCTTAGTTTTTCACTCATACCTCCAAAGCTGGAGTATTGTCCATGGTGGTCGATCTTAAGGGGGTTATTAAAGTCTTAGTGTCTAGGATTTTTTACATGCTAGCCATCTAAATTGAGTCGTATGGACATGCACTAGGTCCCCTAGGAGTTTGGCTTCATTCCGGCAAAAATAATTTTTTTCCGTAAATTAGACCATTTTTTAATGGTTTAATTGGAAAAATTCAAAATGTAATAAAAGCTTCATCTAGAGGCGGAATTTGGCGTGAGGAGGCTCGTTTTAACGCTTAGAGCGTCCCCTTTACCCTAGTGCCCACTTTGTCCGTGTCCGAGTGATTACAACGCCTCTGGGAACACTATTTACTAAGGGTGCTACAAATCAACATTTAATTGCTAAAATGGCACAAATTGCACCATGTACAAAAAATCAAAAAATCAAAAAATGAATAAAAAATTCATATGGAATGGTGGCATAAGGTTTCATTAAGGAGGGCAAATACATTAAGGAATAATCACATGTTACAAAAGTCAAAACTTGAAAAATTGATTAAAAGAGAGTGCCCCCTCCTTCACGTTATGGACGGCTTCCCCATGCAAACTCATGATGTGTTGGGCGAATGCTCCAAGGTGGTGGGCGATTATTCCTATGGAGAGCGGCACCCCTCTCATGAGGTGGCAGCCACCTCATCCATCCCACCTCCAAGCCAATCAATCACATGAATCACTCCACGATTTAGGAGATGCGCCTTCCCCTCCAAGCTCTCGCTCTCCTCTCTTGAGCATTCGACTCTCCTCTGTATTGTGCTATAAAAGCAGGGCCTTGCTCCATCATTGAAAGTGGATTGCAAGAGACCTATGTTGAGATTGTAATGTTATTTGCTTATATAGTTTTGGTATAAAAGTGGAAGACTTTGGAGGTCCATGGGTGCAAGATTTCATATGATGAATGCATGTTTAAATCATTGAGGTGATACCCTTCTAATCTATTCCCTCTTATGCAAGTGTAGTAATGTGATCTAGCTTAGAAGACTATAATTCTAGTCCAAAAAATAATCATTTGTAGGCTTCAATTTGATTATTTGTGTGAAGTTTTCCAAGATCTTAATGAGCAAACTGTATTAAGTTGTACTTATGTTGATTGAATCTTGGTTTATTCAGCTGCATCTTGTTTGACTTCATAACAAATTTTTTGGATCTAATCTTCTTGTATTTGCAGGATCTCCAACTTCTCCTTCTCTTGCTCCAAAACTGAGTTAAAGGGCTCTTTCTTTCACCCTCTTAAATCAAATTATTAAATCTTTTCCCTTTTTTTTGGTTACCAAAAAAGTGAGTTGCTCTACTTCAAGTTTCAATCCTTTATGCATTCACTCATGTGCATGAAATAGGTAGTTTCAAGCTTAAAACGTTTCATTTTCACACCTATTCGCTCTTCCTCCTAAGTAGTTCAATTTTCAAAGTTTACATTCTTGTTGATCTACTTTATGTTTATTTGTTGATATACTAACAATACTAATCACCCTTTGTTTATAGCAGCACAAAAACTTCCACTCTTCCCTCTTCTACATCCCCACTTCTATCCTTGTGCCTCCAAGGAGATTAACAACAATCATTTGTACAAAGTATTAATAAAGAGCAAGTGGGATAAAGGCTCCCACACCCTTCTTCCCCCATTTGGGGGAAGCTTGTATCGTCCTTTGGAGTTATTTATTTGCTTTATACCTGCAACAGTAGAATAGGATTGTTAGATTAGTTTCATTTTTGATAATTTGCTAGATTAGTTTGTAGCCTTACTTTAGTCTTTTCAAGCTTTTACTTAGTTTTACTTTCATATAAAATTGCTAAAAGGAATCCAAAGTCTCTTGAATCTCACTGCAAAGTGGATCAAGAGCACTCTCTATCGAAGAGTTTCATTTTTGTTTTAGTTGCTTTGATTTCCTTTTTATTTGATATAAATTGTCTAAAAAGAACCAAAAAATCTTGAATCTCACTACAAAGTGGATCAAGAGCACTCTCTATCGGAGAGTTTTATTTCATTTAAGTTATTTAGATTTACTTTGCTTTAGCATTTTACTTGTTTCATAAAATCTCTTGAATCTCGCCATAAGGCGGAACAAGAGTGCTCTATGTTGGAGAGTCAATGGCTCTCATGTTCGTCACCTAATAAAATTGGAACGAACCTCTTGACTACACTGTGTATGCTCTACCCACCAGTGGGATACCCAGAAACAGTTGTAGCTTGTTTAATTTCCTCACATTTAATTCAAGTTAAACTTAATAAAATAAACTCCCGAGAAAACCAACGAAAATCCGGCGTTGATCACTACAGTCGAAAGTGGGCAAATTCTGCCTGGGGACGCAAGAACCACTGGGAAGAGACCTCAGAGCACTAGTTAGACTACATCCTTGTTGGTGTAGTGTTGAACACCGCTCTCGAGACTCCGTTCCATCCCACATGTCCTTGTACAGAGCCACTTAGATTGTATTCCGGACATATCTCCTATACCAAAAGGTATATCTTGGAGATCCCCTTTTCCACAATAATCCACCTCACTCTCAAAATTTACCAAGATACATTTGCAGAACATTCTTAAGCACTCTAAGCAATCCAAGCATTTCACAGACATCGACTCCATTGGCACTGGTCATTCAACAACGACAATTGTTCAATCTTTTATTTGCTTATTATCTATCTTGAAATTGTTGTCATTTACTTTATCATATCATGTTGTGCATGTTTCCTTTTTAAGTTATCATCATATTGTGGATGTGTTTAATCTTGCAAATCTATACTTGGATATAATTTTGTTGCAAATTGTCATAAAAAACTCCTAAACAACACCCATCCCAATCCATAAAAACACTCAAAAACATTTAAGAGCCTTAGTAACTCTTTTTTAGGGTCTACCCCCTGGCTTCGTTAGGAGTTTGCCTAAACGGAGTAGTCGGGACCAGATGACAGCACCTGACTCTTTGCTTGCCCCCAAGGCCACACATTCCCCAAAGCAGCTTCGAAATATTTCTGCTACTGTGTGCACATCGGCGGACAACATTCTTGGTATCATTGCCAGGGACAAATTTTTTGTTCTTGGACGACTTTACCTTAGTTTTTTCTTAGTTTTTTACCTTAATCTTTTTGATACATTTTTAGTCTAAATAACTCTTTGAAATTAGACTTGATCCATCTGGCGATTCCATTGTCTTTAAACTTACCAAGGTATTCAACAAGAAGGAACTCTGTAGGCTTGCTTGATTTCATCCCTGAACCTGAAAAGGTTTATCGGAGGAGATTAAAGTTTAAACAGGTTATCTTCTCGTAGGATCCTTGAGAATTTAGGATCTGAGTCTGTTTCGGACATCCATTATCTTTTCATAGAAAATAATAATTGTTTGTCTGACACAATGGGAGAACTTTTCAATCCCCTTAACATTACTCAGATAGCAAGTCAACCACATGATTTGCCTGACAAAGCTATCGACAAACTGCCTAACTTCACTGGCACTGATGCCATTTCCGCAAGTCGTCATCTAAAGAGCTTTTCCAAATGTCTCAATAGTTGGGTCAGGGATCCAGCAAGCAAACATGAAGATGTCTATATGAAACTTTTTGCCCTATCTTTAGAAGGAGATGTTGGTGATTGGTTGATCAACTTACCTGATAACAATTTTGCAACTCTAGAGGCCTTCAAAACAGCCTTCACCAACAAATTTGGGGAAAAGAAAGAGCCACGTCATCAGCTAGCTGTTTTAAACAACATCAAGAGAAGCAAAAATGAAACTATGGATGAGTTTAACAAGAAGTTCACGAACTTAAAAAACAGCATTCATACAGACTTCAAGCCTCCAGCGCAGTCCATTTTGGTTTATTACATTGAGGCACTAAGTGGTGAAATGCAATATCAGCTTAGAGACAAAGAACCCACCACCCTTTTGATGGCCCAAGATATGGCTGTTAAAATTGACAGAAGCATGCAATCATCTGGCAAGTCCAACATTCCTGGCTATTCAAGGGCCTTGACTCCCATGAAGCAAACTGAACCTAAAGAAAAGGCTTCCTTTTCCCAACAGGATATTCATGATAGAAAGATGTTAGAGATGAGCGAAAAAATGGAAAACATGGAAATGAAATATCTTTCTCAATTAAAAGAAATGCAGAACAGGGTCATAGCCATCAAAAGATCTTAGACCCAACCCATTCAGAGAAATTACCCTCCAAAGACAAATTGGCCAAAGAAGGGTCCTAACCATGAAAAGAGGCCTCCTAACCAGTTGGAAGCTGCTAACATGGTTGAGAACTATACACCCTTATGTAGGGCATGTAAAGATTTCCATGAGGAATCCACTTGTTACTTTGCATGTTATGTTCAAGAACATGGGTTTCCGGAGGGTAGCAGCAGTGAGCAGGTTTCAAGCAAGCCTGATTTTGTTAATGCAGTAGGTGATATCCATGTTATTCCTAAGGAAAGTTGGAAGCAAGCTAGGCAGTATAGTCAAGAAATAGATAACTTAACCTTAGAACAACTAGACCATATCAGAATGTTTGTGCCATGGATTCTAGACAAGTTGAGGTGGTTGGCATTATTGAAAATCAACTAGTGAGGTTAGCCAAGTATCCGGATATCCATGTAACTATGGACATCCTTGTCATACATGTTCCTGATAAGTGGGGGATGTTACTTTCCAGAAAGTGGGTTGCCACTTTAGGAGGTTGGATCCAAATGGATTGGTCTTATGCCACTGTACTGGCATAAGAGGACTCATTAGTGAAATTGCATAATGAAAGAGAAAAGAAATATCATTATGGAAAATCCCAAGAAACCCTTAAATCAATATGTCTATAATACTGATTATCTTGGCAATTATGCAATTAACTTTACCTTTCTAGCCCCTATTCAAGAAAAGGTTAAAAATGAAGAGGATAGACATAGCCTGGAGCATGATATAAGCGACAAAGAATCCATCACGACTAACGTAGATATTAATGATGATAAATGGACATTTATAGATAACCCCATCTATGCAATATCTAAAGAAGTAAATGGTGAGCCAAAATCCTTTGAAGTTTTTATTGATAATCCCACTTATGACATCCGAGGAAAGGAATTTTGAATCAGAGTCTCCTGATGGCTTTATTGAAAAACCCATCCATGAGGTGTTCAGAGAAGGAGGCATGGAATTTGAGGCTTTGGAAAGCTTTGCCCCTTGTAATATCTTTGAAAGCAAACCTTTTGAAAATAATTGTTATGAACACGAGGATGGGTATAGCCAGGGATATGATGAAATTCATAAAGACTCCCCCATATTTGACAAAGATGTGGATGATGACTATTGGACATACATTGAAAAACCCATTTTTGATGTATCTAGAGAAGGGAGTGTGGATCTTGAAAGCTTGGGACATTTGGACATGGAAGAAGAGCATGCTATTTGTTCATATGAGCAGTCAGAGCCATGCATGAGTATCAGCAATGAGGACTTGGAGAAACAGTACGGTGAAGAGCAAGATTGGGTACAATTGATTAAAGATATATCTCAGCCATCGTCTTCACATTCACATGTTCCTTATGATTTGGAGCAGTTTAAGGCTTGTGCTTTTACGAGAAGTTATCATCAGAAGAGCCCGTCAGATCAACATGGGGAAGCGGTTAACCGGCATCACCATTCAGAAAATTTTATTAGTCCTATCCAGTGATAGATAAAAGAAGCCTGCAGGAGGACTTGCCAATTTGGGAATCAGCTCAATAACATTTTCTCTTACGGTCTCCCATCCAGCCCTCCCATCCAGAAATCTCACGCAGGTTTGCAATTTTTTAATAAATTTTCCTTACTTTGCAAGGTAACCAAACGCAAGATCAGAAGCCTTACAATTGATGAAATGTTTAAATGGTTACGTTGGATTTCTCATTTTACTTAGCAATTATAATTATATTATGCTTACAGTAAGAAAAATAAGCTCCTCCGAAGTCATTTTCAGGGCCTTTTTGCCCCTTTTGTAATAAACTGCATGTTCATACCCCCTTGAGGAAATTGTATAAAGTTGGTCTAAGCATGGTCTTTTTGTAAAAGACTTGGCTTTCCTTAGGGTTTTCCATCAAGGGGATACTCTAGAGTGTTTTTTCCTTAGGAATTATGCATTGTGTTATGCATTGTGCTTCAGTGGCGTATAATTCCTAAGTTTTTCACTCATACCTCCAAAGCTGGAGTATTGTCCATAGTGGTCGATCTTAGGGGGGTTATTAAAGTCTTAGTGTATAGGATTTTTCACATGCTAGCCATCTAAATTAAGTCGTATGGACATGCACTAGGTCCCCTAGGAGTTTGGTTTCATTCCGGCAAAAATTATTTTTTCCGCAAATTAGACCATTTTTTAATGGTTTAATTGGAAAAATTCAAAATGTAATAAAAGCTTCATCTGGAGGCGGAATTTGGCGTGGGGAGGCTCATTTTGACGCTCAGAGCATCCCCTTTACCCTAGTGCCCACTTTCTTCGTGTTTCAAGCAATTACGTCGCCTCTGGGAGCATTATTTACTAAGGGTGCTACAAATCAGCATTTAATTGCTAAAATGACACAAATTGCGCCATGTACAAAAAATCAAAAAAACAAAAAATGAATAAAAAATTCATATGGAAAGGTGTCATAAGGTTTCATTAGAGGAGGGCGAATACATTAAGGAATAAGTCACATGTTACAAAAGTCAAAAGATGAAAATTTGATTAAAAGAGAGCGCCCCCTCCATCACGTGATGGACGGCTTCCCCATGCAAACGCGTGATGTGTTGGCCGAATGCTCCAAGGTGGTGGGTGATTATTCCTATGGAGAGGAGCGCCCCTTTCATGAGGTGGCAGCCACCTCATCCATACCACCTCCAAGCCAATCAATCATGTGAATCACTCCACGATTTAGGAGATGCGTTTTCCACTCCAAGCTCTCGCTCTCCTCTCTTGAGCATTCGCCTCTCCTTTGTATTGTGCTATAAAAGCAGGACCTTGCTCCATCATTTAAAGTGGATTGCAAGAGACCTATGTTGATATTGTAATGCCATTTGCTTATATTTTTGGAATAAAAGTGGAAGACTTTGGAGGTCCATGGGTGCAAGATTTCATATGATGAATGCATGTTTGAATCATTGAGGTGATACCCTTCTAATCTATTTCCTTCTTATGCAAGTGCAGTATTGTGATCTAGCTTAGAAGACTATAATTCTAGTCCATAGAATAATCATTTGTAGGCTTCAATTTGATTATTTGTGTGAAGTTTTCCAAGATCTTAATGAGCAAATTGTATTAAGTTGTACTTATGTTGATTGAATCTTGCTTTATTTAGCACACTAGTTTTTAATCCACTTGCTTTGAGTTGTTGTACATTTGCAAGATCACCAAGCATGAAGACAAGCTTGAGCTCAGCTGCATCTTGTTTGGCTTCATAACAAATTTTTTGGATCTAATCTTCTTGTATTTGCAGGATCTCCAACTTCTCCTTCTCTTGCTCCAAAACTAAGTTAAAGGGCCTTTTCTTTCACCCTCTTAAATCAAATTATTAAATCGTTTCCCTTGTTTTTGGTTACCAAAAAAGCGAGTTACTCTACTTCAAGTTTCAATCCTTTATGCATTCGCTCATGTGCATAAAATAGGTAGTTTCAAGCTTAAAACGTTTCATTCTCACACCTATTCGCTCTTCCTCCTAAGTAGTTCAAATTTTCAAAGTTTACATTCTTGTTGATTTACTTTATGTTTATTTGTTGATATACTAACAATACTAATCTACTAATCACCCTTTGTTTATAGCTCTTATCTACAGGAAAGCAAGAAGGCCAAGCAAAAAGCCCAAAGGCTAAAGCAAAACCAAGAAAAGCTAAAGCAAACCTAAAGGGCACAAAAACTTCCACTCTTCCCTCTTCTTCATCCCCACTTTTGTCCTTGTGCCTCCAAGGAGATTAACAACAATCATTTGTACAAAGTATTAATAAAGAGCAAGTGGGATAAAGGCTCCCACACCCTTCTTTCCCCATTTGGGGGAAGCCTGTATCGTCCTTTGGAGTTATTATAAAATTAATAGTAGAACTAAGGTAAAATATTTAGAAACTTATCACCCGAATATCCCCTTAATCTGGAGGTTATTTCAAGGGTAAGAACGGATCAGTGTAACATGGTCGCGGTTAATGAAGTGGAAATTGCTTTATACCTGCAAGAGTAGAATAGGATTGTTAGATTAGTTTCATTTTTGATAATTTGCTAGATTAGTTTGTAGCCTTACTTTAGTCATTTCAAGCTTTTACTTAGTTTTGCTTTCATATAAAACTGCTAAAAGGAATCCAAAGTCTTTTGAATCTCACTGACTAAAAAGGTTATGCATCAACTTAACCTTCGAACAACTAGACCATATCAGAATGTTTGTGCTATGGATTCTAGACAGGTTGAGGTGGTTGGCATTATTGAAAATCAACCAGTGAGGTTAGCCAAGTATCCGAATATCCATGTAACTATGGACATCCTTGTCATAGATGTTCCTAATAAGTGGGGGGATGTTACTTTCCAGAAAGTGGGTTGCCACTTTAGGAAGTTGGATCCAAATGGATTGGTCTTATGCCACTGTACTGGCATCAGAGGACTCAATAGTGAAATTGCATAATGAAAGAGAAAAGAAATATCATGTGGAAAATCCCAAGAAACCCTTAAATCAATATGTCTATAATACTGATGATCTTGGGAGTTATGCAATTAACTCTATCTTTCTAGTCCCTATTCAAGAAAAGGTTAAAAATGAAGAGGATAGACATAGCCTGGAGCATGATATAAGCGACAAAGAACCCATCATGACTGATGTAGATATTAATGATGATAAATGGACATTTATAGATAACCCCATCTATGCCATATCTAAAGAAGTAAATGATGAATCGAAATCCTTTGAAGTTTTTTATTGATAATCCCCACTTATGACATATCCGAGGAAAGGAATTTTGAATCAGAGTCTCCTGATGGTTTTATTGAAAAACCCATCCATGAGGTGTTCAGAGAAGGAGGCATGGAATTTGAGGCTTTGGAAAGCTTTGCCCCTTGTAATATCTTTGAAAGCAAACCTTTTGAAAATAATTGTTATGAACACGAGGATGGGTATAGCCAGGGATATGATGAAATTCATAAAGACTCCCCCATATTGGACAAAGATGTGGATGATGACTATTGGACATACATTGAAATACCCATTTTTGATGTATCTAGAAAAGGGAGTGTGGATCTTGAAAGCTTGGGACATTTGGACATGGAAGAAGAGCATGTTATTTGTTCATATGTGCAGTCAGAGCCATGCATGAGTATCAGCAATGAAGACTTGGAGAAACAGTACGGTGAAGAGCAAGATTGGGTACAATTGATTAAAGATATATCTCAGCCATCGTCTTCACATTCATATGTTCCTTATGATTTGGAGCAGTTTAAGGCTTGTGCTTTTACGAGAAGTTATCATCAAAAGAGCTTGTCAGATCAACATGGGGAAGCGGTTAACCTGCATCACCATTCAGAAAATTTTATTAGTCCTATCCAGTGATGGATAAAGGAAGCCTGCAGGAGGACTTGCCAGTTTGGGAATCAGCTCAATAACATTTTCTCTTACGGTCTCCCATCCAACCCTCCCATCCAGAAATCTCACGCAGGTCTGCAATTTTTTAATAAATTTTCCTTACTTTGCAAGGTAACCAAACGCAAGATCAGAAGCCTTACAATTGATGAAATGTTTAAATGGTTACGTTGGATTTTTCATTTTACTTAGCAATTATAATTATATTATGCTTAGAGTAAGAAAAATAAGCTCCTCAAAGTGAGCCTTTACTTTAAGCATTTCATTTTCCGTATTTTCCCTTTATGTATTTAAAAGTTTTTTAGTTTTATTCTTTGAAATAAAACGCAGCTTGTGGTTCATTGGCTTTTTTATAAAACTTGTGCTGCTGAAGGTTTTTCTTGTCAAGTTGAGATGTTTTTACAGGTTATATAAAACCAGAGATTCTAGTGTTCTCGTATCCTCTCCTTACCTGAAGGCCAGATCGAGCACCCGTCCCGCAATTGGAGCCGAATGTTACCAACTATTTTGTACAATAGTTGAACTTCTAGTGAGCCACTAGTTTCATGAACATGATACATGTTCATCTTCAGTTCAGAAGTTCAGAAGTCATTTTCAGGGCTTTTTTGCCCCTTTTGTAATAAACTGCATGTTCATACCCCCTTGGGGAAATTGTATAAAGTTGATCTAAGCATGGTCCTTTTATAAAAGACTTGGCTTTCCTTAGGGTTTTCCATCAAGGGGGTACTCTAGAGTGTTTTTTCTGTAGGAATTATGCGTTGCGCTTCAATGGCATATAATTCCCAAGTTTTTCACTCATACCTCCAAAGTTGGAGTATTGTCCATGGTGGTCGATCTTAGGGGAGTTATTAAAGTCTTAGTGTCTAGGATTTTTTACATGCTAGCCATCTAAATTAAGTCGTGCACTAAGTCCCCTAGGAGTTTGGTTTCATTCCGGCAAAAATATTTGTTTTCCGTAAATTAAACCATTTTTTATGGTTTAATTGGAAAAATTCAAAATATAATAAAAGCTTCATCTAGAGGAGGAATTTGGCGTGGGGAGGCTCGTTTTGATGCTCAGAGCGTCCCCTTTACCCTAGAGCCCACTTTCTCCGTGTTTCGGGCAATTAAGTCGCCTCTGGGAGCATTATTTACTAAGGGTGCTACAAATCAACATTTAATTCCTAAAATGACACAAATTGCACCATGTACAAAAATCAAAAAATCAAAAAATGAATAAAAAATTCATATGGAAAGGTGGCATAAGGTTTCATTAGAGGAGGGCGAATACATTAAGGAATAAGTCACATGTTACAAAAGTCAAAAGATGAAAATTTGATTAAAAGAGATCGCCCCCTCCTTCACGTGATGGACGACTTCCCCATGCAAACTCGTGATGTGTTGGGCGAATGCTCCAAGGTGGTGGGTGATTATTCCTATGGAGAGGAGCGCCCCTCTCATGAGGATGCAAACTCGTGATGTGTTGGGCGAATGCTCCAAGGTGGTGGGTGATTATTCCTATGGAGAGGAGCGCCCCTCTCATGAGGTGGCAGCCACCTCATCCATGCCACCTCCAAGCCAATCAATCACATGAATCACTCCACGATTTAGGAGATGCGTCTTCCACTCCAAGCTCTCGCTCTACTCTCTTGAGCATTCACCTCTCCTTTGTATTGTGCTATAAAAGCAGGGCCTTGCTCCATCATTGAAAGTGGATTGCAAGACACCTATGCTGATATTGTAATGCCATTTGCTTATATGTTTTTGGAATAAAATGGAAGACTTTGGAGGTCCATGGGTGCAAGATTTCATATGATGAATGCATGTTTGAATCATTGTGGTGATACCCTTCTAATCTATTTCCTTCTTATACAAGTGCAATATTGTGATCTAGCTTAGAAGACTATAATTCTAGTCCATAGAATAATCATTTGTAGGCTTCAATTTGATTATTTGTGTGAAGTTTTCCAAGATCTTAATGAGCAAACTGTATTACGTTGTACTTATGTTGATTGAATCTTTGTTTATTTAGCACACTAGTTTTTAATCCACTTGCTTTGAGTTGTTGTATATTTGCAGGATCACCAAGCATGAAGACAAGCTTGAGCTCAGCTGCATCTTGTTTGGCTTCATAACAAATTTTTTGGATCTAATCTTGTATTTTCAGGATCTCCAACTTCTCCTTCTCTTGCTCCAAAACTGAGTTAAAGGGCTCTTTCTTTCACCCTCTTAAATCAAATTATTAAATCGTTTCCCTTGTTTTTGGTTACCAAAAAAGCGAGTTGCTCTACTTCAAGTTTCAATCCTTTATGCATTCGCTCATGTGCATAAAATAGGTAGTTTCAAGCTTAAAACGTTTCATTCTCACACCTATTCGCTCTTCCTCCTAAGTAGTTCAAATTTTCAAAGTTTACATTCTTGTTGATCTACTTTATGTTTATTTGTTGATATACTAACAATACTAATATACTAATCACCTTTTGTTTATAGCTCTTATCTACAGGAAAGCAAGAAGGCCAAGCAAAAAGCCAAAGGCTAAAGCAAAATCAAGAAGAGCTAAAGCAAACCTAAAGGGCACAAAAACTTCTACTATTCCCTCTTCTTCATCCCCACTTTTGTCCTTCTGCCTCCAAGGAGATTAACAACAAACATTTGTACAAAGTATTAATAAAGAGCAAGTGGGATAAAGGCTCCCACACCCTTCTTTCCCCATTTGGGGGAAGCCTGTATCGTCCTTTGGAGTTATTTATTTGCTTTATACCTGCAAGAGTAGAATAAAATTGTTAGATTAGTTTCATTTTTTATAATTTTCTAGATTAGTTTGTAGCCTTACTTTAGTCATTTCAAGCTTTTACTTAGTTTTGCTTTCATATAAAACTGCGCAAAACTGCTAAAAGGAATCCAAAGTCTCTTGAATCTCACTGAAAAGTGGATCAAGAGCACTCTCTATCGGAGAGTTTCATTTTTGTTTTAGTTGCTTAGATTTCCTTTTTATTTGATATAAATTGTCTAAAAAAAACCAAAAGTCTCTTGAATCTCACTGCAAAGTGGTTCAAGAGCACTCTCTATCGGAGATTTTTATTTCATTTAAGTTGTTTAGATTTACTTTGCTTTAGCATTTTACTTGTTTCATAAAATCTCTTGAATCTCGCCATAAGGCGGATCAAGAGTGCTCTCTGTCAGAGCGTCAATGGCTCTCATATTCATCACCTAATCAAATTGGAACGAACCTATTGACTACACTGTGTATGCTCTACCCACCAGTGGGATACCCAGAAACAGTTGTAGCTTGTTTAATTTCCTCACATTTAATTCAAGTTCAACTTAATAAAATAAACTCCCGAGAAAACCAACGGAAATCCGACGTTGATCGCTACAATCAAAAGTGGGCAAATTCTGCCTGGGGACGCAGGAACCATTGGGAAGAGACCTCAGAGCACTAGTTAGACTACATCCTTGTTGGTGTAGTGTTGACTCGAGACTCCGTTCCAACCGACATGTCCTTGTACGGAGCCATTTAGATTGTATTCCGGATATATCTCCTATACCAAAAGGTATATCTTGGAGATCCCCTTTCCCACAATAATCCACATCACTCTCAAAATTTACAACAAAATTTACCAAGATACATTTGCAGAATATTCTCAAGCACTCTAAGCACTCCAAGCATTTCACAGACATCGACTCCATTGGCACTGGTCATTCAACAACGACAATTGTTCAATCTTTTATTTGCTTATTATCTATCTTGAAATTGTTGTCATTTACTTTAGCATATCAGATGTGCATGTTTCCTTTTTAAGTTATCATCATATTGTGGATGTGTTTAATCTTGCAAATCTATACTTGGATATAATTTTGTTGCAAATTGTCATAAAAAACTCCTAAACAACACCCATCCCAATCCATAAAAACACTCAAAAACATTTAAGAGCCTTAGTAACTCTTTTTTAGGGTCTACCCCCCTTGGCTTCATTAGGAGTTTGCCTAAACGGAGGAGTCGGGATTAGGTGACAGCACCTGACTCTTTGCTTGCCCCCAAGGCCACACATTCCCCAAAGCAGTTTCGAAATATTCATGCTGCTGTGTGCACATTGGCGGGCAACAGGTTTGAGGTACAATCAATTAGGGATGGCCAATGACAGTCAAAACACACTAGCAGTACCAAGACTCAATACAAGAGGTATAATCCAAAAAACTCAGCACATAGATGTGATCCAACAAAGTCGCAACACAGAAGATCTGATCTTAAATCAGTCTTAGCACAGAGGAATAGACCTCAACAAGGTCTCAGTACAAATACCAAACTAAAACAAGTCTCAGCAATAAAGATCTAGCATAGATCAAATAGTCAACAAAAAAGGTGCGGTCATATTAAAGAACCAAAACTATAGACCTAGCAAGTGTGATCAGATCTATAATGGCCACGGCCTCCTCAAAATCAACCAATAGCAAGAAAAACGGGTAGGCCTGACTCTCAGGCCTCATGGCCTTCACAAAATAGAGTAGATCTGACTTCCATGCCTCGCGGCCTCCACAAATCAAATGCACCAAGGACAGATCAAACCCTAAGTGACTCACGGTCTCCACAAATAAGCAGCAAGCAGTCAGATCTAGGGCTTACTGCTAATTCTTAGGGTCACGGCCTTCCAAACAAGTAGGTGAGGAGAAGATCGGAGTTCTTAACCAATAGATCGAACCTTAGGCAGAGAGATAACAGCAAATCGGAGTTCAGGAATCCTTCTAGCAGGTAGATGAGTACTCAACAAAGCATACGGCCTTCACACAAAAAAAACTGAACAACAAATTCATAAGTCTCTACAAGGTCACGGCACAATTAAGAAGGGCAGTAGCGAACCCTAGTAGCAGTAGTGAAGACCTAGACGTCAAGGAGAGGAAAGAGCAGAGCTTAGATAAAAGATGATGGATGCTTGTCAAATGAAGACTTCAATATATAGTGTCTTAGGGTCTTCTAGAAGGATCAAATAAATAAAACTTTTATTTAAATTTAGGGTTCCACTAAACAAGAAAAGTACCAACACATAAAAATGAATTACAAAATTAAAAATATAAAACATAAACAAAATGTCTTAGGTGGGTACAAGGGTCATATAAATAAATAAGTGAGGGTACAATGACCCATCAAAATGGTACCATAAAAAACAAAAGTGGGTACCAAGCATATTAAGGTCAAAAATAATAAAGTCACATAAATTATAATTAGAATAACATTAGGTGGGTACTAGGACCAACACATGATCCAACATAAGATATGAATGGGTACATAACCCATAAACCCTAGGACCAAGGGTAAACCACAAAGTGTACAAACAACCAAAGTACCCATAGGATCAAAAGCACCAAGATGGTACAAATCAAGAAACAACTCAAGGTGGGTAAATGACCCTACTAGCCACAAGTCAAAGACAAGATACCACAAGACCAATAATTAACAAGGTGTAAGGACCAAAAGTAAATCAACCAAGGTGGGGAAGGTACAATCGGTCATCTCTCTCTCAAATGCACAAATGTTCCATACAACCTTAAAGTTCATCATCACTGTATAAGGAAGGGTCCACACTGGATGATGTGATCATGTGGTCCTCTAGACTGCTCCTCGGGTCAAATGTTAGTGGCTCCATCAAGGGGCGGCCAGCCCCTTGAGAAGACCATCTAACTCAACCATCTCGAAGACCTAGGAGAAGAGGACATCACACATCATCCTCTTGGTCCACTGACCAAGATCCACCTGGTTAACTGACCAAGTATGTCACTGCAGGAACTACTTGGTCCTCATGACCAAGAATCTGCCTGGTCCTAGACTAGGAGGTCTTTGCCTCAACCTACAGGACCTACTTGGTCCTCATGACCAAAGAAATTGTCTGGTCCCCGACCAGAATACCCTAGAGAGGAGTAGGGGCCCTAGCCACATGCTAGTGACTTTGCCATGGCATCAACTTGCTTGGTCCCCGACCAAGAACCCCCGGAGACAGTCTGGTCCCAGACCAGAATACCCTAGAGAGGAGTAGGGGCCTAGCCACATGCTAGTGACTTTGCCATGGCATCAACTTGCTTGGTTCCCGACCAAGAACCCCAAGAGACAGTTGGGGGCCCTAGGGTACCTTCTAGGGTCTTACTCTTTACTCTGCCTGGTTAACTTGACCAGAAACCGTAGTTAACTAACTACGGGTACCATCCTCTCTGAGAATGGGTCTCGCAGCTGCACTAACTTTAACATCTAGTTGGGTGAAACACATGAGCTTCGTATTCTCAATGGATTACTCTGCTTCTTGGATTCCAACGTATATACTTGCTCCCCTCATGATGCGGGTGCTCGTGTGGTGGATTCCATTCTTACCAACAAGTCCTTGACCCCCCATACCCAATATTTTTGTTTCTCTCACCAACTCCACCTTGTTGATCATGTTCTTTTGAATTTTTCTCTTCACATTGTCTCTCCATCTTCCTCCCCTCCCCCAAGGTCCTCCAACATTCACTGCACCATGATCCATGTGGATGCTTGGTGTGTCAACAATTATGTCACCCACCTTTCACAGCTTATGTTTTATCACCCTTCTCTCTTTACTATCACAGCTAATTGTGATTTTTTATCCCATGTCCTCAAGGAGGCAACCCTCGAATCCTTTCGCCACATGGTTCAACATTCTATGTGCTGAGACCTTGTTGGAGTCTGATCTACTGTGCTTGTGGCTGCCACTGTGTTTTTTATTGTTGATGACCATTACCACAGCCTTTCATCTCTCTCTCAGGTTTGTACCTACCTTCTAGCAAGGGTATGCTTGTTCCTAGTGTTTGACTAGCCTCGGAGAGGCACAGTCTTTTCTGAAAGTAAATTCTTCTGAGTGTAAACTAGGAAGAGTCCCACACTCTAGTTAAGTACTCTAACTTGTCTCTTTTATTCATGTTATTATTATCTGCCGATAATTACATGTTACTAAAGATTACTTTAACACAGGGACCTACTTGGTAGTGTTAAAGTTGAAAGAGATGAAAATTATGTTTTAAATTATATTGGTTGTTCACTGTTGTACTATTCTGTTACAGTACTAGTTTGATGAATTTAATTTTTGCATTAAAGTATATGAATTTTTAAATTCTCTGCATCAAACCCTAATCCTAACCAAAATTCAACATGTCATGCTTTAGCATAGACGACAGGTTCTATTCTACTTTACTCTATTTAATTACTTCATTTTGCGTTTTATGGGAGACCTTTTGGTACTTCTGCTTTGTAATGACATAATTGTACTCATCAGTCCCATTGACCTACTTTTACGGTCATTAGTCGAAAATTAATAAAATTATCTTATCTTATCGTATTTGCCTTGTTCACTAAAATTGGCCCTTTGTCTAGCACTGTCAAGAAGGTATGGCAACAACTTACAATGGAAATGCTATTTCATTTTGTGAAGTAAAGATATGAAAGTTGGTAAATCTGATTACGAGTTTCTTCCACTTTTCATTGGCCGTCATGTTATGCTTGATAACTGTATTATGCAGATCCAAAACCAAGTAGAGAAAGTGCAAATAGCACTTGATCCCCTCAAAATACCAAATATTCAACTGTTCCTTGCATTGTGAATAACCATTTGAAATAGACCCTGATGATAATCCTTCTGCCATGCTTACCCATCTGCTTTGTTACTTCCATGTTTAATGCATCTCTGTTTGTTCTTCCTAGTGGTTTCAAACTCTCTTGAGGATCCTTTTATAAGTACATGTACATCTTTCTAAAAGATGTTTGTCTTTATACTAGCATATAATCTAGATCCATCTTAAACCCGGATCTATCAAACACTGAGAGGGATCAAATTTCTCAAGGGATATTGCCCCTCTCGACAAAATCAACTGCTAGGGATGTGCTTCCATAACATACTAATGTTACTGTCACATATTTGTAACTGTTACCAAATTATGAGATCAATATTCAAAATTATAAAAAACAAATCTATCTATTTCCTCACATTTGAGCTGAATTGAGAAATAACTTGTGACAAAATAGTAGGAGGCTAAAGCATAGAGATCTTAATATTTGATAAATCTCAAAGCTCCTGGGTAAGAAAATGTCAGAGACAACAGACAATGATAAAATGTCGGTGACCAGTCTTCTTAGGTGATTGGGAACATGATTGCAGATAGGCACATTCTGCCTTCAGTATTATTGTTTGTATGGAATCAGGAATGTGCACGTTGTAAATCTAACGGAAAGAATTTGCAAGAAACCATCGCCATATCTCACCATCAAATGATTAGTACATATGTGCTTTGGCATAATCATACCGGTATCCAAAGGAAACCTTGATAATATAAGTGATTTTTCCTACTAGACAGGTATGTCTATCTAAAAGACTAAAACAAATGAGACAAACCATAATATAAAGAAAACAATGTATTTCTAACAATACGATCATTCCCCTAAAATTCTATCTGCTTTAAAATGCAATGCATGATCTACCTTACATGTAAAATCTGCAATGCTCTTTCGAGTGCTTCACAGCTCTTGATAATATTTGGTGATGATTCGGCATTAGCTTCCCAAGAAATATCAACATAAGACAAAGCCATTGCCAACATAACATCCCGTTTGAAGGATGTGGGTAAACGCTCTTGCAAAAGCTTTTGTCCAGCCTGAATAACAACTTCCGCCTCTCCGACTTCTTGAAGCAGGTACAGTGCTCCCTGAACCTGCCAATGGATGTAAAACCTTAAAACATGCATAATCATATACTGGCAACAAAAGGGTTTTGATTACTAACATTTTTTTGTCTTCTAAAGTTTCACATAAATCTTTTAGGATAGAAATAAGTAAGGGAAGGATTCATTCTGTAGATGCACTTCCAACCTTATCCGCACCAGTATAATCACTTTCTGAGTAAATTGGAGCTAGTTGAATTTTCTGCGAAAGTGACTGCTCAGATTTGTTCATGTAATTTCCAGGTAAGAGCATTCACAATTTTGAAGTTTCAGTAAATAGTCAAATTAACGTGAAACAAAATCCTCAACGAGGAATATGCCGCTTTGTTTTTTTTGTAAACTTGCAATTAAGAAAGCATCACAAAGACTACAATGGCAAGGAAGGGAGCCCACATAGCACATGGACACCTCTAAGCGATGTCAGTATCAGAGTGAGAGAGGACGCTATCACATCTCCCTGGGAACTTGCACCGCAAAGCCAGCTTCCAGATTGGCAAAGCTTTTGTGCGTGTAGTACTTCATACAACCACCTCCTCTCACACTTGTTGCCCACTTTAGAACAGATTCTAGAAAAGAAGGAACCAATTGACCTGCTAACCTCATCTGCATGTCAGTAAATCACCATATAATAGCAGGTGAATTATTATTCGGATTAGACATAGTGGAAATATTCAAGTGTATTCCATTGCTAACCTAGCAGGGAAAAGAACTCTCGAAAAATACAGTGATTTTCAATGTGCAGTGCAAGCCCACTGTCACCGGGTTGGACATACGTCCAATTTAACAGAGTTCATACCTCAGCTTACTGGTTTTTCCAACAGGTGAATATTACAATCCGGGACAGGGGGTTGATCAATTGGTCCAAGTTCCAACTAACGACTTACCTCTAAAAAAAAGTATCCATGTATTTATCAGATAGCTTGGCATGAACTCAAGGGGAGGCTGGTCTCAAAAATACACATGTGCATCATTATCAATATAACTTACATGGATTTAGCGGGTTGGATGACTATGGGTGTGACGTCAATACTCTTGGCCTTCTGCTGGTATAGACAACACAGAGCAAAGAATAGCCACGACACAAAACCAAACATAAAATCACATATTGTATCTGTTTATATGTAGAAAAAGCTAGAGAAAGATGGTCTCGTTAACGTTAATGAATGCTACTGTATAAGTCTCCTTTTGATTTTAAGTTCTGTTAAATGGAATCCTGGTGGTTGGCACAACACAGAGCAGAGCATATCCACAACAGAAAACCAACCACAAAATCACATATTGCTACTGTATATATGTAGAGAAAGGTAGATGGTACCGCTAACGGTCATGAATGCTACTGTATATGTCTCTTTTTGCTTTTGCTCAATGAAATCCTGGCCACTGGCTCAACACAGTGCAGAGCTCGGCCACAACACGAAATCAATCCGAAATCACAGATTGCTACTGTATATATGTAGACCAAACAAAAATAACGTATTGCTACTGTTTGTAAGGAAAGATGGTCCCATTAATGGCCATTAATGCTACTGTGTATGCCTCGTTTTGCTTTTGCTCAATGGAATCCCGGCCATTGGCTCCATATCAAATAAATAAATAGAAGTGTCATCGAAATTGATGCATATCTGCAAGAATCGGGCTGCCTGCGTTTATATGTGTGAGAGCTAGTTATTATTAGATAATCATGAGACCACAATCACGCTGAAGGAAATTTTCCAGCACACATAAACCTGCGTTTAGTTATTGGATAACATGAGACCACAATCAAGCTGAAAGAAATTTTCCAGCAAACATAAACCTGCGTTTAGTTATTGTATAATCATGAATGAAGGAAATTTTCCAACACACATAAACCTGCATTTATATGTGTTAGATGTATAATCATAAGATCATAGTCAAGTTGAAGGTAAATTTTCCACCACACACCTGCGTTTATATGCGTGAGATGTATAATCATGAAATCACCGCAAGCTGAAGGACCAGTAAAGAAAATTTTCCACCACACATAAATAAACAAACAAAACAAACAAGTACAGGAAATTTTCCACCACATATAAATAAACAAACAAACAAGGAAGAAGAACAGGACACCATTTATAAGCAAAGGACACCATTTATAAGCATATAAATAAGCAAACAAACAAGGAACAAGAACAGGACACCATTTATAAGCAATAAGCAAGCATACTCACCCCTCACCAAATCAACCATTGTGTGGACAGGAGTTAAAACCCTACCCACATCGACATAACAAATCATGGAGCTTATATGTTACCGCCTACCAATTCTCGCAAAACAAATCATGAAGTTTATATGTTACCACCTACCAATTCTCGCAAACAAATATGGGATAGCAAATTGTTATCTAGTACAGGAAGCTTTTTTCAAGGGCTTGAAAATAAAAAGCCACAAACCCCACAAGCCAAACTTATGAAATATGAAATTAAAGTCTAGAACAAACTATAATTACCTTGTTCAAGGGAACCTTCCTCATCAAGGTTTCTGTCTCATATTCAATGAGCCCCCGGTTGTAATCTCGTCTTCAACGAGGATTTGCCAGCGTGTCGCAAGCACTATGCAGAATCTGCCTGCGACCTGTGAGAGCTTCGTCGCTGTAGCCTTCATGGGGAGCCCTGCGACTCTTGCCTTGTAAGCTCTCTTTATCCCATCCCCCAGTAATGGGTCTCAGCTCCTAATACCTACGACTCCATTCAAATTACCCTATAGAGAAATACTCCGAAAATGATGAAAGAGAGAATATGTGGGTACGCTTGGTAGAAGTCAGTGGGGAGAGTAAATTGTCTCTCAGGAGTCAATGCAACAACAGAGCTTGAGTCAGTTGGGTCATTGAAATCGGAAAAGGGCCTGTCTGCCCATTTGCTTGCTGTGCATCTCATTTGTCTGCGTGGCTGTGCATCTCTTTCTCCTCCCTGTGCTTCTGCGGCTGTTGAGTGGAAGCTGTATCGAATCCGATCTCCCTTTCGGTTATCTCCATCGGAAAAATTTTGCAGAAAGCCAAGTCCATGGCAGGGGGCGAAGTTGAGAAGTGTCATTGCCAGTCATAACCAATGTGGAGCTGTGGTGTTATGGATTGAGATAAGGTTGTGCTTAGATTTGCTTTGGAGTTGAACAGGGCCTCCTCGGACTCGAATTTAACCGTAGAGCTGCGGTGTTATGGATTGAGATAAGGTTGTGCATCGATTTGCTTTGGGGTTGAACAGGGCCTCTTCGGACTCGAATTTAATCTATATTTGGGTGTGACGCCAATGCCATGCGGTCACTTTTGGTCATGGTTTCGATTTCGATAGAAAGATGTGAGTGTGCTCTTCCTCGGAACAATAATCAGTTATGATCTCATGAGGTATCAGAGGTTTCAAAAAATAATATTTTGTTATGTGATCCAATAAATATATATATATATAAACATAAAAATTAATATTTTGAAATAACTTGGTTACTTTTTAAATTTTCAAATAATTGTGTCGAAAGGCACTCTATTGTCGAGTATGGGGGAGATCTTGTAACGTGTTATAACATTAGTAACGTTTGTAACATTAAAGTAAAAAGAAGTAAAGTAATAGTGATAGTGAATATTATAGGAGAGATCTTGTAAGGTGATATAATATTAGTAACGTTTGTAACATTAAAGTAAAAAGAAGTAAAGTAAAATAAGTATGGGGGAGATGTTGTAACGTTTGTGATGTAATGTTTGTTACTAACAAAATAATTTAAAAAATTCATGTCGGCTCATAAAATAAAAAATTATGGAAAATATTTTAAAAAAATCCATGTTGGTTCATAAAATAAAATATTATGAAAAGTAATTAAAAAATAGATATTCGTTTATAAAATAAAAACTTAAAATTTAAACCCAGCTCTATCAATCAAGAGAGATCAAATTTTTTGAATTTAAATTTTAAAAAAGAAATACACCTCAAGAAATTGGATCCCTCTGGGTGCTTGATAGATACGGGTTTAAGATGGATTTATGCTAGTAAAATACCAAGAGCCAAGAAGTGACAATGTTTTAGTAGTTGCCACATGGGTTAGTTGTAGATAGTTGCTATGGAAAATTGCAATCAGTTTGGTTTTCATTGTGAAATGTCTCAACAACATTTGATAGAAAGAGACAATAATCATCAAGCAATGAAGAATAACATGCTTATCATAGAATAATAACATATAAGTGTTAATGTCAACAACAATCAACAACCAATAATAAGTGGGTGAGGAGTTCGAATGACCATGTTCTAATAAGCTACTATGAAGGCAACACATTTTCTTTGCAACTTTAACTCAACCTTAGCATAACACAAAAAAAGAAGCCCCTTTTTTGTAAGAGCCAACACTTTTTTTTGTAACGGCAATAATCATCAAATGTGTGATGAATCTGAATGATCATCTTCTAATGAGCCGAAGTTTAAGAAATCAAGGCAATAGTTTTGTTTTGTAACTTTATCTCAAACTTGGCAAAAGATAGAAAGTGACATAAAGTGCAATTGTGATCATTACCAATTCTATTATGCCATGATGTAGAACAACCATCTAGGCAGTGTTCTGAGGAAAGATCGAGTTCTAAGATGAGCTATCATGAATCAGGTTACAGAAAAGGAATGACATTAACTAGAAAACAAGTTTATTGTTATATAGCAAAGAAGGAAGAAATTTTGATGAAAGCAATGTATAAAAGCCCTAATGTAAAGGCAAAATGTGTATTTGCACTGTAAATTTCATAAGTTGTAGAGTTGCAATTACACTTGTAAAGGTCAACGACAGTTTCCATTGGAAGCCATTTTATACATGGAATCAATTGTTATATAGACAGTATACAACACCTAGACCTATCTACATCTATTTCTTCTGTGAATGGAGCAAAAAAAGAAAATTGATATTGCCAAAAGAGGAAATAAATGTAACGAACCTGAAACCGGCATAAACAAACTATGCTACCGTGAAAGAAACAAACGGTCCTCACATATAATCCATATAAGGAAAAAACCGTAATTTGCCTCTGTGCTATATGAATAAAACAAAAACTCTATAGAACCGCAGAGGTCCGATTATTGATCTCATAACTCAATGTATTTTAACATATCAAAAGAGGAGTAATCTCAAAAGAAAACAATCATACAAATAATTTTTCCACCATAAAAAACAAAAACTATAAATCTCAACAATAGTAAACGCTTACTTGTAACAATGGAAGAAAACTACTTGGAGAATTGGTTTCTCCCAACCATAGGAGGACAGCAACCTCGCTAGTAAACTCCACCCCCTAGCTGGATCACCACCATGCACACAAGAACCAACAAGCAAAGCTTCCACGCAGCACTCTCTCTCAAAGTCTGTAACAAGCTCAGTGATGGACTTTAAAAAAAAACACTCAACTTATGCACTCACTGCACAATTTCTCCATGCACAACACGGCGTCTTGTGCTATCTCAGTGCACCAATATATAGCTTTTGCTCAGGCCTTGTGCCATCCCAATCAAATCACAATCAATCCTTCAATCCCTATGATTTAGGATTTTGTCTGATAGTTGAGCTTTTAGATTGGATTTGATTGCTAAAATATCCCTTGCTTGCTTTACACATGTTCTATGTTTCATGGTGGTGTCCCCTCATTTAACTGAATTCTCCAAGTGTCTTTTTCTTTTATTAATAATAAAATAGTAATTTGTTCTGCAAAGTGTCACTCACACTTCTTGTGAGTATTTTTGAGTTCTTAAATAACTGTTACAAAAATTAATATATTTTTACAAATATTAAATCAAAACTAAATAATAATGTCTTTGGGGCATCACAGTAAAAGCTAAAGTCAATATTTTGGTGCAAAGTACTAGTGTTTACAACTTTTTTCATCTACTAAAATGCCTCATAGGCAATGCAGATCGTCGAAATGGCCACAAGCCATAGAAAAATGTGTCTGCCATCCAATGTAGATGCTTGAAATAACAATGTGGCATAGACAAAAAAAAAACAGTTGCAACATGTGCTTTGGTTTTCTTTTGCAAAAAGGCCTCATTTTTTGTTTTTACTTGTTTGTTTTCGCTTCTGAATGCATGTACATGTTCCTGCACATTGTGTGCAGATTATAGTTAGAGCAATGAGTAAAATTGCAATAGTGGATTTCACTAACATAACACAACACTGGCTCTGCAATTGGCATGTGTGATTCAAGCAATGAGAGCTGGAGGGGCTTGGGAGGAGAAGGGTTTGGAGTGCTTGATAATTCCTATAACCTTTTTTGGAGAACTGTTGGAAAGAGACAACCCATCATTTTCCACAAGACTAGGGGGATTTTCCAAGTGGGGGAAAGGGCCTTCAGACCGAGGGATCATCTGCTTGGAGAAAAATCTGATAGACCCCATATCTCATAGGGCTTGAGGAGGGGCCATATTGTCAAACGAGACGTCATAAGGGACATAGGATGGTGAGATGCCCAACAAGACATCCTTAAAGTTGTGCTTCTTATCATAGTGAGTAGTAGGAGGGTCAAACCTGAAGGAGATATTAACACCATTCTCAAGAGGGAAAGGCACAATTCCCTGTGACCCAACCATATTTCTATTTGAGGAGCAAAGAAGAATTTGCTTACCTTTTTGGTAGGACAAACTTAGAGAGATGCAAGCTTCCAATGGAGAGGGGAACTTATTTGTGCCCAATTGGAGGAGACCATTCTCTTTTTTACTCTGGATATATTTTCGGAAGGAGGAAGTACAATCTTCCACCACATGGCCTGTTTTATGGTAATGATTGCATCTAAAGGGGATGTTGTAGTAATACAATGTTTGTCTATGGCTCTATCCTTGACATCCAACCCAATGCTATCCATCAATCCCATTGCAAGTTCGATATGGACCAAGATTCTAGCCACCGATCTTTTTATGTGAGTACTTGTACGATGGGCCAATCGTAAGAGTTTTGCCTATCAAATTCCCAATATCCGAGAGGGCTTCATTTGACCAAAACTCGATAGAGATCTAGGAGCTTGACATAAACAGGTAGGTAGCCCACTAGATTTTTTCCCTTTTAGGATTGAAATAGGGATACCAAACTTTCAAGGTCAACTAGTAGGACCCCCATAACCACTTCCCTTGGAGTATCTTAACAACATCTTCCTCCGATCTGAATCTGAAACCCAACCATCCTTGATCTAGCATATATAATTCTAGAGAATAACCAAGATGAGGCTCCCATACTTCCTTGAGCTAGTTCCTTGTGGAATATTTGGCAAAATGGATGCCGAAAAAATGACCCAATAGGGTGCGCACGACACAATTCAAAGTGGCAAAAACAATGATACCCTCTCTAATAGTTAAGTTGTGTAAAGCGAGATTAGATTTTATAGCTTTGCGCTTCTTTGGAGGGGATTCGTGTAGTGTACTCAGCCTCAACACCAAAGCCAAAGACACCAAAACACCCAGGGGGAAGGATGAATAGAGATAATGCACGACGGAAATAAAGTTAACTAAGGCTAGGCCAGCATGCCAAAATGCCATCAAAATAAACATTCAGCCCTTTAAAATGAAAATCAAGTACTTGAATGCATAACATCTCCCCAATGCACATGCTAAGGTAATGCAAATTTGAACATAATAATTGAACATATATTTAAACTGAGGATTTGATCTAAGTTGTGAGTCTTTCCTTGTCACAAACCCGATTTTCATAAAAAATTAAAATCCTTCCAAAAGGTCTATTCACTCATAACTACTACACGAAAGTATAAATTATTTGCATTTCAAATTACTAACAAAAATAAAAACGACATTTGAACATCTTGCAATTATTTAATTGACTAGATAATTACCAAATAGAAAGTATTGTAGGACTTAGATTTGTGATCATCAATCCATACATGTCGTAATGACATGTAATGACGTAACTCTATATATTGGGTGATGTATCTTTACCTATGTGTGCAACCCCTTTTTCACCTTTTAACATTTATAAAATAATAGAGCAACATCTTATAATTTAATTATTTTCTTGACAACGTATGTCTACATAACCAAACAATTCATTGACATCGTGTGACATTTTAGCTGGAAAGCATGACTAAGATTTATACTTTCACTGAACCGTTTTCCATATTTAGATGTAACTCTAGAATATTCGCCATTATCAATCCCATAAAGCAATTAATGACGCAAAATAACGGTACATTAGGAGTTATCAATCGCTAAAACATTCGCTTGCATAAAGAAAGTCAATCATAGACAGAATAGATGAAATGCACATGTACATCTTTTATCAATTAATCGAACCAGGAGAACATCATAAGTGATAACAAAATTAACATACTCATAGAGTGAACATATTGGCATTATCATATTTAAGAAAGAATTTAAGTACTCATACGCATGGACACATTGAGGAACACCATAAAAAACATAGAGACCAAGGATAACGTGGTTCACCCGTACACGGGATAGTCCACAAAGGTGTGTGCATCATTTATTATTAGAGAAAAAGTAGTAGGATTACAAGAGCAACTTAGTTGCTACAACAAGACTCATGGTTTACAAATAGCAACAAAGAAGTTGCATTAACCTCTCTCACCGAGAGTATCTTCAAGACATCTTAGAGTTCTATCTCAGTATATAACATACATATAACAAGTCAACTTTTAATAACCTTAGTACAAGTATTGGATTCTTCATTCTCATAGTCTAAGGGCTATACCCTCCCTCTTCAATGTGTACACAAGGGTAGTGTATCAACTAGGGAAACATCTTTATGCATTCCTTACTCTTATACGAACGATATCTTTTAATCAAACTCTTTACTAAGAGACTCTTATAGATACTTTTATGAAGTGCAACTCTTACAATAATTTGAAGCTCTCCTGCAAAATTAGATGATAATTAACTAGCTCTCGAAACACATTATTAATCGTTTCATATGTAAAGTGTTAATGATGATTCAACACTCTCCCTAGAGAGGAATTACTTGGGAAATCAATTAATCATCTTTTATTCAAAACACATATATACCATTATATCCATCTACCAGCGTAGAGATAGTTATTATACGAATATATATATACTTTTCTATCTTGAAGTAATATAGTAATCGAATAGGTACCTACATGAGTATTTAATGGTCACCAACGAATTCTTATCAAGAAGGGTTGAAATGCGACTCCAGCACATACATATATTTATATATGTCTAATATCTTATAAACAGGGCAATAAATAGTAGATTGCAGCTGTTAAAATAAGAACCATAAAATGTTTAAGATAATGACCCAGCTAGGACCGATACCGAGCTTAATGCACCATATATATACCTACATAAGTATACATATATAGGCAGTAAAAATACAACTGAGTCATAGTTATATTGTCGCACAAGGGAAAGATCGCTCTGATCTATAACTTGCTCAGCAGAAAGAATCCATTAAAGTTTAGATCAAAGCTTGACTCTGTATTTATAACTAAATGAGTTTACTCGCATTTTTCCATCGATAGGATCTATAAGCTATCAAATATCTTTCGATAGAGGTGTATAAAACTATAACTCCGATTTCAATATATAATATAAAACAGAAACATGAAAAATCAACAGGGATCTTGTTCTTAAATGTACCAGGCTAGCAGTCGAGCTTCTGTGTAGAGATTGGTGTCAACGTTGAACACTAGCATAAACTAAAATTATAAATACAAATTATACCTTGATCACACAGCGTTTATCATTAGGCCAACACAGAGGTACCACTATCTTTGTTTAATACCGAGGTTTTATTGAGCTAGGCGTTGACTATGTTTATACAGAGAGGAATTAAGACGCATATAACCAATAAAGAGGAACCCAAACTATCTGACCCACGATGTTCTCCCAACTGGCACTATTGATCCAAAGGGATCAAACGTTAAGCACACAGACTAATTAAAGGAGAAAACTAAAACCCTCTGCATAGCCACCGCAATCCTCATGCAACACATATAAGATAATGAAATAAGATAACATACAGAGGCTGGAAATCTCAAGTCTTCGCGCAGCAAGGATAATAACATTCAGACAAGAAAACGTAATCAGACAGAAAAATCTTCTTTCCAATCCGAAACATCGAGAAAACCAGAGGTCAATATTTCCTATTATCCCTTCCTAAACATTTTACGAGAATTTACGCTTGACCGGTAACAATTACAAGAAGGAATTGAGGCGTAAAGACCCTAATTCTCTACCCAAAGATTTTGATAATTACAATTCCACATCTCAACAGTTGTTAAAAGAATCATATGTAACCAAAATACATCAACGATTTAAGAAGATCAACGCCAGCTTTCAACTAGTCTTGGCTTCTTATTTCTTAGCAACGAACTAAACAAAGGTAAGATATGTGATAGCTCCGGCTTATCATTTCCAGGGCAGTGAAATGAAATAAGGTAACACCTACAATAATTTTGGCCTATCGACAGCAAGCGAAAAACGTCTCACATAACCTTCCTTAAACAGCGAAATGAAAACAAGTAACACTTTGGTGATAATCGCATGCAAAAATAAAACATCGAACATTAAGAGATTTCCAAGACCCCACACAGTTGTTGGTAGCACAGCCCCCACATAGAAGCTTGTGGGTAAAATATAGGGATTACAGCTCCCTCAGGGATACGACCTACCGTCCCTTTTCCCAAATCCCAGCAACCAAAAAGTATAACTTGGGGATTAATTCGTAAAGAAATCGACTGAGGATCCACGGTTCCAAGGTAGCAGCAACTAACCGATCATCATAATAAACAAAGCTCTATTCTGCACAGCAATAACAACAATCCGCATATATACATTGTACAGGGATGGGTCATCTTACTCCCTGCGCTAACACAGGTTTCCAAAATGAATGCTAGGTTGATCCGCAGCTGGAATCATTGATCGATATCAGCGATCTAACCATTTACAACGGATTCTAGGGAAAGAGGTACTTCACGCAGTGCTTGTCAAGAGATAAATTAGATAGTTACACAGGAAACACTCTACCTCACTACAGAGATCCCGATAGCAATAAGCTAAAAACGGAGAAGATCCAGAAATTCAAATACCTCGAAATACAGAAGCAAACATTAATTGCAATCCATCAAAAAGTGCAGAAGCAAGACGGTTTCTGCTAGATCGGTGAGAAGCGAACAGGGGGATTGCTCTTCGACTCAACCATCAGCACGAAACAGATACAATATATATATATAGATAGATAGATAGATAGATAGATAGATAGATATATTCAGGATTTCCCGAGAATCGCCCCTCTGAATTGAAATTCTATCCAGTGATCCACTGTCCTCCCCTCTCACTCGTCGTGCAGAGTTTTAAAACTTTTTTCTGCCCCCCCAAAATGATTCACGCCATTTAAAAAGTAACCCCCCCCCTTTGGGAGTGGTCTTGGAATTCATTTCGACAAGTGTCAACCATCATCCCAAGAAGAAACACATGATATCACTAAAACCTTATCGTATTAATGGAAGGTCACTCCATTTGACATAAAATAAGGAAACATAATTAAATGCCAACCCTCACGAGAGAAGGTGGATGTCCCAGCCCAAGTAAATGCCGAGCTCTTAAGAGAGATCGTGGGGGAAGAATTCATGGCAACTACAATTAAAATTAAAGTCTAAAACCAATACCCGTCCTAAAAGGTGGTGGCTTGCATCCATTAATTAAGCCAAGGTGTAGTTATGTAGTTGCATATATATCTTAATATGAAGTAGATAATTTTCCTTATCATAAGTCTTGTTACTTAGATCTTTGTCGCAAGTCACCCAATTGTTTTAATCTATTTATAACATCCGTTAGATTTTGCCCCTTTAGGATGGTAGGTTTAAGCATAGAATTAGGTCGAAGCCGCATACGTTTACTATTTAACTATAGTAGTTTAGGTCTTCTGCTTAGGGCTAAACTCTATTTGTATGGCGCCCTAATTATTTAATTCATTTTAAGGAAAAACATATTATCATCTTCAAGTTCCCTAGTCATTAGAAGACTTGATTCTCATGGCTTCTCTACCATCTCATCTTTTCTTTTGGATGGGTTCGGTCGTTTATCGTTTAGTCGCATTTACTATTCTTAATTTTGTAGTCTTAACTAAGACTTATAATCATGACACTAACTCGAGGTCCACTGGTGCGGCCTTGGCCTTAAGCTCCTCACCATGGCCTATTTACATAATTATAATTATTTTACAAAAATAATAATAATAATTAGGGTCAAATTGGAGGGATGTTACATTCCTCATCAACCTGACTGCATATGCCACATTATTCAACTTGTTAAGCAAACATGGTTTAGATAACACAGTGGTTTATCTTTTTCGAAAGTTGTGTCTATTAAGGATGTGCAATGTATTATTAGTTCACATTAACATACTACATTTCTAAGCTTCAAAAACACAGCATAAACCGTACGCAAGCAAATATACAGGTTGCCATCTATAGCCACATAAAAGTTAGGACAATCAGATCTAAGGCTACCATTTACAACTATCTAAGCAACACTAAAATCAAAATACATGGCTGCCACCTACAACCATCTACGCAATACTAAAATCATACTACATGACTGCCACTTGCAACCATTAAAACCATAAAGAAACAGAAGAAAAAGGCTTCCATCTATAGCCAGAAGACCCATGAGAGAGATAGAAGAGATGGTTGCCACTATAGCCCTAGAATCTATGAGAGAGAGAGAGAGAGAGAAGAGAAAGTTGCCATTAAGACTTGAACAAAATCAAATTTCGAGAGTTCGAAAGGAAGACCATCCATCCTACATTCAACTATTGACATAACAATCCATAAACATACACATAGATCAAGTCGGCCTCCAAGGGTGCATTAGCATAAGCAAAATATAAAGAATAAACATAAAATAAAACACTTATCTCAATGAAGTGTAACTGGCTGCAACAAGACAACGCTCCACCCAGCCATAGACATGTCATGCTAATCAATCTCCCAACATGATAGTCACCTCCGAGCTGAGGCTATGGAATCCACAAGTAGAGGTACTCTCATCTCTAAGCAATAGGAAAAACTCATGCCACACAACCTGAGAAAACACAACTCATTCCATCCCCATATACTTTCCCTTCCATCTCCACTACTTGGTGCAATGAGATTCTCTTCATTACACAAGTCCCTCAGGACATCACCATCCACCTTTTGGCTTCATGTGCGGGATTGGAGAAAGCTAAGCAACGGAGATGAGGAACTCTTGTTGTAGAAGCGAAACCCAAAACCCTTTGGTATCACAACATAATCACAATATATCAACACCTAGTCTCATACCCAACACACAAGGCACAATGATATGAGATAAGATCTAACATCACAAGTCTGGCCAAGGCTCTCACAAGGCTTCCTTTTCTTCACACACTAGTTCACAAGATCTAGTTCACAATAAGGTAGCACATGGATTTATAGCACAAAGACCAACTCGAATTGGTTAGAGAGAGATAGAGTGTGGTTAGGCTCACTAACTCAAATTCATGAAGTGGAGGCTAAAATGAGGGGATTCCTTTACCCAGAATAGCACCATAAAATGGGTTATCACAATCAAGGAGTGGAGGCCAAGAATATCTAAGGAGGGCGCACTAGTCAAGGGAGGTGAGAGAGAGGATCCAATTGGAATCATAAATGGCCGGAAGCACAAAAATAGGGAGCACCTTCCATGAATAGAGGAGTGGGGTGCAATTGTGGAGGTGGAAGCCAAAATCATGCTTCCAACTCCTAGAATCTAGGGAGAGGGTGCCTTAGTGCAAGTGGGACCCACAAAAGAGCATCTTTCATTCAAGGAGGGCACATTCACCAAGTGGGACCCACCAAACCTTTGTGAGGGCACACTAGTGCAAGTGAGGTCCACTAAACCTTGAATAAGGTGCAATAGGAACTCCAAGGTCCAAAATAAACAAGAATAGGGTCCAATGTATAATGTTTGAGTGACCCACAACTCCTAGTATCCATTCCCGCTCACCTAGTGGAATCCATGTCCCCCCATTCTTGTTCATTGTTCATATTGATCCATTCATTTTATTAATTACATGATGGTGTCCTAGTCCTTAAAGACCATTGTCCCAGCACCTAGTGCCACAATAATAAACAAATAACAATTACATATGTCTGGGGCTTAAGGGTCGGGGTATTACATTCCCCTCCCCCTTAAAACAATGCATCGTCGTCGATGCATACTTATGACTTTACAAAATTCAAAAACATACGAGGGCATGCCTCCCTCATAACATCTTCTAGCTCCCAAGTAATCAACCAGAGTAGTTGCAACTCATTTCCTCACCATCTACCTCGCCTTTCGTCTACACTACCCGGTGAGTTATGACTACCTGCGCTCACCACAACCCTTTGGATATCACCACCTTCGCCCAATGGATTTACATGCTTTACTAGGGATAAGTAATGTTTCGCAAGGAAACAAAGGTAAACAACCAGAACCTGGAGCAGCTTGACTTTTCATCCCAATATGGAAACTGGTTGTGCCGAAAAATCCCCTTCTGGTTCCACATGAATCACATCCCAATCAATCGCATTATTAGTATTGGGTATATGCTTTTCCAACAAAGATACATGAAATTATAAGGAATTCTTAAGTTGTATTGCAACAACAACACCATTCATTTATCGCTCATGTCTCTACACAAGGAGGACATACATCAAATAATAACATTATTACATCTTTAAGGCTAGGCTAATGTGCATATTATATTTTCATGAGAGGAACAAGTCCCATAAGCATAACTCATATACACTTAACATGGCTATACCAGTTATTCTACACTTTTATCATACATTTTGGTTCATCATGTTCTTTAACCATTAGGACATCATCACTTACCATTGCATATACACACATGGGATGTACGTTTACTTTAAAACCATACCATGACTTATTGTGCACTTAGACCGATGCCAACTTATATGCTAGAGTCACACAATCTCATAATCACAAGTTAGTAGTTGGTGTATGCATGTAACACCATAACACACAACCCTTTAACCACATAAGCACACAATCACTTATCAACATGCATACCCATAACCTGCATGTAACAACATATTAACTCTAGGTACATCACAACAATATAAACAAATGCTAATGTACGCAACATTGACTATTGTACAAACATATTTTGTCTTGCGGATACCAACCTGGTAAGACCAACAACTTACACATTAACATCAATTATAGGAACTACATCTCAACAAGACTTTTACTGCATCTCAAGAACACACACAAGAGTACTTGACTTAGTCACACAAAATCATCATATCATACCAATGATCCTATTTATCCATACTTATCATCAACTTGTTACCAGGCAATCTAAACAAGCTATTATTTACCCAGAGCTTTCCTAGAGTAGTAAGTCCTCTCGTGCTCCTTTATTCAACGGTTCATTTAACTAGTGCATTCATCACATCTAGGTACATGTATCTGTATCAAACAATATTCAATTCAAGGCATATGATAAGAACACACTATTCAATTTCAATAACGTGCACCTACTATCCAATTCTCATAGACACAATCGCTCATGAAATACCATTCCACTTCTAATACATAAAATATGCAAGCACTATGCAATTTCATTCTGTATCTCATGCATACCATTGCATAACTAGTGTATTCACTTAATAAAATCAATTATTGTAAAGGGATTAAGGCTATGCCCTTCATTCCCTAACTCAAATATAGTATATATATATGAATTTAATACACAATAACATTTGCAACCATTTAAAGGGATTAGGGCTATCCCCTCATTTCCGAACCCATGGTGTAACAATCCAACACATGGTATTTCAAATACAATGCATATCGTTTATGTAATTTATCCTATAATATAACATGTGGTAAATATGCAATATTAAATCAATTACCCAATGCATAACATATTTGTAATTACCCATCATCCCAATATTATAAAATGCCTTCCAATACTAAATCAATGTAACACAGAACAAAGGGGCAATTACAATATTAACCCACAATAAATGCATTCAAACATTAATTAATTCAATGCATATCCAAGCAAGTATGTCAAGAAACACCCTAAATATATGAACACAATCTATGTAGTGGGATTAGGGCTCTGCCCCTCATTTCCTAGATTTCTCAATATTCAGACCTACATGCACTATTCAATGCATTCACACCCAATGCATATCAGTGCAACACATAACCAACACATAGTATGTAGGCATATTCCTTGTAATTACCAATCAAGACAACTCCCACTAAATATGCAATGCACAGTAAATAACCATTTACTAGTCAATTCACTAAACAATAAAATAGGCAATGCATAGTAAACACGCATTTACTAATCAATTCACTGAACAGTAAAATAGGCAAGTACAGTAACAAGCATTTACCATTCAATTCATTGAACAGTAAAATAGGCAATGCACAATAACAAGCATTGACCAATCAATTCACTAAACAATAAAATAGGCAATTCACAATGACAAGCATTTTCCAATCAATTTACTATATGCGATGCATACTAAACAAGCATTCACCAAACAATTCACTATATGCAATGCATAATTAAATAAGCATTTAAACAATTAAACAATAGACAACAATTAAACATTAAGCATCAAATAACAATTAAACAACAACAAACTAACAAATAACACTTAAACATTAAACAACAAATAACAATTAAACAATAAATGTGTGAATTAATTAAATCCAAAGCATACAATTTATTTGTCAATACCATTGAGTTTTCAACACAAGGCATTGGTATACAAATGCCAATCTGCAGCAACCGTATCCGGTTGGACTGTTAATAGTCGAATCCGACTCTCATATTGAATAATAAATAAGAATAATATATTTGATGATGTTGATAAATTACAATAAAATCTCCTTTTATAGGGCTTGATCAAGCATAGTGAAGGGTTATGCCCTTTCACTAGTAACCTAATAATCTATTAATTTATAAATAATAATATTAAATAAATATTCACAGCATTGCCTTCCCCTTAGGAAAGCTTTGTCCTCAAAGCTTAGATTATTGTTGTCGTCTTTTATTCTGGCTCCGTGTCGAACTAATGATGTGAGCCATGCAATTTTGATTATGTCAATTATTTCATTTTGTTTCTTTTGCTTCGGAGTCTCTATTGAATCGATTTTTTTATGAAGTTTTGTTTATGTTTTTTCCGCTTGCTTGATGGTTGCTTTTAACTACTTTTGTTGTCAACTGAACAAACTCGATCAACTTGCCCATGATAACTTTTTTCGTGGTGTTATTATGAATAACACTATAATTGTTCTTATTGATGTTCTTCATAGCGGTCCTTGTGATGACATCTCTTCGTGTGGTTGTTATTGTGAGATTCTTGTTGATGTATTGATCTTCATTACTGTCTTTTTTTTTAGTCTCTATCATAAGTTCTTCATTACCTTTGGTACATACCGCTTTAGTCGGATAGTTAATACCATAAATTGCTTGATTCTCGCCACAATTTTGATCAATATCCTTATTCTCAACTTGGTTGACATAATAGTTTTTTTTATCTTCCTCTTTATCATTTTTATGTTCTTTATCTGAGTTTTTCTTCCGGACTTTGAAAATCATATTTAGATTTAGTTTCAGAGTCTTTGTCTTCAGAGGCCTTCGGGTTGCTTTGTTGGCTTATTTTATTGAAGGTGTTGTCAATAGCTTTTTGAGCCGCTTTTACAACTGATTGTTCCATCCGATCAAACATTTCGTCCATTTTCCTATGAAATCGATTCGAGATCTCATCCCATTCGTCTTTAAATGACTTCATGGTTAATGTTAAGGTTGAGAGTCAATTATTAATAATTATTATAAAATAATAACTATTATAATTATTATTTTTATTAAAAATTATAATTTGAATAGTAATTTTTTTTTAATAAAAATAAATATTAACATAATAATAATTATGTAATATTTAATTTTTATGAAGGAATTACGGTTTTAGGGCGTTGGGGGGTGAAATTAGGGTTTAGGATAATAATGATAATAATTATTTACAATATTATGGTGGAGGGATTAAGGTTTGGTGAGGCGTTAGCGATGTAGTTGAGGGAGGAGGCTGGGGGAAGGGAAGTGGAGCCGCGGAAGTTGTGGAGAGGTCGTCGTGAGGAGGGAATGGTGGTGCAGGTGGACGGAGGTGGAGGGATGTTGAGGGAGAATTGCAAATGCGGGAGAATAACCGGATGGGAAAGATGGCGTAGAAGAGCCGAATGGGAAAGATTGGCGGCTGTTGGGGCGAGCACAGGAGGGAGAGGAGTGTTGGCAGCTGAGGGCGAGCGGGAGCCTGAGGCACGGGGTTGGTGGACGCACGAGGGAGGGAGGCGCAGGAGGGAGTGTGAGAGTTTTGCAGGGTGGTGGAGCGTAGGAGTGAGCAAAGCGTGGCGTGGTGGAGCAATTTTGCAGGTGGTGGAGCGTAGGCGTGAGCGAGGCGTGTGAGAGGGAGTAGAGGCACGATGGGGAGTGATGGGGGTTGAGCTGGTGGCGGAGGGGCCGATAGGAAAGGAAGCTAGGCGTTGGAAGGGAATGAGCAGGCGGAATCGTTGGCCGTAGGCGTGAGGGCGTTGGCCGGCACAAGGGAGCGAGTGTTGCAGGAGGGGAGCTGTGTATGGTAGTGGAAGGGAGGGCACAGGATGGCTGGAGAGGGCGTGGAGAGTTGACGCGAGGTGGGAGAGCAGCACGAGTGGGGAATGGTGGAGAAGCAGGGAGATGGTGGATGGGGAGGCATGCGTGGAAGAGGGAGGAGAGGAGGAGGACGGCGAGCAGGTGCGTGAGGGAGGACTCGTAGATGGTGGCGGAATGGTGGTGTGGAGAGAAAATGGAAGGAGAGGGAAGCTGAATGCGGTGGTGGACGAGCGGTGTTGTGCACGCAGGAGGGTGGATGCACAGGAGGAGTGGATGCGGAAGGGGGAGGTGGCTTGAGCGTGGGAAGCGGAATGAGTGGAGTGCAGGAGCTGGAGCGTGGAGTGCAAGAGCGGAGCCGAACGCGGCTCTGATACCAAATGCAGCAACCGTATCCGGTTGGACTGTTAATAGTCGAATCCGACTCTCATATTGAATAATAAATAAGAATAATATATTTGATGATGTTGATAAATTACAATAAGATCACCTTTTATAAGGCTTGATCAAGCATAGTGAAGGGTTACGCCCTTTCACTAGTAACCTAATAATCTATTAATTTATAAATAATAATATTAAATAAATATTCACATCACAATCCATCAAATCACTACACAGTAAAATGCACAGTAGATAATCAATTCTCAATAATTATGCAATGCACAGTCATTAAGCATTTATCCATCAAGAATAATAGTATGCATATGCAATACCAATCATCATAGATTCTATATACAATATCAATCAGACAAACAAATGCTTGGGAGAACATTCCACTAATTGCACACTATGCAATAATTCTACGCATAATGCATAATGCAATAACTATGAAATTCCACAGGTGTAGATCACTGAGCTTGAACAAACCTCACAATTTCACAATGTAATTACTGAGAAGAATTAGACAAAAACATGGATCAATTCACTCATAAAACGGAAACACACATGAAAAATTGTTGTTGATACATTAATCAGTTGTAAACTTGCAATCAAAGAATGTTACAATAGAATGAATCCGATACACCAAGTAGGATTCGAATTCACCTCAAGTCTAGGCTTAATTTGAATTGAAACCATCTCCCGATAAGGTTTAGTGGCCATTGATAATGAATAATCAGTTAGCTGACATAGAATTGAGCATAATTGAATCATGTGGGCACCAAAATAGGGGAGGAGACTCCAATGAGACGCATAACTAACTGTCAGTGGTCAAGGAGGGCACTCCTATACTTAGTAACAGTCAAACTAGGAGTTGTAGTCAGTTAACTGAGCAATCAAGGGGACAAGGCACCCCAAATCATGGAATTGACTATGTAGTCTCCTAAATCTGTGCATGAGGGTGCATTGGAACTCCAGTGATGTAAACAAGGCACTTTGAGTGGATAGGAGGGATAATGATGGCAAAAAATAAGCTCCGGAGGGGCAAAGCAAGGACTAGGTGCTAGGAGACTCAACTGCTAATGCATGGAGTGCTGCATGGAATGAATGCAAAATGCAAAATGCATGCAGGACCAAGATAAGATTGTGAGAATATTCCAACACCCCCCCTTAAGCCGAACTATGAGGAAAAATATAAGTAAATAAATGGAAATTAGGGCCCTGGTTAATGAAACCAAAGGTCACCCCGTACAATCAATCTAAAAAAATGAGGAAAGAGGGAAAAACCAGTGGGAACTCCCCCCCCAATATAGACTGTAAAAAACTAATCAACCAAGTTAGTACTCACCCAAAGAAGGGACCAGAAAAGATTGGTACTCTTCATCCATAACTGATATCCATCTTGGATCTTGGGAGGCCTCGAATAAACTTTTTTGATTTGATCTAATCATAATAAAACATATGTCATAAAGAAAGGGATCTGTACGAGATAATGCAAATCTTGCATTTCGAAACTCAGATCTAGTTCTTCTTGGATATCCAACAAGATCACCAGCAGATTCAATGGTCTTGGAAGCCCATCTTGGAAGAAGAGGTGGATCTTCAGTTGCTATATCTTTAGGTTCTTATGGATCTGGATCTAGCAATCGATCATATTCACTTTCTGAGTCAAAATCTGAACTATCATGAGAGGATGTTTCGCTATCTTGTTCAATATGTTGTGGTGGAGTAGTTGGTAAGCTGTTTGCTTCGACATGGTGGTGTTATCACATCCATAGTAGCCGGGCTACCATGATTGCAGAGCAGTTTCCTGTATATTTTTGAGCCAGGCCTTTACACATTTTTTATGAGATTAGCCTATGATGAGCAGTATTCTTTTGATGATCACTCATGTATCAGAGCAACCCCAGATCAGATATGATGAACCTTATGCCATTACTGAGCCTCATGACCTCAGATTTGATGACTGAGGTGACCATTTTTCTTCCATACAAAGAAGTGTGATAGTGCCCAAAGCTTTATAGCAGCAGTATGGCAGTGACGATTGATGATCCAGATGATAGATACAGGTATATGGCCCAGTAGGTATATGGTTGTGCATTGGATATGTTTGCCTTGCTCTTTTGCTTATATTAGTATCTTGACTAGGTATTTAGTGGTCATGATCCGACAATATATATATATATGTACATGGTTGTTTTGTTGACTGTCTAAAATCTAAGTGATCTAATTACTCACAATAAAAAATTCTTGTTTATACTCGTTGTTTTTACCCTCTTGATTAGTATGGACATGGTCATTCCCACCATTTATGGCTTGCTAGTTATGGCATCACCTATCACTTTCCCCATACACCTCATCATGTGATATGGAGGACTTCCCCACTTTTGCCTCTATGATGGATAGATTCCTTGTTGTTTTGTGTCTCGACTCTAAGTTGTGTGACATAACTTACCGAAGCCTTGATCCTTCTAGTCTAGGATAACCCACTGGAGTTGGTTCCTGAGCTTAAGTGAGTTGGATTTGAAGCCTTGACCTCTTTAGTCGGTTGCTCCCGATGTTTGGTCATTATTGTGGATGATCCCCCTAGTTGCCTGAGTTGTCTTGGATAGACTTGAAGCAAAATGTACTACCATCATTACATGCATGTGTGAATTGTTATTATATCGTATGTGCAATCCCATGAAAATAAATTAAAATTGTTGTTTTCAGCACAATGAAAGAGGGCTATGAATTGAAATAAAGAACACCCTGGATAAAAGCTGCAATTAGTTGTGCTTCTAAGAACATGAAAAAATCGAAAGGGTCATAAGGCCTAAAAAGCAGTGGTTAAATATATGTTAAATCCAAAGACTATTGGCCATAATAAAAAAGTAATGATTAATTCCTCACGGAGCCTATGGGTTGGGATGTGAGATGGAGTAAGGGACGACTAATTCTAAGTGTCCCCTAGAACCTCAAGTTACGGTTAGTTGTGCACCCAGTCATGGTGGTCCTAGAAAATATCCCCATAGAGCTGGTTCTAGCTTGGATGTGAGTTGTAGACATTTGCTAAAAGTTGAATAAACACTACTCAAATCAACTTATTCCATTTGTGAGACACTGCCATTCCCTGTGTGTTTTTTGTCCAACATATGCTTAAGTGAGTCTCCTTTTTCCCCTTCTATCCAAAGTATCACAGTGTTGAGATTGTAAAGTCACCCCCTTATCCTAGCATTTCTTTTTGCACCGTCACCCATTCCTAGCAAAATGGTCATGTCCATGAAATGAGTATATTCTTAAGGGTCTATTATGAGTAATTGATTGTTTTAATTCTGGACTTATATTTTATGTATTAATTGCCTAATCGCCAGTGAAATGCTACTTTATAATTCATACTTTCTATTAGAATACTTAAAGGAGCATGTCTTATCCATTTTCACTTGCAACATCAATCAGTTTCAGCCCGCGTCATTATTTTGATCAAGTTTGACCAAGTCAACCGCAGGAACCGAGATGAGTTGGACCAATGGTGTCCAAGATTGATTATTTATGGTCCTATGATGCCCACTTGATGGTTCCATGCAACGGACACAAGTTTGATATGATGGTTTGATGATTTTATTATTATTATTATTATTTATAGACCATTATTTTTATTTGTTCGGGCACGGTTGAGCCTATAGATGATTATTCAGGTGGTCACAGGGTGTAGGAGTACTCATCTATACTACATTTGGGACTTTTGATTCCATTGGCACACTCATATATCAGTTTTAGGCACTTTCAAATGAGGTCACAATCATATTATCACTTTATTGCATATTTGCCTTTATAAAATGGCCTGATAGCACAGTACGAGATTTATTTGGTTCTCCTAGGTCGCTATAGAGGGAGTATGGGGTCCAACCACTTGTTATTACCATATTACCATACTTCTAGACATTTTGATGTAGTCAAATTTGTTCCCGGGACACCAGGAAGAGAGCTATAGGCATTTTATTATTTTACAGGTGGTTTCTGAGGATAAACAATGGAATGAAATGGTCACTGAGGAAATCGATTTGGGGAATTGAGGCAAGGAATTGGAATGAGGTTTGTTTAGAGGATTTTTCTGATGCATCCCACACCTTCTGGCACAACTTGCAGCATTTAGTGGGTTCCACACACACTACGGGCTATTATTTGGATATTTTACTATGCTCTTAAGGGGGCACAATTTGGTCTCTTGGTCACTTTATGATGTTATATGGTCATATTATTTATTACTGTGCCATGGGGCCATGCTAGTGAAGGATATAATCACCTCCTAGCCCCACCATGTGTTTTATTCACGTGTCTTAGTCACTTGTCATGTAGTATGTCCCCCTAGGACGTCTTAGTGAGTGCACCCCCCTCTATTTGTGAGTTGATCCATGTCTTGCATTTCCGGCTCATCCTAGCTGTTGATTATTATTGTTATATATTTTGATCTCCACCACTCATTTAAAAAGTGGTTAGGGTTTTGGTCTCTCTCATTCCTATTTAAGGAAGAGAACCCCCTCATTGTAAAGGCACCTTTGGGCTCTGGAATTCTTGGAATAAAATATTATATTGCAAATCTACTTCTCATGCTTTGATGAATGTTCTCATACGTGATTGGAATGCCTTTCTTTTATACATCTCAACAATTTTCATGTGATTTCAACATATTTTTCGTGGAGGCCGAATTCATCTTGTGCAAGGTGCAACTAGCTTGGAGGGGCGATTGTGGGTTTCCCCATCTCTTCTTGGGCAAGACGTATTCATCTCGAAGGGAGTTTTTCAATTATGATTTGTCCATTGATTTATTCTCTTTGATATGTCATGCATAGTTCTTCTTTTATTTGTGGATCAAATCTAACTTAGGTTGTTTGAATTTTGCAGGTAAATAAGACACACTTCCTCCTTGGACCAACATGTTTTAGCTTGGAATCGACTAGATCTCACTCGGAATTGTAACTAGTTGAAAGGATCATCGATGTACTTGGCGGTCGCACACATTTGAGGTAAGATCTACAAGGTATGTATTGGTTTTCATGCATTTTACCCAATGGTCATTCAAAACCCTCATTGTTAAAACCCTCGTTTTATAGATCTAATAGATCTGGAAATAATTTGGGCTTAATAACTAAAACCCACTTCTTAAATAATTAATAAACCTTAGAGACCAAGTTTAGTGGAAATCCGACTCCATTTACCCTAAGATCCAAGCACTGGCCATCTCTAGGGGAGGATGCACTTGTGGGTTTTCAGTCAATTTTACAAATCTGTCATTTGGGCTTTTCCATTTTGTCCTCTAAACTCCAGATCTACCATTTGGCAACCTTTTTAGTGCCTTTCCTATCCTAATTTCACTAAGCGGGCCCCACCTCTCTCTAATTTGACCAAATCATAGGTGGATCTCATTTGGGTCTTTTAGATTGGCATTAGATCTATCTAGATCTACTTGTTTGACTCCATTAGTGGCATATTCAATCCTTGGTTGATCATTTACCTCTTGCATAAACCTCCTCAATCAAACCCTAACTCTATTTGCCACCCATCTTCCCTAGATCTAGATCTACTTACTCTTGATCTCTCTTTCTCTTCCACTTCACATCTTCCTAGAGTGTCTAGAGTAGGTTCACTAGCCTTCATTAGCTAGCTAAGGTCTCCCCCTTGGTCTTGCATTAGCTTGATTTCAAGTGAAGAGTGCCTCCATTAGCATGACAACCGTTTATTCTTGGGAATCGAAGACCCTCTTAGGTCACCTCTTTAGTTTCCTAACACCTTTACCATCCTGGATAGGATCACCTTTTGGGGAAACTACAAGTTGTGTGATAACAGGTGGGCACCATGCAATGGCCATTCTTCAAACTGGACACTTCTCTCAAGGAAGGTCAGCATGGTAGACAGATCTAGCAGTTTGTAGGCCTTTGGATTCTGTGCATAACCAACCAGTGTGCACTCTTTGCTTTGTGGCTCTAAGGCTTTCCTCTTCTTAGAAGGAATCCTTGCCCAAGCTTTGGATCAAAAGACTCTCAGATGAGACACATCTGACTTGTATCACATTCATGTTTCGAAAGGAGTTTTCCCTTGTAAGCCTTTGTGTGGAACTCTATTTTGGAGGTTTGCAGCACAGTTGACAGCTTCTACCCAAAGTTTAGGAGCCAATGCTTTAGACTCAAGCATGCAAGTAGCCATCTCTTTCAAAGTTTTGTTCTTTCTCTCTGCTACACCATTCTATTGTGGTGTGTAAGGAACAGTGTGTTGCATTTCAATACATTCATCTGCACAAAATAACTAAAACTCATTCTTCACATACTCTCCTCCATTGTTAGTACGAAGGACCTTGATCTTCTTATCAGTGCACTTTTCTACATAAGCTTTAAAAAAATTAAATTATTCAAAGACTTTTGATTTCAACTTTAGAAAATATACCCAACTGAATCTTGAATAATCATCTATGAATGTTAAGATGTATCTTGCATTATTCAAAGATAGGTGAGGAAGAGGTCCTGATATGTCACTATGAATCAACTCGAGAGGAGATGAGGTTGTCTTTGCCTTTCCTTTTTCAAACTTGTGCTCCAAATGCTTACCAATCAAGCAAACTTGACAGGTTCCCTTAGCAAATATGATGTTTGGAAGCCCTTCAACCATTTTTTGATTGTGCAATTCTTGCAAATATTTGTAGTTGAGGTGCCCAAACCTCTCATGCCAAAGTCTGCTCATTTCATTTGCATGAGTAAGAAGTGCACTTTGTTTTGAGTAAGGCAAGAAATGAGTGAACTCATAGAGTTTGGAATGATCTACAATGCCTTGTGCAATGATCTTCCCATAAGAGATCTCTTGGATTTCAACCACATTAGGAGTAAAAAATTACTTTCTTTGGAACTCTTGTATGGGTCATTTGATAAATTGAAAGGAGGTTAGCTACCATGGTAGGCACATAGAGCACATCATTGAAGTATCCATGATCCAAATTGATCCTTCCAATCCCTTCTGAAGAAACTTTAGAATCATCTCCCATTAGGATAGAAGGCCCAACAATAGGTTCCAATTCAGAGAATAGATCCTTGGATGCAGACATGTGTCTGGAGGCTCCAAAATCTATGACGAAGGAGGATGCATTCGAAGTGCTAACCATGAGTGCATGACACCTCTCTTTGTCCTCTAATTTAGGATTAGCTTCTTTTCTTCTAGCATTTGCAGGTATTGGAAGATGATTTTTCTCTAGAAGTTGGGCCATGAGATCAATGGTCTTCTTCATGCAAGCACTTTCTGGATGAAAACCTCTGTTACAGTATGGACATCCGGTCTTTGCCTTCTGGTTTTGCTTGCCTCTCTTTGGATTCGAGTTTCCCTCTGACTATTTGGGAGTCTCCTTTGACTTTTGCTCATAAGGTTTCTTTTCCTTACCCTTTTGCTTTCCTTTACCATTCACATTCTTTCCTTCTCCTGCAACAAGAGCTTGATTCCTTTTTGGTTTTATTACTCCCATTTGCACCAATTTGTCCCGCTCCTTTGTGAGAGAGAGGATGAATGCATCTAGAGTGGGCATTTTCCATTTTGGGATGGAAATATTTGTTGTTTGGAAGGTGGATACAAACATAGAATAGTCTGATCCCAATTTTGAAAGAATAACAAGAATCAACTGCTTGTCTTCCTTCTCAATTCCACATAGTTTTAGATGCGCAACCAAGTTCTTGAATCTTGTGAAGAAATCTGTAATGGATTCAAATTTGTTGGGGCTCAGTGAGATCAACTCATTTTCCAATTGATGTCCTCTAAGATCATCCCATTGTCCAAATAAGGATTCGATCTTTATCCAAACCTCCTTAGGAGTTTTCAGACCTGAGAGATGAAATATTAGATCTTTGGAAATGTTGAGGCATAGCAATTCATATGCTTCATCAAGCTTGTTTAGATACTTGGCCTTCTCTGTAGCACCATTTGGTTCGACCTCAATGCCTTGGAACACTCTATAGAGACCTCTGTTGCGCATGAAGATCTCCATTTGATCCTTACATTCAAATAAATTGAAAGGATTTAGCTTGGGAATCGAAGTTAGATCCATAATAGATGACTGAATGTGCTTCTGATGATGGAATAACCTGCAAAAACAATGGAAAAGTAGCTGGAGGATTGTTTCTGAATCGATTGAGCACTGCTTTAGGACAGTAGGCACTTTTATCTGGATCCTTCACACCACACCTGGCTAGACCTCAAAGGATTTCTCCAATGAATTCAATGCAATGGCATCAGAATTTGCTGTGGAAATCCAAAAGCTTATGGTGGTCTACTGAAAGCAGTTGCTCAATCTACTATTGGAACTACTGCAACCAATAGCTCTCACAAGCTTTGATACCATGTGAAATTCCACAGGGGTAGATCACCGAGCTTGAACAAACCTCACAATTTCACAATGTAATTACTTAGAAGAATTAACAAAAACATGGATCAACTCACTCATAAAAATGAAACACACATGAAAAACTGTTGTTGATACATTAATCAGCTGTAAGCTGGCAATCAAGGAATGTTACAATAGAATGAATTCGATACACCAAGTAGGATTTGAATTCACCTCAAGTCTAGGCTTAGTTTGCATTGGAACCATCTCCCGATAAGGTTTAGTGGCCACCGATGATGAATAATCAGGTAACTGAGGTAGAATTGAGTATAACTGAATCATGTGGGCACCAAATAGGGGAGGAGACTCCAAGGAGGCACATAACTATCTGTCAGTGGTCAAGGAGGGCGCTACTATACTCAGTAGCAGTCAAACTAGGAGTTGCAGTCAGTTAACTGAGTAATCAAGGGGACAAGGCGCCCCAAATAATGGAACTGACTGTGTAGTGTCTCCTAAATCTGTGCATGAGGGTGCATTGGAACTTCAGTGATGTAAACAAGGCGCTCTGAGTGGATAGGAGGGCTAATGATGGCCCAAAACAAGCTCTAAGCACAGATGATTTTAGGGGCGAATTTTAGCCCATGTGCAAATTTTAGGGGGTTTTGAAAATTTAGTGGGCGAATTTTTTATATTAATTTTTTTTTCATTATTAAAATTTACCCCACAATTTATTTACCCAAAAAAGATTCAACCTCGGGAAATTCCTGTAAAATTCTCCATTCGCCCCCCATTTCTAACCATGGAGGTTAAAAATAGAAATTTCGCCCAATATTTTGCTTGTAAATCCAAATACTAGTGTCAATTGCCCCTAGATTTTCATCCTTAAATCTAGGGAGGGATTCTTTTTTATATAAATTCATCCATAAATCTAGGGGGATAATTTTTTTATATAAATTCATCCATAAATCTAGGGGGGTGAATTAGGGGGATAATTTTTTTTATTATATAAATTCATCCATAAATCTAGGGGCAGAATGAGAACAATTTCATTCCTATATATTGACAGAATCTATTTTCAAAACTTAATATGGTTTCAATTTGGAAGAATCGGGTTTCAAAGGTTATTATGGAGTTGTCAGGCTCTTGCTAAGTTGTCAGGATTTGGAATTTTGTCTCTTGCGACTCCAAACTAGATGTATGTTTATTAAGGCTTGACTTGATAGTAACACCTATTTAGAAATTAAAATGTACAACCCAAAAACTCTGAATTCAATGGTGTAAAAATGTGCATCCCAAAAACCTCCGAATTCAATGGCGTAAAAATAATAAGATCGTGATTATATTAAATGACCTTGAACAAATTGAGTTGATTTCATTGTTGGGGATCTTCTCCATGATCTTCTCTTTTGACATGTAGACAACAGATCTCAGCTTGTATATTGCTTTGAAAAACATAATTCCGTGAAATTTCCTTCCTTCATGTAAAGGCGTGCACCTCCTCAGCAATTTTCTTGAACTATGATGATCTTCACTGATGATTGTTTGCGCATTTGAGTATTAGTTTATTGCCAGGTTGGTATGCATCTTCTTCACGTAAGCCATGACATATTAGAAAAACGTATCGCCCTTTAATGACGCGTTGATCTCATGGTAAATTGTCCATCAACTTTATTGCACTTTCAACACATGAACAACATGATGCTTTTCCCTTCATCATGCATTGCGTTCCATCCTTAATGCACCTGAAAAAACATTAAGCAAAAATTAGTTTACATCTGTATCCACAAAAATATCTCAAAACAGATTTTTATAAAAAGAGAACTATCCCAAGACCATTTTAAATATTAAAGTTTTCTTAATATAAAAAATTATGAGACACAAATCAATTCAATTTAGAATAGGTAGGCTTTATTAATCTGTCTTGTCAAAAATTACATATAAATTATATTTATTTTTGACCCCGTCAAATCCCTAAAATACATAAAATTGAATCTCCTTAGCTTTTAAAATTAGCATGATGTAATAAAGTTGAATTTTAAATTGACACCATGTTAAAGAAACCAATATTTTGAAAGAAGCTAGAGATGACTGTAAAATCCATGCATAATTTTTACAATAATAAAATATGTGTTCGCTTCGGTTTGAGGCCAAATAAGGTTCCAAATAAGATTGTTGATCAGAAACAAAACCGATTTCTATAGTCCCTGCGCTGCAAAAACTAATAAGGAAATTAAATAAAGCTTCATCAAATATGTATTTTAGTTATAACAAGTTTTACTTTATTTGCACATATTATATTAATATGTATTTTAAATTGCAAAATGTAAAATAAAGTAAAAGTTAGTTTTATGGAAATAAAAAGCTTCATTTGATTTTGCCAAAAATCTTTGAGATATATTGTATTAATGTTTAAGGTTAATTACAAATAAATAGGCCTTAATTCAATATAATACTATGTGGAAAGTAATTGCTAGAAGGCATAATTTGAAATAAAGTTTTAATACTTGTAAAATTTGATATTCAAGTCAAATTTAGAGTCATGAACTAATTTTCATTCATTAATATGAATCCTCACAAGAGGTGAATCCAAATTTTTAAAAAAATAACAAAATTTATTAAGATCCACTAATTACTCAGGGAAGGACCAAAATTTTGACAAGATTTGTAGAAGAGACCTATTCATCCAATTTAAGAAAACCAAGGCATGGAATTAGCTCTACTGAATTGAAATGACCACATGAAAGCTTTATTGAACCTCAAAGAGTGAAATGACAGAGATCAATGAAACCACCGAGTGTTCATGTAACGAAAGCCAAGCCAAAGAAGCACGGGTGCAAAAAGTAAAAAGATATAGTAAAGAAAGTCATCTAATCACACTAAAAAACCAAGCAAGTAAAACCAAAAGCAAAATATTTACAAAATTTTGAATGGGGGCCCCTTATATTTTGCAAAAAATCTAAGGGGAATTGTTGGGGTGCCAACAAATGGTGACTGGCTAGATGAACCAATTATCTCTGGCTTCATATCCAACTGATGATGTTTAGTAGAGGTATAGAAATATGAGGACAGTAAATAAAAACATACCAGCTATGTCAAATGGGCCCCACATCACAAATCCTTAAAGAGATTTTTAGCCACTATTGCCATAAAAATATTTGCCTGCAACCACCTTCTAAGAGTACAGACTTTAGCAATTAGCAAAAGATGGACACATTTTTCTCAACTTACCAAAATAATGGGTAGGCTGTGATAACCTATACTTGCCATAAGCTTTTCTTGCAATACCATTGACATTGCCACTATTGCCAGGGAGTGTACATAGCCCCGACAGGGTTGTATTTAACCAAGATTAGGTACCTGGATCCCATTGACAAGATAAAAATATTTATTCAGTTTAAGTAGAGGAGACTAAAGGACATTATCCCGACTTGGTGATCAGCCATGACAACGCCATTCACACATGCTTACGGAAAATGAGCGGGATGGTTGATTATGAGACCTCCCATATTGCAATCTTGGAGGACCACAAGCCAGTATCCTGGCTTCGTAACCAGATATCGATAAAGTCACATCCATAGGAATGCATGATCATGACCAAGTAGGCTTGAAATAAGACCTCATGCCATTAGGTTCTCTGCTTTAGTTAGAGAATTTCAATTGTTGATCTCAAGAGAGAGATCACTTAGTGAATGGGGAGGCGACCAAACTACTCCCTAAGAGTATGGAATGGTGCAAAGACGTTAATGATTTTTTACTAAATTGGTCACACTTGCAAATGCAAAATGGGGCTGATAAAACAAAGTTGTGCCCCTAAAACAAGTCTGCTACTAACGACATGCATTCACATCCAATGGTTTAAAGGGTAAAGATGTAACTAACAGGGTATACATAGGTTTTCAGGAACTTGGAAGAGTAAACCCACAAACAGATTGGCTTTAGTTTGGTTTGCAGACCTGAGAAGGGAAATAATCTTAACACAACCTCAACTTAGGATTAACAATCCCTTAAGCCCCACAATGATTTTTCGCATAAGGAAAGGAGCATTCAAATATAAAGTGAATTAATCCTATTCTAATAAAGCAAGTTTGTAAAAAAAAGGAAAAGTAAACTAAGTTGAAATAGGTTTTGGCTAACATCTTATGTGAAAAATAATATGCATTAAAATTTTGTCATATAAGAAAGAATTTGCATTGCATGGGGATGATAGATAGTACATTGATTGTATCAATTCATAAATTGCAAAGAAATTAATTGAATTGATCATACTAGTATTTGTACCAAAACCCCTTAATTGTGGTTACATAAATTCTTTACTTAGAGATTCGCTCAATAGTATTATTTACCACATGAGATGTTCAACCAATTTGGGCCCTTTTTATTTAAAAAACATAAAGGAAATTCTAAACTAAATGGATCAACATGAAAATCATGCCTAAATAAAATTGGTATCTCATTAAAATAAATAAATAAAAATCATGATTTAAGAAGGAAAATAAAAATTTAAAATATCGTAAAATAAATTTTCCTTTAAATCACGATTTGAATAAACATAATTCCAATAAATGAGATGTATAACAAAATATACATTTTATTGAAAAAAGAAAGGAATTTTTTTTTCTAAAAATGAGTTCTAATTTAAATGAAGTTTGCAGTCATGATTGTAACATCAATTCCAAGGAATGTGAAATTCATAAATTGAATTGCATCATGTCAAGAAAGTCCTCTAAAATTCTATAAGTTTTCTTTACTTCCTTTTAAAATTCTTGCTTAGTAATTATTTCACATATAACCAAGTCTTAATAATGAAAAGTTAATAAGATGACATAAAAACACTTTAATACATGAAATTATAAGCAAGAAAATATGACACACCGATCGTAATTCCTGAACCATCTTTGGGATGACACACCGGTATTAGATACGCCTTTGATAAATGGATGGGTTCAAGTAAAATGTCTTCTGGTTTTAAATAATTAATCCTGGTGGTGGTTCTCCTCCATAAGAAATATATGAAAGGATCCGACAAGAGGATCCATTATTGTATTTTGGGTGTTGTGAGCTTCTTTCTAAACTGATTAGTCAGGATAGCTAGTCTAACACTCCATCAGTTATACAGAAGTGATAAATAATAATTATATCCCTCCATTGCCTTCCATTGGATTTTCACAACCCTTCCTACTTGGATTTACCCAACCTTACCTTACTTGACAAGCACGCATAATAACAACATAGCTTCTTGCCATTGGATTTTGCAGCCTCTGCTTCAAAAGTACTTTACATAGCTCATCACTAGTAAACAACCTAGTAAACCATTTAGTTGTAAGGGCGGTACTAGGGAAGGGATGTGAGGGATCCCCAACCCACCTACCCACCTACTAAGTAAGGTTTGGTGTAGATCATCCATGCAATTAGAAGAACCTTTATTCAATTGATCCTTAACCCAAAGTAATTTTATGATGAGATAGGTCCTCTTGTTTAATATTTATTTACTGGAAAACCAGAGGGAGGTGAAGTAAATATGCATTGAGCTGAGGATCTTTCCATCTATTTTCACCTTAATAGCTAGGGATAGGTCATTTGAACGCTAGTAGTATAGTTTGGAGGCCACCTTTTAGGTAATCCACTCCCACATTTGAGTTGGAGACAAGAAGAGGTAGTCTTACTGCTAGAGAGATTAGAAGGACATGATGGAGGTCGTATGTAAGGGGTATGATTAGTTGTAGGAGGGATTGCTATCTAACAACTAGCTTGAAACTAGAAAATAACTATAAGAGTTGAAAAATGCACAGTTTGATTTGAAGAATAGGCCCAAGAGATGACAATGAAAATAGATGGTAAACAAAACCAAATCAAATGGATTGCATATTTTTACAAGGAAAATGCCTCTTGATAGATTTACATAGCTTCATGGATGTTTATTAATTGACTAATCAAATACTTATTCTATTGGGGCATTTAACTCAAATCTAGAAAACCTAATTAACTAATCAACTAACTTATTAAATACACAACAATAATAATATATAACCATATCATAGGGGGTTGCATCCTCAAGTAGCACTCCTCATATTTCAAGTTGGACATGCTTTCTTCATCTTCTCTTTTTGTTTTATGTTGAAAGGGGCCCTTCTTTCTTCCTAGTTTAAGTGGGACTAGTGCAGGGGGAGGAGTTTGTAAAAAAAGTACTAAAGTAAATCCTAGTCGAGAGAACAATATCTAAGGAAGTCTATAGTTACAATGAGAATTTGTTTCAGAAGTAAGATGGCTATTGAAGTTATTGGTGTGGATTGTATCTTGAAAAAATAACCATGATGGGCATCGTTGGAATGAGTATACTATTTTTCGATGATACATTGTTCTGGGATCTCTATGGACAATAGAAATATCATTCACCAACTGGATAGGTTGGGAGTACATAACAAAGAGTAAAAATGTGGTTGTATATTAGTGTATGAATGGCTTCTAATGTAAAATAACTATTTTATGTCAAATTAATGGGAAAAAAAGAAATTCTATGACAAACAAAAGTCTATATGGACAGACAATCGTTGTGTATATGAAGATATCTTGATTACTATAGTGGATTTTGCTTGGAAATGAAAGGCACATTATGAGAAGTATAATGACAAAGAGAAGATGAAAACGAGATGATTCATTTGTGGAATTGATGTGATATGTGTCTATGTCGGATTTGTGAATCTCCCACATCATTTTCCAAGGTTGGGATGGAGCGTGCTATGGATGGTAATGGAAACCCCATCATGATATTATCAAGAGCATGTGGTTACCCTAGTTGAGTATCACATGTGTAAGAAACAATGGCCCAGTCCATGTGGACATGGAAGTTGGCAAGGGTGCCCTTTAGAGTGGTCCAATTGACTGCATGACTTAGAGTGTCATTCTCGATGATGTGGTAAATTGCCACAATTAAGGGAGACATTTATATCTAGTGTACTCAACATATATGGAATTTGTGTGTATGTCGTAGAAACATATATATTTGTCTTTTCTTTATATCCATTTTTTTTTAAAGTTTAGCAAATAAAAATCGACTTTCCATTTTTTTTAAGTTTAGCAAATAAAAAATTGGTATTTTAAAATTTGTCTTTGCTTTATATCCATTTTTTTTAAGTTTAGCAAATAAAAATCAATTTTCCATTTTATCCATTTTTAAAAAAAGTTTAGTATATAAAAATCAATTTTCCCTCTTTTTAAAAGTTTATCAAATAAAAAATCATTTTTTTTTAATTTAAAAATTTAGCCAAGTTTAGCAAATAAAAAATTGATTGATTTTTCGAAAATTTAAATATTTTTCCACGTCACAAGTCAAACCAAGAGTAAATCCAATTTTCAATCCATAGTCACCATCTAGTGCCAAGACTAGCACCTAAGTGCCAAGGGAAAATCCCATGGGGGGTCTAAGTTTGCTTAACACATTGGTCTCGTTCATTGTTGGAATTAACCGATTTGATTATGTCTTAAATAATATGGTTCCTACACATACTAGTGGAACTTATCTAAAGGGAAATTTCTAGTGATAAACCTAAGAGGCTTGAGTCACGTGTTGACTCAGAGGCCAACTAAGTAATTCTCGTTACTTGAGAGAAATGATATCCCTCATGCCACTGATAAAATTGAAGAAACAAAGAAAAGAATTCAAGACACAATAGGTAAACATCATTTGATGGAAATTATTATGTTTATCAAAATGGAAGGCATTTACTTGTTAACATAAGTGAGAAAGAAACTAATAAAAGTATAGTGTCTAATGAACAAAGAATGGATAGTGTCACGTGTAGTAAAGCTGTCAAAAACACCAACCTTGACATCATTTCTGACAAAGTAAGTGAGATTAATTTTGAGCCAGTTGTCCAGTGACAAGTAAAATAAGTAGGATACGAACTTATAAGCTCCAGATTGTCAAGAACTCCAAACAAACAATTCAAAAGTTATTGGCATTTGTTCTCATGAGAATAGATTGGATGGTGCAAACATGGTAGCTGAATTGCAGAAAAAATATTGAATGTAAAAGTAGTGGAAGTAATAAGTGATATTCATAAATGTCACACTTAACACATTGACATAAGTGATACTCATAACTATCACACTTAACCCCCAAAAATAAGTGATATTGCACCTAATACCATTGACACACTAACTTATTAAGAAATTGATTGAATCTAACCACTATGACCTTGGACACATAATGACAAAGACTCCATAGCAGTGGTCTTAAACCACTATATTTTGTCAAAAACTATAGAGACGGTCACCTAGCGTCATCAAAAACTCATTTTAATGATCAATGGTGACAAACATTTTTCTACAGTCACCAAAAGTAACCAAAAAAAGTATTGGTGAGGGCCAATAAAATATCGTCACTAGAAGTGTCACCAAAGAGAGAATTAGCAACGGGCCTTTAACAACCCTCACCAAAAGTGTCACTGTAACGGGATTTGGTGACAAAACTTAAAGGACCATCGCAAAAGGCACTTATAATGACGATGTTTTAAGGATCGTCATCGTATGCGACATTGGTGATGACCCTTAAAGGTCCGTCACAGGCATGACCCTCACTGATGACCTTTTTTCTTGTTGTGGGTAGCGAAATCCTACGACAAAGAATGTCAGAATATTTCAAATTAGCAGATTTATGTCAAACCATGATTTTGGGATCAGTGGAGGATGAGAGAATGTTTAGTGCACTATCATTCTTGAAGTCAAAGTTGAGGAACAAGCTTGATAAAAATGTGGATACATGCTTAAGATTATATGCAACAAAGTATGAGGTTGACAATTCTCCATATGAAAGAGCACTAGCTCTTTTGCGATCAGATCATGAAAGAATGGAAGAAAACAATATAACAAATTTCTCTAATGAGCTTGGTATGGAACATACATTTTTTTAGGATGATAATGATGGTTCATATGGAGAAGATCATGTTGAGAATGTTGAAAATGAGGACTAAGGCTAGAATATGAATTGGGAATTTGATTTAACCGACGATTTATGATCCAATATACATGAGGGACTTGAGTCTTATTTTGGTCTAGGTGTTCCATGGACCCTTGATGGCAATCACTATATGTGAATTTGAGGTCGCGTTTAAGGTAAAAATATATTCTACTTTGTACTTTTTTGTTGTAACATTGATTATTTGAGCTACATTTCATTGATGCAATTTATTTTAAGATCGATGTTTTGATGCTTATCTCTTACATTGTCCCTTTCTTATATGTGACAGGAAATAACATTGGATTTTGACAAAGCTAGGCCTAGGAGCTATCTCTTCACATAGATAGTGTCCTAGCATTAAAGGATAAATAACTAATTTGACAACACTTTCGCTAAGCAAGAATGGGCTCATTCAAGTACATGAAACCATGTTGGTGTTTAGCTCTATAATCTTGACAAATTTTTTTGGTTTGTTTATTGCTTTTGTTTGAAGCATTTTGTCGATTTTTGAAGTTTGCGTGTATTTTGTTTAAATATTGTGTTAGTCCCTTGAATCCTTCTAGTTCTCATTTGATGCTTGATTTAACCCCATGTTATAGATTGAGTCAAGATTGGTTTTAGTTGATTTCCATTTCTTCAGGGTTTGAGAAAATATGTTTTTATTACCTTTTAGTTGCATGAATTAATTGTCTTCACTTTTTTCGGTTCTTTTATGCTGATTGTATATTTTATTTGTAAATACTTATCATTATTCAGAAAATAAATGAGCTCTACATAACTAAGCGAAGACAAAAATGGTCTATGCACTAGGTTCATATGCATTGATTGTAGGAGACCTATTGACATGAGACCAACATTCCTCTAGTGCAATTGGCATAATTACAATGCATAATTATCCTAGCCTCCACCGACATAATTGGCTAGTGGAGGCCAAGATCAAGCATAATGTCTAATTCTATCAGTTTATTGGTTTGTCAAATTTTAGGTCACCACATGTCCATCGGACCATTAAGGGATGAGATAACAAGAGGAGTCCCCACTTGCCTCGAATCTTGACAAACATTGGAGGAAGAGTAATACTTGAAAGTTTTACACTGTTGACTGGTAGTTATACACTTTATCTTATAACCTTAGTTGTTTGAGTGGTAAAATGTTTAGTGTTGAAAGAAATGATGTTTAAGTATGTTACATAATGTCGATTGGAAGATATAATTTTTTTCTTACAATCTTTATACTTGAATAGCTTGTGGAACTGGCATCATTATGGGAGAGGAAGGAACCATTTATATTGAAAATATCTGAAGGGGTTATTAGTACCTTGAGATGGTTATTAGTACCTCAGGATTCCATGTTGATACTAATTGTGTCATTAGCTCTTAGTAGATTTGTCGAGCCAAACATTTTACATGTTTATCTTTGTTGAACATAGTTTTTTTAATATTGACAAATGATGCTCATGTCACAACAACTTTTTTCACCAAACTTTGGTTAGGTCGATTCAACTCATTTATACAAAAGGTTGGCTCATTGCACCCTCAAATATTTATCACCAAATCATTTGGCAATTTTTAGCATCTAGAACTGAACCAACTCACCCTGAAGACTTTCATATCATTATCATGATCATATTCTCACATTCTTTGCCATTTGAAATATGATCATGATAATGATATGAAATATTCTGACATTCTTTACCGTATGTTCTTCTGTTGCACTACCTCAATAATCTACATAATCAAAAGCTTGAGTCTTATTGGCAAAAGATTCACCAAATTTTTACTATATTTTATAAATTAGTGAAAGATTCGCCAAGTTTTTACAAATTTTTATAATTAAGTGAAATATTCGCCAAGATTTTACTATATCTTATAATTTAGTGAAAGATTCGCCAAGATTTTACAACATTATATAATGAAATGAAATATTCGCCAAAATTTTTATATATACATATTATCTTATTGATAAAATCGCCTTCAAGTTTTCCTATATATCGGGGAGATTCACCCATTTTTTATACATATAAATTTTGGGGGGATTCTTAAAATCATCCCTGATAGATTTTGATGAGATATTTTCTCTTGTTGTTAAAATGACTTCAATTAGAAATATTTTAAGTCTAGTGGCGGTAGAAGATTTGCATCTTGAACAGTTAGATGTAAAAACAACCTTTCTCCATGGGGATTTGGAGGAAGAGATTTATATGAAACAACCACAGGGGTATGAGGTCAAGGGGAAGGAGAATTTGGTATGCAGGTTGAAGAAGAGCTTGTATGGCCTGAAGCAAGCTCCAAGCCAGTGGTATTTCAAATCTAGCAGGTTTATGACAAAACAAGGTTATAGTAGATGTCATTTTGACCATTGTGTTTATCTCAAGAGGCTAGATAGTGAAAGATATGTTATCTTGTTATTGTATGTTGATGACATGCTTGTTGCAGGGTCTAACATGTAGGATATAAATGTGCTCAAAAGGAAATTATCTAATTCATTTGCGATGAAGGATTTGGGTGATGCAAAGAAAATCCTTGGTATGAGAACAACAAGAGACAAGAAAAATCACAAATTGACATTGTATCAGGGTGAGTACATACAAAAGGTGTTGGAGAGGTTTAGAAAGCAGATTGCAAAACCAGTTAGTACACCTTTGGCCAACCATTTCAAACTAAGTAAGGATATGTGTCCCAAGACACATGAAGAAATAGATTACATGTCCAGGGTTCCCTATTCATTAGCAGTTGGAAGCTTGATGTATGCCATGGTGTGCACAAGACTAGATATTGCACATGTAGTGGGAGTTGTGAGTAGGTATATGGACCATCTAGGTAAAGAACATTGGAAGGAAGGACAGTGGATTCTCAGGTATTTGAGAGGTACTACCACTCATGCATTATGTTTTGGAGTATCAAACACTGTTCTACATGGATATGTTGATGCATATATGGAAGGTGATAAAGACAGCAGGAGGAGCACCACAGGGTATGTTTTTACTGTAGGTGGAACAATAGTGAGTTGGATTTCGAAGTTGCAAAAGGTTGTTGCACTTTCAACAACGGAAGCAGAGTATGTTGCTGCTATAGAGGCTAGTAAATAGATGATTTGTTTACAAAGGTTCATGGAGGAATTGGGTAAGAAGTGGGAGAATAACAGGTTGTGTAGTGATAGCCAGAGTGCCATTCATCTTGCAAAGAACTCAACATTCCATTCTAATACCAAATATATATAGCTCAAGTACCATTTCATACGGTCTGTTCTAGAAGATGAACTGTTGAAGCTAGAAAAGATACACACTAGCCAGAATACTATAGACATGTTGACAAAAGTAGTAACCAGAGAGAAACTGATTTCCTACTCGGTTTCAGTTGGCCTTCAAGCATGAAGGTGAAGATGAGAAATTTTCCAAGTCCAAGGTTTAGAACATAGTCCAGCAAGTGCAACATCAATGGAGTTGTTGTGACCAATCTTCAAGTGGGAGATTGTTGGTTGTGGAGCATGATCTTCCTTATTCAGAGATGATGTTGTTTCAGCAGTGTTTGTACCCCATTTTTATATGATATGCAGGTGTATTGTACACTCACCCCAGCGGGGGGGCATCGCCCCCCCACAGGGGTCCAGGGGAGGAAGAAATTTTTGGGTTGTTTTGTTGGCCAGCAGATTAAGGGCCCATGGTTTTGGGTAGCACATGGTAATTCCCCATTAAAAGGAAGACATTGTAATACGACTGTGTAACGTATTGTAGCATTGTAAAGATATATGATTGTGTAAGAGAGATTGAAGAGGAAGTTGTAGCGGATGTGTTGTAGGTTGTATCCCTTTATTTGTTGGATGGTATAATAATAAGGACTGGAAATTTTTGTGTGGACGTAGCCCATATTGGTGAACCACGCTATATTGGTGTCTTTCTTGTAATGTGTTTTATATTTGCATCTTGTTTATTGTTATTTCTATGCGATCCTGTTTTTCTAACAATTAACATTAAGCTTTCATTTATATTTTTAATCAACATTCCACAATTAATAGGGATAACATTCATCAAACAATACCACCATTTGATTAATAATTCATCTTAAAAGCTAAAGACCAAAGGATCATGGTTGGCATATCAATACATAAACATTAAGATAAAGGCATCATAACCCCAATGTCATATTGCTTCTAAAGTAGAGACAACCTCCACATGACCCCACTATCAAGTTATAATATGATAATATATTCCAAGCAGACATGGAAATGTTCACTTAGAAATCTTTCCCTCAAAAGCTACAATTGGCATCCACAAATTCATGCTAAAGATTTATTTCATATAGAACGATATTTGATTCATTTTGCATACCTCGAAAAATTACACTACTAATAGAGTAGAAAATGACAAATTAAAAATATATTGTTTTTAATAATGCTTTAATAGGTATGTTAAAAATATGTTGCTTTAATAGTGCATTGACTTTGGTATATGTAGGTATGTATTTATTTATTTATAGTTGATTATATAATTTTTTTTTTGTAAGTAAGAGGATTTTATATTATAGAGAAAAAAGAGGAATTACAAAAAGGAATAAGTCGGCCAAAGCCCATAACTTGTTCATCCAAACAAACCACGTAGCAAAACCCTTATCGACGCGGGCACTTACAACTAACCTACAGACCATGACCATAGTACAAAGGAGTTCCTTTGGCTCTTCATTCCAGACCTTACATCATAAACCTTAGAGATACGAACCCTTACAAATTGACCAACTGCCCTTAACCACCAAATAAGGAAAACTCTTTAAACAGGCTCGCAGGCCAGACAAAATTTTCAGCATATCAATTCGAACGCTACCTTGCACAAGAAAAAGGATTACAAACTTCAGGAGAGAGCCAGACATCCAAACTAAAGACTGGACCCAATTGCAAAAAGCTGACAAAAACAAAAAAGGCTTACAACCGCCTGCCGTAACACTACCATATAATGAAAGGAACATCAGAAGAGCATCTCGAGGGAGGATAGCTAGAGGAAGAAGACAGAAAAGGAGGAGGCCGAAGCTCCATCGCTTGGAGGAGAAAGTCCATCTTCCAATTCATAGCACGGGTCTCGTCCAGGATGCGCTGCCCCATGATCAACTGAGTATTATCATTCCTTAGCTCTTGTCTTTCGCGGATGGCATAACCCACCAAATTTTTCATCATCCAATATAGAGCAACATAGCGCTCATACAGATTGAATCGCCCAGCCGTGTTTCCTAGGTCAATGATCTAGCTTTCCATATGTTTGCGCTCCCCCTCCAAAGTTTATTTATTCAACTGCTGCCACCAATATTGTTCAATACTATGAATTTCCTACTGGATATCCAGAGGGATATTGAGTTCAAATACCTTCGCCTCCCTTCTAGATCTCTGTTGAGCACGGGACAGACGACCGCTCAGATCCTCCGAAAAGTCACCATAACTCCTCTTCCGGCTGTGGCCATCATTAGCCTTCCACTCAACCTGACAATTGTTATCTCCAGAGTCTGCCATCCCCTTACTATTATTCTTCTCCATGATCAACCAGAGAGCAAGCACTTGCATGCATGAAATTAATAGCCAGATATGTTCCTGGTTTCCACCCTGCCGCCTCACATAAACAAACTCGCCACCCCCGGAAATAATGAGCCAGGTAATCCCCATTAACTGCAAGGAGTACATCGGATGACGCTTACACTGATTACCACCTGGGCTATTAAGACTGCTCTTCATCATTTTCCCAGCCATCGTACTAACACTTAATTCAGAAAATATTGAAACTATCCAGTAGAGGAGAATGACAAGACTTTCCCTTTCCCTTCCCTTAAAGGAGGGGGCACTCAAAAGGCTAAGACGAGCGTTACATGTCCCGATTAGCTTCCACCTTACGTCTCCGTGCATGATCGGCATGAAAGTTCATCATATCCTGCTCCTGAATAGCCCTATAGTTGTCCCGAACTGCCATATATGTCAATCCTTCCCACGAGTAGGCACAAATGATCATGTGATCTCTGCTCCCGGTGTTGGCAAGCATATCCGCTAATTTATTGCCATTCCGCTTGACATGAGAGAAATTTAGTGCAAGACCCTGAGTAAACAGTGAAGACAACGTGTCCAGTTTACTCCCTAACCTCCATGACGATGCCACCTTGGAGATAGCCTTGCCACGATAGAGCTCGGACGCCATATGGAGTATGATCAAAGAATCACCCTCGACAATAAGAGGAGTCCAGTTCATGTGACGAGCCATAATGATGCCCTACAGGAGGCTCTCCAGCTCAGCAGAATTGTTTGAGTCAATTCCAGAAAACCCAATTTGAAGTCGGGCACCTTCCCCACATTGTTTCTGAAGACACAACCATACCCGGTCGGGCTAGGATTTCCCTTGGGCGCACCATCGAAATTAATTTTGAAGAAACCCAGCGGAGGAGGCGACCAAAAATCAGGGCTAGCCCCAAGCAAGGGAGAACGATTGAGTTTGCTGTTGCAGGGAAGCGCACCTAGAATTCCCCAGTCGCGAAGAATTCGAGTCTCAATCTCATTTGCTTCCCAATCCTTGCTTTCCCAAGTCTGAAGTTTGATAGTTTCCAACATTTTGTTCTGAATAGATGTCCAGACTCTGTCAATGGAGTTAGCTTTGTCTCTAAAAATTCTGGAATTGCGTTCTGTCTAGATTTCCTAAGAGAGAAAATATGGTAAAATTTGCCACATATGATTGACCACCCGATTATGGAAGGGATCCTTGGACCAGTCACAAATGGATAGCACAGGATCGTTGCATTTTCTGTCAGATCTCCTAAAGATCATTGCTCCACGGTCCCAAATGCTAGATGCAAATTGGCATAAATCCAAGAGATGCTGCATGGTTTCCTCCACCGCTTTGCACATGACACACTGGTAAGGGCCTCTTAGACCCCTCTTTTGTAAATTTTCTCTAGTCAAAATGCGTAGTTTCAGAACTTGCCAGATAAAAATCGAAACTTTAGGCCAAATGTTTGCTTCCTAGATCTTTTTCCATTTGTGAACCGGATCCAGATGATTGAAACCCATCCAGATGTCGTAGGCCTCTTTGATAGAGAAGTTACCCCGTGGCTTATATCCCCACCGAAGTCGATCCTCACTAGTCTGAATTTTGATTATGCGATTGCTTAGAGTCTCCTCAACTCTGTCTATCTCCTCTGTCGGTTCGAAAGGTGCCCACCACTCATGAGCCCTCCAAACCCTGAAATCTTGATCTTGAGTGGACATATCCCAAAGGTCACGAACCAGGACTTTGTTGTGGTTGATACAACCCTGAATGACAAGAGGGGCCTCAAAAGAATTAGCAATGGGAGGTAACTATTGCCAAGAATACTCCCAAGCCTTTGCCTGTAGCCCATTTGTGATTTCCCAAAAACTATTCTCCAGTAACGGGATTTTCCCTTATGAGGCTGACTTCCATATCTGGGATCCTAGGACTGTATCAGAAAAATGGATCAAATTTTCTTTTTCCCACTCTTTCGCATATTTTGAGTGCCATAGTTTAGCCCAGGGTTCATCACTGTCACTGTGAGTAACCCATCTCCACCATGTTTTAGCACCAGAGACATAGTTAACCCGTTCCAAGTCCTGGAGGTTGAGCCCACCCTGATCTTTAGGGGAGCAGATCTCACCCCACTTAACCAGTGCCCATTTCCGGTGGTCCCCCGGACCGCTCCATAAAAAGTTTCGCTGAATATTCCTAACCTCCCTAAGGATGGATTTGGGAGCCATCATTGCCGAAAACAAATAGGTAGGCATTTCCTAAAGAATAGCTTTGACAAGGACCAGTCGACTGGAGAAGGGTCCAGCTGGAGAGTTTGTTCCTCATTCTGTCAAGCATCTCCTACCAAGACCCATGACAAACAATGGAGTCAACCAAATGGGCACCCAAATATTTGGATGGAAGGGAACTCTTCGGGAAACCCAATATCTTGCAGATATTTCTTCTGGTAATCTTGGGAGTATTGAAGAAAAAACTTGTGATTTCTGTCCATTGACCTCAACACCAAAGGCTTTTCCAAATTTATCAAGGCACATATGAATAGCCCTTTCTTATTGGACAGACGGGTTCCCCATAAGCATGGTATCATTGAAAAATTGATGGTGGGTCTGGCAGTCTGCTCTGGGATATAATGAGCCCCTACAAATCATGGTTCCCCTGCAAGGATTTGATTGATCTTCCTAATCCTTTAGCCATGATGACGAAGAGGAAGGGGGATAGAGGATCCCCTTGATGGATCCCTCTAGATGGTTTGAGGAGACTAGTGGGGACACCATTAAGAAATATAGAGGATAAGGAAGAAGAAATCAGATTCATGATCCATCTGATCCACAATTCTGAAAAACCGAAAGCCTGCAACATTGCCTTCATGAATTGCCAATTCAATTTATCATAAGCCTTAGCTATATCAAGCTTCAACATCATTCTCAAATTTTTTTCCTTTTTAAGAGAAGGGATAACCTCATGGACCAGGATGATACCATCCATGATCTACCGGCCTTCCACAAACCCAGATTGCTCAGGGGAGATAATGGAAGGAAGAATAGGCTTTAGCCGATTAGCAATAAATTTTGTAACAATCTTATAAATCACATTGCAGAGGGCTATCGGTCTAAATTTGTCAGGGGAATCCGCCCTTTTACTCTTGGGTATGAGGGCAAGGAAGGTCACATTAAAAGCTGGGAGTATTTTCCCTGAGCATCTTGAGGATTCCACAATCTCCCAAACCTCCGTCTTCACAAGATCCCAAAAGTGATGGAAATTAGAGGTGAAGCCATCAGGACCAGGGGCTTTCCCATCCGCCATTTGTTGAACAACTTCGTCCACTTCAGGAAATGTAATTGGTTTCATAAGGATATCGTTTTTCTCTTACAAAACCAGGGATGGGATGTTTTGAGTGATTAACTCAATATGTATTCTTCTATCCATAGCATTTTCAGTCATTATATCCTGAACTTTTTTTTGGAGTTCACCTCCAATCTCCTCCCTAGTTTCAAGCCTTTCCCCCTCCCTATTTTTTAGCTTGAGGATCCGGTTTTGCATACGGTTCTGGATAACTGAGCGATGGAAGAATTTGGTATTCCTTTCACCATCATGAAGCCAATTAAATCTCGCCTTTTGGTGCCACAAAATTTCCTCCTGCTTCTCCCTCTTTAAAAGCTTATTGTACACTGTGTTTTACTCACTTTGCAGCTTCGAAGTATATCCTGAGAGCATGCCTCTTTTCTGGATTTCCTCTAGCCGAGATTCAAGAGCTTGTTTATCCTCGAAAATGTTTCCAAATTTCTCTTTATTCCATTTCTTGATTTTCTCTTTGAGCGCTTTCAATTTCTGCTGAAATTTGTACATACTCTGGCCTGGTCCGGAGTCTAGCTCCTCCCACCATTGGGTAACCTTTCCTTTAAAGTCCGGATGACCCAACCAAAATTGCTCAAAGCGAAAAGGCTTCTTGAATTGAGATCCCAGCCCGCTCCACCAAAGTTCGATTGGCCAGTGGTCCGAACCCGGAGCCGGAAGAATGGATGTAGCTATTTCACTGCCCGATTCCATCACTGATTCAGAGACTAGGAAATAGTCCAAACGAGACGGTGGCGATCTCCCTTCCTCTTTTTGTTCCAAGTAAATTGACCTTCCCTCACGATCACATCTACAAGCTTCAGGTCCTTAATAGTATTCCTGAAGCGAACACACTCATCCTCAAGGCGACGTCTTCCTCCTTTTTTTTCCTCTAAGGAAGAAAAAAGGTTGAAATCCCCACCCACTATCCAATGCTTTCCCACAACTATCTCCCCCAACCATCTCAGGGAGTCTAAGAAGGAGACTTTCTCCCCAGGAGTATGAGGGCCATATACATTGGTGAGAAGCCCAGAAACCCGAAAACCAATGATTTGAAACTGCGCATAAAGAAAACAATGACTCCCGTGAAAACCCGAGAGACTGACTTTGCCCGAGTCCCAAAGGATACCAATCCCTCCAGCAAGACCCGTAGCATCTATGCCCATAACTTCGCAATTTTTCCAGATCTATTTGCATTTCTCCTGCAAATGAATCGTCGAATACTTTGTCTCTTGAAGAAACAAAATGGAAAGATTCGTTTTCTTTATCTTCTTCTTAAGGATTTTAATCTTTTGCTAGCTGTTAAGCCCCCTTATATTCTAGGAAACAATCTTCATTGAGAAAATAAAAGATTACAGTCCTAAGGCAACCTTGATGGTAGGGTACTAACCTGGTCCAACTAACTTCAAACCCGCTACTGCTATTTTTTGTCGATTAGATTTTCGACCTAGCTTCTTGGTATTTTCTTCGTGTTTCCTCTTATGGTCTTTCTGAGATCCAGGGCTAATACCCAGGCGTTCAGATTCCCTAACTTTTAGGATGGCTTCTTTCAGAAGGGTCACCTGCTCCTGAGGCACATAGCCTTTTGCAGCGTCCTCAAAATCCTATTTGATTCCATCTAGATCCAGATCCCTAATATCCATGTCTTCGGTTTCTTCTCCTGCATCCCCGATAACCTCGTGTAGGGTTTCTTCCATCCTCGATGGCGAATAACGGGGAGTTTCAATCGATTGATCCTGAGTTTTTGTATTAATATTTCCCTGGCGCGGGATAGAATCAATCTCCTCCTCTTGCTCCTTGAGAGCGTCGAAAGGATTAGAAGCCATGATCTTCTTAGCTCCTTCCACGACTTCCTCCTTTCTCGCTCCACGCTTACGGGTCGACACCCTAGTGAATCCTAGATCTGTGTTCTCATCCGCACTCTTGGGGGAGGGTTTAGGGTTATTCATGGGGTAGTCTCTATATAAGTTGCCATTCTCATGGAATCTTCGACACCGAAACGGAATTTGTTCATAGTCCAAAGGTTGGATCCATTCCTCGTCTATTCCTCGTCTTCCCACACCATCTTGATCGCTTCAGGAAGCTCCTGTGAAAGATCCATATAGACACAGATTCATGCATAAGCTGTGTAACGTTGGGCTTTTGTCTGTTCAAATATATTAACAAAATTACCCAGATTGTTCCCAAGGTCCTCCAGGATTTCTGCCTCCCAATATTCACTCGGAAGAGAGTAGAGTCTGATCCAAACTGGAGCAATCTTCATGTCTTCCTTTTCGGGGCAAAAATTCTCTTTCCATGGCCTCAGAAAGAGACTAGCCGAGTAGAAAAAATAAGGGCCACCATCAAGAGCTCTGTTTCTATCATCCAGATTCAGGAAGGAAACCGTAAAAAATCCCTTGGACCCTAATTGTAAGTCATAATGGCCTTTGGGTTTCCAGGTTGAATTAATCCACCACATTAGGGATTTTTCAAAGGGTAACACCCCAACAAACTTCCCAATGAGTGAGTGGTCTTGCATATACTAAATATTATCTCTCAATGTACTGGATCTGATTATCATTGATGGAATAGAGGCCGCTTTGGGAATGCACTGGCCCATCTTCCTGCCCGTCGAGGGATTTGCAGATCTCACCTCCTGCGAATTTTTTCCAACACCACCCATCCCATCCAACGAGATCGGGATCCCCTCGACCCGAAAGTATGCCTGAGAAGAGCTTTGGGGGGTAGAGACACCCCCCCCGCAGTAGCATCCATGGACGTTGTCAATCCACCCTACTTCAGAAATCGTCGAAAACCCTAGCTCGCTCCCTCACCTTCTAATAAACATGTTCAATTAAAAAAGTCATTGTTAAAAGTTATTGTTACAATATTTCATATTGATTATATAATTGAATGTATATGACTATGTATAATATAGAAAATATAATTGTTGGATTTCTTTAAATATGGTTGATTTTGGTCATGCATGAAAAATATTGATTTCATAATTTACATTATTATTTCATATACATTGGTTTTGATATGGCTTTAATTTTAACAACAATATTGAAAAAAAATTATATTTTTAAAAGATTTGTTGCTCATTATTTAAAGTTTGACAATTTCAAATTGCAAAAATATTTGCTATTTAGAATCCACGTCATCATTAGTGGTAGAATTTAATGGTTCACTTTTATTGTTTATTAAAAATTTAATAAATATGATTTCATTTATTTGTCCATTTATTATTATAAATTTCATTTCAGCTATAAGACTCAACCTTATTAAAGCACTATTAAAAATAGTATAAAGTGTTGTTCTCCATAACCTATAATCCTATTTCATTAACAATTATGTTTTATTATCATAATTTATGGTTAAGTTAAAGCATTCTAACTATAATTTTCTATAAGTTTAGGTGTATTTTTGGAGATCTTCAATACATATTTCTAGAATATGTTGTAATTTACATTATAAATAATTTGTACCTCTTCATTAAAAATTAAAAATGTAAATTATTACTACTAAAAATTGTTACATTTAGTATAAATCTACAAATATACATTTTTAGAAAATTGTTTACATTTGTAACAATATGGCAGTAATTGCATTGTTAGGAATAAGTTTTTACTGATGTTTTTTAATAAACACCTCTCACAATTTTTCATAATAAACATGGATGATGTTTTTTCACGATTTAATATGCATAATGTTACACAATATAAAATTTGAGGTATAACTATTTTGTTAAATTTAACTATTTTGAAATATTTAGTAAAAATATTTAAGAATATATACTTTTAAAAATATTTTAATCTATCCCCGAATGCGGTGTCACAATGCCATTTATTGATAGTTTGGAACCATTACGAAGGATGACCAAATGGCGGTACCTCCCACCAGTTTGCTTTAAGGAGGATCCTTCTCGGCTCTTCTATGATCCTACTTTGGTTCATCACATGCTCCTCTACATCATCCTTATGCTGGAAAAGGCAATCTTGTACCCTATGGAAATGATGGATCTTAATGCATCTTAGGTTTCCTCATTAATGAACTCAAGCGATATCTCTTCGAAAATTATGGCTCATTTAATGCATGGGCAAGATGATTCTTATCTCGTTTATTTTAGGTTTCAACCACTCCATCTAGTTATCTTTCTGAAATTCTTGGTGCACCCATATGTTCATAGTATTAGGATAAGTTGCATTTTCTATTGGATGCCTACGATTCCTCGGTTGCGTTTCGAGGGATCTCTTGTCGGGATCAAGGAGGTCACTTCAGGGCTATTCACACTTATTATTCCTCCATTGCTTTAGACATGTATTCTCTTTCTGAATCCCAAGCTGCAGTGGAATATTTCTATGAGCAATGTGACCATCTTGACATGAAGGAGGTGCCTTTCATCAAGGGATGATTAATCGAATGGTTCGATGGATATGGTCTCTCCATGGGATATGGAGAGAATACTATGCCTCCACTTTCAACCCCGTTAAGTAAGATGCATTATAATGATAGGCGCACTGTGAATCAAACACACATGAAGATTTCTCCCACATCTTCAAAATACCAATCTCCATGCTCCTCTTCAGAAGGCTCTCATCCTAATGAGGTTGTGGTCTATGATTTATTTGATATGGTCTTTGAAAATCAACGGAATATGGAGGATCTATGGTTCAGAGTGGAGCTCTTGGGAAAGAAAATTGCGTCAATGATATCACTGCTTTCAGATCCGGGATGCAGTTCTCCTTCATTTGACATTATGAACCAAAATGTAATCCTTCTACCAAATGAAACTCCTCCTAGCACACGCATTGTTGACTTCTTCCAGGTGGATGATAGATGGCTCTTCCACTAGTTCTATGTTTTTTCTTACAAGTTCATGTTTTAAGTTTAGTATAGTCTTATCAAGTTCAGTCAATTTTTGGGAAAACAGTTGTGCTTGTGCCAACTTCCATGGTGGGCCTAGTCAGTCCATTTTGTTACATGTGTGAATTATGGTAGTCTATGTGCATCCTGTTGTAACAACATATTTTAAACTTGCCTCCCTCGGTATGGCTTTAGGCCTCTGCTACAACTATGTACATGCTCTTTTTTTAAATAATATTATGTTCTATTACTTACAAAAAAAACAATATTTGAATCTAAACAATAGATTTAAAATATTAATCAAATTGGGAAATCATTTAATATTAAAGTTTGTAAAAAAATTTGGTCAACATATTGGATCTTCTTGTACAACAAAGAATTCACATTGAAAATTGGTTTAAACATTATATAATGACATTAAATGATTTTATCTAGAGTCAAACATTATAAAGCATCTCTAATACAGATCACTGACAAAAATACATTTTATAAATCAAACATCAATATGACATGAAAATACATATAAAGATACATCAACAATGTCAACATGATATGCATCAACATCAACATTAACAAAAACAACAATGTGATATAAACATGCATAATATATATGAACAATAATATCAAAATCATAATATACGTCATATATACATTAAATTCAAATATGTACATGTGATCAATAACTGCTATGAGCTAGTGGGTCCACCACTAGATCCAGAGGAATCAATACCGCTGTCAGTAGAACTAGAGGCATTAGTGCCTCCGCCAGTAGATCCAAGGGCGTCAATACCTCCACCAAATAATAATGTAGAATGAATCATATCATATATCTCTCAATTGACTTGTGGAGGAGGAGATGTTGGTGGGTCATCTTGGTGAGACTGAAAGGGTACTGGCAATTGACTTGTGGAGTAGGAGATGGTGGTGGATTGTCTCGGTAAGAAGGATAGAGTGGTTGATCTACCTATGAAGTAAGAGGTGGTGGTGGGTCATCTTGGTGAGGAAGAGAGGGTGGTCGGCCGACCTGTAAAGGAGGATATGCTGGTTGGTTGACTTGGTCAAGAGGAGAGGGTGATCCATAGACCTAACGAGGAGGATATGGTGTTCGATCGAATCCTTGAGGAGATGGTGGTCGGTCGAATTTGTGAGGAGGAGGAGGAGGTGGAGGATCACCACCTTATCAAATGACTTAGAATGATTTTGACCATCCCTTCTCCTCTCTAGTAAGTTGAACAAACTAAAAATATGACATATCAATGATGTCATATCACATGGAAGGATCCTACATACCTTTGATAGCACTATGGCTCCCATATGATTTGGTTAATGTGTATAGGGTGCGCTCCCTATCGAGCCAACAATCCACATAATCGATATGTTAGCTCTCGGTGGAATCTATGATCTGGCCTACATCATAGGCCAAGTCTCTATAAATGAGGCACCTCGTCAACCTAAACCATATTCTCGTCATGTTGGGGAGTCGCCTCCCCAACATAAGTGCCAATATCTACAAAACGTACGGAAAAATTATTAGACAATTTCAAGAAAATGTTAGAATAAATTACATATACACTAAATAAAAAATAAAATGCAACTAGTTTAATTAAAACATAACGATAATATTACATCTAGAATATAGTGGCTCATCTTGGATATGTTCAGATATCCACATCATCATTTTCAGGACCTTGCATGCAATTAGGGTTTGCATGCATCCCAGTCACCAGGTTGATGCCTCCAGCACCTTATCCACTTCATTCTAGCACTCGGGAGCTTCTTACATCAGAGCTTTAGCCCTCCTAGTCATGAAGGCGCCCACTTCTCACCTACTGCCAGAGAAGGGCGCACTTCTTCACCTACCCACTTAGTTTACACTCAGTTAGCTCCGATTCTCCTTGATTTGAGGCTAGTTTCACTCCCGACTGACTGTTTCACTCCGTTGGACCTCCAGATTGACTAGATGACTTGTTCTGACTTCAGTTAAGCCTCCCATGCGCCCTCCACCGAGTCTCCTTCCCTATATCAGTGCTACACACTTCAGTTACACTTGTTACACTCAGTTATACTCAGATTGACACCTGGATGACTGGTTCTTGTGCATTGATGACCACCACTGATTGATGATGAGGACTCCTAGTTGGAGCCAAGATACACCATTCAGTAATTCGAATGACCTTCTTAGTCAATTCGAATTGCTCACTCATTGTGTCAGATGATTGTATTGTAATTATTCACCCTTATTGGGATATTGAGCATTGATGCATGTTTTGCACAGTTTTACACCATATTTTCTATGTTCATATGTTGTGATTGATTTACTTGTTCATTAGATTTGCTGTGACTAATTTTACAGGATAAATACTTGGATCCAATACACTGCGGATCCATCAAATCATTGACTAAGGATATGGACACCAATGAAATAATGGGGATCCATACCTCCATGACTCAATCAAATCATGGCCATGATATAGTAAACACACAGCTACAGACCAATGCAAAGTGGATATGTCTGACAATATATATATCAGTGAGACTACCAACATGATATCCATACTGGAATATACTAAATAATCAGATAAACTCCATCGCAACATGGGTGAAATATAGAACATAGATTCACAAGGCCTTTGTCCCAATCCTGCAATGGTATGATTCTAACCATGTGAATAGATGTACTAATGTCAAACATGGTAGAAACCAATTTATTATCGATCATTGATGTAAATCGTTAAAAATCATGAGGGAAATCACCAATAATGACAATGAATCCCAAGGTACCCAAGTACATTCCAACCAATGTGAATACATGAGTTGAAGTCGAACACTCGTGGAATCACTCGATTAGAGGTCAATGAGCTAAACCTACTGTTGAAAGCGAGAAGACCTACCATTGAGGCATGCAAGTCCCAAGGTACTAACTGGTTTCTAAGCTTAGTTCTCATATAATGTTTTGAAGTCGAAAGGAACAAACTCGTCAAATGAGGGCCATGCCGAATCCCACCTCACTGAAACGAAACTACCATAGGATAGTAATGTGAGACGGAAGATCAAATTGTTGATGTATATGTAGTTTTGGAATGTATTTCACATATATGTATATTGTATTCCTATAGAGATGTTATTATTCCTCTATACGGAAGTGTCGTAACTTATACTTGATGAGTTATTAGACCACCTTGTTGGGGTCGGCCCTGTATAAGTCATGTGGGTCAAAGGGTTATTAGACCACCCTATTGGGGGTCATCCATGTGGGTCAAAGGGTTATTAGACCACCCTATTGGGGGTCGTCCCAGTCAGCATTATGTTATGTGGTTAAGTTAAGGCTGACCTAGTAAAGGTTATTAGGCAAGTCAAGTCAAGTATAAATAGAGTGCGGGAGGCACTCTATTTGATCATTCTATTCTCTCTCACACTCTTTGGAGAGTGGCACACTTGTGGAGGAGGAGAATCTGCTGCTAGGAGATGTCTATCTCTTATGCTTGGGTTGTATCATTGCTCTATCTATCTCTGAGGCACTTATTGGGTTTTTTCACCTTTATGGTTTTCCCCAAGTAAACTCTGCGTCTCTTGTGTGCTTGCATTATTGTCCATGATTGATATGATGTAGATATGATGTACATGTTGTTCTCTCAGTTAATATCCTAGATCATATTGAAGTAAATTCTAAAAAACTAACATGGTATCAGAGCTAGCCTGAAACAAGACATGGTATGGCATGTATGACACTTGTTGCACTTGCGATGCTAGGGCTTGATATAGCAAAAACCAATCATCGTAGAACTTTCTCTATAAATCCATTTTGGAGAAGGTTTCGGATCTGAAACTTTTACAGGGAAAATATAAAATCCCCATGTACCTTGTGTCCAAAGGAAAACTTCTAATTCGTTGTACTTTGTGTTTTATGATTTGTATAATCTAAGGTTTTTGCCTCTTCCAGATGTGAGTCATAAACAGGTGACCTAGGAAAAAAGGTCATAACTTGGGCTAGGAAGCTCCAAATGAAATTTCGTAAAATGTGACAGGTAGTGCATGGACTGTACTTTCTCAAGTAACTTTTTTTGAGGTCAAAACTGAACCAGTGACACGTGGAACGCCGTACAAGTTCGCTCTCCTGTTTTATCCCATAAACAGGTCACATTGCGACACTTGGCATAACTCTCTCTAAGAGAATCCAATTGAGCTCAGACCTATGGGGTTGGAAAGATGATCAGTCAGGTTACCACAGGTAGAAGTTTTAGACCCTATGGATTCCTAATTTTGTATTTAAACAAAAAACAATCAGGTGCATATTTCTGTCAAAATAGAAATGGATTTTGAGCACCTTCATTCATGGCTCTGGGAATTAGGGTTTCGGAGAAAGTTGGAATTTTTGTAATCAGAGACCACGGCTAAATGCTAATCATCAAAATCAAAATTTAGAGACTAAGATCAGATTTTTTGGTTGGACAGAAGGCCGGGCTTGATCAGAGCCTAGTTCGGGACTTTGATCGGAAAAGTGGAAAATTAGGGCTTCTGCAAACATGGGAATTTTTTAAATCTGTGACTACGGTTGGAAGCTCCTGAGAAAAATAGAAGCTTAGAGCTTTGGATCGAACCTTTTGGTTGGGCAGAAGGGTGGGCTTTATCAAACCCTACTTCGGGATCCTGTCCAGAAGATCCGGAAGTTTCAAAGGCAATTTTGAGGGGTGAAACTTTGCAGTTTTCAATTCTGAGTATACTGGCTTGATCAACTCATCAAGGCGCATCTTTCTATCCTTTCAGAAGTTTGAAATTCAAAGTTTGAATTTTTAGGGTTTCTTTGACAAACCCTAATCCAGCTCCAGATCCAGTTCCTGCAAATCAAGTGGATTGGGTTAATCCTAGAAGAGAATGGATTGGTCACCTGCATAAGTGAAGAAGTTCTTGTTTCAGAGGGAGATGAGGCTAAGACCTTACATAAGAAGATTACAAGCAATCTCGACAGGTATGATTTATCCAGGTATGTTTCGAGATTTGTTCATGATTAAGTTTATGGTATGTTTGTCTTCATATTATTATGGTTAGTACAATCTTGATTAAATTTAGACTTGTCGTATCACCTCAATAAAATTATGAATGCATGATGGAATATATTCATTGATTAGGGTGTTGACACTTATGATTGTACTAATGCATTATGGTGTTGTATGAGGTTTATGTTGTCCGCTAACATGAAAGGTACACCAAGAAAGACAAATCATGTTCTAGTCCAAGAACATATGATCATGGTGACATGAAGACAAATATTCATCCATTGTCATGGATCACTTAGAAGATCTATTTACGAGGTATGTATAACTTGGTTTTATAATGGTTAACCTATGAGATATGCAGGTTACTAGCACAAGTCATTGAAGAGAACATGAAGACATCATGTGGGTATGTTAGACATAAATAGCTAACATACTAATCCAGGTATGTTTTTCCTATATCAAGTTAGAATCCTACCTTGTGATAGGATTTGTTATATAAGTATACATGGCATGATTGATAATGATTATTCATAGGTTTGAATAAACATGGGTGTATGCATATTATGTTTCTTACCTTAATTGATGATATGACTAACCAGAAGAGTCATGAAAGTATAGGTTTGAGTAATCATGGGTTTAGGCATATTATGTTTCTTACTTTAATTTATGATATGACTAACCATAAGAGTCCTTGAATACTAATGCTTATTATTTCTGTTTGAAATGATCATAACTATCAATGCTTAAGATTATTGTGTTTTGATAGTTGAGAATATACTAATAAATGTATGATTATGTATGAGATCTCGAGGATATCACAATAATGATACTTGTAAGCATGCATAGTGATCAAGGATGGATATAAGTTCAAGGACAGGTAATCCAGGAAGCAAAGATCAAGAGGGAGCACACTTCAGTAGTTTTTGCAAGGATGCAGATATTCAGAGGGAGTTGACCACTTCTCACAATCCACATCAGAATGGAGTTGCAGAAAGGAAGCAAAGACTGAGAGGGAGTCAACCCAACAAAAAAACAAAGATAAGTATTTGAATTATCATTTCTTGCATATTTTATTGTTTAAATAGTACTATTCAATGATGTATATACTGATGTTCCTAGAATTAGGCTATGTATTTTGGCATATTAGAATAATTGCATTAATGAACAACATACTACTAATATGCATGTAATGGGTAAGTGGCCTATGGCACTGTACAACATTCCATTGCTACTTATCTAGAATGAAACCTCTTTGCTGACATGTTGGGAGTAGTGCAAACTCTTAACAATGTTCTGGTAGAGATTGGAAGGAATCTAGAAAGTTACAGGATATGGATGAATGTTGTATTGAAGCATTGGCTAAAATAATTGCATGACTATATGACATATTTCTTTATGTGTAAGAATTTGTTCTGAAAACTATGAGAAGTTTCTAATCATGCAATTTAACTTGTTTTTTAGGGAAGATCATATATGAGCACCTACAAAATAAGGACTACAACATTTGTTTCAGCAACAAAGTTATCTATTGAAGATATTGAATATATTGAAGTTCCCGGGATTCAGGAAGAATGCCATGATCAAGGAGTACCAGTCGATCATGAAGAATGATGTTTGGGATGCAGTCCCAAGACCTAAAGGGAAGTCTGTTGTGAATTCCAAATGAATCTATAAGATCAAGCATGTTGCAGGTGGCGGCATAAAGACTTTTGCTCCATTAGCCAGATCCACTTCCATCAGATCAGTACTTGCTCTGGCTGCAGTGATGAAATGGAAGATACACCAGAGGATGTCAAGACAACTTTCTTGAATGGTGTAGTCGAAGATGAAGTGTATGTGGAGCAACCACTTGGTTTTGAGACACATGAAGGGAAGTCATATATGTGCAGAACTTGGTATGGTAGGATAGACAACTTTCTATCCAGTTTGGGATTTACCAAGAGTAAAGCGGATTCCAACCTTTACTACAAGGTTGAGGAAGGCAATCCAGTGATACTACTTTTGTATGCAGATAACCTGTTTGTTACAGGTGAGGATAGATTGATTACCGACACGCAGCGAAAGCTTGTTGTGGAGTTTGAGATGAAGAACTTGTGGATGATGCACTGTTTTCTAGGTATGGAGGTGTGGCAGAGTGCAGATGGAATCTTCCTTGGACAAGGGAAGTATGCAGTAGAGATCCTGAAGAGGTTCGGGATGATGGACTGCAAGGCCATGGCCACACCTATGGCATAGAACCTGAAGCTTCTGTGTGATGCTTCATTTGAACCAGTTGATGTCACTATGTATCGTCAGATGATTGGGTCCTCTATGTACCTAATGAACATGAGACTAGATATTTGCTTTGCAGTGAACACATTGAGCCAGTTTCTGACGGATCCGAGGAGTGCTCACCTAGTTGCTGTAAAGCATATTCTGAGGTACCTGAAGGGAACAATTGATTATGGGCTCAAGTATGATGCGAATAAAAAGTTTAACCTGTAGGGTTCTGTTGATTTAGATTGGGCAGGCAGTGCTGCAGATAGGAAGAGCACTTATGGGTGCTGCTTCAATATGGGATCAGGTGTGATCTCTTGGTTTAGCAGGAAGCAGTCCTGCGTAGCACTGAGTACAGCCGAAGCAGAGTATGTTGCAGCTTGTTAGGCTAGTTGTGAGGAAGTATGGCTTAGGAAGCTACTGTCTGAGTTATTTGATCTCCCACTGGAGGCTACTGGCATCTTTTGTGACAACTAGAGTTGTGTGAAGCTGTCTGAGAACCCGGTGTTCCACGATAGGTCGAAACAAATAGAGATCAAATATCACTATATCAGGGATATGGTGCAGAGAGGAGCAATGAAGCTTCTGTATGTTGCGACGGATGAGCAGATTGCAGATGTGCTAATGAAGCCACTAGCCAGAGTGAAGTTCGAGTACTTTAGAGAGAGGCTTGGCGTTCTTCAGATTGATGACACTTCGAGGAAGAAGTGATGGAGACATTTGCTGAAGCCATTCCAAGCATGTTGGAAGGAGGATCCCTCACATGGCTATGGATGTAAGCGCTGGATGATGAACATCAGGACGATGCTTCAGTTACTACTCTGTATATGTATATGCATCATGTTGGATGCTGGATATGATCAGTTGGATCATGTGTATGTATTTGTATATGTATCAGGTGGATACATTGTATGATCAGGTAGATCATGTATGTTGATATGTATCAGGTGGATCATGTATTTGTATATGTATCAGGTGGATACATTGTATGATTAGGTAGATCATGTATGATGATATGTATCAGGCAGATACTGTGTATGCATCAGGTCGATGCATTGTATGATCAGGATGATCATGGATGATGAGCTTCAGCATGTTGCTCTAGATGACATGCGTTAGGACGATGCAGTGATGATGATCAGGATGATCATGTGTACGTCGAGATGATGTATGGTGAGTACCAGATTGATACTCTATGGTTGTGGACAGGTTGTGCAGATAAGCATATAATAACGCGCTAGGAGGTTTGCAGATTCTCTTGCTAGGTTTTGCTGCTGGCATATAATAGCTCCCTGGGAGATCTAGAAAATGCTCTTTCGAGGTTTTTCTTTGGGAGGACATATAATAGAGCCCTGGGAGGTTTTTAGATTCTCTTGCTAGGTTTTGTCGCTAGCATATAATAGTTCCCTGGGAGATCTGGCAAACGCTCTTTCGAGGTTTTGTCCTATGGCATGTAAGTAGACCTGGGAGATCTGGACAGGATGAAAAAGGCCTCAGATGCTCTTTCAAGGCATTTCCATGACCACATGTAATTATTTCTGGAGATTTGGATAGGATGAAAAAGGCCTCAGATGCTCTTTAGGGTTCTTGCTTGGCAAGACACTCTTTTAAGGTTTTGTGGTGGGGGTCACATGTAATAAGTCTTGGAGATCTGGACATGATGACAAAGGCCTCAGATTCTCTTTAGGGTTCTTGCTAGTCAAGAGACTCTTTTAAGGTTTTGTGACAATCACATATAATACTAGCCCTGGGAGATCCAACAGGTAGAGCTGTGTGCTCGAAACAGCCTGGGCTGCTCTTTCGAGGTTTTGTGACGCACGTAATAAGTCCTGAGGATTCCACAGTATGGCCAGTGATGATGAAGACCTGTAGGTGGTGGGCCTACATCCAGTATGAAAAAGGACTGGATCTGTAGAACTTCCTATGACGAGTAGATTCATAGATTGATTGAGATAGTAGCAGCAGTGATGATTCGATGATTCGATGATAATGATCTAGAGAAGCAGACTTGTGCTAGAAGACCTGCGTCGAGAAATACCTTCCTAATTAAGAGGGAGTGTTGATGTATATGTAACTTCGGAATGTATTTCACATATATGTATATTGTATTCCTATAGAGATGTTATTATTCCTCTATACGGAAGTGTCGTCATTTATATTGTAAGTGTCGTAACTTATACTTGATGAGTTATTAGACCACCTTGTTGGGGTCGGTCTTGTATAAGTCATGTGGGTCCAATGGTTATTAGACCACCCTATTGGGGGTCGACCATGTGGGTCAAAGGGTTATTAGACCACCCTATTGGGGGTCGACCCAGTCAGCATTATGTTATGTGGTTAAGTTAAGGCCGACCTAGTAAAGGTTATTAGGCAAGTCAAGTCAAGTATAAATAGAGTGCGGGAGGCACTCTATTTGATCATTCTATTCTCTCTCACACTCTTTGGAGAGTGGCGCACTTGTGGAGGAGGAGAAGCTGCTACTAGGAGATGTCTATCTCTTATGCTTGGGTTGTATCATTGCTCTATCTATCTCTGAGGAAGTTATTGGGTTTTTTCACCTTTATGGTTTTCCCCAAGTAAACTCTGTGTCTCTTGTGTGCTTGCATTATTGTCCATGATTGATATGCTGTAGATATGCTATACATGTTGTTCTCTCAGTTAAGATCCTAGATCAGATTGAAGTAAATTTTGAAAAACTAACACAAATGAGTAAGGACTGCCATGAGGATGGAAGTCAATAATACTACATAAAAGTTGACTCGGGCTAATACTTCCCTTAAACATCGTGTGTAATGACAAGTGACTTGGTAGCATTGAATCAAAATGATATACATGCCAAAACATTGTGGGACAATAATCAAGAAATTCTTCAAATGAGTCGAAGAAGTAAAATGACTCATGGAATTGGTGTGAATGAAAGACAAGAAGATTACCCAACTGTAAGATAAGATGCAAATAGGTTCCCTGTTCAAGATAGTTTCCATAATGTTTTCCAAAAAAAATGACCCATTTTCCCCAAATTTTCACCCAACCATGATTGGCAAGTACCTCTTTGTTTTTTAACGAGCTTGAGGATGATAACAAATGCTTGTTATAGCTCATCTTTGATGAGTGCCTCATCATATTTTAATGAACCTGAAGAAGGAGGGGTTCGATCCCATATGGGTTCCTCACTGTATAGTTTTAAGAGCCTAGAGAAGATAAACTTGCTAGTATTTTCATGTTTAGAGAATCTAAAAAGAACTCAAAGAAGACTCTAGGGTCAGTCTTTTTCGTAAATTTAGTCTCCTACACCCTAAAAAGGCATAAAACAATACGAGGGAGAACTCTTCTAGTCAAGGTTGACTGGAGTATTCCTTTTTTGTAATTAGTCCACTTGGTTCAAAAAAGGGGTAAACTTAAACCAAATGGACGTTCTTTCGAACCCTTTTACGAATATGAAAGAAAACAAGCTTGCTTGAAAATATTTTCATATTTAGGGAGTCATAAAAGAGCTCAAAGGAGACTCCAAGGAGTTCATTTTTCGTAATTAGTTTTACAAGGATGAAAAAGAGATAAACTACCACTCACAAAACAACTCTTCATTGTTTTAAGGAGCTTGAAAAGGTCAAAGTGTGATATGATAGACAAGTTCAATAGAAGAGAGAGATCATCCTCCCATAATCCTGTATAAAAAATTCATTTCTTGACCAAAACCAAGTTAGAAAACTTCCCATATACCTTCAAAAGGTACTTAATTGTGACAAAATAACTCAAAAGGGAAAAACAATGTGAAAAGGAGTGAAAATAACTAATTTAAGTGAGTTAAAAGAACAAGAAGTAAAAAGACTTGGTCAGTTTTACCTCACAATTTTTATCTTGGTGGAATTTTCCCTCTTTGGAGCATACTTTGAAGTGTGGATTTCAGTATATCCGGGACACTATTTGACGAACCGTTTGAACCAGCTTAGCATCTTCACCACACTCTTTCATTTCATGGTATTTATTTCTTGATTTATGGAAGCTTTGGGTTGATTTGATCCTGCATAGGGTCTTAAAGCACCCTCCCACTTCATCTCTCCCCTAGTTAATCGTGGAGGGTGATGAAGTGGGGTTTCATCCCTCCCCTAACATTGGAAGACCAATGTCATCACCTTGTACCCTTCTCTAGGAGGGCGATGAGAGCAATTTTGGGAAAATTTTTGCATGTATCTCAGTGAATGAGCAAGGGATTGAGCTCAAATTTTAACCTCTTGTTCTCTTTCTGATGTGTAGGAGATATTTGAGCAAGAAAGACATAGTGATTGAGTGGAAAGAGGATGGACATGAAGTTGAAGACATGGATGCTCTTCATGATCCAAATACCATAGCTACACTAAGAAACTATGGGTTGCTTAAGTTCTTCAAAACTCAAAGTATGAGGAGGTAAGTGGCTTTGTTAAACTATTTGATAAACATATGGAATACTATTGACCAAGTTTTCAATGTGGGCCCTCATAATATCAGCATTGAGTTAGAGGACATATATTTCTTGATGGGACACTCCAAGTGGGGAGAATTGATCAATTTGACTTGTCATCGGGGCACTGAGTCATCTAGTGACAAATACATGGTCCAATATTGTAGGGCAAGAGTTCAGAGGAGTAGCAGAAATATCTTGATTAAAGATGTTACCTATCACCCATTATGCACAATTATGTTTACCATTACAAAGCTATCAAGGAGCAGAGGGCCCCACCTTGCTTCAAAGGAACAAATGGCATATGACATCGAGTGTCTCTAGCCCAAAATTTTCAACTGGTGTGAATGTGTACTGGTTAACTTGAAGGATCAAATCATCAAATGCAAGACCAGAAAACAAAAACAATTCAAGTATGTCTCTCTTTTGGTATCATTCTTCCTGGAGAGGGTACCACTTATGCGTTTGCAGATATAGATTCCCATTCATCCTCCATCCAAGAGATGGATGGAACAATGGACCAATCATGTGTCCTGTTTGGGTGGTACTCAAGTTTTCTCTTTCGATGCGAGTTTCTTGCATGGTGGAGGAACCAGATTCCCATGATCAAGGAGTTTCCATATGCAAGGATGGATTTTTTAGGCTACATGGATATAGTATTGCGTGACGAGGCATGGTGGGATGCATCAGGTCTGTGACCTTGTATCAGTTTTTTTTATTTTTTTATTTTTTAATGTTTTTGTTGTACAAAAGGGGATCTAACTATGTACACATGTCATTTCGCAGATCGAGGAGTAGAGTGGCTGGCAGGTATGTAACCATTGCGTCGATGTGTGGATACTCATAAGGTAGAGGAGGAAGAATCCGGGGGGCTTTGTGACATGGAGAGGAACCTTAGGGGACTTACCATGGTGTCCCTCCTATGCGAATGCAAGATATTCCCTACCACCTTCATAGGCATACCGTGGGGGCGCCTGAGAGTATTAGTCACTTCCTGCAGTGAATAGGTAGAGAAGTTGTGTGTTATGATGAGCACAATGTTCCGCAGGATGATGAGTAGGTGTTACACCTAAATCTCATCATCATGAGTCTTGTGTCAACTTCATGCCTCAATCCCTGAAGTTTCCCTGAACAAAAACACTAAGATCAAGTTGTTGACCCTTGTGTCCACATTTTCTAGTTGCATTGGCGCAGGTTGTCTTCCAGCAACAGGTGCCAGAACATGCCCGACGCATAATGCCACTTGGAAGGATACACCATTGGCTCAAGTTTCCCTCATGCAGCCTGGGCTGCCCCCTTCCTGGCGCTAGTTTCCTTCATGCAGAGTGCGCTAGGGTTGGTAAATTGGATAAAAAATAGATTCGAGCGACTTCTCGAAGCATGGTAAGGTGGAAGTCTATCGCTAATTGATAGGTGAAGTTGTCCTTCGGTTACCTAAATTCAAGGGAGTATCCCTTAGACTTCTCCCATTAATCCTCAACCCACTCTATGCATTTGGTCTTATAAATATGAAGCTCCTCCCCATTGGAAAGGGAGGAATGTCTATATCACTCTCATGCTGGTGGAATCATCTTAGGTAACCCTTATTCATCTTTGGGAAGTTTAATTCATCCTTGGAGGCTTGGTTTGGGTTGTTGGAAGGAAGGTTGCAACGTTAAGGCATAGGTTGTAACGTTCTCTCTTATTGTACTCTCCTTTATTACAGTTAATACAATCTCTTCCCATATACATTATTATGTTGTTAATGTTTAGAGATTACTTCCTTAACTGTTAGCTTAGATCAATCATATGCAATATATGCTTTACTGTTTGTTTGTGTCTACTTGTTCAACAGGGATTTGCAACTACAGATCTCAAGGTTTTGGAACATTGGATCAAGCAAGGAGCAAAGGGAATTGTGAATCTCAGGTAAGAGATCTACTTGTTACTTTGTGCTTCTATTGATCTAGGGAAGTTGATTAAATTTTGTACTCATTTTTTCTAGATCCAGTTGGACTAGGGAGATCTAGCCTTTAAGTCCGCTTAGGTAGATTGCCCGAAAACAAATATGGCGACCATACTGGGGAGTATTTTAGCTTTGATTTTAGTTTGAGTGCGATTCCATTGATTTCTTAGTGATCCATTTCTTAGCCTCCTGAACCCCTCCCACCATCACATCTTGTCATTAGATAGTCTATTGGCTTTCCCTGGTTCCCTTGGGATCAGTAACAGGTCACTTACTTTTCATTTTTTGGAGATATTTTGATTTTTTTCTATTAATTATTCTCTTGACGCACCTGGGATGTACATCCTGTGCGCCACTGCCTCTCTAGCGTTTGTTCCCTATTTGCAAACTGCGCCACTGGCACTATTTCCTTTCATATAGCCTGCGCCAGTGGCACATTTTCCTTGTGGATAGAGTGAGCCAGGCGCTCTGGTGTAGATTGACAGAGTGCGCCAGCCCTTTAAGCTTGGTGCTTGGTACAAAATCCTCTCCAAATTTTGCTTTGATCTGATTAATAAGCCCCTGTGTACTGCATCTTCCAGTCACAGACCTATTTGCTCATCTTGCTTGTGTTTGGATTTGTTATTGTTGATTTTTGGGTTCCATTTGGTCAAGTGAGAGATTCAGTGGCGGCGGGAAATTTTGATCGCCCATGTTCATCCGCTCGATCTTGCATTCCTTGATCACCTTACCAGGTCTATTTAATGTGTTAGATATGATTCCAAACCCTTCCTGCACTTATCCATTTAGTTTTGGTTGCATTTGATCGATTTTGAGTGATTTGAGTGTCTTTGAGTCCATTCTGGTGCTTGTCACTTTTCTTTGAGAGTTTTCTGAGTCATTAGAGTGCTGTGATCAATCTCTTGTTTTTTTCTATTACATCTAAAAGGCATCATTATTATCATATTTTGTTTTGATATATGCATTGAAAAATCAAAAGTGCTTCATTTTGTCTATTTTCAAGATCATGTGGAAATTGTTGTAGAATTGTTTCGTGCTTTGGAATTCGTTCTTTACCAATCTTCGAGAAGTTTGAAAAGGAAATCGGTTGATTATATTTTTCTTAGTTATGATTCTTTCATCTCTTTGAAAAAATCATGTGAATTCAAATTTGAAATGTTCTATGCACTTTTGGTCTTTTTGTGCTTTTTAGCTCATCATTGCGGAAATTGAGAGTTAGTGCATTCTAAGTAGAAATCCTCCTTTTCATCATTACTTAGATTCATTCTAGCTTGAAAATATTAAAAAAAAGGAAAAAAGTTTTGATTTGGTGTGTTGTTATTTTTTTTGTTCTGTTGGAAAAACGAAAAGAGTGCTTTCAATCATCTTTGGTAGATTTTTGAACTTTTTGGGATTTCTTATTTTGTTGAGACCATTGGAAAAATAAATTTCTCCTTACCTTAGATAGACTTCAACGAAAGAAAAGGAAAATGCGCACCTTCATGTATCTAGGGTTGCATTATTTTTAAATTCTTGTCTACACCTCATGCATTCACTTAACCGCATAAGATAAAATTAATCGGTAGCGTTAGGTTAAAATTTACTAGCAACCTGTGTGATAAGTTAGTGACGTGTTCCTACGTCGTAAAACGTGGAAACTGTCGTTATCTTCCTGCATTGCATCCTGGGGGCATGCAGTTCTTCCATGTACCAACCGGTATATCGAAGGCTCTTTCACATACCTTTGGGTATATCGAAAGGCACTTCACGTACTCGGTAGTATATTAGAGGGCTCTTGTCGTACGATTGTGCATTAGACAACACCACTACGGATTTGAGCTCCCACGTACCTTGAGTATATCGGGAGACTCTCCTAGGATTCCTGAAACCAACTAGGTTAACCATTTGGTCGTCTTGGCAAAGCAATACACCGAGAACAACACTCAGGGAGCTACTACGCACATGCTTCTAGGTAGTCGAGTTCTACGGTCAGGGGTACGGTCCTAATCCTCCCTGGTTAGTGCTCTGAAAAATTTGTCCGAGTATAACTGTTGGACCATGGGTATATCACGAGTTGCGAAGCCTTGACAATCCTATGAGGTTCCATACTTTGAATCCACACCTGTCACATAAGTTTGCTTGTGGCCTTAGTTTGTGTATATTTTAGATTGCTTTTCTTTTTGCATAGAAGACACGTAGGAGAAATTATGCTTTGGCCATTCTAGCTGAGCAACCTTTGAGAAGGTCCCGTAGACTTTTAAACTTGCCACCCGAATATCCCCTTAATCCGGACCTACGTTCGAGGGAAAACATGGATCGACCAGTTACCGTCATGTCACCTGAAGAAGAAAAATCAACCATGGAGTCGGGAGTGAACTTTTCACTTCCCTTGAGTCCACCAATCACTGATCCTCCAAGGTCTGTGACCATGGAACTATCTACTTCACGAGACACATATTTCCAACATTCAATGGAAGGAGAACCTGGGGCTATAGAATGGAACAATCAACCCCTGGATGACCCTATATCCACAAATTTTGGTCCGTTTGCATCCTTTTGGGAAACCACTCTAGGGAAACAATGGGCTCATGTTGCCACATTTCCATCTGCAGGAACCACGCCCCCTTATTGGGTTCCCAATGGTGAGTTTTTGGCACCTTTCCAGGACCGCCTCAACCAGCTATGTACAGCCGGTGACGAACTCAAATGATAGAGCCTATCACAGAGGAGTCGAAACTCGAAAGTGCGCATGTCTCAACATACCCCGATTCATTCTCTATCCTTCACTTCATAGGAAACACCTATACATAATGTGACCACTTACGAATCTGGTCAACCTTCATTTCCTACGAGTACACCTCTTAATCAGGAGACCAGTTCCATACCCCAGGTGACTCAAAATGTTGAAGGCAAATTTTCAAACACCCCTCATACTACTACTGGAGCGCTACCCCCACCTCCCCCACCCCAAAATTCGAGGGGAGGATACTCTTTACCCCTTAATTTCATCACGAGTTGTGTTCCTCCACTAGTTAGTAACCATCAATATACTGCGATTCAACCATCAACGAGTGGTCAAAACATCGCTACTGGGGGGGAACCATTGTTCTCTAGCTATAATACGAGTGGAGGGCTTCCAACTAGTCATTTCATTGGCAGCTCCTTACCAGTTGTGGGACCTACCATGGGATTACATCACGGCGAGGGGGGCATCCAACCTAACTCAATCACTATGGAGCTATACGTGTCCAGGTAATTTCAACCTTGCGTCGAGACAATCCTATCCCAAGAACATCATTCCCATGATACCTTATCCTAGAAACTCAAACACTCCATGGGGACATCACAACGTTATGCCAATTGGACCCCCACCAACCTTTCCTCATGTCCCACCACCCCCACCACCGTTTGGTCCACATCCACCTCCTTCTGGAGGTGGCGGACCCCTATCTCATTCCGGTGGGGGTGTACCTCCACCTTCTAGCGGAGGCCCACCTCATTCCAGCTGCGGAGGCCCACCATACTCCAGCGGAGGAGGCGGGGGAACACCTTATTTCGGCAGCGGAGGCCCACCATACTCCAGCGGAGGAGGCGGGGGAACACCTTATTTCGGCAGCGGAGGCAAGGGCCCACCTTCTGGCGGAGGCCCACCTTACTCCGAAGGAGGAGGCGGAGGACCCCCTAATTCCAGCGGCGATGGAGGACCCCCACCTTCTAGTGGAGGGGCACCCTATTCTCATGGAGAAGGCGGAGGAACCCCTTATTCCAGTGGTGGTGGAGGACCCCCAACTTTCAGCGGGGGTCCACATTATTCCGACGGCAGAGAACCCCCACCTTCCGGTGGCGGACCACCATCAGGACCACCACCGAAGCCAGGTGGCCCACCCCCTTACGGCCAATTCCCTATGGGAGGACCTTACAATTAGTCGATTCAAGGTCCTACTCATACGCAAATGCCATATCAATACTACCAGTATCCGCAGCCAAACCAGCAACTGCCATTTTTGGCTACTTTAGATCTGCCAAAGCTAAGTCTTAGAGTGAAGAATATTTCAGAAGATAATTTGTTGGATCTCTTTATTGGAACTTTGAAGCATCACATCCAACATGAGGTTGTCCTTTGGGAACCTAAGTTCTTGGAGCGTGCATTTACGGTGGCAAGAAAAGTTGAAAACAAAATTATGGAAACAAGGAAGTCTACCACTTACAACTATAAATAAGGAAGTGTGGTATCCAGTCATCCACATCCTACAAGGTTGACACCACAACAACTAGAGGAAAAAATATCAAAAGGGATTTGTTACAGTTGTGATAGCAAATATAGTAAGGGCCATAAGTGCACTAAGAATAAACTATTTTACATAGATTGTGAAGCTAAGGAAGAAAGTGAACAACAAGCACCAAAATAATAGGAACCATCTCAAGATGAAGAAATAGAAGATACTAATTCCGAAGAGATTAATCCCACCATATATTGTCATGCATTGGCTGGAATTAGCACTCCTAAAACTCTCAAGATCGAAGGATATATCAAAAAGAAAAAAGGTAACAATGTTGATTGATTATGGTAGTACTCATAATTTTATTCACTGTAAATTAGCCAAGGTTCTCAATTGCTTTGTATATCCAACACCAGAGTTTCAAGTAATGATTGTAGATGGAGGAACTATCAATTGCTCAGAAAAATTCCATAATATCAATCTCACCATGGGGGAATATGTATTGAATATTCCAAGGATTTCAATTCCAATGGGGGGTGTTGATGTTGTGTTAGGAGTACAATGGTTACAATCATTGGGAACAATGGCTTTTAATTTTCAAAAGCTTTTCATGAATTTTTTATGGGAATGAAAGGAATATGAGTTAAATGGTATCATAGGGAAACCAAGTAAGGTGATAAGCTCTAATGGTATGAAAAAATTGATAAAAAGGGACATCAAGGTGTAATTGCACAATTATGCGCATTAGATGTTCAAACATCTAAGTCTCCTATTTCCCCAGATTTCCAAAAGGTGATTGATAAGCATTCTAAGGTATTTGAAGATATTCCAAAAGGTCTTCCACTTGTTCGATATTTTGATCATGCTATTCACTTAATTCTGAGAAGTGTTCCTCCTAACATCAAACCTTACAGATACCCTATGGACAGAAGAGTGAAATTGAGCGTATGGTTGACGAAATGTTAAGGGATGGCATAATTAGGCTTAACCAAAGGTCTTACTCCGCACCAGTGGTATTGGTACACAATCCTGATGGATCATGGTGTATGTGTCCAGATTATAGAGAGCTCAACAAGATCACCATTAAATATTAATATCCCATTCCTGTCATCAATGACTTGTTAGATGAATTTCATGGAGAAGTTTTCTTCACAAAGTTGGATCTTCGTTCCGGATATCATCATATTAGAATGAAGGAGGAAGACATTCCAAAAACAACATTCAGAACTCATGAAGGTCATTATGAATTTTTGGTCATGCCATTTGGTCTCACGAATGTGCCTTCCACATTTCAAGGTTTGATGAATTCCATTTTCAAGCATTTCCTTAGAAAAAAATTTCTTGTATTCTTTGATGATATACTAATCTATAGCAAGTCTTGGGAAGAACATGTTCAACATGTTGACATAGTACTACAACTATTAATGGAGCAACAACTATATGCAAAACCTTCCAAATGTTTCTTTGGGGTAAAGGAGGTAGAGTATTTGGGCCATATTGTATCTCAGGAAGGTGTCAAGGTAGACCCCAACAAAATTAAAGCCATGGTGGACTCGCCAATTCCCAAAAACTTGAAGAATATTCGAGGATTCTTAGGTCTGATAGGGTACTACCGCAAGTTTGTTCAGAACAATGGAAGAATAGTAGCACCTTTAACAACATTATTGAAGAAAGATGCATTTTCTTGGACTCCAGAGGAAACTCAGGCTTTTGAACAGCTTAAGGAGGTAATGTGCAAATCTCTTGTTTTGGCCACACCAGACTTCACAGAAACATTTGTTGTGGAATGTGATGCTTCAGGAAATAGGATTGGTGTTGTTCTAATGCAAGAAGGACACCCACTTGCTTTCACAAGTATTATAATCAAGGGAAAGCACTTACAGAAGTCCATTTATGAGAATAAAATGTTGGCAATTCTACATGCTCTTAAGAAATGGCATCCTTACCTAATAGGTAGACACTTCAAGGTCAAAACATATCACGATAATCTTAAATACTTCTTGGAGCATAGATTATCTTCGGAAGAGAAACAAAATTAGGTAACCAATATGTTGGGATATGACTTTGAAATCATCTATCGAAAAGGGAAACATAATGTAATGGCAGATGCGCTTTCCAGAAAAGATGAATATGTTGGGGCATTACTTTGTGCAATTTCCATTCTACAACCCAATTGGGTAGTAGAAACAAGAGAAGAATGGAAAAATGACCTGTCTATGTGGATGCTTATTCAAAAGCTACAGGACAATCCCATTGTATCAGATACTTTTGTGTGGAAAAATGATTCACTATGGTATAAGGATCGCTTATATTTATGCAAAGAATCCCAAATCAAACAAAAGGTCCTCTCAGAATTGCACACCTCTCTGATAGGTGGGCACTCCGGATTCCTAAAAACTTACCACATGGTCAAGAAGGAATTTTTTTGGGAAGGTCTTAAATCTAATGTTCAAAGGTTCGTGGCCGCTTGATTTTCCAATAGAATAAGGTGGAAACAGTTAAGACCTTGGGACTTCTACAACCATTAAACATACCTTGCCAATGCTGGGAAGAAGTATTAATGCATTTCATCACAGGTCTACCTTAGTCAAAAGGAAATAAATTATGTTATTATAGTGGTTGATGATAGACTCACAAAGTATGCACATTTTTGTGCACTATCTCACCCTTTTAATGCAAGTACAGTAGCCATAACTTTTCTGGAAATAGTTCAAAAGTTACATGGAAATCCAAAGATTATTGTAAGTGATAGAGATCCAATTTTCATTGGAAAATTTTGGACTGAATTATTTTCTTGTTTGGGTACCCAATTGGCTCACAGTTCATCTTATCATCCTCAATATAATGGGAGAATTGAGATAGTGAAAAAATGTTTGGAAGGCTACCTTCGTTGCTTTGCATCTGATAAACAAACACATTGGGTAAAATGGTTATCTTTTGCAGAATGGTGGTACAATACTTCATTCCATACATCATCAAAACAGTCTCCATTTATGTCACTTTATGGGTATCAACATCCATCTATCACATCTCCCTTAAAGGTAAAATCTAAAGTTCAAGTTGTGGAAGATCACATAGAGCACCAACAAGAAGTTCTCCATATACTTAAGGACAACCTAGGTATCACAAAACATGATGAAACAACAAGTTGATCAACATCAGAGTGAAAGGAGTTTTGAAGAAGGAGATTAGGTATTTATGAGGCTACAACCTTACAAGCAGATGTCCCTCAAGCAACTAAATAAGGACAATAAATTAGCACCCAAGTATTATGGTCCTTATAAAGTATTGCAGAAGATTGGTAGTATGGCTTACAAATTGGAGCTTCCTTCATCTTCAAGAGTACATCCAGTTTTCCATGTTTCTTTCTTAAAGAAGGTAATAGGAGACAATATCCCAATTCAAACAATCTTGCTTGAGCTTGATGAAGAAGGAGGAGTCATATTGGAACCTATACAAATCACTAAAACATGGACTAAACAACTACGAAATCGAGCTATTACAGAGTACCTCATCAAATGGAAGAACCTGCCAGTGGAAGATTTGACATGGGAAGATGAGTCCTTCATACAGAAGCATCCACAACTAATCAAGCATTGGGGACAACACTTGTCTAAAGGGGAGGGTCATGTTAATCCCTAAATATTGGAACATTACCCCCTATGTAGTTGCACATTACCCCTTTTATTATGGTGCATTACATATTATTGATGTCGGCTTGGGTCTATTAGTTGTTATTGTACCCCTTTGTCTCCTATATATAGGATACAAAGGGGTACAATAAAAATCATCCCTTGAAGAGGATTGTTATTCATCTTAGTTCTTTATTATTAATGCATGGATTACTTTCTTATGGTTTATTTCTATTATTTTTATGCTATATATGATACTTGGATGCATAACATAATGTAGAATGACGCATATCATAGATCTCTCAATTGACTTGTGGAGGAGAAGATGGTGGTCGATCAGCTTGGTGAGACTGAGAGGGTACTGGTTGATTGACCTATGGAGTAGGGGATGGTGGTGTATTGGATCAGTAAGAAGGAGAGGGTGTTTGATCTACCTATGGAGTAAGAGGTGGTGCTGGGTTAGCTTTGTGAGGAAGAGAAGGTGGTCGGTCAACCTGTAAAGGAGGAGATGGTGGTTGGTTGACTTAGTCAAGAGGAGAGGGTTATCCGTAGACCTGATGAGGAGGAGGTGGTGGAGTATCACCACCTCATCAGATGAATTAAAAGAATGTTGACCATCCCTCCTCCTCTCTAGTAGATTGAATGCACTAAAAATATGATGTATCAAGGATGTCATATCACAGGGAAGGATCCTACATACCTTTGAGAGCACTATGGGTCCCATATGATTTGGTTAACACGTATAGGGTGCACTCCCTATCAAGCCAACAATCCACATAATCGATCTGTTAGCTTTCGGTGGAATCTATGATCTAGCCTACATCATAGGACGAGTCTCTATAACTGAGGCACCTCATCAAAATAAGCCATATTCTCATCATGTTGGGGAGTTGAATCCCCAATGTAAGTACCAGTATCTACAAAACGTACACAACAATTATTAGACAATTTAATTAAACAATTTAAAGAAAATTTTAGAATAAATTACATATACACTAAATAAAAAAATTAAAATGCAACTAGTTTAATTAAAACATAACGATAATATTACATCTAGAATCTAGTGGCTCATCTTGAGTAAATAGTTGGATCCAATACAATGCGAATCCATGAAATCATTGACTAAGGATATGGACACCAATGAAAGAATGGGGATCCATACCTCCATGACTTAATCAAATCATGGTCACGAAATAATACATAGTGGATCCATGATACAATAACGACATAGCTACGAACCAATACAAAGTGGATCTGTCTAATACTATATATATCAGTGATACTACCAACATGGTATCCATATTGGAATCTAGTAAATACTCAGATAAAATCCATCGCAACATGGGTGAAATATAGAACATATATTCCCAGGGTCTTCATCCCAATCCTGCAATGGTACGATTCTAACCTTGTGAATAGATGCACTGACATCGAACATGGTAGAAACCACTTGATTATCAATCATTGATGTAAACCGTTAAAAAGCATGAGGGAAATCACCAATAATGACAATGACTCCCAAGGTACCGAAGTACATTCCAATGAATGTGAATAAATGAGTTGAATTTGAACACTCGTGGAATCATTCGATCAGAGGTCAATGATGTAAACCTACATTCAAAAGCGAGAAGACTTGCCATTGAGGCATGCAAGTCCCAAGGTACTAACTAGTTTCTAAGCCTAGTTCTCGGATAATGTGTTGAAGTCGACATGAACAGACTCATCAAAGGAGGGCTATGTTGAATCCCACATCATTGAAACAAAACTAACATAGGATAGTAATGTGAGATGGAGGATCAAATGAGGATGGAAGTCAATAATACTGCAAAAATGTTGACTCGCACTAATACTTCCCTTGAACATAGGGTGGCATGACAAGTGACTTGGAATCATTGACTTGAAATGGTATACATGTCAAAACATTGTGGGACAATAATTAGGACATTCTTTGAATGAGTCAAAGAAGTAAAATGACTCACGAATTGGTGTGAATGAAAGACAAGAAGATTACCCAACTATAAGACAAGATGCAAATAGGCTCCATGTATAAGGGAGACACCAAATAGATTCCATAATGTTTTCCAAAACAACTGACCCATTTTCCCCAAATTTCCCCCCAACCATGATTGGCAAGTACCTCTTTGTTTTTTAACAAGCTTGAGGAGGATAACATATGCTTGGTATAGCTCATATTTGATGAGTCCCTCATCATATTTAATGAAAATGGAGAAGGAGGGTTTTAATCCCATATGGGTTTCTCACTATATAGTTTTACGAGCCTAGAGAAGATAACCTTGACGGTATTTTCATGTTTAGAGAGTCTAAAAAGAACTCAAAAAATACTTTAGGGTTGGTCTTTTTCGTAAATTTAGTCTCATACACCTGAAAATTCATACAACAATGCGAGGGAGAACTCTTCTAGTCAAGGTTGACTGGAGTATTCCGTTTTTGTAATTAGTCCACTTGGTCAGAAAAAGGGGTAAACTTACAACAAATGGACATTCTTTCGAATCCTTTTATGAGCATGTAAGAAAACAACCTCACTCGACAATCTTTTCATATTTAGGGAGTCAGAAAAGATCTTAAAAGAGACTCCAAGGAGTTCCTTTTTCGTAATTAGTTTCACAAGGTTGAAAAAGAGATAAACTAGCACTTGCAAAACAACTCTTCATAGTTTTAAGGAGCTTGAAAAGTTCAAAGTGTGATATGATAGACAAGCTCAATAGAAGAGAGAATTCATCCTCCCAGAATCTTGTATAAAAAAGTCATGTATTAACCAAAACCAATTTAGAGACCTTCCCAAATACCTTCAAAAGGTACTTAATTATGAAAAAATAATTCAAAAGGGAAAAACAATGCGAAAAGGAATAAACATAACTAATTTAAGTGAGTTAACAGAACAACAAGTAAAAAGACTTGGTCATTTTTACCTCACAATTTTTACCTTGGTGGAATATTTCCTCTTTGGAGCATATTTTGAAGTGTTGATTTGAGGATATCTGGCACACTATTTGATGAACCATTTGAACCAGCTTAGGATCTTCACCACACTCTTTCATTTCATGGTATTTATTTCTTGATTTATGCAATTTTTGGGTTGATTTGATCTTGCATAGGATCTTAAAAGCACCCTCCCACTTCATCGCTCCCCGCGTTAATCATGGATGGTGATTAAGTGGGGTTTCATCCCTCCCCTAACACTGGAAGACCAATCATGTCATCACCCTGTATCCTTCTCCGGGAGGGTGATGAGAGCAATTTTGGGAAAAAATTTGCATGTATCTCAGTGAATAAGCAAGGTATTGAGCTCAAATTTTGACCACTTGTTCTCTTTCTGATGTGTAAGAGATATTTGAGTAAGAAAGGCACAATGATTGAGTGGAAAGAGCATGAAAATGAAGCTGAAGACATGGATGTTATCATGATCCAAATACCATAGTTGCACTAAGAAAATATGGGTTGCTTAAGTTCTTCAAAACTCAAATCATGAGGAAGTAAGTGGCTTTGTTAAACTATTTGATAACATGTGGAATACTCATGACCAAGTTTTCAATGTGGGACCTCATATTCTCAGCATTGAGTTAGAGGACATCTATTTCTTGATGGGACACTCCAAGCGGGGAGAATTGATCACTTTCACTGGTCATCGGATCACTGAGTCATCTAGTGAGAAATACACGGCCCAATATTGTAGGGTGGGAGCTCGGAGGAGTAGCGAAAATATCTTGATTAAATATGTCACTGATCACCCACTACACACAATTATGTCTCCCGTTACAAATCTACCAAGGAGCATAGGGCCCCACCTTGCTTCAAAGTCACAAATGGAATATGACATCGAGTGTCTTTAGCCAAAAATTTTCAACTGGTGTGGAGGTGTACTAGTTAACTTGAAGGATCAAATCATCAAATACAAGACCAGAAAACAAAAACAATTCAGGTATGGCTCTCTTTTGGTATCATTCTTCCTGGAGAGAGTACCATTGATGCATCTACAAATATAGATTCCCATTCATCCTCCATCCAAGTAGTGGATGGAACAATGGACGAATCACGTGTCTTGTTTGGGTGGTACTCAAGTTTTCTCTTTCGAGGTTGGTTTCTTTGCATAGTGGAGGAACTAGATTCCCATGATCAAGGAATTTCCATATGCAGGGATGGATTTTCGAGGTGACATGGATATAGTGTTGCATGATGGGGAACGATGGGATGAATTAGGTATGTGATCTTGTATCAGTGTTTTTTGTTTTATTATTATTATTATTATTTTTAATTTTTTTGTTGATGGGATCAAACTATGTACACATGTCATTTCGGATATCAAGGAGCAGAGTGGTCGGTAGGCATGTCACCATTTCTCCAACATGGGTATACTCATTAGGTAGAGGAGGAAGAAGCCAAGGGGCTTTGTGACATGGAGAGGAACTTTAGGGGAATCACCATGGGGTACCTCCTATGCGGATGAAATATATTCCCTACCACCTTCATAGTCATACCATGGGGGTGCTTGAGAGTATTAGTCACTTCCTGTAGTGAATGGGCAGAGCAGTTGTGTGTTATGATGAGAATAATGTTCTGCGGGATGATGAGTAGGATTTGATGTTCCCAATTTTTTCCTCTATGTACTTTTTTGGACTCATTGATGTGGAAAAAACTATTGCTACAATATATATACATGGATCTTGTTTCGGTTGGTTATTCCTAAGTGTTCTAATCGAATGACGATTTCGTTATTTACACTTTTTACATTCTTTGTGATCTATAGAATGTTTATGTATGTTCCAGGTTCCAATCTAACACGAAATTATCTCTTGAATCACTCATAATGTTAAATTCCCTTGGGATGTATCGATATTCAATGTAATCAAATAATCCATCAAGGAAGTGGATCCTTTAGTAAAGATGGATCAATCTATGATCCCAGATAGCATAAATGTAGTTTAGTTGAGAAACCATGAGTTTCCAATTGAGGTTAACAGCCGTGTGGGAAATGCCTAAAGAATAAGCTTCAGTCAAAATTCCAATCACAACATGATAATTTGCAACATTATTGGTTGCAGGACAAAGGAAAATTCCTCGTGAACTCACTAACTTGTTAGTGGGGGAATATACTTCCCAAGCTGCAGAAGCAAGGTTTCAAGTATGTCTAGTAGCACCATCTACATATCCATAGTATAGCAAGAAGGATGTTGAAATATGCGCATTCAAGCACAAAGTGGAATAAGTAGCCATGTATGAACATAATCTACATGCAAAAGCAAAAACACACCACACCAAAGCAAACTTAAGGTACAATAATGTACAAAGTATGAAGGCAGGATGACCCTAGGCATAGTACTTTTTCAATTAAACCCCATTTTGGGGCTTTCCTAATGGGATTCCATCATAATCTACCAGATCATATGCACCCTTTTCTAATACTCAATTCACAATGTAAGGGCTATACCACATAGGTTCGAACTTACCTGCCCCTAGTTCATCGTTGTATTAATCGTAGACTAGGACTAAGTCACCTTCATTGAAAGCATGAGGATGAACAGATTTATCATATTGAGTTTTGACGAGTTTCTTGTATGCCTCATTGGCGAGAGAAACGTCATGATGGATTTCATCGAGTTTTTCCAAATACATGAGCCATTCCTCCTTGGTGGAGGTGTTTGGTAGGATTTCAATGGCCAGTTTTAGTGATGGAATCTCACATTTGATGGGTAGGACTATATCTAGACCGTAGACCAATTGAAATGGTGTAAAACCAGTGGTAGTTTTCACAGAGGTCCTATAATCCCAAAGTGCTAAAAAAAAACAAATTCCATCTTGATTTGTGTGTCCCCACCGTCCATAAGACCTTGTTAATGACCTCTACTTGTCCATTTGCTTGGGGATAATATGGGTACGAGTTTTCATATTGAAAACACAAAAAAGGAAAGAATGTTGCATCATTTGTGAATGTAGGCATAGCCTCGGCCCATTTAGTGAAATAGTCAACTGTGAATATGATATAATCATGCCCCCGAGCCGAGGTAGGCTTACAGTGCATAAAGTCAATGCCCCATTTTGCAAAAGGGCCAACGTCAACTACTAGATGAAGTGGAGCAGGATGAGAGTGATTTTTTAGATGAAAAACCTGATAAGGGGGCCACTTCCCAGCAGCTTCCAGAGAATATTTATCGATGGCCAAAAGTACCATGCATGTAAGATTTTGTGGGCTATATCCATACCAAAAAGATGACCACCACATGTTACATAGTGACAATCATTCAAGACTTGTTCATCCTCCTCATAAGTTAAACATCGATGGAGGATGGAATCGATACCGCAACAATACAAAGTGTCGCCGACGATGAGATAGTATTTCATATGATGGTGAATTCGACGACGATATTCATGGGATAATACAGGTCGAAAACATTGGTTCTGGAGATAAAACGTGGTATCTCCATACCAAGGATCATACATGCTAATGAGGAACAAAGACTCGTCTAGAAGAGAGTCGATGGGAACAGTTTCCTCATCAGTACTGGGAAGTTCACATATAAGTTCAACAGAAGCCAAAGATTTCTTGGATTTAGATTTTGCGAATTCCAGATCGAATTCCTAAAGAATAATGATCCAACGTGATTATCTCCCCCCTAGTACTTGATGGTTCAAAATGTTGTGCATGGGGTTAGAATATGTAATAATTGTGGTTTTGTGAAGCAAACTATATTGATGAAATATTTGGATAGCAATGACAGCTTCCAAAGCCAACTTTTCAACATGGGAGTATCGAATTTAAGGGCCCATGAGGCCCTTAAGTAATATACCACATGTTCTTTTACATCATCATCCTTTTGAACTAATACCATTCCAATAGTGGAAATGGACATGGCGAGGTAAAGGATATAGTCTCACGTAGAGTTAGGGGGATGCAACAATGGAGCGTGAGTCAATGCATGATTTAGGGCATCGAACAAGCGTTGAGATTCATCATCCAAAATGAAAGGGACATCCTTTTTCAGGAAGTGTGTGAATCCTTTTGTAAGTTCTGCAAAGTTACAAATGAAATGGCATATAAAGTTTTCCTTCACTTGCAAACTTTGAAGTTGGAGGAGGGTAGTGGGGCAAGGTAAGGCCAAAATAACCTCAACTTTCAAGGGATCTATCTTGATCCTATCCTTGGAGACAATGAATCCTGGGATGTTTTCGACTTCAACAAAAAAAAACATTTGTGTGGGTTCAAGTGGATATTGTAGTGGCGACATTGAAGAAAAATAGCTCTAAGATGCTCAAGATGATATTCTCGACAAGTAGAATGAGCAGGTAAATCGTCGAGGTAGGGGTCTATTATATGCTTGATGTTGTGAAAGGAATATGACATAGCCCATTGAAAAGTGGCCTCGACATTTTTTAAACCGAAAGGTAACTTGTGATAAGCAAAGGTTCCCCGAGGGTAGATGAAAGTTGTATTGTGTTGATCATATAGGAGTACGACGATCTGATTATAGCAAGAAAATCCATCCATAAATGAAAAGACAATGCTCTCGACATAGTTATCTATGATCTGGTTGATGAAGGGAGTAGGGTAGTTTTCCTTAGGAAAATCCTTATTAAGGTACCTATAATTGACACAAACCCTATTAGTCCCCTTGTTTTTTCATAACTGGAACAATATTAGAAACCTATTATGTTAACGATACTAACTAAATGAACCCAACTTTGAAAATATTTTCGACTTCTGCCTTGATGATAGAGATCTTGCAAGGGTGCATCGGGCGGAGTTTCTGTTGGACTAGTTTAGCTCCTAGGTAGGTCTTGATATCATGAACCACGATGGATGGATCAATACCTACCATTTCTTCATAACTCCAAGCAAAAATATCGCAAAATTATTAAAACAGGGCCTTATAGATTTTGACCTCTTTAGGGGAGCAAGTTTGGCCAAGTTGGATGTTTTCCACGATACCAGGTTTCATCGATATGTAAATGGACATGTTGCTACAATATTCCCTAAATTTCCTTCAGACGTTGTGTCTTGAGGAAGGATAAGAGACTGAGGGTTTTCGACAATATCAGGTGAAATGATGGATTTGATATCATTTTCTACTATGTCCATACGTGGGAGGAAGGATGATTGATGGTTATTATCCTCCCAAGGTGACTCGTCTAAATTCATAACTTCCATTATAGACACATCTAATGGGAAATTATACCAGAGGTAATCCAAAGAAGGTGTAGAGGAGTCTAACCAGGATGGTAGAGAATACTGGTATGATGCCATGAGATGTTGGTCATCAGAGTTTAGTTCATAAGAGATAGATTGGATTGAATGATATACTGCCTCAGTAGGACTAAGTGACATGGTGTCACCATGGGTTTCAAGTTCGGATGGACTAGGTACTACCCAAGGGTCTAAAGTTTTGAGGTATTGTTGTACCACATTGGAAACATATTGATTGTGGCAGCCTGACATGGGGGATCCGGGGGAGAGAAAGGAAAATTTCACATAAGGTAGGAATCCTTAAGGAGACCTACCCCTATGATCTCATAATTGGGTGTGGAATCTCCCAAGAAAGGGACATTATTGGCTATGTTGTTCTGGCCATCCGGTGTGTAGAATTCAAGTTGATCAATGCTCACAATTTCCCTTAGTGAGAGAATTGTACAAGGCGAAATACCAAGGATGTGATGGAGTTCATCACATATAACCAACTATGACCAAGCAATATATTGTAATTGAGGGGTGCATCGACTACTTATACATCACACTAAACAATTTTTCCTCTTAATTCCATGACTAAATATTGTAAAAGTATGTCAGGCTTGAAACCATGTCCATCGAATGCTTTAAGAGTGGTAGGAGACTGGTTAAGGTTAAGAGAGCCAATGGCCCTCCATCAGGACAAGGTCATAATGCAAGTTGAGGACCCTTCATCCAAAATGGTATGATGAATGTTTTTCCCGCGAACAATAGTGTTAATTTGAAATGAAAGTTGGTGGGAGAGCCTCGGTTTGAAAGACTCCAGATTGAACATGATCATGTTACATGTTTCTGGATCCATAGCTCTAATGGATGACAACATGGTTCTACGTTGGGTAGGACAATTTTGTAGAAATTCGAGGGTTGACATAGCACAAGGTGCCTATGCCAAATATTCTACAATTGTAGTTTTTGGAGGCATGGTCACTTTGATTAAAAGTCGCTTTAGGAATTGTGTCCTTAGGTAGGGACGACACTAAGTTAGAAATAGGCCTCTCTATTTGAAGAGGGTCGGGAGGTGGAGGGGTGGTGGAGGCAAAAGGCTTGTTAGGATCACTTATGTTGGTAGTTTTATTTGGAGGAGGATCATATGTATGAGTCCTAGTTGTTACACCAATCATATCGATACACATAAACATATTAGAACTTGAGGAAGCATCCCTTTTTGGAGGATGAACTATGTTACCTCCTTGCAGAGGGGCGGGATTTTTACCAACCATTTATTGTTGTGGTGGTGGGAAAGGGTTAGTTAGCACTGTTGGTTGGGAGTTTCCTTTCAAAAATTTATTGACTTCCTCACGATGGGGACATTCCTTCGTATAGTGTTCATCTCCACATATTAAGCAGGGAAACTTCTCCTTTCTCTTTTGTTTGTTTTTTATTTTTGTTTCTTGGGGTTTATTATTATTCTCCCATTGGTTTGAAGATTTTTTGGATTTACCTTTGTTTTTCTTATTACCTCCAAATGGTTGAGATGAATTGGATTGAATTGAATTCACCTTAGAGGATTGTGTGGGAGAAGGTGCATTCTTGGTGTTGGTACCATTTTGTGATGGAGATGAGGTAGAAGCCAATTGGATTTGTTGCCAAGTTGATTGGGTTACAAACTGTGTTTTTACAGAACCTACATCACTATCGGTGTGGGATTTTTTGGTTGGTCTTGATGGGTCATTGGATGGGATGGGAGCATTGGGGATCATATCATAGAGTGTGTTGAATTGGCAATACACCAAATACAGATATTGAGCACAATTGATTACCTTCTCTTATGTGATAGCTCCTCCCACGGCAACATCTTGAGCAATAGGTGGAAAAAGTGACTTTATGAACCAATCTGCCAAAAGTTGGTCTGGAATAGTGGATATAATCAACCTTCATTTCCACCTCCATTCAAGAATATGATCTAATATATGGGTGGAGGTGGATTATCGAAACGAGGCCAAAAGATCAGTACCATTTTCATACGGAATGGCCAGTTGGAAGTGAGTCAAAAATGCCATGGCGAGGGAATTGAAATCACCAAAGAACTATCATGGCAACCCAATATACCATTTGGCTATTGAACCTATGAGGTTCCTCTAGAAGATTCACAACTGAACGTAATCATCCATCAAGTATTTCAAAGAACACCAAAGATGGAAGGTCATTATGAGGTTATTTGGATCTTCTCCAAGTTTTTCGTTGAATTTTGGTATGTCCAAGGGTAATTTGAAAGGGATTGATATCTAGTGTGGGGCATGTTGAATGGGATCGTCATTCAATTGGGATCAATCAGGAAGATCTAAAGTAGCAAAGAATGGAAATTGTCAATTCGCTTGTGAAAACTAGCAATACTGATGCGACATCAATATACCAATTGGACCATAGGTTGGTTTAGAAGGCATATCCAAGCCAAATGGTCCTCCCATGTACTGTATTTTTTCGAGGGTACAAATCCTTGTAGAGGGGTGTCTTTTAGATTAGGTTGGCTCCACGGAGCATTCGTAGCTCCGGGATATGGTAATCCTGTGAGGAGGCCTGTAGGAAAGGTAGTATAGGGGTTTGTCAAAGTGGCTTTCCCCTCATTCGGTGGTTGGTTTCCAATAGGATATTGTCCCCAAACCATTTGTTTCCCCTAGGCGGGTTGTTGAACCAATTTAAATTTTTCCCCATATGGGGGGCATTCACCCCACCTGTGATTTTCCTCCCAATGAAATTCATGGATGGGTTCCCTACTAGAATAGGTATAGGTATTGGTGCAATAATTTGTGTAACTACCATTGTATTACACAATGGAGGGAGGGAAAATCTAAGTTACTAGCAATTGGACCTAGGGAAGCGCCACTATGGCCCACTTGACTAGAGGGATGTAGTGTAATACCACCAAGAAAGTCACTTGGTGTAAGCATATGCATATCTATAGTAGTGGGAATGTAGCCTAGATCAAATGCAAGAGTATTTTTGTGCATGTATTGTAAGTTCGTATTCAAATGACCTAGCTAGGGGGTGTTTTGGGACATAGATATTCCCCCTAAAGGATAAGTACTAGTGGTGGCGATATGGGCCATAGTGGCTCTTGTAGGATCAACCACAGTGGAAGTAGGTAGAGGGGGTGATGTCAAATCCATATCTGAAGATCGCCTGCTATATGCACTGCACAAAAAATGATAAGATGAAAAAGCATCAAAATACCTAAGATATGCTAACTCTACTAGTACTGGATGAGTAGTTCTAGTAAAAGGGGGATTTTCCGGAGGAACAGTACCTTGTGCAATGGTTTCAACTTCCCCTTCAATTTGATCATTGAGGGGATCTATGCTTCCAACTTCAGAAGGAATTCCTTCATTAATAGTGCCTTCCTTGGAAGAGTGGTGTGATTCTTGTGAAGGTGGAGGCTCTTGCTCCTCACAGTCCAACCCTTGCATTCTACGATATCTTCGTAGACCTTGGTCAGCCACAGTGAAAATATAATAATAATACCAATTCCTAGGGGAAACTACAAATGTGGGAAGAACACCCCTAAAAAATAACTAAAGGTAATCAACCAAGCAAACAATGGATAAATGGATCTTCTAAAGACGGGATATCAAACCGTCGGTTAATATATGAGCAATATTTATGATAACCTTCAGGTAACAATCCCCCAACGTGCAAGTAAGTTCCCACGGGAAAATACCCTCCTGGTTCATTGAAGTTGAGGATTGAACATCTGTCAGAGTTACCATAAGAACCTTGTTTACAAAAGGAATCCCCCTCACAGTCACCTATGTGGAACCTTAAAGAGAATTTTTTATGTTCACCAATTCGAAATAGATGATCAAATGGGTACATTCGACAACCAATACTAGCAAATGGGCATGGGTATCCCGGACACACATTCGCAACCCGAATCTAAGAAGAAAATGCATCACCTCGAGGATCTATCAGTTCTTAAAAGTCCCAAACTTGCAATAGCCCCACTAGTTGAATGAAAGAGGGGAAATCTCAATCGATCACTTCACTTGAACTCATGTTTGTCTCTTGTTTGAGAGGAGCTTTCCAACCACGTCAATTGCTACTAATGGATTTTTCACTCTTTAGTTTTCTATAGTCTCATTTTAGTAGCCTTGGATGATTTGCTCACTTTCTCCTAGTCCAAATACCATATCCCTACACTACTGTGGGTGTGATATAAAACAAAAAGTTTAATTAATTTTATTAAACATGTTGGTTGATTTTAATGGTTTTTATTACTCAGTAGGGTAAGCGGAGGTGAAACTAGTGGTGTTGTGACTTGACTCCAAATCATGCAAAGCAATTAGATGCACAATTTTCATTTAGATGAACTATATCTACATAAAGGAAAGGATTTATTTTTCATTTCAATACAAATAAACATCCAATTCCATGTAATTGTTTTGATTTTCCTTTTAATGAAAGAATTCCAAACTATAAGAAGAATACTTTTCGAAATCCCAAAAAGAAACGCAAGGAAAGCTATTTTTCAAACACACACCGAAATTATAATAATGCATATAGAACGCAAGCATCCTTTTGATTTCTCTTTTTCAAATGATTTCAAAATGCTTGAAATATTTGAAATGAAAATTTTCTCTACTTTTTTTTATTTTCAATTCAAAAGAAAGAACTCGATGCTTTTTGCTTTCAATTCAAATGAAAGAACTCAATGCTTTTTACTTTCAATTCAAATGAAATAACTCAATGCTTTTTTATTTCAATTCAAATGAAAGAACCCAATACTTTTGAAAATAATATCAAGAAAACAAAAATCAAGCATGCTAACAAGAACCAAAATATTTCAAACAAAAAGGTGTTCCATATGCTTGTCACCTACAAACAAAAACCCAAGTTTTTCAACAATCACAAAAAAATCAAAGAGAGCCTTTCCAAAATCTTAAAGATTCAAAAAGTGAAGCCAATGAATTCAGAAACTTGTAAGGGATTAATGTTTACCCAAAGAAACAAGAACCAAGAATTCAAGTAAACAAGGCTTGACCCACAATATTCCAGCACTTCAAAATCTACAAAAAGGATCCTTAAAATCAAAACATGAAGGATTTTAAAAGTTCCATAATCAAAGTTGACAGTGGTATGAGCACTCGGAAACAAGAGAAATGAGACTATTAGTGGCCTGAATCAAATAAGAGGATCAATTTGAACTCAAGCAGTGTCATGCACTCAAAATTTGATAAGAGCAAGAAAATGAGAAAAAGAACCAAAAAGGAAGGAAATCATTCGGTCCAATCACAAACAAAACTTCAAACAAGCAACAAACGTTCCGGCATACAATCTTGATACAAAAATCCAAGAGAAGACAAGTAAGACAAGGTAAAATTTGACCAAGACTAGAGATCATCGCCTATGTAGCACTATGCACACAGAGATGAAGTGGGTTTCATTTCTCTGCAATACACTAGAAGGGAGAGATGAAGTAGGTATCATCGCCCTATGGGCCCTTTTGGGGGAGAGATGAAGTCTGGAAGTGTTTGGAAAAACATAAGTTTTTCTCAAATTCAATAGGGGGTCAGGATTTTGGCTCAAGGATCTCCTCAACAATGATGAGAAGAGTGAAATAGTTCAAAATATGAAAGAAAAATTCACACTTACAAATATCAATCATCAAATAGAAATACAAAGGAGTAGAAAGAACTAGGGAAAGTTCCCTGGGAGAGTTGCCAGTTCCTGATGTAGAATATTACCCCTATGGACAAGTGAAACTTATCTTATATTGAGACTCCTTCAATCCAAGACAAAAAAAAACAAATGGTACCCAACATATTCCTAGACCTACTTCACACACAAGAAATCAAAGCAGAATAAATGGAAAAAGGGTAGATTATCTACCTCTCTTTCAGATGGTTTTCCTTGTTGCTCCTAGCTGATACAGCCCCAAGCTTCAAGATCCAAACTTATGAACCTGCATAGGACAGAGAACAATTCCTTTCCAAAGCAACAAGTGTATCAAGCATAGATCTAACTAACGAAATATAGACACACTCATAAACTCAATATAAAAGACATGAATGGGGAAGAATATGTCAAGTTTTATATTAATGGAAAGCAAAACAATAATCACTTACAACCATGAATTTGATGTAGTAGCAGCTCCTCCAAAATCTCCATCTAGCCCCTTAAGATGTCTTAGGATCATAAGTGTGATGCTCTCACCTTTCAAACTCGTTCTTTCAAAGGAGAATGGGTTTCATTATATAGGTTTAGGAAGTATAACCATCATAAAGAAAGAGTTGGATCAAGGGAGGATTTGTTGGATCAAGTGAGCTTGGCCTCACTCAAAATGGAAGGATAGGGGATGGCTCGAATCCCTAGCCCAACCAACTAAATCAACTCAAATCTTGATCCTACATCTAAGTTGTAGTGGTCAAACCAACATCTTTGCCCCTTGAATCCTGACATAGAGAGATGAAGTGGGACTTCATCACTCCCCTATAACAGTGCAAGGAGAGATGAAGTGGTTTCATCTCTCCCTACATAAGGTAGAGAGGGAAATGATCCTTCAAAAAGGGCTCAAATCAAGGTGAAATCTTGGGTTTTCGAATTCCTAATGATGGATTCCCCTTCCAAACATGTCTAGGGACCATAAAAATCATTAGGTTGCTCTTCTAACTCATTTAGGTATCATGATAAATGCCTCCCCATGGTGGAGAAGCTAGGTGTGGCAAATGAGTGTATAACACAAGTCCGGTAATTTTTTTTATTTTACCCTATTCCAATGCACATGATTTAGTGTCGCACTAGTGCACTTACCATTATAGAGAGCACCATTAAAAAAATTCTATTTTTACAAAAATAAAAAGAAAAAGAAAAAACATATGTTTTTGTATTATAAGGTGGTGCGTTGTATTTAGTTACGAACTAACACATCAATGTATTTATAACGCACCATTATGTTATGTGGGAAAAATAAAAATAGTTTTTCTCCAGTCAATGGCAAGCTATGTCGACATGACGTGGTGTGTTGGATTGTGAAATGCACCAATGTGTCCATTTAATTTCCACACACCGAAAATTATTTTCCGAGTAAACATTAAAAAAAAAATATTTTTTTCAAATTGCATCGAGCTATTTTGACTTCGGTGTTCTACATAATTAGGTGCATCGATGCGTCGGTTTTTTTTGTGCGCAAGGGTAGTTAGGTAGATAGGGTTTAGCGTTCATTCTTTTTGTATAAAATATGTGTGTGTGTGTGTGTTTGACAAGACTTGGTGCATTATATTGTAGTATGCACCAGTGTGCTTCTATCTGTTCCATGCATCGGATAATTTTTCAATGAATTAAAAAAAATAGATTTTTCAAATTGCAACGATCTTTTTTGACTTCTGTGCTCTTAGTATTTTGGTGCACTAGTGCATCATTTTATGTAGTGTATAATGCATGTTGTTGTATGTGTATGCACACTGATTAAAAAACTCTTCCTAACCTCCTCTGGTATGAATGGATAAATGGGCTCTTTCTTGTGGAGGGTCCACAAAAACCTCCACTAGAAGGTGTTTTCCTTGTAGTGAACTGAAACTTCTACTAAATATTCAAGTGATAGTATTTTTATCTCAGATCAATTAATAAGTGATAACTCCAATATTTCATCTCATAAAAAGAGAAGAAAATAAATTGTAGGGATGAGTTAAAAGGGGAGTTTAAGAAAATTAGGCCACCTACATCCTCGGGGAGCAAGTCATGGGGCACAGAAGATGGTGTCCTGCCCTGAATATGGGGACTGTCAATGAGAGGTGGAGAGTAGAATAACCTTGTTGGTATACATTGTCTCACGACTAGATGTTGTGGCATTTGTGCATCAATGCTACCAACATCGGGATGAGGAGTTGTCGCTTGCATGTGAGGTTGCAAAAAATACTACATAAGAAAGAAAATGTTAATTTCTTTAGATAATTTAAAAGTTAAAGAAATGAATATCATAATTAAACATATGTCATAAATATCTTGCATCAACTCTTTGACCCTTTGTTTGATCTCAGGCGTTTGTTCAAGTTTAAGAAAAGAAAGAAGTTCATTGTTCAATTTTATGACATCCTTTTTTACTATTTGGAATGGGTCGAGTGAAGATAACAACTCCTCATCATCAAGCACATAATGAACATCACGGCCGGTAGACTACATATTTCAACAAAAAAAGTTAATTCTCAATTATATAAACAATAATAAATTTCACATTATTTTGGACTCAAAATTGTTTACTTGTTCTTTGGATGTTGCTTTCCCACGATCATCCTGCCACATTATAGTATAATTAGAATCGTAAAATTTCAAGAAAATAAAAAAAAGATGACAAGAACATATTGATGTATATCTGAAGTATTGAATATTTCAAGACTATATCAATGTTCATATATATACAATTCAAAAATTTTAAATAACTTTAGAATCTTAAGATTTGGTACAGTGAAGAAGATCAAATGTTCAAGGTAAGTATTAGCCTCTCTCTCTTTAAACTCCTCCAAGTAGCTGAAAACTCATGTCTTGTCTACTTTTTGTGCAAGTAAATGTTCTAGCATAGTGGAACCTAAAAAATTGTATTATTAGTGTACCATTTGTTGTCATTGTGCATGTGTTGGGATTCTATAATGGCCATGTCTAATGGTTGGAATTCTTGGTTTCAACTCACTAATTGACTATTTTTATTACTGGTGGACCACATGTTGTTGGTGTTTATGTGTTGGGATTCTATATAGATTGTGTTTAATGATTGATATCCTCGGTTGCACACAAATGTAATGTTGCATGTATATTTCAAAGTGTGCGCATGGATTTCAATGAGCTATGCTCATAGAGGCCACTAGGTTGTGGACATGTTGGCTACTTAAGTGTGCAAGCTTATGCACACTTAATTGACTATTTGTATTATGTTTTAGGTGTGTATATGTTGGTATTTTATCTTGATTTTGTTTAATGGTTAGGCATCCTTGGTTTTACACATATAAAAAGTTGTGGGTATGTATGTATTTCAATAGGTGCACATGGATGTCTATGAGGTGTGCTCATGGAGGTCACTAGTTTTTGCGCATGTTGGATAATTGATTTTGCAAGTTTATGCTAAAACTTGTGATTCCCTTTGACCTTGGGTTGGAAGGGGCCAACACAAGGGATGAGAAATTTCTGGTGCATGAGGTTTATGCATCACAAAGTATTGAAGATGACAAGACTATATCAATGTTCATATATATACAATGCCAAATTTTTAAATGACTTTAGCATCTTAAGATATGGTACACTGAGGAAGATCAAAATGTTGAAGGTATGGATCAACCTCTAATTTCATCTATCTTTAAACTCCTCTAAGTAGATGAAAACTCCCATCTTGTCTACTTTTTGTGGAAGTAAATGTTTAATTTCATGGTAAACTAAGACTCTGACATCACATAGACCTCAACATTCTGAAGATAGATCAGCAAGTGCCTAGGCCTTAATATAAATACAATTACAACTTACAAAGTGAGTTGCACATTTTGTGAAGAAAGTCCTCCCAAGCATTATAATTGGCATATGGTACCTACAATGTTTATAAATTTGTAAGGGGATGGTAATGACCTCCAAAGCGGCCATAATAAGAACATGGGTGCATAGTAAGCATGAAAAACTCACCAAATCCCAGCTAGATCTACGTGATTTCCAATGCCCCTTCCCACCAAAAAAGAACATAGATGAAAAGAAACTATACAAGTATTTTATAAGTCCATAGGAAAGCTGAAGAACCTCAAAAAAATTGTCTTGGGATCTTGTTTGTTTGGGTTTTGGGGGTATTGGTTGATGGATAAAGACCAAACGATGGTTTCTCTCATGGTAAATATACAGACGTCTTCCTAGGTCATTCCCAATGTTCCAAATTTATCTAAATTTGGTCAATCTCTATGGCTTTGGAGGTTATCCTTTATTTAGGGTTGTATTGCATAACACAAACTTTGATGCATGATCAATTAAAATACAGAGAGTTGCATCAAAACTTAACTATTATAGAAGTTTCAATTATTTGTAATTGAAAAATTTATCTTGTATATATTAAGACAAAAGGAACAAGATCTAAAGCAATGAATGCTACAGCCTGTAGTGATGGAATGGTCCAAATGTACGCTTCTAAAATCCTTTGAAACAGTTGTGCCAGAACTGAGTCTTTCTGTCCAATCACTACATATATCTACATATACACAATATAAGTTTTGACTATCAACCTTTGAGTACATTTTCTTTTGGTTTTAACATGATATCAATGGCTATAGCAATTTTCTAGTTTGTTGGTTTGGACTCTGGGCATCAAACAGTTCTTTTTTGTAATGTTTTGCTTTTGTATTCTCATACTTGGTCAATTTGTAAGAAGGTATATTCATCACAGTTTCGGGATATTCAGAGGCAGGTTTAGTCATGTAACAGAAGATCAAGATGTCATGGACATTGATTCCCTTTGGGATCAGTGACTCTGCATATTTTTGTATTCTTTTTTCTCCTTTTAATACAAATGCTGCTAAACCATTCTTGTTATTAAAAAAAAATTCTAGTTTGTTGGTCTCCAGTTATAAATGCTCATTCACTGCAACTTATAGAGACTAGGCTAAAATTGAACTCGGAGTTAGGTGTTTAAGGGAATATGTGGAAGTGACATAGGAGAACGAAAGTCGAATAGGACATAAAATGCGCTATCACTCCTGCTTTGAATTCCCTACTATTACTTTGAGGTGGCACCATCTAAGGATAATGGTAAAAAGTTCTATAATTAGTACTTCAAATTAGACTGGTATATATTTGTAGTTTTTCTTTGTTTTCTATATACACTATCTACTAAACCCTATAAATAGATGCCATTGGTTTTCCATATTGGAACGTGGATGTGCTCCCTTGATGAACTAATTCGTCGCTTGACAAGCATATCACCTATACTCCTGCATTCTTAACATCAATAATCACAAACATATAACTTCCCTTCAAATGTTGATTTGGATCAATAACCGGGCCTTGGAGTGAATTTTAATGTTGACTACATGTAATTGGATAAAAGAGTGAAGATTCATTGGGTTGGCATTTTGGCATGCTACTATCTTTGAATTAATGATCATTTGGGAAATTTTTGCATGGAGGTTTTGTTAGTGATCTTACTGTATCTAGCTTGGTGTATTTTTGTAAGGCCTCACTGAATTTTTCTACACTTGTGAATTAAAGACATAATCATGTCAAAATTTTCACAAACGTAAGTTTATGGTTGCATCTGAAAATATATTACTAAATGAAAATACAAACATCATCCATTTTGAATCACTAGATTTGGAATTGAAGTGGATCCTGAGTGTGCATTTTGCTTAGTGAAGTAAAATTGGTAATTTATGTACAAGTCCCCAACATTGGCACAAGAATAAGTTTGTAATTATGGTATATGGGTTTTTTCCAAGAGTTAAAATATTTCGGCCCTATTCCTGTAGTATTCACAACAGATCTTTGAAGAATATTTGATGTGAAATTTTCTAAGCACAATCGAGCCAAAAGAAAAACGCACTTATATTTTTGACACATGGAATTTTATAGTACATTATGGAAGGCAAATAATTTGTAATGTTAGTCAATTTAGATCACAGAGTAATTAAGGGTTGTTAGATTAAGGAAATCATGGCACCATCATGGCCATTTCAGAGTGTAAAACCGACTTTGAGTTGTTAGGAATTTGGCCCTCAAAATAGTTGGTGCCAAGCATGGAGCAAGAAGCCATTTGAGTTCAAGGAAGGTTTGGGTTACAAATTCAAATGCTATAATTGATGCCCATAATTCATCTTAAGGCTATATATTGTTATCATAGGGTAGTTTCAATGCACAGTATCAACCAAAACTTGGAGAGGATATTGTTTGAGGTCCAGATAGTCCACAAACATGCTCCATATATGCCTGAATTTGATATTTGTAGTTGTTTATTGTGGAAAAGTGCCCAGAATTGTGATTCTTTTCCCAAAACTTACTTGAAGATGTTGTTTTTTGTTGTTGGAATGAATATAGAGCATCCCTATGTCATGCCCATATTTTATAGCACCCAAAATGTTGTTTTAGGGTTGTTACTACTGGCTAGGAGGTGTGACAACCCCTAAATCTCACCTAGAATTGGCCCTTATGTTGTCTCAAGGTCTTAAATATGCTCTTTAAGGTTGTTTTGTTGTGGAGAGGTACACAAGGGTTCCTAGTGTGCTAAATCAAGGTTGTTTCATGTCTCCTTTTACTGCCAAATAGGGTTGTTTAAGCCTAGATTTAGAAACTAGGGCTACTAATAGCCAAAAGACTGCTTCCAAATTGCTTGGTATTACTAAATAAGAGAAAACAAATATTGATTTACTCCTATGGATGCACAGTGTCATCCCAAAATAGTTTGATTGCTTGCAATGGGAAAAATCATACTTAAACCATCATTTGAAATTAATTCCCACCAATTAACATTGTTTTCTAATAAATCCCATCAACTAATTACCAGTGACATACGGAATATGAGGTGTGTAAGTAGTCACTTTGAGGAGTGTTATTTGAACTCAAACTTGATGTCCAAGAAAATCCATAATGTCTTACACTCCATTATTCATATGGAAAAGGAAAAAAAATTTAGAGGGATTATAATCAACATTTATGGAACCATCTCCCATTAATACATGCAATCTATCAGTTGGGATGTTTTTCATGGGATTTAATTATTTGAAAAACGAAGTGGACTTGTTGTTACATCTCTATGTGAAGGAATACTAGCCATAAATGGCATGTTATCAAATAGAGAGAAGAACATCGTTGAGATGCAATGGATCCCAAGGGTGAAGAGTTGGTAATAATGGGTTCTCACGGATATTTGCTCGAATCATATGGTGCAATGAGGGCACTAGGATTTGAGTTGAAAGTTGATTTTTCATAGGGTGAACCCTTGAATGTACTAGGTAACTTGCACAAGCAACTTGTACACGATGCTTCTTCTTCTTAGCTCTTGTAAGGTGTCCTTTATATTTTTCAAGATTCCACAATTCAAGTTCGCACACCTTATATATTCCATTTCCTTGGAGTGGATAGAAAGTGAAGAATGCATAAAGAAAGGGAATGGACATAGTTGATGTATCAAATTCACTCGAACATAGGTGAAGGGATGCCTTATACTGATACTAGTTTGTATCTATATCTCCAAAAGGATGAAATTGGATTTGGAACTATAGTTTTAGGGATTGCAAATGTCAACATGTATGTTTTGCAAGTTGTTAATGAAAACATACATACTATTGATGTATGATGTTTGTCCCTATTAGTTCACAATAGGTTGACTATATTTTATGTTCTATGTGATTCAATTGAGATTCAAGACTATTAGATTTCCCAGTAGGGAAAATAGGCAAATTGGATGACACATAGCCAAATACACAATGAAGCACCACAAAAACAAATCAAATAGTGTGAAAGCACAAAATCATTAAGGATGTGCATGTATGTATACAATGATATGACTCTTGGGTTGATATTCCCAACATGTCTCTTGGAATCCTGAGATGGATCTTCATCTCCTAAAATATTAGGTTCCAACAATCCCCCCCTCAATTTGAAGGAGTGTATATGAGTCCAAGCAGAGAAATGAAAACTAGAGAAGGAAAGTTGCAAGTGGTTGAAGAAGCTCTTTGAATCAAAGGTTAGCAGAAGTTGATGTCTTCTACTAAATGGGTGGTTTTAATCTAACCACAAACTTATAGATCTTATCAACTCTAAATTTGTGTTTCTGGATGATAAAAAATTGTTAACCATGAAGGTGGTTTAAGGATGACCACAAACCTCTAGAACTTGGATCGAAGGATCGGAGGTTCCTGGAACATCCGAAAGGATAGAAAAAGTTGTATGTATTCTACTGAATGGGTGGTTTTAATCTAAGCACAAACTCTTGAACTTGGCTTGAAGGCTCGAAGGTTCTTATAACATTCCAAAAATCTAGTACAAGCTGATGTATTCTACCAAATGAATAGTCATGGCTCTAGATCTGTCTCTAGATACAACACTTAGTATGGTGAGATCAAGGTTCTAGATCTGATACAGGCTCACTTGTTCTCGCTTTCTTATTTCTAACTATCTATCACTCCCCCTTGTCAAGAAAAATGTGAGGAGAAGAGAATGTCAATTCCAGCGAATGAAGTTTTTGGTATGACATATATATCTTCTTATTTGTTGATGACCATTGCCAAGAAGCAATACACCCATAGTGAATATTCTCTCTTGCAGGTTTCCTCATAATGAAGCATATGTATGAAGAATGGGTGTGTTTTTCACAATGCTTCCAAGGATGAAGATCAAAACACTAATATTTCATGTGTCCATATCGATCACAATGTTGTCATTTCAAACTCTGAACTGGAGTGGATGACGATGATCGTTGAGGAATCCAACACACTGAAACTAGATTGGCTTGAAGAAATTGGGAATGTGAACTGCCACTTCCTTGTTACATCCAAGACCGGTTCTGTGCTTGTTGTGCGTGACATCTTCCCATAGTTTGATGATGGGATTGGAAAGAACAAGTGAAACCTCTGTATGCATAACTTCATCTTCACTTTATTTTACTTATGTACTAGGGCCAATAATTTGCTAATATGATTTTGAAGTGGCATCATTCTGTGCAGGCTCCTGAATGGAATCGTAAAGAAGATTGTTCCAAACATGAACAAGTTCAGAATGTGTTTCTTCTAGTAGAATCTATGACTCAATATGGAGAAGCTCAAGTGTATCTTGTGAATCTTGTACACAATTTCAAATGAGTCAGAGTGGTCTTATCGATCATGACAATGTCGACATAAGAGAGAAGTAGAGTGTTCAGTAAGTCTACCAGGCCATTGATTTTAGCCATTGAAGAAACTCTAACTCACTCAAATAGTTAAGGGATTCTTGCAATTCCACCCTTTTGCAAACACTCAACAAACTCAAGCTCGAAAAAAGAGGGTGTTGGTCTCAGCCAAAAATGCACTTAAGTACAATAGCATTTTCTTTCAATTTTGACACTTATAAACTTACAAATTTATTGTTTGCAAGTTATTAATAAAGAGTATTGAATCTGAAAACTAAATTGGTATTCAAAAGAATGTTTTACCTCTCAGTCCGTTGATGATTTTTTTTTCTCCAATGATCTCAATGTTGTTGTGCTAAGGCCACCAATATATTATAAACTATTTGTTGGGAATAATGTAACTTCAAAAATTATTCTTAATGTACTTTATTATATTATTGTTGTACCTCCTTCGGGAGAATATATTGATGTAATTGATCATGTAAAGATGTTGAAAGAATCATTGTAAACCTTGAGTTGGAATCACCCAAAGAAAAAAATTATTAAATGTAAATTTTGTATTTCCCAAATACAAGTCGACCCAGTGCGTAAATTGACCCAAACAATGGGTAGTCTGCCCCAAACAATGGGCAGAACTTCCCCAATTAGATCGTCCCAATTAGGAAAGTCTAGTCAGCCTAGTTAAGTAAAAAGTCATTTTTTGACTAGTATAAATAGAGAGGTCGCACCTCGCATTTGTTCACTCACTCAACTCAAGCAAGTTCGCTCAAGGATAAAGAAAGGTTCTCTATTGTAGCTGGAGAAGGGTTTATTGGGGCTACTACACTTGGATAAGTTTCTCTTTCTTCTCTCTCTTATTCTTGATATCTAGATGTACTATGATCTATGAATTAATCTCGATACGAAGGTTTCTAGGTTTTCTCCCTATTCGGTTTCTTGGGATAAAATTTGTTTGTCTATTGTTTATGTTCTTGGCTATTCTTTTAGTGATCTTGTTGTTTTATCTACAATTAAACTATACTGCTATAATTGTATAAAATCTAACATGGTATCAGAGCAGTGCTAAAAGAAGCCATTGTCGGAAACTAGGATTTCATATTTCGAAGCCTTGAAAAGAACATTGAGAATTTTTCCTTGGGGAAGGTGCATCTTTTTGTGGAGGCAAATTCTAGTTCCGAGAATTTTCAAATTTTGACCTTATTCTGCAAAAACTACAGAAACTGCAGAAAATTAGGGTTTCCAATTTTTATCCCTTATGTCCATAGATTTTGCTAGATTTTAACTTTTCTCAACTCACCTTGGTAGGGCGCAACTATCTGTGTAAGTAGATTTCAGATCCATAAACTTTCATTTCTGACATATTTTCTGTCGGAATCGGGAAAAGGTGGTATTTTCAACTCACCCTAGAAGGGTGCATTTACCTATGGAATCAATTTTTCAAGTTACCAAAATTCAATTTTTACTTAACTCCTACTAGGGTTTTTGGTCTAGCACTACAATCAAGATGATTGGAATGAAGGTTGAAGATAGGTTGGATGGGGCTTCCAACTTCAGCTCTTGGAAGTCTAGATTTATTCTAATTCTTAAAGAAAATGACCTATTGAAGTTTGTAAATGAGAAGGTTCCATAGTTAGCAGAAGAAATAGGAAAGAACCAGTGGAGAAAGAATGATGCCAAAGCAATGTTGAAATATTGTAACTTCAAAGAATATTATATTTGTATATTATTTATTCCGGAGATGTTCCATACCTTCGATGTGATTATACTATAAATCCGGAGATGTTTATTCCTCCAAGTTGGTTGTGGTAACTAGGGTTATTAGACCCACCATGTGGGGGTAGGCCCAGTCAGTTATAATGGGGTATTTAACCTAATGGTTAAATACGAGCCTACATGTACTTGTGTAAAATACATATCAGAGTAGTGTATAAATAGAGGAGGTGTGTTCCTCATTTGATACACTCACTCACTTGAGGATAGTGCACTTGTGGAGAAGAGGTCTACTATTGTGGAGGAGGAGATCATGTCTCAGGGTTTCATCTTTGTATATTGCTGGTCATCTATATTGAGGAAGCTTTGCTGGGTTTTCTACCCCATGAGGGTTTCCCAGGATAAATCTCTGTCTCTTGTGTTTATGCTATGCTTGTTGTTTCTTCAGTGATCCTGTATATGCTATTATTGTGAAATGGAATGTAATGCTGCTATTTTCTGTCTTAGCATATTGAATCTTAACATGGTATCAGATATAACCTGAAGGAAGACAAGGTATGGCACTTACGACACTTGCTTTACTTACGACAATTTGAAGGTTAGGGTTTTACATAGCAAAAACCAGTCATCGTGGCACTTTCGCTATAACTCCATTTTGGCGAAGGTTCAGGGTCTAAAAAGTTTATAGGTCGAAGATAACATCCCCAGGTACCTTGTGTCCAAAGGGAATCCTTAGAATCATTGTAATTTGTGAGTTATGATCAGTACAAGTTAGGGTTTCTGCCTCTTCCAGATCTCAGTCAAAATCAGGTGACCTTGGAAAAAAGGTCATAACTTGGGCTAGGAAGCTCCAAATGAAATTTCGTAAAAAGTGAAAGGTAGTACATAGACTGTACCATCTCAAAAAACGTTTTCAGAGGCTAAAGGTTAACCAGTGACACGTGGCACGCCGTACAAGTTCGCTCTCCTGTTTTATCCCATAAACAGGTCATGTTGCGACACTTGGCATAAATATCTCTCAGAGAGTCCAATTGAGGTCAGACCTATCAGGTTGGAAATATAACAGGTCGAGCTATCTCAGGAAAATTTTTTAGAGGCCGAAGTTCAAACAATGACACGTGGCATGCCATACAAGTTCGCTCTCCTGTTTTATCCCATAAACAGGTCATGTTGCGACACTTGGCATAACTCTCTCTCAGAAAACCCAATTGAGGTCAGACCTGTCAGGATGAAAAGATGACAGGTTAGGATACTACAAAAAAAGGGTTTCAGACCCTGTGGAGTAAAAATTTCAGAGTTATAGCAGAAACAATCAGGTGCATATTTCTGTCAAAACAGAATTATTTTTGGAGCACCTTTATTCATGGCTTCCGGAATTTAGGGTTTCAGAGAAAGTTAGAATTTTTGGAATCGGAGTCCATGGCTGAATGCTACTCAGGAAAATCGAAATTTAGAGACCAGGATCGAATTTTTTGGTTGGGTGGAAGACCGGGCTTGATCAAACCCCAGTTCGGGATTTTGATCGGAAAGATGGAAAATTAGGGCTTCAGCAAAAGTTGGAATTTTTGAAGTCTGTAACCACGGCTGGAAGCTCCTAAGAAAAATAAGAGTTTAGAGCCTTGGATCGAACCTTTTGTTTGGGCAGAAGGGTGGGCTTCATCAAACCCTAGTTCGGGATCCTGTCTAGAAGATCCAGAAGTTTCAAAGGCAATTTTGAGGGGTCAAATTTTGGAAATTCCAAAATTGAAGTATGCTAGTTTGATCAGCTCAGCAAGACATATTCTTTCATCCATTCAGAAGTGTGAAAGTCAAAGATTGAATTTTTAGAGTTTCTCTAGAAAACCCTAATTAAGCTCCAGATCAAGTTTCAGGGGGAGTTGAGGCTAAGGCCTTACATAAGAAGACTACAAGAAGTCTCGACAGGTATGACTTAAGGAGGCTCAGGTATGTCTTGAAATCTAATTCTTGATTAAGTTCATGATGTGTTTGTCTTCATATTATTTATTAGTACAATCTTGATTAATGTTAGAATTGTCTTATCACCCTAGTAACAGTATGAATGCATGTGAATGATCAAAGACATTCATTGATTAGGGCTATATGATTGTACTAATGCATTATGATGTTGTGTGAGGTTGATGTTGTCTGCTAACAAGGCTCAGGTACATCACAAAAGACAAATCAGGTTCCATGACCATGAAAACATGAAGACAAAGACTCATCCATAATCTTTGTTCTACTTACGAGGTATGTATGACTTTGTTATATTATGCTTAACCTATGAGACATGCAGGTTCTAGCTCAGGATCTCTAAATCATTGAAGAGATTGTTTAGGTATGTTGTACATAACTAAGTAGGTATACTAATCCAGGTATGTTTCCCATGAATCTTACCTTGTGTTAGGATCCCTTATATAAGTATACTTGGTATGATTGGTTATGCTTATTCATAAAGTTAGTAATCAAGGGATTATGCATATTATGTCTTTTATCTTGATTGATGATATGCATGAGTAAAAGAAGACTTCCCTGAAATCTTGAATACTAATGTTTATTAACTATAATCATGACTATACATTCTCAAGATTATTTAGAACTATAATGTTTTGATAACATTTAGAACATACTAATGGGTGTATGTTTGTGTATGAGATCATGAGGATGACACTTGAACATGCACAGTGGTACATAATGAATAGAAGTTCAAAAGACATACAGAAGATCAAGCGGGAGGCAACCACACAAACATAAAAGATAAGTATTTGAGTTGTTATTTGAAATAGTAAATGATGTTGCCTGTAATAGGTTGTATGCATATTTGTATTCCTATAATATATCATGCTAAGTGTAAATATTCATAGAACATTGAACAGTATACTACTAATATGCATATGATTGGTAAGTTGGACAAACATTTCATTGTTGCTTGTCTAGAATGAAACCTCTTTGCTGACATGCTGAGAGTTGTGCACACTCTCGATAGTATGTTCTGGTAGAGATGGAAGGCATCTAGATAGCCACTGTATGCATACAGGATATGGGAAAGTGTTGTGCCAAAGTATTGGTCAAGATAGTTGCATAACTATGTAAATGATATCTGTATGCATAATAGGTTATCATGTCAATATGATTTGATGATTATGAAGTATTACTAATCATGTACCTAATTTTGATTTGTAGGAAAAATCATGATGAATGATGAACAAGCGATGGATGTTCAACAAAAGGATTTACAAATCAAACACACTATAGAAGGCTTGTGGCTAGAAGATTCTCTTAGAAAAGAGAAACAGAATCATGATGAGATGTTTGTTCCAAGAGGATAGATAAAACCATTCTCTTAATGGTGTAATTAAAGAAGAAGTGTGATTCAGGTTCTGTATGGATACCCAGGATCGATAATCAATTGATGAGCTTAATGATCAACACGGGTGATGTGGATCTCAACCTTTGCTACAAGGTTGAATATGGTTTTTATACACAGATGACATGGATGCAAGAAGGAACTCACCACAAAGTTTGAATAATATTGAGGCTCATATCAGTAGACCCATCTATCAAGAGATGGCACAGATAGATATGCAGAAAATCATTCAATGCAGAGTGTGAATGATGTTCAGTCACAAAGGGAGAATTGACAGTTTCTTGATAAGCTTGGGCTTTACCAAAAAATTAAAGTTGTTCATAACCTTTACATTAAGGATATGGATCATACTATTATTATGATATCCTTCTTATAGGGAATGAGAAACAGATCATGAAAAGAAAGAAGAAGATGGCTGCAGAAATGAAAAATGAAAGATCTCAGATTGATGCATTACTTCCTAAGTCTGGAAGTATGGAAAGGCTTAGAAGGAATCTTTCTCAACCAAGGTAAGTATGCTGTGAAGTTTCTAAAAAGATTTGATATGTTGGAGTATAAAGCCATGGCCACTCCCATGGACTCCAACTTGAAGTTGTTAGTTAATGACTCATCGTATTTAGTGGACCTAACCCTATATAGACAAATCATTGGGTCATTGATGTATTTAACAAATACTAGGCCAGATATATGCTTTGCTGCAAATACCCTAAGTCAGTGTCTAGTAGAACCTAGAAAGGTTCACTTAATAACTACAAAGCATGTAGTGAGGTACCTAAAAGGTACAATAGATTTTGGTCTATATTATCTTGGAGGTCATGAACTCCGTTTACATGGTTACTCAAATTCTGATTGGGCAGGAAGTGCCTCAGACAGAAAGAGTACATCAGGTGGATGTTATAGTCTTGAATCTGCCATGATCTCATGGTTCAACAAGGAACAATCTAGTGTGGCTCTCAGTACTGCTGAAGCAGAATATATATATAGATGTCTGCTCTGCCAGCTGTGAAGCAGTGTGGCTTCAGAAGCTATTAAATGGAGTGTTTGACTTAGAAATGAATCAAGATAGAAAATCTTGTATTCCACGATAAGTCAATAACACATAGAGATCCGATACTTCTATATATGAGATATGGTGCAGAGAGGAGCTATCAAGTTCGAGTATATAAGCACTGAGGATCAGATTGATAATATCTTGACTAAACCTCTGTCTCGAGTAAAGTTTAAATACTTCCGAGACAAGCTTGGTATAGTCCAGAAGGACCCTCTTCGAAAGGGGGAGTAGCATAGTATCTGATAACAAGTCTGTCTCATCAATGATGAGGTTACCTATTTACTGCACTTAGCTACTTAGAATTATTTAGATTTATAACTCTTATATATCTTTTATTTTAGATGTATACATGTTTTTGATGTGATGTATACATGTTTTGATGCTAGATGTATTAGTGAGAATACATGCTAGATGTATACACGTTTTTGATGTGATGTATACATGTTTTGATGTTAGATGTATTAGTGAGAATACATGCTAGATGTATACATGTTTTTGATGTGATGTATACATGTTTTGATGTTAGATGTATTAGTGAGAATACATGCTAGATGTATACATGTTTTGATTAGTGATGTATACATGTTTTGATGTTAGATGTATTAGTGAGAATACATGCTAGATGTATACATGTTTTTGATGTGATGTATACATGTTTTGATTAGTGATGTATACATGTTTTGATGTGATACATGCTCTTGGATATTTGTACCTGTATAGATGAGAATACAGATGAGGATTGGATCATCCTTGAACTTAAGTTCTAAAGTGAGCCGTAGACGTGAGGTCTCCGAGAATGAAGTCCTTAGTGGACAGTTGAGGGGATTGGATCATCCCTGGACTTTCAGTCCTAAAGAGAGCCATAGACGTGAGGTCTCCGAGAATGAAGTCCTTAGTGGAAAGTTGAGGGGATTGGATCATCCTTGGACTTTCAGTCCTAAAGAGAGCCGTAGACGTGAGGTATCCGAGAATGAAGTCCTTAGTGGACAGTTGAGGGGATTGGATCATCCCTGGACTTTCAGTCCTAAAGAGAGCCGTAGACGTGAGGTCTCCGAGAATGAAGTCCTTAGTGGACAGTTGAGGGGATTGGATCATCCCTGGACTTTCAGTCCTAAAGAGAGCCGTAGACGTGAGGTCTCCGAGAATGAAGTCCTTAGTGGACAGTTGAGGGGATTGGATCATCCTTGGACTTTCAGTCCTAAAGAGAGCCATAGACGTGAGGTCTCCGAGAATGAAGTCCTTAGTGGACAGTTGAGGGGATTGGATCATCCCTGGACTTTCAGTCCTAAAGAGAGCCATAGACGTGAGGTCTCCGAGAATGAAGTCCTTGGTGGACTTGAGGGGATTGGATCATCCCTGGACTTTCAGTCCTAAAGAGAGCCGTAGACGTGAGGTCTCCGAGAATGAAGTCCTTGGTGGAATTAAGGGGATTGGATCATCCCTGGACTTTCAGTTCTAAAGTGAGCCGTAGACAGGTGTCTCCGAGAATAGAGGATAGGACTGCATCGTCCCTGGACCTTGGTTCAAAATGCACGTGATTGGATTAATCATCCTTAGACAGTAAATCCAGGAAGGATAGTCTTAAATGTGATTGTGATTGGATTAATCATCCTTAGACAGTAAATCCAGGAAGGATAGTCTTAAATGTGATTGTGATTGGATTAATCATCCTTAGACAGTAAATCCAGGAAGGATAGTCTTAAATGTGATTGTGATTGGATTAATCATCCTTAGACAGTAAATCGAGGAAGGATAGTCTTAAATATGATTGCGGTTGGACTAATCATCCTTAGACAGTAAATCCAGGAAGGATAGTCTTAAATATGACTGTGGTAGGATTAATCATCCTTAGACAGTAAATCTAGTAATTCCGAAAGGAAGGATAGTCTTAAATATGATTGTGGTTGGACTAATCATCCTTAGACAGTAAATCCAGTAATTCCGAAAGGAAGGATAGTCTAAATATGATTGTGATAAAATTGATCCAGTAAATCTGAAAGGAAGGATCATGTTTATTGATGACGATGCTGCTGATCGTGTGATGACGATGCTGCTGATCGTGTGATGACGATGCTGATGATCGTGTGATAAAGATGCTGCTGATCGTGTGATGACGATGCTGCTGATCGTGTGATGACAATGCTGTTGATCGTGTGATGACGATGCTGATGATTGTGTGATGACGATGCTGTTGATCGTGTGATGACGATGCTGATGATCGTGTGATGACGATGCTGCTGATCGTGTGATGACGATGCTGCTGATCGTGTGATGACGATGCTGCTGATCGTGTGATGACGATGCTGCTGATCTTGTGATGACGATGCTGCTGATCGTGTGATGACGATGCCGATGATCGTGATGTCGATGTTGATATTGACATTGATATACCAGTAACTGTTTGAGTTACTGATGAAGACAAATTGAAGAAAGCTTCCGATGATCTATAGATATATCATGTATGATGTTGATGACTCCTTGCTCGTGCAGATACTGTTATAATATCCTTCTCGTTAAGGGGGAGTGTTGAAATATTGTAACTTCAAAGAATATTATATTTGTATATTATTTATTCCGAAGATGTTCCATACCTCCGATGTGATTATACTATAAATCCGGAGATGTTTATTCCTCCAAGTTGGTTGTGGTAACTAGGGTTATTAGACCCACCATGTGGGGGTCGGCCCAATCAGTTATAATGGGGTATTTAACCTAATGGTTAAATACGAGCCTACATGTACTTGTGTAAAATACATATCAGAGTAGTGTATAAATAGAGGAGGTGTGTTCCTCATTTGATACACTCACTCACTTGAGGATAGCGCACTTGTGGAGAAGAGGTCTGCTATTGTGGAGGAGGAGATCATGTCTCAGGGTTTCATCTTTGTATATTGCTGGTCATCTATATTGAGGAAGCTTTGCTGGGTTTTCTACCCCATGAGGGTTTCCCAGGATAAATCTCTGTCTCTTGTGTTTATGCTATGCTTGTTGTTTCTTCAGTGATCCTGTATATGCTATTATTGTGAAATGGAATGTAATGCTGCTATTTTCTGTCTTAGCATATTGAATCTTAACAAGCAAGAAGAATATTGGTAGATTTAATAAAAGATCATTTGGTTCCTTGGATATCTCAAAAGAAGACAGCTAGAAAGATGTTCAAAACCCTGAAAAAATTATTTGAACATGGTAGCATAAACAACACTCTTATATTGAGGAATCAACTATCAAATATAAAGATGTCAATGTCAGAATCAATTGCTTTTTACTTCATGAGGATCTCTGAACTAAGGGACAAACTAAGCACTAGTGGAGAATCCCTTGAAGATAGAGAACTTATTATAACAACTCTTAATGGTGTCCCTCCCTCTTGGGAACCATTCATCCAAAGTCTAAGTGGACGAACCAAGTTTCTCAAATTTGATAGATTTTGGGCAGATTGCATCCAGAAGGAAACAATAATTGCAACATGAAATAAACTAGATGGTACTCAACCCAAAGAGAATCAAGCATTTACATCTCATGCCGAGAGAGGCAAAGGAAAAGGAAGAAAGTTTCATAATAATGGAAATGAAGATAGAAGATCAAGCCTGCCACCAGATATGAAGAAGAATAAATATCTCTCTCATATTCAGTGCTTCAAATTCAATAAGTATGGCCACTATGCCAAATATTGTCGAAGTTCAAATAAAAGGAAGCACGAATCCTCAACTGCAGATATTAATGAAAATACTTCTCACAAGAAATCAAGGAATGATTATCATACAGAGTTCTTCTTCTAGTTCTCCCCTTGTTGAGGTGATGATATGAAGATCCAGATTGCGATGGACTCCCAGCAGGAAAAATGAAGAACATAGGACTCTCATTTCCACAAGGAGGCTATGGGAGTCCACCCACAAAAAAACAATAAAAGATAAGTATTTGGATTTATTGATCACTTAGATCTATTTTGTCTTATATGTTTTCATAACAAATTGTATGCGGATCTATTAGGAAGTTTGTTGAGCATTTGATATAGTTCACTTATTAATGTACCATAGGCACTTGTTGTACATGTTATGCATATGAGCTGCACAACACCTGATGGAGCTAGTCTAGATAATATCTCCTTCTTACATGCTTAGAGTAGTGCACACTCTTGATGGCATGTTCTAGTGGAGATAGTAGATATATAAATAGTTACCATATGTGTTTGGGATACATGTTTATGAGTGTTGTGTTGAATCTTTAGCTAAGATGTATACGTTGTTGATGTATTTGTAACTTCGGAATGTATTTCATATATGTATATTATATTCCTATAGAGATGTTATTATTCCTCTATACGGAAGTGTCATCATTTATATTGTAAGTGTCGTAACTTATACTTGATGGGTTATTAGACCACCTTGTTGGGGTCGGCCCTGTATAAGTCATGTGGGTTAAAGGTTTATTAGACCACCCTATTGGTGGTCAGCCCTATCAGCATTATGTTATGTGGTTAAGATAAGGTCGACCTAGTAAAGGTTATTAGGCAAGTCAAGTCAAGTATAAATAGAGTGTGGGAGGCACTCTATTTGATCATTCACTTCTCACTCATACACTCATTGGAGAGTGGCACACTAGTGGAGGAGGAGAAGCTGCTGCTAGGAGAACTATCTCTTGTACTTGGGTTGTATCATTGCTCTATCTATCTCTAAGGAAGTTGTGTGGTTTTTCACCTTCTTGGTTTTCCCCGGTGAAACTCTATGTCTCTTGTGTGCTTGCTTTATTGTGTCCATGATTAATATGATGTAGATATGTTGTACATGTTATTCTCTCAGTTAAGATCCTAGATCAGATTGTAAATTTCTGAAAATCTAACATGGTATCAGAGCTAGCCTAAAAGAAGGCATGGTATGGCATTTATGACACTTGTTGCACTTGCGAAGCTAGGGCTTGATATAGCAAAAACTAGTCATCATATCACTTTCGCTATCAATTAATTTTGGAGAAGTTTTAGGATCTGAAAATATTACAGGTCGAAGATAGGATCCCCATATACCTTTTGTCGGAAGGAGAGCCTCTAATTCATTGTACTTTCAAATTTATGATTTGTACCATATAGGGTTTCTGCCTCTACCAGATCTCAGCCATAAACAGGTGACCTAGGAAAAAAGGTCACAACTTGAGCTAGGAAGCTCCAAATGAAATTTCGTAAAAATTGGTAGGTAGGGCATGGATTGTACTTTCACAGGTACGATTTTCAGAGGCCAAAATTGAACCAGGGACACGTGGCACTCCATACAAGTTCGCTCTCTTGTTTTATCCCATAAATAGGTCACGTTGCGACACTTGGCATAAATCTCTCTCAGAGAATCCATTTGAGGTCAGACCTGTGGGGTTGGAAAGTTAACAGGTCAGGATACCATAGGAAGAATTTTCCGACCCTGTAGATCTGAAATTTCGGAGTTACACCAGAAACAATTAGGTGCATATTTCTGTCAAAACAGAATTGGATTTTGAGCACCTTCATCCATGGCTCCGGGAATTTAGTGTTTCGGAGAATGTTGTAATTTTTGTATCGGATACCACGGTTGGATGCTCCTCATAAAAATTGAAATTTAGAGACTAAGATCAAATTTTTTGGTTGGGCAGAAGGACGGGCTTAATCAAACCCTAGTTCAGGACTTTGATCGGAAAGGTGAAAAATTAGGGCTTCTGCAAAAATGGGCATTTTTGAAATCTGTGACCATAGCTGGAAGCTCCTTGGAAAAATTGAAGTTTAGAGCTTTGGATCAAACTATTTGATTGGGTGAAGCTCAAGGAAACTCAAACCCTAATTCAGGGTCCTCCCTAGTGAATCTGGAGGATTGAAAAGCAAATTTGAGGGGTGAAACTTTGTCATTTTCAAATTTTGAGTATACCAGGTTGATTAGCTCATCAAGGCGCATCTTTCTATCCTTTCATAAGTTTAAATTTTTAGGGTTTCCCTGACAAACCCTAATCCAGCTCCTGATCCAGTTTCTGCAAATCAAGTGGATTGGGTTAATCCTAGAAGAGAATGGATTGGTCCCCTGCATAAGTGAAGAAGTTGTAGAGGGAGATGAGGCTAAGGTCTTACCTAAGAAGAGTACAAGCAAACTCGACACGTATGACTTACGGGTATGTTTCAAAATCTGTTAATGATTAAGTTTATGATATGTTTGTCTTCATTAAGATTAGTACAATCTTGATTAATTTAGACTTGTCGTATCACCTTAATAAAAATATGAATGCATGATAGAAGATATTCATTGATTAGGGTTTTGACACTTATGATTGTACTAATGCATTGTGTTGTTGTATGAGGTTGATGTTGTTCGCTAACATGAAAGGTACATCAAGAAAGACAAATCATGTTCTAGTTCAAGAACATATGACCCTGGTGACATGAAGACAAAGATTCATCCATTGTCATGGATCACATAGAAGATCTACTTATGAGGTATGTATAACCTGGTTCTATAATGGTTAACCTATGAGATATGCAGGTTACTAGCATAAGTCATTTAAGAGAACAAGAAGACATCATGTGGATATGTTAGACATAACCAGCTAACATATTAATCCAGGTATGTTTTTCCTATATCATGTTAGAATCCTACCTTGTGTTAGGATCTCTTATATAAGTATACATGGCATGATTGATAATGATTATTCATTGAAGTTAGTAATCATGGGTTTAGGCATATTATGCTTCTTATGTGATAGGTAAGTGGCCTAGGGCACTGTACAACATTCCATTGCTACTTTTCTAGAATGAAACCTCTTTGCTGACATGTTGGGAGTTGTGCACACTCTTAACAATGTTCTGGTAGAGATTGGAAGGCATCTAGAAAGTTACGGGATATGGATAAATGTTGTATTGAAGCATTGGCTAAAATAATTGCATGAATGTATGACATATTTCTTTATGTGTAAGAATTTGTTCTGAAAACTATGAGATGTTTCTGATCATGCAATTTAACTTGCTTTGTAGGAAAGATCGTATACCATCACCTACAAAAGAAGGACTACAACATTTGTTCCAGCAACGAAGTTCAAACTATCTATTGAAGAATCTGAAGTTCCCATGATACGGGATACAGTAAAAGGATGCCATGGTCGAGAAGTTCCAATCAATCATGTTTGGGATGTGGTCCCAAGACCTGAAGGGAAGTCTGTTGTGACTTCCAAGTGTATCTACAAGATCAAGCATGCTGCAGATGGCAGCATAGAAAAGTACAAAGCGAGATTTGTAGCTTGTGGCTTCTCCCAGAAAGAGGGAATAGACTATGAAGAAACTTTTGCTCCTGTAGCCAGGTACACTTCCATCATATCAGTACTTGCCCAGGCTGTAGTGATGAAATGGAAGATACACCAGATGGATGTCAAGACAGCTTTCTTGAATGGTGTAGTCGAGGAGGAAGTGTATGTGGAGCTGCCACTTGGTTTTGAGACACATGACAGAGAGTCATATGTGTGCAGATTGAAGAAAGCCTTGTATGGCTTGAAGCAAGCTCCTAGGAATTGGTATGGTAGGATAGACAGTTTTCTATCCAGTTTGGGCTTTACCAAGAGTAAAGCGGATTCAAACCTTTACTACAAGGTTGAGGAAGGCAATCTTGTGATACTACTTTTGTATGTGGATGACTTGTTTGTTACAAGTGAGGATGGATTGATTGTCGATACCAAGTGGAAGCTTGCTGTCGAGTTCAAGATGAAGGACTTTGGGATGATGCATTATTTTCTAGGCATGGAGGTGTGGTAGAGTGCAGATGGGATCTTCCTTGGACAAGGGAAGTATGCAGTAGAGATCCTAAAGAGGTTCGGGATGATGGACTGCAAGGCCATGGCCACACCTATGGCATCGAACCTGAAGCTTCTGTGTGATACTTCATCTGAGTCAGTTGATGTCATGGTGTATCGTCAGATGATTGGGTCCTTGATGTACCTGACAAACACGAGACCAGATATTTGCTTTTGATGAACACATTGAGCCAGTTCCTGATGGATCCCATATGTGTTCACCTGGTTGCTGTAAAGCATATTTTGAGGTACCTGAAGGGTACAATTGATTATGGGCTCAAGTATGATGCGAATCAAAAATTTAACCTGCAGGGTTATGTTGGTTCAGACTGGGCAGGCAATGTTGCAGATAGGAAGAGCACTTCTAGGTGTTGCTTTAGTATGGGATCAGGTGTGATCTCTTGGTTTAGCAGGAAGCAGTCCTGTGTAAAACTGAGTAGAGCCGAGGCAAAGTATGTTGCAGCTTGTTTAACTAGTTGTGAGGCAGTATGGCTCCGGAAGCTATTGTCTGAGTTATTTGATCTCTCGTTGGAGGCTACTGGTATATTTTGTGACAACCAAAGTTGTGTGAAGCTGTCTGAGAACCCTATATTCCACGACAGGTCAAAGCACATTGAGATCAAATATCACTATATCAGGGATATGGTGCAGAGAGGAACAATGAAGCTCATGTATGTTGCGACGGATGAGCAGGTTGCAGATGTGTTGACGAAACCACTAGCCAGAGTGAAGTTTGAATACTTCAGAGAGAGGCTTGGTGTTCTTCAGATTGATGACACTTCGAGGAAGAAGTGATGGACACATCTGGTGGAGCCATTCCAAGCATGGTGAGCGGAGGATCCTTCCCATGGCTGTGGATGTAAGCACTGGATGATGAGCATCAGGACGATGCTCTAGTTACTGCTCTATATATGCATCATGTTGGATGCTAGATATGATCAGTTAGATCATGTATATGTATATGCATCATGTTGGATGCTTGTTATGATCAATTGGATCATGTATATGTATATGCATCATGTTGGATGCTTGAAATGATCAGTTGGATCAGGTATTTGTATATGTATCAGGTGGATACATTGTATGATCAGGTGGATCATGTATTTGTATATGTATCAGGTGGATACATTGTATAATCAGTGGATCATGTATTTATGTATGCATCAGGTGGATGCATTGTATGATCAGGATGATCATGGATGATGAGCTTCAGGATGTTGCTCCAGATGACATGCATCGGGATGATGCTATGATGATGATCAGGATGATCCTGTGTGATGAGTATTAGGACGATGCTCTGGACGACATGCATCAGGATGATGCAGTGACGATGATCAGGATGATCATGTGTGATGAGTATCAGGACAATGCTCTGGACGACATGCATCAGGACGATGCAGTGACGATGATTAGGATGATCATGTGATGATGACATGCATCAGGATGATGCAGTGATGATGATCAAGATGATCATGTACATCAGGATGATGCATGGTGAGTATCAGGATGATGCTTTGTGGCCGTGGACACGTTGTGCTTGAGAGGACTTGTAAGACCTAGGAGATCCGAGAGGTTGGTTGTGTGCCCATAATAAGTCTTGGGATGCTCTTTTGAGGGTTTGTCCTGTGACCACATGTAAGACCTGGGAGATCCAAGAGGTTGGGTTGTGTGCCCATAATAAGTCCTGGGATGCTCTTTCTAGGGTTTGTGGTGGTGACTACATGTAAGTCTTGGGAGATCCGATAGGTTTGGCTGTGTTCCTGTAATAAGTCCTAGGATGCTCTTTCAAGGGTTTGTAGTGGAGATCACATGTAAGTCCTGGGAGATCCGATAGGTTGGGTTGTGTGCCCGTAATAAGTCCTGGGATGCTCTTTCGAGGGTTTGTGAAGAGGATCACATGTAAGTCCTGGGAGATACGATAGGTTGGGCTGTGTGCCCATAATAAGTCCTAGGATGCTCTTTCAAGGGTTTGTGATGAGGGTCACATATAAGACCTGGGAGATCCTATAGGTTGGGTTGTGTGCTCGTAATCAATCATGGGATGCTCTTACGAGGGTTTGTGACACACGTAATAAGTCCTAAGGATTCCATAGTATGGCCAGTGATGATGAAGACCTGCAGGAGGTGGGCCTACATCCAGTATGAAAAAGGACTGGCTCTGTAGAACTTCCTATGACGAGTAGATTTGAGATTGATTGAGATAGCAGCAGCAGTGACGATGACGATGATCCAGTGACAATGATCCAGAGAAGAAGACTTGTGCTAGCAGATCTATGTCGAGAAATACCTTCCTAGTTAAGAGGGAGTGTTGATGTATTTGTAACTTCGGAATGTATTTCATATATGTATATTATATTCCTTTAGAGATGTTATTATTCCTCTATACGGAAGTGTTTGTATTCCTATAGAGATGTTATTATTCCTCTATACGGAAGTGTCGTCATTTATATTTTCAGTATCGTAACTTGTACTTGATGGGTTATTAGACCACCTTGTTGGGGTCGGCCCTATATAAGTCATGTGGGTTAAAGGGTTATTAGACCACCCTATTGGGGGTTGGCCCTGTTAGCATTATGTTATTTGGTTAAGTTAAGGCCAACCTAGTAAAGGTTATTAGGCAAGTCAAGTCAAGTATAAATAGAGTGCGAGAGGCACTCTATTTGATCATTCACTTCTCACTCATACACTCATTGGAGAGTGGTGCAATAGTGGAGGAGGAGAAGCTGTTGCTAGGAGAACTATCTCTTGTACTTGGGTTGTATCATTGCTCTATCTATCTCTGAGGAAGTTGTGGAGTTTTTCACCTTCTTGGTTTTCCCTGGTGAAACTCTATGTCTCTTGTGTGCCTGCTTTATTGTGTCCATGATTGATATGATGTAGATATGTTGTACATGTTATTCTCTTAGTTAAGATCCTATATCAGATTGTAAATTTCTGAAAATCTAACATGCGTACTTGTGTAAACTATTGCCATTGCATTGAAATATAAATTTGTTAAATTTGATTATGGAATGTTGCTAATCATCTGATGGGATTTGACTTGTAGGGAAAAGACCATATGATATGGCCTACAAGAGAAAGATGATGAGACTTGTTCTGATGAACAAGTGATGGACACATGAATCTCGTTGATGTTAAAATTAATCAAAAAACGGGAAGCTTCTAGGAGCATGTCTCTTAGCCTAGAAGGATGAATCCTAGACAAAGCAGTTAGATGGAAGTCATGACTATACAGTAGTGTACAAACAAGGACCTAATACATCCATCTATATTTGATACATGACCCACAGGCCCAGAGGATCTCATATAAATATTGATGTTTGGAAGCAGAAGGCTCCAACGGATGTCGTTCTCTCTCTACTACACATGTTTGGTTCTCTTAGACATCCTGAAAAGGATGGAGAGGCCAATGCACACTCCCGATCACTCTGAAAGGAGTGAGGAGATCTCTCATGGATATATTTAAGTATTACCCCTATCACTCTGAAGAGAGTGAGGAGATCTCTTAGACATATTGACATGGGATGGAGAGGTTGGTGCACACTGGCACACACTAGTAGTCTTATATGGACTCATCGATGGATTGGTTGAGTTGGTGCATGTTCCTCGATGGACTAGGTTGATTTGATGCATAATGGACTCTCTGATGGACTATGCAGAGTTGTTGCGATGATGTATGGACTCACCGATGGACTGGTTGAGTTGGTGCATGTTCCCCAATGGACTGGGTTGAGTTGAAGCATGATGACACTTCTCGACAGACTGAGACTTTGTTGAAGACCTTTTGTATGTATATAGATGATTGAGACATATGTAATGTACAATTGAGATCCAAATGATCGTATCCAATTATTTTGATGATTACCATGTCCAAAGAATACCTTCCTTGTTAAGAGGGAGTGTTGGGAATAATGTAACTTCGGAAGTTATTCTTAATGTACTTTATTATATTATCGTTGTACCCCCCTCGGGAGAAGATAATGATGTAATTAATCATGTAAAGACATTGAAATAATTAATGTAAATCTTGGGTTGGAATCTGCACCCAAAGAAAACATTTATTAAATGTAATTTTTGTATTTCCCAAAGACAAGTCGGTCCAGTGGGTAAACTGCCCCAAACAATGGGCAGAACTGCCCCAGTCAAGTCGGCCCAGTTAGGGAAAGTCTGGTCGGACCAATTAAGTAAAAGTCATTTTTTGACTAGTATAAATAGAGAGGTCGCACCTCTCATTTGTTCATTCACTCAACTCGAGCAAGTTCGCTCAAGGAGAAAGAAATGTTCGCTATTGCAGTTGAAGAAGAGTTTCTTGGGGCTACTACATTTGGAGAAGATTCTCTTTCTTCTCTCTCTTGATCTTAATATCTGGATGTACTCTGATATTTGAATTAATCTCGATACAAAGGTTGTTGGGTTTTCTCCTTGTTGGGTTTTCTAGGATAAAATTCTTGTTTCTATTGTTTTTGTGCTTGGTTATTCTTTTAGTGATCTTGTTGTTTTATCTGCAATTAAATTATACTGCTAGAATTGTATAAAATATAACACTACTGTCTTGTCCACCTTTCTTCACAATAGTTGATACAACTTACAATATCTATAGTAACAATCTATGCAACAGGTCTCACAGATAGGCCTACGAACTTAACTACTCAAATGCAATTTCCTCCAAAGATAAGTCTCCAAGGGAACTTCAATCGTCACTCATAGCGACATAATTGTACTGGTTTGAATGTGCACTCCCCCAACAAGGTGTTGATGGCCAACATAATATGCTTTGCATTAAGTTTACAGTCTCTCAAATAATACAATTTTCTTCATGAATTTGCAAATGTCACCACGAATTCGAATTCAATGATGGAAATGAACTTCTCTTATTTAAACCTTCTTCTGCACTAAAAGATGAGCTTTGTGTACAAAATATTTTCGCATTGTTGAGGCCAATATCAATACAAAATATTTGCTCAAATTTATGGTCAAATGCACTGTAAGGACTTCCAAATAAAAAATGCATTGTGGCCATCACCGTGGACGAAGGCCAACTCCTTGATGCCTCATGTACCAGTTGCATGCAGTGCCACGCAACTGAATGGACAGGTCTCGGTCGAAAAGGGATGCACCAGCTCGAGACACAGTATAATGCAGAGATCTTGTGTAGCTCAAAACTTCAATATTGATACGCACCAATACCAAGAGGATTAGCTCCAGTGCGCAGCTCCATGATTTTGCCAACGAAATCCTTCAATGCAAAAAATTTGTATCACTCTAGTCATAGCTCATGTATGAATTTCTCCCAGGTATATATTCTAAGCAAAGAATGTTAAGAGAACGTTATTCTCTTGATAATAGCGTCTTTTATACATCAATGGGAAATGGCTTTCATGTTTTAATTGATACAAGAATAAATCTGAATTGTGACAACGTAATTTGTATTTTCTGCACCGACAATCCAATATGTACCAGTAGTATAATACACCATACTCCAATGAACAGATGCCAATAATCAAATGATACTTGTCACCACCATTTCACCCAACTCAACACTCGGTAGCTAGGGTTTCGATGATGAGTACACCATCACGCAGGATATTTTTCTTCTATGTTTCTTCTGCATGCGTAAGAGTCTATGCTTTGGTGTGGAGGCAGCACCCAGAGGGAGGAGAAATTTCGCAATCACAAAGTATCCAAATCATCAACATTCTTCATAAAGACAGCTCCATGATCAATGGCAAATTTAATGATAGCTAGCTCGCAACTCCACTCACCAAAATAGAGGTCGTTCACCATCAAGCTCCACGTGTTAAGAATTGTAATATCACTAGTCATTAGCGCATTAATAGAATTGTAATATCACTAGTCATTAGTGCATTAATAGTGGTTGAATAGTTAGTTGGTTAGTTTGACTAGGACACTTTGTTGTCCCATAGTATTTTTTGTTCCATGGTATTGTCCCATGGTATTTTCTACTACGTCATCATATATATGCTTTTGATTAAAAATGAAAAGGAAATGAATATGCCCACTTGTGTTCCATCCTTTTTTATGTGTTCAAACTTTAACATGGTATCAGATCGCATGGCCTGATCCATAAATGTTGATTTGGGGTAAACATTTTCACAAAGTGGAAAGCCAAAACATTTCGCATGGATCTGATCTTGGAGGTTGCAAATCAAGACGGGAACACATTAGTATGGAGGAGTAACATTTATTCACGGCATTGGGCCGTGTCGTATCAATTTTACTATTATTTTTTCCCTTTGGAAGCATCGACGCACCCTGTCCCTAACAGGAACTGTGTCACCCTTACACCGACGCACCTTCTGCTCAAGAAAAGTGCGTCGTTGATGCACTCTCTGCACAGACTAAGCGTGTCGTTGATGCACCTGTTGTTAAGGGAAAGTGCGGCTATCACTGTAAACTTGCACGCATTTTTCCCGACACACCCCGTGACGCACTGTGCTAGATCTACAGCGTGCGGCACTGTGTTTAAAAGATAGTCATAAAAAATGGCTAGTACTAGTATGAAGCAGATCTCTAGACCAATGTTGACCGACACCAACTATGAATTATGGTCAATCAAGATGCAAACGTTTCTCCAACTCAACAATTGTTGGGATATAGTTGAAAACGATTTCAAAGAACCGGATGCAACTGCTATGGCTGCTATGTCTAATGCTCAGAAGAAATCCCTTGAAGAAAGTTGAGAAAGAAATATCATTGAAAAATGGTTGATTAAGAGTTGCATCGAGGAGTCTATTTTCCCGCATATCTCAAGAGCCACCACTATGCATCAAGCCTGAAATCTCCTTGCATCTGCATACAAAGGTACAGACAAAGTAAAAACGGTAAGACTCTAGACCCTTCAACTTCAGTGTGAAAGTCTTAGTATGAAGGAAATAGAAACTGTAGATCAGTTCATGACTCGGGTCTTAGGCATTGTGACTCAATTCCAAACTTATGGCAAAGCTTTGGAACGGAAATTTGTTGTCCAAAATATTGTAAGGTGTCTCACTGAGAAGTTTGCTATGGTTGTTACTGCTACAGAAGAATCTAAATATCTATCCAAGTTTACCATAGATGAGTTAATAGGGTCCCTTATGTCCCATGAAGCTTGACTCACTCAAGAAGAAGAGTCTTTCACAAATTCATTTAGCACTCAGGCTTCCCTCAGCAAAGGTCAAGTCACAGGAGGTAGAGGACGAGGCATAAGAGGAAGAGGTTCTCATTCTACAGAGGATAGAACCACTCATGAGCATTTAGATCACTCTCACAATGCTCAGAACCAGAGGGAAAGAGGCAAGAGATGGACTAATAGGTCCAACATTCAGTGCAACTACTGCAAGAAGTATGTCCACTGTAGAAAGAAGCAAGCAGACCAGAACAGTGGCAGAGCCCATATCTCCAATGTTGAAGAAAGCTCATCTGAAGTCATGTTTCTGTTAAATTTTGAGCATTAATTCACAATACTCTAGGATCTTTACTGAGAGAATAACATGTACAATATATCAATGCATAACAATCACAATAAGCATGACAAGCATCACAAGAATCAAAAGCATGAGAGACAAGAGACACAGAGTTTCCGTGGGGAAAACCCTAAGGTGAAAAACCCCACAACTTCCTCAGAGATAGAGAGAGCAATGGCTCAACCAAAGTACAACCAAAATACACTGAGATAGTCTCCTAGTAGTAGATGATCCTCCTCCTCACTAGTGCACCACTTTCTGTGTGAGAGAGATATACTTTTTCGAATGATCTAAATAGAGATCACCTAATCTCTATTTATACTAACCTGTTTGCCCAGTGACCTTATGGGGCTGACTTGTCTAGCTAGGTACATCCACATTATAATATATATATTTCAGGGCCGACCCCACACATGGTGGTCTAATAACCCATCAGCAAGTACACACACTTGCGACACTTGTCAATCCACATGACGACACTTCCTTATAGAGGAATAACACATCTCTAATAAGGGTACAATAACTATATATGAAATACATTCTGAAGTTACATATACATCAACACTCCCTCTTAACTAGGAAGGTATTTCTCGACACAGATCTGCTAGACAAGTCTTCTTCTCGGGATCATCGTCATCGATGCATCGTCATCGTCATTGTCACTGTTGCTGCTATCTCAACCAATATCTGACTCTACTCGTCATAGGAAGTTCTACAGAGCCAGTCCTTTTTCATACTGGATGTAGGCCCACCACCTGCAGGTCTTCGTCATCACTGGCCATACTATGGAATCCTCAGGACTTATTACGTGCGTCACAAAACCTCGAAAGAGCATCCCAGGCTGTTACGAGCACACGGCTCTACCTATAGGATCTCCCAGGGCCATATTATATGTGACATCACCACAAAACCTCGCAAGAGCATCCCAGGATATTACGAGCACACAGCTCTACCTATAGGATCTCCCAGGGACATATTATATGTGGTCATGGCAAAACCTCGCAAGAGCATTCCAAGACTTATTACGGGCACACAGCCCAACCTATCAGATCTCCCAGGGACATATTATATGCCATAGGACAAAACCTCGAAAGAGCATCTGCCAAATATCCCAGGGCCAGATTATATGCCATAGGCAAAACCTCGAAAGACTATCTGCAGATCTCCTAGGGCCAAATTATATGTCCTCCCAGAGCAAAACCTCGAAAGAGCATTTGCCAGATATCCCAGGGCCAAATTATATGCCATAGGCAAAACCTCGAAAGACAATCTGCAAATCTCCCAGGGCCAAATTATATGCTCATCTGTACAACCTGATCCATGGCCATAAAGTATCAACCTGATACTCACCATACATCATCCTGATGTACACATGATCATCCTAATCATCATCACTGCAACATCCTGCTGCATGTCATCTGGAGCAACATCTTGAAGCTCGTCATCCATGATCATCCTGATCATACAATGCATCTACCTGATGCATACCAAGTATCTACCTGATACATATCATCATACATGATCCACCTGATCATACAGTGTATCCACCTGATACAAATACAAATACATGATACATATCACCATACATGATCCACCTGATCATACAATGTATCCACCTAATACATATACAGATACATGGTCCAAGCATCCAACATGATGCATATACAAAATACATACAAATGATCCTACTGATCATATCCAGCATCCAACATGATGCGTACATACATATACATGTAAATGATCCAACTGATCATATCCAGCATCCAACATGATGCATACATACATATACATATAAATGATCCAACTGATCATATCCAGCATAAACCGGAACATCATCTTGATGCTCATCATCCAGCGCTTAGATCCACATCCATGTGAAGGATTCTCCTTCCAACATGCTTGGAATGGCTTCAGCAAATGTGTCCATCACTTCTTCCTCGAAGTGTCATTAATCCGAAGAACACCAAGCCTCTCTCTGAAGTACTCGAACTTCACCCTGGCTAGTGGCTTCATCAGCACATCTGCAATCTGCTCGTCCGTTGCAACATACAGGAGCTTCACAGCTCCTCTCTGCACCATATCCCTGATATAGTGATATTTGATCTCTATGTGTTTCGACTTGTCATGAAACACTGGGTTCTCAGACAGCTTCACACAACTCTGGTTATCACAGAAGATACCAGTAGCATCCAACGGGAGATCAAATAACTCAGACAGTAGCTTCCGTAGCCATACTGCCTCACAACTAGCTGAACAGGCTGCAACATACTCTATCTCAGCTGTACTCAGTGCTACGCAGGACTGCTTCCTGCTAAACCAAGAGATCACACCTAATCCCATACTGAAGCAGCACCCAGATGTGCTTTTCCTATCTGCAGCACTGCCAGCCCAATTTGAATCAACATAACCCTGCAGGTTAAACTTTTGATTCGCTTCATACTTGAGCCCATAATCCACTGTACCCTTCAAATACCTCAGAACATGCTTTACAGCAACCAGATGAACACTCCTCGGATCTGTCAGGAACTGACTCAATGTGTTCATCGCAAAGCAAATATCTGGTCTCGTGTTCATCAGGTACATAAAGGACCCAATCATCTGACGATACATAGAGACATCAACCGGCTCAGATGAAGCATCACATAGAAGCTTCAGATTCGATGCCATAGGTGTGGCCATGGCCTTGCAATCCATCATCCCGAACCTCTTCAGGATCTTTACTGCATACTTCCCTTGTCCAAGGAATATTCCATCTACACTCTACCACACCTCCATGCCAAAAAAAAATAGTGCATCATCCCCAAGTTCTTCATATCGAATTCAGCAACGAGCTACCTCTTTGTATCACACCAAGTTCTGGGAGCTTGCTACAAGCCATACAAGGCTTTCTTCAATCTGCACACATGTGACTCCCTGTCGGGTCCTGGGACTGCATCCCAAACATCTTCTTCATGATCGACGGATCATGGCATTCCATTTCTTCATCCCAGATCCTAGGAACTTCAATATCTTCAATAGATATCTTTGTTGCTAGAACAAATGTTGTAGTCCTTTTGTAGGTGAAGATATACGGTCTTTCCTACAAAACAAGTTAAATTGCATAATTAGAAACATCTCATAATTTCCAGAACAAATTATTTACACATAAAGAAATATGTCATGCAGTCATGCAATTATCTTAGCCAGTGCTTCAATACAACATTTATCCATGTTCCACAACTTTCTAGATGCTTTCCAGTCTCTACCAGAACATTGTTAAGAGTTTGCACTACTCCCAACAAGTCAGCAAAGAGGTTTCATTCTAGATAAGTAGCACTAGAATGTTGTACAGTGCCATAGGCCACTTACCCATCACATGCATATTAGTAGTATATTGTTCATTAATGCAATCATTCTAATATGCACAATACATCTCCTAAGTCTAGGAACATAAGCATAATATTATTTAAACAAAATAGGCAACAAATGATAATTGAAATACTTATCTGTGTTTGTTTGTTGGGTGAACTCCCTCTAAGTCTTTGCTTCCTGGCAGGAGCTGCTGAAGTAGCTTATTCTACACCTTTCTATTGTGAAATGTAGGAAGATGGTCAACTCCCTCTGAAAATCTGCATCCTTGCAGGAGCTGCTGGAGTGTGCTCCCTCTTGATCTTTGCTTCTTGGATTACCTATCCTTGAACTTATATTCATCCTTGCTGACATCAATCTTCTTGAATCCTGGAAAGTATAATCTGTAATCCTTCGAGCTTTCACTGTAACCCACAAAGATACCCTTCTTTGAAGGATCTAGTCCTCTTTTCCTTTGGGATATGAGTGTATACTGGACAACCAAATATTTTGAGATGGCCGACTTCAAGTTTCTTACCAGAAAGGACCTCTTCTAGTATCTTGATGTCCAATATCTTGTGGGGTGTTCTGTTCTGCACATATACAGATGTTCTAGCTACTTCTGCCCATAGATGCATAGGTAGATCCTGGTCATGCAACATTGCCCTTGCTGCTTCCATGATTGTTCTATTCTTCCTTTCGGCAACTCCATTCTGTTGAGGATTATAAGGAGCAATCAACTCCCTCTTAATCCCTGAATCACTACAAAGCTTCTTGAAGTCTCCTGAGGTGAATTCTCCACCATTGTCGAATCTAAATGTTTTGATCTTCTTATCAGTTTGATTCTCCATCAAGGTTTTGAATTCCTTGAATTTATCAAACACCTCATCTTTGTTCTTCAAGAAGTATACCCAAGTCTTCCTGGAGAAGTCATCAATAAATGAAACATAGTAAATATACCCACTCAGAGAACTGGATGACATAGGACCACATACATCTGAGTGGATGATTTCCAGGATGTCTTTTGCCTTGCTTTCACTACTTGGGAAAACCTTCTTAATGTTCTTACCTTTTGCACATCCTTTGCAAACACCTTCATGTTTGGTCTTGATTTCAGGAAGACCCTCTACAACCTTGCTTGCAATTGGAAGTGCCCTATAGTGCATATGAGCAAGTCTTCTATGCCAAAGTTCACTTGGCTCCATGGATTCATGTACCATGGCATGTTCAGGTTGTCCCTTCAATTTATACAATCTTCCCTCTTGCTCTCCAATCACTACTGCATCATCTATGGTCTTTCCCTTTGGCCACATTAGGACTTGGCCATCCACAAATGCAACCCTCATACCTTTTGCATCCAATGCAGAGATGGAGAGTAGGTTCTTCTTGAGCCCAGGTACATAAAGGACTTCTTTCATCTTCAAAGATTTTCCAGAATCTAGGTTGTAGGAGGCTTCACCACTTCCTTTGATTGGGTATTAATAATCATCCCCAAGTTTCACCTTATGGGGTGATTCATGTTCAAATAGATTCACAAAAGATTCTTTAAACCCAGTCATGTGTTTGGAAGCCCCACTATCAATCAACCAATCATTACAACCATGGGAGATAGTACCTGTGAGAGCAGAGATTAGAACATACACTTCTTCACTTGATGAGTCATCATCACTTTCTTCCCTAACCTTCTTCTTTGGAGGTTCATCATCCTCGGCAGCATGAGCATGGAACTTTCTTTTGCTGCCCTTCTTCTTCTTGTTGAAGTTGTTGTTATTATCCCTTTTGTTCTTGGGACAGTCTGAAGCAAAGTGACCCTTCTCATTGCATGTGAAGCATCTTAGATCCTTCTTATTCTTTTGATAGGATATTTTGTAGCGAGAGTGCTCCTTCTTGGGCTTGCTTCTTTTGGTGTGAGTTGCGAGAGCTTGATCTTCACCTCCCATCTTTTCCTCACGAGCTACAAGCCTAGCTTCTTCTTGAAAGCATTCCTCTCATAGTTTACTGAAAGAGATCAATTTCTTTCTTGCACAGATTCCTTGAATAAAGGAGTCCCATGACCTAGGTAGTCCATTCAGAGTGGTCATAACAATTTCACCGTTGTCCACTACTTCATCCACAACTTCAAGTTGCTCCTTGATCTGAGAGACCTTAGAGAAGTAAGATTGAATAGTTTCTCAATTCAACATCTTGACCCCTTTCAATTCATTCCGCAGAGTCATCTTCTGATTTATGTTCTTCCCTTCAAATAGCTTGGTCAAAGAGTCAAACATCTCCTTGGGTGTCTTTAGAGAAGACACATGGGGTATGAGATGGTTTTTGATAGAATCAGCAATGATTCTCTTTGCCTTGACCAAGTTCTTCTTATGCAATACCTTGGCCTCTTCATTCTCTGGGATAGGGATGTCTTCTTTTATATATGAGTCCAACTCATTCTCTTCCAGGATTAACCCAATCCTATACTTCCAAGCTCGGAAGTTATCATCCCCTTCAAGTTTATCCTCAAGCTTGGTGTGGTGAGACATATTAAAGAGTACTTCAAATGGAAATAGAAAATATTTAGGTCTTACCACTTGAAATGTTGAAAACTGGATCTGGTCCCAGATTAGGGTTTGTCGAAAAAACCCTAAAAATTCAAAATGTGAATTTCAATTTTCTGAAAGGATAGAAAGATGCGCTTTGATGAGCTGATCAGCCTGGTGCATTCAGAATTTGAGATCATCAAAGTTTTACCCTTCAGATTTGCCTTTTTTTCCTCCCTTGAGTTTCCCGGAGATCTACCTAGCCAAAAATATCGATCCAAAGCTCTAAACTTCGATTTTTGCAAGGAGCTTCCAGCTATGTCTTCAGATTTCAGAAATTCCTATTTTTGTGGAAACCCTAATTTTTAGGGCCAAATCTGAAAATGCTCGGAATTGAATTCTGATTGGACAGATAGATGCGCCTTGATGAGTAGATTCAATCTACTATACTGCTTTTCCAAAATCTGTGGAGAGAAACTCAAGTTTTTGTCACTGTAAAATGTCTTCTTCTCAGGTTAGCTCTGATACCATGTTAAATTTTGAGCATTAATTCACAATACTCTAGGATCTTTACTGGGAGAATAACATGTACAGTATATCAATGCATAACAATCACAATAAGCATGACAATCATCACAAGAATCAAAAGCATGAGAGACAAGAGACACAGAGTTTCCGTGGGAAAAACCCTAAGGTGAAAAACCCCACAACTTCCTCAGAGATAGAGAGAGCAATGGCTCAACCAAAGTACAACCAAAATACACTGAGATAGTCTCCTAGTAGTAGATGATCCTCCTCCTCACTAGTGCGCCACTTTCTGAGTGAGAGAGATATACTTTTCCGAATGATCTAAATAGAGATCACCTTATCTCTATTTATACTAACCTATTTGCCCAGTGACCTTATGGGGCCGACTTGTCTAGCTAGGTACATCCACATTATAATATATATATTTCAGGGCCGACCCCACACATGGTGGTCTAATAACCCATCAGCAAGTACACACACTTGCGACACTTGTCAATCCACATGACGACACTTCCTTATAGAGGAATAACACATCTCTAATAAGGGTAAAATAAATATATATGAAATACATAGATGAAATACATTCTGAAGTTACATATACATCAACAGTTTCTCTCATGTCAAGTGACTAAAGAAGAATATCATTCAGATGTATGGTTGTTGGACAGTGGCTGCAGCAATCATATGGCAGGTAACAAATTACTATTTTCTTATCTAGATCTGTCTGTCAGTACAAAAATCAAGCTTGGTGATCATTATCTAGTTCCTGCTCAAGTCAAAGGCATTGTTCACGTTCTTACTAAGAAGAATGAGAAAACGTTTATATATGATGTATACTATGTTCCTAATCTAAAAGTGAATATGATCAGTGTGGGTCAACTGATTGAAAACAAGTATGATGTCAGATTTATCGATACCTATTGTGTTGTCTATGATAAAACCCCCAGTAGAAGACTCTTAGCCAAAGTAGAAATGACCAAAAACATAATATTTCCTCAGAGTCTTAGAAGTGCTATATTGTCACAATCCTATGCACATACTGTTTCTAGTCTAGATGAAACTTGGTTGTGGCACTATAGGTTTGGTCATCTACCCTTCGAGAGTCTTAGTCTTATGCAAAAACAGTCCATGGTCAAGGGGTTACCAGTTTTGAATAAACGGTACAGTTCTTGTGAAGACTATATCTTAGGAAAACATCAAAGGGACAATTTCCCCACTTCCACATCCCGAGCCAAAGAACACCTTGAGTTAGTTCACACATACCTATGTGGAACCATGAAAACCCAATCCATAGGAGGTAGTCTTTATTTTCTGACATTTATTGATGATTATAGCAGGAAATTCTAGGTCTACTTTCTCAGACACAAATCAGATACCTTCTCCAAGTTTAAAGAATTCAAGGCATTGACTGAAAATCAGTCAGGTAAATCCATCAAAGTGCTCAGGTCAGATGGTGGAGGTGATTATGATTCACATGATTTTGCAGAGTTCTACAAATAGCATGGCATCCAGCACCAGCTCACTACCAAATACACTCTGTAGCAGAATGGAGTTGTTGAACGGAAGAACCAGACCATCATGAACATGGCCCAAATCATGTTGTCATATAAGAAGTTGTCAAATGGTTATTGGGTTGAAGATGTTGCATGTTCAGTTTATTTACTGAACAGATGTAATGTGAGTGGTAAAGACAAAATTCTTGAAGAAGCTTAGAGTGGCACTAAGATTAGTGTCTCACATCTCATATTTTTTGGATGTGTAGCATTTGCACATGTACTTGATGAATTGAGAAAAAAGTTGGACAAAAGGAGTAAAAAATGTATCTTAACTGGTTGCAGTGAACATCAAAAGGCTTATAAGTTGTATAATCATGTTCTCCAAAAAGGGTTTGGTGAGCAGAGATGCCAATTTTCTTGAAAATAAATGTTGGAGTGACTCTCAAAATGTTTCAGCAGATATTCAGCAGAAAGAAAGTCTAGTTCCACCAGATCTACCACTCAGAATGCCAAGATTGGAGGTGCAGCAACAACAGCAAGAAGCAACACCAGCAGACAGTCCACCATAGAACCAGAGAACCAGAATTTTGAGGGAGATATATGAGCAGACACCTATTATTGATGAGAAACTACAGTATGCACTATTTTCATGTCAGTCCACATCTTTTGATGAAGCAGTAAAGGATGCACAGTGCGTACAAGCAATGAATGAAGAGATTGATGCTATTGAAAGGAATCAGACTTGGGATCTTGTTGATCTCCCACCAGGAAAAAAAAAAAAAAAAGTAAAAAAAAAAAAATATTGGAGTCAAATGAGTCTATAAGACCAAACTTAATGAAAAATCAGAGATAGAGAAGCACAAATCCAAGTTGGCTTCCAAAGGATTTGCTCAGCAATATGGTGTGGATTATGATGAAACCTTTGCTCCAGTAGCAAGGATGGACACCATAAGAGTTGTACTTGCAATAGCAGCTCAAAATCAATGGCATGTTTATCAAATGGATTTGAAATCTTCCTTTCTCAATGGTATACTTGAAGAAGAAGTCTATGTAGACCAACCACCTAGATATGCAATCAAAGGTCAAGAACACAAAGTTTGCAAGCCGAAAAAGGCCTTGTATGGTCTAAAACAAGCTCCCCGAGCTTGGTACAGCAGAATTGATTCCTACCTCATCAACAATGGGTTCAGCGGGATCAACAATAAGCCCACTCTCTATGTCAAAATATATCAGCAAGGTAACATTCTGATTGTATGTCTTTATGTTGATAAATGATTTATACTGGAAATTTGATGCTAGAAGAATTTAAGACAGTCATAAAAAAGGAGTTTGAAATTACTGATCTAGGCCTTATGAGGTACTTCCTTGGTATGGAAGTTAACCAAAGTGAACATGGCATCTTCATTTGTCATCATAAGTATGCTACAGACATCCTATAGAGATTCAGAATGGATAAATGCAAACCATTAGAAACTCCCATTGCTACTGGAACCAAGTTAAGTAAGAATGATAATGGACTAGCAGTGAATTCTACAATTTATAAAAGAATGGTAGGAAGATTAATGTATTTGACTGCAACTAGACCTGATTTGATGTATGTTGTCAGCCTGATCTCTAGGTTTATGGAGCCTCCCAAGGACTCTCACTGGAAAGTTGGTAAAAGAATTATGAGATATGTTGCAGGCATAGTTGGTTATGGAATTTCATACTCTCATTCACCAAAAAGTACTCTTATAGGATACACTGACAATGATTTTGCAGGCAATATTGATGATAGGAAAAGCACATCTGGTTATGCTTTCCATTTGGGTACCAATCTAATTTCATGGGCCTTTCAGAAATAGCCCATTGTCAGCATGTCTTTTGCAGAAGCAAAATATATAGCAGCAACTACAACAGCATGACACGCAGTTTGGCTGAGAAGACTTTTGAAGGATATGGGACACACAGAAAAATATCTAACTCCTATTTTTTTTTACAGTAGTTATGCAATAACATTGTCCAAGCATAATGTCTTTCACGGAAAGAGTAAACATATTGACACTCGCTATCATTCCATTCATGAGCTAGTCAATAATGGAGAGATCACTTTATTGTTTTGTGGCTCTAAGGAGCAATTGGCTAATATGTTTACCAAACCTTTGGGAACATTTTCATTTGAGTTTCAGAGAAAGCACTTAGGCATTGATAGCGCTAAGAATATTGTCCCTTCTTAGATTAAGGGGGTGTGTTGAGAATTGTAATCTCATTGGTCATTAGTGCATTAATTAGTGGTTGAATAGCTAGTTGGCTAGCTTTACTAGGACACTTTGTTGTCCCATAGTATTTTATGTTCCATGGTATTGTCCCATGGTATTTGCTATATATGCTTCTAATTAATAATCAGAAGGAAATGAATATGCCCACTTGTTTTCGATCATGTTTTATGTGTTCAAACTTTAACATAAGGGCATCAGCCACCAGCAAGGTATAGCCAGCAAGTTCAACGCTTGTTGCAAGTTCTATTCATTAGGGTTGATTTAGGCAATGTAACAACGTCGCAGCAGTTGACACAGGTGTTGATACTATTGTAGTTATCAAATGCACCAGTATCCTTCAGCAAGAGAGAGAGGATCCATGGTGTAGTCTGAGAGTGAGCTTGAGCTTCACACAGAGAGAAACTAAGCCGACACCACGGGTAGAATTCCTGTACCTCTTTGAAAAACAATTATGAAATTATCCTTGGCAAGCTGGCAAGTGAGGTCAAATCAAACCAAAGATTTAGGCTAATAAAGTGGCCTGGCGAATAGATGTGGATACCATTGAGGATAATTATGGGCAAATGAGATATTCTTCTAAATCCTCGAATTCCACGCCCTTCTTCTTCATGACGATGTCAAACATCTTTATTTATTCCAGTTGGAACAATCGTGCTCATTTCTCGGTCTCTGCACAACTTTTGATAATTCCCATGTCTACCATAGCTCATTTTTTGGTAGAGTAAATTATTCTTTACTGGAATCCTTACCCTCTGAAATAATGGGCCTCATACATTCATTAAAATAGCCAATGTAGCTGGCACTGATGAATGATCTCTGACAAGGATTTTCACTAGAACAAGAGAAAATGCTTCACAAATTTCATCAAATATTAGTTAATGGACAGAATTGAATTACTAAACCTTTTGTCTGAGAACGAATTTTGATGAAGTAGTGGAGGTAGTTGTGCTCTTTGCCTCTGGTGTGAAGACCTCCTTCTTAAGAACATAGAAACTACTTCTATAATGATTGTTCAATAAAACTTTGGGAAATTGATTCTTTCTTCAAAACGACCACACATTTTCAAACGATTTATTTAGCCAAACTTTGTAAAAGGGAGAAACCCTAATGTGGCGCAAACATCCAACACACCATAGATTAACGCAAATATATAGAGGAATGATCGGTGAGAAGTGAGTTTAGAGGAGATATAATGTAGAGAAATAGTTGTGGACTTGTGGTCGTTGGTGCCAACACTATGCAGAGATGTGATGTTTGTGAAAAAGGCACGCAACACAGAACAAATATTCACATAATTTGGAGCATGCACAGCATGTACATGTATCCCATGCACTCTCAACTCCACGCATATATCAATAAGAGGTAAGGCACGAGTATGAGGAAGAGAGAGCACACAACAGAGGGAATCTCAAGCGAATTTGTAGAATGTAGATAAACTTAGGAGAATTTGCAGGTTTAGTAGAACCAGAGAATCATCATGCTCAGAATAGATTGCCCTGAGAGCTATAGAAGACTCAAATATGGGATCAACTGTAAATTATTCTTGAAATTTTTTGAAATGAAAAGCAAGAGAGTATGCAACCCACAAGCATGGAGAAAATACACAGAAAAATATATATCACTAATTTTATCTCACGCAGAGAGTTAACATTTGCCAACAAATACTATAACCTCAACGAAAGATAAGGAAGGCTCACTTATCATTCCAACACAAAATATATTGATGTTCAGCACCATTTTGTTAGAGATATGATTGGTAGAAAAAATTATTAATGGATAAGGTTGATAACTTGAAGAATGTAGTAGATTTATTAACAAAGTCTATTAGTACTAAAACTTTCTCTTGGTGTAGAGAATCAATGGGCATTGTTGCCTTTAATAGTTGATTTCATGAATGCTTCCCCTTTGACCCCTTGTGTTACAGGCTTGACATGCACCACTTTTCATGTGGTCTACCAAGTCGTGCGACACTACCCGGATGCCTTTCGTGGGCTTGATCAACACGGGGGCACTCCAACAGACTACGCCTAAACCGGTTGCAACACTTAACAATTTTAATTTGCAACATATTCGTTCTTGTTTACACTTGTTACTTAGCCAATTATATTGAGTTAACACAACATTCCACACTTAGCCATTTTCACAAGTAAAGATGCACCATGCAAGTAAATAGAACAACACAATTATAGAGTAGCGAGAGTCCCAACCAGGCTCTCCGCGAGCTTTATATAAAAGTTGACAAATTTACAACATAATATAAGTTACATAGATGGAGGTGCCCGAACCGGAAGCACTCCCTATGTGGGCACCAATCAGACTCAACCACAAAAACCCCAAATTATGTTACATACAAATATATCCCACGGAATCCCAACAAAACCAAAATATTGTCTCTCGGCTGAAACACGATCTACACCTGCATCCTACCAGCTGCTGTGGACACCCAGAAATTCGTTTGCATGCCTCAAAGCTTTTGTGTGCCTTGCCTTTCTTGTTTCCTTTTGTTTGAGACTTAGCCGTGTATTTATAGATGCCTAGCATGCCATCAGGGTGACCCTTACGTGGTCACCCGCCTTGGCAGTTTTCCTAGGCCCACACTCTAACTCCCCTTGGGTTTATGTCTTGGTCGACACCCTCCTAGCCAACTCCCTTCTTTGGTCTGTTTTCCAACCAAATGGTCCATATGCCAATTGTTTTGGACATCTCGCCCACTTAGCTGATGATGCCATTTCCCAAGCCTTGGACACGCCCAACTAGTCAACGCCCACTTGGTTCCTTGGTTTTCGCTTGACACGCCCATCTGAACTGCCGATGTGCCCCTTGATGGTCCACTTGGTAACCATCTTTTCGATCTGTGCCCACTCTAGCCGACCAACGCCCATGCTTCGTTTGCTTCACCTCATGCTCTTTAGTTCACTTCTACCTGAGCTCCCAAGTCGAGTTGGGTGTTGTTCATGCTTCCGCATCCAATGGGCTTCCTGGTGGAGTCTTGGCGACCGGTATTTCCATGCACCAATGCCTTGGAGTGGGCACGCGCCCATGTCATGTGCCCCATGTGTCGAGCTTCCAACCCGAGCTCCTTCTTCGTTGCACTCCCATGTTGTGCCACTTTCGTTGTGATGCCAACCGCACCGTGCCGACAGGCTCCCTGGTGGGTAATGCACTCAGGCTTTCCAATCCTTGGGTGACTTTCCTGCAAGTCGTGCCCGTGTCGTGGTCACACGCCCTCTTGTATGCCGATGGGATTTTGCATGGAAGACCAACACTTACAGAAAAATGACTATGTGTCCTTCCATCTTGCAGACCCGAAAGGATCCCAAGTCAAGTTCATTGGGTGAGTGAGATGTGGTGAGTGCTCGGGGAACCTGAGCCATTACATTCTCCCCCACTCAAAATTGTTGTCGTCCTAGCAATGTCTCCATTGACATTTGTCTTGGAAACTGTCGTGTCCGTCACTGCTATGACCACCTATGCACCTCTGCCTCTTGGTTGATCTGTAATGACATCGCAACATTGTTGAGCCTTCAAAGAATCTCTCGCATCTTTTGTTTATGCACCACTTACTAAGCAGTCGGTACTCCACAAGTCCTTCATGCTTCCGTCCGTTGCGCACCCCATGATCCATACTAGTTGGGTAGCTAATCCAACTGTAGCATCTTCCCTCATGAGACTAACTTCTTCAATCTACAATTGTATTTCCCCGTGTGTTTCAGTCTGCTTCTAGCTCACTGCTTGGAAAGGTCCTCACCCTCACCGTTGATATGAACTATTGTCCACACTTCTTTTTTGGCTGAATTTTTCTAAGGCACCACACATGGCACCCTACAGTCTCACTGCCTGTGCTAAATACTGTGAGCCAAATTGTTCTTCCTTCTTACAGGAGAACGGGAGAGTGGATCCCAAGGCCCCTCTCCTCAAAACTATTGGTAAAAAATATGTCTTCTTCTTCATGCTTACTGCAAAAAATACTTAAAGGCTACTTCAGTTCCTGCCGAACTGTATCCCAACTCTTCTAGTCAAGAAGGTGTTAGCTTGAATTCTGTAATCCCAAAATCCAACGTGCTCAAATCTGCTACTTCTCTACAACAGTCATGTGCCTCTGCCAAAGACATTTCCTTCGCCTTTGCTCGTTGTTTCCTTTTCCTGGATTATTTCTTTGCACCCTTTCTCTTCCCTTCAAATAGAGAACAAGCCTTTCCTCCGTGGTGTTGTGAGCTCCCTAAGGCTACCAACCCATGTCGATCATTTCTTTGAAGAGTGCCCACAATGGCTTCAACTCCCTTGGTCTTTTCCTCTTCGTGCGATACCTTGGGTAAGTAATACTTAGCATCTAAGTATGCTAGGACTTCCTCCACTTCGTTTGGATGACATCCCACTTCCTTTAACTTATCCTGTGATAGCTACGATTCTGGGATCCCAATAGCATGAACGCAGAAGTCTACAATGTATATTGCGTTGCATGTCGGGAGGCTCCCCTCTTCCCTGTCACTTTGGACTGCAACCAAACTATCGTCTGCTTCATCCACCAGATCAGTAACCCATTGTTCGCATACCCATTCCAATGCCTCCTCGCCTTGGTCTTCTTCATGACTTAACTTGTCTTGGGAAAGTGAACTTCCATCAAAAGTTCCTTGCTCTGGGAAACCATCATCTTGGCCACCCACCAACTCGTTGCATGCACCTTCATTTGTGCCCATCGTTGTTGTTGTTGGTCCAAGTTGCGTCTTTCCACCATCATGCTGCAACGACTCAACCTGCTGTGTGATTGAGTCCATCTTTGATTTCAGTACAAGCAACCTTTCAGCCAGCTGATCTCTTGCCTTAACCGGGTTCGTGCTCTTCTTCACTACTCCTTGCAACTGTTGCATGTTGTCAGAAATCTTATTCCTAGGCTTGCCATGGGATTCAATTAATTGAACTAAATATATCATTGGAAAATACCCCATCTTACTCTTCCATGTGAGCAGCACACTCCAGAATTCTGGTTGGTTGAAAAACATTAACTAGTCTGCATGCACCACAAGAACCACCTTATTCATCCGCAAGAATTTTTGTCCCAATATGATCACATGATCGTCTAACGGAAAAAATTCTAATTATAACTTACCATGCCAGCTCCCAATCCAAATTGGTGCTACCAGAATGCTTCCTTCCACTGGCTTCTTAGTAGAGTTAACCATTTTGAATGTGTCTCCATTGTCTTCTGCCACACTGTGTAAGGACTTTGAGGTTTTTCTATTCACAAAAATGAGAGTGGAACTGGTGTCCACCAGTGCTTCCAACTTCAATCCACTCACCATTATGTAAAGGAAACCCAACCCTCGTTGGTCTTCCTACGATTCCACCTTCGTTGAATCCCCAAGACACGCCTTTAATGCCTTGGTCATTTTAGAGACTTCGTCTAAAGGAAGCGGATCATGGACCATCCTCATGAATGCCATTCACATAGTGGGGTGCTCCTGGTCACCAATCAAGCAAGCACTCCACGTCTTCCTCATCGGACACTGTTTCACAAAGTGACCTTCTCCGTAAAGGTAATAGGAAACATGCTTCTTGGGCTTCATGGGAGGTTCCAGCTGAGTCCCACCTTCGTCATCATTCATTTCATGAAGCGAATCCATCCCAACCGCCTTCCAATCTACCACTACAACTCCTATCTAGTCCTTGAAAGTTCATATTCCATGCGTTCCTCTTGTTCCCTGAAGATTTGCCCCATCACACAACTCACTTTGTCCAAGCAGTTCTTTGTGTCCTTCATCAATGAGTCTCTTGACTTTCCCTCTTCTTTCACTTCCTATCGTGCCACTTACCAAGTGACCGTCTCATGCAGGGTGGGGACTTCAATTTGACATTCCAAGGTCCATCGAACTCTCATTTGGCTTGGAAGCACCTCATACGTGCTCTCACTTATTTCGGCCATGTTTGACATTATGTGAGTCTTGGCACCACCTTACCACACTTCGCCTGAGTCTACCTTCATTTGCAACTATTGTCGAGTGTACTTGCTTTCAACGACCTGCTTAAGGGCATCTTGAGGTGTGCCAAGCACTTTTCCAAGTGTGGTTCCCTTCAAAAATTTACCCCGCAGTTTCACTCTTAGACAGGCTTGGCACCCACAATACCTCTGCTGAAACCTTCTTCAGGCCTTTTGTTGAATCCGTCCAAGTGCGCCCCAACTAGTAAACACCAAAGCATCCAATTGAACCGTTGTCTCACTACCCCAGCTAAGTAATGATAGGATCCTCCAAGATTCATTCAATTGTCTCTACATCCAACCTTTGTCTGCACCTACTATCACGAACCTTCACAACCATAATTGTCCACCAGCTTCTTCAAAGTTGCTCTGATACCACCTGTCACGGGATTTTCACGCACCCACTTTTCATGTGGTCTGCCAAGTCGTGCGACACTGCCCAAATGCCTCCCGTTAGCTTGACCAACGCGGGCGCACTCCGGCAGACTACGCCTAAATCGATTGCAACACTTAACATTTTTAATCTGCAACACACTCGTTCTTGTTTACACTTTACAATTTTTGCTTAGCCAATTATATTAACACGGCATTCCACACTTAGCCATTTTCACAACTAAACGTGCAGCATGCAAAGTAAACAGAACAACACAAGTATAGAGTGGCAGGAGCCCCAACCGGGCTCTCCGCAAGCTTTATATAAAAGTTGGCAACTTTACAACAGAATATAAGCTACATAGATGGAGGTGCTCAAACCGGCAACACTCCCTGTGTGGGCACCAATCAGCCTCAATCACAGAAACCCCAAATACAGTTACATACAAAGAGATACCACAGAAGCCCAACAAAACCAAAAGACTGTCTCTCGGCTAAAACAGGATCCACACCTGCGGCCTGCCAACTGCTACAGACGCCCATAAATTCATTTGCATGTCTCAGAGCTTGTGTGTGCCTTGCCTTCCTTGTTGCCTTTAAGTTTCCTTTTGTTTGAGACTTAACCATGTATTTATAGATGCCTGGCATGCTAGCAGTATGACCCTTGCATGGTCACCCGCCTTGGCATTTTTCCTAGGCCCACATGCTAATGACCCTTTGGTCCATGTCATGGTCGACGTCCTCCTAGTTGATACCCTTCTTTGGTCTGTTTTCCAACCGAATGGTCCATATGCCAACCGTTTTGGTCATCTCTCCCACTTAACCGATGATGCCACTGTCCGTGCCTTAGACATGCCCAACTAGTCGATGCCCACTTATTTCCTTGGTTTCCTCTTGACACGCCCATCTGAACTGCCAACGTTCCCCTTATCGGTCCACTTGGTAACCATCTTGTTGATATGTACCCACTCTGGCCAACTGGCATCCATGCTTCGTTTGCTTCTTCCCGAGCTCCCAAGTCGATTTGGGTGTTGGTCATGCTTCTGTGTCTGATGGGATTCCTGGTGAAGTCTTGGCGATCATGCTTTCCATGTACCGGCGCCTTGGTGTGAGAGTGTGCCCCTGTCATGTGCCCCATGTGTCGGGGTTCCAACCCGATCTCCTTCTTCATTGCACTCACACATTGTGCCACTTTTGTTGTGATGCTAACCACACTGTGTCGACAAGCTCCCCAGTGGGTAATGCACTCAGGCTTTCCAAGCCTTGGGTGAATTGCCTGTGGGTCATGCGCCCGTGCCATGGTCACATGCCCTCTTGTCTGGTGATGGGATTATGCATGGCAGACCAACACTTAGATAAAAATGACTAAGTGTCTTGCCATTGTTTGACGGACAATCCACTCGAGTGGACGTGAGCCGAATCTCCCTAGATCAAAGTGAGTCTAGAACAAATAATACAGACTACAAACTACTTTCCTAGATCTACTTAAGGATCAAGTACTAGATGCCTTACCTTAACTTCGCAATCCTTTCTCCTGGATACTTCTCCACATCCTGCAGTTGTCAGATCTCAACTGCAAGACCTGTCAAGACACATAGAACAATGCAAACGAGTAAAGAGCATCTATACAATAAGAGATATAAGTAAACAGTTAAGCAGGTAAACTACACAACATCATCACACATGAACAATATTGGTGGAAAGCGTTTATATTACTGTAAATCAGGAAATTACATAGATAAGAATAGACTACAACCAAGGCTTAACGTAGTATCCCTTCTCCATCCAAGCCAATTTCCATCCTTCCAAGCAAGTGTGAGTCTCTCAATGGATGAATTAGAGATCTATCCAATGTGATTTCACCAGCATGTAGACACTATAGACTTCCTCTCTTTTGGAGAGGGGTAGATCTTCACTTATATAGGGTTAAGGGGATAGGGTATGGATAGGGTAGGTTGAGATATGGTAGGAGAGAGATAGGGGATCCTTCCAAGAGGTCAAGAACCGAGTGCCAACTCCCCCAAGAGGTCAGGGATAAGGATACAAGTTAGCAGGCTTCGAGAATGAGCTCGAAAGGCCTATTTTTGTCTATTAACTGACTTCATCGCACCCTGCAATTGAGAAAGATGCGATGTCGCAGGTTGCATGAGTGCAGCCTCGGACGAACTCTCAAAACCTAGCATAAGTAAAATGGTATCCCTTCCAGATGAATGACTTAGCCAATGGAACTTCAGGGGTGTATACACTGAATCTCATGATGGTAGCATTTTAGGTGTAACAGAATGCCCCCCAAAGCATGAAGCTGTTGAAATATTGGACAGGTGAAATGCTTTGACAAAAAGAATGGCAATGGCTTGTCGGACGAAGGACACTGCTGTAGTACAAGTGAATCTCAGTACACTGTCTCATATGACATATAACATGGTTGCCGACCAATACATTGCAGATCCATGGTAGTAATAACCGACTGAACACAATCATGGCTACTAGACACAAGCGTAGATCCATGATGAGATGATAACACAGCCACGACCAATACAAATGTGGATCCGTGTGACATGACTCAATACAAACTCCATTGCAACCTGGGTAAAACATGACTCCCCAGGGTATTCAAGCTAAACCCGCAATGATACGAATCTATCCACGTGATTACAAATGTCTTGACGTCAAACATGGTAGAAACCACTTGATTACCGGTCATTGAAGTATACCATTAACAAGTGCGAGGGAAGTCACCATTAATGTCAATGATCCCCAAGGTATCACAGTACATATCATCAAGCATGAATAAATGAGTTGAATTTGAACGCGAGATGAAATAGTTCAATCAAGAGTCAATGATGTAAACTCATGTCGAAAGCGAGGTAACCTAACATTGAGGCATGCAGGGCCAAGGTACTTGGTTGGTTTCTAGATTCAATCCTTGGATGATGAGATGAATTCGACAAGGATGAATCCGTCGAAGGAGGGCCATAATGAATCCCCCATCATCGACGCGAAACACGACAAAGGATGTGTAGAGCAGATCGGATGGTATAGTGACATGCAAGACTGACTCACAGTAAACCGACATGATGGAAGGTGTACTAACTGCAGATAACGAGTAGTGAGAGCATTCTTGAACATGGGCATGGCATGCCTTGGCAGTATTAACTTGACGAATTACGGTACCAATTCCTAATGCAACTGATGATGGAAGCGTTCTTTGAATGACTCAAAGGAGTAACAAGACTCAGGAAATAGGTGGAACTCGAGGACAAACGGATGATTCAAGTACAGTATGCAAATGAAAATGAGTGCCATGTTCAAGAAACGACTAGATACTGCCACTGATAAAGGGTGTAACATAAAAGCTTTCCTTTTTCCCCATCATGAATGATGAGTGCCTCATGTGTTTTTTACAAGCTTGATGAGGGTAACCAGATGCTTGGTATAGCTCATCTCATAGATGAGTCCAATCCCAAATATTTTCCGAACCTGGGATAGGAGGGGTTCGTCCCATGGCAGGCCCTTCAATGTGAAAGTTTAACGAGTCCATATAAGGTAAACTCGGTCGTCATTTCATGTTTAGAGAGTCTGAAAAGAACTAAAGAAGACTCCAACAGTCCTTTTTCGTAAAGTTAGCCTCATCGCCCGAAAAAGGGTAAAACAACATAGGAGAGGACTCTTCTAGTCATGATTGGCTGGAGTATACCTTTTTCGTAAGTAGTGCCCCCAGGTCCGAAAAAGGGGTAAACTATCACCACGAAGATGACCATTCAAATTCTTTAACAAGCGTGAACGTGACAAGTTCGCTTGGCAATCTTTTCGTATTTTGAGGGCCTAAAAAGAGCTTAAAGATAGACTATGGGGGGGTTCCTTTTCCGTAGGAGTTTAATGAGCCCGGAAAAGTGATAAATCATGACTCGGTAACTTATTCTCATGGTTTAAAGAGCATGAGAAAGAACAAAGAGTAAGCTCATCATCATAAAATAATTACAAATTAATGAATGGAAAATAATGACAAAAACACACAAGGGGTATTCATACCTGAGCTGACCGTTCTAATGTGAAAAATGGCATGAAACGACACTTAATGACTCCTGCACACTCGGAAACTAGGTCAAATAGTCAACCAAGTGTTTAAATATGATAAAAATCAATCCAAACTATAACAAATGACCTAAAGGAATCAAATATTTGAAAAGGAATATTCCATTTTGATCTATAAATAGAAAAATGGGCCAAATAGAGTTACCATTGTTTCATTGTCCAAATTGGGAGGAGAAGTGCCATTTTGGAGCCAAAAATTCACTTGTTGATTCTGGGAGCTATGAGCAGCCATTTCACTTATCGTCCAGAGTAGGTAACCCTAAACTTCATCCAGCATAATTGTAGTGGTTTACATTTTTTATTTGTGTTCATTTTTTTTGGTTTTTGGCTTGGTTTGTGAAGGGACATTGCGTCCTTGGCTTGTCGCAGTCTGCCCTTTCGGGAACTGCGATGAGACTGAGTCGTCACAAAGGTCGCAAGGATGGACTGCGACAACGTCGCACTGTTAGTAATAATTGGGTGCGACGCGGAAACGTCCATCCCAACCAACAAACCATGCCCAAAAAAAGAGCTTTTTGGTGGTTGAAGCAAGTGTTAACAATGTTTATGACCTCCTTTTGGCAGGTTGCCAACAACCATAATGGTTTTGGAGTAGCGTGAACGGGAGCATGAGTTAGATGTTGAACAGGCTGCAAATGATCCACGATGTGTGGAAGCATTGAGGAACTGTGGGCTCCTCAAGTTCTTCGAGATCCAAGGCATGAGGGCCCAAATCCCATTATTGACACATATGCTCCGATGTTGGGATGCGGCCCAGCAATATTTCGTGATCGGTGAGCACGTGCTTACCATAGATGTCAAGGAAATCTACTTCTTGACCGGATTGTCCCAAAGAGGGGACAATGTGCTTCTTACTAGATCACATGGGAGTGATCGAAGTGTGGGTGACATGATCCTGCAGCACTGTGTTCCCAACACCTGTGCTTCTAGTGGGAAGATTCCCATAAAATATGTGCGGGAATGTCCATTACACGCCATACTTTTCACCATTACGAGGATGGCAGGGAGCCAAGCTCCGCACTTAGCCACCAGATCGCAGATGTTATACGCGGAGAACTGTATGTCTCCGAATATCTACAACTGGTGTGAGGGACTCCTCACAAACATGCGAGCTCAGCTGACCAAGTGTCGACGGGGAGAGCTCAAACAGTTTGGCTACGGTTCGATAGTGATCCCGTTCCTCTTGGAGTGGGTTCCCCTCTTGCACCCTTAGGTACCACTGGATGACAGGGATCTTAGGGATCCACACATGGCTAGATGGACAGCAGTGATGTCCTGACATGGTGGAGGTCCCATCCTCTCATATGGTGCTGAGTTCTTCAGTTGGCTAGAGGGCCAGTTACTGATGGTAGAGGACTTCCCGTACAGTGGTATGGAATTCAGAGATGATCCTGACTTATCGCTGCCAGAGCGAGCAGCATTGGGAGACCTAGGTAAGAACAATAAACCCTTGCACTTTTAAGTTTTTTATTTTTATAATTTTTTTTGTTATAGTGCTGACAAGTTAACAACATGTGTGTGCAGACATGGGCCCTATATGACCGGTGGGAGTCTCTCTTCTCGCGAGGGGAGAGAGAGAGGAGAGGGAGCAGTTGTGGGTCTTTCCATACACACTGCCATTGTAGAGATGGATGGACTCTATGCCAACCTGAGTGGGTTGACCTTATATGTTCTCAAGCCGACGGTAGATGAGGTGTCGTAGCCCATGCAAGTGTACATGGTTGGAGCGACTACGCGCTGCTCGACAGAGTTGCGAGAGCAGTTGACTGTTTCCAGAATCAGTAGGCCAGAGCTGTTAGACTACCTAGGGTTGTACGAGCCAGGCGATAAGCCTTGTGTATGTACTGAGAGCTTGGAGGCCTCATATTTTTGTACTTACTGAAAGCTACGAGGCTTCAGATTTTTGTAGAGACTCACTGAAAGCCATCGTGCTTCAGATTTTGTACTAGCACTACTTTTATGATGATATATATATACAGACATTCCGGCGATTTATACATTATGTGTTTTTAAAATGGATGAATGGTGTGGTCTTGTTATGTGTTTGCTTATAAAATGAATTATTTACATGTTATGTCTACTTTTAACAATTCATGATATATGCTTATGTGTGTGCAATGTACCAATCTAAGATGAAGTTGGCCATAGAATCGGCAATTGTGTTCGCGTCTCATGGAATGTGAAGGTACTGAATGGACTCGACGGACCTTTCCAGAAGATGGACTCGTCGATAGAGACGGAGTAAGATAGGATCGTGGATGGCATAGACTCGGTTAAGATGAGAGACCACTAGTTGAGAATCCAGGTGGATGACAACATGGTCCATACCCAAAACAATGGCATCAGTTAGGGTTCCAATGACTGCTTGATATTCTGCAGCATTTTTGGTTGCGAAACCTAGACACATTCCCCCTGAGCTGATGAACTCGCCGGTAGGTGAATAGAGTACCCAAGCTGCCGAAGCAAGGTTGCGGGTATGCCGACTGGCACCGTCCGCGAATCCATAACACGTTGCCATCTGCACACGCAGACAGAACATTGTATAAGAAAATAAACAAGACCTAAACATGCAAGAAATCAAAAGCGTCACACCACACAAAAACACACACACGCCATGTACAGTATATATAAAAGTACTTATGCATGAAAGACTTAGGCATAGTACCTCTTTAGGTAGAGCCCATTGCGAGGATCACCCAAATATATCTCGTCGTAGTCTTCAAGCTCATAAGCTCCCTTCTCTAAGACGCATTTCACTACGTAAGGTCCATGCCACATGGACTCAAACTTTCCTGCCCCCAGCTTATCATGCTTTTGGTCATATGTGAGGACCAAATATCCCTCGATGTAGGTGCGAGGTTCTATCGACTTGTCGTATTTTGCTTTGATGCGTTTCTTATGAGCCATTTTAGCGAGAGCAGCATCTCGGCAAGTCTCATCGAGCTTAGCTAGGTAGAGGAAGCTTTCTTCCTCGGCAGTAGTGTTTGGGAGAAGTTCGATAGCGAGCTTGAGAGACGGAATCTCGCACGCAATGGGAAGGACCGCCTCCAATCCATACACTAGTTGGAAAGGATTAAATCCGGTGGCGGTTTTAACAGAGGTTCTATAATCCCAAAGCGCAAAGAAGAGCATGTTGTGCCAATTAGCTTTGTGTGTACCCACGATCCGTTGGACCATAGTTTTCAAGACCTTGTTAATGGCCTCAACCTGTCCATTCGACTAAGGGTAGTACGGTGTTGAGTTTTCATGGAAAAAACCCAATCTGTCGCTCAACTCGTCAACCATATGGTTCATAAAGTGTGAACCATGGTTAGTAACTATCGCTTGAGGAACTCCAAACCGTGTTATTACATGATTAAACATGAAGAGTGCGGTGGTCTTTCCGTCGTTCGTGTATGTAGGCATTGCCTCAGCCCACTTTGTAAAGTAGTCCACAGCTACAATGACATAACTATGCCCCCTGGCCGAGGTAGGCTTACAATGCATGAATTCTATGCCCCATTTAGCGAAGGGGCCAACGGCAATAACCGGGTGTAACGGGGCAGGATGGGTGCGCTTTTTCGTATGAAAATGTTGACATGGAGGACATTTTTTTACGGCCTCGATGCAATATTTGAAGATAGATGGCCAATAATATCCTGCGCGCAAAATATTATGGGCTGTATCCATCCCAGAGAGGTGACCGCCACATGCCCCAGCATGATAGTCATTCAGAACGTGTTCAGCCTTATCATGAGTCAGACAACATCGAAGGATAGAATCGATGCCATGACGGTACAAAGTATCACTAATAATCAGATAGTACTTTGCGTGGTGGCGTATTCGACGACGATTGTCATGAGACAATTAAGGGTTGAAGCGTTGGGTTTGAAGATATAATGTGATATCTCCATACCACGGATCAGACGTACTGATAAGAAACAATGACTCATCTGGAAACGAGTCATTGGGATCATCTTCTGTATTAGTACGGGGGAGGTCGCAGATGATCTCAGTGAACACCAAAGACTTTTTTGACTTGGATTTTTCGAAAAGAAGATCGAATTCTTGCAGTATCATGATCCAGCGTGAATACTTTCCCCCAAGCACCTGACGAGTTAGAACATGGTACATGGGGTTCGAATCAGCAATGATAGTGGTGGTGTGGAGCAAAATGTAATGACGAAACTTCTACACAGCAATGACTGTCGCAAGAGCGAGCTTCTCAACATGTGAATAGCAAGTTTCAGTGTCGATGAGATCTTTGCTGGCATAGTATATCACATGTTTTTGGGCGTTTTGGTCTTCCTGTACCAAAACCATGGTGATAGTGGTGTCGGAAGCTGTGAGATATAAAATGTAATCTCGATAGTAATTTGGCAGTTGGATCACAGGGGCATGTGTGATGGCATGTTTCAAACTTTCGAAATATTGTTGAGCTTGATCATCCCAAACGAACGGGATGTCTTTTTTCATCAATCTCATATAACCCTGCGTCTTTTGGGCGAAATTACAGACAAAACGCCTTAAATACTTCGCACGTCCTTGTAGACTCTGAAGTTCCGTAATATTAGTTGGAGGTGGAAGAGCGACGATAACTTCCACCTTCAAGGGATCAATGCGGATCCCATCTTTCGAGACGATGAACCCTAAGAGGCTTCCAGACTCGACACAAAAAATACACTTATGAGGATTCAGACGGATATTGTATCGTCTGCATTTGAGGAAAACGACCGTCAGATGATCTAAGTGGAACTCACGCTATTTCAAGTGGGCAGGCAGGTCATCCAAGTAAGGTTCGACAAATTCCTCCACATCGTGGAAAGCATACGACATGGCCCGCTGGAATGTGGCACCAACGTTTTTAAGACCAAATGGAAGTTTACGATATGCAAATGTTCCCCAAGGGCAGATGAATGCAGTCTTGTGCTGGTCGGCGGGGTGGATCTCAATTTGGTTGTATCCGGAAAAGCCATCCATGAATGAAAAAATGACACTTCCAGCACAATTGTCGATAATCTGGTCAATAAAGGGAGTTGGGTAGTTGTCCTTGGGATAAGATTTGTTGAGATCCCGATAGTCGACACAGAAGTGAATGGTACCCTATTTTTTAGTAACAGGGACGACGTTTGAGACCCATTCTGTCAATGGGACAGGATAGATGACGTCGGCCTTCAAGAGTTTCTCAATCTCTGCCTTGATTGCCGCAATCTTTCGAGGGTGTACCGATCGCAGCTTTTGGCGGACGGGTTTGATGTCGGGATAGGTTTTAATCCCATGTAAAACAATGGAGGTATCTATCCCAGGCATCTCCTCATACGTTCAAGTGAAAACGTCTCAAAATCACTTAAATAAGGCCATACAAGCAATGACTTCTTCAGGGGAACACTTCTGGCATAAATGAATGTGTTCCACTACACCAGAGGTAACTGAAATGTCTATCGAAGTGGTGGTTCGATGTTGGCTAAGTTTCCTTCGGAGTCCGTTTGACACGTAAGTATCGTGGACTGAGACCCATAATAGATATCCAGTGTCACAATGGTGTGAATGTTGTTCTCCACAGTATCCAGCATGGGAAAAGAAGACGAACAATGATGGAGGTCTCCCCACGGAGGATCATCTGTGCTCATGATTTTCATAATGGACTCGTCAGAATGAAAAGTCCATAGTAGAGGATCGGATGATGTTCGTTGTAGAGAACAGGAGATGGAGGCCACAGCTAAGTGGTCCTCAGGTGCTGATTGGATAGCCTCATACATGAGTTCAATGGGTGATAGAGGCATAGTGTCTCTAATCAGGTGTGTGGTGGCTTCATCGGGTACAAGACATGGATCAGTGGGGTTGGGGAGAGATGAAGTCTGCGAGGAGATCATGTTCACCGTGGCAACATGATTTGGGGGATCCGAAGTAGGAAAGACGCCCATAAGGGATGAATCCTTAAGGAGGCCGACCCCCACACTCTCATCCTTTTGCGAAGATTGTCCAATCGAAGGAACGTTATCGCCTAGATGAGTAGTGGTGTCGGGTGTGTAGAAATCTAGTTGGTCGACTGTGACAATTTGGCCTTGATGGGGGAATTGTACTATGCGGAAGACAAATGATGCGACCGCGGTCATGACGTAAAACCAATTACGACCAAGCATAATGTTATAATCTAACGGGGAAACGACCACTTCCACGTTAAGGGTTGCGGTCTTTCTCCCCAGTTCGACTGGTAAAGATTGTAACAGCCCATGAAGTTGAAAGCCACGTCCGTTGAAGGCTCTCAAAGTGGTAGGAGAACGGTTTAACTCGGGAGAGCCAATAGCTCTCCAACATGCAATCGACATGACTGACGTAGAGGCTCCTTCATCCAAAACAGTACGATGGATTATCTTCCCAGCAATGTTCGTGGCAACTTGAAATGCCAGCTGATGGGAGAGCCTCGATTTGAAGTACTCCAGTGGGAACATAATGGTGTTCGATGAATTCGGGTCAACTGCACCGATGGCAGCGAGGAGAGTCTTGGGTTGATTGGGACAGTTTTGCAAGACCTCGAGCATCGACATAGCACAAGGAGCTTGTGCTAAGTCCTCTACAATGTTGTAGTTTTGAGCAACCCGAGCATTCGGATTGAAAACCGATTTTCTAATCGTGCTCTTGGGTGGACGCAACACTGACTCGAGAGAGGTCTTCTCTATGGTGAGAGGAGCAACCGGCACGGTGACATCGGGCATCGAAGTGGAAGCTTTTTCAGTATTGCTTCCAACAGGTTCCTTGGCTGGAAAGGATTCATACAAACGAGAACAGGTGTTCAAGTTGATAGTCTCATTACGTACCATGAGAACATGTGCGGTGGTGGATGCTTCTCCTTGGGAAGAAGAAGTGTGAGCGATCGACTGTTGATTTTGAGTAGGGAAGGGATCGTTGAGAACTGCGGGTGTGGTTTTGCCCTTAAGAAACTTTTGAACTTCGTCTCTATGGGGGCACTCCTTAGAAAAGTGATCATCACCACATAGTAGGCAAGGATAATTTAACTTTCTTTTCTATTTGGTATCATCAGGGGTGCTCTTTTATTCCTGCTGGGTGGAATATTTCTTAGGTTTCCCCTTGTTCTTCTTCTTACCACCATACTTTTGAGGTGAAAGTGATGAAATAGAATTCACTTCTTCGGTGACAGTAGGAGTGGATGATTTGGCGGTGCCGTGACCATCTTGTGTTGGTGATGGGGAAGAACCCTGGGGGTTCGACGAACCAACAGTTTGAGCGGAAGGCTGGGCGTGAAGGGATCCAATGATGCCATCGGCTTGGGGTCCCTTGGGTGGTTTATCGAGGTCATAAGTGTTGCGGGGCGCGTCGGGAATAATATCAAACAACGTGCCTGATTGAGCATAGACTAAGTCGAGAAAATGAGAACGAGCGATGGCCTGTTCCTCAATGACAGTGCCTCCCATGGCAACATCTCATGCTATGGTTGGTGTGAGAGACTTTGTAAACTAGTATGCTAGGAGCTGATCTGGAATAGGAGCCTTAATGAGACATCGCCTCCTCTGCCACTCGTGTATATGATCTGATATATGAGTAGCGGTATTTTGACGGAGCGAGGTTAAAAGCTCTATACCAGTTTCGTACTGTATAGGAAGCTGGAAATGAGTCAAAAAGTTCATAGCAAGAGGACCAAAATTATGAAAAGAATGGGGTGGTAGTTCAATATACCACTTGGCAGCCGAACCATTGAGAGTCCGTTGGAATAACTGAAGATGGATCGAGTCGTCCATCAGGGAGTTGGATGAACACCATAAGTGGTAAGTCATCATATGGTTTTTAGGATCCTCACCCAACTTACCATCAAATTTTGGGATATCTGACGAAAGTTTTACCGGAATGGGTGGCCAATTAGTTCCATGGTAAATGGGGTCATTAGTTAAACGAGACAAGTCAGGTAGATCCAAAGTAGCCAAAAAGGGCAGCTACGGATTAGGCTGCGAGTACTGATAGTACGAATAAGGCGTGTAAGGACCTGTGGGACCTTGTATCGACTGACCATAGGGTGTTCTCGCAGGAAACTGGTCGTAGGGGTACTGGCCGCCCAGACCAAATGTAGGTCTGCCGCCATAGTAAGGTGGTCCATAACCATAATAAGGTGGCCCATTAGAATAAGGTGGGGGCCTACCTCCGTCGCCGGGAGGGGGTGGGCTGCCTCCAAATGGTGGGGGACCGCCATCACCGCCAGGGTAGGATGGGCCACCACCGCCTCCGCCGGGAGGAGGTGGTGGTCCACTACCACCACCAGAATAGGACGGGCCTCCACCCCCTCTTCCAGGAGGGGCTGGTGGGCCACTGTCGCCGCCAGAAGGGTAAGAGCCTCCTCCGCCACCTCCACCATAGTAGGGTGGTGGTCCACCACCATCGCCACCAGGATGAGAGGGTCCTCCACCACCACCACCAGGAGGGGGTGGTGCTCCTCCACCACCACCGAGATGAGATGGTCCTCCCCCACCTCCTTCGAGAGGAGGGGGTGGTCCTCCACCACCTTCGCCAAGGGGGGGTGGTCCATGATGACCAAAGTGGGGTGGTCCTCCGCTAGAAGGTAGAGGTCCACCTCCTCCAGAGTTATGCGGGGGCCTGCCGCCTCCAATGGGAGTTAGGGTTGGACCAAACGAGGGTGGGGGGACTTGAGGGACTGTAAGTGGGGTCCATGTTGTAAAACATTTTTCTATCCCCATAGAGTCTAAGGATTGTCGGGGTAGGGTACCCCGTAGAGTGCGTTTCCAGGATTAAGTTGACCCGGCATAGGGTTAATATGACCTGGATAAGCTTGACTCGATGGAGGATGAATTACATTGGACGGGCCCACGACATGGGATAGTCCCGAAGTGGAAGGTCTAGGAGGTAAGGAATTTCCAACGGAATGCCTGATGGGAACTCCTGCTGTAGGATTATGGTTAAGATGTGGGGGTTTCCCCCCAGCAACAACTTGCCGACCACTAGGTAAAGGTTGACCCAACACTGGTTGTTGATTATTCACCACAGGATTACCACTACCCGTAAAGAAGGTAATGGGTAAAGAGTATCCTCCCCGTGAAGTTTGGGGTGGCGAAGGAGCAGGTGACATAACTGCGATAGTCACAGGCGTGTTGGACTGTTTTCCTTCAATAGGTTGGGTTGTGGGAAGTACCGAACTGGTCTCCTAACTAGGATATGCATGTGCAGGAATGGATGGTTGACCAGTTTCAGCATTGGTCACGTGTTGTGCGGATGATTCCGGTGACTCAAAAGATAAAGAGCGACCTAGGATTGGTCGGTCGTCGAACCTTATTTGAAAGTTCCGATTTCGAAATTCCTCACCCATAGCACGTAAACGAGCCAATTGCTCGCGATAAGGTGCTAAGCGGTCGTCAGGACTAGCCCAACTGGGTGGGGGTGCAATGGCAAAATGGGCCACTGGGTGGCTTATAGAAGATGTCCAATAAGCATTTTATGGACCAGCAACTGCTGTAGGGTCATCCTGGGGTTGATTTATCCATTCCAAAGATCCAGGCTCCCCTAGTGCAATGGGAGATAAGTCTTGTGAAGTGGGGATTTGTCCTTCATCACTATGCGAGGGATGAGAAACCAGTGAATCTGGAGGAGTATGTGGAAACAAATGTCCTCCAATATTCAAAGTGGGGTTTTCCACTTCATGTGACCCGACCCTGGCTTGTGGATCCATCCTTATCCTCGAAATTACCTCCTGATTAAGGGGATATTCGGGTCACACATTCTGAATCCTGCGAGACCTTCTCCAAGGAAAGTCATCCAGAGTGACTGAAACAAAAAGTTTCTCCTAAGGCAAGCTAAAATAAAAGCAAACTAGACAAAACCCTACACAAACTAAGGCCACAAGCAAACTTATGTTATAAGAGTGGATTCAACAATCTGGAACCTCACAGGATTGTCAAGGCTTCGCAACTTGTGATATACCGCAGGGTCCAATAGTCAAACGCGACAAGGAGGATTGGGACCGTACCCTTTCCTGAATACCCGATTACATGGACAGTACGTGCGTAGTAGCTCCCCGAGTGTTGTTCTCGGTGTATTGTTCCTCCAAGACGGCCAAAAGGTTAACTCAGTTGGTTTCAGGAATCCTATGGGTGTCTCCCGATATACGCAAGGTATGTGGGAGCTCAAATCCGTAGCGGTGCTTTCTAATGCACAACCGTTCAGCAAGAGACCTTCCGATATACTACTGAGTACGTGATACACCCTTCGATATACGCCAAGTACTAAAGGTGACTTGGTGGGTACGTTAAGGAGCTTGATATACCGATAAGTACGTGGAAGACTACAATACCCCCGTGATATAGTGCTGGAAAATAACGACAGCTGCCACGCTTAACGATGCCGGAACACATCTCTAACTTACACACAAGTTACTAAAAATTTTACCCTAGTTCTACCGTTAATTTTATCTGGACGGTTAGGTAAATGCATGAGGTGAGTACATAATCGTAAACATAATGCAGGCCCTATCTACATGCAAAAAATACGCTTTTCTTTCAATGAACTCTATGTATGGGAAGGAGAAATTCTCTTTTTCTTTCCAACAATTTTACCAAAGCAATGCAATGCAAGACAATCCCAAATCTACCAAAAAATGACTATGAAGTATTCTTTTTCCTTTTTAGCGAAACATAAAAGACACAACACTACTAAATCAAATCAAAGCATGTTTTTCTTTTCTTTTATCTTTTCAAAACAAAAATGACATTAAGTGATGAAAAGAGAGAGCTTCTAAGTAAAGTATGCAAGATTTTCAATTTCACTATGATGGCCTAAAAGCATGAAAACCAAAAGATACAATGCAATTTCCAAAGCATGGAACCACTTTTTGCAAAACTTGATGTATATTCGAATATTTCAAGAAGACGAGCAACTCATAATTCATGAAAAACACAAGTAATGCAATTTTGTTTCAACTTTCCAAAAGGATCTATGAATGTGACATTCCAATGCTTATGAAATTCTTCAAATGAGCTTGAAAAATGACGGAAATAAAGTACTTTTGATCTTTCAATGGATGTATCAAAATAACAATTTGACAACAACAATGCTTTTAAACGTAAACACTGAACTGAAAAGATTACTTGCAGCACTTTAATAAATCAGAAAATCTCAAGAAGAGATGAGCACTCAATGGACTGTAAACACACAAACACTCAAAAATCACTCAGTAACAAGCAAGACTAAAAGCAAGCAAAACTCACAAAATGAATGAAAGTGAGGTCTGGAAACCGATCCAATACAAATGATCAGATCTGGGAAGGAGAGGAGGGAAAGAAAGGGTGAGTGGATAGGCGGGGAAGACAAGAGTGTCCGCCACTACCAAATCTCAAACTTGTCCAAAATGGAACCCAAAACAACTCCAAACAAAAACCAAACAACTCAATCACACAAAGCAAAAAGGGATCTCTGACTGGATCATATAGTATAGAGGGAGTTTGCACACAAACGAAACTCACAACAAAACTAGAGAGGGTATGCCTGTATGGAAAAAATGGCAGATCGGCGCACTCTGTGCTTGTACACAATGTGACTTCACAGTTCACTAGTGCGGGAAGTGTGACGGCGTCGCAATAGACCAATGGAAGGGCTGCGACGACAGACTAACAAGCTAAGAATAGAGATAAAAAAACACACAGTGTCACTCTGGGTACACTGACCAAGTGCAATAGGCGAGATTTGAGTTCAAAAATGAACCAATTCTCCAGATAATGAGCATAAAAAAGGTCTGTAAATGAGAAGTGCAAACTCAAAGGAAGCTAATCAGACTCTTCAAGGTGAAGATCTGATGGTGAAATCAAATCCAAGAAGGAAATGACAAAATAGAATGGCTTGGCAAGAAATCAACTGAAAAAAAACATTCAAATTGACAACTACAAAGCAATGTGCTCTCCCCAGTATGGTCGCCAGATTTGTTTGACGGACAATCCACTCGAGCAGACGCAAGTTGGATCTCCTTATCTCAAAGTGAGTCTAGAACAAATAACATAGACTACAAACTACTTTCCTAGATCTACTTAAGGATCAAGTACTAGATGCCTTACCTTAACTTCACAATCCTTTCTCCCGCATACTGCTCCATGTCCCGTGGTCGTCATATCTCAGCTGCAAGACCTGTCAAGACGCATAGAACAATGCAAACGAGTAAAGAGCATCTATACAATAAGAGATATAAGTAAACAGTTAAGCAGGTAAACTACACAACATCATCACACATGAACAATATTGGTGGAAAGCGTTTATATTACTGTAAATCAGGAAATTACATAGATAAGAATAGACTACAACCAAGGCTTAACGTAGTAGCCCTTCTCCATCCAAGCCAATTGCCATCCTTCCAAGGAAGTGTGAGTCTCTAAATGGATGAATTAGAGATCTCTCTAATGTGATTTCACCAGCATTAGACACTATAGACTTCCTCTCTTTTGGAGAGGGGTAGAGCTTCACTTATATAGGGTTAAGTGGATAGGGTATGGATAGGGTAGGTTGAGATATGGTAGGAGAGAGATAGGGGATCCTTCCAAGAGGTTAGGAACCAAGTGCCAGCTCCCCCAAGAGGTCAGGGATAAGGATACAAGTCAGCAGGCTTCGAGAATGAGCTCGAAAGGCCTATTTTTGTCTCTTAACTGACTTCGTCGCACCTTGCAATAGAGCAAGATGCAACGCCGCAGGTTGCATGAGTGCAGCCTGCGACGACCTCTCAAAACCTAGCATAAGTAAAATGGTATCCCTTCCAGATGAATGACTTAACCAATGGAACTTCAGGGGTGTATACACTGAATCTCATGATGGTAGGATTTTAGGTGTAACAGCCATCTTGTAGACCCAAGAGGCTCCCAAGTCAGGTTCCTTCGGTGAGTGAGGTGTGGCATGTGCCTGGGGCACCTGAGCCGTTACACCCCGTTTCAAAGAATACAATAAGTAGGAGAACATTGGACATGTGTTGCATTATGTTTAGGTTCCCATAGTAAGGGGGGTTTGATTATCCCCCTTGACTAGGGGGCTAGGGAGATCTCCACTGGGGGTTCAAGGACAATGCACATGAAATAATTTTTTTGGGTATGTTTTGAGTTGTTTTTGGCCCATGGTTTTGTGGCACGTTGCAAACTAATTTTATTTAAGGAATTGGTGTTGTAATTTACTGCAGGTTAATGGATTAGGATTTTGGATGCTATTATACTCTATTATATACATAAAAGATAATAGGATGAGATAGAGAGTGGAGAAACTCTAAAGAATGTTATTTTTCCCAATTTTAGGTTTCCAAGGAAAATCTTTGTGTAATGTGTGTGTCAGGCATTATTAATTCTTGTGTTTTAGATTATATTTGGTTTTGTTTTTTCTGACATAGATTTATCAAAACTCTTCAAATAAAATCATAAAAAATACAAATCTTGCTTCAAATGTGTTTCCATTACAAAGAATAATGATTCTTCAAAAAATCAAACTGAAACATGTTACAGTAAGGTGTTTTGGTAAATTCTCATTCACATTATATTTGTTGTTCATCGATAACAATCCTCCTCTAACGCTACCCTCAAGCTTGGTTGGATGTCATGTTATCACCTTCGCTATTTGTTTTTTGGTTAAAAACAGCAACATTTCTATATTACCATAACAAAAATATACCATAGAATATCTAGGTGTGGGTCAATGACTTTATAAACGTAGATCCAAGATCTAATATTTAATAGGCGACCCTTTCCATTGATTATGTTAACTAAATACAAGGATGATTAGGGAGGCATATAATCCATCCTAATAATTGAACAACTTCTACACATATGTTGATATATGTTCCATCTCCTCACCTGGAATCTAAAACATGAACAAATATACTTTTCCCCCTTCTTCTACCATACATCCCTCCACTTAGTGAAAAATTATGATCTTGAGGAATTCTCAAGTGACTCTTACACTACATCATAATCAATGATAGAGTATATCTTCCTTTTAAGATCCATGATAATTGAGTTGCGGTGCCTCTTCATCCATGTTGAGGGATTGCCAATTGGAATTACCTACATACTAGGGCTTGGTTCTCTTAGTATAATTGTTGCCACATAGTCGTCATGTATATCCAAGGGAAGGGTGGTACTAGAACCTTTGTTGATGCTTTGGGATAAAAATGCATTAGTTCCTTATTATCCTTTTTGGGAAATGCTCCAAGAGTCATAGTAGAATAATTTAAACATTAGGGTTTTATAGGTTTCTTCTTTTTCCATTATGGGATGGGATCCATAGGATAAACAACCTACAAATACCATGCCACTTGAAAAACCCTAGAATGGAAAGTTGTATTCTCATAAGGCAATTTCTAGGTTGAATGAGAGTCATTTCACTATAACATTATTTTCTTTGGGAGACCCTTACACAAGTCAAGTTCAACACAAATTGTAATAACAAATAACTATACCCTTTTGTCCTTCCTTGATGTCAAGCTTCACAAATAACCCCAAAGTTGTTATGATTTTCCTAAGCACATTTGAAACCTAGATAAATAGGGGGAGATTCCACAAATGCACCCACATAAGTGTGGTGGTGGTGAGCTAGTCACTAGATCAAACTCTAGAAACTAGGGTTTAATGAAGAGGGTTGGTTAATCTAAAAGCCATGGACCCTGTTCTAATATTGGCATGCATTCAGGATGATTATAAGAATAATAGAAGAAAAAAAACTTGGAGCAGAAGATGATGAAGACATATTTGATCCATGTGAATTTATCCACCGAGTAGAAGTATAAACTATATAGGCCACAACATAGTAGATTTATAGATTATACCATCATTTCTATACCTTATTAATATAATCATTAATCCTCAACACCTACAACTTCAAACTTGATTAACATCTAATCTCTCCAAACTAAATTATCCTTGGGGAAGTTGAAAGGGAAGAGGAATTCTTTCGGATATTGTCTTTGAAAGAACAATCCTTGAAAGAAGAGGGTGCACTTTGGAAAATCACCACACATACACAACATCAAATGTACATTGGAATCCTCACTAATGTCATAGTTTTCTAAAAAGTAATCATGTCATCTAACATATTACCATACAAATAAATCTCCTCATTACACTATAGTCATTGTTTTAAAACAATAGTTTATTCCTAAGAACTCACCTGCAAAGTGAGATTAATCCTCCTTGCCATCGACCTCTTGAACTATGAAATCCCACTACATTCCAAAAACTTGTAGAGGTATTTTGACAAGTAGTGGCCAAACATAGATTACATTAAACAATATATTTACCATCTCAACTTTGGCCCTATCACAAGATAAAATAATCTTGTCCACCTACACCTCATGCACCTCAACTTCTTGAAATGATTGGGTTGTGTTCAATGAAATCAATTTAAGGTTCATTGTCATCCTCAATGTCTTCTACAATGAACAATTTGGCATTACCCTCCAATACTTAGTTAAAACTAACAAAGATCACATACATAAAGAGTAAATGGGTCACTTTGAACTTCTATACAAACATGCTCCTTAAACTCAAATGAAAGTATATAACAACCATGCATCCAAAACCAACCACATCATAAACAAAATGAAAAGCACATATATTTGAAACATGGATAAAAAATTATTCCCCCACTTCAACCAATTCAAATCAATACACACTAGGAAAAGGAATTGTTTTCCTCAAAACAATACACACTAGGGAAACGAATTGTTTCTCCTTACTCTTATGAGGAGTAGAGCAACAGGAGCAATGCCATCCTACTTGAATTCCACTACAAGCACATCGATAGGATACAACATGTGGTAAAGCACAATTCTCATGTGAATTGTACGGGTACTAAATTATTCTTGAATTATAGGTTTAAACACATATTTCATTAAATTTGGAATCATTGTATTCTAAGGACTTCACCAAAATTGAGTTTTTTAGTTATTTTGGAATTCTAGATCCACTATTTAGTTCTAAATTTAATAGATTACCAAATTATTTTTTTAATAAGATACATGGAAATTGAGGTTAGATATTTTGTGTATTTACACCCATGTACACATGTTTATGGTAATACACGTGTTTATGGTAATGGTAAGTGAGCTCACATTCTTACCTACCATTCAAATCCCCAAACATACTATTAGTACATTCCCTTAAGGTTGTTTAGAATCAAACATTAGTCCAAGGTGCCGATCCACGTTTCCATGACTTAGTTTGGCGTAATAAGATGTACTTATACATCAATTAATTTTTTAATTTAAGTGAGATGACACTAATTCCTATTCAATTAGGAAAACAGATTTGGTTTATTGTATTTAGTGCTTTATGATCATGAGGAATAATATAACCCTTGGGGCTGAGAGCAGAGCCCAGCGGTGGGGCCTGACGGCTGCCTCGCAGGAAGTCCGGCTTCGATTCCTGCGGGGGAGGTGCTGCTGCACCCCAGAAAAGCCTGTATGACCTCGATGGTGGCCGTACCCCTGTTGGAAACTTGTTCAAGATTTAGGCTGGCCCCGGCCCGTGGGGTTTGATATCCAGGTGGTTTAGTGACAGCGCTCACTGGGCGGTTTGGAGAGGTTCCCCTCGGTTACAAAAAAAATAAAATAATATAACCCTTTATAATATAGGATAAGTTAACAAACTTCGTTGAACCTAAATCATCTTTATAAAAAGGTAATATGCTATCATGGATGCTTGGGCTTGGTTTTCGTGGTATAATCGTACGTATGAGGGCTTGGTTTTCTTGGTATAAAAAGGTACGTATGAGGGCTTGGTTTTCTTGGTATAATTGTTAGGATGGATCATTTCTTATATTTAAGGGTGGTATTAGAATCTTTGTTGATGTTTTTGAGATAAAAATGTAATATTATTTTTTGGGCAATGTTTTAAGAGTCATAATAGAATAAATAACCTATAAATTTCCTAGCACTGGAAAAACTCTTCACTGGAAAGTTGTATCTTCATAAGTTGATTTCTAGATTGAATGAGAGCCATTCACTATAAAATGATTTTCTATAGGAGATCTTTCCTCAAGTTTGACACAAATTACAAATATCGATAATAATGTCCTTTTAGGCCTCTTTGATGTCAAGCTTTAAAGACTACCCTAAAATTGTTTTTTTTAGCACTTTTGAAACCTGGATAAATAGGGAGATATTTCACAGATGCACCCACACAAGCATGGTGGTGGTGAGATAGTCACTAGATCAAACTCTATAAAATGGGGTTTAATGAAGAGACTAGCATAGCCTAAAATCCATGATCAACCATCTTCTAACATTGCCCTGCATTCATGATTATTGTTAAAATAATAGGAAAAATCTTGGAGCAGAAGATGATGATGACATCTTCAATCCATGTGAATCAATCCACTCATCAAAAGCATAAATTGTACGCCACAACATAGTAATTTGTTTATATTATACTATGATTTCTATACCCATTAATATAATTGTTAATCCTCAGCACCTACAACGGTATAACTTGATTAACATCTAATCTCTCGAGAGTGAATGATCCTTAGGGGGAGTTGAAAGGGAAGAGGAATTCTTTTGGATATTGACTTTGAAAGAATGAGTAATAAAAAAAAGAGGGTGCACATAAACTCAAAACATCGCCACGCATGAACAACATCAAATGCACATCGGTATCCTTGCTAACGTCATAGTGTCCTAAAGTGTAGTCATCATCTAACTTATTACCATCAAAAGGGAATTCCCTCATTTCACTATAGTTGTTTATTTAAAACAGTGATTGATTCCTAAGGATTCACTTGCAAAATGAGAGTCCTTCTTGCTACTAACCTCGTGAACTATGAAAGACCACTACATGCCAAAAACTTGTTGAGGGTTTTTAATAAGCAGTAGTCAAACATAAATTACACAAATAATATATTGACTATCTCAACTTTGGCCTTATCACAAGATAAAAGAATCTCATCTACCTACATCTCATGCACCTCCACCTCTTAGAAATAGTCAAATAATGTTTAATGAAAACAACTTAAAATTCATTATCGTCCTTAATATCTTCTACAATTAGCAATTTAATATTAACTTCCAATACTATTTTAGTTAAAACTAATAAATATTATAAACATAAAGATTAAATTCATCACTTTGGACTTCGAAATAAACATGTCCCCCGTACCCAAATTAAAGTATATATAACAACCATACATTCAAAAACAACCACTTCTCAAACAAAATGAAAGCCTATATAACCTATATATTTGAAATATAGATAAAAAACGATTCCCATCCTACATCTACATTTGAAACATGATAAAAAAAGTGAATCTTATTATACATGACATAATATTCAACTTCAACCAATTCAAAACAATACACACTAGAGAAATGCATGTTTTGATTCCCATCATACATTCCATTATATTCAACTTCAACCAATTCAAAACAATACACACTAGGGAAATTACCCCTTACTCTTTTTTAGGCCTAGAGCAACTAGGCAATGCAATCCTACCTGAATTGCACCATTCTCATGCCAATTGTAAGGGTATTAAATAATAACAAAATTTATACGGTGTTCCTCTCGAGTAATTTTTTTCATCTAAAAAATTGTACATGGAAATCGAGGTCAAATATTTAATGTATGCACACCCACGTACATGTGTTTATGGTAAGTGGGCTCACACTCTTACCTACTCTTAAAATCCCAAAACATAGTATTATTACATTCCTTATGGTTGTTTAGAATCAAACATTAGTCCAAGCTACAAATCCACATTACCATGACTATTAGTTTGGAGGCAATAAGGTGTACTTATACATCAACCAATTTGTTTAATGTAAGTGGAGATGACACTAATTTCTATTCAACTAGGAAGGCCTAACAAATTTGTCTTATTGTATTTGGTGCTTTATGATCATGGGGAACATAATAACTCTTTAAAATAAAGAAAAGTTAACCAACTTCGTTGACACTAAATCATATTTATATAAAAGGTTCCTATGCTCTCCTTTTCAACATTTTATTATTTCACTTTGATTTTGATAAATATTATTTTAAATATGATTAATATAATATTTTATTAATTATTTTGAAATATAATGTTTTAGTATTTTTTTTAATTATTAATTAGTTTATTATTATTTTTTTCATCACTTTATGTTGTATAAAGAATTTTTTAAATTTGATTATAAAAAAGACAGATTCAGAGAAAATACAATTTGGGACCATACTCGAGTATGTTTCAAATATATTGTTTATTGATTATTATTTCCAATTAGGGGTATGAATTGCAAAAGAATTACTTAAAATTTAGAAGGTTTTTAGATATTTTATTATTAAATTTTTTTAAATTAAAGTATTATTGATTTTTTTTGATAGGATAAAAGGAAGGTGATGTGATGTATTTTTAAATCACAAAAAATATTAATTTTTTTTTAAGTGTAAAAATACAATGTATAATTTTTGTTATGATTGTTATTGAATTGAATAAAACTTAAGTAAAGAGGATAATACTACATCTCACAACTATTACATCTAATTAACAATGTAATATAAAATATTCAATACAATATTTTTATTCTTAATGTATTCATTTAATAATTATATAGATCAAAATTAATTACAATTAATTATAACTATTATATAGTGAAATTCAATTAATTATATAATTATATATATATAATGTTCAAGAGGGTAGCTCGGGTGGTAGGGAGCCATTGTTGTTGCACTCCCAACTCGAGTTCAATTTCCGTCGGACGTATGCTCTTAGTGAGCCCCTATAATGTACCTTTCTGGATGTAAGGCACACTAGGAAGAAGATTGAAAACAATGACTAGTTTTAAAGAAAACTTGTACAAACACTAAAACTGGACCCCAAAACCCTTTTAAGACTTGGAAAAGATTAACTTGCATGTTTATGACAGTATCAGTAGCCTATACAAGTTCCCTACTTCGACATCAACACTTTATCTAAGCTCAACATGCCCAGGTAGACCACTTGGGATAAACCCAAGAGTACAAGGACATGGTCCACGGTGTCATAGCCACAACACGCACCCACTTATTTTGTGGTCGGTTGGACGTGTGACACCGCTGGAAGCCTCCTAAGGGCTTGGCCAACTCAGGTGTACTCCAGCGGACTACGCTTAACCTACGAAAACCTTTAACCTTAACACTTATCTTGTTTACCAGTTTACTTATTAGCATGTTTTCCTAGCATCCACACTTAGCCAATTTTTAACATACACAACATAACAAGTAAACACAACACAAGTATTAAGTTGGGGTTTCCAAACCGGTCAACCCTCTTAAGATTTTGTATATGTAAAAGTTAAAAACGAGTGGAGTTGCCACAAACCAATAGAGCTCCAGGTGTGCGCCCAACCAGCGTAACAGACCACTTTACAAAAATACAAAGAATGGAGTTGACCCCTCCGCAGGCGTCCAACTCATAAGACCATTGACTACCACAAACCCCCGGATGTTGCTGCCGAACTGTCTCACAGGATAACTCGTCTCAAGTGATGGCTTGCCAAACCTACACTCTTCTGCAACCCTGCTACATTTTGAGTTAACCTCTCAGCGACTGCGATGGATGACTGAGCTCAGACTGCCTCCCTCGCTCGCACATCAACCCCCAGCCTCTTGTCTCATCTTTCGAGTGATGCCTTATTTCGTTTTGTCTTTGTGCTTTTATACCAAGTCGCATGGGAGGGCACGACCCAAGGTGGGCGTGGGAATGATTAGCGCCCATGTCAAGTTGTCGTGCCAATGTGCCAGCAACCCCATCGGATGGTCCACTTCCCCCATGCACGTGCACTTTGCCTTGCCAATGGTCCATTGTGCTGACGTCGGTTGGGGCATCGGTCCCATCTTCCGTGGGTGCTCGGTCCAACTTGCCCGAACTCCCAAGTGTGTCTATTCAACATATGTGTCGATGGTCCATCGCGTCAAAGTGTTGGGCGCTCATTCCACGAGCGCTTGATCCAGCTCGCCAAAACGTCTAACTTAGAGCGTGCACCAAGCGCGTTCTCCCATGTAGCCGGTGTGGTGTTGGGCAGGCGTTCTATGGAGCGTATGCTCGTTTGGTCCAGGTCATCCAGGATTCCAACCTTCTATGCGCGCTCGGGCTCCGTCGCATTATTCTACGCCAACCGCCAACATGTTTTCGATGTGCCACATCGTGGGATTTCCATGCTCCACTTGTTTGAGTGTGGGATTCTTTTGTGGGAGCGCACCCAGACTTGGTCCACGTGCCAAGTCTTATGCCAACCGAACATTTGTTTTTCCCAACTGATTACCCAAGACAACCTCTTGGGTGGGAGTGCTAGAATCCCATGAGTGTGTGGGTGTCGTGCTCGAACGTGCCTGTAACAACCTCTCCCACTCAAAGTACTTGTCATCCTCGACAAGGTGTCTGAAATGCCCATGCTTCCAAACGATGCTACTGCTAACCTACACCAGACTTTTCTGCTAAGTCTCCATTGCATGTGCGTCACTCTGCCAGTACACCAGTCTCAGTTTCCTTCGTCGTTTACACTATTCGGGTGATCAGTCCGTCCACTGAGATTCCGCCGGTTTCCTGTTCCTTAGTCCTCTCTGCATAAGCTTCACACTTGGTGACTTTCTCTTGATTTCGAATGAAGCCTGCTCTCATCATCTAATGTTGGCTTCGTTTCAGCGTACCTCCCCATGAAGCATCTTTGGCCCTTCTACCTGCACCAAGGGTATAGTTCATGCCACAACTGCATCTAATCGAGAGAGTTAGGAGGGTGGTGCTCCCAACCACCACTCACGTTTTTCTCAGCTCTCTGTCGATTTTTTGCTTTCTGGCTCAAGTAGAAAAGAAGTGGTACGTTACTCCCAACTATGCCATTTCCTTCATCGAACAACCTATGTGCCTCGGGGTTGTTTAGCCACACACCTGCTGCAACTGAAGCATCTTCTTCATATGCCAGCGACGCAATTAATTCAACCACCTTGTCACGTTGTTGTTCTTTCACATCTCTGCAGAACTTAGTGAGTTTTTCCAAACTCATCATGGTCGATTCCACGACCTTTTCCATAGTTTCCAGTCGTTTCTCTATTAAACTGACCGACTCCTTGGATGCGAGGCGTTCTTCCAACCAAGCGACCTCTTCAACGCATTCCTTGCATTGTTCTCCATCGAGCTTCTTATGAGTGCTTGATGCAGTGATGGGAGTGGAAGCTGCCAATGTAGTCACCTTCCTTTCTCCCGGCAACTTCTTCACAGTTCACATGTATATGGGGTCCTTCTTCGCAAGAAATGTTAATCTATCTAGATGGGGTATAGGAGTTTCCTTCTCCTTCTTCATAAATTCCTGTCCAAGTACAACATCGAATTCATCAAGAGGAACGACCGTGAATTCCCCCACACCCGTCTATTCTCCAATCCTTAGAGAAACTTAGCTAGCCAAGCCCACCACTCTTTCAACTTATGAATTGATTTCCTTGAACGTATTCACCCCTGGCTCAATCCATAGATTGAGTCATTTTTCCACCTCCTCTCTGACGAAATTGTGCATGGCACCACTATCAACCAATGCCAAAACTTGTTGTCCATTTAGCTTTGCTGGAACATAGCTCAGTTTGGTGAAGTCTGATTCTGTCGTGACTTCCAGTTCTTCCAAAACCGCATTTAACACCTGTAAAACACCAACCAAAGGCTCTTCCTGTTCCATGAAAACCAGCTTCTGCAGTCACAAAGGACAGTTTTTAGCGAAGTGATCCTTTGCACAAATGTAGCAAGAAATAGTCATGCTCTTCTCTTTAGGTGCATCTGCATTTTTGGATGGCTCCTCCTCACTCTTTCCACCACTCTTAGGCTTGTTCTATTGTCTCTTCTTGAACTTGCCTTGGTGCTTCCTACCACCCTCTTCATCGCTTCTAGCCATGTCCTTCCCATCCGTCTGGAAGTCATACAACTTCTCTGCAGCAGAGATAGCCTTGGTAAGAGTCTTCACTCCTTGTCGTCGCAAGTCAGCTTGTGCCCAAGTCTGTAGACCCTTCATAAAGTGGTATAAGTGGTCCTCTTCGATCATATCCTTTATCTCTAGCATCACGCTAGTGTAGGATTTGATGTAAGCTTGAATTCAGGTAGTGTGCTTAATCCTCGTAAGCTCATTCCTAGCAACCCATCTTTGGTTTCCTGGACCAAACTGTGCTTTGAGAGTTGCCTTAATTTGCTCCCAATTTTTGATTTGTTATGTTATCTTGCCTGCAGTCACATCTTCTGCTCGATTTCTCCACCATAAATTCGTTGTTTTGGTGAGAAACCATTGCTGCCATATTTACCTTAGACTCATCCAAACTGTCGTTCATTTTCTCTAGGTATTGCTCCACATCCTAACAAAAGTTTCCAAGTAACTTAGCATCTTGTGTCCCGTCAAACGGTTTTGGTTCCTTCATCTGAATCTTCATCGTAGTACCCGTGCTAGATCCTTGAGCCAATGCTCGTTTCAACGCTGCTATAGTGTCGTCTTGTTCTTTAATGAGAAGTTGAAGCTACTACATAACTCCTTAAATATTATGAACCCGACCTTCTATGCCTTGTTGAATCACGACATGCAACACATCTGTCGCATCCTTGCATTTTTCCACGGCTTCGTTGAAATCCTTTTGCATCCTTTCCACCTCAGTATCCAAGGTCGCAGTATTTTCTCCATGAGCATAGAGAGCTTCCCTGAACTGCTCCATGTTCTTCTCAATTGCAGAAATCTTGTGTTCTACCTTGGTGGATTTTGGTCTTGGTTCTTCATGAACGGACTCTTCTCCCTCTGAATGAACTTCTAGTTCTTCCTCTGACTCAGAAGTCGGTTATGCGTTTCTCTTTCCCATCCTAGTCTTCACTTTGTCCAAGTAAAGGGATACGAATCCTAGCTCTTTCGAGCTTTCTTGCTAAGATTTATGTCTCTGTTTACCAATTTTCTCCCTTTCAACACTCACTTAGGCAGGTTGCAAATCTTCCCAAGGTGTCTTGTCAGTCAATCCTTGTTTCCATCCAACTTACTTGCTTCATCTTGAGGTTCCCCATCCAAAAAACTCACAAGAGTTTCAAACAAACTCTCCTTCGCTTCAACGACTAAGGTTCCAAGTCGCTTCACTTTGGTGGCCAAACTCTAAGTCTCCTCCAGACTTCGCTTCAAATCATCCACCTTGCGTCAACCTGTAGCGAACTACAGCTCCAACAGTTCTTTGGTTTGCAAGCTTCAGACCTGCGGCACTGTCCTGGAGTAACCCCCAACGAATTTATGCACTATGACCACTTTAGTGAACCTCTGTCAATTATTGCAACGATATGGCTCTGATACCACTTGTTCACAAGAACAATGGTGAAGAGATTCCTCACAACCCTTCAACTGTCATAGTAATCACGCTTTGATACCACCTGTCACAGCCACAACGCGCACCCACTTATTCCGTGGTCTGTTGGATGTGCGGCACTACCTATAAGCCTCTCGAGGGCTTGGCCAACTTGGGTGCACTCCAGTGGACTGCACCTAACCTACGAAAACCTTTAACCTTAACACTTATCTTATTTACCAGTTTACTTATTAGCATGTTTTTCTAGCATCCAAACTTAGCCAATTTTTAACATACACATCATAACAAGTAAACACAACACAAGTATTAAGTTGGGGTTTCCAAACCGACCAACCCTCTTAATCTTTTGTATATGTAAAAGTTAACAACGGGTAGAGTTGCCACAAACCGATAGATCTCTAGGTGTGCTCCCAACCAGCGTAACACACCACTTTACAAAAATACAAAGAATGGATTTGAGCCCTCCACGGGCATCCAAATCGTCAGACTGTCGATTGCCACAAACCCCTGGATGCTACTGCCAAACTGTCTCACAGTATAACTCATCTCAAGTTTTGGCTTGCCAAACCTGCACTCTTCTAGAACCTTGCTGCGTTTTGAGTTAACCTCTTAGCGACTGAACCAGATGATTGATCTCAGACTGCTTCCCTAGCTCGCACGTCAACCCCCGGCCTCTTGTCTCCTCTTTCGAGTGATGCCTTCTTCCATTTTTCCTTTGTGCTTTTATACCAAGTCGCATGGGCGGGCACGACCCAAGGTGGGCATGGGATTGCTTAGCTCCCACGTCAAGCTGTCATGCCAATGTGCCAACGCCCCTATTGGATGGTCCACTTCCCCCATGCGCGCTCACTTTTCCTTGCCAATGGTCTATCGTGTTGGTGTCGGTTGGGGCGTCGGTCGCATCTTTCGTGGGATCTCGGTCCAACTTTCCCCAACTCCCAAGTACACTTGTTCAACATATGTGCCGATGGTCCATCACGTCAAAGTGTTGGGAGCTCCTTCCATGAGCGCTTGGTTCGGCTTGCCCAAACGTCTAACTTAGCACGTCCACCAAGCGTGTGCTCCCATGCAACCGGTGTGGTGTGTGGCATGCATTCTATGGAGCATATGTTCGTTTGGTCCAGATCATCCAGGATTCCAACCTTCTATGAGCGCTCGGGCTTTGTTTCACTATTCCACACCAACTGCCAACATGTTTTCAATGTGCCACACTCGTGGGATTTCCATGCTCCACTTGGTTGAGTGTGGGCTTCGTTTGTGGGAGCGCTCCTAGACTTGGTCCACGCGCCCCACCTTCATTTCGTCTCTTGGCCAAGGTACCACTTTCCAAGTCTTATGCCAACCGAATGTTTTTTTTTCCCAACTGGGATCCTAAGCCAGCCTCTTTGGCGGGAGTCCTAGACTCCCATGAGTGTTTGGGTGTTGCCCCAAACGTGGCTGTAACACATGAGAATTTTGTGGATCTCAATGACTTCTGGTGCTTTATGGAAGTGGATGACTTGTTTCTAAGTCCCTATCCCTCAATAAAACTTCAAAAATACAGTTCAAACTTGGTTTGGTGAAATTTGGGATCATGGAGAAGATTTGGTAACACTGGGACTACACAACTAGTTAATATTCAGGATCTCCCAAACAACACAAGGGACCATCTAATTTGAAAAATAAAATATGGATTGTGTTCATTAAGATATTATTTAACATTAGGAACTAACATAATCAAAATTCATTAAGCAGAAGATGGTAAACTGAAGCAATATTGAAAACTAGTCAAAATCTATGCAAATCTTGAAGGGTTGTAGAAAACTCAAAATAATTCATACTTATGCATTATGAAAGCTTATAACTGATATCATAGGTTCAATATAATAGTAAATACATCAAATGGGAGCCAAGAGTCTTCTCATAATAGTCCAAAAATTTGACCTCTTGCAATACAATCAACTAGAACTAGAAAACACTGGAATACTTGAGAATTCAGATCACAAACTTCAAGGCACCTTCTCTTAATTTCATACCAGACTTGAATCATCTTCAGGACCTGCAATTAAATCAATAATGATAGTTGGATACCATCATCCAAACATCTAACTGAAGAGTCATCTAGTTGAAGCAGCAGGGGCACATCTCCCAGGTCGAATTGAGAGCTCAAGAGCTATCAACATCAAAACATAATCAGCCAAAATATGTGAGTCGTGCGCTCTTCCTTGAATTTATAGGTTGAATAAATTCTTGTGCAAGCTACCTAGCCTAAGGCGCCTTCATGAGTAAGTTTAGTGTTGGTTGATTTTTTTGGGTTGTTTTCGCCAACAGTTTACGGGCCCATGGTTTTGGGTAACCCATGGTATTTTCCCATTGTATTTCCCTTTTATAAGAAAGACATTGTAATACGGCTAGGGTTGATGTATTAGGTATTATGCATTGTAAAGATCTATGAGATCGAAGAAGAGAGACTGTGAGACAGTGAAGAGGAAGTGCAGCGGATGTGCTGCAGGTGGCATCCCTTCATTTGTTGGATGGTATAATAATAAGGACTGACAATTTCAGTGTGGACGTAGCCCATCTTGGGTGAACCACGATATATTGGTGTCTCTCTTGTAATGTGTTTGTGTGATTATATTTGCATTTCTGTTTATTGTTATTGCTCTGTGATCCTGTTTTTCTAACATTTAGAACTTGTTTCTTTCTGAAGCTTTTCTTTTTGCTTTATGCTTTAACTGCTTTACTGCTTTTAGTCCGCTTTCTTGTTTTTACTGCTTTATTATGCTTTTCCACTGCTTTTTTGCTTTAAGCCTGCTTTTATTCTTTTACTACTTTAGTTTGCTTTTCCACTGCTTTTATGCTTTGCACTGTTTTTCTGCTTTCTGCCAGCTTTTCCTTGATTTCTCTAGTTTCCTTCATTTTCAAATGATTTCTAGCCTTAACTGCTTTCTTCTAACTTCCTTCTTTAGTAAACTTCTTATGGACAAAGTATTATCTACTATGTTCCCTCTTGGCCACATAATCATTAACATTACTTTATTCATGAAAATAAAAATACTATGGATCATCACAAACATTAGAAATATTAAATTTCTTAGCTACTAATCCCTTGTTCAAAATTAATCCCAACAATTGATGTTTGCTTCTCCTAAACCCATAGGGACTGGATAGGCTAGGGACTTGGTCAAATGGTCACTTAGGAAGGAACATGACAACTCCTTGTGTTGAATGCTTGACGAGGTTGGTTAATCGTTATTCTTGATGCCCGTTAATGTATACTTGCCTTCGTGAGTATAAGATCTTCTCTTGGGTGGACATAGCCATGGTGTATACAAAGATTCCATGGGGAACCACTGTTATATATATACATATATAATAATTTCAAAATGATTTAATTTATATAATAAATGTGTTATATTTAATACTTTGATTTTATATATAAATATATAATTATAGTGAATGTTAATTGAATCTAAGTGGTTCTGAGGGAGAATTGTTATCCTATCACTTAAATTTAATCTCTACTTATAACATGTTTATTATTTATAAATTAATTATTAAATGAGATCTCATAAACCCTTACAATTAGAGAGTGAGGTACTTGAATACATGAAAAAAAACATATAAACATATATAGTGAAATATAGTTAGCTTATAATATTCAAAATCCCTTTTATATATATATATATATATATACAATATAATATTCTCTGTCTATATTATAATTAATTAATTTAGTATTTGTTTAATAATTAATTTATTAAAAAAATATTTTATAATTATATAAATTGTATAAAAGGTTAGGAAAATCTTTTATAATATTTATCTTTAAATTATTATTGACTAAAATCTTTTACATTTATGTCTTTTTTTGGTTTATTATTGGTTAAATATCTCTCATACTAATAAATGAACAGAAATGTCTTCATGAAAAAGAATGTTGAAGCTGACAAATTATCAAAGGAAGGGCTCCAATTAACTTTTGGTCAATGGAAAATCACATAGGCACATTATGGAAACTTTTTCCAATACTACCATAGACCATTTATTGAAAACTTGGGACACATACAGCATGGAAATGAACCTCCTTCCTAAATCTCGCAAATCGACATTATGTTTTTGGTCTTTATAAGCTCTTATGAGCAGATGTTTTTTGGAAAGCCATGTTCATAAAATATATGTCAAAATGATACAAAAGATAGATACAGAGGACACAATATATTTGTATAGTTTGGTTTATAGTACGAACCTGTGGATCTATAATCTTAGAATACATGGTACACAAGCATATTCAAAACGAAATTTGGTTTTATCTTAAATAAAATTATTTTTTTCTTTTTAAAGAAAAAAAATAACAAAAATATTAAAAATATATCCTTGCAAAATAATCCATACTAAAAATGTGAATGCCTAGTAAAATAAAATTTTGTTTACATAAATCATAACATTGAAATATGCAATAAGTAGTCATACTAATATTATTCCAATAAGTGTACATTGTAAAAGATGAATAATTGTACATTGTAAAAGATGGTTTTTCACAATTGATATATATTCATCTTAGGATCTTGTTAAGTATTGAGAAGGGTAAAAAATGTCAATATACAAACTTTTTATTATTTTAAAGACATAATATTAAGAAAGATTTATGCTAGATTATTTTTGAGTTATGTTTTTCATAACTCTTCTTTTTTACATTAAACTTGAGATTTTTTTTTACATTAAACTTAAGAATAAGAATTTGTATTTAGAGTAGGTAAACTTTATACCATTTGGATGGACATATCTCACCCCCTTAAGTAGTAAGAGCACATTGTTTCTCTTTGTCCAACAAGTTTGTTGTTTTAATGGGAAAAATATTACTATAATTTTTAGGTTCCTAAAATTTAAATGGATGTCTCCTTCATCATAATCCAAGGCATAAATTGGAATGAACATTAATTACTTCTCGAGCTTTAAGCTATGTAAATATTGAGATGGATTGTAATGTACCTTTTTCATAAAAAGGCACACTAAGCAAAAATTACAAGGAAAAACTAGCTAGATTGTTCATAATTTCTTCAAACACAACAAGAATCTTCCTATTCTTCCCAAACCTGATATTGAGGTTAACTACAACCTCAAGATGTCCTATAGGATCCTAAGACATACACCCGACTTCGGCAACTGCACATTTTATGGGTGCATCACGCCTGTGACGACCCTTTCGCAAAGCCAAAGACTATGAGGCAATATCCCCAGGACTTATGTGGAAGCCAACGACTTTCCCATTAGAGGATGAATTTCTATTTGGACTCATCAAGTATGATCACGATCAGGTTCAAAGGACCATGCTATGATACCACTGTAATGTACCTTTTCATAAGAAGGCACGCTAGGAAAAAATTACAAGGAAAAATTAACTAGATTGTTCAGAATTTCTTCAAACACAACAAGACTCTTCCTATTCTTCCCAAATATGAAACTAAGGTTAAATACATAATTAGGATAGCCTATAGGTCCTGATACAAACACCCAAATTTGTTAGTTGCACATTTTCTGGGTGCGTCATGCCTGGGATGACCCTTTGGCAAAGCCAAAGACTCTAAGGCAATATCCCCATGACTTATGTGAAACCAAACAACTTAAGGTGTAGATATGGAATTTCCTAGCCTAAAAATACCCCCAACCAGATATAAAAACACTGAGATCAACAATTATGTTCAACAGGGTTCAATTTGGAAGATAGAAAATAAATTACTACTTTCGGGACAACTCTACTAGTTAAATTCCAAGCTTTTCCAAATGACTCAAGAGGGTCACGAATTTATGATACAGGTCTTGGGTTGGGTTAATTTGAGTCTTAAAAACCTACAACAACTCATAGAATGAAATTTGGATACATGGAATACTTTTTATTGCATCAATTCAGAAAACTAGCTAGATTTGACAACACAATGAGCATAGGGATAAAAATCCATTGAAAAGAAAGATAAATTTGCAAGACATGAAACAAATTGATATCATTAAATTGTAGAAGAGTCCATATGCAAAAAAATGCTATGATTACAAAAAATATACATGAAATCACTATCTTCACTCAATATCATAGACAATTACTAAACATTGCAGAAAGCTCACTAAATTCACTAGATGTCTTCAACACTGATAGAACAGGAGCTCACTTGTCTGGAAGAGAATTGAACCTGAAATTATCCTTAGTGAGAAAGGTTGAATTCCATCCTCCTTTTAGTCTATTTGAACCATTGCATGAGAATCCATATCCTTGTTGAATATTATCCAATTTTCTTGGACCAAATACCTAAATTTCTCATATAGTAACCAGTGTGGATTGAACTTAAAAGATGTGATAGGTTTCTAAGTCAAGGTGGAGAGTTCAAGAAGGATGGGAAGATGATATGAGTGGCCCACTTTTAAAATGGAGGATTTGTAAGCATTAATATCCATTAGAATGGATTCATTTTGTAAGAAACAGTCTAATCTCTTGAAGATATAACTCTTTCACAATTGTTTATTGCACCATGTGGGCACTGGAACAACAAGTTCCATATCTAGTAGATGTAGCAAGTCTATTTTTTGGGGAAAAGAAATCCACAAGAGGGTCCTTCCTAGATTTGGGCCCCAATATTTGATTCTAAGTAGTGTGAAGTTTAGGTCTCCTTTTAGGATGAGATGTGATGGTCTAGGAGGCCATAGTTAAAGAGGTGATCCCAAAAAGGTGTATATCATGGGAGGGGGCATATACATTTAGAAAATACATTGTAATGTTTAAAGATTAAGAGAAACGAGATGCACTTATATAATTTGGATAACTTAACAATGACTGCAAGGTTATTGTGTCATTCCACCTGAGAGCTAGATCACCAAAATTACCAGTAGCATCAATGAACAAAAATGTCCAAGACGAGAAACATTTGATCATAAGGAGAGGACATGATATCTTCAGGTGTCCATAAGATCAACAATGTGTGTAGTGAAACAACATGCTTTTATAATCCAGGGTCTGCATGTAGGAATTTTCTCCAACATTGGCATCATGAAGTCTTTGAGCTATATCCATATCTATGCAGATCGTAGCCACCGATGATTGTGTATTCTACTCATTCTCCAAGACTATTTTGAAGAAGGTACCCAAACAATCTCCAATTGATTTAAATATCTGATCATCCCATTATTCAATGGGTAGGCATGGCATTTTTACCCATAGGGCTATGGTATGAATTCGCTCCTTGATTAGGTCAAACCCTGTGTACCATCGGAACAGGGTAAGATCTGCATTTCCCCAAAACCAAGGGCCTTCCAGAGATATCTTTAACCTATCCTCCACTGAATTAAAAATGAAAGTGATATACCCTATTGCCCCAACATACGCTTGAGGAGTATACCCTATGATGTGATTCTATGTTCGGTGGACCCAATGCTGCAAATCATGTTCCTTGAACCTTCTAGCATGAAACTTCCCAATGAAGGAAAATTCAATGTAATATATTAGTTTATCTTTAAAGATCTCAGAGTCGACTGTAACCTTCATCCCCTTGAGTAATTTTGCAATGCAATAGGGTCTACGTTTTCTTTGTCAGGTTTTCAATAGGTTCATATTTAGAGCCTCCAAGGGTTGGAATGGTCCCTTTGAAGGAAAGGAGGGAGGCATCTAGTGGGGAAGTTGTACATCCAAATCAAAAGGAAATGATTCAAGGAGATGAATCGAGGTAGGTGGGTGATCATGGGAATGAATGGAGATATGGTCCTCAGATGTGGAAGGATGATGGATGATGTCGAATGAGTTAAAAGTTTATGGGAGACAAATTAATTTGACAAGGAAAGTGAAGGTTTGATGTTGTACGATCATGAGATTTGTCTTTGCTATCATTATCATGCACTAGATGTACTTGTTGATTGGATTCGTATGAGTTCATCAAAAACCAACATAGATCCATCTTAAACCTGGATTTATCAAGCACCGAGAGGGATCCAATTTCTTGAGGTGTATTTTAAAAAAAATAATTTAAACTCAATTTTTTTTATCTCTCTTGTTTGATAGATCCTCGTTTAAGTTTAAGTTTTTACTTTATAGACAAACATTGATTTTTTAATTTTTTTTGTAATTTTTTATTTTATGAGCAAACATGGATTTTTTTTAAATACTTTCCATAATTTTTTTATTTTATGAGCAGACATGAATTTTTTTAATTAGTTCGAGGAACGTTACAACACCTCCCTCATACTGGGCTATAGAGCACCTCGCTCCTCTCGATGCAATAAACTCAATTTCCTAGTTCGAAGTTGGACCTTCATTTCTTAAAGCTCCATCGTTCACATATATATATAATTTTACTTATATTAAAATCAAAACTTTTAAAATATTTTTTTTTTAAGGAGAAAAAAATCATAACTTGTTATTTCTATTGAGAAATCAAAGTTACAATATATAGTACATATATCTAGGATACATATAGTCCTTTACAGATACCAAAACACATGTTGTCCAAAGCACTGTATACATATATGACGAAAACAACAAAGGAACTGATGCAACTAAAAATCTCAAAATATCAGGCCAAATAATTGCCACAGCCAAAAACCCGAACTAGGAAAATATAGGACACATCTAAAGCGCTCACATCGATCTCGAATCCACCAGAGAATCATCCAAAAATTCCTCGAAGTGGAGAAAACCATCCATAGGTCCCATCGCATCCTTAGACAACCTGTCTACTTCCTCATTTGCCTCCTTGTAGATATGGTGAAATTGTAAATGATCAAATGATCTGATCAAGGAATCAACATTCGAAATCCATAGGGTCAATGATAAGGAATTGATATCCAATTTCCTGTCAGCCTAAAGAATAATAACCTGAGAGTCGCCAAAGATGCCATAATGACAATACCCCTCATCAGAGCGAACTAAAGAAGATCTCTATGAGCCATAAGTTATGCCTTCATATTGCTTGCCACATCAATGCCCATCCTCTAACAAAACTTATGATTTATTTTAATAAAAATCACCATGCCTGCCCCACACATGTTGTTCTTTGCAACCCCATCAAATAATCCATAAGGGACACCAACCCTCATCGAGGGGTATTTAAGCAATCTGGTCTTTTGTTTGGTAACATGCCAAGGATAGTCATTCATGGCCTTTAGTATCATCCTGTAGGTACCAAAGATAGTAGGAACATTGTTTTCAAAAATCAACACATTTTGACATCTCCTGATGACCCCAATCAAGAACAGAGCCAATGATTTATATTTGACCTTCCTACGAAACCAGTTGAGAAGGAAATCACTAAGTGTATGACCAAACCAATCCTCATCGAAATTCAACCATACCTGAAGCTCAGCCCATACATTCCGTATAAACTCACAAATAATAAATAGCTGATGTGTACCTTCAACATTTTTTTTACACATCATACAAATATTTGGGCCATGGAAACCCCTCTTTGTCAAATTGGGCCAAGTTAAGATCTTGTTTTTGAGACATAACCATGGGAAACATTTTAATTTCGATGGTATTTTCCACCCCCAAAGTTTCTTGTGCCACTAATAACCTTCAGGTGGTGGCAAACAATCCAAGATAACACAGTAGACCTTTTTCATAGTTAAAACCCCATTCGCCCCATCCTCATTCTAGACTAATAAGTCTTTAGTATTTGACAGACTGATCCCACCGAAGGTGAGGTAGTCCACATAAAAAAGTTTTAGTTTCTTACCCTTACGTTGGTAGGACATGGTTCCAAATTCGAAATTTATTTATGTTCTTTTATCTTTCTTGTTATTATGGAAATTATCCAGTAATATCTCATTCAGTTCCTCTTGTTCTTTTAAAATTCATCCATTCTCTTCCTTAACAGTTTTTATTTCAGTTTTTAAATCCTTAACTGTTCGAAGCAATTCAAATGAATTGTCGTTTAATTCTACAAATATATTCTCTTCATTAATATGTTCCTGCTCATTATTAATTTCTTCATTATGATGGGGCTTGTCCTCAGCTGACTCTTCTGGTCCTTCCATACCTGTAAACTAAATATAAAATGTGTTGAACATAAACAAATTAAAACAAAACTTAGTAATTGCAATTTTGTTTTTAATTTCATTTGCACGAGTTGAGCCACTTTCAGGCCTAGTATTTGAACTTGTGCTCTGATACCACTTGTAACATCCCAAAAATTCATAAAATTTTAAGAAAAATCTGTACAATATTAAATGCTAATATTTTTTTATGCGGATGTTTGATAATGATAATTTAACCTTCTCAAATAATAGATTAGTTATTTTTACAATGGCGACACCTATTTTTTTTTAAATAGTCGTCCTTTGTTTATAAGTGTAGTAATGTTGTGATTATGTAATTCCTTTAATTTTTTCGTAACCTATCTTTGAAATAATTGCATCTAGCTTTGTTGTTTGAATGTTTGCTTAATAGCATTTATTATTTATGTGTTAAATTCAACGATCTATATTGTTCTAAAGATGTACACTTTTATATATATTGATGATGTTGATTTCTAACCTCTTTCTTTCATTTATTGAAGGGTTCCTAATGGTACCCGAGGCTTACTTAGCTAACGTTTAGCTAACGCTACTTACTACCTTGTATAGATCTCAAGTAAAAGTCTATTACCAAAAAAAGAAGATTGAAGGTTGAAGAATTTCATTTTATACATCGTTTTGGCTTACTACCCTTACACTTGAACTTTGTAAGCTTCCATGCTATTAGTGCTTAGGGTAAGGCATACCCTAGCTACAATTCAATTACTGTTATGAATATATCAATGACTTATGTAATTAGTCCTATACTTATTTGTACATAATCCTACACTAGCATGCTACTTTCTATATCTATTTTGGATTTGTATTACTCCATAATCCATACGTGTTTACATACTATATGTTTATTGTCTTTAAAACTAACACATATGAATATATGTCAAATTCAGGATTATTTATCAATCTAATGTATTAAGTGGAGTTATGCGGGGTCATTAACCACTTCGACTATGTGTAAGGTCTAGTTAAAGGAGTAAATAAATAGTGATGAGTGTAAAGCGACTTGACTTTATAAACTATACAATGCATAAACCAAAATGAAACTTCATGGATCTCTTCGTTGGAAGGTGTACTGAAATTTGACAGGTTTAAACTTAAATGTTAATTAAATGTGACCATAGTGGAATGCACGATGGAAAACCCCGTGGCATGGATTCACATGATGGCTTTGGGTTTTGGGATAAACCCTAACCGTGCTTAGAAAGACTACCACACCATCTTAACTCATTTCATTTTGTTGGTTTGACAATGCTGGTGGTGGAGGCCGACAGCCTTCCGAATGTGTAGGGTTTTAAAGCTTGGTGTGTCTTTCAGAGTTTCAATGGTGGTTTCGTGGGCTTGGCTTGCTGTCACGTAAATGTAACATACCCATATTACACCAAGTCAGTATGTTAGTAGATTTAACGAATTTTTACAACATCTACTTTTACTTTTATAAGCAATATTCACAAGGACTTCATGCGATAAAGGATAAATGTTATATTCATTCAATTTATTAATCCTTAAATATTTAGAAGAAAATAATCTTCCTTACATTATTTTGGAACTTGCTTGGAATTACGAAATACATACCGATATCCTCTTCACAAACATATTGAGGACTTGCATCAATTAAAAGGAAGTGCATGCACTCTTAATTAAATGCATGTTTGTTCATATCAACTCGTCCTACACACTACTCTTATGGTTGTCATAAAACCAACAATTTTCTTTATGATCCTTACACATCATACAACAAGACTTACTTATTTAATGAAGATAATTTCTCATACATAAATAGAAAACTTACACATCATACAACAAGACTTACTTATTTAATGAAGATAATTTGTCGTACATAAATAGAAAACTTAGGATACATGCAAAACAATTAAGACTACAAAGCCAACACAATTCACACATAAGAGAAGACAAGATATGCAGTGGTTCACCCATCCTTTGGGATACGTCCACAAGAATAATCACATCTTGTTCTTATTAATCAGATAAAAGGTTACATCCTTTAGCAAGGCATCCATTTCCTCAAACCCCTCTTATTGAGATTTCCTTAAACAATTCGAAATTCTTAACTGCTCATATATCTATCCAGAAGAGATACAATCTATCAACATAAAACATCAGTTTCATAGCAATTATTATTACGTAACCATCCAATACATTCAGTATTCAGATGTGCCATATGTTTTTGTTTCTTCAGTACAAGATAACCTTTTACAAAATGCAATTTTCCCACTATAAATAAAATTGGAGACCCTAAATAAGTCTTTCACTATTCTTAACTACTCATAGAATCTTTCCAGCTGAGAAACAATCTATAAAAATAAAAATAAAAACCTTTCCCAACAGGGATAAATACCTAGCCATTCAATAAACCAACATGCATGGATCACTATTCATGATAGAGACTCCATCAATCAAAATGGTAGTGAAAGGATTGCCTTTCTATCAAGCAATATGTAGATGCATGAATCGCTATTCGTAGTAAAGACTTCGTTAGCGATATGATAGGGATTGGATTGTCTTCCTATCAGGAAATCCCTAAATGCATGAAATTAAAATAAAGCAGGGATCTCATTCTATACTCCAATGATCAAATAACGCAGGGATTAATAATGCCGATATCTTACACTATACTGCGACAATCAAGATAACCCAACGATTCTAAAACAGAGATTTCTAAATAGCACAATGATTCTGAAACAGAGATTGCTAAATAGCACAATAATTCTAAAACAAAGATTGCTAACAACACAATGATTCTAAAATAGAGATTGCTCTTACTATACTCCAGGGATCAAATCACACCGCCATTCAAATACAGAGATTGCTCTTACTGTATTCCAATGATCAAACAAAATCGTTAGAAGTTAAGGGAGCACATTGAAAAACGTACCTAACTCGATCGAAGCAGATCTTGGACACATTCAACACATTTAATAAACAGATCCAGAAGCACGCAATCCTAAGAATTTCAGGAAGTAATGGCCAGCATACCCAAGCTGAGAAAATCGTAACCATTGTGCGTATAGGATCACAACTATCAGTGGTCCCCAACCCGCTTCATAAGTGCTTACAAAAACAAAAAGCAGAGACCCTACTTACCCTTGCAATCTTAGACCAGAATGAATAGAATAGAAGGTATAAGATATACACTAAAATGGCGATCATGAGCAGAGAGTCGTGTGTAGGAATCTAATTCATTTATCATCTACGTAATCATTCCTTAAACACCAGATATATATCTGAATAATAACTTACGATTCCAGGCTCTAGCTTCATGTCGTCCTCCCCAGAACTCTCTGTAGCAAAAAGAAAACTCGACCTCGTCTTGACAGAGGTGTCTCTTCAAATTACATGAAATCTGTAAAAACGAGGTATCCCTCTCATACAAGAAATCGGGTTTAACCCGTGCAAAAACGTATTAGAAAGAAACTAAGATTTATGTCTCATAAGGAGTGTTTATCCTGATCACACCGGGGGAAAATAATACAATATATAAGGAACAAAATCATGATACCAATTCATGACCCTCGAGAAGGTTCTGATTGGAAAATTGATCAAATCCGATATCTGCCCAGCAATGACCTAAGCAGAGGTCAGATCCGATTTCTTAAACATGGATCGGCTGTTAATTTTAATATGCATCTATCAGCGTACAAAAATCACAATTTAACTTTGTCAAAACTACAAAAATAACGATTGAATCTGATTCTCCACATGGATCGGCTATCAACAGCTATCAACCATTTAGTGTACAAAATCACAAATTAAACTTGACAAACTTCAAAAAGAATAGCGGTTGAGTCCGATTCTCCACATGGATCGACTATCAGTTCTTTATGCAGCTATCAACCAAAAATCACAAATTAAACTTGAAAAACTATAGACAACAACGATTGAATCTGATTCTATACATGGATCAGCTATCAGCAGCTATCAACCATTCAGTGTACAAATTCCCAATTTCAACTTGTCAAACTACAAATAATAGTAAATCAAATCTCTATGTTCCACCGCGCGCCCTTTTCCTCATACTCTGTTCTCCTAGGAGAATTAACCACCTAAAAAGAATACACCTGTCCCTCGATAGGACACTCGACACTCAACAAAGGAGGAAAATGGTGAAAGGCGCTTCAGTAAGTAGACAGCCTCACTAATTTCTCAAGGTGGACTATAGTTTCCACTCCTCTTAGTAACGTAGTCAGTTAATTCTGCCACTTGAGTCGCCTCCTTCCCATTAGGGGAAGAGTTTCGAGTTCTTTAAACCTACTCCCATGTATTACCAATATATAATATGTAAGATGTATTACCAATATATAAGATGTAAGGTGTATTACCATTATATAAGATGTATTACTAACATATAAGCATTAATTTCTAGTTATATGTTACTACAACTACACACTTATATATATATTTATAAATAATTGCTCATCTTTAATATACAAACCCATGCATTTATTTATAGTCATTCGCTATGACCATTCCACCGTTGGTCTTTCGCATATATATATATATATATATAACCTATATATATATATACATATATATATAGATAAATTCATATCTTTAAAATACATACACACGTATTATGTTTGTTAAAACCACGCTTAAGTTTATCGTAGGATTATTGGTCATGGCTATCTTCTCACTAAAAGATAAGCCCTGTAACTTATTAGGAGGTTGTGATGAGTATCCACTTTCTCATTCTATGATGATGACACTTATAAACATAGGTGGATTCGTAAACCACCACTTACACATTCTACTGGCGGGGCCTTGGCCTTGAGCTCCTCACCAAAAAAGAAATAAGTACAATAATCAATTTCATAGACTAGATAATAGGGCATTAAAGGAGGGATATTACAATAAAGGAGGTAACTATCCCGTAAATACAATGTTATCTCGTCTGATTTTAATGCATATTTGCTTCATTGCTAACCCCTAAACTTGATGCTTGAGTGACAGTTATGCTTCTTGGCATGGATTGCCTCTATGAGAAGTGCGCACTTACCTATTGATGGTGACAATCCGTAAAGTGACCCTGGTAAGCCTCAGTGGTTCTCTTGGACACCCTAAGTCGTGACTCTAGATATGAATGGTGATGATAGGGCATTGATGCCAGTCTGTGTAAACTTCGTTGAGATGCGGTTTCAACTTAAATTTGGTTTAATTGTTTTGTTTGGTCAACTGTAAGCCATTTGTCAACTCTATAAAAGAAAACCTAGGGTATTATACCCTCGAGCTACGGCTCTTGTAAATCTTGTTTGGAAAGATACTTTGGTAATGGAATTCGAGTTTTGGTTTGTTAAATTCTTGTATAAGTATAAAACCTGAGGTATTCACGGTTGAACCCTACAACAAAATGTGTGTAAGTTTTGGGTTCTCGGGCATAATATCGGCCCTCACGAAAACCCTTTGTTCTTGAATTAAAATGAAGTTTTGTTTTTATTTGAAAAGGTAATGTTTTGATATAAAATTGTTTATGCCCTGAGCTTGGAAGTTCTATAATTTGTTTCTCAACTGTAAGCATTTAAAACTTACACGGATATATATTAAGAAGTCAAATTCGGGGCATTACCCCAGCTCCACAGTATCTCTATGTTTTACTGCGTTATTTAATTACTATTGTTTATTAAATGGTTTGGAGTGTAAGTTATGGTTTCCACAATACATTTGAATGTATTGGGATGATTGGGAAATATTCCCAAGTTTAAGAGCTCATCTTTTTGAAAAAAGACGAAGGGACAAAGCCCGGCCGGGATTTATGGCTCCGCTCTCTCCTTAGTTTCAGTGGTTGATAAAAGAAATGGGCCAAGCCCTAAGTCATAATAGATTTATCGGATGTCTGGTCTTAATTATTGTGTTTTGAACTTATGTGAAATAAAAAGCTTTGTATACTATAAAAGCTTTTGTCTATGTTTTTATAAATATTAATGATTTTGATTTATTTGTATGTGGCCATACTTGTGGAATTAATACGGCTGTGTCTATCCAAAGCTATAGTTTATACCCTATGGCTAAACAACTTAGAATTTATTTATAAATTCTTAGGATAGAATTCGATAACATGGTTTTACCTAACACAGGGATATTACTACTATTTTAAAGAATTGCATAATTTGTTTTATAGCTTGGTTACTTCTTGATCCTACAGAAAAATGTATTAGAATCAAGGTGTTTGCAATTTGTAATTTACATGTTTTGTAACATCCCATAAAATTCACTAAAATTTAAAATTTTTCAAGTAGCAATAAATGCTTGTGTTTGTTGTGCAGAAATAAAAGGTGTAGTGTTAAATAAACAAAGTGTCTAAATGACAGGAACTTCTATAATCTATCATTGATAATTAAAACTTAGTTTACTTATGAATCATAACATAATCGTAACAGCTGTTAACTTTAACTAGTGTCTTAAAATGTCGCAATATCATTATCGTCAAACAAGCATCTAGATGTTAAATATTTCAAATGTTTATATTATGTACTTTATATTTGATTACATATCGTCACTTTTGTTCTAGTTTATAAGTTTAATTCTAGAGACTAATTGATTGTCTCACTGTAATGAAGGGGTCCTTGTGTACGCCCCGAGGCTTACTTAGCTATTGCTAGCTAATGCTCCTAAAATCTATTTCCATAATGCAAATAAGACAGAGAATTTTCAACTGAAGTATATCAATGCATTTCAGATTAAACTTGCAGTATAATGTTAGCCTTCATAGTTAAAATACTAATGTGTAGAGAAAATATCTGCCTTGCAAATAAACTCAGGTATATATTATGCAATCATATTTGGTTATCTCCATATATTTTGTAATCATATGTTTTGATTGGTTTTATCTTATTGAAGATAACAAGGTGATAACTTATCCTAACCACAACTACGGAGAATACTTTGTAATATCATTACATACTATTATATCCATAGTATGGAGAAATAATACCTTGTAATACCTTTGCATTTTAATAAGCTATGACCTAATAATTATAATATGCATTATGACCATAAAAATGGTTTGACCATGCTATATGTTGTGACTATGGTTAATATGCGCTTTCAAAATACATAAACCATATGCATCAACTAAATGCTTGAAAACTATATGCATAAACTATACATATGCAACTATATGCATAAATTATATGTATGGAAACTATGCAATGTTGCTTGATTATGATGCACACATATTACCCTAACTCTTAACTTACGAACTATGCAATGTTAAATGACATATAAATAACACCGTAGTGAATTTGTGCATTGGCAGGCACTTTGAACCAGTACTAAGGTATTTATGGTCTAATAACTGCAATATGGTGGATTGCTTGGTGGCATCTCTCGTGGAAATCTTCACGTGAATGGAACATGGAACATGGTGGAAAACCTTTGTTATGTAATACTTTCAACGTTGAGCTATGCATGGTTTTGTATGTGTGGAATTAAGTGCTGGCAAAGCACCGAGCTTTGATAGTTGTGGTTTTAAATGCTAATTAAGGAAGTTTGGTGGTAGTATACTGGCTCTACCTCGCGGCATGATTTACATCGTCGATCACCATGATGGTCTCAGGTTTGTGTTTAACCCTAACCTGCATTCATATCTCCATCCCCTTTGTAATTCATTTCATTTGCAAAAATAGAGGAAGAGGCCGACAAGATCTGCGTTTTTCTAGGGTTTAGGTTTTCATGGCTGCGAACTCTCCCGGGGTTCGATATGGAGACCTCTCGTCTGAAGTGATGTACCAGGTTTCTTTACAAGTCTTGATGTAGTGTCTTGCTGGGCCTTAGTGGTCACCTGGACGCCGTTGTTGTGGTTGAGTAGTCAACCCTTGCAGGGTTCTTGGTTGAAGCGTTTTGACACCAGGGTGATAGCAGTACTGCGTTAGTGATAGACAACAGTGTCGATACCGTGCTTGAAGCATTCGAAGATGCAACAAGTGTTGCAGGTAAAAGAATCCAAATATATCCTTAGCTTCGTAATTTTTCTTTTTAAAATTTTTTTTTTAATGTTTTAATCTTTACAGTTGGATATAGTTTTAACCACCATCAAAAATGTTGTTTTGCAGGTTCTATTATGACAAGGAACTTAGGTTCGGCTGGACAGGGAGATGAGCGCAACGGCCCTGGTAAGCCTCGATGACATCCAAAGGGTATCCCAAGTACTCTGTAGTTTAAGTGATGAACTTGACACCAACCGATCTTCGTTGGATAGCCGAGAAATCGAGAATTTTTTCAGGCTTTGGTTTTTACAGTTATTAGTAATGGTTGGAGCCATATGGAAATTGCTTAGCTTGTATTAAGACTGGAGTTGTTACTTCCGATCCTTTTAAGGCTCTCGTTGGATTCTCAATGATTTATATAGAATACCAATGGTTTACCTAGAAATTATTTGTGGTTTGGTTTAAAGGATGGTGAGATACTCTCGACCAATCCTTGGCTAATTTACAGTGCTTGATATTTAAAGGGGAAAGGCCCTTCGTTGTTACTATATGCAGTATTGTTTTGCTTTTACCATTATGTAAAAATGTTGACTGTGAACCTGGGTGTTAAACCCTGCTATAAGATTTCTGTGTTTTCTTTTTATATGTGCTTAAAAGTTTTAACAAGGATCGAACCCTCGACCCTGCCCTACAATAGTATTATATAAATATTTTAAGATTTATTTGCGTGACTGTGTTATGCCTGGAAGTGCCAAACCCGTAGGTTTTCTCTCGGAAGTCTTTGATTTTTTTATATTAAAAGGTTTTTGTTTTGTTTATAAACTTAGGGCAAGACCCTTCGATGATAGTAGAAGAGTGATTATTTGCTTATCCTTTTTGTATTTAAAAGTCGTAAGGATGGGAGAACCTTTAAGGTATCGAACCCTGATATTTGTATCATTCCTTCATTTGGTTTTAATAAATAGAAAATTTGATCAAAAGTATAGCTATTGACACGGTTTGTACCCTGGACATTCGTCCAATGGATTAGTTGCTATTTAACTAATAATATTTACCGTTTGATAACAAAGTAGAGTTAAGTCAACTCTTATGTGATATTATGTTATATTTGCAGTGTTGTACATAATAATTATGTTGTATCGACCTACTAATTCTATTGTTATTACCACTTCAAGTTTTATTTAGGAAAACCTATGCTATGTGTTCGATACTATTAGGGTTTTGCAGGTCATTGTTTTTAGACTATGATGATGCTCTCTGTAATGTTTAAGAGAATAAACGATGATTATAATGTTTACTAATATATATAATTAGTAGGAAAAATAGTTCTCTGTAATTGTGTACAAATTATCTGAATAACAGTATACTTGTAAAGGAAAGAATGAAGTAGATTTGTTTAAGCTTTCAGTACTACAAAACTGTTTACAGTATTATCATTCGAATCTAATATAATTCTATCTTCCCTATACTAGAGTACGACATTTAAAACAATGTGTGGAAAAATGCAGGGAAGAAATTTTATTCTATTACTCTTTAAACCAATCTTAACTAATCATTTCTCAAAATAAATCTAACAGCTGTTAAGTCTTTCAAAATAGATAAATTGCAGAAAAGAGTCGTTCATTGACAAACCAGGATATCGCAGATGAAATAACAAACTTATAGCATAATAACATCATATTTTTAGTAACAATCTTGACAGAAGTAAAATAAGATAACACAAATGAACGTGGTAACTTGTAGAAGAAACAAACAGCCAAAGGAGCCTGTTCCACCCAACCTACTCCTGAAGATAGTAAAGTTACTTGCCTTAGGACCCCCTAGCTTGTTCACTGAACCACCAGGACGAAGATGCTGTGTGGAGTAATGGAATAAATTCCCTTGCAACTCAGCAGTAGAACTTAGCAGTAGTAGTTTCTACTTTTAGCAATATTGAACTCAGCTATGTGGCTGCACTAGTTCAGAATGTAGTCTTAGTTCACTCAATCACTTCTAACCTTCCCCTCATTGAATCTCTTGTGCTCAGAAATTATCACAAGGTAAGAATGAACAACCCCTGCTGAATTCGATGGGTAGATAAGTAGCATGCCTAGGTATTTTGGTCAGTTTATTTCAGTAAATGAGCCACCTACTCAGTTCCACTTTCTTGGGAACATGACCATAAAAGTAGGGAAGTTTCCCCCTGCAACAGTTAGAAGTGAGTTGAGGATGCTAACAAGTGTCAGTTTGCTCTCCACCCCAGTCCATTCCTCCTAGTGGGTCAGTGAACATTCATTCAACAGTATCCTTTGGATGTTTGTCTTCCACTTTTATTTATTTATAATAAAATATTCAAAGTAATTAATTACAGTCATCCTTGACCCCACTTGGTCAATAGTCATAAAAATTTACAATAAAAATAAGGCATAATGTTTTCTGCATAACATAAAATGTCTAAAGTTTGGGTATGTGACAAACACCCCCTCTTAAGTTCAACATCATCCTCAATGTTACTTTATTCATCATCCTCTTGTTCCTCCTAGAACAGCATTGGATATGCCACCCGCATATTAATTTCCAATTCCCAAGTTGCTTTGTCCGGACTAAGGTGCTTCCACTGCATCTTTACCTGTCCAATGGTATGATTATGAAGCAAAATTTTCCTCTTGTCGAGGATACAATCTGATTCCACCAGAAAATCTCCTTTTGGTTCCACCTATACATCATTCCAAATAATCACATGAGTAGCATCATGCACATACTTTTTCAAAAGAGAGATGTGAAATACATTATGCACTTTAAGATTCAGTGGCAATGCAAATTGATATGCCACTGGTCCTACCCTGGACAAGATTTCAAAAGGTCCATAATACCTTGGTGCTAATTTCGCACAACTTCCCAATGTTAGGGAGCTCTTTTTAGGTTTTACCTTGAGGAAAATATGTTCACCAACCTGAAACTCTTCCTGAGTTCTTTTAATATCTGCATAACTTTTCTGTCTATCTTGTGCAATTTTCAAATTTCCTTGAACCTGTTTCACGGTTAGTTCCATTTCTTTTAACAAATCAAGTACTAGCATTAACCTGTCAACTGGATTGCTCCAAAAAATAGGAGTATTACATTTTCTTCCATATAAACTTTCAAAGGGACTGAGTTTTGTTGAAGCTTGGTAATGATTATTATAAGAAAACTCAGCAAGATGCAAATATTCCTCCCATTTACCTGGCTGATCTCTAACATACATTCTTAACATGTCTTCAAAAATTTGATTAACTCTTTCAGTCTGTCCATCCGTTTGTGGATGAAATGATGTACTGAAATTCAAAGTAGTATCTAAACCTTTAAATAAAGACTTCCATAAATTCCCTGTAAACTTTGAGTCTCTGTCAGAAATTATAACTTTTGGAATCCCATGCAAACGAAAAAATTTGTTTCATAAAAATATCAGCAATGTTAGCAGCGTTGTAATTTGTCTTAATAGGTATGAAGTGGGCTGCTTTACTAAGCTTATCCACTACTACCATTACAGAATCATTATGTTTCTGATTTTTAGGTAAACCAGTAATAAAATCAATACTAATTATGTCCCACTTCCAATTTGGAATAGGTAGTGGCTGCAACAAACTAGCTGGGTGTATGTGTTCAGCCTTTACTTGTTGAAACTCTATACACCTAGCAATATATTCAACTACTTCGCTTTTCATACATGGCCAAAAATAATCTTTTCTCAGCATAGTTATCATCTTTTGGTAACCAGGATGTGCTGAGTATGGACTTTTATGCAATTCATTTAAAATCAATAACTTAATTTCAGCCACATTAGGCACATAAAGTCTGTTTTAATACAACAGTAACCCTCTTTCATCAATTCGGAAATCTGTTATCAAATTTTCAACATTATCTTCAGTAATTTTATTAAGTAAATTCTGATATTTTTCATCCATTCCAATTTTGTCCTTAATCTGATTTTCCAGGTCAGTTTTATAAGTACTAATTACTGAAACAAAATTTAGCCTAGCATTTCTGCTTAAGGCATCAGCAACCTTATTTTCCTTTGCTTTAATGTGCTGAATCTCGAAATCATACTCGCTAAGGAAAGCTAGCGACCTAGCTTGCCTTTCGTTCAGATTTGGTTGATCCAACAAATATTTTAATCATTTATTATTAGTCATTAAAATGAATTTTCTTCTAATTAAGTGATGGCACCACATTTTTAATACATGTATTACAACTGCCAACTCTAGGTCGTAAGTTGCATAGTTCTTTACATGAATCTTTAACTTCCTAGATTCATATGTAATCACATGACCTTCTTGTGTTAAGACCCGACCAAGTCCATCATTGCACGCATCAATACATACAATGAAATCCTTGTTTGGATTAGCAATTTTTAGAATAGGTGTTGTTGTTAACATCTCTTTAGGTTTTTTAAAACTTTCTTCACATTTTTTATCCCAAATTAATTTCTTACCTTTCTTGTGTAAAGATGTTATAGGATTTGTTATTCTAGAAAATCCTTCGATAAACTTACGATAGTAACCTGTAATCCCCATAAAAGATCATACACTAGTTACGTCTTTCGAGGCAGGCCATTCATTAATTGTTTTTATCTTGTCTAGGTCTACTTCAATTCCATCCTTGGATATCACATGCCCTAGGTACTGTATTTTATCTTTATAAAAATCACATTTGTTGAACTTAGCATAAAGCTGGTTTTCTCTTAACACTTGTAAAATTATCTTTAAATATTCGTCATGTTCCTCTTTAGTCTTAGAGTAAATCAAAATATCACGAATAAAAACAATTACATACTTATCTAAGTACTAATGTAAAACATTATTCATAAGTCACATGAAAACTGTTGGAGCTTTGGTCAGCCCAAAAGGCATAACCACAAACTCGTAGTGCTCGTAACGGGTTCTAAAAGCAGTCTTATATATGTCCTCATCTTTAATCCTGACTTGATGGTACCCCGACCTCAAGTCTATCTTAGAAAATATCTTTGCATCGCATAGTTGATCAAATAGATCATCAATGCGAGGCAAAGGATATATGTTCTCTATAGTCATTTTATTTAGCTGACGGTAGTCTATGCATAAACGCATAGTTCTGTCTTTCTTTTTAACAAAAATTATCAGTGCTCCCCATGGAGACACACTGGGCCTTATGTAATTTTTATCAATCAGTTCTTTAAGCTGTGATTTAAGTTCATTAAGCTCCAGAATATTCATTCTGTAAAGTGCCTTTGAGTTTGTTACCGCTCCTGGTACTAACTCAAAGGTGAAATCGAGTTCCCTTTTCGGAGGTAGTCCTGCAATTTCTTCCGAAAATACATAAGAAAATTCCTTAAGAATGGGTATATCTTCCAGTTTTAACTTATCTTCCTTAGTGGATTGTTCATCATTAATTACATTCACAACAAACAACTTACACCCTTTATGAACATCCTTTTTAACCTGTAAAGAAAAAATTTGTTTAACAAATATCTTTCTAGGAATTCCTTTTACTATTACAGTTTCACATGCATCATTCAAACAAGTAAAAGTCTTTTCGAAGTAATTTAATACTACTCTATGCTTTTATAACCAATCCATTCCAATCAGAACATCGTATGAACCTAAAGGTAACACATTCAGTTTAACATGATTCCTAAACTGATTCATCAATAATTCACATTCTTTCACATAATCAGTCACCTTTCTTTTCATGCAAGTAGCTAATTGAACCGACCATGATTTATCAAACTTATCTATTTTCAGATTACAACATTTAACTAAATTAGGTGAAACATAGCTAAGACTTTCCCCTGGATCAATTAAAATAGAAATGGGTTTATTTTTCAGCATACCTTCCACTTCAACCATGGAAGTTTGATGATCATCTTGTCTATTTTCCAAAGCTGCATTTATCCTAGGCATCTCCCTTGCTAACTCACCAACAGTAGCCTCCTCCTGTATAGTATGTATGTTGTTGACAACCTTCTTTCTGAGTGGATAGTTTGATGCATAGTGAGGTCCCTGACAGTCCCTACGTTTAATAGGTTCTTTCTATTCATTATTTTTAACAAAATTTTTAGGTGGATCACTATTCCTTGCAGCTGTAAATTTTGACTGTGTATTACCTGCTGCATTATTTCCTGAAAACTTTTGGTTAGAGTAATTCCATGAATTATTATTCCCAGAGTTACAATTAAAAGAGAATTGATTCTTCATTTACTCAAATTTGTTAGTCCTTTTTGCTTTTCAGCTTGGTATACCTTCTCTTTTCTTATTTTGTTCATAACAGATGTTCACCTTCCTCATGGCCTCTTCAAGAGTTCAAGGACCATCATACTCAATTCTGTCTTTTATGTGAGAGGGAAAACAACTCATAAATCTCTAAAGCTTAGGATTTTCTTCAACAATATAAGGCACATACCTTAATAAGTTCAAAAACTTGCTGCATAACTCTCTCATATCCATGGAACCTAGCTTTAACTCATAAAACTCTTTAGCTTGTTCCTCATAATATTGTTCTGACAGAAATTTTCTTTTAAAATATTTCTTAAAATTACTCCAATTTACACTTTTATATTTTAAACCTTTAACTCATTTCATATCTTGCCACCAGATGTCTGCTTTTCCAGTTAAATTATAAATTGTCATTTTAGTTTTTAGATGACTTGAGTAATTGTAAATCTGGAAATACGTATTCATACCGGACAGCCATGATTCAGCTATCTCACTCTTTTCCATTTCTCCATTAAAACTTGGTGGTTTGATCTTTTTAAACTCACCATAGATTTCTTCATAGGACCTGTACTTCTTTTTATTAGTGTAGCAGTCACTATCACTACTATCACTACAATACCTATGCTTTTTCCTGTGTGCCCTTTCATCAAATTCAAAAGATGAACTGCTGTCATAACTAGTCAATTTTACCTTTTTATCATTACGTTGGTAGGACATAGTTCCAAATTCAACATTATTTTATGTTTCCTTATCTTGATCATTTTTATGAAAATTATTCAGTAGAATTTTATTCAGCTTCTCTTGAGCTTTCAAGATTCGTTCGTTTTCTTCCTTAACGGTTTTTATCTCAATTTTTAAATCTTTTATTGTCCTTAATAATTCATATGAATTATCATTCAATTCGACAAATATATTTTCTACATTAATGTGTCCTTGTCCATTATTATTATGTTTGTTATTAAGGGACCTGTCCTCGGCCGACTCTGTTGGTCCTTCTATACCTGCCGTCTAGATTTATAAAATGCTGAAACTGAAAGCAAAATAAATAAAATTAGTAATTTGCAATTCTGTCCTAAATTTTATTTGTGCGAGTGAGCCGCTTCACGCCTAGTATTTGAACTTGCGCTCTGATACCACATGTAACATCCTAAAAAATCCACTAAAATTTAAAATTTTTCAAGTAGCAATAAATGCTTGTGTTTGTTGTGAGGAAATAAAAAGTGTAGTGTTAAATAAACAAAGTGTCTTAATGACAGGAACTTCTATAATCTGTCGTTGATGATTAAAAGCTTAGTTTACTTATGAATCATAACATAATCGTAACAGCTGTTAACTTTAACTAGTGTCTTAAAATGTCGCAATATCATTATCGTCAAACAAGCATCTGGATGTTAAATATTTCAAATGTTTATATTATGTACTTTATATTTGATTACATATCGTCACTTTTGTTCTAGTTTATAAGTTTAATTCTAGAGACTAATTGATTGTCTCACTGTAATGAAGGGGTCCTTGTGTACGCCCAGAGGCTTACTTAGCTATTGCTAGCTAACGCTCCTAAAATCTATTTCCAGAATGCAAATAAGACAGAGAAGTTTCAACTGAAGTATATCAATGCATTCCAGATTAAACTTGCAGTACAATGTTAGCCTTCATAGTTAAAATACTAATGCGTAGAGAAAATATCTGCCTTGCAAATAAACTCAGGTATAAATTATGCAATCTGTAGCGCCCCTCCTCTAGGGTCTTTGTTGTTTAACCTGAAACTCAACCACTTGCTACAAAAGAGATTAGAAGCATAATGACTGGGTAAATAAACTAAATAAATGAATAAACTAGCAAATTAAAACAAACCATAACCATAACCAGCAAAGCTCGTTTGACCATAGGCGAAGCAACCGTTAGCTCCGCCACCCAACCATAGGCTCATGCTTTCAGTCGCATGGCCTCCCCCGAGCTTTGGGTCGTAGAGCTCACACACGTTTTTCAGAAATCCAGCTTGGGCTTCCCCTCCCACCAGGATTTCTCTGCCAAACCCTTAGATAGCAGCAAGTCTTTGAGGCATTCAAAAATTACGACAATCGTCCAAATCATGGGCCCTTTACCCATTCCCTAAGCCTTCCTTATAAAGGAAAATCTCATGCGACACATGTCACTTCATGCATAATTAAATAATTTTAATTAATTATTTAACTAAAACACTCACCCATCCAAGTGTCAGTTTCTTTGGGAAGTGCACCTACACCCCTAAGTTTGCTCTAGTTTGTCCCCCAGATATTTTAATCCACTCCTAGCTTTTAGTTGACTAGGTGTCTAATCTTAGGATTCTATTTTGCTCCTAAATAATGATTTCTATTATTTTAAATGCTCAACAAAATAACTATTCATGTGCAAATGTCTAAACTATTTTTATGCATTTGCCAAGTAATAATCTAGAGTTATTCTCCTAAGTTTTTATGCAGTTTAATTTAACAATCAAACTCACTAGGATCACGGTGCCACGCCGTTGGGCTCCTGGTTCCTTAATTTTTAATTCCCTGACATGGCACCACTCCGTCGGGCCCACTCATCCATGGTTTCCATTCCTTGGCATGGTACCGCATCGTTGGGTCCTTGCGTCCATTCTTTCCGTTCTCGACAGGGTACCGCATCGTTGGGCCCTTCTGCCACCGTCTTTCCGTTTTGACTTGCGGGAACTCTTGTAGGGATTTTAGGAATCGTTACCATCCATCCTCCGTCTACATGCTATCTAGGGACTAATGGCGCTGAGGAGTGAGTCCATTCTCATTGCGCGCCCCTCAACTCGTACGTGACCAGCTCCGTTGTGGCCCACCTCGTACGCCCTCACGCATTCCTCTTGAGCAAGCAGATCAATGCTTATCTGCTCATGTGTGGTATTCTTATCGGAAGTCGACATCGTCGTCGCTCCCCCTGTGTGTGATTTACCCGTACTCTACGACCCTTCATGTTCCTTTGTGTGTCCTTCGGTGAACTGTTTCACCTATCGCTACACACATTTCTCACAAACATAAATCATTATTTTATTGATTTACAATCAATCGTAATCATAAATATACTCAAAATAAAATCAAAGTATTAATTTATTAATGTTTGAAACAGTCGGGTCACTATGCAAGTTCCCTCAATGTCTACAGTAGTCTAGGGGCACTACATACACCCCTACTTATTTAGAACTTCGTCCCGAAGTTCAGAATAAATGCGGAAAGCTATGACGCATCTCAGTTGCGTCCTCCCAAGTCACAAAGCTAAGGTTGTAGCTGTCCTACTATACTTTGACTTGACCAATCAAGGCTAAGCATTTAAGCAAGAACTGATCAATCAATTTTCCCAGTCCACACATATAATTAAATTCATTAATTCATTTATCAACTATAGTCATGCACATCATCAGGTGATTCTCCCTTATTAAGACACATCCTATCTCTAAGGGCCACTTTATTGAAGTCTGTTCCGTCGAGTCACTCGACAGGTGCTCTTAAAGTCCACAATCATTTTATGGGCATTACAACTGTTGTTCAAGTATTTTCAAAGTAAATTCAAATGGTTCATGTTTTACTTAGCCGGTTCATTTCAAAACTAGTACTTCATTATTCTAAACAGTTACGGTACCGAGGCGGGCATTACAACACAATAGTCACCCACTCCTCCTTTTGTATGACAAAATCCAAGCAAGAATTCAAGTTTGCTTGGCTATCCTTTCCTCTAAGGTGTGAAGATAAACATCCTAAAGTATTCAGTAAAAATACGAATAATCAATCAAGAGCAACTGTCAAATAATTTAAAACCGATTCCCGTAAGACTACTTCCAATTCCATGATTGCTAATAAAATGATTCTCCACTCAATACGAAAGTATCGTAACTTAGCAACTGGGTTGAATGTATTAAAGTTTATCTCTTAGTCCTTTCATCTCTACCTTCATGTCCAAATAAAGGATCTCATCATGTTCTTACATCATTTCATCGTTATGTTGCTTTAGGACCACTTCGACAGACTCATCAAGTCACACTATGTGTGTTTTCTTAACTTCATCGAGTTCCATATCGAGGGTTAGTCGTCTTTTCCTCAAGGTTTCACCATGTCAAGCATTTAACATCGTTCAATTTAGCTAGTTGTGTTGATCATATCCATACTTTGTATTACAAAAGTTGTCTTCATTTGGCCCTTTCGACAGGTTTTATAGTTACCGTTTCTTTTTCATTTTTTTTTATTTTTTTTTTAATGTTTAATTTTTCATTACCCTATCATGGGTAAGCCAAGTTGAAGCTTTTCATTTTTTTTATTGTTAAAGATAGTGTCATGGTTCTTAGATCATCAACTGGGTCTCATCGATATCTTGTTTCCCATATGAGTCTATTTCACCCAATGCATCCATCCACTAGTCCTCTCTCCATGACCATGTAGGGAATGTTAAAAAAAACATCCCCGTAGGAATCTCTTAAGAGAGCCAATGTCCAATTTTAAAACAAAAGAAATTTTCACTTTTTCGAACTTACCTAGGGATGAATTTCATATCCTTGAATGTTCTAGGTCACTTAATATTTAACCTATGACATAGTGCACATAATCCTCTACCAATTATTGCACCCCTTCCCCTATCACTAGGAATCATTGTCATAAGTATTGTTCTACCTTTCTATGGTATGGGGTGGCTACATAACCGATTACATACCTTGTCATGATGGTACCTTGACGTTGTCATGGCCATTAAGATTTCCCTCCTTTATTCCTAGTTGTATAATAACAATGCAGAGTAATCCTTCATCACTCAGTATTCTTTATAACTAAATGCGATTTCAATTCCCATACATATACTAATGTCATATATGTTTATATATATATTTATATAAACATAACATTTGATTGAAATTTAAATCGGCTATTCAACATCCATAACCTACTATCTAAGCAATTACCTTCTACTCAACTTACACATGTTGTGGCCGTAACATCTACACAACACTTAATTGGATTCTAAAAAGTATTTAAATTACGATTATCGGTGGGGCACTCTATAGACAACACTATAGATTACACAGTTCCATAACATTTAACTCATGAAATTGAATAACATTTAAATGGGTTGCTTTTGGACAGGAGATTATCGAGGAGACAATCTATGGACGGAACTAGAGTTTATTACGCACAGATCCATCATATATTAAATTACGAATTTGAATAGCACTCAAATAAGATACTTCTGATATGCAAATGTCAGTGAGACAAACTGGAGACATACTAGGGTTTACGCATTCCTACACACAGATCCACAATATTTAAATCATGCTACATTTAAGTAGACCGATGGCATCTAAGGGATTATACGACTTGCATATGGCATAAGAGAAATGAGTACAAATTTAAATAACAACTAGTATCGTGGCAAGGGCACGGTTCACCAGATCGTCGAGAAACAAAAGGGATTCAAGTCTGGTTGTCGCTAAATAACAACTTTGCAACTCAAACCGATCACACGAATTACATGTAAAATAAAGAAATGAATTACAATTCAATCTCAACTTCCATTATCCGGAGAATAAGGTATCGTGGCAGGATCACGGTGGGACAGAGTGGAGTATACCTCGATTTCGAGCATTTGGATTGTATCATACACAAGGATCTCATAAACGCAGAACCTGGTGGTCAGATCCTAAATCCTGGACGCATTTATTGTTTAAATTCTCACAGAATTTGATAACGAGTGATCATAAGTCAAGTCCTCCCATCTGGGTGTTGAGTCTCACGTCTCAAAAATGAATAAACATAGGTAAGCCTTTCGATCTAGGAAATTTAAGATTAGACAGAGTGCCAAGTACCAGTCAGGGATACAGATCAGATAAGTGATTTAAATAGGAGTGATAAGATTTGATTTGCTACAGATCTTCGATCTGTGCACAAAATTCGCTTGGTTATAGTAACTTTAAATTCCCACAAAAATTGAATAGAGGTGGACCGAGTTTAAGATTTCCCGATCAGGAAGCTTAGTGTTTAGAATTTAGACAGCAATTAGATAGAGCGGAATCCTTCCCAATCTGGGCGTTTAGAGTTTATTTACCACAAGATTTAAATAACAAAAACATGGTGAATGCTTCCCCGACCTGGGCGTTTAGAGTACAAAATTCAAACAATGGATGTATACACTAGAGACTTTCTCGATCTAGCAGCGCATATGAAGGTATAATAAGGATTCAAGTAGCAGGTTCAATTCGACAGCGTGAAAAGGGTGTGCTCAGGGTTCGAATCACCGGTTGGATCCGACATTGTGAAGCTCGAGAAGATCTCAAAAGGGAACATGAAATTCTAGAATGCATATTAACAAAAACACAGAGTTAACAAGATTTACCGATCTAGATTCATGCAGGACTGTAATTCATTCAAACCCGTCAAAAAAATGCAAATTCGATATGTGAACAGAGTAATTGCAGATCTGTAAAAAGAATGAAATATGGGATTATGGGAATACGTAATAACAAACACTATAATATAGATCTGCCAATCGAGATTTACGTGGGGCTACGGCCCATTCAATCTCATTAGAAAATTCATTTTGGAAACATAAATAACTGAAAACAGAGTTAGTGTGAAACCAGATCGCATACATTACCAATCCAAAGTCTTACACAAATTTAGATTGCATAAATTATCAACGCCAGGGTTAGATAAATCGATATCCTATTCATTCTTTCAACGCCAAAGTCCATACGATTTCCAGATTGTGATTCAATATCCGGTTTTCGATCCAGGATACCCACGCAGAGGTTATCCATGCATTCCCTACAGAGATAAATAAAATTGATCTAACAGATCCAGCAATTAAGCAGAGGTAAAACGCATTCCTTCTAGAGACAAAGAATTTATCTAGACGGATCCAGGTTAGAACATAAATACACACACACATATATATATATCACTGCACTTATATATCAAGTAAAAGAAAATGCATACATAGAGCTGCTGCATTCGTAGAACTCACCCCGGTTTCCATGGTAGCTAGGTATACATAGATCAAGCAAATTTAAAACAGTAAACACACAGAGAGCTCCTACACTCGCAAAGATCACCACGATTTTGTGTTATCCAGGTATGCAGAAAACAAGCGATTTAAGCATCATAAGATATGTACACCAACAGAGTTAGAAATGGCGATACCTCATCCGATCTTATCCCATCTCGCAATAGAGGTTAACCAATAAATGAAAAAAATACAGAGAGATAGAAATCATCAAACTCTGTCAAAATCCGGATCTTGAGATCCTTCACCAGAAACCCCATCACCCATTACTATAGAATTTGGTTAACCGCTCAAACCAGAACCCCGTAGATCTAACCATTTTGTTTTCCAGAGATCGCATCAAGACTCTAAGGCAAACCGGATCTACAGAGCTCATGCTCTTCGATGGGAATACAACATCTAAGAGAGGGATCTAAAAGATACACAACAGGGATCAAGCCCTTTATGGCCTTCCTTTCCCTATGCCTTCGCAGCGTATAACAACACCCAAGGAGGGGTGTACACCAGCATCAACGGTATTGTTTAGACTAGAACTAGGACCAGACAGGAGGTTACTCAGCATACTTAAATTTGCCACAGAGTATTCATTCAAATATACCTTACAGGGATCGCGAAGCATACCTGTTGACAGTGTACATGCAAAATATAAATTTATCCTACTGAAACCTGCTCAGCGTATATCGACCACCGGTTATCATACTCAGCAACCGAATTCTCACAACGAGCAGCCATTGGAAGAAGGTATCACCGAAATTTACTGTTACTCTCACCGAGCTACCGAGTTCTACGTAAATAAATTTTACTGCGGCATTTTTCCCCCAGGTTCTCTTGACCGAACCGCCCCCTTTTACAGAGATCAAAGGAAGAGAACAAGTCCTCCCCGCCCCAGAAAAGTAGATCGTATATCTATTGAAAAAGAGTTATAATTTCTCGGAAAAGTAGATTATATATCTATTGAAAACAGAGTTACCACTAAGTTTTTGAAGTAAAACGCAGAGGATTTAAGATCGAGATCACCATTCATAAGATTGGATTATTGGAAGCTTCATTAATTGTTGAACATAGATTTACAGATCCCCAGATTCGAAATGCCATCAGTTTTTATTTAAACCAAACACTAAGATTTAAATTCATAATGCTACGAATTTGATACGCAGATTCACAATACACATTCCCAAATCTGAAGACGCCTTTGTATCGAGTTGGATACGCAGAGATAAAGTCACAGGGTCACGTTTCACATTCACTAATCGGAAAATTGGAACTGGTGCCATTGCCCAGCTGTCATTCAGCCTAGATGGCAATGCCGCGAATCATGGATATATATATATATATATATAAACACAGAGTTCCGCGAGCTGGAAAGGTGAAGGCGTGATACTTTTAACAGTTAGTGAGCTAAAATTCTAACCCTAGATCCCGAACAGTAAGCCTTCTAAGTCGAGACAGCGGTGGATTTTGTTTAAAGTTCAGATTTGTGGCATTTTAACTAAATGACAACATTCATACCTTGAAGCATTCAAACTTCAGATAAAAATAAAGAGAAGTCATTTTAAACCGACGGTGATGGGTAGGCTTCCTCCAGTAAGTGTCATGCACCATAGAGAGGAGGAGACCTCGTGAGGCTGGCTTGACAGAGCAACAGAAGCAGAGATTAATATTCCATACAATGTGTACAATATGCGTTTTAAATCCTGAGCAGAAACAGAGTGTAATGAAAGATTGTAATCAATTGCCAAAGCTCTGAACCATGACAAAGTAATGAACTCAACATGTAAAGGGATGAGATCTAAACATTCTGGGATATAATACATAACTAATTAATATGAAGATCGGACTAGATATGAATAACCTGAGCGTAACTAAATTTGAAACAGAGAACAAATTTACAAATCTCAGAATTTAATTTGAACCGTCCTAATTATGATTGCTTTATAGGTAGAACTCGTCAATCGCCAGATTCCCTAAAGAGGATGCAGGGTATCCCTGCCCTAAGTTAAATTCGCTGAGATCAATGACTAAAATTTTTATGATTTCGACAAAAAGGATATCCAGAAAGATGCAGAGTTTTAAATTCTTGGGGAGCAGATCGATATCTGCAGTTAGATCTGAGATCGAAAATATAACGAATACAGGGTTTTTAAGATCTTAGAAATTAGACGTTTCCAACCAGTAATTCTGGAATGTATACAATAAAACAAGGGTTTAAATCTTAGACAAGTAATTTGACATCATACAGTAAATCCGAAATCGAATCCTATGTCGATCAAAATTTAAAATCTCAGAAAGGTAATTCGACAACAGCGAGCCAAGTTTTTCCCCAATTTTGAATCATTTGCAGAGGTTCGAACACATATAAAACAAGGAAGAGTTAAAAATTTACAGAGATCTCCAAATCAATTTACAACCTACGTTTTCTAAATCCCCCACATAATCTCACAATTTCAGAATTACGTATATATAGGTGAAAGACAGAATTTATACTTTTGTCAAACTAGAATTCTTGACGATTACAAATTACAGTAATAACTAAAGTACAGAAAGAAAATAATAACTGAAAAACGATGAACCTGATTTAACGGTCGAGCTTGAAAACAGGTGGATGTCTATAGCAGCGGCTGATTCGGCTGTCCGGATTCAATCCTTGATGAAGTTACCGACAACCCATCGGTAGAATATGAGTCCGGTGCCCTCAAGGCTCGATCGGCTCTGATACCAAATGTAGCGCCCCTCCTCTAGGGTCTTTGTTGTTTAACCTGAAACTCAACCACTTGCTACAAAAGAGATTAGAAGCATAATGACTGGGTAAATAAACTAAATAAATGAATAAACTAGCAAATTAAAACAAACCATAACCATAACCAGCAAAGCTCGTTTAACCATAGGCGAAGCAACCGTTAGCTCCGCCACCCAACCATAGGCTCATGCTTTCAGTCGCATGGCCTCCCCCGAGCTTTGGGTCGTAGAGCTCACACATGTTTTTCAGAAATCCAGCTTGGGCTTCCCCTCCCACCAGGATTTCTCTGCCAAACCCTTAGATAGCAGCAAGTCTTTGAGGCATTCAAAAATTACGACAATCGTCCAAATCATGGGCCCTTTACCCATTCCCTTAGCCTTCCTTATAAAGGAAAATCTCATGCGACACATGTCGCTTCATGCATAATTAAATAATTTTAATTAATTATTTAACTAAAACACTCACCCATCCAAGTGTCAGTTTCTTTGGGAAGTGCACCTACACCCCTAAGTTTGCTCTAGTTTGTCCCCCAGATATTTTAATCCACTCCTAGCTTTTAGTTGACTAGGTGTCTAATCTTAGGATTCTATTTTGCTCCTAAATAATGATTTCTATTATTTTAAATGCTCAACAAAATAACTATTCATGTGCAAATGTCTAAACTATTTTTATGCATTTGCCAAGTAATAATCTAGAGTTATTCTCCTAAGTTTTTATGCAGTTTAATTTAACAATCAAACTCACTAGGATCACGGCGCCACGCCGTTGGGCTCCTGGTTCCTTAATTTTTAATTCCCTGACATGGCACCACTCTGTCGGGCCCACTCATCCATGGTTTCCATTCCTTGGCATGGTACCGCATCGTTGGGTCCTTGTGTCCATTCTTTCCGTTCTCGACAAGGTACTGCATCGTTGGGCCCTTCTGCCACCGTCTTTTCGTTTTGACTTGCGGGAACTCTTGTAGGGATTTTAGGAATCGTTACCATCCATCCTCCGTCTACATGCTATCTAGGGACTAATGGCGCTGAGGAGTGAGTCCGTTCTCACTGCGCGCCCCTCAACTCGTACGTGACCAGCTCCGTCGTGGCCCACCTCGTACGCCCTCACGCATTCCTCTTGAGCAAGCGGATCAATGCTTATCTGCTCATGCGTGGTATTCTTATCGAAATTCGACATCGTCGTCGCTCCCCCTGTGTGTGATTTACCCGTACTCTACGACCCTTCATGTTCCTTTGTGTGTCCTTCGGTGAACCGTTTCACCTATCGCTACACACATTTCTCACAAACATAAATCATTATTTTATTGATTTACAATCAATCGTAATCATAAATATACTCAAAATAAAATAAAAGTATTAATTTATTAATGTTTGAAACAGTCGGGTCACTAAGCAAGTACCCTCAATGTCTACAGTAGTCTAGGGGCACTACACAATCGTATTTGGTTATCTCCATATATTTTGTAATCATATGTTTTGATTGGTTTTATCTATTTGAAGATAACAAGGTGATAACTTATCCTAACCACAACTATGGAGAATACTTTGTAATATCATTACATACTATTATATCCATAGTATGGAGAAATAATACCTTGTAATACCTTTCCATTTTAATAAGCTATGACCTAATAATTATAATATGCATTATGACCATAAAAATGGTTTGACCATGCTATATGTTGTGACTATGGTTAATATGCGCTTTCAAAATACATAAACCATATGCATCAACTAAATGCTTGAAAACTATATGCATAAACTATACGTATGCAACTATATGCATAAATTATATGTATGGAAACTATGCAATGTTGCTTGATTATGATGCACACGTATTACCCTAACTCTTAACTTATGAACTATGCAATGTTGCTTGATTATGATGCACACGTATTACCCTAACTCTTAACTTATGAACTATGCAATGTTAAGTGACATATAAATAACACCGTAGTGAATTTGTGCATTGGCAGGCACTTCGAACCAGTACTAAGGTATTTATGGTCTAATAACTACAATATGGTGGATTGCTTGGTGGCATCTCTCGTGGAAATCTTCACATGAATGGAACATGGAACACAGTGGAAAACCTTCTTTATGTAATACTTTCAACGTTGAGCTGTGCATGGTTTTGTATGTGTGGAATTAAGTGTTGGCAAAGCACCAAGCTTTGATAGCTGTGGTTTTAAATGCTAATTAAGTAAGTTTGGTGGTCGTATACTGGCTCTACCTCGTGGGAGGATTTACACCGTCAATCACCAGGATGGTCTTGGGTTTGGGTTTAACCCTAACCTGCATTGATATCTCCATCCCTTTTGTAATTCATTTCATTTGCAAAAATAGAGGAAGAGGCCGACAGGATCTGCGTTTTTCTAGGGTTTAGGTTTTCATGGCTGCGAACTCTCCCGGGGTTCGATATGGAGACCTCTCGTCTGAAGTGATGTACCAGGGTTCTTTACAGGTCTCGATGTAGTGTCTTGTTTGTTGGGCCTTGGTGGTCACCTGGACGCCGTTGTTTTGGCTGAGTAGTCAACCATTGCAGGGCTCTTGGTTGAAGATTTTTGATACCAGAGTGATAGCAGTACTGCGTTAGTGATAGACAACAGTGTCGATAACGTGCTTGAAGCATTCGAAGATGCAACAAGTGTTGCAGGTAAAAGAATCTGAATCTATCCTTAGATTCGTAATTTTTCTTTTTAAAATTTTTTTTTAATGTTTTAATCTTTATAGTTGGATATAGTTTTAACCACCATCGAAAATGTTGTTTTGCAGGTTCTATTATGACAAGGAACTTGGGTTCGGCTGGATGGGGAGATGATCACAACGGCCCTGGTAAGCCTTGGTGACATCCCAAGGGTATCCCAAGTACTCCGCAGTTTAAGTGATGAACTTGACACCAACCGGTCTTCGTTGGATAGCCGAGAAATCGAGAATGTTTTCAGGCTTTGGTTTTTACAGTTATTAGTAATGGTTTGAGCCATATGGAAATTGCTTAGCTTGTATTAAGACTAGAGTTGTTACTTCCGATCCTTTTAAGGCTCTCATTGGATTCTCAATGATTTATATAGAATACCAATGGTTTACCCAGAAATTATTTGTGGTTTGGTTTAAAGGATGGTGAGATACTCTCAGCCAATCCTTGGCTAATTTACAGTGCTTGATATTTAAAGGGGAAAGGCTCGTCATTGTTAGTATATGCAGTATTGTTTTGCTTTTACCATTATGTAAAAATGTTGACTATGACCCTGGGTGTTAAACCCTGCTATAAGATTTCTGTGTTTTCTTTTCATATGTGGTTAAAAGTTTTAATGAGGATCGAACCCTCAACCCTTCCCTGGAGTAGTATTATATAAATATTTTAAGATTTATTTGTGTGACTGTGTTACGCCTAGAAATTCCAATCCCGTAGGTTTTCTCTCGGCAGTCTTTGATGTTTTTATATTAAGAGGTTTTTGTTTTGTTTATAAACTTAGGGTGAGACCCTTCAATGATAGTAGAAGAGTGACTATTTGCTTATCCTTTTTGTATTTAAAATCTGTAAGGATGGGCGAACCTTTAAGGTATCGAACCCTGATATTTGTATCATTCCTTCATTTGGTTTTAATAAATGGAAAATTTTATCAAAAGTATAGCTATTGACAGGGTTTGTACCCTGGACATTCGTCCAAAGGATTAGTTTCTATTTAACTAATACTATTTACCATTTGATAACAAAGTAGAGTTAAGTCAACTCTTATGTGATATTATGTTATATTTGTAGTATTGTATAATAATTATATTGTATCGACCTACTAATTCTATTGTTATTACCACTTCACGTTTTTTTTAGCAAAACCTATGCTATGTGTTCGATACTATTAGGGTTTTGCAGGTCGTTGTTTTTAGACTATGATGATGCTTTTTGTAATGTTTAAGAGAATAAACGGTGATTATAATGTTACTAATATATATAATTAGTAGGAAAAATAGTTCTCTGTAATTGTGTACAAATTATCTGAATAACAGTATACTTGTAAAGGAAAGAATGAAGTAGATTTGTTTAAGCTTTCAGTACTACAAAATTGTTTACAGTATTATCATTCAAATCTAATATAATTCTATCTTCCTTGTACTAGAGTACGACATTTAAAACAATGTGTCGAAAAATGTAGGGAAGAAATTTTATTCTATTACTCTTTAAACCAATCTTAACTAATCATTTATCAAAATAAATCTAACAATTGTTAAGTCTTTCAGAATAGATAAATAGCAGAAAAGAGTCATTCATTGACAAACTAGGATATCTCAGATGAAATAGCAAACTGATAGCATATATTTTTAGTAACAATCTTGACAGAAGTAAAGTAAGATAATACAAATGAACCTGGTAACTTGTAGAAGAAACAAACAGACAAAGGAGCCCATTCCACCCAACCTACTCCTGAATACAGCCAAGTTACTTGCCTTAGGACCCCCGATCCTGTTCACTGAACCACCAGGACGAAGATGCTATGTGGAGTAATGGAATAAATTCCCTTGCAACTCAGTAGTAACACTTAGCAGTAGTACTTTTTGCTTTTAGCAATATTGAACTCAGCCATGTGGCTGCACTAGTTTAGAATGCAGTCTTAGTTCACTCAATCACTTCTAACCTTCCCCTCATCGAATCTCTTGTGCTCAGAAATGATCACAAGGTAAGAATGAATAGCCCCTGCTGAATTCGATGGGTAGATAAGTAGCATGCCTAGGCCTTTTGGTCATTTTATTTCAGTAAATGAGCCACCTGCTCAGTTCCACTTTCTTGGGGAACATGACCATAAAAGTAGGGAAGTTGCCCCTGCAACAGTTAGAGGTGAGTTGAGGATGATACCAAGTGTCATTTTGCTCTTTACCCCAATCCATTCCTCCTAGTGGGTCAGTGAACACTCATTCAACAGTTTCCTTTGGATGTTTGTCTTCCACTTTTATTTATTTATAATAAAATATTCAAAGTAATTAATTACAGTCATTATTGACCCCACTTAGTCAATAGTCATAAAAATTTACAATAAAAATAAGGCATAATGTTTTTTGCATAACATAAAATGTCTAGAGTTTGGGTATGTGACATGTTTATACTTTGCTTACGGAATATAATACCCGTAGGGTTTATCTAGAGGTATTTTTAAATGAGGTTTAATTAAACAAATGATATGAGTTATGTTTATTATTCTTGTTAGGATGCTAAAGATCCTGTAAATAAAATTAAACATAGAATCATTCTGACGATGATTTATAACAATAGAGATGGTAATAGATTTATATATACTTACCTATTTGTTTATACAATAAACATTTTCATTATGCAATGGTTAATAAATATATATTAATTGTTTCTATGAACATATACTTAGTGTTGTTTTTTAATATAAACATTGAAAATGAAAGCAATATGTGTTAACAAAACCCAATAGACATAGCTTTGTAATTGATATTAGTTTATAGAAGAAAACAATACTGTACATCTAGATATTCTGAGTTTATTTCAGCATTTAATTTATATTCATATTTATATCTTTAAGCAGTATAGAAATTTAATTTTCTATTCAAAGTCATTCAATATGTCCATAGGATATCATTCGAATCTTTCTACTTAAGTGAAACTTTATGTACTAGAGTACGTCACAAAATGTGAGTGGAAAAATGCAGAAAGAATTTCTATTCAATCATTTAATCATTCATTTAGAAATAACTATTAGTTTCGTATTTCCAGTCTAGTATTTAAATAAAACATAATTTTCAGAAAAGATTAACAGCTAGAATTAAACAATCTGAAGCAATGAAGAACCTGATAACTGAAGAGGGGTACAAACACCCAAAGGAGCCCGTTCCACCCAACCTTCTCCTAAAGACAACCAAGTCACTTTCCTTAGGACCCCCAAGCCTATTCACTGAACCACTAGGATGATGATGTTGTGTGGAGTCTAGGATTTATCCTTCTGCAACTCAGCAGTAATGTTGATTGTACTCAATTGTATTACTTCTTCCTTTTGCAGTATTGAACTCTGCATTAAGCAGTACTAGTTTAGATATGTAGGCTTAGTTCTATCAATTACTTCCTAGCTTTCCCCTCATCGAATCTCTTGTGCATTCTTATTTTTCTCCTTTCAAAAATTATCAAAAGTAAAAACTTAGTGGCCTCCTACTCAATTCGATGGATGTAATAGAGTGCCTAGGTCTTTGGCGACCAGTTTCACCATTATTGAGCCACCTGCTCTGTTCCACTTTCATGGGGAACATGACCATAAATGTAGGAAAGTTTCCCGCTGCAACAGCTAGAAGTGAATGATGATGCTTCCAAGTGTCAGTTTTCTCTCACCCCAGCTCATTCCTCCTAATGGGTCAATGAACACTCTTTTAACAGTCTCCTTTGGATATTTGTCTCCTCTTTTATTTATTAATAAAAAATATTAGAGTATTTAATTACAATCATCCTTGACCCCACTTGGTCAATAATCATAAAAACTTTACAATAGCATATAACATAATGTTTTTCTCACAACATAAAATGTTCAGACTTTGGGTATGTGACATAACATTAATCTGTCGACTAGATTAGTCCATGAAATGGGAGTATTACACTTCTGACCATACAGTATTTCAAAAGGACTATGTTTAGCTGAAGCTTGATAATGATTGTTATAAGCAAACTCAACTAAGTGCAAATATTCTTCCCACTTGTTTGGTTGATCACTAACATACATCCTGAGCATATCTTCTAAAACTTGATTTACTCTTTCAGTTGTCCCTCTATTTGCGGATGATAAGATGTACTGGAATTTAATTTAGTGTCCAAAACTGTAAACAATGACTTCGATAAACTACCAGTAAACTTAGAATTTGTGTCAGAAATTATTACCTTAGGAATTCCATGCAAACGAAAAACTTGTTTCATAAAGACATCAACAATATTAGCATCCTTATAAGTAGATTTAAAAGGTATAAAGTGAGTTGCTTTGCTAAGTTTATCTACTACTACCATTACAGAATCATTTTGCTTTGGATTTTTAGGCAGTCCTGTTATGAAATCAATACTAATAATTTCTCATTTCCAATATGGGATTGGTAATGGCTGCAATAGACCCGCTGAGTGTTGATGCTCAGCTTTAACCTGCTGAGATTCAATACACCTAGCTATATATTCACCCACTTCAGTCTTCATGTTAGGCCAAAAATAATCTTTCCTTAACATTGTTATCATTTTTTGGTAACTAGGATGTCCTGAGTAAGGACTCTTATGTACTTCATTTAAGATCAGTAATTTAATTTATGGTACATTAGGTACGTATAATCTGTTAGGCTTCTCGATATGCAATGGGGTCTCAGGAGGAGAGGGCTCATTTCCTAACGAAGGTTTTGTAGCTCCATAATCACGAGAGCGAGTAGCAACACTAACCTCCAATTTAACCATGTTAATGCATCCATAACCGTCGGCATGGGTAGAGGACGTTGAAGTTTCATTAGTCCCACTACCAACAATGGAAGCACCCAAAGCCATATTTGATGATGAGGAAGGGGATCCTTAAGCACAAATAGGCTCTATGCAAGGTGCTTCGAAGCTTCTTCAATACGAGGACACAAATGGGTAAGGTGATATTCCATGTAAATCTTACAAGGAAAATTCACTTTACATCTAGGTTTGCGGTCCCCACCAGCATTTCCTCCGTCCCGAGGAGGGTTGGTTTTTTCTTTCTTAGGGTTATTATTCCTATTGTTCCCAACCCTATGATTATTTTTCCCCTTCTTCTTCCCACCAGGTTGTTGGTTACTTGATGGGTTCGTCGATTGTATAGAATGAACATCGGACGATTGGGTGGAAACAGACGAGGCGTGAGCCTGTCCAAGGGTAGATTGGATAATAGACGGATTGTGAATATGATTTGTAACCAAATCTACATTACGAGTACTTGTGGAACCAACAATACCATTGGCATGTGTTCCAGGAATGGGCTTGGGCTCATGTCGTGATCTCGGCACATCAGGTATAATGTAGTACAAAATGCCAGAGTAAGAATAAACTAGATCCAGCTGCTGGGCTTTGAAAATGGCTTGTTCCTCATTCATAATACCAGACAATGAAACATATTTTGAAACGTAATGGAGTAAATACTTAAGGAACCATTCCAACAAAAACTCTGGAGGAATGTTGGCTTTCATTGGCCTCTTCCATCAGCGCCACTCTTGAATATGATCATAGATATGTGTGGCTTTGTCCTGGCGAAAGGTAGATAAGATATCGGTACCAGTATCATAAAGAACTGGAAACTGGAAGTGATCTAGGAAAACCAAAGTTAAATCGTTAAAATCTCTATATGTGCCCCCATGCAACTCGACATACCATTTCACAGTTGCCCCCGTGAGGGTGCATTGAAATAGCCTCAAACAAATAGAGTCATGGTTCAAGTAATTCGAGGAGAACCATAAGTGAAAAGTGGTGAAGTGATCACCTGGATCCTCACCCTTCTTCCCCTCAAAATTTGGAATGTCGGAAGGGATCTTGGTGGGGACTGGAGGCCATGTAGGATCATGACACACCAGATCATTCGTGAGCTTAGAAAGATCGGGTAAATTTAACCTAGCAAGAAAAGGGAGCTGAGACTGTGAAGCTTGAATATAATATCTCGAAAGCGACTGAATATGTGAACTGGATGGTGGGATTGTATACATCGAAGTTGAAACCTGAGGTGCCAATGAACTCTGGTAAAAACCATGACCGTGACCATAAGGATAATAACCTCCTGCAAACTGGCCCATGTTGGAATACACAGGCACATGCGTAGAAGGGATTCCATACGAATGATTGGGATAATTGTTAGGACCAGTTGAAAATCCATAAGAATGACCTCCATAAGAGTGGGGTCCCACATAACCACTCGAGGAAGGAAAACCAGACAATTGAGGGCCGTATGAAAATGGTATATTCCCACTCAATGGAATCGACAAACTAGACACAGGAGGAAAACTCAGAATTATATAAGCGTTCGACAGCATAGGCATAGAGGCATGTAGGTGAATGGATGGAATGTAAGTCGTAGACCTAATACCTATTGTCAAACCTCCACTCGAAAATGGGTTTACACTAACGCTAGGGGCTGACAAAGGAGGTGGTCCTCCGCCAACACTCAAAAAAGATGGAGGGATGTGAACACTCCCAAACTGATGTGTGGTGTAAGGAGGCATGGTGCCCCCTACCCTTACACTAGAGCTAGCATGACTAATATACATGGTGGAAGTAACAGTTGGCATAAATCCGGGCATACCCAATGAAAAAGGGGATGAGGTCGAAGGGACAAATGTAGAACCGAAACTTGGCATCCCTAAATATGAACCATACAAATAACCTGAGGACCATATTTCATCAAAATGTCCTACTATATCATCATAGAGCACACACCTAAAAGAAACTACAGCCAAATGCACACAAACTGGACTGGCTCAACGGACCTCCCGACACTACAGTCGGTATGTCTATCCTAGGAGAGGCTTGAGACTCCCAAACTATAACCGAAGGTAACAGAATCAATTATAAGGGCCCCTATACGTCACTACATGAATAGGGTCAAATACCTGTGCAAACAAAACTGTGATGTCCGACCCCTATCTGACTCAGGACACTCACAGAATAACCGTTGCAAGTACCCTATGAGATAACTAGGTAAAGAAACTATGGCCACCATGTATAACCAATGCTCAGGTGAACAGTCGTAGGTGGAATCCATCGTATGGCAAGGGTAACTAATCCCGAAACTCAAGAGGGTCAAATCCCCCAAGAATCCCTAGATACGAACAAATCCTGTAAATATCTGCCAGGTTCAGCTAGTATTGGAGGGCTATCTCTGCAACCAACCTCCCGTGACCTCGTGCTTAACTCTAGTTTTAGTAGAGCATCCTGAGACCACTGATGTATACCATGGGTTTCACCACTCCCTGGTAAGACACATAATGTTTGTTTAATAGTCTTGGATTGTTAACTCATAGTGATCTATTCCAAGACTCTAAACCTATACTAGTTGGTGCACCCTAAAAAAGAAAATATTGTAATCAATTCTTTAATTAAGCGTTCATTTTAATGGATGTGATTACTCAAAGGATATGGTCATGAAACTAATGATGTGAAAAGACTCAATGATATGCACACCCGGAAAATACTAGACTCATCTATCCATAAAAAGTATGCCACTATATGACAGTCAAACCAACGTTTCATTTTTTCAGAAATAAAAAATGCAATCTCTTTATACTTTCATGCACAAGCAAGCCCTAATGAAAGCACAAGCACTCTAATGCAAAATGCAGGTACATAAAGCAATTTTTTTTTGTCTTTTCACTTATAAATGAAATGAAAATGCAAATAATGTTTTTGTATTTTTCAATATAAATGAATGAAATATCGAAGTGGAATCAAACTTTTTCATAAAAAAATGCAGAGCATGCAATGCAGAAAACCTGGCAAACTCCAAAAAGCAAGACTCAGCCAAGCTAATGAGCTATGAAAAGAAAAAATGGTTGGAAACCAAATTCTCAAAAAACTAAAGAAAGAGGAGTTTCTAGTCAGTAAAAGGGCATGGAACAGTCAAAATATAGGCCCAATAAGACTCTAGAACACCTAGAATTCACCCAACAACAACCAAAGATAAAAAAGAAAGCAATCCCGAAGTTGTACACATATGTTCATAGAACAGTAGCATGTATACGCAGGCTACTGTGCTAATAGTAGCGCATCCACGCAGGCTAATCAAGGCTGACCCACGTACAGGGAAAGGTAGGTGGACCAAAAATGAGCCAAAAGACCAAGAAAAATCAGAATTTTCTATGCAGACCCTAACAACCAAACAACGACACAGAAACTCGACAGAACAGAGATTCAAAATAAGGAAAAATTCTCAAATTCCCCAAAATGGAGGTTCCTCCCTAACGGAGTCGCCATTTCTATTACAGAGAAAAACTTCCTATGGCTTGGGGTAGACCACAACAGACAGATGACTACCATAAATCAACTCAATTCCCAATGCATGCTATATAAATGTAAATGCTAAGAAGTGGAATAAAAAGGCCAACCTTCAACCGGATGTTTGATGTAGATCCCCGTTGAGATTTCCAATCACCACACTTGAACCTGCAACTTAGTATCAACAATAAACACAAGCAAGTGCATATGATATATGAAAGTTGTTAGCATAAACAATATCATAGTCCATGATATAATAAGCAAATGTACCCAATGATAATAAACCATTCACAACATCAATTGGACGAAAAAATGATTTTTTTATTAATGAAAAAAAGAAGTACATGATACAACCTCTTGCCGAAAACTCATCTGAACCGAGAACTAGGTTCCTCCACTTGTGTCTCCACCACTTCAATCCCCCATGCAATGGAAAACTCAAGATATGGAAGAGTTTGGTAGGTTAACATAAAGGGTTCACAACAACTAGGATCAATGGATTTAGACTCAAGCCATGGAAAAAATCCAGTAGAGTTTCGATGCTCTCTCCTTCCTCCCCTTCCATACACCATAAGAGCTCAATATATAACCCTCCAAAGGTAGGTGAAAGGTCGAATTGAGTCATTGCGGGATACATGGAGGGCCAAAGGTCACCCTATGACCACTTTTTGGAGTAAAAATGGAGTTTTTACTATAATTTACTATTTAACTCAATGTACGCGGGCTATGGTGGGACAACCCACGCATGCGTGAGTTGCAGTAAAGCAGCTCACGTACAGGAACCAAAATAGGGTAAAAGGAGTTCCTTGAGAGAAAAAAGTGGTTCTGAGTTAGTCAAATGAATAACAGAGGCCAAAGAGTATAAATTATCAGAAGGTGGCAAAATACGTTGTAACATATGCCCCCTAATGTGTGAGGTCAGAAAAGGTATTACGATGGCCGAAATACATTATAAATCTCAAAAGTGGAGTGATGTAAACAAAAATGGAAGGAGTAGCCCACTCGTCATAATACAATGATATCTCTTGATACATATCGGTACAATACATAGCAATATGATACAATGGCCATGAATAGACAGTATATAGTGAATACATGTCATGAGTGGTCATAGCCATGACCCAATATACAGTAAGATATGGTCTCCCTCTAAAGAGGAAACATCTGATGCAAATTGAAGGTACAGACTGTTGATGTATGAGACTGATATTTCATAAGCATAATCATAATCACCAGTATGAGACTGATCTGTTGATGTATGAGACTGATCTTCTACACAAATCATCTGCGGTGCATTCCCTATCAAACGAATAAAGGTGCTGATGTCGAACCTCATGTGGCATCATTTGATTACCGGTCATTGATGTATACCGTTAACATTTGCAAGATAACCCACCAATAATGAAAATGGGCATCAAGGAACAGAGTACATTCATCAAAGTGTGAATAGAGGTGTTGAGGTTGATCACTCTGACGAATCCATCGATCAGCGGCCATTGATGAATTCCCAATCTATCGATGGCGAGAGAACCTACCACTAATGACTACAAGCTTCAAGGTACTCAATGGAATCTAAGTCTCAATTCCAGAATAAAGGAGTAAGAGTTAACGGAATGAAACTCGTTGGAAAGAGGGAATTAATGAATCCCCCATCAACCAACATGAGGTAACTAGCTACACTAAAAGATTTGGAAGAACTCAGACTAACAAATCAAACTATACAGGATTCCTGACATGCAATAGTCAAGAGATATGAGGAGTGGCTGACTCTGGTTTCAATACTTCCTTTGAACAAGAGAATGAGCAGATGGATAGACTCAGGAAACATAAACTCAATGACTAGATGATAATAGTACTTTGCGACGTAGGAGGCATCGACAAAGGCTCCATAATGACTGGAAGCTTAACTAGCCGGTAGAGTAAGACCTCAGAAACAAGTACAGCTCCTAAGGCCCTACTAATGTCCCAGGGTGATTCCATGAAGATGGGTAACTCTTTTTGGCCAAATATGACGGTGAAAAACGGAAATTTTGTCCATGTATTAAATTGAAGCTGTTGAAACTCATATTTTCCAAATGAATTTTGACATGCGGTTGAAAAATGAAATGTATAGAATTATGTTGGCTTTCCAATGATATTTTTTTCGAAATATTCCAATGTCATTTATCGTGTCGAATTTTCATTTAATGAAACGTGTGTACTTAAAAATTTGAAGAGCAATTAACAAGTAGTTTGTGTTCGTGCACGATAATTTAATGTTAGAGTAATAATTAAAAAAAATGAAATATGTGAACATGATCTAGACAGAATGCACTAGGGCTTACATATTTTTCTTTTAATTTTTCTCGAAAAAATATATTTATTATTATTTTTCGAAAATGACCAATGAATATTTCAGTCTCATTTTGCACACATGTGTGTTCGTGCACCAAATCTTTTAATTATTTACATAATTTGAAAAAATAAAAATACCCTTTTGAAGATGGAGCGTTTAACTAAGGCTTGTGTATTTTTTCAAATTTTTCGGATGTGTATTTTGAATTTTATGGATTTATCTTTGAACTCAATCGAAGTTGTCGTCATGGTTTTTTAGAGAAACTTTTAGTAGAAATTTAAAAAAAAAGACATGAAAATAAAAATTCGTAAATTTTATCTATCTGGATAGAGGATTCGTTGATGAATCCAATGGTATCAAGTCCGCTCATTAATGAGCATTTAATGACATGGTTTAACTCTATGGAAGGCAAACAAAAAAACCATTATGCAGGGGAAAGGGCTATCGACCTATATTTTAAGCCCTCGATCGAGCTTTTTTAAATACCTCGATCGAGGGCTTAACAGACCCTCGATTGAGGGTTTAACAATACCTCGATTGAGGGTTTAAAAATACCTCGATCGAGGGTTTAAAAATACCTCGATCGAGGTGTTGTTAAACCCTCGATCGAGGTATTGCTCGATCGAGGGTCTGTCAAAAAGGCTCGATCGAGGGTTCTTGTGTGTAAAAAAAATCTATAAACACCAGGGCGAAACCGAGAAAAGATTTGGAAACAATTAATGTTGCCAACTACCCTTCAATCGTAAAAACATGAACGAACATGTATATAACCAGTAAACAAGAATTCACAAACAACAATTTACCTCATTGCTATTTTTTTCTCCATTAGAGCTTTGTCAATTTAAGCTTGTTGAATTAGAGATTTGTAATTTTCATATTACTAAATTAGATCTCATTAGACATGTAAGATTTCTTTGTAGGCATAATTCAAGATTTCATACTAACATTTTGTTGTTTGTTATAACAATTTGAAAAAAAAAATTGTTTGTTTTCATTGTAAATTGATTCATGTAAAATTTCTTTGTAGGCATATTTGAAGATTTCATACTAACATATTGTTGTTTGTTATAACATTTTGAAAAAAAATTGTTTGTTTTCATTGTAGATTGATGGGGAATAAATAAAAAAAAGACAAAGAAAACATGCTAGACAACAAAATGTCAATGAAGAACGTGAGAAGAGTAGAGAACGAATGAGACAACAAAGAGCAAGGTTGAGAGAAGAAGTAGATGCACATTTGGTGCTGCAACAAATTCCAATGGAGCACAACCAAGGTAAATTATTGAATTACATGCTATCATAATTTAAATATCATGCTACATAATTTACAAAATTAGTAACAATTTTCCAATAAATTTAACTAAATTTCATAATTTAATTTGTTTCATATTTATTTGTAATGATATTCTTATTTATTTCATCAATTTGTTATTTAAATTTTAAAGTTTGCAACAATTTTTATGTTAAATGAACAATTTTTAAGTGGCTTTAAACAAATGTTAAATTAGAACAATTTTCAAATGAAATGAAACATGTAAATTTATATTCTACTTTCATGTTAAGATATGAATATATTTTTAAATATTTTCAAATTATTTCAAAGTTGCTAACAATTTTCAAATTATGCTTCAAAGTTGCTTTAACAATTTTCAAATTATTTCAAAGTTGCTAACAAATTTCAATTTTATTGTTCAACAATTTTAAAATAAAATTTGTACACAAGTAAATTCTATTTTCAAGTTAAAATGTATGTACATATTTACTATTTTCAAATTTATAAACTTTACTAACAATTTTCAATGTTATTAGAATAATTTTCAAATTAAATGTACACTTGGACATTATTTTCAAGTTAAATTGTACATATTTAACTAATTGCAATTTTTTGAGTTACTAACAATTTCAAATTAAATATAATCTCAATTCTTGTTTTGTTAAAAAATTCAATTTCAGAACAAATGAATGAATATTTTGAAATGAACATGTTGTGATAGTTATGTATTAGTTAGAATTTATTCAATTTGAAAACAAATGAATGAATATTTTCATAGTTATGGTGGTTGGCAATATTTTCATAGTAATGAATATTTGAATACAAATGAATGTTCAAAGAGCTATTTAATTATAATGTTTACATTAAAAAAATTCCATCAATCACATACACTTTTATTTACATATAACATGACATATCACCATGATAAGATTAATGATTAGAATCATATATTTTGTTAGAACAAATTGGAAATAATTATTTGCAATGTTTGCAACCTAGCATTGATATGTGAAACATTATTGATAAAAAAATCCTTAAATTGCAACTTATGATAAAAATTACAATTTCCATATTGTTGAAATTGCAAATCATCAACTATTGAAATTCTAGGATAGAAGTGTTGTAATCATTTATTCTTTGTAGTGATTTGCAACTTGTATTTTAAATATTTATTTGTTTATTTTATACCATAAAGTTAAAATAACATTTTTCTTGTAATGTATTTAAGTAAAATGGACATAAATTGCATAAAGAAAATTTGCCCACAATTATGTAATGTGATGATTATAAATGATATTAATTTTTATGCCCACAATAATTTTTATCAAGTTATTAATAATTATCTTGAGTTAAATATATATACTTGATTTTCAAACTTTACTAGAGCAATTATCAAACTAAATGTACAATTTCAAGTTACATGTACATATTTAGTTGTTTTGAAATTAAGTTGTACAAACAATTTTCTTGTTTTAATGTATTTTCAATACTTGCACATTTTTCTCGAGTCACTAGCAATTTTCAATTTGTTAATTTACATGTACAACAAATTTCAAGTTACTAGCAATTTTAAAGTTAAATGTACAACTTGTATTTAACATGACATATCACCATGATAAGATTAATGATTAGAATCATATATTTTGTTAGGACAAATTGGAAATAATTAAATTTGCAATGTTTGCAACTTTGTATTGATATGTGAAGCATTATTGATAAAAAATCCTTAAATTGCAATTTATGATAAAATTACAATTTCCATTTAATTGTCTATCATTAAAATTGCAAAATCATCAACTAATGAAAATGTTATTTTGCATTAAAAATTATGAATTTCTCCTCAATCATATCACTATGGAGTGTTTTTAATTAAATATCGTATTCATCTCTAAATCAATGTTTTTTTCCCCACATTTAGAGTATAATAGGTATGTTATCATGGGTAGAAAATCAATCTTAAATTTTTATTTCATGTATATACAACATGGGATGTATGATGTTGTCCTTGAAATTCTAGGATAGAAGTGTTGTAATCATTTATTCTTTGCATGGTGTTTTGCAACTTGTATTTTAAATATTTATTTATTTATAAAATATACCATAAAGTTAAAATAACATTTTTCTTGTAATGTAAAAGTAAAATGGACATAAATTGCATAAAGAAAATTTGCCCACAATTATATCATGTGATGACTGTAAATGATATTAATTTGTATGCCCACAATAATTTTTATCAAGTTATTAATAATTATCTTGACTTAAATATATATAGTTGATTTTCAAGTTACTAGCAATTTTAAAGTTAAATGTACAAGTTGTTGAAATTCCAGGTTATGTACATTTTATTGCATATATAAAAACTTGACACAAGAATAAGTAAACAATTGTACTGCAAAATTTAAATTCAAACTGATTTAAAACATAATTTTCATCTCTTTCAACTTAATGCTCCATTTGGTCACTGCATTAGAGTTGGTCCTCGAGAATCATCAAATGCACAATATAAAATAAATTTCAAGTGACATGAATAGTAAACTAAATTTCAAATGTCATGTACATGAGAAGTAGCATTAACGAATTATAACCAATATTTGGATCAGCCTTATACTCAGATAGTTTTGATCTTGTCACTGAAAGGACAAGTCAAACTAGATAAACCATATACGTACCTTAAGAGAGAGAAGGTTCAGGTAGAATAAAACAGACCTCAAGTTCTTCAATTAAAATGACAGTAGTAAGAAAGACACACAGGTGCTGCAGACTACAAAGGTCAAGCACGTAAGCACACACTCACTCAGAGTTCAATTATAATGATGACTGCTGAATGCTACAGGCAGAATAAAGAAACTGTGAGACTGCTGTATGCTAAAGTCACAATGAACAAACTGTGAGACTGCTGCATGCTAAAGTCACAATGAACAAACTGTGAGACTGCTGCATGCTAAAGTCAAAATGAAGAAACTGTGAGACTGCTGCATGCTACAGTCAAAATGAAGAAACTGTGAGACTGCTGAATATTAAAGACAGTTAAATAAAACAGCCGTGAAGGAGTGAAAGGGATGCAGCCGTGAAGGAGAAGGAGATCAGCATGAGAATAAATCCGTGACAGGAATGAAGCCGTGAAGGAGAACAGCAAGAGAATAACCCCATGACATGAATGAAGTCATGAAGGAGATCAGCAAGAGAATAAACCCATGACACGAATGAAGTCATGAAGGAGATCAGCAAGAGAATAAACTCATGACACGAATACAGCTGTGAAGGAGAGCAGCCGTGAAGGAGATCACGTGAGAGAATAAACCTGTGACAGCTATGAAGGAGAGCAACCGTGAAGGAGATCACGTGAGAGAATAAACCCGTGACAGGGAATCGTGAAGAGAAACCAAAGTATAAACCCGTGACAGTAATCCGTGAAGGAAATCAAACCGAAGGATAAACCCGTGACAGTAAAATCGTGAAGAGAAACCAAAGTATAAACCCGTGACAGTAATCCGTGTGACAGTGATCCGTGAAGGAAACCCGAGAGAGTAAAATCGTGAAAGCAGATCCGTGAGAATGAAACCGTGAAGGCAGATTGAAATAAAAAAAAGCTGAATGCTGAGACAACCTAAAACAACAAATGCTGAGAGATAAACCGTGAGACAGTCCGCCCAACACAAATGATGCAAGTAAAGATTAAGCTCACGATATATTTCATTTGTTGAAAATGAGTTAAGTTTTTATATAGTTTTAGATTTAGAAATCTTAGGAATAAAATAATAATAAAAATTTAGGATTAAAAAATAAGGAATAAATAAATAATAAATAAAATAAAAGTAGGGACCAATGGTCCAAGGGAATTTTAAATAAATAAAAGTAAGACTTTAAAATAATAAAAATAAAAAAAACTTTATTAATAAACTCATAAAGTCTTTATTAATAAAATCATAAAGATTTTATTAATAAGACTAAAATAAATATTTAATGAATTTATCATAAAGTGAAAAACCAAAAGTCCAACATAAAGTAAAAAGACCAAAAACATAAGTGGGACAAAGCCCTATAACAAAACATAATAATACATGGTCCAATGGTCTTTAATAAATTCCATAAAGTAGGAATCATCAGGGTCAAGTGAGCACATGAGTGAGAGTGCTAGAACCAAGTAAGAGAATGACCATGAGTCAACAACCACAAGACCAAGGTGGGCAAGCAATCAAATAGGACCATCAAGACCAAAAACTTTTCTCTCTCTTAAGATACATAGTTTATATATTTTTGTCATCACTGTATAAGGTAGAAGATCCAAACGGGTGGTGCAATCCTTTTGTCCTTAACGCTGCTCCTAATGGTTAGGTACTAGAGACATCGCCAAGGGGTGGCCAATCCCTTGAGAAGCAACCTAGCAATAACCGATTAGGAGAGGGGACAACAATATCTTCCATTCTTAATGAATGGCTTTCAGCTCAAGGCTGAACCTCAGTCCTAGACTGGGACATGTTGATCAACCATCTGGTCCATGACCAGGATCTCCATTCTCCCAGAGAATGGTCCTCAACCTCAAACTGAGAATTCAGTCCTAGGCTGAATGTTGATCAACCATCTGCAGGACCTAGGAAGTCTCTGTCTCAACCTGCAGGATCTGCTTGGTCATCATGACCAAGAAACCGTCTGGTTCTAGACCAGAATACCCTAGAGACAAATAGGGGCCCTAGCCACATGCTAGGGACTTTTCCATGGCATCAATCTGCTTGGTCCTCGACCAAGAACCCCAGGAGACAGTTGGGGGCCCTAGGGTACCTTCTAGGGTCTTACTCATACTCTGCCTGGTAACTTGACCAGGAACCCTAGTCAAATGACTAGGGTACCATTCTCTCTGAGAATGGGTCTCGCAGCTGCACTAAAAATCAACACAAGTTACTACCAATTTCAAGTTACATGCAATTTCAAATTTTACTAGGAATTTCAAACTTTACTTCTAGAACAATTCTCAAGTTTAATTAAGTTAGCAATTACAAGCATTTGTTGCAAGTTCGGATCTGGGAATAATCCCTGTCCACTTAACTGTAGGAAGTACTTGGGCATAAGACCTAACACTTATTGTGAGGAGTACCACAGAAACCCCAGAGTAGCTGGCGCATTAAGAGGACCTGCCAGCAAAAAGGGCAATGACCCCTACCTGATTGACTAGTTTTTCCCCATGAGGTAAACCAAGAGTTGTCATTTGTGGCTAAGGGGTTATCAGTCTTACCTGAGCCGTGGAGTGAAGGGTACTGCCCCAATACGCAAGCCGTCAGACAGCATTGGTGGTCGAGTGAAACACCTAAACTTTTAGGAAGCCGAACATACCTAGGGTCCACATCTATTTTCAGTTGAACTGTTGTCGATCACTTATGTTCCATTTCTCTGACACCTCGGGGTTTTGGTGTAACGGTTCGTGTCACTTGAGCAATTTCAAATTTCAAGTTACTAGCAATTTCAAGTTACTCAAGAGCAATTTCAAATTTCAAGTTACTAGCAATTTCAGTTTTTACTTAGAACAATTCTTAAGCTAAATGTATTAGTTGGAAAATTCAATTCACATGTAATTTTCAATTTTTCAATTTCCACATCAAATTTCAAGTTACTAGCAATTTTAAAGTTCAATGCACAACTATCAAGTAACCAATTTTCAGTTTGTTAATTTACATGTTATGCAGGGAGAGATTATGGTCAGACATCACATCATGGTGATCAAAAATCACATGACCCTGTGCCCCCTCGTGATACTGATCAGCCATCAAATGACACCTTTCCATCTCACATTGAAAATATAATTGGGAGTTGCAGTGAGGTTGAAAGGGGTGGAAATTTTCTAGAGGATTGTGCAGTTGTTTCTGCACAAGAAGAGATTGGGAACTCAATCCCTGGTTGGAGAGTTAGAGAGCATGTCAATAACATAACCAAGTCATATTTTGAACAACATTCAACAATGGCACAAGCTCAAAACCTACATGGGTTGATAAAACACAAAAAATTGAAACGTGCCACAAAGTTGTTGAGTTTTCAAGATGTTAAAACAAAAAAGACATGCGAGAATGCAATAGAAAATGTAAGAACTGCATTATCTTTATTTGGAAAATCAAGAAACAATGATACCCGAGCTGCTCGTAAAGCAATTACAACGGCTTTTGTGGCACAAAGCACCTCAAGAAATCAAATGGTATCAACAATGGCATCATTGCTCAATGTTTCAAAAATAACATTGCTCAAATATACTAAATTCAGGGTCCGGATAGATGAAAGTGATGAAGCTGCTTGTTGGGCTCTTATTTGTAGGGAACCCTATCGAGATAGGATGGCAACGGGCATTAGAGAGAAGGTGATAGAGTTTTGGAATAGTCATTCTCGTGCTATTCCAGATCGAAAGCATGTCCTGCGACAACATTTATCCAAAGGCATTTATCAGGAGCACTGTAAGCATGTGATGGAGATGACGGGAGTTGCACTTTACGAGGAATTCCAAGAAACCAATCCTGGTGTTCAAATATCATTTAGCATGTTCAACAAATTGAAACCGTGGTATATTAGGCCGAATATGATTCGCGACACTTGTTGTTGTCGGTACCCACGTTGAATTTCAACTATACTATGACACATTTCTGGATTTTTGCAGAAGGCACTAGAACGGTGTACTAGCTCCTCACACAGGGCAAGATTTTATTTGTATGATACTATGCAACAGGAATCCTAAACATGTATTTTTCAATAAGAGGTGTGTAGGTGGGAGAAAATGCCATGAATGCGGTGATTTGACATTGTTCCATAGGAACTTTCCTATCTATCCAACACACCATGGATTGTCAGATATCACCATTAGGTGGAAGAGGTACGTAATGCCCGCCTAGGTACGTTAACTGTTTAGAATAATGAAGTACTAGTTTTGAAATGAACCGGCTAAGTAAAACACGAACCATGTGAATTTACTTTGAAAATGCTTGAATGACAGTTATAGAAACTATTACTTTGCTTAATAAATGAATGCTCAACTGATTGAGATTGTAGTGCCCCTAGACTTGTGTAGACATTGAGGGCACCTGCCGAGTGACCCGGCTGATTGAAACATTAATTAAATAACCTTTTGACCTTATTTTTTTGAGTATGTGTATCTGAACTGTTGAGGTAAATGAATAATTGCATATGTTAAACGATTAGCTATGACTATGGAAAATTATGTTGATGGATAATGCTTAACGACTAGCTGTATGGTGATTATGTATTTGGCAACGAAATGTATATTTGATAAGATGAATGAGCAGTTTGAATAAATCATAAATGTTTAACAATGCTAGAGTTAGAAACCAGATGATGATTGTTGAGAACAGTGCTACTAATAATTTGTTGCGAGAAGTGTGTGTAGAAACAAGTGAGACGGTTCACCAACGGACACACAAAGGAACATGGAGGGTCGTAGAGTACGGGTAAATCACACACAGGGGAAGCGACGACGATGTCAACTTCCGACAAGAATACCACGCATGAGCAGATAAGCATTGATCCGCTTGCTCAAGAGGAATGCGTGAGGACGTACGAGGTGGGCCACGACGGAGCTGGTCACGTACGAGTTGAGGGGCGCGCAGTGAGAACGGACTCACTCCTCGGCGCCATTAGTCCCTAGATAGCATGTAGACGGAGGATGGATGGTAACGATTCCTAAAATCCCTACAAGAGTTCCCGCAAGTCAAAACGGAAAGATGGTGGCAGAAGGGCCCAACGATGCGGTACCCTGTCGAGAACGGAAAGAATGGACGCAAGGACCCAACGAGGTGGTACCATGCCAAGGAATGGAAACCATGGATGATTGGACCCGACGGAGTGGTGCCATGTCAGAGAATTAAAAATTAAGGAACCAAGAGCCCAACGACGTGGCACCGTGATCCTAGTGAGTTTGATTGTTAAATTAAAATGCATAAAAACTTAGGAGAATAACTCTAGATTATTACTTAGCAAATGCATAACAATAGCTTAGACATTTGCACATGAATAGTTATTTTTGTTGAGCATTTAAAATAATAGAAATTATTATTTAGGAGCAAAATAGATTAGACACCTAGTCAACTAAAAGCTAGGAGTTGATTAAAATATCTGGGGGACAAACTAGAGCAAACTTAGGGATGTAGGTGCACTTCCCAGAGAAACTGACACTTGGATGGGTGAGTGTTTTAATTAATTAAATAATTAAAAATATTTAATTATGCATGAAGCGACATGTGTTGCAAGAGATTTCCCTTTATAAGGAAGGCTTAAGGAATGGGTAAGGGGCCCATAATTTGGACGATTGTCGTAATTTTCGAATGCCTCAAAGACTTGCTGCTATCTAAGGGTTTGGCTTAGAAATCCTGGTGGGAAGGGAAGCCCAAGCTGAATTTCTGAAATACTTGTGTGAGCTCTACGACCCAAAGCTCGGGGGAGGCCATGCGACTGAAAACATGAGCCTATGGTTGGGTGGCGAAGCTAACGGTTGCTTCGCCTATGGTTAAATGAGCTTTGCTGGAGGGATCCTACGGAAGACGCAGACAACAATGGACCAGCTGGATCGGATTGACAGGTTAAGGTTTGCTTATTTTTGTTAAGTTATTCACTCTTTTATTTTATTTTTCCAATAACTATAATGGCTAATTTGTTTGTATGAAGTTTTTAAAGTTTCAGGTTCAGTTCAAGGGGACCCTAAAGGAGAGGCCCTACATTTGGTATCAGAGCCGGTCGAGCCTTGAGGGCACCGGACTCATATTATACAGGTGTTCGTCCTGATTCTTGGAGGAGATCAACGGCTACAGCTAGGTCAACAAATATTCAGCGATAGCTGGAACAATCGTCGGAACAGGTTACATTTCTTTATTTATCGTTATATTGTATGATGATCGCAAAGTATATAATTATTGGTTAAGTTGTAAGAAGTTATCTTTCTGCTTAGAAAGAGAGATTAAAATCTTCTCTCAGTCAATTAAGAATGTATGTACTGCGTATTGTTTTTATGATTCAATTTATAGGTAAAGATTTACATTTGCTGAGTAAAGAAAAATTACGGTCTGTGTATCTTTACCGTTCAGAACACTGTAAATTAAAATATAGTATGTTACAGGCCCTGTCTATGGAGACCGAATCCTAATCGATCTAAGATCTTAGCTTATTTAAAAAGAAAACAGTCTCGGTAATAGAGTATGTTTAGGCGTTTCAAGAAACTCGACACCCTGTATCACCGTATCCTATTAAGATCGACTATTCAGCGGTAATAGATCGCACTTCCAGGGTTGTTTAGGAATGAGCGAACCCTGTTTAATACTTAAAATTTTCTGTTTGTGGAATCGACAGCAGCCCAAAAACGCCTGGATGTGTATTTAAACCACTTGTCGGTTTGTACCGTGTAGTCGAATAACACTTCTCGGATTGTGAATGGATCTACTCTAACTAACTCAAGGACCTCCTCTGTGTCGAACAATTCATGTTTTATTTGCATACAACCCAGATTTGATTGGTGACCGAATCCACCCTGCCCTCTATGCGTTGCATCATCCTCCTGGGTTAACATCTGTCTCGGCTTCATAAACCCGACACATGCCCTATCGAGATCCATCCTCACGCCTTGCTATATGATCTTAACTCAGTAAAACTCTCATGATGATCCCTCCTTAAGAACAAGCAGTAATCGACAGCGCACCCCACAAAGCACTCGTCTAGATCCGATCAGAGTCTCCCTTCATAATATCCTTGATTGTTGTTCTGATTTTCATAGTTGGGGAATTTTTAAGAGTCTGATTCAAGTCATAACTAAAACAACATCTTGGTTCACTCACTACCTTGAGTATGACGCTTTCGAATTCCGGATTCAATGAAAGAATCGACCCTTGATCGATGGCCCTTTGATTACAGAATGTAGATCGACGATACCTCCGAGTCAATCAATGTTGTATTGCAGTCGATACTCAGTTGTGTCTAATGTGTATGCCTGGAGTAAGAAATTTAATTACGGTTAATTGATCTATTATAAACCGACTATGTGAAATGTGACCACCGCCGACAGCTGGACCGCGGTTGTCTTTTGTTGAGGAGGAGATCTCGAGGACCGAGAAATTCTGACTTACAGAATTTTAATTACTTTATGTATACTTGCTGGATAGGTAGAGTATATTCACCCGTGGGTTCTTCTTTCTAAAAATTTGAGTCGAGTGGTATAAATAGGTTGTGTGTATCTACTAGTACAGTAGGAATGAGTGCGTGCTGGTTTTGGTATATCTAGTTTTTCAGTGATTGCTTATTTGGGAGAAAATAAAGTTTCTATATTTCTGATGGGAAGAAAAAAAAAAAAAAAAACACGCAGGCCTATATGTGATAATTTAGATCCTCCGTTTGTGTAATTTCATATCAAACCATGAACAGAGTAGATCTAATTTGGGTGATTGTTTATTTATGAGCATATAAAGTTTAACAGTGTGACCATACGAGAAACACATATTTAAATATTTGTTTTGGTATTTGATTATTTGAAGATTTAAAGTTTGCATGTTCGACCATGAGAAAAACGTAGACCTGTAGGTAATTACTTAGATCCTTTGTTTATATATTCCATACAAATCGTGAAAAGAGTGGACCCAGAATTGTAGTCGTTTATTTCCAAAGGTTAAAGTTTTACGTCTTGACCGAGAGGGAACGCCGATCTCATGGGTGGATAACATAGAATTCTGGTTTTTTATATTCTCATATAAAGAAATGTGAAAGGTGTAGATCCAGATTTGGTGTTAATGCATTTTAAGTTTGATTAAAATTGTATACCTTTGTTTAAATTTCCACAACAGAAATGCAGACCCTGCATATGATTAATTTGCAGTTAGTTCTTATATCTCCATATAAATGAAATGTGAAAGGATAGACCCGAACTTGCATATTTGTGATGAAACTTAAGAAATTAAAACCCTGTACGATCTAAGAAAGAAACTGGAGATTTGGGTGGTTTATTACGAATGTATGCAGATGTTAGATCATCACCCAGTGACCCTTCGCAATTGGCCACTACTGTGTAAACTCTCAGTTATTGAAGAACTGGAATTATGAGGATTGATACTCATATAGAGATGCCAGATGGTAGATCACTGAACCATCCCGAGTGACGATCTCGTCTAAAGATTCTACTTATATATATTAAATTCTACTATGTACCGAGTTCCCTCTAGTTTGTACATCAAGAAATTATGTATATATTTTATAGAATCTGGATATTTATGAACTCGAGTTGACTGATATTTGAGCAGGTTGATATTCCTTATTGTAACCCATTGCAGGTGATCGGAATCCGATGTGGTTTCGATTTATTTTAAGCCCTAACGTTAAATGCTCACCTGTGATCTCTGGTCTCGACCTCGGTCTTCCGTTTTATACATTGTATTAGTGACTCTTGGCATAGTCTTCTTCATGAGATCTTTTACCATAAATCTCAAAATTATTTGACGTTTCCAGAACTTTAAGTTGACTTGTATTTCGTTACTGAAACCTCGGTGTGGATCCATTACATTTGGCATAACCAGAAATTCCTAAAACGAATTTTGAATGACCTTAAAAATCCGTGTGGATCCATGGATTGGGCGTTTTTAGAATTTTTAAAATTGACTTGTTTATTGTTACTTAAATCTCGGTGTGGATCCATTTTATTGGCATTTCCCAGAATTTTATTTAAACAACTTGCATTTTAAATCTGCGTAAACCCATTTCATTGGTATGTCCATAATTCAACTTGTATTGTCGATTAAATCCGCATGGATCCATTTCATTTGGGAGTTTCATTTGGGTATTTGTACCGTCACTTAAATATCTTTGTGAATCTCTTACTTTTGGCATTCCCAGGATTTGTAAATACGAATTGGTAATTGTCAGTTTTCTTGTGCATCGATTTCTTACCCAACGTTTACAGAATTTGAAACTTAAATTTGGAATTGCATTTTATTCTGTGTATCGAATTCCTACCTAAAACGTTTTCAGAATTTATAAACACTGAGGAATTTGTCTTCCATACTCTGTATCAGTACTCCATTTGAAACTCAATTTTTGGGTTATTATTATTGTGATAAATTTTATTTATACCACATTTTAATTCAATCCACTGTCATTTGCTAAAGTTCGAGCTTCAAACAACAATGTGAAATCGACTTAGGCGTGGAGGATGAACTCTCTCTCTGAGATTTAAATTTTTGATTAGTGTTATGACTTTACTTATATACTACCTTTTAATTCACTGTCATTTAGTATATGTGGAATCAAGCTATGCGCGGGGAATGAAATCTATGTCAAGCTTTCAATGTGGAAATTGACTACTGTATTAATGCCTTAAGATACACTGAGAATTACAGGGCAAATTCTAATTCAGTCCTGGAGTTTATCTTTGTGTATACCTGTAGCATTGACACTTGCACTTATGCCTGAATAATCGAGCCACGCTGGCAGTTAACACTCTCAATCCTTGAACTCAATAGCCTGGAGTATAGTTGTCGCCCTTTTGCTCCTACACTCTTCCTAAATCTCAGGAAGACCCTGCCAAATTGCAGCCAGAGTGTGTGCCACTCTCCACGCCTTCTCCAGTACCAAGCCCGCATCGTGGGTGACACCTTTGTTGAACCCTACTTACCACCTGTTATCATTTACAGCCATCAACCGATGAACAAGCGCCGATGGCCGCCAGAAATGACACCGTCGCTTGCTTGATTAAGGAACTATCAGCGTAAGACGTGGCTTCTAACACTATGTGATTATATTTATGTGATTTGTATAGTTAACGGAATAGTGTATGAGCATATTTCATGTTTGTTAGTGGTTGAGCATAATTCTCGATGTTAGCTCTTATTAAAAGAAATAGATTGATTTATGCTTACAACTAGTTTAGTTGTGGAAATGCCATGCATTTAATTAAATCAATTTACGACTTATGTATTTGGTCTATATATAATGTTGGTTGTCATAAAAAGGACATTTATTATGTAAATGAATAAGTTTTCTATTATACAGCTATGGATATACATTTGCCGATGATATCCTCTATAAGAAATAATATGTATATATTTGGAATTATACATATATATCTCCACTTTAGTTTAAAAGAGACTCGAATACCAAAATTTATGCTCTTTTATTATACTATAGTTGTTCAATGTTTAGTTTAATGTTTAGTTTAATAGTTGTTCAATGTTTAGTTTAACCTGTGTTGTTAAAAAGAAACCTTTTTATTTACACTTTTAATCTAAAATATAGGATGAGAGATATAGTAGCTATGGTGTTTAGTAATTCACCTTGTTGTTATAGAATGAAATTATTAATTATATATATATATGAATACATATATATATAATTAATGAGAACAATGTTTATATATACATATGTATTATGGTGTATTTAGTGAATGGGACCTTCGAAAATCCATAAGGTTTATGAAGATGTATGATTAATAATATGAAAGGGAGTAGGATTTAGAATAAACTTAAGTTATAAATTAAATTGCTTACTGTGAGATATATTAATAAGGAATGATTGAATTATTTATTTATTGACTATTCATGTTAGAATAATATGATAAGGACACCTTCATACGAAATGGTTAATGTTTTACCCTTTGTCTAACCTTGTTATGGAATGTTTTATGATATGGGTTTTTAGATCTCATCACTGGTAATTATGATTAAATTTAAATATATTAATTACATTTTATATATATGTTGTGGAGCAACATATTCCCATAGAAAAGTCAGAGCTGCGGTTTTTACTTCTTCATCCTCGACAATAATATTCCCAGCTTCTCGAACAGGTTAGAATTATTCTTCACTAAATTTGCTAGTATAAAAGTTTGAATTATATTCAAGGGTCATATACTTTGATGAGGAGTCTTGCATCAAGAATTTTATCGATTGGTTGTAAATGCTTATTTTTCTGAAATCAAGGCGATGACTTCACAGGTATGCACTACTAGTTTGTAATCATGCCTTGGATTGTGAAAAGAGAGAAGTTAAACTTACTTGAATTATAGAATCTTAACTGTACTCGAGTTACGAAAAGAATAAAAAAATTACATGCTTTGTTTATGAAAAATTGAGATTACACTTTTAGCTATAGTAAGTAGATGGCACTCTTGTATTTTATACTTTGGATTATGAAAAGAGAAAGGTTGCATGTAATATTGGTTTAGGAATGGATAAGTATGCATTGAAGAACCGAATTCGGAAGAGTTAATCCTTATTTTGAAATTCAGATATTGTTTAAAATATATGATAGTTATATGTAACCATAGAAAATGAAGAAATTGGGATTGAATATTGTATCCCTTATGTTGAAATGTGTTAGTGCTTTAAGGATTTTCGTAAATGATGTACTTAATAGTTTTCTTGAATGGAAAGAATCTGTCGTAGACGATTTCAATCCCGGTTACAATTAGCGATGTCAAGGGAGAACTGCTGTGGGGATTGCTACACTACGAAAGGTACGATTTAGTTATATTACCAATTATGTGGTTTATACTCATATGAGGGTAGAAAAGAAGAAATGAAATTTTATTATCAATTGTGGATATATTGAAGAAATGAATGTGAAATGGAAGTGAAAACTCAGCATGGAAGCACATGAGACTTAACTTCGGGACGAAGTTTTAATAAGAGGGGGTGTATGTAATGCCCGCCTAGGTACCTTAACTGTTTAGAATAATGAAGTACTAGTTTTGAAATGAACCGGCTAAGTAAAACACGAACCATGTGAATTTACTTTGAAAATGCTTGAATGACAGTTATAGAAACTATTACTTTGCTTAATAAATGAATGCTCAACTGATTGAGATTGTAGTGCCCCTAGACTTGTGTAGACATTGAGGGCACCTGCCGAGTGACCCGGCTGATTGAAACATTAATTAAATAACCTTTTGACCTTATTTTTTTGAGTATGTGTATCTGAACTGTTGAGGTAAATGAATAATTGCATATGTTAAACGATTAGCTATGACTATGGAAAATTATGTTGATGGATAATGCTTAACGACTAGCTGTATGGTGATTATGTATTTGGCGACGAAATGTATATTTGATAAGATGAATGAGCAGTTTGAATAAATCATAAATGTTTAACAATGCTAGAGTTAGAAACCAGATGATGATTGTTGAGAACAGTGCTACTAATAATTTGTTGCGAGAAGTGTGTGTAGAAACAAGTGAGACGGTTCACCAACGGACACACAAAGGAACATGGAGGGTCGTAGAGTACGGGTAAATCACACACAGGGGAAGCGACGACGATGTCAACTTCCGACAAGAATACCACGCATGAGCAGATAAGCATTGATCCGCTTGCTCAAGAGGAATGCGTGAGGACGTACGAGGTGGGCCACGACGGAGCTGGTCACGTACGAGTTGAGGGGCGCGCAGTGAGAACGGACTCACTCCTCAGCGCCATTAGTCCCTAGATAGCATGTAGACGGAGGATGGATGGTAACGATTCCTAAAATCCCTACAAGAGTTCCCTCAAGTCAAAACGGAAAGATGGTGGCAGAAGGGCCCAACGATGCGGTACCTTGTCGAGAACGGAAAGAATGGACGCAAGGACCCAACGAGGTGGTACCATGCCAAGGAATGGAAACCATGGATGATTGGACCCGACGGAGTGGTGCCATGTCAGAGAATTAAAAATTAAGGAACCAAGAGCCCAACGACGCGGCACCGTGATCCTAGTGAGTTTGATTGTTAAATTAAAATGCATAAAAACTTAGGAGAATAACTCTAGATTATTACTTAGCAAATGCATAACAATAGCTTAGACATTTGCACATGAATAGTTATTTTTGTTGAGCATTTAAAATAATAGAAATTATTATTTAGGAGCAAAATAGATTAGACACCTAGTCAACTAAAAGCTAGGAGTTGATTAAAATATCTGGGGGACAAACTAGAGCAAACTTAGGGATGTAGGTGCACTTCCCAGAGAAACTGACACTTGGATGGGTGAGTGTTTTAATTAATTAAATAATTAAAAATATTTAATTATGCATGAAGCGACATGTGTTGCAAGAGATTTCCCTTTATAAGGAAGGCTTAAGAAATGGGTAAGGGGCCCATAATTTGGACGATTGTCGTAATTTTCGAATGCCTCAAAGACTTGCTGCTATCTAAGGGTTTGGTTTAGAAATCCTGGTGGGAAGGGAAGCCCAAGCTGAATTTCTGAAATACTTGTGTGAGCTCTACGACCCAAAGCTCGGGGGAAGCCATGCGACTGAAAGCATGAGCCAATGGTTGGGTGGCGAAGCTAATGGTTGCTTCGCCTATGGTTAAACGAGCTTGGCTGGAGGGATCCTACGGAAGACACAGACAACAATGGACCAGCTGGATCGGATTGACAGGTTAAGGTTTGCTTATTTTTGTTAAGTTATTCACTCTTTTATTTTATTTTTCCAATAACTATAATGGCTAATTTGTTTGTATGAAGTTTTTAAAGTTTCAGGTTCAGTTCAAGGGGACCCTAAAGGAGGGGCCCTACATACGAGTATGTCACCATGAATCCAACACCTTCTTCATATGTGCCATCCAAGAGGATCGACTTGCTCGATGATGAGATTCCTATTTCAGATTTCATGGAGAAGTTTCAAATTCATATTTATAAATACATAAAGCACTCCCATAGGTCCAGGTGGCAAGCTTCAGAATTCAAACATTCCCGTGAGGTATTTGAGCTAGGCACAATCTTATCAGTGGTAGACTTTGCAGAGAACTACACCTTTGCTCCTCAAAGAGAGATACAGAGTGAGTACTATCACTCCGACCAGGTGTCTATCTTCATACATGTATTGTACAGACATGCTCAAGAAAACATTGATGGTAGGGATAGCACTCCCCAATCACGTGAAGTGATCAAGGAGTACCATTTTTATGTTAGTGATGATCGTGAGCATGACACATTGTTCGTTCAACACTGCTTTGGGTTGATTTATGATTCATTCAGATAGAGAGGCATATCATTTACTAAACACTAGATTTGGTCAGATGGGTGTGTAGGGAAATTCAAGTCGGCACGCTCATTTTATTGGTTGAGTCACCTGCACAAACAGACAGGAATCCGACACACCTGGAGCTTTTTTGAGACAGGGCATGGGAAGGGTGAACATGATGGCGCAGGTGCATGTGTGAAACGAGCACTTCGGAGGTACCAGATGAGTCATGGTGCAACCCGACTCAAATGCTCCACTGAAGTAGTTGATTGCTGCACACGTCATTTGGGACATCAGGGTCGCGAACAAGCAAGGCCGGTGTGCAGGTAATAAACTCCAAACTCAATTAATAAGCTAATAACATTCAATATCAACATTTCCAAAAGAACACATGGACTCGATAGGAATTTACATATGACAAACTGAATTCCATGCAGGTTCTTCTGGGATGTTTCCCTTGGATATGTTAATAGATCCATGCCATGGTATTGTGACACCATCCCTGGTATGAGGGAATTGTATTCTGTTCGAAGTAAAGATATGGGGGACATATTTTCCATTGAAACGAGGAAGTATGCCTGCTTTTGCGATTTTTGCATTGATGCAAATGGATGCGGGCTTGATCACAGTGAAAATGATTTATATTTCAAACCATGGAAATATTTATCTCTTAATCCAAAGGGCCCACATCAAATTCCAACATGGCAAGAGATGCACACTAAAGAGGCAATGGTCTCATTAGATTATGATCGAGTTTCCGATATGGTTAGGGAAGGTACAAGAGTCTTCATTAAGTTAATTAGTTCATTATATCTTACACATATACAAATGTTGTAGAAATTTGCATGTAGGACATTTGAATAATATTTGTAATGTATATTGTAGGTGATGTATTCATTGTCATTGCACCCGACCACAACCAAGAAAATGTTGCATACTATTTGATGCAGTGCACGCAAATAAAGAGTAGATTGGTGCGACGCTACCAAGATGGGGACTTCACATACCAGGTTGGAGACATGGTTCTAATGGGACACTTTTTTTAAAAAGTGAAAAAACAGGGTGCTCACATTATTTACAGAGATTTTATGCCTGAATATATATCATGTCAGTACAGTCATTTGGTGGTTGCAACTCGGATACCTCTAACAGAAATCAAGGTGAAGAGAGGTGATCGAAAGAGATGGAAGATTACAGAAGCTGACCATGATCGTATTATGGAGACTTGCATTCCTATAACCCATTGGCCAAATGAATGAGTTACATGTATGCCACTTGCATCATTGGAATAGTTTTGATGTTGTCTTGTGTAATATTTTTTTGGAGATTTTTTTGGAGGTTGTTTTATAAATGTATTTTTGTAGATGCTTTAGTGTCAAGAATACAAATACCAGATGGGAGGCTTTTGTGAACTTTGGGTCATGGTGCTCCAATGTGAATACACTTGAACATGTACATGTTCTAATTTTAGATTTTGATTTCAAATACGATTGTAATTTAATTGAGAATTTAAAATACATCTATACAATGTGGAATGGTAAAATTTAAATTTTGAATTGTACAATGATTACCATTTTGTGCAACATTCTTTAATATATGAATTTAGAAAATTTTGGGCATTATAATTATTGTTTGGACCACACATTCTTGTATTGATAACCTAGAATTTTTGCCAATTAGGTCTATTGTGTTTCCCTTGATTATTCATAATCTATCATTGAAGCTTCAACCAGAGGTCTCATACGTACCCATGTGTGGTATATATGTGACTCTTCCTTAGCTATATTTTTTGTGACGTGACCGCAATCAATCCATAGTTTTTAATTTTGCTTACTAAGGGAAATGAAGGGCACCAAAACACTCCTTCAATTTGATTTCCTTCCAAAGCAATTGATTAATAATTAGATGACCTTGCTAGTAGAATTTTTATATTCATGGGTGACATTTAGTTATGGTGATTTGGTGGTTGAAAATCCCTTTGCTTGACACTTGTTATAATTCACATAATTCTTGACTTCATTTGTTATAATCTTGTATCATGGTGAACTATGTTCTTGATGGCATCAAGTTCAAGCCATGATGAGATGAGGATTACATCGTCCATATCATCAAAATGATTTGTAAGGTTTTGTGATAAGTAGTTGGGAAGCATAGTCTCACAAAACATTATTTTGTTTGTTGATGTAAGCATTCATTAACTTTACATACTTGCATTCAATAAAAAGTTATTTTGTACATGTTGATGTGAACATTCAACATACATGCATAGTACATGGAAAGGTAATAACTTGTACATGCCTTCATATATGCAACTTACCTAGTTGGATCAAATGGTGTCATTATCTCCATTTTTCATCAAAACATAAATCATATGAAATAGTTGTACAAACATAGTTTCTACCATAGTTGTACAAGCATCTGCTATCAACATATTTCCATTTATTATATTAACTAGGTGGTTATGCCCATTGCCAAGAAAACAAACCATACCTTTATGACTTTAGATTATAGCACACACTTAAAAGAAAATAACACAAAGATTACCTACATACTATATAACTTGTAATTATATAATTTTGTCTCAAGGGATATTTCACACTCTCAAAGGACAAAAACATTCTTATATACAACAACACATTGAATTTTCAATTGAAATTACATATTAAATTTTCCATGTAATTGAATTGGAATGTGGAAACTGTAAGTGAATTGTAATGTGTAGACAACATCATGCAAAATGTCAATTTCAAATGTATTCTAATTTTAAATTTTGATTTCAAATACAAAATTGAGAATTTAAAATACATCTATATACAATGTAAAATTGTAAAATTTAAATTTTAGATTGTACAATATATCATAATTTAAAATTTTTATTTCAAATGCAATTGTAATGTAATTGAAATTGAACTTGTAAATTGGAACAACACATTGTATTCTCAATTGAAATTACACATTAAATTTGAGATTTTAATTTTAAATTGTAATTGAATTGGAATGTGTAAATTGTAATTGAATTGTAATGTGTAGACAACATAATGTAATCAAAATTTCAATTATTAATTTCAAATGTATTCTAATTTTACATGTTGATTTCATTTATGCAATTGTAATGTAGTTGAAAACGAGTTTTTAAATTGGAATTGAATTGGAATTGAAATTACACATTAAATTGGAAATTTTACATTGTAATTGAATTGGAATTGTAATTTCAATTTTAAAACGTAATGTATGTATTCAATTCTAAATTTTTGAAGATGTTCTCTAATGTAGTCAAAATTTGCATTTTAAATTGAACTAAATTGTAACTACACATTAAATTTGCATTTGAAACGACAAAACATAAATTTGTAACTATAATAACTATGTCCAGATCTAATATAAAAAACAATCAATTTCAAATCATATACAAAATACACATGAAAACATCAATATGATAAAATATACAAAATATCCAAAAGTCCATATATGATAAAAGTCCATATATAAATGATATAAATCCATATCCAAAACATGATAACATATATATAGATCATCCAAAACATGAAAATATATAAAATATGAAAATATCCAAAACATGGAAATGTATAGATCATCAACTCATCGGCCACTACCCCCACGAGGCCTGTGATCATCCCTTTGACTGCCCTCCTATGCAGCAGCCTGCTGCTGTCTCTGAGACTCTAAACCCTCAAGGAATTGTGCCATATCCGTCTTGTCAATGGTGATATCCGGGATCTAGGTAGGAATATGGGTAGATGGCCCTTCATCAGGATAATGTACTCGAGGTACATCCCAACTATGTGTGAAATCCATTGTAACATTGAAACCCGTCTGTTGCGATGCCTATGTAATATGCCATTACATGTAATAAGTTAGATTTATTAAAAATTAAAACTAAATTTAACATAATTTAAAATCTATCCGTAAAAAATTGAAACATAAAGTACAAAAATCAATTACTAAATGTGACTAAATAACATGAATTGGAACATAAATTAAAACTCACATGTGTCTATGGACCCGGCTCATCAAAACCTTCGTGGTCCTCATGTCCATAATCAGGATCTACTGCCTTTCCGTTGCCCTGTACAATTTGAAATTCATTTGAAGTTAATATCTACAACATAAATCTTGAAAATTAAGAAATAAAACACAAATTATTTAAACTGAGAAATAATATTCAAACACAAATTAAATTGGAACATAAATTATAACTTACCCCGACTGGCGGACCAATAGATGGCTCGCTAGCAAAGAGTTGATCCATGAATGGGGTCCCCTACATGGATCAATAGAATACAACTCCCTTAAGTATTGTTGACCATTCAATTTGTGAAATTGATATGATGTAACATGAAGAACATATATACATAAGTGTACAAAAATATACCTGTCGTGTAGCGATGCATCTATGATATAACTGAAAGTATGCATCTTGCGCTGACTCAGCATAACGTAGTAGGGTCTCGTGATCAAAACTCCTGAGCATGTCACTAGAGACATGCTCTATCTATGGCTCTGTAGGTGGAGGGGGTGGTCTAGATTCCTCTCCATGCGCAGCAACAGCAACACTGCCCAAGGCAGTGAACAACGAGTCTGCAAGGTTAGCTCTAGCCTCTGCAGCAAGCTGGGATGATTGTGCCACATCCCCCAACTTGATAACCGCCCTGTCTGGAAGCGGTATCAACCTCGGAGCGGGTGGCACGAAGGCAGGGTCTCTTCGAGCTCTAGGACGTTGGTAGGAGCGTCCCCTACCAGCCCCATAGAACTGGGACCCTGTGCTAGTGTAATCCGAGTGCATGTCCAAAACAAAATCTGCATAAACATGTTTTGCAAAGTACAATGGGACCTGGTCATGGTGGGGGAACATGCCCCACGCTCCCATGAATCTATCGCATATATGTGGTGCAGTGACCTCTAACTTAAACTCCCTGAGTCTAAGCGGTTGACCGGGGGTGCGGTCACGAGGGATGTCGAATAAAGTACCCTTGATGTCATGCCCTCTTATGGCGACTTTGACATCCTCCCATTTGTGGATCCCAATGACACCATCTCTCCTCCTCTGGCATGAATGTCACCAAATGTCACTGAGAGGTCCTACCCTCCTGTAGAGGGTCAAAATCTCATCAATCACCGATAACATCATCGACAAAGATCGTCGTGTGGGAGAATCCTCCCTCAAAGTGCTCACACATGATCTCACCCACTCTCGCTGGGAAATGATGTCAGCAAGAGTGATATGTGCAACCTCATCATCGTACGATCCCCCTGATGGGGCACCTGCGATCCAAACCAAAACACAAATGTTACGAAAAATATATATTATAACTTGTAGCTGAAATTCAATGCATTATATACTAAAAATTTACTGAAAATGTGCTAATAAAAAATACGCACCTGATGCACTCGTGTCTTGTTTCACATCCTCCACCTGGGGATCCACATGTATGTCGTTGGGATGAACCGACACACTATCTCTCCTGCTTTCTCCATCAGTGGCAGCCGACCCCGGCCTGGAATCACTCCTCGATGAACGGGAGCGTTGTCGATGGCCGCCCTGTCGGGCGACATCAGATCCTCTCGTGCTTCGCAGAGCACAAAGCACCGAATCTCTCTCTTCAGGACTATCGGCATCACATTTCAATTTCTAATTCTAATTTTCTTTCAAATTCTATTCCAAATTTCACATTTCAATTTCAAATTTTCTCATTTCAATTTCAAATTCTATTCCAAATTTCACATTTCAATTTCAAATTCAAATTTCAAATTCTATTCCAAATTTCACATTTCAATTTCAAATTTTCTCATTTCAATTTTAAATTCTATTCCAATTTTCACATTTCAATTTCAAATTCAAATTCAATTCAAATTTCAAATTCTATTCCAAATTTCACATTTCATTTTCAAATTCTATTCCAAATTTCACATGTCAATTTCAAATTCAAATTTTATTCCAAATTTCACATTTCAATTTCAAATTCAAATTCAATTCAATTCAAATTTCAAATTTCACATTTCAAATTCAAATTCAATTCAAATTCAAATTCAAATTCAAATTTCAATTTCAATTTCAATTTCAAATTTCAAATTTAAATTTCAAATCCAATTCCAAATTCAATTTCAATTCCAATTCAAATTCAAGGCCACCACTGGACTAGAGTTTGCTCCTATTGATCCTCAACCATCGAGTGAAAGGAAGGTTCCTACAATCATTGTTTTAGATTTTTGGATTCAATTTTGCAAGATTTATTTTTTTGGATTTGGTGTTTGATAGAGCTAAGTGAGTTATTTGAATTGTTGAGTGAACTAAACGAATATAGCCTCAATGTTTAATATTGACTTCTGGAAATGATCTATTAAGCAAGTTGCATTAGTTTAGATGCCTAGTTCTGCATATATTTTGTTGGCATCTCATAATTTTACAGACACCCCAGATTGATAAGTACAAATCCAACTCATGTCTATAGAGAACTTGGTGACAACATGGTCTTAGTAGCATGAAGGCATACAAATACATGATTAGTTTTGCATTGGAATTTTCTAAGTAGGGTGTGTTTTCTATAGATTTATTTCATTTGAATATAAATGGTAGAGTAGTTTTTAATTATTTCAATTTCATTTGGTGGTGCAGTAAGAACCACCCCATCCACTAACCATTGGAAGGATAAATTATGAAGGGATGCATATGAAGGAGGAAAAACAAGTAGAGTTTCAGGAGCTAAAAGTCTAAGGTTTGCATACGAGGCACGAATTTTTTTCTACTATTATTTTAAAGTTGTAGATTTCAAAATATAGAGAGTCACCATATTCATGAGTATGCTCTCTTCCTATGTCTAGTTGTGATTTGAAAGATTAGAAAAGAAAAATATGGATACAAGTCTTTATATCAATTTGTAATTCTATTGTCGGGGTTTTCTGAAAAATTAAATCCGTTTGCAATTCATGAGTGCATGATCTCTTGATGGGACATGTTTATAAAAGTAGACCAGTTTGGTTTAATAAAGTAGACCAAGTATTTTGTACCATCAATGAGAGGTGATACCCCATAAGGCAGAAAGCTACGAATCTGTTGAACCAGATCCAAATCCAAACCAAATTCTCACCAAAGAAATGCATGTATACAATCATATCACAAATCAAAAGGAAAAAGAAAGAATTAGAAGCTAACAAAGTAAGCAAATCTTAACTGACAAGCAAAAGACTCATACCTGGCGAAACTTCAGCTGACTGCCGAGAGGGTCAAATGGATTCAAAATTTGAAAAGAAAGATACAGTCATGATCCTTGAGACGAACTATAGACAATGGTGTAAGAATCATACATTAATTACATGCATGAAAAAGGATGAAAATCTCCCCAATCAGTAATTGGAAATGGCATGTCGGTAAAAGAAAGATTAAACAAAATGCATTGTGCTTACCGTTGTAAAATCTATCCATAAATGAAGAAAAATAAGGTTGTACCATTGATTGGAAACTTCTTGAGGTAAGAATCCTCAATCCAATATGCGATCCTAGCATGAATTGTAAAATGATCAATATAGAAAAATTGAGATGAAATTATAGATGAATGATGTTCATTATGAATGGAATTGTTTGCTTCAGTAATTGTACCAAATGAATGAGAATCTAACGTGGTCGAAACTGAGGTGCTTCATGCAATGAATTTTTTGAATTAAATGAGATGTCATTCCTCTTCATATTAAGCATGTTATCATTAAAAATATTAGAACCATTAATATGATTAGTTTCAATAGAATATTCAGTCTCAAATAGTTTATCATTTAAACAATAAAATTCTCCATTGAATAAAAGTGGAGATGAATCAATAGGAGGCATTCCGAAAAATAAGTTCTTTGAAGCATTCTTTTCTTCCCATGTGGAAGACAATAAACCAACAGATTGATGAGAATAAGTTTTATTCTTTTCATCTTCTAAGCATAAGTTATTATCATCTTGCACCCTATTAAAATATGGCCAGTTAGGATGAAATTCTAAATGCTCTGAAATGATCACGTGAGAAGTACAACCCATTATATAGTTTATTACATTTCAAAATAATAACAAAGAAATTATTATTATTTGAAAATATATTAATGAGACAAATTAGCTTGACTAGTAATGAATGGATCATGAGATTTTATAAAACAAATTCCCAACATTTAACACCAATGCAATGCAAATAAAAAATATCTAGTACTTCATACATGGTTGTACTTCTTAGGTATGCTAGACTTATTAATGCAAATAAAAAATATCTAGTATCAATGATTGTACTTATTGGGTATGCTAGACTTATTAATGATGAAATAAGTGCTCTAGTTTACTACAAAACTAGGGATTGGGAGTTTCAATTTCATACATGGTTTATGAGGATGCTCATTACATGGGAAATAACATCATATTTGTTATGACTTAATCACTTGTCCTTGCATAGGGACCTTAGATTGAAAAAACATTGCTCAACTCTCATAGTTTTCCTCTAGAGCTAAATCATTTTAGGGTTAAGTAATTTGCAACCAAGTATTAGTCTTAATAAACAAATTTGCATGAATCTATATTAATAAATCAAATATGTGTACAATAAGCTAACATATATGATCTTGTCACAATAGGTCTCCATCACCAAGTCTTGGTCTCTCTATCCTTAGCCACATGGACAAAAGTCCCTTGCAAATGACTCTCGACTTATCACTATGGTTGCTACATCTGAAAAATATATACATGCCACTTTTTAGGCAAAGTTGAATTAGATTAGCCAAAAATACTCTATAAAGAAGATATCCAAGTACCAAAGGATATTGCATAAGCTCAACTCAAATTTCATCAACATAAGGGTGAGAACCATAGATTAAATGTGTACAATCCCACCATGCACCTATAGGCTTATAAATAATGCATACTTGTTGGAGAGATAGAGCATGGCCTTACAAGTGTCTACCTTGAAAAAATGTTGTTTGATATATGCCCGTCCACAATTTTTTGGGGCCATATTCAATTCCATTGCATTCATAAACATATAGGTATAACATAGTGTTTTTTGGGACACACTAAACTCCAATAATGCATTCAATGACAAAAAAATTAACAATTTCACAATTTAAATTTAATGATAAATGATGATGACATTAATCATAATGCAATTAAAAATATCACAACTTTTCTTAGTTTCAAAATAAAACACAATACATTTACAAACGTTACATAAAACATTTCTAGAAGTATTCAAACAAAGTTCCAAAAGTGTTACAAGTCATTTTGTTGATAACATAAAAGAATGTTAAATAATGAAAATTAGTGATTGGTGGAATATTATTTTGAGGGTTTAAATTTCAGACAAATAATAGGGTACAAGTGTACAAGTAAACTCTAGTTTTGAATCCAAAAGTGCAACAATGTCTTAGCAATGTAATTTCCATTCTCTATTTGAATAGAAGTTGCAATGTTCTTTAGGAGACAAAAAATATCATAAAAATAAAATATGCAATTATAATCCATTCAACATGTGTTGCGATCATTTGCTATTGATTGTAGGGTGAATCCACGAATGTATCCCTCTTTGAGAAATCCATGTATCCCTCTTTGACCACTAGTCCCAATATTTTTTAATAACAATCATAAAGCTATGGTCAAGGGACTTAAAGGATAGAAATAAAATAATATTCTTTCATTGTATTTTCCTTATAAATAATAAGGTTGACAAAGTAATGTTAGGTAATATGAGCTTGTTCTAAGAGGACCTATAGTCATCCATTTCCAATTTCCAAAGAGCATTTCCGTAAGTTTTATTTGTCTAGCCATTTTTATAATTTTTACATTTTATAAATGTCCATATTTTTAATAAGGTGTTTTTATTGTCGAATTGTAGTTTGTATTCCACAAAGATGGTGGAAAAATCTAATCCAAACACATGTAGTCTAGTCCAGCAAAATGCATTTGTAGTGGCTTATATCATTCAGAGACATCATCTAATGACGTTAGGCCACCTGATGTTGGGAGTTTTTCCAAGCTATCCATTATGGTTCCAGGCCAATTTATCTTCATTGATGCTCACATTGTGGACATGCTTTTCATGGCCTGAGAGGGGATCCTATTTAGGACAATTTGGCAAGTTAGTTATGGTTATGGTTATGATTAATAATATATGATTATATATTATTAATATTCATTTTTTAATTTTTTATATTATATTATTAATATTAAATATTATTTTTTTAAAATAAATTAAGTAAAAATTAATAAATAATATATGATTATATATATTATTAATATTCATTTTTTAATTTTGTATATTATAATATTAATATTAATATTAATATATGATTTTTTTTCAATCTTTTTGGCTTTCTCGGAGGATTGAAAAAAAATTGGCAGCATTTCTACTTGCAAATTCACATACCAAATAATTTTTAAACAAATAAATGCAAAATAAATTTAAAATCCTAAAAGTATTTCAAATTTAAAATAGTTTTGGTTTTTGTTTTGAAATGGTTTTCTGTTTTAGGTTCAAATGGTTTTTTTTTCAATCCTCTTGGCATTCTCGGAGAATTGAAAAAAAATGGGCAGCATTTCTGCTTGTAAAATCACATTTTAAAATAAAACCGATAGCATTTATGGGGTGAAATGCTACCAGTTGATATAAAAACAAAAATAAATTAAATAATTTAAACAAATAACTGACAAATATGTAAAACCCTAAATCTATTTCAAATTTGGTTTTTGTTTTCGTTTGAAATGGGTTTTTGTTTTGGTTTGAAATAGGTTTTTGTTTTAGTTAAATCAAATGGTTTTTTTTTCGGTAAGTTTGGTTTCAATGGCGGTTTTCAATTTCAATGCCTACATCCTAACCATTTCTAGAAAACCAAATTAAACCTAGATTTGATAAAAAAACAAAAATTTATACATAAAATATGAAATATATTTTTTTTTTTAAATCACAAAACAAATGGTAGATTTCTATCCACCTGGTGGAATAGATGACATGATGGCGCTGCTGTGGGGAGGTGGCGTCGAGCAGGTGCTCGATCGCTGTTGCTCTGTCTCTATCAAGGCACTGCACGAAAACAGGGCCGGCCAGGGCCTGTTTTGTTTTTTTTTCTCTGTCGCATTCCCTCGATCGAGCAAACCCTCAATCGAGGGTTTGCTCAATCGAGGGTCTGTCAACCCACCGCACAACCGCCCGGACCCTGTTTTGTTTTTTTTATGACGGATCGAACAAACCCTCGATCGAGGGTCTAACCAAACCCTCGATCGAGGTTTTGCTCGATCGAGGGTTGGGTTAGACCCTCGATCGAGGGTTTAAAACATCCTCAATCGAGGTATGTTAAAGCCTTCGATCGAGGGCTTGAAATTACCTCGATCGAGGGTCCGAAAAAAAAAATTCCCCTTGCGATCCACCAAAAATGGTGAACCACATTCGTGGATTCACCCCCCGACTCATGATGAATGGAGTGGAAATGAATGCTCTGTTCAAAGGAGACACCACAGCTGACAATAAGAGGTAGTACATATTTTTCTGTATGGATTTTTCAGTTATATGGTTTTTTTGTTCTTTTTCATATTATGAAAGCTTGAAAAAGAATAAAATTTCGTATAGTAAAATAAGTGAGGGAACGAATTTCAAGTGCAAGCAAACTAGTGCCAAGTAGTGGAACATACCTATGATCAATGCAAGGAAGCATGTGCAAGATGTGGACACTCAAGGGGTGTTCCCTCAAGGTAAAGGGTCATCAAGCTGCGAAAGATAACTGGAGGCTCTACTTGTCTCAGAAGGTAAAGTGCTCAGGAACATGGCTAATAACTGCGAAAAGTGGGAGTCGGCACAAGGCTCAAAAGGAAAGCAGTATAATGCAATGCAATCACAACTCAACATAAATGGGGAGTCCTCATGGGAGATGGCCAGAATAAAATGAAGTAGAGTATGAATCTTCATCACTATGTCATGGCGTGACTACAAAGGACTCCCAATCCTAAGGAGGAACAATGGCATGGGCGCCAAAAGACATAAAAGGATCTAACTAGGGCACCCATGGTCAGACAAGCCCTACTGCCAAATAACAACACTTCTAAAGCAAGATAGAGGTTCTGTGTCAATTAAAAAGAGGGGTCACACCTAAGATTAATGAATGTGGTCATAAGGTCAAATGCAAAAATGTAGGCGAAATGACATCCTAACCTATATGCCAGGTGTAGAAAATACCTTCCGAAGGCGTAAAATGGTTGAAAGATCCATTCTCACCAGAAACAACTGCTCAAAAAAGGCACTTCACAACGACATATTAGTCCAAAGTAGCTGAAAATGGAAAAAAAACTATAGAAAAGTGGGTTTGAAAAATTATAAATAGTAAAAAGAAATTACTTTTACCATATCATTTTCAATTTTCACCCAACATAGTGCTTTTGGTTGGTTTTTACCCTCGATCTTCAACTGTAGATTCTGGGAGCCACAGGCGTCGGAATCACGAACTGTCTGGATCAGGTTGGTGGTCTTATCCCCCTCTTCAAATTCATGGTTTTTATATCAGTTTTTAATGGTCAAATTTTTTTTTCCATGGGTTACACCCATAGTTCGTTATACACAAGCTATAAGTATGCGGGTCCCATGGAGGGATTTTTGTGCATGGTTAACACATGCGTTGACCGCGTATACATGCGACTGTATACACAATAGCCATCATACAACGCCGTGGGTGGATTTTTTAACATGTGGGCACTAAAAAAATGCAATGTTTTTCTTCCAGGATGGTCCTGGAGTGGAGAGAGAGAACATGATGTTGTTGATGAACACGTACGCCAAGATTTACCTTCCCAACAAGCTCTACAAGCATGTGGCCTTTACAAATTTTGGAGCATTAGGGGTTTAAGGGCCCAAAACCGATTGCTCACTCAGTTGGTCAACTATTGGGATGAGGAAGCACAACATTTCAATCTAGATGAGAAACCACTTCCGTTGGAGGTGGAAGATATATACTTCATCACTGGATTGTCTCGCCGAGGGGATACGACGAGTCTTAGGTCTCACAGCGTGGGGGGAGGAATCACTATCAGTGATTACATTGACAGGTACTGTATTGCTAGCACCCAAAACGTGGGTATCCAAGTCCCCATAGAGGTTATAGTGAGCCTAAGCGTGAAGATCATAGTCCTCACCCTCGGGAGGATTATAGGATCGGATGCACTTCATCAGGCTTCGAGGCCTGTGATATTCTACGCAGCAGAGTGCATGAGACCAACAGTATATGAATGGTGCACAACATTGCTGGTTACTATGAAGAGCCAGCTAACGGAGTGGAAGATGGGACGGGCCAAAAACTTCAGTTTTGGCAGTATCTTATGCATTTTTTTCTTTGAGAGAGTTCCTGGTTTGATTCTGAGGGTTGAAGTCCCTCCGCATGGTCTCCAAGATCCCTCCTAGACTCGGTGGGTAGAGGTGTTGACACGGCAGGGTGGTGGTCAACAGGCTTCACCATATTCTGAGGATTGTTTCCACTGGTGGGCACGACAGATCATCGCCATCGATGACTATCCATATGAGGGCATAGACTACCACGGAGAGAGAGACATGCTTCTCCCACCAGGGGCCGCGTTCAGGGACATAGGTATGCTTACTCTTTTTAAGTTTTGTGTATTAAATTTTTTGGATTTTTTATTAGAAGTGAATGCAAAAATATTTTTGGTGTGGTATCATATATTAATGTATGGTTGTTTTCTCGTAGATATGGGTCCACAAAGACCTCAAGGTTTCCCACGACACCACCGCAGAGGCATAGGTGGCGAGGTAGTAGGTGCAGCGGCAGAGTGCAGTTTGGAGATGGTACGGGTCAACCTGACCCGCATGGATTCCAGAGTACTGGTCATAGAGGTAGAGCATCTCCCAGAGGCAATGCAGCAACACTTTGTAGGGGTACTGGGTACCTCAGTGTGGCTACTCCAACGTATAACCAATTCTATACACCATTACATTCATACTCATCCAACTCAGGAGGCTAGGGCTCCCCGCAGGGCTTAGATGCCATGGGGTCTCACTATTTTGAATCGGATTGTATATTTTTTAGAGCTACGGGATCTAGTTTTGTATTATGACACCACTTTTTGGATATATTATTAATGAAAAAACGATGATTTTCTGACTCTACTACTGTGCATGTACAAATGTATGAATGAATGTTATTTGTGTGCTTCTTTTTATTGATGTGACAAATGCTAATCTAGGACATAATCAGTTATATGATTAAAACATCTCAGAACATGAATGTATGTAATAAAAACAAATTGACGCTCCAAGAGTCTTACCCTTAAGAACCTCCTTAGTAATGTAGGATCCCTCACACGGTACTGGTTGTTCAACTGAGACACAACTAGTTGGAAATCCATGTAGACTTCTAAATACTGGATACCATGCAAAATGGCATCGCGAAGTAACTCTATAATAGCACTATACTGGGCCACATTGTTGGATGTAGAACCGAGACAAGCACCTCGTGAAGACCCAATCTGACGGTCGGGCAAGTAAATAACCCACGCAGCAAAAGCAAGTCTCTGCGTATGACAGCTAGCCCCATCCGCAAATCTTAAGAACACCAGATATTCCACTAACATCTATCAACCAAATGGAAGCAAATCAACAAACTCGAAAAATCAAAAGAAAACTAGACTATGTACAGAAAAGACTATACAAAAGTATCAGCTCAAGCTAAAATCTCAAGCGTAATACTGCTTGAGGTAGAGCCCATTTCTAAGCTCCTTCAAGGCATCCCCCTCGTAGTCCTATAAATCATAGGCTCCTTTTTCCAGGACACGCATTACAATGTAAGGACTGTGCCACATGGGGTTAAACTTGCCTGTCCCCAGGGGTTCCTTAGCTTGATCATATAGGAGGACCAAGTCATCTTCAGCATACTGTTGGGGACGGACAGACCTATCATACAGAACCTTAACATGATGTTTGTTGGCATCAAATGCTATGGAGGCATCCCAACGTTGCTCGTCAAGTTGCTCGAGGTAGACTAGACGTTTCTCTACTTCTAAAGTGTCAGGTAGGAGATCTATAGCTAGTTTCAAGGAAGGGATTTCACATTCAATCGGCAACATAGACTCCACACCATGGACTAACAGAAATGGTGGGAAACCGGGGAAGTCTTTACTACGGTTCGATATGCCCACAAAGCAAGATACAATATAATGTGCCAATTACTCTTGCATTACCAGATGGTCCTTTGTAGAATGGCCTTAAGGGACTTATTCACTGCCTCGACCTGGCCATTCTCTTAGGGATAATACGAATATGAGTGATCTTGTCGAAACCCAAGCTTAAGTGAAAATTATGTCATCATATTGTTTTGAAATTGACTGCCATGGTCAGTGACAATCTCCTTCGGGATACCAAATCGAGCTATAATTTGATTGAATACGAAGTGGGCTGCTGTTGCACCATCGGCTTTAACGGTCGGCATGGCCTCAGCCGATTTGGTAAAATAATCAACGACCACAATGATATGGCGATGCCCCCAGCCGAGGCCGAGTTGCAATCCATGAAATATACCCCCCACTTGGTGAAGGGACCGACGGTGATGACCGGATGTAAAGGAGTAGGATGCGAATGCATGTTCCGAGAAAACACCTAGAAAGGGTGACATCTCTTCACAGCATTTACACAATCTTTGAAGATCGTAGGCCAAATATAGCTCGCTCCCAAGATACGTTGGGATGTCGCAATCCCGGATAAGTGACCACCACACACTCCACTATGGAAGTCATTAAGAACTAGCTCCACTTATTCATGAGTTAAACAACGACTGAGAATAGAGTCTTTTCCTCGGCGATACAAAGTTTCACCGACGATGACATAATATTTAGCATGATGTCTCATACACAATCACTCATCTCGCAAATAATGTGAAGGGAACTTCAGATTTTGGAGATATATAATGATATCCCCATACCAAGGGTCCGTTGACGAGATGAGAAATAAATGTTCATCCACAAATGAGTCTGCATGGACTACTTCCTCATCAAGTCTAGGGAAATCCGACATCAGTTCTGTAAAAATGAAGGACTTCACCGACTTCGCTGAAGCAAAATCAAGATCAAACTCCTGAACGATCAAAATCCATTTATTATATTTCCTCACAATTAGGCGTCGTGAAAGCATGAACTGAAATGGATTAAAATGCACTATAGCAATGGTCTTCCTAAGAAAAATATAATGTCGTAATCGTTGAACTGCATGAACAGTCGCAAGCGCCAATTTCTCGACCTGAGAGTATCTTAGTTTAGCATCTATGAGGTTTCTACTAAGATAATAGACAACATGCTCCTGAAGAACATCATCTGCCTGAACTAAGACCATACCAATCGTCTCTTGAGACGCGGCCACATAAAGCAAACAATCTCTTGCAAAGTCGGGTGGACTAAGAAGAAGGGCCGGTACCAAGGATTTCTTCAAAGTGTTGGAAGATTGTTGGGCTCGCTCATCCCAGATAAAAGGAGTGTCCTTTTTCAATAATCAGGAAAAACCCTTAGTAATATTGGCATAATTCACGATAAAACGACGCAAGAAAGTGGCTCTCCCTTGGAGGCTTTGAAGTTGAATCAAATTACGCGGGGGAGGCAATCAAAGTATTTCCTCAAGCTTTAAAGGGTCGACTCTAATACCCTCTTTTGAGACTACAAACCCTAGAAGGTGACCCGTTTTCTTGACAAAGATGCACTTGTTGGGGTTCAAACGAATCTTATAACACTAACATCTTTCGAAAATAAGGTGGAGGTGACTGGAGTGATCTACTCTCTTACAAGAGTGACCAGCAAGATCATCTAGATAAGCCTCCACTAAGCGCTTAAGGTCATGGCCCGCTAAAAAGTATCTCCAGCATTTTTAAGGCCGAAGGGCATCTTCCGGTATGCAAAGGTACCCCAAGGACATATAAATGTGGTCTTATGTTGATCCTCGGGTTTAATTTGGATCTAATTGTAACCTGAAAAACCATCCATGAATGAAAATATTTCACTTCTCGCACATGAATCCAAGATTTGGTCTATGAATGGAGTGGGAAATTTATCCTTAGGACATGCTTGGTTCATATCTCTAAAATCGGTACACAAACGGATTGTTCCCTGCTTCTTATCCATAGGAACGGGTGTAATACCCCTATTTTGGACTTTGAACCCCTATTATATTTTATGCTAAGTATTATTTCATTTATACTTAGGAAAGTTTAGAAATCTGCTAAAGAGGTTTCTATTGACCATGTGGACCAGCACATTAAAGAGGGAGTCACAGTCCCCTAAGGTTGGAGGGAAAATGCCACATAATAATAAGAAGAAGAAATTATTATTGGAGACAATTGGAAAACCCTAAAGAAAAGAATTGAGAGATTAATGAATTAAAAGAATTCACATAATGAGGAAAAATTCCCCTAAGAGAATAAAAGGTGAAAACTCATTGAAACTCTCACTATTCATTATGCATCATTCATAATCTCATGAGTTGAATACATAAGAGCAATGGGAATGGGAAAACACCAACCTGAGACAATGAATGCTGGTGAGGGCAGATTTGGGAGGACCAAACTGACTCAGATCGGAAAGAATCATACAGTTTGGTATGGTCTTGGCCACTTAATTGTGTGTAGGTAGGAGAACTGCCCCAAGTTTTTGCAGGATTACTGCATATACCTTAAGAGACTGTGTTTAGTGATTCTCTTATTGGTTAAGGCTTAAAATCCCCTGGAGCACCCTGGAGCTCAAGAATATTGAGTTGGGTGTTGGGTTGCCTGCTGCCTTTGACATATCCTGAATAACTTAGGAAATAACAAGTTAAGGGTAACTAAAATAAATACTCTACTTGGGGGATTGTGAACTCAGCTCGGGGGTGACTTGAGAGCAAGGAGAGCTTGCTGGTCAAAGGCTGGGAGATTTGTGCCTGGTTCCACTGGTTAGCACATTCAGATAAGTGTTTATCTTCTGACTTGCAGAGTATTTGTTTTGGAATAATATTTATATATGTTTCTGAGTATATTTGATTTACAGTTGAATGATATATGTATCAGATCTAACTATATCTGTATTGTTTCATGGACATTCTGAGTTTAAATCTCAGTTAAATAACTAGATCTCTGTAATGAGTTTATCTTATGATCATTTTTACAGATCTGGAATATTTGTGTTGTGGGCTGGCTGTGAAAATACTTACATTCTACTTGCAGTAGATATACAGCATTAAGACGCCCTATACTATTGGAAATGTATGTAGCATCTAATATAATACTGATAGAATCATGTGCTAACATAGGGTTTGCTGAGACATGTTTTCTTATTGTAGATGTTTGTATTTTAAATATATTCTAGTATTTAAAGATCTTATGCCTTGCATTGTAATGTTGCAAATAGGGCAGGCAGGTAAACCTGAAGGTTTACATGCCTAGCCCTTAAGTTTATCAACTCTTTCATAGTAGAGTGTGTTCCAGAAAAGATAAAACCTGATAATGCTAGAGTTCAAACATGTTCTAGTTCTGAATTATTATTTTGGACAGAGTTTGTATTCTATTCAAATCTAGTCAAAATCGACTGTATGCAAATAATTGGCATTTCAGGTCAAATTCATGAGTATTGAAATAAACTATATATATTGCTATTTAAATTTTTGAGTTGAATCTATGCCTAAATATAATTCGGAGTTAAATGATCAATGTTTATTCAACAACATCACAATACACATTTATTAACATGGATGTGAATGTATTCGTCGGTGGCGATATGCGAGTCCTGGAGAATCCCAATCGTTGTATATGTATGCTAACATATAAAAAGAATGTGATATCAAATGCATTAAGTGCAAAACGAATCATTTTAGGTAAACTAGGGTTTATCCTTAGTATGACAGCCATCATTTAATGTATGGCGTTAATATATAAACATTCGTGGCACATTGTATTACTATCGGCGTGTCCACATTAATACTTAACCATGCATCGCATGTACTCCAGACTTCAACAGTATAGAGCATACACGCATTCCACATATTTGAACATTGTTGAAGGTAGACAGCGAATCGTTTCCCTAAACATTCATCATACAAGAATGAAATACCATATTATTGTATGCTGTTAGGAATGCAAAATGTAATCATGGAGGATGCAAAGTATGAGAACGATTTCCCTATTTGTTAAGTGACCAGTAAAAACAACGCATTCGTTTGTGCAACTAGTAAGCAAGTCTTTATACTCCTATTAACATCACATGCATCTAACATCAATTGCTATGCACAAGACATTGGTGAAGCAAAAATGGATACACTGCATTATAATGTCAATTGCCAAGGGCATTTATGCTTACATACCATTTTTTTTCCAAAATGCATATCAATTAAATAACCATACAGACCGACGAGAATCGCAGAGGGTTTTATAAAGTCAAGTTGGGCTTGCAGAGAATTTTTCATTAAGAAATCAAATATTTAACCATATACACAGACAGAGTATGGAATAGCAAAGGTTGTGGCGTCACCACATTAATTACAACAAGCCGGTTACATAATCTCGACACCTCTGCTAGGGGCAGAGCGTCATTGGAGCCATTTTCTTAAACTGCGTATGACAGTGGGGAGTCCCCTAGACTACACTTCTTTAAGTGCACATTAACCCTGCAGTGACATCGGAACAAAGGAGAGGTCGTAGTGACTCTATCACAGGATGGCTTTATGCCCCTATCATTCCAACCAAAGGCCGTGCCCCTTAAAAATGTGCAAACGAAAGCAAGAGAAAACCCTAACCTCAACTGACAGTGTTTTAGTAACTCTGCCCCCACCGACGGGGTAAACCAACCCGAGGAAGTGGGACGGCGAGTTACTTGTTGAGCTTAACAAGTCACCACGACCCCCACGTCTTTTACAAGCTCGCAGGAGTGTTTCACTCCACCATTCGTCGTTGGTTCCCTGCACAGTCACAACCTGATGAGAGGTCAAACCACAAGCATAACCACAAACCAACTATTAATGAAAGTAAACAATGCCACGATGAAACTGAATAAGGGATGGATGTGTGACAATTGCCTAGTGAAGCAACAAGTCGTAGCGCATCTCGGCTCCAGTTGCACCTGTCACAACATTATCACGAAGGTAAAACCTGGGCCTTGAACATGTAACACATAAATGTAACTTACAGTAATTCCACGACATTGTAAAACGTAAAGATGGTGCAAACAGTAAACACTGTCACTTACATTGCAATGGTGACCACGCTAAGTAGGGTTATAGCTGGTACAGTGTGCATCTATGGAGCAAGGTGTCGTAGTTGGACAGTAAACCTTCCCCTTACCCTGCGCAGAGCCGAATCTCTCATCGTAGGCGAACATCAAAAGAGTCGAATGCTAAGTGAAGGGACTATCAACGCTGGGTACCAGAGAGAGCAAGTGGAGACCACTGCGGCCGGTAAAGAATGACTTTAATGCAGGCATGGAGATGGCTGGGCATGAAAGCCCATCGCCTGGATCAACGGTGCCAAACGTATCACATCTTCCCATGCACTATCCCGGATCACCATCAACGACTCGAAACGAAGTAAGGTTTAATGTATTACAGATTTTGGTGTATGGTACGCCTCGGGTAGCCTTCCACTGACAGAGTTCCATAAATGGGATGAACCACTGTGTTCACCATGTCGCCAAGCATTTAAATGCTATGGGAAACTCTCCATCCACGTGAAAGTGATTCTTCGTCACTAGCCAACAAGGCATCCAGGAGTGGGGTTGAAACATGTAATTGGATAGGTGAAGCCTGAGTGGCGAAAGCCACAACCCACGCAGGCCACCGGTTGGTTCGAGCTAGCATGTAACCCGCTGAGTCAGACACGATTTAACCCTATTTAACGTCGAAGTCATGCTACGTTCTTTCGTAGGCTCCATGTCTTTGTCATCGTGGCAGCATAGACACCCTCACATGATAATGTGTTGACCGATCTTAATACAAAAACGTCAAGTGTTAATGCTATGGGTGTGAGCCACGTTGAAGTGGTAGGGTCAGCTTTCATTAGTGACCACTTATAATTTAGTTAACCATTGTATGTTTAAGTGTATGTGTTGAGCATTAAGGATAACACTTTATATGGTTAGTATTCCATACTATGTGCATTGGGGTGGCGCCTTAAGCCTTAGGAAGGAGTGCTAGGCACTATATGTAAATATATATAGAACCTTATGTATATATTTACATTCCATTGTATTCATAAGTTTTATATTATGGCCCGATTTTAATGTATGTTGAGTTATGGGTAAGTTGAATTGCATTGTGGTGTAAAGTATGGAAACCATTATGTTTATGGTAGTAAGCATACCTTATTGTATGATATAACTTGTATTAATATATATATATATATATATATATATATATATATATTAAATAGTCATTGACATTTTATTGCATAGTCTTGAATGGGATAAATAAATAGCCATTGAACCTTTAGAACATTTGCTTGTGAGAAGTGTAATGTTAATAAATATCATTAATATGAAGTGATATATATATATATATATATGTAGTCAATACGTATATATGCTCAAATATAGATAAGTGTTGCTTTTGTTCAAATCAAGTATGAATGTTGGTATTATGGCTGAAGTCCATTAATGGACATAGGACCTATTTATGTGTTCATATATCAAGAGGCAGTATTGATCTATCGCTTGGATAGAGGTCAGTATGTGTCATCATGTCGGCATAAAAGGACCTCCACGACATGTACACTTGATTAATTATATTGTATGTTATCACACAAAAGACGTAAGGGTGCATATAGTCTGAAAGACTATAGCACTTCGAAAATAGTCATGACAAGCATTCCGTAGATCAGGTGATAGACATATGCATCATGTTATGCTTAAGATAAGTTACTAAGTGTAATTAATAATTGATGGAAAAGTATATGCAGTACTATAGGTTCATTAGACCCATGCAGAAAAGAAAAGAAAAAAAAAATTGGGTAAGAGGAGACATGCCAACGGGGTTGGATACCCATTCGGTAAATTGGGTAAGAGGAGACATGCCAACGGGGTTGGATACCCATTCGGTAAGGGGAACCGGGTAGATGAAACCAACTTTGAGTAGTTTCTCTACTTTTTCCTTAATAGCGGCTTCCTTCCTACGATTCACAGCACGAAGACATTGCCGAACAGGCTTAACATTTGGATAAGTCTTAATTTCATGCTCAACAACATTACTAGGGTCTATACCTGGCATCTCCTCATATGACCAGGAAAACACATCCCAAAATTATTTGAATAACTCGGTGTAAATGCGGATCTCCTCATGGGAACAATCGGCACCAATGTAAACGTTTTCAATCTTTCTGAGAGTGCAAGCGATGTTGATAGGAATGGTTGGGGAAATGTTAGCCATATTCCCCTCCATGTAAATACCATTCGAATCCAAAGGAGCCATAGGGTGACCAACCTTCTCTGTAAGAGTCGACCGAAACTCTTCCTGCTCAATAAGGTCAAGGTTGGGAAGAAAATAAGATTGATGATGGAGATCTTCCCAAGGCTTATTGCTACCATACATCGCCTCGATAATAGCTTCATTCGAAGGAAAAGTACCATCAAGGAAATCATGCGAGCAAGATGAGTCAACTGCCCATGCGAGCAGCATAACGGGATCTTCTTCTTCTGTCCGTGAAGAGGAGAGATCCGGCTCTGCAGTGGCTTGTTGAATATCATGATAAGCAAGCTCTGCTGTAGACAACAGCATAGCCATCCTGACATGCGAAATGTCTCCAGACGAGGAACTCGTGGAAGGTACATCCCACAGATCACTAAAATATGATGTCCGGAATGGTACATTATGCAACAAGGAAGGGGCACTATCAGAAATTATTCCTATGAAGGATATTGGTGCAACAAAGTCGAAGGATCAGGAATACAATCCTAGACCAATATTCCCAGTTGTCGGCTAAGAATTTTCAATCTGAGGAACCTCGATTCCTGATGATGCTGTGGGACTGGAACTAGTGAAATCTAGCTGATCAATAGTCACAATATTTCCTTCGTGGGGAAAGCAGATAACTCTAAAAACATAGGACACGATCACTCTCATAGCATAGATCCAATTCCTACCTAGTAAAAGGTTGTAGTCGATTGGTGCATCAACCACCTCGACTTCTATTGGCATGGTCTTCCCACCCAAGTGGACCTCAAGGGAGGGGATAATACCATACGGCCTGAACGAACGACCATCGAAGGCAATAAGCATGGTAATAGATTTCGACAATGGAGGGGATCCTAGAGCCTTCTAACAAGCTAAAGACATTACCGAAGTGGAAGCACCTTCATCAACCAGAGTGCGCTTAACGACCTTTTGCAGGCACCTAACATGGACTTAAAAAGCCACATGATAGGGAAACTGAGGTTGAACATCAGTAGTGTCAAACTTGATCATATTTGGGCTACATTGATCCTGGACTCCCAAAGCACATAAAAGGGTGGTCCTTTGATAAGGACAATCCTAGAGAACCTCAAGAGCTGACATGGCACACAGATTCTGGCCTAGATCTTCTACAATGGAGTAGTTATGGGCGGCTCAAGCATTGGTATTGTGCGTCGAGCGCTTGAGAACACCTTTCGGTATCCGTGGCATAGAGTTAGGCTTCTCGATATGCAATGGGGTCTCAGGAGGAGGGGGCTCATTCCCTAACGAAGGTTGTGGAGATCCATAATCACAAGAGCGATTAGCAACACTAACCTCCGATTTAACCATGTTAACGCATCTGTAACCGCCTTAATGGGTAGAGGACGTTGAAGTTTCATTAGTCCCACTACCGGAAATGGAAGCACCCGAAGCCATATTTCGATGATGAGGAAGGGGATCATTAGCACAACTGGGATCTGTGCAAGGTGCTTCGAATCTTCTTCAATACAAGGACACAAATGTGTAAGGTGATCTTCCGTGCAAAGCTTACAGGGAAACTTCACTTTACGTCTAGGTTTGCGGTTCCCACCAGCATTTCCGCCATCCCAAGGAGGGTTGGCGTTCTCTTTATTAGGGTTATTATTCCTATTTTTCCCACCCCTACGATTACTTTTCCCCTTCTTCTTCCCACCAAGTTTCTAGTTACCTAATGGGTTCACCAATTGTATAGAATGAACATCGGACGATTGGGTGGAAACGGACGAGGCGTGATCCTGTCCGGGGGTATATTGGCTAATAGAAAGATTGTGCATCTAATTTGTAACCAAATATATAGTATAAGTGCTTTTGGAACCAACAATACCATCGGCATGCGGTCCAAGAACGGGATTGCGCTCATGTTGTGATCTCAGCGCATCAGGTATAATGTCGTACAAAATGACAGACTGAGCATAGACTAGGTCTAGCTACTGGGATTTGAAAATAGATATTTCCCCAGTCATAATACTAGACAATGAAACGTCCTTTGAAATGTAAGGGAGTAAAGAATTAAGGAACCATTCCAACAAAAAATATGGAGGAATGTTGGCTTTCACTAGCCTCTTCCATCGGCACCACTATTGAATATGATCAGAGATATGTGTGACTTTGTCCTGGAGGAAGATAGATAGTATCTCGGTACCAGTATCATAACGAAATGGAAACTGGAAGTGATCTAAGAAAACTAAAGCTAAATCATTGAAACCTCTATATGTGCCCTCAAGCAACTTGACATACCATTTCGCAGATGCCCCCGTGATGGTGCGTTGAAATAGCCTCAAACGAATAGAGTCATGGTTCAAGGAATTCGAGGAGCACCATAAGTGAAAAGTGGTGATGTGATCACCTGGATCCTCACCCTTCTTCCTCTCAAAATTTGGAATGTCGGAAGGAATATTGGTGGGGACTGGAGGCTATGTAGGATCATGACACACCGGATCATTCGTGAGCTTTGAAAGATCAGGTAAATTTAACCTAGCAAGAACAAGGAGTTGAGGCTGTGAAGCTTGATTATAAGCTCCCAAAAGAGACTTATTCAGTGATTTAAACCGGATGGTGGGACTGTATACATAGAAGTCGACACCTGAGTTGTCAATGAACTCTCGTAAAAATCGTGACCGTGACCATAAGGATAATAACCTCCTCCAAACTGGCCCATGTTGGAATACACAAGGACATGCGTAGAAGGGATTCCATAGGAATGATTGGGATAATAGTTAGGACCAACTGAAAATCCATAAGAATGACCTCCATAAGAATGGGGTCCCACATAACCACTCGAGGAAGGAACAATAGACGAGTGAGGGCCATATGAAAACGGTATATTCCCACTCAATGGAATCGACGAACTAGACACAAGAGGAAAATTCAGAATTATATAAGCGTTCGATGACACATGCATAGACTCATGTGGGTGAATGAATGGAATGTGATTCGTAGACCCAATACCTATTGTGAAACCTCCACTTGAAAATGGGTTCACACTAACGCTAGGGGCTGATGAAGGAGGTGGTCCTCCTCCAACACTCAGAAAAGATGGAGGGATGTGACCACTACCAAACTGATGAGCGGTGTAAGGAGGCATGGTTCCCCCTACCCCGACACTAGAGCTAGCATGACTACTAAACATGGTGGAAGTAACATTCGGCGTAAAAATGGGCATACCCAATGAAAAAGGGGCTGAGGTCGAAGGGACGGATGTAGAACCGAAACCTGGCATCCCTAAATATGAACCATACAAATAACCTGAGGACCATATTTCATCAAAAGGGTTCGTGCTCGTGGGATGGGATGTCCCATACCCAGGAGGAGTGTTGTGTGATGAACCTCCTCCCCATACATCTCTAGAAGTGGACGGAGGTGAGTTTCTCATTGTGCTACTGGATGGAGTCACTGGGACTCCCGTCGTACCAGATGCCGAACTCATAATAGGAGCTCTCTGAAGCTCGTGAGATGTAAATGAAAGACCAGTGGTAGTCTTCTAATGCTTCTTAATAAAAGACTATGATGGATTGCTAGCCAGTAAACAAGCCAACCGACGAGATCGACCAAGAGGTGGATCTCGATCCACGATGACTCCAAAAAGTGAACAAATAAACGTCTCCTAATGGCCTACTAGATCGTCACAAAACACACACCTAAAAGAAACTACATCCAAATGCACACAAACAGGACTGGCTCAAGGTACCTCCCACACTGCAGCTAGTATGTCTCTTCTAGGAGAGGCTTGAGACTCCCAAACTATAACCGGAGGTAACAGAATCAGTTATAAGGGCCCGCAGACTTCACTGTGCAAACAGGGTCAAATCCCTGTGCAAACAAAACTGTGATGTACGACCCCTATCTGACTCAAGACACAGAATAACCGATGCAAGTACCCTATGTGATACCTAGGTAAATAAACTATGGCCACAACGTATAATGAATGCACAGGCGAATAGTCGCAAGTGGAATCTGTCGTATGGGAAGGGTAACTAAGCCCGAAACTCAAGAGGGTCAAATCCCCCAAGAATCCCCAGATACGAACAAATCCTAGAAATATCTCCCATGATCATCTAGTATTGGAGGGCTATCTCCGCAACCAACCTCTTGTGACCTCGTGCTTAACTCTAGTTTTAGTAGAGCGTCCTAAGAACACTAATGTATACCATGGGTTTCACCACTCCCTGGTCAGACACATAATGTTTGTTTAATAGTCTTAGATTGTTAACTTAGAGTAATCTATTGCAAGACTCTAAACCTATACTAGTTGGTGCACCCTAACAAAGAAAATGTTCTAATCAATTCTTTAATTAAGCGTTCATTTTAATGGCTGTGATTACTCAGAGGATATGGTCATGAAACTAATAATGTGAAAAGACTCAATGATATGCACACCCGGAAAATACTAGACTCATCTATCCATAAAACATATGCCACTATACGATAGTCAAAGCAACGTTTCATTTTTTCATAAATAAAAAATGCAATCTCTTTATACTTTCATGCACAAGCAAGCCCTAATGAAAGCACAAGCACTCTAATGCAAAATGCAGGTACATAAAGAAATTTTTTTTTGTATTTTCACTTATAAATGAAATGAAAATGCAAACAATGTTTTTGTATTTTTCAATATAAATGAATGAAAAATGCAAGTGGAATCAAACTTTTTCATAAAAGAATGCAGAGCATGCAATGCAGACAACCCAACAAACTCCAAAAATCAAGACTCAACCAAACTAATGAGCTATGACAAGAAAAGAATGGTTGGAAACCAAATTCTCAAAAAACTAAAGAAAGAGGAGTTTCTAGTCAATAAAAGGGCATGGAATAGTCAGAATATAGGCCCAATAAGACTCAAGAACACCCAGAATTCACCTAGCAACAACCAAAGATAAAAAACAAAGCAATCCCGGAGTTGTACGCAAGTGTTCATAGAACAATAGCATGTATATGCAAGCTACTGTACTAACAGTATCACGTCCACGCGGGATAAGCAAGGCTGACCCACATACAAGGAAAGGTAGGTGGACCAAAAATGAGCCAAAAGACCAAGAAAAATCATCATTTTCTATGCAGACCCTCGAAGCCAAACAACGACATAGAAACTCGATAGAAGAGAGACTCAAAATAAGGAAAAATGCCCAAAATCCCCAAAATGGAGGTTCCTCCCCAGCGGAGTCGCCATTTCTGTTACGAAGAAAAGCTTCCTATGGCTTAGGGTAGAACACAACAGACAAATGACTACCAGAAATCAACTCAATTCCCAATGCATGCTATATAAATGTAAATGCTAAGAAGTGGAATAAAAATTCCAACCCTCAACCGGGCGTTTGATGTAGATCCCCATTGAGCTTTCCAATCTTGCAGCTTAGTCTCAACAATAAACACAAGCAAGTGCATATGATATATGAAATTTCTTAGCACAAACAATAGCATAGTGCATAATATAATAAACAAATGTACCCAATGATAATAAGCCATTCACAACATCAATTGGACAAGAAAATGAGTATTTCTTTTAATGAAAACAAGAAGTACATGATACAATCTCTTGTCGGCAACTCATATGAACTGAGAACTAGGTCCCTCCACTTGTGTCTCCACCACTTCAATCCCCCATGCAATAGGAAACTCAAGATATGGAAGAGTTTGGTAGGTGAACATAAAGGGTTCACAACAACTAGGATCAATGGATGTAGACTCAAGCTATGGCAAAAATCCAATAGAGTTTCGATGCTCTCTCCTTCCTCCCCTTCCATGCACCATAAGAGCTCAATATATAACCCTCCAAAGGTAGGTGAAAGGTCGAATCGAGTCATTTATGGATACATGGAGGGCCAAAGGTCACCCTATGACGGATTTTTGGAGTAGAAAGGGAGCTTTTACTATAATTTACCATTTAACTCAATGTACGCAGGCTACAATGGGACATCCCGCGCATGCACGAGTTGCAGTAAAGCAGCTCATGTACAAGAACAAAAATAGGGTAAAAGGAGTTCCTAGAGGGAAAAAAGTGGTTCTGAGTCAGTCAAATGAATAACATAGACCAAAGAGTATAAATGCTCACAACGTGGCAAAATACGCTATAACAATGATCTCCCATCAAATTCTGGGCAAACTGTAATTCCATATCTTCATTCAACCCATTCAATTTCTCGAAATAAGTTGTCCATCCCGCTTCTTCAAAAATCTTGAAAAAATATTCGTTCTAGCGCAAGGCATCCATTGTTTTTGGTTCATTTCGGACTACGAAACCTCCCATAATGTCCTTCTTCAACAATCTCAAATAGTGCAGGAAAAAGTTTCCTAATTCATTGGGTGAGACGACGACGGTTAATAAGTACAGGAGAGGGTGGTTAGATGTCCCTCCACTGGAAAGATTGGCTAGAAATTTCTCATAAGGAGAACCAAAGGTAGTATAATCATAATAACTTTGTCAATTCATTCCTAGTCATACCCGGGGTTAGGATCCGTACCTTTTCACTTACCATGACAGATCATCAACAATCCGAAGTGGCCCACTTTTGCTGTCAAATCACTTGATGAAGGCTTCCCGCATCACATGGATTCATAAAATATGTAGGCCCCCGTCCAATGAGAAAAATGAGTGATTCCATCTTAGAATTAATTCTATTAGCAAGTGGAAGCTTTGGCATATTTTCGGCTTTATCTTCGGAAAAATGTAGTAGAAATGATACTGATTATTAAACTGGAAGAGTAATATTGCTGCCACTTCCATCAGAATCTTCCTCGGATAATATTGCAAAACATAGTTTGATCGGTTACGAGGAAAGATGATGAATTTCAGAAATGATACAGGCTGAAAATTGGAAAGATTGGCATAGTTTCAGCAAATAGTGGAGAGATTGGCGAAGTTTTAGCCGAAAGTGGAAATATTGGTAGTGTTTCAGCCGAAAGTGGAAAGATTGGTAGTGTTTCAGCCGAAAGTGGAAATATTGGCAAAGTTTCAACCGAAAATTTATCGGAGTTTCAACGGAAAGGTTGGTAGAGTCTCGGCAGAAAGTGGAAAGATTGGCGTAGTTTCAGCCGAAATTTAGCGGAGTTTCAGCGGAAAAGTTGGCGGATTTTCAGCCGAAAATTTAGTGGAGTTTCAGCGGAAAGGTAGGTGTAATTTTGACAAAAAGTGGAAATATTGGCATAGTTTGAGCCGAAATTTAGCGGAATTTCAACGGAAAGGTTGGTGGAGTTTTGGCAGAAAGTGGAAAGATTGGCAGGATTTCAGCCGACGATAAAATTTCAACAGCGCCCGAATGAAGTTCAATGGACTTGGTAGAAATCGACAATTGCCTTCACCGATCCTTGTAAAGGGATATCTAGCAATTGTAGAGGAACACCCATAATTTCTACAATCGATTAGCCCATTACGACTGCTCCTTTTCTTTTTAGGTCCTTCACATATATCCTTACACACAGTTCCTATAATCAAACTAATCAAAGATGAACACCCGAAACAAAAATCATCAAATAATATATCAAACAAATGAAATCAAAGCAAAAAGGAATAAAATCAAACAAGCTTATTTATCTACAACTTCTTTGTGGAAAATGCGGAAAATATTAAAGAGTTTAGGAAACAGGAGGAGACTTTTGCTCTTGTACCAATTGACAGTTTAAGTCAAAAGCAACACGAGAACCAAATGCATCTTTCGAGAGTGGCTTATGATAGAGTCGTAGCTGATGACCGTTGGCAAATAGTGGTGTCTGTTGTTCGTCAATTGTAGTCAATCGAAGGGTCCCATTATCAAACATTGTGTTCACTTTGTATGGTCCCAACCATCGGGTGCCGAATTCCCTTTGAAGTCCCTCTTGAATCGTGAATTGTATAATAAGGCCCAATCTCCTTCATAAAACATCTTCTTCTTAATAAACCGTTCATGCCACTTAGAACGTTGCTGTTGAACACTGAATTTTGGTGTACAACAGTTGCACGCTTCTCATCAAGTTTGTTGAATTGATTTAGCTGGTCCTTTTGGGATTCTATCAAGTCCAAGCTTGCTTCTAAAGCAGTCCTCAAGGTTTTAATCTCGAATTGAATAGGGAAGACATCATGTTTCCCATATACCAACTCATAAGGAGAGAACCCTATGGTGTTACGCCACGTAGTTCGATATGCCCATAATGCTTTAGGAATTCTTTCATCCCAATCTCTACGATGACTCTTCACAGTCTTTGTAAGGATAGCTTCAATTACTTTATCCGTACTTTCCACTTGGCCATTGGCCTGTGGATGATAAGGTGAAGTTATTCGATGCTAGATATGGTATTTCTGTAGAAGAGCTTCAATTTTATGAGATACAAACTGTGGTCCCCCATTTGTGACTATCTCCTTAGTCACCCCGAAGCGAGTGAGCATTTCTTCAAACTAGAAATCTACAACAGCTTGATCAATAGCTCTCACCAAGGCTCTGGCCTCCACCCATTTAGTCATATAATCTATGCAAACTAGAATATAATCTTTTTTCTTGAAGGAGGGTTGATGGGTCCTACAAATTCCATGATCCTCCTATCAAAAAGTTCAACCACCAATTGTAGTTGTAATGGCATTTCATCCAACTTATTAGACTGACCCATCCTTTGGCAGCTATCACAGGCTTGCACATATTTCTTTGCATCCTGAAACAGGGTTGGCCAAAAGTATCCCATTCTTAACACCTTATGTCTAGTCCCTTTATCAACAAAGTTCCCTCCGCAAGGTTCGTCATGACAAGCCCTCAGGATACTTTGGATTTCATATTCCCTTACACATCGTCTAATTTTCAAATCTAGCCTTATGTAAAAAAGGTATCCTTCTATCCAACAGTACCTAGCACTCTGTTGTACAATCCTTCTGCTTTCCCTTTTTTATTAATGTGCTGGAAGCTTCCCTACAGCAAGGTAATAAGAAATGTATGCATACCACGGTGAGTGAACTGATACTGCAAATAGATTTTCATCAGGAAAAGAATCCTCAACTGGTGAATTATCAACATTATTGGTTAGTCGAGAAAGAAAATCAACAATTCACCATTTTATTTTCCTATTCTATCAACAATAGTGATATCAAAATCTTGTAATAACAACAACCACCTAGTCACTCGAGCATTAGTAACAGGTTTATTCATTAAATATATAATAGTTGAATGGTCAGAATGCACAAAGATAGGGTACCTAGTAATATAATTCCTCAATTTATTGACGGTGTGGATGACAACAAGAAATTGTTTCTTAGTTACTATGTAGTTGAGTTCAGCAGGAGCCATATTCTTACTGATATAGTAAATAGCATACGGGTTATGATATTCCTATTGTCCCAGCAGAACCCCAATAGCAGTATCTGAAGTACTAGAAGAAATTTGGAAAGGTAAGGCCCAATTAGGCCCATGCAGAATAGGTGTTGTAGATAATCTTTTCTTTAATTCTGCAAACGTTGTCTAACATGCATCTATCCAATTGAATTCCACATATTTCATTAGTAAGGTAAATAGAGTAGATGGTAACTTAGAGAAATTTTCAATAAAGCGTCTATAATAACCAGCATGCCCAAGAAAGCTACGTACCTCCCTTTGCATTCCAAGAATAAGGATGTTCAAAATTACCTTTATTTTGACAGGGTCCACTTGTATTCCTGCAGCATATATAGAATGTCCGAGGACTATACGTTCACTCATCATGATATGACATTTTTCAATGCTGAAGGATAGGTGAGTCTATTCACAACGTTTTAAGACTTTTTACAAATTTTCCAAAGCCTCATCGAAGCTACTACCATAAGGAGTGATATCAACCATGAAAATTTCCATACAATCATTAACCATCTCAGAAAAAATTCCATTCACATCTCGTTGAAATGTAGCCAGTGTGTTGCATAATCCAAAAGGAGCACCCTATACGCAAAGGTACCCTAATGACATGTGAAAGTAGTCTTGTCTTGGTCTTCATGGGAAATCTGATTTTGATTATATCCATTAAAGGAATCTAGAAAGGAAAATAATTTTTTACCAGACATGGTATCCAAAACCTGATCAATAAATGGAAAAGGGAAATGGTCATTTTTTGTAGCTTTATTCAGCTCTCGGTAATCCACACATGCCATTTACCATTTGTTTTAGGCACAATTACTAATGGGGAAACACATTCACTATCTGAAATGGGATAAATAAATCCCGCCTTTAAATTTTTTTGAATTTCCTCTTTCACGATGTCTCTCAAGTTTTGATTCCTTATGCACTGAGGTTGACATATAGGCCGACAATCACTTTTAATGTAAATATGGTGAGTACACAACTCAGAGGGAATACCACTCTGTCCTTGTATTCCCATGCAAAATCTCCCTTATAATGTTTCAACAGTATGGTCAAACGCTCCAACTCGTGAGGTGCTAGATTGGGATTAACATTCAAAGTTCTTCCAAGTTCAATCTCGATTGAAACAATCTTCGAATTCTCAATTATGGGAACAGTTTCAATGTTAAATGTTTTAGCGAACACATCCTCAGTAAATTCTTCTCTATTAAATTCACTCATGGAACTATCCAAGATCTGATATGCATGTTTGGTAACCATCGTTGGTTCAGTAATGAAACTACTGATGGTATAATCGGTTTCATTTTTAAAAGTCAAGGCCCTCCCTATAGTAAGAAGAGGTTGAGCGCTTCCTTCCTCTTCCAGATCTACCAATAATGGAATTTCAGCATCTAAACTTGGTTTAGTTGGAGGGTATAAGGTTAATCTTTGCGTGTTAGTTCCATCAGATATTGTCATAGACCCTGATCTACAGTTGATGTATGTGTCTGTTGTAGCCAACCAAGGGCTCCCTAGAATTAGGGGATGTCTCCCCAACTAAGATTTAGGATGTAGAACAAGAAAATATGTGGGGTATTCCCATGAATCAACAGAGACTACCAAGTCATCCAAAATTCCCTTAGGTCGAATCGTGGATCTATCAACCAATTCTAATACAGTGGGGGTTGGTATGAGATTAGTGAGTCCTAATTTTTTTACGGTTTCAATAGTCATCACATTTATTGCTGCACCCAAATCAACTAAAACATTGGGGATCTCAGTATACCCAATATGCACTGTAACAGTGAGATTTCCTGGATCGTCATATTTAGCCAAAGGAACCTTTCCCATCATCAATTCAGACAATTTCCCAACCATGTGGAATGTAAGAGGATCCTTAGGATTCCTACTCGGTTTCTTCACACACAGTTCTCTAACAATTTTGGCATAAATGAGTACATCATACAGGGCTTGCAATAATGGAATTTTAACATAAATATTTTTCAGTTCACCTAGAAGATTGAATCATGGTTGCTTTACTATTTCTGTAAGGCTAATCGCTTGGGATATGGTGGATTTCTTGGAATTTGTACAGGGATAGTTTCAACGTGTGTTTCGACAAGTGTTTCAACATCCTCAATAATGGGGATTGCTTTGTTGATTGGGATCTCAACTTGTTTATTCGTTTGTTCTTCAGTCACAGGGGATGGAACATCCTCAATGAAAATGGATTCTACCATCCTCCCATATAGTAGATGTAATTCACTACATGGAATAACAGTGATAGAGTAAGATGGCATGTTTGATGTTTCAAATTGTTGCACTGACTTATTGTTGGGGTTAGGGTTAGGTTGGGAATGCAACTGAGGTCATAATGGTGCATTAATTGGTGCAACGTTAGTAGGGAGTTTCATCTTTGGTTGTTGATATTGTGGGTGAGGGAATTGATTCCCTAGATAAGGACTTCTCCAACCTAGAGGCCAAGGGGTCAGTTGATTTGGCTGAGGTGACCATGACATCCATGGGGTAGGATATTGCATTGTAGGTTGAGTAGGTGGATGCCATTGAGTATTGGGACAAGAATATTGTGGAGGAAAATGATTGTTCATTTTATTCCAAGAATTAAAAGATGTGGTAGGATCTGGATTCATACTTGGAGCACGAGGCTACCAGAATCTATTTTGTGAAATGAATTAGGCTTGCTCCACATCCACACTTGATTCCTGAAGGACTGCCTTAAATTTTGGCAGTGAGGGGCAATCCTTAGTAGTGTGATTGAAATCACATAGACCACATACCTCTACCTTGTCAAGTGGGAATTTCCTCAATGGATGCTTCTTTCTGCATTTAGTACAAAATATGTCCAGTGCCAACTCTGCCTCGACCTATTTCTTCTTTGCCTTTAAAACATCCAGTTATGAGGAAATAGAACTCATCATATTAGTGTTAAAATTTTCAAGAAGATTACCTATTTCTGCTCGTGTAGCTCCACCACTGGCTAAATTTTTTGCCATTGTAAGGGCATCTCCGTCTCTTGTGCTGGTTCTATAAGATCCTCTAGAGTATCTTCAACACAAATCCACAATATGATCAAAAGAATCCATTGAGTTGTCCCCCTTTCCTAGCCGATTAAGCATATCCATACAATCTTCTCTAATTCCTCGCAATAGAATGATTTTAAGAATATATTTTCGAATATCAGGATGACCAGATCTTTGTAAATTATATAAAATTCTTTGTACAAAATCCTCCAAACTTTCATCATCTTTTTTAACCATTTTGAAAAATTCTTCTTTCCTATCCTTGGTTCTGCAACAATCCTAATATTTACCAAGGAATACTCGTTTCATTTGGTCCCATGCTGTAACAGTCTCACCACCCAGACTCATAAACCAACGTAGAGAATTTCCCTTTAAAGTAGCAAGAAACAATTTTAACTTTTGTTTACTGGTGGTATAAATTTATAATCATAACCTCGACAAAGAATGTCAAATTCAAAGAGAAACTCATCCAGATCTTCAGTAGACTTACCATAAAAATTTGGCAATACCGAGGGTGAAATGTTCTTGATTGGAGCCACCCCAGGCATATGTCGAATGGGGAATTCAAGTGTAGCAATTGTCTCTCCATGTTGATTATTACCATTTCCCCCCATATCCTCTTCATGATCATTAGGGTGCCTCGACGTTCTTTGTTCTCTTCGTTATTCATATTTTCCTCATTCTTTTTCTCTTCTCTCCTTCTTTGTTCCTCCAATTCCTGTCAATAATCCAACCAATTTTTCTTAGTTAAGTTTCCTTCATGTTAATTCGATAAATCTCCTCTGGATTTCTTGTACCCATAGCACTTCCCTTATCTTCTGGAGGTCACTTATCGAAAGTGGGGGTTGAAACTTCCATTACCTTTCCACGGTTGATAATGACGATTCAAGCTTGGGGAAAATAGACACTCCTCTTCCTAAAGATGTTCGCAAAAATAAAGTTCTAGTAGAGGAATCATCTCTAGTGACGGTTGATATTTGCTTCATTTACATATATAGGAACTTTATATTGGCTTCTTTCAGAGAGTAACATTATAGACTATAATAAATTCTTGACTAAAATCTACTTAAGAACTTGATTTATGAACTACTATACGTCTACTTAAATATGACTAGACGTGAATACCATATCCTCACAAACTGAGCCGACACAAACTCGATACACAATAGCTCGTAATTAATATTTCCAGCAACTTTGATAGGGCTATGAATATATGATGAGGGAACTCATTTCGCCACATAATGGACAACCTCTTTCTAAAGCTAAAATTAGTTTTACTTGGGGATATGCGTTGTTATGATAGAACCAACTTTGATATGGCTCTCATACTGGGCACTCATTTTGAATACGATTTCTCTATTAAAAGAAAAGGTATGTAATTTGATAAACACTCGATTCTGGATCCAAAAGTGAAACCTAGTAAGTACACCCTACGCTGACTTCCATCCCTAAAATTTGAACACATGGGGATGGAGACTCAACATTAAGCCCACCCCATATCATATATGGGGTCTCATAAATGATAATAAAAAAATACGTATAGCTTACACTACTTATTCCTTAAAACATATATTATTTTACGGAAATAATTAGGGTATTTATATATTAAAATATTAAAAATAAATATTATTTATTTATTTTTAAATTGTTTTTGCATATATTTATTTAAGATTTCAGTTTTAAAATTTTGTTATTTAATTTTTTATCTCATCAAAATTATGGTAATTTGATAAAATAACTTTAACAACCACCACAACTATAACTTTCACCAAAATTTAAAACACCAAACTTTTAAAATTTAATTTAATAAAAATATGTATACATTAAAATATTAATTATAATCATAATTAAAAAAACTAAAAACAAACATAAATATTGATTAATATATGAGAGAGAGTATTTATACATTAACACACAGCTATTAAAAATAAAAAGATCTTTTAGATTTTAATCCAAATACTTTGTGGTAGATTCATATTCTCACTTTGTTTATATAGAAAATAAAATATAACAGCTTTATTAATTCGAATGGTTGGGATTAATCGTTAATATTACTTTAAATATAAAAATGAATTTAACGTTTAATACTTTTAATAAATTAGATTACGTAATATGAATATTTAATATTATATAATTTTATTAATTTAAAATAATAATTTAATTTTAATAATTTGAATTATTTTAGTAAATTTTTAGCTAAAATTAGTTATGTAATATTTATCAAAATTGTAATTTTGAATTTGAATTGATAAAATTATTGTTGTTGGTGATGATGATGGTTAACATCCACTTAAACAAGCTTGGTCTATCTCAAACATTCATTCTCAACTCTTATAGATTTACATGGATGACAAATCCTTTCCTCCTAGCATTTGGTTCCTATCTTGGCTATCTTAATTTTCTTCTTTAAACTTGTTAAGAAAAAGATACTTTTAATTTTCTAGATTAGGATTAATAACCCTCTTATAACATCTTAGTTTTGTTTTAAAGTCTAAATCTTTTTCATCCGATATTTAATGTAATATTATTACCATCAAAGGGGACTCCCACCTAATCATCCAGATGGCTCGAAACCTTCAGAATGGTAAGAGACCCTCCAAGGTGGCAAACAGTTGGAGGCTAGCCCATAGGGTGGAAAAACTGGCTGTGTTAACTCAAAACTCCCACGCTTGGTCCTTTGGCCATTTACACAGAAATGGGAATAAGGTTGTGAATCACTTGGAAAACATGGGAGTGGTAGACCCGCATCGCTTCCATGTTGGCCACTTGGCTAACTTCACGGATTTGGAATGGGCCACCAACTGCTCCCAATTGGCGGCAGAGGACACACGAGCGAGATATGAAGGAAGAACTGACAGGAGGATCTCCATCAATTCTCACAGCAGACCACCCATGGAGCAACTGACTGACAGTTGGAATGAGGATAATCCTCCATGTGCAGAAGGTGAGAGTACGAACATATTTAACCCCCGCAATAATGGACCTTTAATGGTCTCTGCAAACTATTATGAACAAGGCATATGGCCAATCTACACTACAGAGGATGACCTCGACAACTCTACGGTTCGCATCAGGTCTGATGCAGGAAGAAATCAAGCGGATGAATGCTCCTAATGTCTCCATTATCACGACATTTATGGGAGGTAAGAAGGAAATTGCTATAAGAAGTAGGGAGAAGTTCGTGTTTTTTTCCATGTGTCCTGGTTTTCTCCTGCTCTTGATAACAGGATGCTATAATGGCAATCTCACGAGAAAGGAAAGGTTTTGTAAATAGCCGTCTGGAGCTAGGATGGCCCCTAGGAAGAAAAATGCGAAAAAATCCTTACGTGACTCAAAGAAGGAAAAAGATCGGATCAAGAAAGAGAAGAAGAAAGCCCTCGAAGCAGCTCCGTTCTTCAGGGACTGTATTCCTGCTGTCATCAAGGAAGAAATCGAGAGGGTGGAAAAATACCTCTGGGAAAAGGTTAAAGCCTTGTCCTTGGTTGAACTAAGGGAGGAAGTTGGTGAATGGGTCCTAGACCCTAGTTCGACTACTGGATGCCTCTCGGCCTATGATTGGATTATGTCCTCCTTTTGGTTCATGAAAGGTCTCATGGCGCATGTCCTCATGGAGCGTGAAAACAAGGTTGTTGGCAATGAGGAACCGGTTCGCGCCTGGAAGGCACACTACAAGGACTGCAAGCTCATGCACCACAAAATTGACCTCATAGCTAGTAAAACTGGCATCCCACTCCATCCTGCTTATGTCTCAAATTTGGGGGGTGGCACGGGGAGCATTCAAGTTATTGATGTCGAAGTGGAACCCTGCTTAGCCCGTGCTCGCTGCCCTCTCCACCACTTTGGTCCGAAGCTGACGACGGGCATCTCATGTTCTATATCAGGTGCTTTTGCTCCATACCAGTTCGATAGTTATGTTGCCCCCTCTGTTATGTCATTTTTTTACTAGTTTTTGTTTTCACTCCTGGCATTGTCATCCATTGCAAATGTATAAGTCCCACAGCTTTGTAGAAGATGTTTTTTGGATTAGCAATAGGTAGATGTGCAAGGGATAGTCTGAGTCTTAGTCTGTATTTCACTCTTGATATGTCGAAGCTATGTAATAATAGTCTAGTCTAATTAGGAGGAACATAAAATATCTGGTGGCCAACCAGTTTACACACTAGCCGGACCGTTTATTTTGAAAAAATATAATATTAATTTTGGTTTATTAATTAATTGTATAAACTATTTTACCAATAAAAATATTTCGACATGTAGTATCAATGTCATAAATTTGTGTAATACACAGAGTTCTCAATTCAATCACATATCCATAATCCTCCCTTTCTATTATAATAAAATTGTTGAGAGAGGACTTAGTGTGGAAAAATCAAAACCCCATGGCGTAGTATTGTCAAATGGAAAACATTGAAATTAAAAGTGAAACTCAAACAAATTATAGGTCACTTTCATATTCTAAGTATGCTTTTTTTTGTATTTATCACACATTTATATGTTGAAATCTGTTTTTTTCTTTTTATAAATAAGAGTTTATTATGATGGTTAAATCTAATACGAGAGAGATGAGAAAATAAAACGTTGCTCTCTAAATAAAGATGCAATTTCCAATACATTTGTTAAAACCAAAGTTTGAAAAGGGAGAGAGAAATTGCAAAGAAGAGTTCATACTTATTATTTTTGCCATCATTAATTTCATATAAGCTTTGTTGAGCCAAAAGGTTTTTTGGGGATTGTACTTCTTATAAGCTTTGTTCAGCCAAAATGTGTTTTGGGAATTGTATTTCTTATAAGCTTTGTTCAGCCAAAAGGGTGATTTTGGAATCGTAAAAGCAATTTGCCATTACATTTACAATGGTGAAAAAAGTGGAATTTTGTAAAAGGGTTTAATATTAATAATCTTTATTTAGTTTTTGAAAATGAAAATTTAATAAAAGTGGAAATTTGTAAAAGGGTTTAACATTAATAATCTTTATTTAGTTTTTGAAAATAAAAATTATGAAAAAATGGAATTTTGTAAAAAAGTGTATCACTAAGAATCCTTATTCAATCCTTGAAAATATATTATTTCTTGCAATTGCAGTGTGATACATGCTTTCTTATAAAAAATAAAATAAAAAAGTTCCTTTTTTTTTCTTGTAGTGTTTGAGTTTTTTTTAACACGAGCTTGTCATCTTGGTTTGAAGCGAAACAATTTACACTGATTTTGATTTGTCATCTCTTTTCAATCTCTTTGAGTTCTACTTTGGTTTTAAACGTGACATGTGATATTGTGTTACCTAACTTAAATTGTACAAACTATGCTTATTGGAGTATGAAGTGAAACTCATAGTTATCTCTAAAAAATTATGGGAACTTCTTATCAATGAGTATGATAAACATAGTGTCAAGCAATTTAAAGCTTTACAAAACAATTAAAAACAATTATTAAAATAAATTTAAAAGATTGAGAAAATGAAACTCTTTCACTAATAGGACATGTTGATGTAGCTATATTCCAAGGATTAACATTGTTGAATCTTCTCAAGTAGCATGGGATATTTTAAGGAACACTTTGAAGATGTATGGACAACTAAGTAATAGACATTAAGAAGAATTTTTGTAAATGCAATGATGAACAATAAATTATGAGTTTGTGAATGAATATTTTGCTAAAATGTAAGATATTGCAAATCAAAAGAGGTCTTAAAGTGAAAATATTTCAAAACAAGAATGATTGAGAACATTTTGAGAAGTCTCGGGCTTAAAATTGAAGTGATGACTACTAGTACTTAACTCTCCAAAGATCTAATAATAATGGAAATCGATGAATTAAGCAATGACTTGTCTTGTTATATACATAAGAAGAAACTTCACATAATTAAATGGAAAATGTTTCTTTCCACCAAGTTTAGATGAAGAGGCAGAAGAAAAGGTCAATGTTGCCATAATCAATATTATTAACATTAGAATAGATAATATCAATTAAATTCACAAAATTTCAAATAACATTCAAATTGGCAAGGAAATGCATCCACCTCGAGAGGAAGAGGAAGAAGTGGCAATGAGTTTTTTTGGATGAAAGAGGAAGATGAGGATCTTGGAGAAGTGGAAGTGGAAGAGATAAAATGTATGATTTGATAAGTAAAGGCATCAATACTCTCATAGAAGAATTTAGTAGAAATGAAAGGTTATTTATAATAAGTTTAATAATGCACAATGAAGAAAATGGGGTATGGTGCATAAACTTATGATGTTCAACTCATAGACATCTTGGGAGGATTTGTCCACAAGTATAAACACCAATTATTATGATAAAGTAATATATTGGACATATGATAGTGCATTAAAGGTAAGAGGAAAATGTGCAGTGGGTGTTCCATCAATCAATAGTAATATTTTTTTATTATGGATGACACATTGTTAACACCAACACTTAAGAAAAACCTATTTTAGTAGGACAAGTGATGAATCAAAATTAGAAGTTAGTGTTTGATAACAAAGAATGTCCGATAATGGATAAGCTTAACATGAATGTAGTGGGTGTGAGAGGAGAAATGACCACAAATACATTTTTCAATCCCACTTTTACCTTGAGTGAGTCTATAATTTAAAATCTATAAAAGAAGTAAACAATAATCTTTTCCATTTGCAAATGAAGAAGGCTTAACATTCTATGGATTTTATTTATTTATTTATTTTCAGTTTGTCCTCACCGTAATCCCACCATGCAACTTCACCAAAATTACAATTTTGGATTGATAAAATTGTTTTTTGATGTATAAATAGATTCAACACTTTTGAATACCCCTATTGCAATTGGAATGTGAAATTTAAACACTTGATATCTACAATTCTATCAATCCAAAATTATTCTTGTTTGATTTCAAGTTAAATAATCGACATCCCTTCATGTTATTTTGAGAGGCTAGAAAATGAAAAATTTGTAAAATGTTTAGACTACTAATTTGTGAATAGGACATTTGAATTTTAAGAATTAAATGGTATTAATGAAGAAGACTAACATAGTCAATGGTCTTCCCCGGATGCAGGGGCCAACTTGGAACAAAGGGGACAAGACAGGATCCACTCCACACCAGGCCCACGTAGCATGACACGTCCCTTTGCCGACGTCATTGAGATGACGACGGGGGGCTCAGACATTTAATATGCCAGCCCCCAACGTCACCTCCACCACCCTAGACTCCATGAAGTTGAATTTCAAGTGTGCGAGGGCGAAGCTCACGGCTCTAGGCACAAGGAAAATCAATTCTAAACTCATTCTCCCGGTTCATTCTGCTCACGGCACCAGACTCATCCACCTTTCCCCCTGGTGCACAAGTCTCTGCAGCAGCTCCCCCCTTGTTATCATCGCCATGGGCAGAACCAGAGGTGGCAAGGCCAAGAACAAGCAGACTGTAGACGCTACTGAGGAGAGCACCCTGAGAAAAGGCTACGGCCCTGAGGTCTCCATACCAATCCGCCTCCTGCTGGATAATTGGGAGGCTCGCATTATAGCCGACACCATGAACGACCCGGAGTAGGCTTGGGATCCATACTTCCTGGTCAAAAACATGATGGGGAAGATTATGGAAGATATGCAAACCAGCTGGGCCTCCGCAAGGTATGCCACCCAGTCGCCGCGTGCCTCTCTACCCAATTGGTCAGCCACTTTGGACATGCTGGAAGCCACGCAGGGGTGGGAAATGTATGCACCCACTCGGCCTTTTTCGCGTCCTCTTCACTCGGGCAGCACAACCCCCAGTGCCCCCTCGTCTGCAATCCGTGTGGACACCTCTCGCCGTGGGCGTGATTCCTCCACCATCCCAACTGGCCTGGACCTGCAACACATCGGTGGCTGCTCTAAAGAAAAAAAGGGAAGCAAAGACCCTCTGACCACCAAGGACAAGCAGCGAGCTCCCTTCCCCATTCCTAGCACCCTCGGTCCTATCTTGGACAAAAGAACCAGGAACGAGCAAGCTGGTATAACGAACATCATGCCCAGGAAATCACGCCCTCTACCTGTCAAGCAACCTGTTCAAGACATTTGTCTCGCTGCCAAGGCCACCTCAACCACTGGGACAGCTGCAGCAACACAGAGGACTGAGGCTACGCTCCCTGCTCAAATATGGAAGAACTTTGAGGCATACAGTTGCCCCATCCTGGAGGAGAAGCCTTCTGCCACAGACTAAAAAGGTTACCCTGTTGTTCTGCACTATCTTTTTGCCTGCTTATTTTTCTTCGGCCATGACCCTTTTGTATAACATGTTATCAGCCTATATGGCTCCAAATTTTCAGCAGTTTCACCGTGCTCTGGCCTAGTTTTTGCCACTCATAGACAAGAACATACTTTCTTTTTGTTCTGCTTATTTTAACAACACTTTGCTCAGACATGGCTGGCACCATAGGGAAAGACCACCAAGGACTGTAACTTTCACTGTATTTTTACTCTTTTAATATAACTTTCAGCTTATTACAAAAAAAAAAACATAGTCAATGGTCTTCCTAACTTTAAAGTTGATGATCAAATTTATGAAGGATGCATTCTAGGGAAGCAACACATGGAGAGATTCTCAAATATAACTTCGAAGGGTAGAGATTGGGTTACCTTAATACACTCATATTTATGTAGTCATCTATAAACTTTGTATTATGGAAATGCATGATACTTCTAATTTTCATTGATGAATACTCTAGGAAATTGAACAAAACATGTAAAGACCTACAATTCTATCAATCCAAAATTATTCTTGTTTGATTTCAAGTTAAATAATCGATATCCCTTCATGTTATTTTGAGAGGCTGGAAAATGAAAAAAATGTAAAATGTTTAGACTACTAATTTGTGAATAAGACATTTGAATTTTAAGAATTAAATCGTATTAATGAAGAAGATTAACATAGTTAATGGTCTTCCTCACTTTAAAGTTGATGATCAAATTTATGAAGGATGCATTCTAGGGAAGCAACACATGGAGAGATTCTCGAATATAACTTTGAAGGGTAGAGATTGGGTTACCTTAATACACTCATATTTATGTAGTCATCTATAAACTTTATATTTTGGAAATGCATGATACTTCTAATTTTTATTGATGAATACACTAGGAAAACATGGGTAGATTTTTTGCAAGAAAAATTGAAGGTCTTTACATGTTTTGTTCAATTTAGGAAAATGGTTGAAAACCAAAGTGGTGTTAATATTCTCAATCTTTTAAATCACATAACGGGGAGAAGGTAAACCCAATGAGTTCATAATTTTTAGCAATAATAATGGTATAAGTAAATAATTTACAAACCCATATACTCCTTAGCATTATGATGTCACAAAAAGGAACAACATGTTAATTGTGAAATGGTCAAGAGCATGTTGGAAACAAAGTAACTTGACCATAATGAAATTTTGGTTGAGGAAATTCACACAACAATATACACTTTGAATAAGTGTCCTACACATGTAGTTTTGGATTTGACTCTAAATGAAGCACGGTTAAGATACAAGCATAGCATCGCACGTATGAGGATATTTGGATGCATTGCATATGCATGGATTCCTAACCTAGAAAGGAGGAAAATAATGGATTATAAGAGTACTAAACATATTTTTACCAAGTACAACACAAAACGTAGAAGTTACAAGTTATTTGATACTAAGTTGAAACAAATTTTAATACATCAAGATTTTTGTTGAGCATGGAATTTAATAACCAAAAGGTGTTTAAATTGAATTAGGGAAGAGTGGAGAGACGATTCATGAAGTATATAGTCCTAAGACGTCTAATGTAGGTGAAGTCAAGAGGATGCATAAGTGGCTAGTCATTCATTTAGAGAGTGATATGTTGGTCATTCATTTAGATAGTGATATGTTGGATAAGATTTGTGTGAGAAGAGTCAATAGATCACAAATTAATAAGCATTTTTCCCTTCTGACACAAGTAATGAAACTTTTCATGAACCAGGAAGTTATGAAGAAGCATTAGAAAATGACGAGTGGAATATTGAAGCATGAAAGTGGAATATAATGCCTTGGTGAGAAATGATACATGGGAATTGGTCAAATGAAGGAAAAGATGCAAAAGGTATTAAATGAGTATATAAAATCAAGTATGAATTAGATGGTACAATTGATTAGTATCACAAAGCCTATTAGTTGCACAAGGATATGTAGAAGAAGAAGGAATTGGTTATACATAAAAATTTGTTTCAATATAAGTGGATTATTTATTAGATGAATACCGTACCATGTTTTTTGAATGGATACGTTGATAGAGAAATTTATGTGGAGTAATTTAAAGGATTTGAATTTTCATGAAAAGAACATTGTGATAATGGGCTAAAGGACTTATCTGGACTTAAACAAGCTCTAAGAGCATGATAATCCTAGACTAATAAGTAATTTATATGAACCCAATAATTTACAAGAGCATTTTCTCACTTATTTATTTATTTATTTATATAAATGGATGTATATATGTATTTTGAGAACTATGTTTTCTTTATTTTTTCTGCTTTATTTACTTTAAATAAAAAAGTATATAATATTTAAAATTATCGATCTTATTTTTGTTGATGTAATTTTAAGATTTTTAGTGATTGATAAGGTGACAAACTTCCATTTCTACTAAATGCTTTTACTTTGGGTCGTCAACTTATTTCCTTACTTTTAAGGAAGATGGGAATAATTTAAAGTCATGCTCTAGGACCAAAATGTGGTTTCAACCTAGATAATATTTGTAAGAAAACCAATATTACATATCGTCATTATTGATGCTATAATAGTGGGGTCGTGTGCTTTCAAGTAACATTTAACCTTAATTACATACACAAAACTAAATATCTTCCCAATTATCATTTAACTTTTTTCCTAAAAAGAATTTATGGAAAATTTCTACTTTCAATTTACAATAACATATTACAATTTTATTCATAATTGGAATCAATCTACATAATAAATTTGCAGCTTGAACATATTTGTTGAACTTTAAAGTAGATACAACTATGCAAATTATGTAAAAGTGTGCTTCGATAGATAGCATAACAAATTGGAGAGCATTTGCCTATCATTATATGTTACTATGCAAATCTATGATGTGGGTCTATTTTCAATATGATTGAAGTTTTATTATTTTTTATTCCTTGTCAACCTCTCATCATCTCTCACTCATTTCGACATGAAATTCCAATGTTTATTTTTATGGTGCATTGATTTCAAAATGCAATCTTTATGTTTCTTTTTAGCATGAAGCTATTTGACATGGTTCTTTATGTATGTTTATACAATGTATTGATTTCAACATGATTCTTATATTTAATTTTATTGGACATTTATTTCATACATTTATTTTATTTCTAAGCTTATTTTATTATTGTTGATATTCATACATTGAGATTAATTTTAACATGAAATTATTATGTGTAAATCTCTAACTTCTTTACCTCATGGTTAAAGTTAAAGATACCAATTAAAAGTGTTAAATTCTTTTTTTTATTTAGATAATTAGAAATGGTCACTAAAAGAAAATTATAAAACATTATAATCTAACTTCGAAGAAATCCACATGTAAACTTATCATACACTACCAATAACAATATCTACAATGTGGAGATATTTTTAAGATTATTCATTGAGACCAAGGAACTTGGACATGGATATTGTTTCACTTGAAAATGTTTGAATGCTGCCATAAAGAAACTTTCTCTAAAAATATAGATGTTTAAGTTGAGGCAATAGGAAAACCATCTTTTGAGCTATAAATAAGAGGCCCGAGAGCCCATTTGGCATTCACATTTGGAGTGGAGGAAGTCTAGAGTCTGTCTGGACATAGGTAGTTGTATGCTCTGTGATTGGGCTTAGTGCTATTGGATTGCATCAAAAGACTGAATTTGTAAGTTTATATATGAGCCCGTAAGAAAGTCTGGAAGTATGATCTGTCTCTTGGCTTGGTGCTACAAGAAAACATCAGAAACCTAATCGGTCAATCTTCTATGTAATTATTCTGTATATTAGTACAAAAGATCAGTGCATGAGTTTCTTGAGTTTTAGACTGAAGTATGTCTTGCTGCTAGAAAATTAATACCCTTAGTCAGGCTTTAGAAGTAATCATCAAAGGCAATAGTTGGTTGGGATCAGCGAGAGGCCATGTTTGGAGGTGCATTTCAGACGTGAAGGACCAGTTATGTTTGCATGGTGACAGAAAATGAAGCATTGGACGGGTATGTAACAACAATTTTCTATGAAACTTGTGTGATCTTCTCGCTTAAGTAAGCTTTTCTAGCCTCTACTATTGATTGGTATCAGAGCGCAGGTTGAAAAGACAGAGTAGACTAGCCTATTTTGTAATCTAATATAGAATGGATTTAAATCGAATTACTTGCTCTTTCTCTCTTGTTGATAAGCGTCGTATTTCTGAAGTTAGTACTAGAAATCTTGAAACAGAGCTACCTGAAGTTGAGGATGCCCAATCTTGGAACCCTCCAAATCTAAACAATTCTGAAGTATATGAAAAACCTATGGTATCCCTCTTTAGGCGTAAAATATTGTTAAAGGAAGTAGAAATAGAGATCACGATTTATGGAGCTACTACCCAAATAGTGGCAATTAATATGTTTTTTGAGAATGAACTTAAAGCATTTATTGAATATGTAAGGAGTGTCAAGTATACTACATGCGTTTTGGAGGAATAAGGATTGGCTTGGCTCCCCTCTATTTCGTAGAGGTATTAATACTCCCTGAATTGTTGAGTTGTTTGATACTCCCCATATAGCATATGACCATGCCCGTATTGGAACCATCACTGGGAATTTGCATGTTGGAACCCAGTATGGTACACTCATTCCATATTATACTTTAGGTTTGGAAGAACCCCATCTCAGATATGCTTGGAAAATATTAGTAAGGGTACAAGGTCTTAAAATGGTCAACGATTCTGAATTTCTTTCAGTTATCATCCAAACAACTTTTATGTTGACTAATACAACTCATCCTAAGTTGAATCAACCAGTCCTAAAATATTGTTTGACTAATGGGATTACCAATGCTAATAGTGTAGGAGCATCTTATGAATAAGTAGGATTACCTGAGGATTGGTACTTTCAATACCAATCTCTTGAATCTGAACAGAAACAAAATAAATCCCTACAAAGAATAGTCAGGAACAATGGCCAAGTCCATTTAATTCCCCTCGTTGATAAAAATTTCTCATTTCCTCCAGCGTGCTTACATTCAGATGTCCACCAGTGGTTTTCCAGAGGTATATCCTCTGCTCTTCAATGTCCCTCTTGTAAATTCCTCATCCATCCTCCTCATAGTTCTCACAGCCAGTGTGGTGATTTTACCACTTCTACTTCTTCTGAATTACCTTCATCTTCTGTACAAACTCCATCAAATCCATTTCTCCCTACTTCATTTAATATAGTTGAAATTTTAAATCCTTCTTCTAATCTCCCTAGTAAAGCAAAGTTATGTCAACATCCTGACTGTACAGAAAAATCTGCAAATACCATTTGTAAAGCTCCCGACGATGTAAAATTTCCTCATCTCCAATGTAACATGGTCAGAACCTTAAATTTCCTGATGAGTGGAAAAACTAATCTCAAAAGGTACACGATATGTTATCCTCTCAAAACCCTCCTTGGGATAAGTATGGTCTATTCTATTCTCAGGCCTCACAGCAAGAGTTAGAAACTCAGAAGTTTTTATCACATGAAACCAGACAAGGCCGAAGATTTCAAATATTAAAGCAAAAATATTCACTTCCTTCTTCAAGATTGACTACTCTGCTACCTGAAGACATCCACAAGCGCTCTCTGAAAGAGATATAAGTATTCCTAGAAGGATACAAATGATATTCTCCTTATGATCTAAATGACAACTTCATGAAGAAAATAAATTGGGATTTCTTCAAGTCTCGTGAAGATTCCAAAACATTCAGACAAACTCATTTTTTAGAACAAAAAGTTGTTTTAGCATCCCAATGGAAAAAGCGTGTATGTAAATGGGAATTAGTTAAAGGTGGTGAAACATATGTTAGGATATTTCAATACTCCATCTTTGTTCTACCTAGAATTATTTATTTTCCTAGTTGTTGATGATGTAATTTTCCCCCTAGTGGTGTGCAGATGTCATCCAGGATCCATCTACCACCTTCTGAGCCCTCCATGCATCATTTTAGGACCACTTTAGTCAGCTCGCTATTTTACAGGAACCTATTGAGTGTTCCAGTGCAGTCCACCTGAGTTAGCTGACTCTCGTGGGGGGTTAGAGCTCCCGATGCCACTGATTATGGCCTCATGTGCTCTTTTCTAACTAACATGCATGAAAAAATCACTATTGCGCCCTCCTAAGTCAGTTAATTGATTATGTCTTTCAGTTAATTAACCTTTCTGAAAGCTCTCCTGAGAATGACAGCACAACCGAGACGGATTGCAGCTGCCTTTTTATTTAAAGAACAAGCAAGCAAGAAATTTGTTCTCAGATTGACGACATGAGACATTGGAATCGCAGACTGCTAAAAACCTTGGCGTGCATGGCATGTGTTATGGTCAGCCAGATTGGATATGTGGATTAGCTTGGGTATTAGGAAATAATACAGTGATTTTAATCACAAAATTGTAGAGTCTGTTCAAGGGCATTTGGTCTAGTGGTACGATTCTCGCTTTGGGTGCGAGAGGTCCCGAGTTCAATTTTTGGACTGTCTCAAACTTTCAGTAATATAGAATTTTTAAGAAAAACAAAAGGATTTGTTTATGTATTAAATTATTTTTACGAAAAATTAAATTCAATTTATGGATTAAGGAGTAAAATTATTTGCTTTTGGTGTAAAAGTTTCTTCAAAGTAAATTGGTGCTGCCAAATTCTCAAACTCTGAAATTTTAGGTGCCCCAAAGTTTTTAATGGTGTTGAATCCGTTTCTACTATCAAAATCACCATTAACACACCATTAAATTAAGATTTAGCAAAATACAAAACACTAGAAGCCAAATAATCAAATTTTTAAAAAACTGCAAAAACAATTATGTTCAAACAAGTTGGATACCTAATTAACCGACTACACCACAGCACCACATGTTTTATAATGTCGGTTTCAAACTATAATTTATGTGATCTCTTGCATCGTGGATGATAGACCGTCTAAACTTCCCATGGTTGGCTCTCAAGATCTTCATCTAATAAGACAACGTTGGAATTAAAAACCAACTTATCCAGAGGCAGAAGATGATGGTTCCTTTCTCATTTAAATTGCCTGCCATAAGATGGACCTGTATGCCCATGCAATGAACAGGAAGGAAGAGATCAGTTTTCAGATGCAGATCTATCCTTTCAATTCTGGGAGACTGCTTTCAGTGCCATCACTGTACTGTTGATTTCATTCCTCTTTGAGTTAGTTGACTTGATGGGAAAATAAAGCTTTCCCTCATCAAGCGTCCAAATAGTTGAGAAAGGATTACTGTATTGCTTCAAATTCTCCAATTCCAGGGAACTTCTACGATATGATGCATATTGAAGCCATCAGTTAGACAAAGGCCAGCCTCTAAAAAGTTAGTACGTTTGGCTTTAGACATAATTTACTTTTACAAAGGTTCCGATCTTCAGCTCCTCCGAACATATATATTTTGTATTTTTTAAACAGTGATGACCTTCGAATTTTTAATTAGTCAAAAGATTGCATTTTTCTTTTAACATAAATAAACCTGGATCAAGTCGGTTTTACACTGCATTTTTCTTTTAACATTTCTAAATAGAGAATAAATTAAATGCATCTCGAGTGGTTAAATAACAATTGTCTTCTTTTTTTGTTAGACCTTGAAACAACTACAAACTTTTATAGACAAAAACAATTAATGGATATTCCAAGATCTTCTAAAAGTCATAATTTGGATCGAGAATGGTAGGGAGGATTTATATCCAATATTGGTTTGATGTTTTGGGTTTGTTGGGCAGTATGCTAAAAGGAGCTTACTCTCTTAAATGTTTTGTTGTGGTTGTAAGCATAGTAGCATAATTGAGCTGTTTTGGTATTTTATGTACGGGAAATTTGGAATAAATTTGAATTCCTAATACACATATGAATTATTAGTGGATAATTAAATTTTGAAAGCCAATTTAAAGAAATTAAAAAAAAAGCATTAATTATTTAAACAATACAAAACAAAAATACCATTCAATTTTATGTTTTTTAATTAAAATAATTATAAATAAGCAAGTGCCGTCTCTCACACTTCCATATCGAGGTTGTTGAGATTTTATATTTTTGTTTTACAAATATATGTTAAATTTTATTATATAAAATAATAAATGTCTATGTATATTTATGGTATATTTGTGAATATTTGATTTAAAATATTATATATAAGTAAGCTACTTCTGTATTTTATTTGTACTAGATATTTTCAGTATCAAATCGTATTCGTATCCGTATTCATACTCGAATTATGCTATTATGGTTGTAAGTATGACTTCTTTAATCATATCCGCTAGATTTCATAATAATATATAATTATTATATTAAAGTTTTTTTTATCAATTTACTAAATCTTATTTAGTTGAAAGATTTATGGAATATATGGGTGTGTGCAAGAAGATGAGGGTCACTTTAGATGCAATGCTACTTTTTTCAAATCTCGTTCCTGATACCTAAAACATAACGCGTTTATGATATTTACCCCCAGCCATGGTAAGACCCGAGCCTAACATGTCATTGGACATGTAGGCTAGGTAACAATATCGCGTACGCGTTATGTAGTTAAAAAACGCGTACGCGTTATGTATTTACAAATCGCGTACGCGATATGTAAAACTAAAAATGAATTTAAAAACACAGTCGGCCGATTGCCGACCACCCGCGACACTCACGCATCAGAAACGCGAATAGAGGCGAAATTGACCCTAGACGAGGACGCTTTGTGGCCCACTCAACTATCCGTGTTGCTCGATTCAGCTGGAGAGGAGACAAATTCACCGGTGCATTCTCATCTAGTCAGGTAATTTATTCACCCAAATCATTTTTTTGTGATTTTTTAATCCAAATTACTATTTTTTTGATTGTTTAACCTAGTTTTGTAATATTGATCAAATTGGGAATAACCCAATTTGTAATTAAATTCACACCTCAAAATGAAACCCTTTTCACAAAACTCAAAACTTCATAATCAAACCAAAAATTGAAAAAATTAAAACTCCCCCCTTTCTAAGTCACCCGACACGAGGACACGGGACACGAGTGTCCCCACCAGGCTTCAAATTTGAAGCCTTCAGGCCACTTCAAATTTTACCCACACGTCATAGAAGGCCACTTCAAATTTTACCATGCAAAAAAAATTTAATTTCATGGTAAGCCCTTCAATAATTAAATTAACCACTACTGTTTAAAATTGCAACAGAAGGGTAGCTTCAAATTTCACCCATCAACAATTTTTAGTGGGAAATTGGGAATGCGGCTACTAGCTAGGTGACTTGGGAGTGGGACTCGCTTACTCTCCAATATCCACGTGTTCGATCATCCATGGATCATGGACCATTGGGCCTCTAATAATATCATTGAGGAACTTACGTGGACGGGCTTACACTGAGTAGCCCATGGCTTGAACGCTTCGAAGTTCTCGTGTTTGTAGCGAGCGCTTACGTGTTTAACACATTTAATGGCATCAACAAAATTATTAAAATCTAATGTTAATGGGCGCTCTACATAGAAATTGGAATGTCAACATTTGTGAGTACAATAAATATGTGGATGATTTTGGCCTACTACAACTTTAATATATTGAGTGGATTGATAACCTTCACAATTATATAAGAGATTGTAGCTATGACTAGGAGGAGAGTTAACAATGCAACAAAATCAAGTAATCGAATTTTGTGCATAAAATGAACATAAGACTCCCACCAAATTTCACTGAATCTACGTCTTAACAAAAGAACTCATCGTTTCACGGGATTCCACCCCATCAATCCTTTTAACAGTAATGGCCATAACAGTTGCTACAACCCTAGCGCGAGAAAAATCAATCGAGCTACGCATGACAATACTTGAAACCAGACTTTTTGAACTCCCTATTACGTCATAGGAATCAATACTACTTTCTCCACAACATGTGGCACCCTCAATATCTTCCATCACCGCAATTTACATTTGATAAAAAACTTGTTCCCAAATAGTAATTACCCCATTCTTTGCTCTAAAAAGGCCTCGGTTAACCTAGAATCCAATCCATACAACATGAACACATCCATATATACACATAGAATAAATATTAATAAATTTCTCATAGCCCTTCAATAGTGTTCAATATCTCATAGCCCTTCATAGTGAAATGGGACCCCACCCTTCAAATTTGATCCCTGGTCCCCACTAGACACGGTGACCCCCGGAATTATGACACGTAGGACACGGTGACCCCCGGAATTAATATATTTTTAAAATATATTAAAATTTAAAAATATAGACATATAGATCATCCAATAAAATTTAACATTTACAATTACAAATATTCAATAGAAATTACATTTACAATTACAAATATGAAATATTCAATAGAAATTAGATCATTCACAAATCACAACACATTTGTCATTCACAATCACAAAACACAATGAGACATTGAGACACATAGATGCAAACTCATCACTGCCTTGATCCTCCTCCTCCATGCCTGAATCAACAAACTCATCACTGCCTTGATCCTCCTCCTCCTCGTCTCTGCCAATCTGACTAACTTACTTTTTAATTGTCAAATGTTTAATTTTAAGTTTTAAATGTATGTAAGTAAATGCCATTAAATTGCTTATGTGAGTTTGATTTAATACATGTTCAATTTTGAAGAGACGTCATTATATACCATGTATATGTTTCTAATGATTTTCGTATTAATGTCTTTATTGCAGTTGCGGCTATGGATGCCAATGCCGAAATATTGATTGAGCTTGCCCAATTGAGGGGCATAAGTGAAGCTTTTAGTGGTGGCGACAGGATTCGCCGTTCACTTGCATCAACCTTGGATGCAATTGTGGACACAATTACACAATCTACGAATGTCCTGTATGATATTGCATCTTACAGAGAAAGAAAAAGACAACAATATGCTGATGGACTAGATTACAATGCAGTAAAAAAGCTAAAAATATCCAAAGAGGTTGTATTTGCATTGTTTAGGGACCCTCGGACGGGGGAAATCCCTAATGCAAGCAAGCCGCATATCTCCATTGAGTGGTGCACGTTTCAACCATTTGTTGATAACTGGATGGACAGATGGTACATGGTTTTTGATATGCCACCACACAACAACAGGGAAATTCCCTTATATTTCCTTCGAAAGATGTATGCAGAGTTCGTGTTGCATAAACACGTTAACTATTTTGACATCTTACAGTTCCAGGGGATCGGTGGGGGGATGCCCCAAAACCGACCCAATGCCAGGCTTCGAGACCAGGATCGCCCTATCCCTGCACCTCGCAGGCAGTTGCCTGGGCCAGATGTCCCACCAGCACATCGCATTATTCCGCAGACACGGGATGCTTTTTTGAGTTTGGCACGGACGGTTCTTCGCCATGGCAGGATGGTTCAACATATGGGTGAGGAAGGGACATCTGTCCCTGGTGTGGTACATACACCAGCTCGTCACCATGCAGGACCATCAGCTACTGCAGGACCATCAGGACCATCCACTTCTGCAGGACCATCAGGACCATCCACTAGTGGAGGACCATCAGCTATTCCCCATCCTAGTACTGATCCTCACGAGTGCACGTCATGTGGTCGTCCCTGCTATGGTATTGCATCAGATGTTGCCTTCAGTGGCTTTTTGAGAGAGGTATCTTGATGGTTAATTGTAATAAATTCTTCATTTATTTTCGTCTTTGTACACATATATATAGTTTGAGCTAATATATTAATTTTGTGAACTTGCAGTTGATGATGATTACCGGCAGTGACGCCCCAGAGCCGGATGTTCCAGACTCGACAGGGGGGCATGATGCTACCCATTCGGCAGGCCCATCTTATATACCACCTATTGTCGTATCTCACACCGAGGTAAACATTTTAAAATTTCAGTTTTTTAATACTTGTTAATTTGTTAATTTCCACATACTTTACATTTTAGTTCATTAATGCTATATACGGTCTAATATTTACAATTATTAAACTTGCAGATGGCAGATCCTTCACAGGGGCAAGGTAATGTGGAGGTAGTGCCCATGGTCATACCGTCCCCTGAAACGTCTGGGCTCCAGGTAAACAATTAAAAATGACATTTTTTAAATACATGTTTGTTTGTTGAATCATGCATGTCTAACTACATGAACACTTGCTGACTGTAGGCACCATCCGACACATCTGGCCCATTGCCTGTATTTGCATCTCCCTCCAGGCCATTCGTGAACAAGGGTCGTGTGTATGTGAGGCGTTCTACTCCGAGAAAGACTCCAGCTGCCCACGACCATGGGCTTACTCACACCACGGTAATGTATATCCTTCGATGATATTTGTTGTTTAACTTGAAATCCAGTGCATAAATCGTTTTTGTTAATGTTTGAATTGCATGTTTACTGCAACAGGAACCCGAGTTGTCTGCTGAGAACCTTGCATCGATGGTTGATGCAGCAGTTAGTGCCGCATCTGCAGTGGCGACTGATCACACACAGGTATGTAACTATTTCAACATTATCTTTACATAGTTTATTATTGTTGGACCTATTGTTTATTCATGCATTTCTAACTATTTCAACATTTTTTCATTGTAGCCACCACCAGCAGGAGCAGTGCCTGGCCCCCCTGGTTCAACCATCCTGGATGTTCAACCGACGGCTCCATCTGCTACACAAGCAACACAATCTCCTTTGTCAGTTGAGGTGAGATGTCCTTCAGTGACCAAGTGTTTCATGCACTTTCCATGCACCAGTTGATAATTGTTGAGATAATGTATTAGTGTACATAGTTAGTTGAATTTAACAATTGATATTTAATTTGCAGGATCCAGGGATGCACATTGATCCTAGGGATGTGCCTAGAGGATCAACGTCGGGAAAGAACAAGAGAAAGCTTGAGTTTTGATACTTTTGGATAGTTTTGGACACATGTGCTTTTGGATACTTTTGTATATATATGTACTTTTCGATACATTCAGTTTTGGAGACATGTACATTGACTTTATTGTGCATGTACTTTTGGAGACATGTACATTGACTTCATTGGATACATGTACTTTTCGATACTTTTGGATATACATGTACTTTTGGAGACATGCACTTTTGGAGACTTTTGGATATACATGTACTTTTGGAGACATGCACTTTTGGATATATATGTACTTTTGGATACATGTACTTGTGTCATTCTAATGTGTTGATTTGTGTGGATTATCTTTTACTCATGAATGCACTATGTCAAAAGAACAAACTATTATATTCAAAGGTTTCAAAGAAATTAACTACATGCATGCACTAATTGGTATCTAATTAAAATTTGTGATTTTGGATGATCATTACAAGTTATGTCAAAGTTCTTGCTCGTGTAATTTAATCAAACTAAATGCAATACAATGTTTTCAAGGTTTCAATGAACTCACTCATGCACACCCATTGCCATCAACTACCAATGAAAGTCTAACATTATGAGGTTCTTCTTAAAAAATGGGTAATATTTCCTTGATGATCGTAAATTGAGAACCATTTGTAGCCACTCATATAATACCATCTTCACTTATCTTTGTACATGATAATCCATATAATGTGCTATGTTTTTTAACCTAAACAATCATCAAAAACCTAGAATTATAGGGATATGACAAAGAACCTTATGGGGCACCTTATATATTAACCTTGTGTATACATTAGGATCTTTGTCATACCATTGTTTGAAATGTCATTCAATACCTTCAATTTTATCAACATCAAATTAGTAGACAAAGTGACCCATCTTTGATCTCTTGTATAGGCCTTTGTGTGCCTTATCAATAAGATGTACATCATGAATATTATCATAGGTCTCATACATAGGTGCATCCTCATCCATGCAAACAAAGGTGTCATGGATCAACCTATTATCCATCACCCCCCATTATTACTACTCTAAATTACAGCCTTAGGAGTTTTGATCATGTGTTTTTGTCTCTTTAGGAGTTTTGAAATATTATACTCTTTCAAAAATAATATGGAAGTTCAAATATTTAAAAGTGGCTTAAATTATAAAATGGGCGGAAATTCACCAAGTGTCCCTGAACGGCATTTTCATGCGACTTGCAACTCGACATAACTCGGAAACCGGACGTCGGACCGACGAACCGTCGACTCCGTTGGTCTCCTGGCGTGCGATTACCTCTAGGGGACCCTCTCCCTCGTCTCCCCATGGCCCAGTGGCTTCATTGTGCATTCATTTCGTAAACTAGGGTTTTGCTCAGTGTAATTGCATGCAATCTCGCATTGGTGGGTCAACTCTGCAAAAACCTCCCCCGAGCCAGTGTTGGCAGTGTTCCCACGTCGGCATTGCCCACACACACTTGCGGGAGCCAACGGCACGCAATCTTCTTGCTCCATTTGCTTTTTGGCTCCCGGACGGAAATTCACCAAGTGTCCCTGAACGGCATTTTCATGCGACTTGCAACTCGACATAACTCGGAAACCGGACGTCGGACCGACGAACCGTCGACTCCGTTGGTCTCCTGGCGTGCGATTACCTCTAGGGGACCCTCTCCCTCGTCTCCCCATGGCCCAGTGGCTTCATTGTGCATTCATTTCGTAAACTAGGGTTTTGCTCAGTGTAATTGCATGCAATCTCGCATTGGTGGGTCAACTCTGCAAAAACCTCCCCCGAGCCAGTGTTGGCAGTGTTCCCACGTCGGCATTGCCCACACACACTTGCGGGAGCCAACGGCACGCAATCTTCTTGCTCCGTTTGCTTTTTGGCTCCCGGACGGAAATTCACCAAGTGTCCCTGAACGGCATTTTCATGCGACTTGCAACTCGACATAACTCGGAAACCGGACGTCGGACCGACAAACCGTCGACTCCGTTGGTCTCCTGGCGTGCGATTACCTCTAGGGGACCCTCTCCCTCGTCTCCCCATGGCCCAGTGGCTTCATTGTGCATTCATTTCGTAAACTAGGGTTTTGCTCAGTGTAATTGCATGCAATCTCGCATTGGTGGGTCAACTCTGCAAAAACCTCCCCCGAGCCAGTGTTGGCAGTGTTCCCACGTCGGCATTGCCCATACACACTTGCGGGAGCCAACGGCACGCAATCTTCTTGCTCCGTTTGCTTTTTGGCTCCCGGACGGAAATTCACCAAGTGTCCCTGAACGGCATTTTCATGCGACTTGCAACTCGACATAACTCGGAAACCGGACGTCGGACCGACGAACCGTCGACTCCGTTGGTCTCCTGGCGTGCGATTACCTCTAGGGGACCCTCTCCCTCGTCTCCCCATGGCCCAGTGGCTTCATTGTGCATTCATTTCGTAAACTAGGGTTTTGCTCAGTGTAATTGCATGCAATCTCGCATTGGTGGGTCAACTCTGCAAAAACCTCCCCCGAGCCAGTGTTGGCAGTGTTCCCACGTCGGCATTGCCCACACACACTTGCGGGAGCCAACGGCACGCAATCTTCTTGCTCCGTTTGCTTTTTGGCTCCCGGACGGAAATTCACCAAGTGTCCCTGAACGGCATTTTCATGCGACTTGCAACTCGACATAACTCGGAAACCGGACGTCGGACCGACGAACCGTCGACTCCGTTGGTCTCCTGGCGTGCGATTACCTCTAGGGGGCCCTCTCCCTCGTCTCCCCATGGCCCAGTGGCTTCATTGTGCATTCATTTCGTAAACTAGGGTTTTGCTCAGTGTAATTGCATGCAATCTCGCATTGGTGGGTTAAACTTGCTCACCTTGCAAACATCATCCATCAAACAGAAATTTGATGGAGTTGAAATCAATGGATTGCTTGTCAAAATAGGCATTCATAAGTTTGCGTAATTGAATACTCCTCTTAATCCCTAAAAAATACTTCATTCCCATCCTGCAGATCCCAAACAATGTCAAAGGTAAGAAGGATTTCCATATAATCCAAATATATGTTTTTTTTCAAATATATTTTACATGGAAACATAGCAAAATGGAATCTAATATTTCGTTTGCATTCGGAAGAAAAGATTGGCAAGGCCAACATTGGCTTCCTTTTGGATTAATATCTCCATTTATAATTCCATAGATTTATACAGTTGTCTTAATCCTAACTGTATACATTGCATGAGAATAAACACCATCAATCTCATTTTTGAGAATAAAATGAACATATATGCAATGGTTTCCCTGAAAGATAATTAATGGGGCACTCACTATTTGTTGGCATGTTCCTTAAAGGCGAACCAAACCCTCATGTCTCACTAATAGATGACAATGGTGATCAACTTGTAATCAGTTTGATGGTTATTAAAGGATAATATCTAACACTGGATGACCAAACATGGAAGAAGGTTGGTTATGTATTTCAAGATTAGACTAGGTGAATCTATATACCACTTTACAAACTTAGTTTTCGATACAAACCTCAAACTACAAACAATGCCAAGGAAGCACCCATCAAAGGTATGATACTTCAAGCCTCATTGTGAACATGAAAAGTTAATGGAGATCATTAGTAATAGACATGATCCAAATGGTCTACTTAGATGACCATAGGTAAGTAGATAAGTAAGATTGCCTAACATGGTCACTCTTGTGTTATATTCCAAGGTATATGGGTTGTTTGTTATTTTTGTTAATTTTTCAATTCATTTATGTAGATTACTCATATTAAATTGTTTATAATGAATTAGTCTAATAATGGTGTCCTTGTATGTGTCCAGATTATCCAAAGAATCATAAGCACATGAAATCCCATCAATAAGAACAATGGTCTTTTTCAACACCACCACAGAAAAAATCAGAAAAATGAAATGACCTACTTCAAAAATTATTTTATTACTTATTGTGCATGGTCCATCAAACAAAAGGTAAACAAACACAATTATATGGCCTACAATGTAGGTCTTTTGATGCTCTATTTCACAAGGTTTTAACAAACACACTTGTTGTGATCATCATTAAAGTCTACAATTTCTTTCAATGAATGTGCCAAATTGACCTAACAATATAGGAAATTGAAAACCACATCCATTGAAAGGAATAATTCAGTTTTTTTTGTCATGAATTAATTTACTATCATGGATTTATGGCTCCCGGCAGTGTTCCCACGTCGGCATTGCCCACACACACTTGCAGGAGCCAACGGCACGCAATCTTCCTGCTTCGTTTGCTTTTTGGCTCCCGGACGGAAATTCACCAAGTGTCCCTGAACGGCATTTTCATGCGACTTGCAACTCGACATAACTCGGAAACCGGACGTCGGACAGACGAACCGTCGACTCCGTTGGTCTCCTAGCGTGCGATTACCTCTAGGGGGCCCTCTCCCTCGTCTCCCCATGGCCCAGTGGCTTCATTGTGCATTCATTTCGTAAACTAGGGTTTTGCTCAGTGTGGGAGTGTGCAATTTTTGCACACAGGGGTCAACTTTGGAAAATCATCCACCGGGCAAGTATGGCTAGTGTTCCTAGCCCGAACCTGTCTAGACACACCTGCAGGACTCCCCAGAACCCGGTTTTGTTGCATGGTTGGAGTTCTATGCCCCCGGTAGGTATCCAGCAGGTGTCCCTGAAGGCCTTCTGGTAGTGAGACGGGACGAGCCATAGAATGAAGACCGTGGCTCGGATCGACGAACCGTCGACTCCGTTGGATTCAGCACACCGGGATAGTGCCAGGGATGCCCCTCCCCTCCTACCCGGTGGCCCATGTGTCACCTTGCAGGTCCATCTTGGAAACTAGGGTTTTGCTCAGTGTGGGAGTGTGCAATTTTTGCACACGGGGGTCAACTTTGGAAAATCATCCACCGGGCAAGTATGGCTAGTGTTCCTAGCCCGAACCTGTCTAGACACACCTGCAGGTCTCCCCGGAACCCGGTTTTGTTGCATGGTTGGAGTTCTATGCCCCCGGTAGGTATCCAGCAGGTGTCCCTGAAAGCCTTCTGGTAGTGAGACGGGACGAGCCATAGAATGAAGACCGTGGCTCGGATCGACGAACCGTCGACTCCGTTGGATTCAGCACACCGGGATAGTGCCAGGGGTGCCCCTCCCCTCCTACCCGGTGGCCCATGTGTCACCTTGCAGGTCCATCTTGGAAACTAGGGTTTTGCTCAGTGTGGGAGTGTGCAATTTTTGCACACGGGGGTCAACTTTGGAAAATCATCCACCGGGCGGGTATGGCTAGTGTTCCTAGCCCGAACCTGCCTAGACACTTTGGAAACTAGGGTTTTGCAGGTCCATGATGATGATGGCTTGGTCTAAGGTGGTGCTCTCAACTAGCTAATTCATTATGAAATATTTAACAAGACATGAATTAAATTTAATATAAGTGTATTGTTTAATATAGTGAGCATGAATTGAATTAATTTTGTTGGGTGAAGCCAATAACCAACATGATGAACATAATATAATTTTAGGGTTTACTGATCATATGTAAAAAATGGATTAAAAAACACAATTATTATAATTTTAGTTTAATGTTTATCCACTTTAATCCATATATTTTTTAGTTTAATTTAATTTAGTTTAATTTTAGTTTAATTTTAGTTTAGTTTAATGTTTATCCACTTTAATCCATATATTTTTTAGTTTTGACTATGAATACACAATAATTATTATATATATATGTGTGTGTTTTTGTGTGGATAACTTAGAGATGTATAATAAAAATGGGTAAAAGGTGGTTGTCACTAGAGACTTTCATAGTTGTATAGTGAAAATGTAATAGCTATTAAAATTTGGATTAGAAAATTATTAAAGAAGATAAATTCTATAGAAATGGGTAAAAGGTGGTTGTCGCTAGATTAAGAGAGACTTTCATAGTTGAATTACTCAAGGAACCAATTCGATTGTCTAGTGATTCATAAGGATTTAGTTGGGCTTAACATAGAGCTTAAATGCCCTTAAAGTTAGCTAAGCAACCTCTCAAACATGATTAATATATGGTTTACTGATCATATGAACATAATATAATTTTAATCCATCTCTTGTAAATTTGGCATATCAAGAACGCAAAATTGACATATTCATATGAAACATACATGTGAAAATTGAACATATATCAATATTCAATTACAAATAGTGAAAATAGTATAGTATTAAAAGTATGTAACGTACCTCATCATGCTAGATCCCACCTATTATCATACAACCAAGCCCTCCGGATCATCTCTTATACTGATGGTCTCCATTAGTCTCTCGTGCTCTGTATCCGGTAAGAAGTAGCGTACCTTCGATGTATTTCGACTAGGCATTGTTCGTACCTGAAGGTTTGTGCCAATGATTAAGTTGGTAAAGTGATATACACTTGCACCTGGTTTGTAATCCCTGTAAACATATCCACCCTTCTTTCTTCCATTGTTGTCCCGTGTCAAGTATTCACCTTTAACAACCATAGAACCAGTTGGAAAGTGGTTGTTTTCATCGTCAGTCATGGACACAATGAGGGTTTGCTTTCCATCTATACAGCGTGCCAACCAGTATTCATCACCCCATTCAGTATCTTTTGAGGCAACCACTGCGTATATGTGCCCTGCATTATATGATTGTAGGTATATGATCAAAATATTTAGAGTGCGATACAAGTCCATTAATGTGCATTTGAAGACTACGTAAACAAACAAAAAATGTTAAGGAAATGCATCATACCGGGTTGTACAAGGTCTGATACATGATCAAAATCTGCAGAAATAGATGATTGGTCTTCTTCCAACGGAGTTAACTCAACAATTGCACGCTGATCAAGTGGAAGTGATATGCGATCCCATCCATCAACCCAATCCAATGATTCACACCCATCCCAGTCACCATCACAACAAGGCGGGCAAAAACAAGCAAGTTTTCTGGTCCAAATTTCAAATACTGGGTTATCAGAGCTTCGAACCGAATGAAAGCCACGAGTCCCAGGCACAGTCTTGCATTCCCATGCATGTGAACGATCTATGTCTACCACCTCCCAAAAAAATCTCTCCACATGTCTCTTTCTTGTGGATTCTACTCGCATAGTTGATTCCTCTCCCATTACTGACGTGCACCACCTGACTATAGATTGAGCATTTAGAATAGTAGATTCTGTAGATACTTTCAATTCCTCTCTTCGTAGGGCTGTTTTGACACATGCTCCGACTCCATCATGCTCTCCTTTACCATGCCCAGTCTCAAAATAGTTCCACATATGTGGCACTTTGTAGTTTTTATGCAATGAACACAACCACTGAAATATGCGTGCATTTTTGAACTGACCAGCACACCCATCAGACCAAATCCAGTGTCGGTCCATCTGTATGTTCCTTCCCTTCAAGTGATCATAGAACATGATGAAGCAATGACGTACATAGTGGAAGTCGTGGCACCTATCATCACTTATGTAGAAGTGATATTCCTTCAGAATTTCTCTTTGCTCTTCAGTGCTATTTGGGCCATGCCTGTATGTGATATGGACCATCAAGGAAACCTGCTCAGAGTGATAATACTGACTTTGGATCTCATTTTGAGGTTGCAGAGTGTAGTTCTCGGCAAAATCAACAACTGAAAGTATAGTACCAAGGGGAAATGTATCTCTGCATATTCTAAACTTCTCATCCTGCCATCGTGCCACGTGGACATGCTGAACATATTGATGTGTCTTTTCAATAAATTCCTTGATGAAGTCACTAACTTGTACCTGGTGACACAAAATGATCTCAATGTCAGTTTTTTGTTGTAAGTAAGGATTGAAATGTAACCGTTACAACATAATTTTATAGATATAAATGCATACCTGAGATGTCACCAATTGTATTTTTTTGCTTTCTTTCCCTGGGACTATTTCATAGTTGATATATTTGAAACTTTTCATGTCTGTAACCATTTTCCCAAATTCACTGTCTCCATTCTCGTGCATACATTGGCTCAATAATGCCATTCCAGCACAGTTGGAGCATGTTCCATCCAAACAAGATTTTGCATAGTATGTTTGCCCCTCGGGCCTATTGCACATGATGCTATGAATGAATTCTCTTGATGAAGTCGGTGGTATTGTCATGGAGCAATCCTGCACAATGTTAGTATGCAACACACGACGAATGTACAAAAATGTTTCATAGTAATATTCATATTCTACATGGTATCTACAACAACAAGTGTTACGAAGAGTATTTATTCTAACATACCATGGCTTACATTTCTCAAAAGATCTTTGCCCCAAGTTCAATTGTCTATGCTCAATCTTAAATTTTTCGTAAAGCTCTGTCTGTGTTATATCAAGAAGATGCTTAGTATGTGGCTCACGATCCTTTGAACCCCTTCTTAGTTTTAGTACATCCTTTCGGTTTGAAGAAGGCCTTGTGTGATCATGCCAAAAACTATGCACTAGTCCCTTTACTGCATCAACTAGCTTCATGTCACGACGTGGCAACCGACCAACAAAGGCCCAAAAATCTGTCTGATCGGTTGTGTCAAGATGTTCTCTTCTAATAGAATACCTACGGAGGGTTTTTACATTCAAATTAACTAGTTTCGATGTAGGCCTGAGAATACGAAGGGCCCTGGTGTTCTTATCTGCAATTGATTGTGACAACACACGACGAGCAGCATTGCGGTCCTTTGAACGTGTGTTCTTACCAATTTTACCAAATGCATCTACTAGGCTTTTAACTATATGAGAACTTGGTTCAGAATTCTTTATCATCTTTATCCCTAACTTTTTCCTAACAACATTCATGCTCCTAGATTTTAACAATGATAAAAATAATCTACATTTATCTCCATCACATTTAGAAACAAAATATTTATCAAGTATCTGTTGAGTTTGATAAGCAATACTACGTTTAGATAGCGTACCTTCAATGGAATTCATAAGTCTTTCATCAACTTGTATACGCTTCGGAGTTCTTCGACGTGTGCTTGCTAATGGAGGTAAGGGGGTTGGAATTGTACCATGTAGCGCATCACCAAGACGCTCTGGCGTTTCAGTAGTAGCTTGGTGTCCTTCATTCTCTTCCTGGTAGTTGGATGGTGGAAGTCCAACATCCTCATCCATGGTGTGGATAACATTCTCTTCTTCAACAGTAGGCAAAATGTCCAACGCCTCTCTGACTTCATCGCTTGTATAACCACATCCGGATAGCAAATTGTGTGTTTCTTCGTGAGCTTCATCTTGAGATGGTAACTTATCACTTTGACTTGAAGTGGGAATTGAAACATCCCCTAATGAGCACCTACGTTTTGCTTCTTGATTACTTCCATGGGGTGCTTGTTCAACAACTATTGTGGAAATTGAAGGTCCCTCTTGTCGTGGATTAATAGGATGAACCATGGTATCCTCTACAATTGGATTTGGATTAGTTTCCAAAGAAAGCCTCCGATTCATCATGTATATTCTTTTCTTTTCTTTCTCTTCTTCAATGACTTCTTGAGGTCTCTTCTTCCTTGTGGATTTGTTTACTCGGTTACGTGCATTCCCCATCACCACAATGATCAATTCAATATAGTTTGTTTTTGTTGCTCCTCAATTACAAGCTCTTCAATAATAAGCAAATGGAAGTTCTTCCTTGTTGGTCTTGAAGCTTGATATCTTACCTTGTGTGCTCCTCAAATATAGGCAAAATGAATCTTTCAAAGGCCTTATCTTTGGTGTTCTTCAATTGGAGATTCTTCAAGCTTGCTAATTATTTTCTTCAAATATGGCCATATAACCCAACACCACAGTGAGCAACCATGAAAGATGTCCTCAATGCTGCACCTGCATAAAAAAAAATGATGGAGTTGGTGTAGAATGTGAAAATTTTCAGACGCGGGCTCGTGCTGTTTGAAAAATCGCGGGATTGTTGCTTTCGTTCGGACAGAGTGAAGTTGCTCTCGGACAGCAACAGTCCATTATTTCTGGAGTTCCAAAACGCGTACGCGTTTTATAAATATAAAACGCTGTGCGCGATATGTAGTTAAAAAACGCGAACGCGATATAGTCAAGCACAATAAATAGGTTAGGTGCACGGCTAGGGCAACGATCAAAATCAAAGAAAACTAATAATTTATATGATTGCATACAAAACAAATGTTTTGTATGGTTTAATACCCCCTAGCTCTCTCCCAATAATCCCTAGATACCCCCTATCTCTTTCTAAATATGTGTCCCTCATTCTCCCTACATGTTTCTTTCATGTTTCTTTCTCTCCCTTCAGCCATGTCTCTACCACCCCACTCTCCATCTCTCCACCTTCTCTTTATCTTCGTCATTATCCCTCCCTATAGCACTCTCTCCCTTCTTCTCCCTTAATCACTAACCCTCTACGCCTTTATCCCTCCCCCCTGCCCTCTCTGTCTTACCTTGTTCCTAGAGCCCCTCCCCCATAAAGGCCTTTAGACCCTCTTCTAAATATTAATCCCTAAGTGCATAAGTGCACAAGATGATGAGGAGGAGGAGGGTGATGACAATGAAGATGATCATGATGTAGATGAAGATGATAAAGATGATGAGGAGGAGGAGGGTGATGACAATGAAGATGATCATGATGCAGATGAAGATGATAAAGATGATAATGTTGATGAAGATGATGGTGATGATGATGAAGATGTTGATGTTGATGATGATGGTGATGATGATGGTGATGAAGATGATGGTGACATGATGGAGATGTTGATCTGATGAGGAAGATGATGATGATGATGGTGATGATGGTGATGATGATGAAGATCATGTTGATGAGGACGATGATGGAGATGAAGATGATGATGATGAAGAAGATGATGATGATGGAGATGTTGTGTTGATGGGGAACCTAGAGATGACAATGATGATGAAGATGGTGATGGTGATGGTGATGGTGATGGTGATGACGATGAAGATTTTGATGATGATGCTGATGGCGATGATGATGAAGATGTTGACGATGATGGTGATGGTGATGTTGAGATGATGATCATGATGATGTTCAGAAGATCATGATGGTGATGATGGTGATGATGATGGAGAAAATGACAATGATGGATATGTTGATGAGGAACCTGCAGATGCCAATGATGATGATGATGGAGATGTTGATGAGGAACCTACAGATGCCAATGATGATGGTGATGACGATGAAGATGTTGATGATGATGGTGCTGGTAATGATGATGATGATGATGATGACGAAGATGATGGTGACATGATGGAGATGTTGATCTGATGAGGAAGATGATGATGATGATGATGGTGATGATGATGAAGATGTTGATGACGATGATGATGGTGATGAAGATGATGATGATGAAGAAGATGATGATGATGGAGATGTGTTGATGGGGAACCTAGAGATGACAATGATGATGAAGATGGTGACGGTGATGACGATGAAGATTTTGATGATGATGCTGATGGCGATGATGATGAAGATGTTGACGATGATGGTGATGGTGATGTTTAGATGATGATCATGATGATGTTCAGAAGATCATGATGGTGATGATGGTGATGATGATGGAGAAAATGACGATGATGGATATGTTGATGAGGAACCTGCAGATGCCAATGATGACGATGATGGAGATGTTGATGAGGAACCTACAGATGCCAATGATGATGGTGATGACGATGAAGATGTTGATGATGATGGTGTTGGTAATGATGATGATGATGATGATGATGATGATGAAGATGAAGATGATGGTGACATGATGGAGATGTTGATCTGATGAGGAAGATGATGATGATGATGGTGGTGATGATGATGAAGATGTTGATGACGATGATGATGGTGATGAAGATGATGATGATGAAGAAGATGACGATGATGATGGTGATGAAGATGATGATGATGAAGAAGATGACGATGATGGAGATGTGTTGATGGGGAACCTAGAGATGACAATGATGATGAAGATGGTGATGGTGATGACGATGAAGATTTTGATGATGATGCTGATGCTGATGATGATGCTGATGATGATGATGATGATGATGAAGATGTTGACGATGATGGTGATGGTGATGTTCAGATGGTGATGATGATGATGATGATGATGATGATGATGGAGATGTTGATGAGGAAGGGGGAGATGACAATGATGATGAAGATGTTTATGGTCATGAAGATGATGATGATGGTGATGGTGATGATGATGGAGATGATGGAGATGATGGAGATGGCGATGAAGATGATGATGATGATGATGATGGTGAAGATGATGAAGAAGATGATGATGATGGAGATGTTGACCTGATGACGATGAAGATGATGATTATGGTGATGATGATGAAGATGTTGATGCTGATGATGATGGTGATGAAGATGATGATGATGGAGAAGATGATAATGATGGAGATGTTGATGAGGAACCTACAAATGCCAATGATGATGATGATGATGATGGTGATGACAATGAAGATGTTGATGATGATGGTGATGGTAATGATGATGAAGATGATGATGATGATGGTGATGGTGATGGTGATGTTTAGATGATGATGTTCAGAAGATGATGGTGACATGATGGATATGTTGATCTGATTCAAGGAAGATAATGATGATGATGATGATGGTGATGATGATGAAGATGTTGATGATGATGATGATGGTGATGAAGATGATGATGATGAAGAAGATGATGATGATGGAGATGTTGATGTTGATGGGGAACCTAGAGATGACAATGATGATGAATATGGTGATGGTGATGGTGATGGTGATGACGATGAAGATTTTGATGATGATGGTGATGGTGATGATGATGAAGATGTTGATGATGATGGTGATGGTGATGTTTAGATGATGATCATGATGATGATAATGATGATGGAGATTTTGATTTGATGAGGAATATGATGATGATGATGATGATGGTGATGATGATGAAGATGTTGATGATGACGATGATGGTCATGAAGATGATGATGATGAAGAATATGATGCTGATGGAGAATATGATGCTCACAACTCCCTCTAGTCTCTCTCTCCCCAACCATCAATCTCTCTCTCTCTCTCTCTCTCTCTGTCTCTCTCTCTGTCTCTCTCTCTCTCTCAAACACACACACATACACACACATTATGTCACTTTCCATTCTCAAACCCATACCCCCTCCATCCATATCTATCTCCAACTTTCTCCCTCCATCCCTCACCCTACCTTCTCTCCCTCCCTCTCTCATCGCCTGTCTCTCACCTTCTATCCCTCCCTCATCTTTCCCTCAACCTATCCCAATCTCTCCATCACTCCCTCTCTCTCCATCGCCACCACTCTCTGCATGTCTCCCACCAACACTTTCTGTCCCTCCCTTCCTATCTCTTATTTCGTTCTATCCCCATCTATCTCTCACTCCCTCCAAATCCATTCCTCCCCATTGTCCCTCTCCCTCCCTCGCTCTATGTCTCTCCCCCCCTTGTATTCTTTATTTCTCTCTCACATCCCCCTTGTCACTCAAGTCTCACTTTCAACTTCTAACCCTATACCTCTTCAGAACCTATTCTACTCCTAATAGTGCTCTCAAGCTCCACTTCCCTTCACCCCCTGTAGCCCATCATGTTCTCATTCCCTTCATCTCTCCCCACTCAAGCTTCCAACATCCTTCTAAGCCCTTGACCCTTTCCCACCCCTATTAAATATTAACCATAGATTCCCTTGACCCTTCCCCACCCCTTCTCAAATATTAAACAAAATTTCCCTTGACTTCTACACCCCCTCTTTCTCAAGTATTAAACATATATTTTATGATTTGAATAACGCGAGCGCGTTTTGTAACTATATAACGCGTACGTGTTATGTAGTTATATAACGCGTACGCGTTAATTATTGATATAACGCGCACGCGTTATTTAGTTATATAACGCGTACGCGTTATTTAAATCTAAAAGCGCGGCAATATTTTTGAATTTAAACAGGCCGAGTCACATGCTCACATGTCAACAATAATCCTATGTGTATGCTTTGGAGTTTGCTTCGGTAATTCCAAACCTGTGCTATGTTAATGAAAAACCAAAGCTAATTGGGTATTTCTTCCAGTTTCTGGAGAAGCCTGTGCTTAGCCACTCGTTACAATATGCTACACAGAGTTATTTTTGACGAAATCTTAGACACAAATAGCATTTTTTCTGCAGATTCCAAATATGTAACTTTTATTTTGAAATATTAATTTTTCCTATTTTCTTTCAATTTCTTTTCTGTCCTACCTCCTTAACTCGTGAAACACATTGTTAGTGTTTCTTCCATAACTTTTTCAATTCTCAATCATTTCAAAAAAAAAATTGTATGGTGCACAAGAGGACACTAACCTCCACGTTCTATGAAAAATCCATTTCAAGATTTTTGCATTAAGACCTTCAAAGGCTCTACCCACAAAAGATGTACTATTTTTGAGGTTTGATCACTTAGACAATTATAAAAAAATTATAAAATTACTAATTTAATTTTCGAAAAATAATGGCACACAAGTGCTATGTGTTCTCTACATGCATGCCGATTTTTGTAGCTTGATTCCATCATTTAGGCCCTCAAAGGCTCTACCCACAAAAACATATACCTTATCATTTGCCTGAAAAATAAAAAGTGTCTGTTAGGAAAACTGAAACTTGACATAGCTATGCAAATTTTCAATACATAAAAGTTATATATTCAGAAACGTGATTCAATTTCCTACATTTCATCTTTTTTACTCAATGCAAGATATTTTCCGTAAGTAAATCAAAAAATCCAAGTAAGTTGAGGGATGCCTGCTTTTTCAGTTTTCTATTGCATCTAACGTGCCAAAAGTGACCCTCATTAGCTTGCACTGACCCATATCCTCAACTCTTATATGTGAACTATTAAAATCTTGTCATGAGAAAGGCTCATCAACATGTAGAATCTGCATTTTTATAATCAAAACATGTATCTATTTCTTATGTTCATGATTTTTCGTACATAAATAAACGTTTATTTTAGAGAAAAAAGTTACCTATAGAGAATATAGTGCTATTGCACCAAAGAATCGGCTATATATGTGATAAGGGTCTATAAGCCTCGAAAAACAAAATCTTGTTAATGGATTGAATTGTTGTTATCTTGAATTTCACTTTTGCGAATGTTGTGTATATCTGATGTATTTGGCCCTATAAAAGTTCCTTCAATTTCTAATGCTATTTATTATTCAAGAAGCATAATATATATTCTGAAAATTAAATCTAAGGTATTTAGTCAGTTTAAGGAGTTTAAAGCTCTCTTTGAAAATCAGAGTGGTAGGAAGATTAAGGTGTTGGGGTTTGATAATGATGATGAGTTTTGTTCTATAAAATTTGATAAGTTTTTTTTAAGGATAATGGCATTGAAAGATATAAGACAACTCCATATAACCTTCAACATAATGGAGTTACAAAACATATGAATAAGACGTTGATGGAGAGATCTAACATGAATTTGGGTTACTATTTTGTGACAATATGAATCTAAGTTTAATGATAAGAAACTCCAAACAACCACAAAAAAACACTCATGAAACATATATGAAAAAAAAGTAAAACACTACTACAATCTATGTTCTTATGCGTTGTAAAAAAAGCATGTCAAAATTGAATAGTTAACACTCAAAAAATTAACGTCACTTGAAATACTATTTGCATTGTTTTGTCAAAAAATAGGAAAAATCAAAATCGAGATTTGTGGTTTTGGAGGAGTATGCTTAGTGGATTTGTCTTGGAGAGTAAGTGCTGGGTAGAAATGGTTGTCACTAAATGTTACATGATCAACATGTATCCCACATCAACTCTTGTGGATAAGACCCCTATGGAGGCCTGGATGGGAAAGAAGCCCTCACTTTAGCATATTCATGTTTTTGGTTGTGAGGCATATGCTAGTGTGCATAAGGATAAGTATTCAAAGTTAGACAACAAAGCAATGATATATATCTTCATCAACTATGGCACCAGTGTGAAAGGGTATAAGCTTTGGGATCTTGTGGTTGGGAAAGTTTTGTATTGTAGAGATGTCATTTTGAGAGAAGTTAAATGTTCTCCCATAGTATTGCATCTGGGAGAGGATGAGAAGAAGTCAGTTTTCCAACTAGCATGCAATACTAGGAAAGTTGAACAAGAAGTTCATGCTATACCTAATAAGGAGGAGGCCCGGCTCAACAAGTTTGGAAGGGAAAGCAGAAAATCCACATCAAACTTTAAGGAGGTCTACTTGGGAAATAAGGAAACCTATTAGGTATTATTACAATCCATATGATTTTAGAGGTATATTTTATTTATCCACTAACATTGATGAATCTAGAATTGTGCAAGAGGCAATGGAAATAGAAGATAAGGAGTCCTGGATACTGGCCATGGAAGAGGAGATGGTTTCACTTAAAAAGAATGATACATGGGACTTAGTACCATTTCCTAATGGATGCAAACCCATGGAATGTAAATGGGTGTTCAAAAGGAAGATTGGTTCAGTTGGAAGTGTTGAAAAGTACAAGGCAAAGTTGGTTATAAAATTATATTCCCAAGTTAAGGGGATAGACTTTGATGATATTTTTCCCCACTTGCTAAGTTAACATCTATCATATTTATGTTATTTATATAAACACATTTTGATTTAGAAATAAAATAGATGTATGCAAAAACAACATTCCTACATGGTGACTTGAAGGAGGAGATCTAGACACATCCAAGGAAAATTTTTAGGGGTAAAATTTAACCCATGGGATTTTTATTTTACCTTTTTCCAAAAACAAGATTTACCAATTTCCATTTTTTTCTAAATTGATTTGCCCAAATTCCATGGGATAATTTTTTTTTCTAAAATTCGCCAAAATTGTCCAAAAACTATACAAATTCCTTAGAAATTTGAATCTTTTTAGAAGAATATCGGCCAACACTTTATGGTTGGAAATTTATGAATTAGTAAGATTTGCCAAAGTTTCTACACTTAAAAAAAATTATGGATCCTTAAAATTTTCCCTGGACACAATCAAAACACTACAATGGATATAAAGAGGTTTGAAAATTAAAAAATTCTTATATGGTGTCAAATAGTCTCTTAAAATGTGGTACCAAAAGTTTGATTCCTTTGTTTTGGGATTGGGATTTATGAGATCCAAATTTGATCACTATGTGTATTACAAACAAGATGGTGATAATTTCTTTGTTATCACTTTGTCTGTAGATGATATATTATGTTTTGGCAACAATAGGGATGTGATTCATGATTGGAAGCCTCAACTTTTAGTACATTTTGACATGAAGGACTTGGGGGCTATAAAATATATATTAGGAATGGAGATCATGACAGACAAACATAAATTTTGGTTGAGCTAGAGTAAGCAAGTGAACTTTGTGCTAAAATGATTTTGCATGGCTTATTGCAGACCATTGACTGTTCTAATTTCTGTGGGAACTAAGCTTTCAGTTGAACAATGTTCTACCAAACCCATAGAAATGGAAGATATGTCTTATTTTCCTTATGCTAGTGTAGTTGGTAGCTTGTCGTATGCCATGGTCTATACTAGACCAGTCATTTCCCAAGCGATGGGAGCTTTGATTCAATTCATGGCTAACCCTAGATGTTAACATTGGGTTGCAGTGAAGAGAGTCTTCAAATATTTGTAAGGTACTTCTAAGTATTCCATTTGTTATCATAGTAATGTTTCATGAAACCCACACTCAGTGGACATGCATGGTTATGTGGATTCTAATTGGACAAAGGATGTAGATAGATGGAAATCTACAAGTGGATATGTGCTTCTACTATTTGGTGGAGTAGTGAGTTGGATGAGAAAGTGACTGGCTATAGTTGCTTTGTCCACTACAAAGGTAGAGTATATGGAATTACTCATGCTTGTAAGGAGGCCATTTAGCTTATGAAACTATGTTCAGATGTAAAGCTAAGTTAGAGATATATTATAATTCGGTGTGATAGTTTATACAATGTATTGATTTCAATGTGAAAAAATATATTGATTTTAGTGTGAATGTTTATGTGTATTTTCATAGTGCATTAATTTTAGCATGAATATTAATGTTTAATTTTACATGTTGCATTGATTTCAACATGACCTTTTTTGTTTAATTTTATTGGGCATTTATTTTAACATGACTCTATATAAATGAATTTATAGTGCATTGATTTCAACATGAGGTTCTTATGTTTATGTGACGACAACGATATACACCATGGCTAATAATGCCACTTAAAATGTGCCAAAATCTTATTCTTACTTATATAATTAGGAATGGCCATTGCGTTTTTTTTTTCAAATATATAAAGACAATATAGAATTTTGAAGGAATTCACCTGCCAATTTATATACTTTATTTTGAAGAAATTTACTTGCAAACTTCGTATATACTACTAATAACAATATCTAGAAGGTAAATAGATATTTCTAAGTGTGAATGGTTATACTTTATAAGATTATTTACCAATTTATATACTTTATTTTGAAGAAATTCACTTGCAAACTTAGTATATACTACTAATAACAATATCTAGAAGGTAAATAGATATTTCTATGTGTGAATGGTTATACTTTATAAGATTATTTCTAATATAAAGCAAGGATCTTGGGCATTGGTATTGTTTCACATTGAAGAAGTTTAAATACTTTCATAAAAAAAACTTTATCTTAGATGCTTAAATTGGGACAATATGTTCATATCCTCATACAACAACTCTTTAAAGTTGTTGTATGTATACAATGTTGAATGTTGAGATCCTTGTTAGATGGAATCATAAAAAATCACATTAAGATTTATTATGGATATTAAGATTTATTATGAATAGATGAAAGGTTTATCACTTTCATCTTTTAAATCTTTTTTAATCTCGTATTTATGTCTATAGACATAAAAAAGATTAAATTCTTTTACAATATTTTCTTAAAATTTTTGTATAATAAATAAAGTTTGTACATTAAAAAATTTTATCCCTGTAAATGTTTGACAAATCTAAGAGTATGATGAATCATAAAAATAAAAAATAAAAAATAAAAAGAGATCATTACATTAAAAAAAATCATCACATCAAAAATTTGAACATAAAAACAATTGATTTGTCTATATATATATATATAACCAAAGACAATGTAGTAAAGTCCATATATATAATTAAAAAAACCATAGTAAAGTCAAAAACATAAAGATTAAGACCAACCTATATGTTGGCTGGAAGAAGGATTTCCTCAACAGAAAAACTGCCATGAAAATCGGCTTTTCTTCAAACAATATATACAACAAATGTCAATATATATATATATATATAACTTGAGCTCTTATAGGGTAAGTGTGAAAACATCCTTTGTAATCTGACTTGTTAATCTACATTGTAGATTATGTCAACCATTTTTTCTAAAATCTAGCTACAAATCTTTATTGAAATTAGAAGTTTTAATTATTTCAAATTGCTTTTTGATTATAAAAAGGAATACATTTTTGTTTCTACACATTGCACATTTCACATTTAATATTACAATCATTAGAAGGCTTGGCTGGCTCCATGTATAATGGACGAACTCCTTGCTTAGGCAAGTGGAAAATCACGCGAATATTGACCTTTTTAAAGCTTTGCTGAAAAATACAGCGCAGGGATTCTGCATTTAAGGCCGAGACGGATTGCAGCTGCCATTTTATTTAAAGAACCCTTTTGTGCAGAACAACCAACCAAGAATTTGTTCTCAGATTGACCACATCTTGATTACTAAAAATCTTGGCGTGCGTGGAACGCGTCATGGTCAGGAAGGTTGGATAACTAAGCTTGGGTGTTAGATCCGTTATTGCTTCACATCACATAAACTCACATATGGTAAAGGGCATTTGGTCTAGTGGTATGATTCTTGCTTAGGGTGCAAGAGGTCCCGAGTTCAATTCTCGGAATGCCCCTTTGATTCAGAAATTCAAAGGACATTTAAACTTAAGTTATGAATTAAATTTTGATCAGTAATTTTAGGAAGTGTGGCGCGTTGGATTTATTACAAATAGGGATTTTTACAAAGATGCCTTTTCACGATGGTGGGTAGTGCCGAAATGCAAAACAAATACGACCTTATTTCATATAACAAAACGCTAAAACATACATTAACTTTACACTTAAAATATTAGTTAGGAAACATTGTGGTGCTGCCAGGTTCGAACTGGGGACCTTTAGTGATAAAAGAAGTAGTTAGGAAACACTGTGGTGCTACCAAGTTTAAACTGGGAACCTTCAGTGTGTAAGATTGACGTGAACTGGGGAACTGGGGACCTTTAGTGATAAAAGAAGTAGTTAGGAAACATTGTGGTGCTACCAAGTTCAAACTGGGAACCTTCAGTGTGTAAGATTGACGTGATAACCGACTACACCACAACACCACTTTAATATTTTACTTAATCGACTACAACAGAGAACAAAATATTTTACTTAAAGTCAGTTTCAAATTATTACTTTGTTATCACTTGGGTTGTGGATGTTTGACAGGCTAAACTTCTCTTAATACAATGTTGGCTCTCCATATCTTCATCTCTTAATACAATGTTGGAATTAAATATCAACTTATGTTTGACATGGTTGGCTCTCCATATCTTCATCTCTTAATACAATGTTGGAATTAAATACCAACTTATGTTTGACAGGCTAAACTTCCCATGGTTGGCTCTCCATATCTTCATCTCTTAATACAATGTTGGAATTAAATACCAACTTAACCAGCAGAAGATTGTACCTTTCTCTTTTAATTTGTCTGCCATAAGATGTACCTTTATGCCCATGCACTTGAACATAAAGGAAGGAACAGATCATTTTCAGATGTAGATCTATCCTTTCAATTTTGGGAGAAATACTTTTCATAGCACTGCATTCAGTGACATGAGAATACTATTGATTTCATTCCTCCTGTTATATGAGTTAGTTGAGTTGATGGAAAAAAAAGCTTTCCCCTCATAAGGCGTCCAATTGGTTTAGAAAGAATTACTGTATTGCTTGAAATTCTCTAATTCCAACCATGGATATTGAAGCCATCAAAGCCATCCGTTGGAAAAAGGGAAGCCTCTATATGAGTTAGTACCTTTAGCTTTAGACATAATATACTTCTACCATGGTTCCGATCTTCATCTTTTACAGTTTTCGGTGGAATATATATGTCATGTGTACATGTATTAATAATAAATTAAAATATAAAAAAATCTAAATACGACGTTATGTGTATATGTAATAATAACAAATTCAAATACATAATCAGAAAAGAAGTTTATGGAAAGATTAACTAATTTTTTTTAACAGCCATAACCTTAAAAGTTTATGTTTTTCTTTAAAATTTTCTTTTAACATTACTATAATAAAATTTGGATCAAATGGATCTATAGGGGTTAATTAACAATTATCTTCTTCTGTGTTTAGTACTTTAAAAATTATGCAAACTTTTATTCAAATAATAATTTGTGTTGAGGTTAAGCAATTTTAAAGTATTGTATATGCATCTATTTATCTTATATGCAGTTTATCATGTGTATTTCAATCATTATCATTTAGTGGTTATGGTGTTTTCATAATTCCATGTTTTGGGAAGTAAAATAATCGAAATCACACACACATATGTATATATTTTTATTGAATATGGAAAAACTTATTATATCTCAGTTAGAAAGAAAAATAAAAGAAATCAATGTATATATATATATTCCATTGTTTTTTTCTTATGGAAGGTGAAAAAAACTATCATAAGTTAGTTGTCAAGGAAAACACCACCACCTAAAAATGATTCACAGGTGGTCCATAAGCTTTGTGTCATTGATATGCTTCCTTATATCTTAGCAAGATGAGCTCTTACCTAATTAGAAACCAAAATACTTGTTGCAGTTTTACTTCTTGCCCAAGGACATCCATACATATATATATTATTATTATTATTTCTATTATTTTTATATATTATTATATTTATCCCATAAAGATAAATTACATACAATTGTTAGAAGCACAAGACTTCCTTGCCAAGAACATTGACAATCACCATAGAAGCAATAGACTTCTCAAACAACAGCTTCAACTTCATCTCTAATTACACCTTTTTTTTACATAAATAGAAAGAAAATTATATTAACATAGTGAAAAATATAAAATCCATTGAAATATATATACTGACTTGAATTTTGTCCCGAGATCCCATCTAAAATGGTGGTTCCAAACCTTTCTGATAATCATCCTATCTACTGTTATAGGTTGAAAAGAGAGAATAACAGTAAGTGTAAACTTTTATATACAAAAATAATTGTTGAATATTCCAAGGTCTCTAAATTGGTGTTCCTTTTTAAGACAAGAGATCAAGAAAGTTCTTGAGGATTTATATCATGTGTTGGCATGATGTCTAAGGTTTGTCTGATAGTACGACAGAAGGAACCCACCTCTTATGTGTATTCATGTGCAAAATCATGGGGAAACCTCTATCCATTTCTAGTTCACATTAATACGAGCACATGAATATTGCCATCCCAACAGCATGATTAACACCAGTGGACTGAAATAGAAAGACCATATTACCAACAAGCTCGAGAAATATAGGTTTCTCGATGATCTTTAGATTTGAAGAGACAAACATGAACCCTCTTCCACAAGCCAAAAAGAAAAGTTGTCCATGCATCTTTGAGGATCAATATTTTGAGATCCATTTATCCAGGGCTACGTTACAATCTAATGAGTTTGTGTATTAATTAGTTTATTAAAACGCTTTCTCAATTATATTTTAAAAAGGTTTTGTAGATCCGTTTTTAAAATGGATTTATGTTAATTAGATTTTTGAATATTTTGATTATTTACAACATATAACAACCTTACAGGCTTGAGTGAGCCCGACATTGTTGTTGTTAGAGTGTCGAATCTAGGTCCATTAGTGTGGACGAACCGAAGCTTGTGGAGGCAGCTGCGATAGGAGCAGAACCACCCGACATTAAAAATTAATAAACCGAGCTCAAGTAACCTAATATAGAACAAAGACAGAGCCTGGAAGGTGCCAAAGAATCTAAAACAAAAGCGACATAGGTTCCAAATCATGGGCAACGACTCAAGCAAAAACCCAATGGACTAGGAGCTCCTTCTCACCTACAAAAGTTCTTTAACAATTTGATTATAAGCTACTTTCCAACTCTTAATCTCATTCTTTGTTATTATTAAATTATTATGTGCATGACATATTGTATCCATTTTCCATATATTAGTTAAGCCGCACATAAATCAAATTTTTATAAACAATGTTTTGAATTTTGATATTAAAATATTTTTTTCAAATTAATTTTTGATTGGTTGATTTTACTAGATGTCAAAGATGTCAGTCTTAATTTTTGAAGTGTGGATTTCAACTGGCACATGTCCCCACTGACATCACTATCTTCAATAACTGCCTCTCACAGCAAGTAATTTTATCTAACATGTCATAAAGAGTTAAAATTTGATCGAACTAAAGTATTGCATGTATTGCGTATGATAATGATTGTCATGCAATGGACATTGTGCAAGAAGTGACCACCTTTCACTGTTGACATCCAAGCACAACGTGTGCATAGTATTATTAGTCCCTGCCAAGGCAGGGATTATAGCAATCAGTTTGCATTTAATTTTTAATTAGTTTGCAAATTTTTAATCTAAATTTTTATATAATTGTCCAATGTTCTATGGATTTTAATTATTAAAATGATTTTTTAAACAAATAAAATTACAATTTAAAATTTTTTTGATTGGCTTATAACATATTTTCTATTTTTTTATTGGCTTTAAAACCTGATGTAACAAATTTGCCCTGCGTAGATGTGACTTATGTTAAATTCAAAATCAAATAAAAAAACAAAATCTTAAAAAATTATATATTGTACGTTTCCTTTCCACGATTGAACTAATTCTCTCATTCCCAAATTCTATTAATGCTTTTCTCATCAAAAGATTGAACTAATTCTGCAGAGATCTCCTCATCACGATGCAATTAATTGTAAGATTTTGGTTATTTGACGTCGTATGGGCAAATCTCCTTGTGATTTTCTGACAGGTTATCTTGATTTTGTAGCAGTATGGACAAATCTCCTTGTGATTTTCTAACAGGTTATCTTGATTTCTAACCGTATTGACGGACAAATCTCTTTGTGATTCTAATCCTGTATGGAATAGTCTCCGGTAATTGAATAACATTTACCGAACAACATTCCGATAATTGAACAACATTAAGAAAAATCCAATATCTAAATTTTTTGTAAACAATTTATCACATTAAGAAAAATAAGAGTGACGAGTCAAATCAAAACCAATGTCTAATGTTTGTCAGCAAAAAATACGATGATAATGATGAGGCAAATCAAAGTTGTTGTAAGTGATCCATGTGCATATGATTGAAAATTGGAGGATGATGGCAGCCTCCATCCTTACGCAGGTTTTTGTCAATCTTTTGTGAATTTGTGTTTAAATATCTGTGATGAACCAATTCCCAAGCCCAAATAACCCCTTGGTAAACTGCAGAAGTTTAACTACAAAAAAGAAATTAAGTATAAAAGTTTAAATAATTCATTAAATTGAATATAAAAATTATAAAATTCAAAACTCTACCATTAAGGTTTATACTGAACTTATTATTTTAATTATTAAAGGTTTTAAATTTTGATTTAATTAAAATTTATAATAATATTAAAAAAATATAATTTAAAGTCACACTATGTAACTGTAATGAACAATGAACAGAATGACTATTAAATCATCACTCTTTTCTTCCTCCTAATATAGTTTGCATTTAATTTTTAATTAGTTTGCAAATTTTTTTATATTATATTTTAACTAAGTTTTTACTACCTATGGCATACAAAAATGCACTAAGAATGGCGCTGGATCTAAACTCCCACTTGTCTATCACACTCAACAACACAAGCAAAACCAAAACAATTCCAAGACCATTAGCTATTGCAGGTAACAACAAAATCACAAAATGTCAAATAATTTTTTAAAACTATAATTCTAAAGCAAAGGACTAGCTGCTTTGCAGCTATTTTGCTTGTTTGTGTTACGACCTTCAAACCCCTTCAAACCTTAAAAGCACTATTAACATTATTTAAAAGTTATCATTTTTTTCCACACAAAAAAAAGACTCTACTTAATATTAAAAGTTTAAAAAGATAATAGGAGTTTCTTACCAAACCTTATAGAATCATGGGCTATGACATTTTAATTTGTCAAAAGAAAGTGAAACATTTTTTTTTTTAATATTTTTTAAAAAAGAAACATGGAAATTTGAAAAAGGTTAACTTTTCATTTTTGGTATGCTTAGTTCATAACTCCAATTGATTACTTTAAAAAACTTAAATTGCCAATCCGTGAAGATTTCAAATACATAAAGCTTTTACAAAGAAAAACATGTGGAAAGTATAACCACATTTTGACTAAACTTTGTTATTATGATGTGGTGTTTTCTTTATTTGATAGGTTAATTTCAATGACCACATATGATAGCAATTATAAAGATCGCTGCCATGTTATATGTTGATGAAGGATATGGAGGTGAGTCCGTAAAAAAAGGAGATTTCAACGTAATTGTTAAAAGAAATATCATTTAGGTCATTGGTAGCTTACACACCATTTCATTAACAACTACAAAGATCGTTGCCATGTTATAAGTTGATGAAGGATATGGAGGTCATCCCGTAAAAGAAGGAGATTTCAACGTAATTGTTAAAATAAATATCATTTAGGTTATTGGTAGCTTACACGCCACTCCATAAAGGAGGATAGAAACTAAATCTGCCACGTGGTCATTTTGTGATCAATTAGTCAATTACACAAAGATTTAGATTCATTTAGTTGACTAAGAATTGAGCTTATACATCACCAGAATAACTATTGAATCGGCAGAGAAAAGGTTGTCCATCCCATTTACCCGCATAGAAGATAATTGCAACGCATGGTTTCACTAATCCATAAAAAATCAAGGGAGATGGCATGTTGCATTGTCCTAATTTCTGGATACAAGGTATTGTCCACATCATCATAATGCATTGGATTTTGTGTTACAAGAAGCTAGATAAAATGTAATCTTGGAACGCGATTTCAAAGGTGCCATCGTAGGAAAGACATTACACCATTTTATTAAATATCACCATTAGATGTTCCACGTATCTTTGAGATTGAGTCTCCATGGTAAATGCCAGATCACACTAATGCTGGATGAGATCGAAAAGATGCCACATTAAGCTATTAAACCATATCTCCGGAATCAAATCACTAAAAAAAAGGGAAGTAATTTGTCAAAGGATTTGAGCTGGAGAATATAGTGGTATTGTTGAATTTTGAAAATTATTACAAGTGTTACTCTTCCACGAGTTCTAGTTTGATATGAAAAGAAGACATCTCATGGAAGATTAGCGCTATATCCATAAAATTGCGACATGGTGGGGATTCTTGAGATATTTCATCAAATTTCTGCAATAAATATTTAGGTTTTCCTATCTTTATTTTGAAGAATATGTCAACACTAGGAGGAAGAGGAACATCCACTTGTTCATCGAAACATTGGAACGAGAATCATTTTCAATATAAAAAGAAAACCTTATTTGTCAATGGATTATCAATCAAATGTATAAATCTCAAATAACATTGAGTTGTTTACAAATGTCAAATATTGTTGATTGTTATGTTTGAATATAAAAAATTTATGTGAAGGCAAAGGATGATATAGATGTGGAGATATAGTGAAAAATCGATGAGATCTCTTGGATTTTGTCGCATTTTCAGAGTGGGTTCGGATTGGAAATTGGAATGAGAGCATAATTCAGGTTTCAAGTGCATGATATGCCTTGGATTGCTAACGCAATGCCTATGCAACATACAAATTTATTTATGGATAGCAAGACGTTTTGTATCAATAATGGTTTTGAAAATTAAAAACAAGATTAAACTTTAAAGTTAACGGCAAAAATCAACTCCTCTTCGGCCATTTTAATATTCTATACTGGCAGGTCGAGGAATGATTAGTTGCGATCCAAAACATTTGACTGGACTTAATCAATCAAATCACTAGGCGAGTATATCTCTAACTTAAGTTGACGAATATTAGATCGATAGAATCTTTGTCTAGAAAGTCTGATCCAAATATATAGCATCGCAAAACATAAATATAACTATGATGTATTGTATGGCGTAATCCATAGGTGTCTTTATTTTGTACGTAAAATAAAACATAGTTATGACCAATTTAGTGGTAGGTTAACATCGATAAGATCTGCAGTTGCTGCAAACCAGGCTATGACCATGATCACACATCTATAGAGGAGAAAGCACAAATGCAAATGGAGGCATTGCAATACCAAAGGATGATGGAGGAGCAAGCATATTGTTATCAAGAAGCAGTCATTTCTATGAAACGGTTTGCGTGTATGTCACAGTACCTCGACTCATGTTTTCCATGTTTTCTTTTTTCTTGTCCCAAGTTACTAGCTAAGATTGCTTATCATAGATAAACATGTAATAAAAGACAAAGACAAAAGGGGATGAAAAGAAGGGGACCTTCTCAAATCACTGAGCATCATGTGGAGATATCATAGTCATGTACCTATGTTATGACTAGGGGACTTAAAAGAATTAAATCTATTACAATTGAGTTGTTGAAGGATAGGTGGCAACTCTTGTTTTCACCAACAAGCAAGTTGTGTATGGTGAGTGTAAAATAAATAACCTTTATACCTACATCTAAAGGGGTATGTGTGTAAAGAGTATAAGGTGAAACATGCATCTATGAAAACATATATTATTACTATTTTTATGTTCGTTTTCTATCTTTGACCAAAATTTTTAACCATCTAGATTTTGCTTATATCATCTACATTATGTACCCTTTAATGTACATCGCAATTCTTTCGAGACAAAGTATGATAACAAAGTATCCCCATTAATGTCCATGTATAATTTAATGTTCATCAAAATCCTTTTGAATCAAACTTATCTTAGGTATTTATTAGTGTTTGTGTAACAATACCTTTTGCATTTCTTCAATCTATTAAAGGACTTAGCAAAACTGTAAACATCTTCTTATCACTTATATCCTTGGGTATTGTTAATTTGCACATTTTCGTCATTGCAATAATCCATGCCTTATGTCAAACACTTGATTGGCCCCTCCTCCTATAAAAAATATACTTACTATTATTATCAAGGCATAGGTAGCCAAGATGTAGGATTGTGGAGTTGTAGAAGCATGAGCCATTTTTGAACTCTATCTCTATGTCTTTCATGCTAGTTAAGACAACCTTAAAGAAGCATTTGGGGCCTAGTTTGAGTTTCACCACCCCCTTGGGTCTCTATCAAGTGTTTATTTACCAAACGAGGGATTTCTTTGAGGGATAGATGCCTATAAATTTTCCTATTATAGCATGTCCCTACATATATTGATTGTAGTCACTGATTTTGGTCATCGTTGCTTCATAGTAGAGGTTTTTAGAGGTTATCCCTAGGCAAAATCCCTTCCTTGTTTCACTCAAAGTAGCTTTTCCAAGCACAATTGCAATTGGGATTGTTGATTTCACTCCCATTACCACATCCTTGAAGGAGGGTAGCACCACAAAAGGCTCTCCTCATATTGGGGAGAACATGGGATCAAGCATGAGGGGAAACCTGATATGCTAGAGCTCAAACCCTACGAATCAATATCCGACTTCTGGTTCCATCGTTCCTTTTCATATAGTTAGTGGGGTAGAGTATTAACAATATTTTCTTAGAGTTAGTCATGTAGAGTACTAACTATAGCATGCTCTATTTCTTGGATATCATGCAGACTAACTCCGACATCCATTTTCGGCCTCTCCCAACATATGTCACTTCCAAATTTGCCAATATTGAGCACATAGTGAATTAATATATGTATGAAGTGTTGACATTAGCACGCCACCACCCCTGCCCAAGGATACTCGTTAGCAACTGAGAACATAAAAACTATTGTAAAACATTGGCTTATAAATAATTTTAATCACGTACGGTCGAACTTAATACAAACCTCAGTTTGTTGTATGTCCATTGCATACGCAGGGACATAATAAAATTCATCTACATCTTTAATTTTTTATTATTCCTTTTGCGACATCCTCATTATTTTATATTCTATATCTCACAAGTTTACAATATCTATAGAAATATTGTCAGTGCACCCATAAATATTAACACTACACCCAATTGACTCCATTGCTCGCTCAATAGCCTTGTTCTCCCGTGAAGCCCACATAGCCATAGAAACTATCAAACGACGAGCACTCTTTTCAAATACTAGCTGCTTATCCTTGCAGGCTTCAACTGTCTCCTAATGATGATCCCAGAGTAGGGATCGAAACGTCGAGTTTCAAATTCGTTTAACGCAGCTCCTCTTCACTCATAATTGTTCCTGCGTAATGACTATTTTCAAACTAGCTGCTTAGTTAGTGATTCCAAGTTCATTGCTATATCTTTCATTTTATCTTCTGTAATCTTATTTTCCTTCTGAAACTCCATGAAACGTTGTGCTTCAATCGCTGACCGACCCTGTGCCTTCAATGGAGAAACCCACCGTAAATGGAAGCAAGACGAGAGAGTCGGTGCTAAGGCTATTGTCGGAGACAAGAGGGGACCTGCCTATCATGGCCTCCAATCCCAATTTGAGCCACTTGGATAGGTCAAAAAACTGGAGTTGGGGCAGCGGGAATAATTCGACTTCGACTTCCACCGAGTGCGTGGTGGTGCAATCCCCTTCTATTCTTTTCGAGTCCTAGAAGGTATGGGTTGACCACGTCATGGATTATTCATAGACCTATTTGACACTTTTCTCTTTCATGGAAGTACAAAATAAGTGCGTCGAAGCTGTGAAAAACCGACATCGAAGCAACGCCGGTGATGATAACAAGCCACTTCCCGCGACAAGCTCGAACTGGAGCTGAAGATTCCAATCAACCACAATGCAAAAGCTTCATTGAATACATGACAGTAGTTTGCAAATGTGCAAAGATGAAAAAAACCAATCCCAAGAACATATCAAGTGCAATATTTTTTTTTTTCAAAGGTGTGCTTGTAGCCTCGGAAGAGCAAAGAGCTTTGCAAATCAACTCTACTAGCATTTAATGGCAAATCATATATTCCACATGTTTTTATACAAGAATTCGGCTTGGTATCTTGTTTCTATTGGCATTTGCAATTCTCATTTGCATGTCTATGCATGCCCATGCATCTATGCTAGAGGCTAATGTCATGGACATTGCTGCTTGCCGCTCTCGTTAATAATGCCATTAAATTCGGTTGATGTTTTTAAAGTATACTATTTATTTATTCATTCGATTACTTATAGCTTTTGAGCGCAGGTCTTCCACACGATCCTTAAGTTTTTGACTACTATATTTATTTATGAAAATCGCGGCCATCATTTTTTTCTGTTAGCGGTTGAAATGGCAGAGTTGATGTAAGGTGTCTGATTAAGGTTCTGGTCCGAAAGGGCGTGGGTTCAAATCCCACTCTCAACAATACAGCCATTGATCATCATAATTCAGGATGATTGAGTGGTCTATGGCGCCAGATCAATACCGCAAGGTTTCAAATGCAATTCTCAACGAAATGTATAATAAAACGAAGAACTTTGATAAAAGATTATTTCTATTGACCATAAATTATAACATGTATGTCAGATTGGCCGAGTGGTCTAAGGCGCCAGACTCAAGTTCTGGTCTTTGAAAGAGGGCGTGGGTTCAAATCCCACTTCTGACAATCATCTGTGGGTTCAAATCCCACTTTTGACAGTCATCTGTGGGTTCAAACTATACTTCCGATCATATCGACCTTCTCTTTTCACGTTTTTCTATTACAACTCTACGAATATTCCAGAGGTTTCTGTTACAATTTTTTTTACAAATTCTAGGAATGTTCCATAGGGCGTGGGTTCACTACTTCTGCGAGTAAACCATTACGATTTCTATGGATGTTTGCGGATCAACATCATATTAATGAGTGTTTCGGGATTCTAGGTCATATTAATGATAGAGTCGTTCAAGGGCATTTGGTCTAGTGGTACGATTCTCGCTTAGGGTGCGAGAGGTCCCGAGTTCAATTCTCGAAATGCCCCGTCTTTTATAAAATTAATATGCTTCCTATTGCTGTTGCTCTGTTATAAATATGAATTTATAAAAACTAACCCCAGTGTAACTCCAATTTCAATCAAGCAAGCATAGCTTTGGGTGGAACAAGGATAGAAGGGATCATTTAATTAACACTCAATTCCGTCCAAGAGGTAATTGGTTGTAACAAGGATAGAAGAAATCATTTAATTAATACTCAATTCCATCCAAGAGGTAATTATTAGCCTCAAGATGTAATTTGGGTAATGCACAAATAAACTTTGGTTGCTTGTTATGACAAGGATAAAAAATAATGATTCAAATAACACTTAATTTATCCAAGAGCTTATTATTGACTTCAAGAAGCAATTTGGGTAATGTACTTATTATTGACTTCAAGAAGCAATTTGGGTAATGTACAAAACGTTTGGGTAGCACAAGCATAAGAGGAAACATTTAAGGTAATAAAAGTAACCCAAATGAATTATATTTTCAGTATATAGAAGAGTTTACCAATGACTAGAAAAATCATGGCTTTAACCAATTTGAGAGTACTCCACCTTCTTGGGGAGATCTCATAACTATGAACATCTTTCTTAAATATACAAATAAAATACATGTGAAGGATGTTGAATGGGATACTGAAGTGAGTTGGCAAATCTAAGGGAAGCTTTGATCTAAAATCAAGAAATGGTTTGGCACAAAAGTAATCATCATAATATATTATGGATTCTTGAGGATTTTCATCGAAAGTTATAGATCCAGGATTTTCATCGAAAGTTATAGATCCAAGATTTTCATCGAAAGTTATAGATCCATTTGATTGATAGGAATTTTTTTCATGGAACTTTGTCTTTGGTGGTTTTAACTCATTTTAAGAAGATTTAGTTGGTCGGAGTTCCAAAATAAAGAGTAGATCGAGGTATAAATTTTCCCTGCTTAAAAAAATGAACTCGCGAGAAAGATTGAGGTTGTCCACTTATTAACTCATTTATTTTTACAATTGCTTCATATCATAACACCATTATCAAACTTTTGTAGTCATATCACTTGCTAACATTATTATATATCATTGTTACATGGCATACAATGTTTGTCACGCTATCCATACACATAATCTAAATCCCACTTAACTTTAGAGCTAGTTGGAAAAACATCATGACCATATTAAAAGGAGATATGTGGAGCTAGTGATGCATTTGCATGAAGTCGATTATAAATTTGTTTATTTGTTTTTTAATAAAATTAAAGATGTTCCTTTCAAGAGTGTTTTAACCCAAGCGTTCTTTTTTATTTTAGAGGAGGTGAATTCAACAAGGATGCACATTGCCTTAGTTCTTTTTGTTTCAATGTCAAAGGCCATGAGTTATCCTATTAACCTTGTTATGAGCGTATACACTTTATTTAATAATGATAAATGTATTCCAATGTGGGATGACACCTCCTCCTCCTATCTCCAAATTCACCCCCACTCTTACCATCTGCATAGTGTGTACGGCAATGGAAGTCAAGGCCCCATCTACAAAAATATATAGAGCTCACATTTCATGCAATCGACACCTACAACACAACCCCAAAATACTTTTCAAACATTATGTGTATCCACACATATTAAAGAATGATATGAGATTCTCAATAACCCACTACTTCAAGCTAGTTGTATTTCTAGTGTTTCCTTTGTACCCCGGGACATGTTACCCACAATAACTATTATATATTATAATGCATGACATATGTGTTTCTCTTCTCCCCATGACATAACGGATGTTATCTATAGCGGTCCATGGAAGTGGTGTCTAAGAAGTTGGAGATTTATGAATGAAGATGGAATCAATCCATTCCACACCTTGTAAATGGACATTGAAATGACACGGCAACAAATGATCAAGAAAGGAAGTTGAAACAACGGAACTCAGAACATGCAATGATACCCGATGAACCTCACACGTTGTCATCCTTGATGGACTCACCAATGGCCATCACTATTAGGCACATGGTTAGAATTCCACATACCTCCTATAACCATCAACAACATGCCATACCTCTCGAGGGTTAAATGATTTTCACTCGTCTCTTTCTATAATGTGTCCCCTATAATTCCTTTCAATATTCCATTTCCCAAGGTATGTTTCAAAATTATGAATAAAAATGTATTTTAACCCTTATTGTGAACCTAATTGCTTTCTACCTTCCTTAGATCAATAAAGTGAATTTTGCTTTTATTTTAACTATATCTTAATCTAAGATGCGCTCTCCATTGAACTTTTGTTTTAACCAGATTCATTGAACTTTTGTTTTAACCCGATGTTGATGATGGCTAATGCTTTAAATCTCATTTCATTTCAATGCTCTCTCCATTATACTTTTGTTTTAACCATATCTTAATGATAACTAATGCATGAAGTGAATTGTGTTTTTATGTTAACAAACCTGAATTGTGTTTTTATGTTAACAAACCTTATTAACCTTATTCTTCCCGAGAGTACTTTAAACCTCAATCCAATCCAAGATGCTCCCCGTGTGCTTTAAAGTTTAAACCTCAATCCAAGATGCTCCCAGTGTGCTTTAAAGTTTAAACTTCAATCCAAGATGAAGATCTTTTCACATCGTGAAATCCTCCCTCGATCTGGCAGTTTCTGACATTCTGACACAACTCGCAATGTTTGTGAGATGAGGTGGCAGTGTGCTTTTGCAGAGCTGGCAGTCAAGAAAAGCATGACCGTTGAGATCATCTTTTATTTCCACCCTAGTATGAATCTCTGTATTTTCTATTCCTTCCCCTCCTCCTTCTCCTCTCAGGGCTGTCTGCGTTGTAACCTGAGTCTGGTCTGTATGGAGCTCCATGTCATGTTTTGAATGAGTTTGGTCTGGTGTGTGGTCTGTACGAGTCGAGTCGAGTCTGGTCTGGTCTGGTCTGCTTGCATCTGTTTGTTGTGTATGTGTGATGTTGTTTGGCACTGAGAGGTGAAGGCAGGCGTCATATAATTTTATCCTCAGCAGGCGCGCGCATGGATTCAACCTCAGATATACAGCGAGATATCCACCCACATTCTCATCAATTCTGGCAAATTTCTGTATACGTAATATCTTTTTATTGGGTTTCTTTTCTTTCTTCTTCTGAAAACATATTTTCAATTAGCCTAATAATTTTGATTTTTAGAATTGCATACAATTAGCTCTGTTTATGAAATTGCCAGGCTAAACTGAAATGGTACCTGCATCAATTTTTCGAATGGGCAGGAGCGCGCAAAGATTCCATCCCAGCTAGATAAGGTGAATGCATCTGCCATGTTTTTCAAATTATAGATTCAAATTTACATCTGCGGGAATTAATTTGATTTTGTAAATGCAGCGTGAGGATCGATCGGCCCTGTTGAGCTGTTAACCGGGTAATGCTGTATTAGTTATGGTCAACCATGACTACGCCCTGTCTTGGCATGGTGCCATGGGATCACTGCCTCCTGCAAGTGCTGCGAAGATGACAAGCTGTGATTGGACATTCTTAACACGGAGCAAAGGACTGGCGGTATTCAATCCTCCCACATGGTAAAATTCTAGACGATTTAAATTCTGGACGATTTCTTTGTATCTGTCTTATTTTGTTGTGTTTCTGATAATAGATTAATTCGATTTTAAGCAATTTCTGATTAATTTGAATGAAATGGTATGCGTATGTTTTAGTTTCCCTACCTTGCATGCGTGACAATGGGAGGCAATGCTGCAAACGTGGTTACTCTTGCACGGATTTATCTTTAAAAAAAATTCTAAAGATATCAGTACAGAGAGCAAGCCTACAGAGCAGTGAGTTAATTCATTTCCTTGCAATTTCTCTTTCATTCACACAGGTTAATCTGTAAATTATGCAACGTGATCTGCTGGATGTACGTTGCTTCAGGCCCTATAATGTATGCTAATGTAAATTACTCGTATTTTTGCAGGAGCAAACCTAGGAAAAAGGTTCAGAAACTGAACCGCGAGCCTAGATTTGCTTTCATGACGAACAGCGATATCGATCATCTGGAATAGCTGGTGCAAATATGGCCAAAAGGCAGTGAAGAATAGCCCCTTTCCCAGGTTAATAATCCTTCTCAACTTTCTACAACATATTTTCCAGCTTTACATTGAGTTAAAGTTACTAAATATGCAAGTTCAAATCTCTGAATCTGTGACAGTTATATCTGTTGTTTAATTCAAAATCGATGATAAACCTTAAGCCCTTGAAAGGTCAAATAGAAAATAGGACTTGAAAACGAAACTATCAAATAGAAAGTAATCCTATATTGCAAGACTAGATATGGAGATTAGAATCCAAGTTTCGAGAACCTTACATCAAGAATTATAGGACGATATCACCAACCTAGATGTTTCAAGTTTCTTTATCAAGTACAGTAGATCAACCCTCTACCATGGAATCATTGGTTCACTAACAAGTGATCAACCCTCCACCATGGAATCAGTGACTCACTAAGCTGGGCCTTTAGCATGCAATGCTCTAGAAACTATCCCAAAATCTACTCAGCGTTACCTAGGTGGTCTTTGAGTAAAATCTTTGCCTCGCCATAAAATAGTCTTATGCTATATCTCTACCCTTCCTATATCCATGTTAGCAGCTACTCAGCATTGGATTTTTCCAAAGAGTTTCTACATGAACTCAGCATCGGAATTTTCCAAAGAGTTTATGCCTGACTCTCTTGGCTGTAGCATGTCTTCCGGCAACAATGCATGTAGGTCCTTCAATCTAGTGAACAAACCTTTGGCTGTCATGTTATTTTAATAAAACTGGGCATCTGTCCTGCTACCAACACTCTCCATAAATGGCTGCCTCCACTACCATTGGTCTGTTGGGTATCCCTGGCACTGCAACAGTTGGGGAATAAATACAGAGGTTGTACACCCTGTTATTATTTTTAATAACCAAAGAATCAACACTATTATAAAGTCCTTTTGAATTATTTATAATAGATTTGCATGACATAACATGAAACTGTGCATTGTATTTTTAATTACTCATCCAACAATGCTAATGCAACCAAATAAAGACTCCATGCTGTAAATAGGAAATAGACCAACAGATAAGAAGAATCCACACCATGAAAAAGCATACACAGATTTATCAAGCTTGCTGCTGGAGAAAAAGAAACCCAAATCCAAAAAAACGGATTGTGCTCTATTCTTTATGTAAAGACAGGAATACAATATTAGGGCTATCCCAGAGTGATAGCAGTTTCAAATCTTTAGCTCCTGAAGATTTATGTGTTGCAGTTCTTCCCTTTAAATTCGGGTACACCTCGAAATCCCTGTCTCTCTATCTTCCCACTCAAGTCTTGCAGCTTTCTTCCTTCCTTTACCTCCAATCGATTCCACTCTTGGTCTTGGCTATTCTTGGCCAAGGATCTGACCAACCAGTTGTAATTTTAGCATGATTGTTTCCAGAAAAAAATTGTTGGAAAAAAATGTATATTCCATTCCAAAAGAAAAGAAAATAAATTCTGCACATGCATTCCCATTCCAAGACCATCCAAAAATATTGTCCCTTTAAACTAAATCTCCAAAAAGAGAACAAAGAATCTCCTAGCTAAACTCTGTCCTGTTCTAAAAGCTCATACAGCTACATAAAAGAGTCTTTTACATTCATAGAAGTGTATCAATAGATTGCATAAAAACTGTTCAAGAAAACAGTCCCTGATATAATGTTTTCAACACTACATAAATGCCAAAAATAGATTGGAAACAAACTTCAGAAGACCAAGACCTTTGGAAAGATCTGCAGTTTCAGCTGAATAGCTGCATAATCAATAGAATGGTTTAATGTGTTTGGATACTTTCTCATCCTTTGATTCCGGTACTGACCAAACTCCAGCCTCAAGCTGTAAACGTTTTTTTGGAAAGGCTACTATCAACATTAGCATTAAGCTCTGACATGAGAAAATGAGATGTAATAAAACTGATTTCATTTTATTTACCTCCTCAAAAGACTTGAGAACAAACTTCCCATTTCAAATCCCCCCTTCTATCCAATCTATCAACACCATTAAGTCTTCAAAAAATTGAAGTTTGGATGTCCCTTTCTCAGTAGATAGAATTAAAAGCAGTTTCAGAGTTAGAATCCCGGCATAGTAATTTGTGCCCATTCCCAGGCCTACCTTGAATCTAATATAATGATCATCATGTAGGTATACGATTCCACTTGCCCCACAACAGGGAGGGTTACCTTGTCCCACCCCATCAAAATAGCCCCATGCCCTAGATTTATCAAGAGGCTCATGAGAATGCTATCTATGGACACTGACTTTGGCGACTTGTAATTGGAAAAAAATAGATCTGCTTTGAGCAGCACATTGGAAAGAGGGAATGTATTTGTCCTCAAATAGGCCTGCATTCCTGGCAAGCCAGATGTCTAGGCTACCACCAAGGAAGGGATTTAAATTCTTTTAGTTCTGGCTTCATCTGCCAGCTGCATAATCAATAGAATGGTTTAATGTGTTTGGATACTTTCTCATCCTTTGATTCCGGTACTGACCAAACTCCAGCCTCAAGCTGTAAACGTTTTTTTGGAAAGGCTACTATCAACATTAGCATTAAGCTCTGACATGAGAAAATGAGATGTAATAAAACTGATTTCATTTTATTTACCTCCTCAAAAGACTTGAGAACAAACTTCCCATTTCAAATCCCCCCTTCTGTCCAATCTATCAACACCATTAAGTCTTCAAAAAATTGAAGTTTGGATGTCCCTTTCTCAGTAGATAGAATTAAAAGCAGTTTCAGAGTTAGAATCCCGGCATAGTAATTTGTGCCCATTCCCAGGCCTACCTTGAATCTAATATAATGATCATCATGTAGGTATACGATTCCACTTGCCCCACAACAGGGAGGGTTACCTTGTCCCACCCCATCAAAATAGCCCCATGCCCTAGATTTATCAAGAGGCTCATGAGAATGCTATCTATGGACACTGACTTTGGCGACTTGTAATTGGAAAAAAATAGATCTGCTTTGAGCAGCACATTGGAAAGAGGGAATGTATTTGTCCTCAAATAGGCCTGCATTCCTGGCAAGCCAGATGTCTAGGCTACCACCAAGGAAGGGATTTAAATTCTTTTAGTTCTGGCTTCATCTGCCAGGTTTTGAAACAACCTGCTATTGTCTCCCTTTTCCAAACTCCTCTAATCCCTGTCATACTGTCCATCTCATCCCACACCTGTCTTGAATAAGCACAAAAGATCAACCAAATGGCTTATTGTTTCCTCCTCCTCCTTACAAAGTATACGTCTGCTAGGCCCTTGCTTGTTCCTATTCCGGAGAACTTCCCACAGTAGGGCCTTGTTCAATACAGCTAGGCACATAAAAATTATTTCTTTATGTGAAGACTTGATCTTCCATTGTGGTTTCCACCACACTCACTGTCCTTAGGCCACCAAAAGACAAACATAGTTTTGTAGCCTTATTTAGGGGTATATATACCAAGGGATGGATTCTTTGACCAAACCAATTCATCCTCTACCTTCTTAATGCTGACATGACTCACTTTCAGTTTTGTTGTATAGGCCTCCAGGCTCCCATAACTGTCCTTCAACACCATCCAAGCCTAGGAAATCTGATTTCTTCCACTGTTGATGCCATATAGATGAGAATTCTAGGGAGGCTACTTGAGCTAAGTCATAGATGTCCTTCCCTTGAAGGGTAGCAATCAAGTTTTCAAGAAGTTTATAATCTTATCCACTTCCAACCCAAAGATTAGCTCCTACCCTCACACTTTCTCCATTACCAACCTTCCAGACCAACCAATTCCCCACAAGAGGGAAGGCTAGGACAATGTCCTTCCAAAATATTGACACATTATGAGTGTATGCTCTCATTATAGGAGAATTGGAGTGTATGCTCTCTAGAAAGCAAGAATTGGAGTGTATGCTCTCATTATAGGAGATCATAATCGTTTAGCTTACTGTGACAAGGTTCCAATCAAGCACCCAAATCATAAAGTTATTACTTTGTTGATCCTTGATGGTTAAAATCCTCCATACCAAGTAGCATCTAGTGCTTTATTCTCTAGGAAACCACTACTATCTCTACGTATACTAATGCCTATTTAGTAGAAGAGCCCTTAAAAACTCTTGGTCCCTAAGAAAGCTCAAGCCATTACCACTCCTAAGTCAAATGGTCTTCCCTTCCCAAATGATTTAGAATATGTGCTTCATGATCAGTGTAGAGAAAATCTCCACTTAGACCTTCTATTGGACAATTCTATAGAGATGGCTGAAAAATGAACTTAATGGAGTTGGAATAATGCCTTTAAAGATCTTGGCCTTATATAGAGTAGCTGGTAAATTCAATATGTAAAAGTGGCCTTTGCAGGTTAGTCAATTGATCTGCATGAATCTGGCATTGTAGCTGGTGAATAATTACGAACAGGGGAGGGACGACCGCTCTATTTTGGGGCAGGGGATAAGCAAGCTGATAAACCCAAAAGGTAAGTTCCCATTTTCCGAAGTAAAGGGTGGATCTATAGCTTTCTTGACTATCCACAGTGCAGATAAGGTCCGGGGGTAAGCAAGCCCACCAGCTAGTAAGCAAGCCAGTCCACCCCACCAACCAGATAGCAAGCAAGCAATCCGGCCAGCCCAACCAACCAGCTATCCATACAACAAGCAATCCCACCAGCAGCAAGCCAGTAAGCAAGTAGAAAGCAGGTGTGTAAGAGCAAGTATAAAGCCAGTGGCAGAACGAGTAGAAGTAGCAGAGCCGGTAGCAAGCCAGCCAGTGAGTAGCAAGCCCGTTCCTCTAGAATGAGTAGCAAGCCAGTAGAGTTATCAGAACAGTGAGTGGAAGGGGAGCCAATAGAAGACCCATAATAGAAGAGCCATTCCCCGAATACCTTACCTTACCTTACATCCTCTTCTGAGATTGAGGAGGTGTGCACTAGGGAAAAGGGTAGTGAAATATCCGTGTCATAATATTGGGCATCGTCTGCACAACAAGGATACTTATCATCATCAACCTGACATCATCTAAATAAGCTTCTTTTGAGCTTTCCTAATGGTTATGTAGATACTCACAGTAGTTCTCCATTGGATTTGGATTGAAGCCCTGCAAATCCCTGGTAGTACTATACTAAAATGCCTATACTTTCATTTTGGGATGGGTTCAGAATTCTGGGATTTGTTGTGTGGCATTCTAGGTGAAGAGGGTAAGGGAGGGCTTCCTTGGCCTATTAGGAAACTGTGTTAAGCCACATAATTCAGTAGCTTTAAGAAACATCCTTTGTGGCAGAGCTTTCGTCAAGTTTCAACACTTAAAAAAGTTGTTGCACCTCCAAAGACTTGATCCCATACAACATTTAATAGATCCGGACCTCTGGTAATAAGAAAGATCTTGACTGGTATTAATAATCCAGAAATTCTGCTTTGAATTGATTATTCATACCACATTTGAAGTAATAAAAACCTGTTATATTATGTTGTAGCCATGCGTATTAACTTGGTTGCTTGGTTCAAGTGATGGTCAAGTCAGTTCTGGATTGAATTCCAATTTACTAGCAGTCCTTAGCCTTTATTCCCAAAGGTGTGTTGAAAAACTAAGGAAGATCAGCTTTAGGTTCCTGTGAGCAGGGAACACAGAGAATGAGGGTATCCCTCTGGTCAAGTGGCAGATCACAACAAAGCCACAAGACTTAGGAGGCTGGGGGCTTAAGAGTATCCATCATTTTGGAAGGCTCTAGCAGCCAAGTGCATATGGAGGCTCATACCAAATAAGGGTCTATGGAGCCAGGCTATCCTTCAAAAATACATTAAACCTAATTCATTAGAAGAACAAATTCAAAGACCTTCGAAGAATACTCACATTATGAGTGTATGCTCACATTATGTCCTTCCAAAATTTTGTTATGCATTCTAGAGAGCATACACTCCAATTCTTGCTTTGCCTAAATCTCGTGGCTCTGATCAGCCAATTCGATTCTAATCACATTTATTTATTTAAGAACATATTACTCTTCACTACATTTTTATACATGTAAAGTCCTTTACTACGACTTACAGCCCTTTGATTTCTCTTTTAGCCTCCTAGGTAGATATGATTACAAATACTGCTTGAGTAGCCCTATATACCCCATGGTACATCTCTGGAATTGAGACTTGAGTTTGGCCTTGATATGTAGTCACCCCAGAAGAGCTAGGAATGCAGTATTGAAAGTATATATATGTATGTACCTCTCCTATTAAAGTGGGGGGGGGGAGTTTTCTAACCTTATCAATAATGTCACTCAATCTCTGGGGTGGGAGGAACAAATATGGGATGGAACCTCCTCTCTTGTTGGAGGAGTGGAAGAAAAAACCCTTTTCTTAGCAAAGCAAAGCCACAGACAGTTTAAGCAGCACCATTAGCAGTTCAAGTCCCAATAGTTGATCTTGTTTACTGAGTGGAAGTAGTAACGCTACCTTTCCATCGCAAATTCCATTCTAATGCCTTGCGTTCGAGTGCCGGGAGGAGTTCCATAGCAATATGAACTACTGATAAGCTCAGAGTCATTCTAGGTTGTTGAACCCTAGCCCAGACCTATAGTAATTAACAATGGATCCAATACCACGAAATTGGGGTTTAGACTATCATTGATAGGGACATTTATCCAAGACTGCCAAAATGAATTTGAGTTCAACTTGTCAACTTGTAGCTCAAATCCCCCTTGCCCAAATATGTGCATTGCTCCTCTTGCAAATAAACTATTTTACCAAGGCCAATTATTACCCTAAGTTCCTCAAAACGTGTACCAAGTCGAAGTTGTCTTTGTTTGGGTTTAGAAAATGCAATAAACTTGGCATGGATTTACAGTCTCCTTGTGTTGAGTGTGGTACTTCTATGCAACAAAAGTTTCCTTACTACTACAATTATACGAGCAGTAAAAGGAGAAGAGAAAGACTAAGGATGCAGGAGATGAATATGGAAAGCTAACTCCTCTCTAGTCTAGATTTATTATTGTAATCCTGCATCATTCCAACTTCTAAAAGAAGGACCATAGAAAAGGAAAGAATCAACAACTAAGTAGCCAGAGGAGTTGAAGGACGACAAAGTCTAAATAACATTATCTATCATAAGGATATCAATATTATCGAGCACAACTAAGGCCAAAACCTCAAAGGAAAGCTCCCAAGTGAGAGGAATTTGGGTTATGATGAGCATATTACTGAAATCATAGTGGGAAAAGAAGAGAAAACAATTTGACAATGAATTCAAGCAGTACATTCTTTCCAATTTTGTTGATCACATGGATCTTTGCCAGGAAGTAAAATATTTAAAGCATTAAGGAAAGAGAAAGCATATCTTGAGGAAGAATTCAAAGCTCTCCAATAGCTGAAAAGTAGAGCTGATAAGCAAATACAAGAATCTCGACATTCTAAATACCTCTACCTGAAAGGGAAGGGTAAAATTAGACAGTTCATCAACGATGTAATAGCTAGAGTTTAATTGAATGCCTTGGAACATTTGCATTGGAGAGAGAAGAAATTTTGCAAAATGGTGGATGACTAGAGGCTACATGCCCAATAGAAATAGTAAAGATATTGTACATGGTAGCAAAATTTAAGAGTAGTAGTGGTAGATGCCCAATATTCATTGTAAGTTGTGGAGAGGTTGAAAGCAAAGGCATGTTTTTAAGAGTAGTGTTGTTTGATGCTCAATAATCATGTAAGTTGTGAAGAGGTTGATAGCAGGGGTGTAGACGAAGATATCCTGACTAACACTCTTCAATGAAGAGCTCTTAAATTTTGATGCCCATGTTGATAGCTTTTATGAATTCCGAATAAAAGTAATAAATTTTAGTGACAACCTACAAATAAGGCTCCAGCAGCTGAAAGCTAGCAAAAGACTTAATGAAGTATGAAGTTGAGCTCAATTTGGAGTCAACATGCAACCAACCTGGAGCAAATTTATAATGTCCGATTACAAGGGAGATTCTTGATGGAACAACACTTCTACACTTGTTGGACAATCTAATGAAGGAGCTACTAATTCGAGTGAGTCCCTCCATGCCATCCATTTTCGGGAGGTTTGACTAAGTCCTCAACCAATTGCCTACCTTTTCCATCTTGTCCATGATCTAATCCATCCATCACGTCCATGATTTATAATCCATCCCTTCCCTCCGATGCTCTCTTCGTCGGATTTCCTTGATTTAATCCAAATCCATCCCTGTCACTTTCTTTGCTTTCCTCCAATCCAATCCGATATGTTTCCCAATTTACCACTCTTTGATCAGGTGTCCTTATGTCGTGTCTATTTCCCTATTGATCCAACACGCTTTACAAATTTGTTCATTGAACTCTCTTCCATGTGGTCTTATTCCTCGAGGTTACACCTCATAATACTTTCCCCCCCTCAAAGAAAAATAAATTAGATTCATATTAACATCGGATCTATCAAGGTCGAAACAAATCAAATCCCTTGCGATGCAAAAACATGAGGGATCTATAAACATGATTTTTGTAAAGTTCCTCACTATTATTTGGCCTCTTCCTTTACTTCTTTCATCCCATGTTCCTAGAGAATAAGGCACTAGTGCTACTTGGTATGAAGGATTTTAACCATCAAGGACAAACAAAGTAATAACTTTGTGATCTGGGTGCTTGATTGGAACCTTGTCAAGGCAAGCTAAATGATTAAGATCTCCTATAATGACATAGATCGGTCCCTTGTAACTAAATTAAATACATTTTATAGTGTAGATGGTAAAGTATGCATGTGATGAATCTAAGGTTGTATAAGTAATAGGTTGAAGGTAAAAAGTTTCTTTATGGTAAAACACTAAGTAATAAAGGTAACTAGTATAACTGTGATCGGCAAGTTAACCACATCAATTGAAACAATCAAATGTATATTATATCCTCGACAAGTGCTATGAGTCACTTTAATATTATCATCGGTACAATGTATGTTAAATAATGCCTCATATCATATGACATTCACGTTAGAGCTGCAATCAATAAAAACATGCTTAACATAACTCAATCCAAAAATGTACTCTATATATAGGGCTAGATCATGAGCTTCAACCATCTCAACATCTGTAGGCATCGTAGCTAGATAAAATATAAAGTGGTTACAAGATAAGTGATAGGTTCATACCTGTTGACTAAAGATATTACAAAACCATGGTTGACTTGAGGTGGAGGTTCAATTGCATTATGAAAGGGTTTAAACATCTTTGGTGCTAAGTACATAGCTCTTACTAATGAATGATATAGTGAAGCACATATATGATATATAAAGTAGTGGAAATATTAAAGCATTATATAAACTTCGTCAACTGTTAAAATTTCAAGCACTAAACCTGAAACAACATCTTTTAGACAATTGATTCTCAAAATACAGAATAAGAGCCCCAAGGACTCTCATTCTGCTTGCTGAAAAAACATTTGTCTCATAGATGTCGTTACATGTTTTGTGCTTGTAATGTTTTCAGCTTTTAGTATTTTGAACTCCTTCTATTGGAGAGTGTAGTTTGTGGGGATGTTTTTTTGGGATGTTTGGGCCTGTTAGAGGCATCATACTCAGGTTTTGGTCGCTCGTGAATATATTTTATCTGCTATAGGGTTTATGGTGGATAGTGGAAGTTCTCATGGGCTGTTCTTTTTGTTTTTGACAGAGATCCTTTGCTCAGAAACTATTTTTTTTATGTTGTAAGTATTTTGACTATAATGTTTTTTTTGTGGAAAAAAGTAGCGGAGATATTAGCTCATAAATTTTACAAATCTACTACTATAGAATAAGAGCATGACAATTCGGTTGGAGGTCTTTCAAGTAGTACCTATGGTATATAAACATTGACTAGGATTAAATTATTAATATGGTCTTGACTCCTTGATAGCACAAAACTGGACTCAAACTATGGAGCAAGAGCATCAGCTATAGGGAAGATGTAGCATTATGAGTACGAGTAGTGACACTAACCTCTACATGAAGAATATCCTCTATTAATCCAACTATGAAGTTAGCTTTACCTTTGTCTTTTATTTATTTATTTTGGGCTATAATGGAAGAGAGTTGGTTTTATGGAGGATTCTGGTATTTTATAGAAGGAGATTATAATTTTTGGTTTTGTGGTTGAGATGGAGTGTGACTGGGAAACAGGTTTCATAAGATCCTAAATTGGCATTTTTCAGATGAATGGGAGCATTGGAGTTTTGCTCTTCTAAGTTTACTCAGCTCTTTTAATCGTATGATAAGTGGTATACTCCTCCACTAAATGACCAGTTCTTTTACGGTATTTGCAATACTTATTATGGTTATTGAGGTAATAGAATAAGTTTTTTGCTTCAGGGTCTGTTGGGTTGAGAAGTAGAAGGTTATGATATGGATGGCTCATTAGATGAAGGTGACTGGTTGGACTATGTTGATAGTTGAATTTTGGGAGGGTTGGATTGGTTATTCTTTTATTATAGGATATTGACTGGTGGGTTGGGTTGTGTAATATGTTAGTTTTTCACTTGTTTAGCATAATAACATTAAACAATCTAATCATTGAAAGAAAGACAAGGACAACATAAACAATGAACATAATATTCATCTCGAGGAAACCACAAGGGAGAAAACCCCAGCAAAACTTCCTCAATATAGAATTCACAAGTACAAGATAAAACCCCAAGACAAAATAAGCTCATCTCCTTCTCTTGTGCGAACTTCTCTCTCTCCTCTGCGAACTTGAGTGAGTGAGATGAGTGTTACAAATGAGCAACTCAATCCCCTATTTATACTTTACAATTGACTTGACCTTTTACTAATTAGGTCAACTCTAATTCACCTAACTGGGCCGACCTGTACTTTTACAATAAAATATTCTCTCTAGATATTTTCCAGGTCGACCTAATCAGCTAGGGTTTACATTGACTCTTTCAATGACTCTTACATTATCAATTACATTAATGACATCTCCCGAAGGAGGAATACAATAATACAATAGACAAATACATTTAGAATATCTTCTGCAGTTACATTTCTTTAACACTCCCTGTTAACTAGGAAGGTATTATGCGGGGCAACATCAACAGTTGTCCAACTGACTTGTGAATCTCTATACGTCGTTGGAAGTTTTTGAATCATCATATGTGTGGGGTATCACATCATACACTGGAACATCATCATCATCTTCTGTTGGAATATCACTATCAGCATCATCATCATCTACTGGAATATCACCATCAGCATTATCATCGTCTGATGGAATATCATCGTCAGCATCATCATCGTCTGCTGGAATATCACCATCAGCATCATCATTGTCTGCTGGCATATCACCATCAGAATCATCATATGTGTGGGGTATCACATCATATGCCGGAACATCATCATCATCATCATCTTCTGTTGGAATATCACTATCAGCATCATCATCGTCTACTGGAATATCACCATCAGCATTATCATCGTCTGATGGAATATCATCGTCAGCATCATCATCCTCTGCTGGAATATCACCATCAACATCATCATTGTCTGCTGGAATATCACCATCAAAATCATCATCGTCTGCTGAAATATCACCATCAGCATCATCATCAGTGTGTAAACACTGGAACAACATCAATCATCAATCAGCAGGTACTAGAACACAACCAGCAGTAAGTGAATACTGGAACAACAACAACAATCATCAATAACTAAATACTGGAACAATAACAACAATCATCAACAAATAAATACTGGAACAACAACATCAATCATCAGTAAACAAATACTGGAACAACACTATCAATCAGCAAGTACTGATATTCAGTCACTAAGGACTGGCATCTCTATCAGTCAGCAAGTATTGATCTTCGGTAACCAAAGACTGGCATCTCTATCAGTCAACAAGTACTGATCTTCATTCACCAAGGACTTTCATCTCTATCAGTCAGCAAGTACTGATCTTCAATCACCAAGGACTAGCATCTCTATCAGTCAGCAAGTATTAATCTTCAGTCACCAAGGACTGACATCTCTATCTGTCAACAAGTACTAATCTTCAGTCACCAAGGACTGACATCTACTCCCTCTTCCAAGGGAGGTCCTTTCGGACCCCACTCCTTCTTTCGAAGGAGCTCCAATCATCATCATCACCCTAGGTGATCATCCTATTCCATGGGTGCCTTCTGAGCCTGTACAAAGTCTTCTTCAATCTGCACACATTTGGTTCTTCGGAGGTTGATCGATATCTTCTTCTACTTCGATTACGCCATCTATCTGGACACTAGAGTAACATCTCGTCATAGTCTACTCCCTCTTTCTGAGAGAACCCTTGCTTTGTACTTGATTTCATAAGTCCATTGTTACTTGTTCTACGAAACGAATCTCTTCATTCTTCATTTGTAGGTGATCGTTCACGATATTTCCTACATGGAAAATTTAGTTGCATGGTTAGAAACATTTCATAGTTTCCAAAACATATTAATAATGACAAATTCACACAATCATGCAACTATCTTGGCCAACACAACATTCATCCATATCCCGTATTCATACGGTAACTTTCTAGATGCCTTCCATCTCTACTAGAACATTATTAAGAGCGTGCACTACTCCTGATATGTCAGCAAAGAGGTTTCATTCTAGATAAGTAGCAATGAATGCTGTACAGCACCATAGGCCACTTACCCATCACATGCATATTAGTAGTATTATGTTCATTAATGCAAACATTCTAACATGCATAATGCACATCATAAATATGTGAACAACAGGGCAATGGCAATTCAAATACTTATCTTTGTTTATTTGGTAGGATCTCTCTTGATCCTGGTCTCCTTGCACGAGTCTCTAAAAGTGGGCTCTATTCCATCATCTGACTCAAGGACCTGTTCCTTTCTTCTTTGCCTCGTTTTCGAAACATATGGGTTCTTCTTCAACAAGGTTACACATCAAGGCTACATAACTGGAATATGGCCTTGGTCTCTTGCTTTCTCTACTGGTTCCTTCTGGGGCACCATATCTTCCTGCATCTTGTATTAATTCTCATGCCCAAGCTAGTCTTCTCTTTCGTGAATTCTCCTCATTAGGTGTCTCCTCAGGTCTCTAAGGTTCTTCCATGTCATGATCCTCTGAAATAGGTTCCTCTTCAATATTTCTTACTGGTACATCATTAGTTTCTGTAACTCTAGGAGCTTCATGCTCCTCTTCATCCTCATGAATCTTCTTATACTTGTTGAAGGTTGTGTCTTCATCAAAAGTAACATCCCTGTTAAGTTCAATCTGATGATATCCTGGGATGTAGATACGGTAAGCCTTTGATTGCTCACCGTAACCCACAAATATGCCCTTCTTTCCTAAAGACTCCAAATTCGATCTTTTATCTTTTGGAATGTGAATAAATATTGGACATCCAAATATCTTTAAATGACTGACTTCATGCTTGGTACCGGTAAACATCTCTTCTGGGGTCTTGTTTCCAAGAGCACTATGCGAGATTCTATTATGAACATTAATTGCAGTTCTAGTTGCTTCAGCCCATAAATGCATGGGTAGGTCTTGATCATGGATCATGGCCTTTATTGCTTCCATGATAGTTATGTTCTTCCTTTCAGCTACACCATTTTGTTGTGGATTATAGGGAATGGTAAGGTCCCTCTTAATGCCTTCTTGTTTACAGAAATCTTTGAAATCACCTGAAGTGTATTCCCCTCCATTATATGTCCTTAGTATCTTGATCTTCTTTTCAAAGAGGTTTTCCACAAGAGCCTTGAACTCTTTAAACTTTCCAAAAACTTCATCTTTACTCTTTAGAAAATAAATCCAAGTTTTGCAGGAGTAATCATCAATAAAAGAAGCATAGTAAACATACCCGCTTAATGAAGTGGTAGACATAGCTCCAGTACAAATGTCAGAATGAATAATGTCCAATATGCCTTTAGCTTTGTTGTCACTGCTTGGAAATGGATTCTTCATACTTTTTCCTTGTGCACATCTTTTGCACACTCCTTCATGATCAACCTAGATTTTTGGTAATCCAATCACCACCTTACTCACTATTGGTAAGGCCTTGTAATGTACATGAGCTAGTCTTCTATGCCATAGTTCACAAGGGCTCATGGTACTAGTCATCAATGTTGAATCTACATGACCCTTAAGCTTATAGAGTCCTCCTTCTTCTACTCCAATAACAATTGCATCATCGATAGTCTTCCCCTTTGTCCACATGAGAACTTCGCCATCTACAAATGCAATCCTAAGACCTTTCTTATCTAATGTTGAAATAGATAGAAGGTTCTTCTTCAAACCTGGAACATATAGTACTTCCTTCATAATCATGGACTTTCCAGAGTCCAACTTGTAAGAGGCTTCTCCCATCCCTTTGATAGGGTACTGATAATCATATCCACGCTTTACCTTTTGTGGAAAGTCTTTCTGTATTAGATGTGAAAGAGACTCCGTATATCCTGCCTTGTGTTTTGAGGCTCCACTGTCCACTAGCCAAGTATCACTTCCATGAGATATTGAACCATTGAGGGCTGAGATTAGTACATATTCTTCACTGGAGTCTTCATCTTCTTTGGTTTTGACTTCGTCATCATACTCACTATCTTCGGCTGCATGAGCATGAAATCTTTTCTTTTGCTTCTTAGGTTGTCCAGAATCCCAGATTTAGATGGACAATTTCTTACTAGGTGTCCCATCTTGTGACAAAAGTAACATTCAATTGAGGAGAAGTCTCTCTTGAACCTCCTGTTCTTTTGAGATCTTTGAGATCTTATGAGAGAGTGGTCATGGGTACGTACATCACTCTTCCTTTTCCTTCCACCTTTGGCATGAGTTGCCAAGGCTTGATCTTCTTTGTCATTTAATTTCTCCTCTCTTACTGCTATTCTTTCTTCCTCTTGCACACACTCTTCCCATAGTTGTCTGAACTGGATTATTTTCTTCCTAGCACATATACCACGAACAAAGGGTTCCCAATCTCTTGGAAGACCATTCAGTGTGGCCGTTACAACTTTAACATCTTCCACCATATCTCCATATCTGGAGAAGTATGAGTGCATAGTCTCAGACTTCTGGATCTTCACCCTTGAGTTGATTTCTCAAGGTCATCTTCCTATTGATATTCTTTCCTTCAAACAGGCTGGTCAAGGCATCGAACATCTCTTTTGGAGTCTTCTTTGATGATACTTGAGGGGTCAAGTGATCTTTGATGGAATTAGCTATGATCCTCTTAGCCTTGATCATATTCTTCTTGTGTCTTGCTTTGGCCTCATCTCCTTATGGTTTTGTAAGTCCCTCTTTTATAAACCCTTCTAGGTCATGTTCTTCAAGAATGAGCATGACTCTATATTTCCATGCCCTGAAGTTCTCAGCTCCTTCAAGCTTCTCATCAAGCTTGGTGTTACTTGTCATTTTGATAAAATGAGAACCTCAAATGGAAATAAAATAGATGTAGGACTTACGAGTAAAGTTGTCCTTCTGAAAACTGCTTCTTCCTTGACCTAGGATTTGACAGAATAACCCTAATTTTCCAACTTCGGAATTTTGGAAAACTAACTGGATCAAAAGATGCACCTCCTCAAGGCGATTTGAGCAAAGTACCCCTTTCTCCCGATTCTATGAGCAAATGATTCAAAAACTTGATGCCCTAGTTTCTCTTGGCTGTAATGGGGGACCCAAAAATGAAAATTCTCATAATTGAATTATGCTTCAACAGGAAGATGCACCCTAGTGAGGCGAGTTAGATGCACCCTCTTTTCAGCTGATCTATGGAGAGAGCTCCCGCAATAAGCAGCCATTTTTTCTGCAGTTGCGGAGGCTGCACAATGTTTTCTTTCAAGCCTACTCTGATACCATGTTAGTTTTTCACTTGTTTAGCATAATAACATTAAACAATCTAATCACTAAAAGAAAGACAAGCACAACATACACAATGAACACAATATTTCTCTCAAGGAAACCACAAGGGAGAAAACCATGACAAAACTTACTCAATATAGAATTCACAAGTACAAGATAAAACCCCAAGACAAAATCAGCTACTCTCCTTCTCTTGTGCGAACTTCTCTCTCTCCTATGCAAACTTGAGTGAGTGAGATGAGTGTTACAAATGAGCAACTCAATCCCCTATTTATACTTTACAATTGACTTGACCTTTTACTAATTAGTTCGGGTCTAATTCAACTAACTAGGCCGACCTGTACTTTTTAAAATAAAATATTCTTTTTAAATCTTTTCCAAGCCAACCTAATCAATTAGGGTTTACATTGACTCTTTCAATGACTCTTACATTATCAATTACATTAATGACATCTCCCGAAGGAGGAATACAATAATACAATAGACAAATACATTTAGAATATCTTCCGTAGTTACATTTCTTTAACATAATATAGGTGATAGTAGTTGCAATCTATGGGGTATAAATCACACCTTCACCTAGAATTTCAGTTTCTTTGGTTCCTAAGATAAGGGTGAGGTTTAGTGGCCTTATATTGAGGGTCCTAGAGAAGATGCTATTTGATTATAAGTAATTAGAGGATCATAAGTCATAAGATTATGTCTGATGTTCATAGCCTCAAGGTCTACAACTTTGTTGATGGCATATTCATAAGTTAGGGGGTAGTTCTTAGCACACTCAATCTGTAGATCATCTCTCAAGGCTTTTATGAAGATTTTGAAAGGGGAGAATTTGGTCTTACCATAAGAAAAAAGAAAATTCAAATATGTGTAAGAACAAGGTCAGAACTTCCTACTTGCCTTAGTGAACATGTGTAAAACTTACTACATTAGATGTATAAGTAGGCTCAAGGGAAAACATCCTTAAGAACTCATCACAGAGGCAACTGGTGAAATTGCTCAATAGAGTTTCTAAGAGGTATTGGCACCATTCAAATGAGAGTCCTGTGAGAGTGTATGGAAATAGTTTAGCCATGAAATTTGTTTTTAATGTATGTTGCAAAACCTTCTATTAATCAAAGAAACAGTTACATATTGATACAAACTTGAGCCCACCATAAACAGGGCCAACGGAAAACAAACTTTCCAACCCTAGCAAAAGATATAGCAAACCATCACCGAACACACCCTGTGAGCAAGAGATCCAGTCACTAAGAAGACCGACGCGGATCCTTTCTCTTCTTCCAGACATCAATCCACCCTGTTGAGTTATCTTGATTAGGAGAGTTTGCGGCTACGACCAACTGATGCGATGAGCCATCAGAAGCAATCATCCTATGGACCAGGCCTGCTTCCTTGTCATTATCGGAACTATCTGTCTCATGAGGGCGTTTCTGGCCACCCAAGAACGGAGTCATAACTATTGCCATATCATTCCCTTGTTCGTGAGCAAGGGCCTTTTAAGGGGCCTCTGGAGGTAGAACTGACCCTGGGGGCTGATGAGACTCAAACGAAGGTTGAGATTGGTCATGCTCAGCAATGGTCGGATTAGCAAGAACATCTCCTCCTGGCTGAGGTACTGAGTTCTTCTTCTGATTCTTGCCCTCCTGCCACCCTTTAGGACGTATTTTCCCCGTAGGGGCTGGGGATATAGGACAAACACGCTGAAGGTGACCTAGTTGTTGACAGTATCTACATCTAAAAGTTGTTTGTTCATAATCAATGAGCTGCAGGTGGGGTTTTGAACTGCCCCATTCGATCGAGATCTTATAAGGAAGCACTTTGGTCAGATCCAGCTCAACACAAATCTGACCAAAGGTGGCTAGGCCTTTTGAGATTCTATCTGTATCACTCTTGATAAACCTTCCAAAAGAGTTGCCAATGGTAGCAAAAGTATCGTGAGACCAAAGATGCAAGGGGAGGTTTGGAAGTCTTACCCAGACTAGTGTAACCATTGCTGAGACTGACAATGGCTCAAACTCAGGGAACCATCGTTGCATAGACATCCCCAAGCTTCCCCAAAACCACGACCCTTTCTCGATGACTTGGTCACAATCCCCCTCCGACGAGAAACTGTTAGAAGAATATTCTCATCATAGACATGCCATGGACCCTTATGTTGTTCTACCTAGTGTTGTTTGGTTCATTAGTGCCTAGTCTAGTGTCTTGGACGACATGTTTATCCACATTTGACTACTTAGACTAGTGATATGCCCTATCCACCTTGTATGTCCACAAGAGCGCCATCTTTCCTTGATTTTGGGAGTCAATGCACCCACTACCATGCATTTATGAGTAAGTTATTAGTTTTAAGGAATCTAAGGGCACTACATCATTGATTTGGTCAAATTGGTGTATTAATGGCCACTAGTGCTCATAAAACCACTACTCCACTACTTTGGTCCACACATAGGTTCATAATTATCATGGCTCTCATAAGTGTTATTTACCAATTCGTGAGGTCCAAGTATGAGTTGGATAGCATTAATGTTAGTTAGTGGAGAATTAGTTTAGGTAAGCCCTCATTATTGTGAGCTACTCAACTTGCCACTAAGTCTCTTGATTTTGCCTCTTGAGAGCATCTATATATTGTACACATGCTATTGAATAATAATGTAATGGACGATCAATCCACATGAGTGGTTTTCTCTTATGTTCTACTTAATATTTTCTTAATATTTCTTCTATTTTCCTGTCAATGTTTGGTAAATTCTAAGTGAAGCTTGCTCTAGTAATCTAGAGCCACCTGTGACACATATAGAATTTGACAAAAGCAAACAATTAAGAACCCCTTGGAGCATAGAAATAGATCGTGCTCCACAACCCATGCTTGATTAATCCATTCCCTTAACCCAGAAGCAGAGGGCAAAAGCCCGTTGAATCTGCAAATGAGGGTTGTTCGACTGAAGTTACATCCATTGATAATTGCGTGGGAGTCTTCCAGCTTTGCGGTGGGTGTTTCTTCCGAGTGTTTGACAATGAATGTTGAACCTGACAAAGGCTTTGGCCTCAGATCCTCGAGATTTTTGGATTTCACATCTCTGAATGAACGTTGCTTTGAAGAAGACGACCCTGGGGCACCCCCGTCTCCACCTCTCAAGCCATATACAAGAGAGATGGTTTCATCTTTGGCTATACCATAATCTCCTAGTCGAGCCCCCCTCTAAAGAAACCGGCCATGAAAGAAAAGGTGTAGGTAGCATCCCAGGATCTCGGTCAAGCTTTTGGATTTTTCTTAGCAGGCAATCGATAGGGTCCAACGAGCTCATGAGAAAGCATCTAGGAGAGCCTAAGAGGAGCCTCACAAAAAACAGAACACCCTTATGCTCCCCCAGCATCGCATGGTTCTGGTAACCCACCGTCGACTAGTCTAATGGGATCAAGACCCCTGGAACGACAACCGCAAAGGGAACGACAGCCTGAGGTACACCCCTCACCAAGAGATGCAAAGCCTTCTCTTTGAAATCCGATTGGACTCAGTCAACAACTAAAGGGGGCTCGCTGATACATGGCTTCACCTGGATCTTAGCTGCAGGGGAGCCAAATGGCAGCGACCTGCAGACTTAGGGTTTGCGAGGAAGAGGAACGCAACTCCATCATTTCTTTCTGGATTGATCTTCATGATACATAAACCAGTTTAGCCATGACATGTATCCATACTCTAAAATTATAATAAATAATAGCAAACATAGAAAGGTGCGCTTTTCCATAACCCTTACTATTAAAAGTCGAGAGGTTTGGAATCAAATGTAAAGGAATGGCAGCTTAAATCTCAAGATGAAGAGGGGACCTAAAGTAGGTTCAGGTAATGGTCCAAATGGAATCTACCTAGCAGTGGGTATCTATGTCAAAGGCTACGGTATTGGGAGTATTAAGTGTGGCATAAGCTACTGCATTCTTGAAAAATACATTGTAGTATGTAGGAAGCTACTAAAAAGAGTGAGGGATTAAAGCCTGATATTACAAAGGCTACTGAAATAGTTATTATACAAAGGGAGTTATAACCATATGACAAATCCCCATGATACAATTCAACAATAATGGCTTCGAGAAAGCTCCATAAACCCTATTCATGCATCCTTCCACCATTGATTTCATTCAATTAATCAATGAACTTGTAAAAAGATTGCTTTAAGATTTTATTCAATTCGGATTTCATTCAAAAAGGGCAAGAAGGGATGTCTTTTCTCTTATATATGTATTAACAACTTGTTGAAGAAGACCAACTTCTTAAACTCGACCAAACAGAAATAGATCTCTGACCTCTTACAGGTTTCCCGGGATGTAGTACCCAAGCAATAAACCTAAATTTGATTTCCTAACTGCTATTCACCCCACCCATATAAAGCGGGAAGAACCTTCAGTTCAGAACTAAGCTGAATCGATTTATGTGTAAGTTTCAGGGCATCGATCCCTATTTCACTATCATTTCCCTATGCACATATTGCCTGCCTATTGACCCAACCATTGATCTTACCTAAGAAAAATTCTCCAACAAGCTTTTACAACAAGAAATAAGATAAAATCCCATGTCGGTATGAGTAGTTCTCTCAATGATTTAGGAGGCGCGGTAGCTTAGGGACCCTAAATACAATGTATAGTACCGAAGAAAAACTTCAGATTTGTGGGGCCATTCTTGAAGACCTATAGAACATACTATGTAGAGGTTTCGAACTATGTTCAAGTTGCCTCTCTCCTTTCTGTTCGTTCAGATGCTAATCCATAGATAATAGTGGACTCCTCGTTCAAATTGGCCTCAATATGTTTGGCTTTTCTGCACTCGGGTAAAACAAAGGGTTGGTCGACCATTCGCCCTCCTTCCATCACTAGACCTCCAACGGACCCACCTTATTTTTGGTCTACTCATATCATTCTGAGCAATAGAAACATCAATTAGGCTTCTGACCTTGAAACTTTAAGGATACCTCCATTTTACCATGATCAGAAGGCTACATGATTCTCAAGTATCCCTAGAGAGTTCGTTGAGTGTTACTAATTCTTGATGGGGTACATTTCTCTTTCGAGTAACTGAAAAGAAAAACCAAATGAGTTCTTCCTTCCAAGTCTCTTCTCTTACATATTAACTTAAGGAGATCACCTACCCTCCTAAACCTTATTTCTCCTGCCTTCACCAACTGAATAATTTGAACAAGAGAAACAACAGACATAAAACAATTCGGTCTAGCTGCTAGTTTGCTTCTAATAAACGGCTCTCTTTATGGAGGCTAGACGAAAAATGAAGGAGATTCATAATTTTGTTATGCACTCTAGAGAACATATGCTCTAATCTTTGCTTTTCCTAAATCCCATGGCTCTAATCATCCAATTTGGTTCTAAGCACATTTATTTATTGAAGAACATATTAATCTTCACTACAGTTTTACACCTATAAAGTCCTTTGCTTGAACTTACAGCCCTTTGATTTCTCTTTTATCCTCCTGGGTAGATAAGATTACAAATACTACTTGAGTAGCCCTGTATACCACCTGGTACATACTTGGAATTGAGACTTGAGTTTGGCCTTGATATGTAGTCACCCCAGAAGAGCAAGGAATGGAAATATTGAAAGTATATATATGTAATACCCCTCCTCCTATTAAAGTGGGGGGGGGGGGCTTTTATAACCTTATCAATAAGGTCTCTCTCTCTCTCTGGGGTGGGAGGAAAAAATATGGGATAGAAAATCCTTTCACTTAGCAAAGCAAAGCAATAAACAGTTTTAGCAGCACCATTAACAATTCAAGTCCGAGAAGTTGATCTTATTTGTTGAGTGGAAGCATTAACGCTACCTTTCCACATTGCAGATTCCATTCCAGTGCCTTATGTTTGAGTGCCAGGAGGAGTTGCATACCAATATGAGCTATTGATAACCTCAGAGTCATTCAAGGTGGCTGACCCCTAGCCCTGACCTGTAGTAATCGAAAATGGATCTTATACCATGAAATTCAGGTTAGACTATCACTGATAGGGAAATTTATCCAAGACTACCAAAATGAATTTGAGTTCAACTTGTCAACTTGTAACTCAAATCCCCCTTACCCAAATATGTGCACCGCTCCTCCTGCAAATAAGTTTTACCAAGGCTAATTATTACCTTAAGTTGCTCAAAACTTGTACCAAGTTGAAGTTGTATTTTTTATTCATAAAATGCAATAAACTTGGCATGGATTTACAGTTTGCTTGTGTTGAGACTGGTACTTCTATGCAGCAAAAGCTTCCTTACTACTACAGTTACATGAGCAGTAAAACGAGCATGACGTTGATGGAGGTACAAAGTGCCATTCAAGGAGTCACTGCCACTACAAGAATTCCAATTACATTGATGGTAAGTAGTGTGGTAGCAGCCCTGTTATGCTCTATGTGGATAGCCAATATTTCTCTTAATGTAGTTGAAACAAACAAACTATTATGAGCTCCCTAAACTAAATTATCTCCTATCCCTTCGACATAATATTCATTGCCTAATTATTGAGAATCCTCCTATAAGCCAATCCTCTCGCATTAAGAGGCTATATGTGATGTTTTCCAAATTAACTGTATAGAAATTTACAATTTAGATTTGACCACTTTTTGCATCTTAAACTTGATTCAGTCTTTCGTTTTGTTCTTGGGAATGTGATTGAGAGTCAAGACTAGCTCCTTCATATCTGCTCAATCTTTTTTTTTGCACATAAACCGAAAAACAAATTTAATTGTTTATAATCCCAATTTACATTCTAGTCACAGTTGAATAAGTTTATTATCTTAAAGCTATTCCATGAATACCAATCTTGAGATTGGTAACCAACTTTCAAGTAGAAATTCCCCTTGTAGTTTATTTTTTGCAAATCTAGATTGAATAAGAATTTGCCACAAGAATAAAACATGCTAAGGTTCATGTCACAATTGGAATCTCCTATAACCCAATGACTCCTGTTTGAATTAGTTTCTTCTCTTGAAGGTAATTCCTCTCCTTAAGGTTCCTGTCACAGTTGGAAAGCCAAGTTAAAGGAGATTGCAGATTCTTGTCAAGAACATAACACAACATCTAACCCATCTGAATCATCTAACATGAGAAAAGGTAGTCGAGCAAGCAACCCTATGTGGAAATCTGGGGGAGAAGGTGAGAGTGAAGGAAATGACAAAATTTAGAAAGAGTAAGTCTTTCCTCCACTTGAAAAGGAGAAGAGAAACACTAAGGATGCAGGAGATGAATATGGAAAGCTAACTCATCCCCAGTCAAGATTTATCACTGTAATCCTGCATCATTCCAACTTCTAAAAGGAGGACCATAGAAAAGGAAAGAATCAACAACTAAGTAGCTGAAGGAGTTGAAGTACAACAAAGTCTAAATAAAATTATCTATCATAAGGATATCAAGATTATCGAGCACACCTGAGGCCAAAACCTCCAAGGCAAGCTCCCAAGTGAGAGAACCTTGGATTTTGGTGAGCATATTAATGAAATCAAAGTGGGAAAGCACGAGAAAACAATTTATCGATGAATTAAAGTAGCACATTCTTTCCAACTTTGATGATCACATGGAACTTTGCTAGGAAGTCAATATTTAAAATACGAAGGAAAGAGAAAGTATATCTTAAGGAAGAATTCAAAGTTCTCCAATAGTTGATGAGTAGAAGCTGACAAACGCTTCTATTGGCGAGCCGAGAAACCCTGAGCGATTGGCGAGCTGAGGAGCCGAGCGCTCTGCGCAGAACTGTGGGCTCTGGGGCTGACCCTCGACGGCCCTAGAGATGGATTCCGATTGCCTTGAGGAGTGCAGGAGGCAGCTCGACGCTACTTTCAGGGCTTTAGTTGCTGCGTCCCCTCCCCCCTCTTCCGATGTTTTGCCTGGGGATGGCTTCATCAAGAGGGCAGATGCCACCAAAATTCAGATCATGTCAGCTGCTTCACGAATGAAAGCCTTGGCTCTGAGTGACCGAGGTCTGATAGGTCAGTTTACGGGCATTTGGCCATCACCCAAGTCAATGGATTTTTGGGTAAAAGAAAACTGGATGCCTCTAATTACTGGAGGCTTGCAACATTGCTTCTACAGAAAAGGTTACTTCACCTTTTTGTTTGAAAACAAAGCAAACCAGGACCTTATCTTCAGAAGCAAGCCTTATTTCATGGGCCCAAGAGGTCTTTACCTAAATCATTGGTCTTTATCCTTCGATCCGGACAGAGACGTTCCCTTAGTTGTGCCTGTTTGGGTCTGTTTGCCCCACCTCCCTCTCCACTGTTGGAATGACGAATCTCTTCAATCAATAGGCAACTCCCTTGGTAAATACATCGACAAGGAAGAACCCAAAGGCCCTCTTTTCTCCTGTCCTCGGATCTGAGTGGAGGTGGATCTGAAAAAAGGGCTTCTTGAAGTTGTTACTCTCTGCATGGATGGATGGGAATATGAACAAAAGGTTGATTACGAGCAGTTGCCCTTCAAGTGCAAAAAATGCCATGAGTATGGCCATTTCATCAAGAACCGTCCAAAAGCTGCTCAGGAGGCTCTGGAGAAAAATCAAGAGGACGGATGGCAACCCACGAAGAAAAGCAAGAAAGTGCAAAACCCTAGCCCGCATGAAAAGGAATCCCAGCCGCAAAAGATAGCAGTCATCCCTCAGAAGGATAATGAAGCTACCATTAACAATCCCTTTGCAGCATTAGATGTTGAAGAAGGGGAAATCACAATGGAAGAAGAACAACCTCGGGAAGCGGGAGAGAAGCCTTTGGGTGTCAATATCAATAGCATGAACCTTGCTCTTGAGAGAAGAGACTCCTTATCTAGTCTCGCAATCACCAGGTGGATCCTGGGCAGAAAAGGTAAAAAATGGGAAAGCTGCGGCTGTCTGTCCATCTCCGGAATCTTCCTTCTCAGGATCTCAAGAAGAGGCAGCCACACACCCCAACACTCGTGGACGGAAAACTCTCAGGTATCTACGTGAACAGGAAGTCGAGCGAGAAATGGACCTGGGAAGACAAAGAAACATTGAAGAAATGAACCTCCTGCAAAATCCAAAAATCTTAGGAAGAACAGATGGAAGGCCTAAGGCAGGGCCACTCTCAAGCAAGAAGTAATGAAGGTTATCTCTTGGAACTGCAGGGGACTAGGGGGTGCAAATAAGGTTGAAGCAATGAAAGACATCATCAAAACTGAACGCCCTGATATCCTACTTGTCCAAGAGACTAAGATGAGTGATGTGGAAATTCTCTCTCTTTCACAACACTTCTGGAATAACTGTCAAGGAGCAGCTGTGAGCGCCAATGGGGCATTCGGAGGAATAGCTACTCTATTTTCAAGTGAGTATGAAATAAAAAACATGAAAAAAAACCAACACTGGTTACTAATTGAGTCACAAAAAAAAAATAGTAGTCAAAATAGTTTTTTTATATGCAATGTTTATGGTCCCACTCACTTCAGAGATAAGCAATCTTTTTGGGCTGAACTCCTCTCGTTGAAAGATGAGCTGAGAGGAAAAGATCTAATCATGGCGGGCGACTTTAGTGCCACAAAATCTCAAGCTGAAAAAAGGGGTGGTTCAAGGGTAAGAGATCCCTTCGGGGAACACTTGGAGGACCTTATTACGGAACTTGACCTCATCGACCAACCATTTAAAACTGGTATTTACACATGGAGCAATAAAAGAGTGGGAATTGGTCATATAGCGATCAGGCTGGATCGTTTTTTGCTTAGTGCATCCTTCCTGCAAAATAATCTTCTCCCTACCTCCGATGTCCTGCCCACAGTAACCTCTGACCATAAACCGATTTCCTTGGTCCTTTCTCTCCGAATGCCTCTTGGCCCAATTCCTTTTCGCTTCAATCCCCTTTGGCTTCATGACGACAAGGTCTTCGATATTATCAAGCTGGTGTGGGACGAGGAAAGAGTGGGATCGGCCAGTTTCATATGGGAAACAAAGCTAAGAAGTGTGAAAATTGCTCTAAAAAATTGGGCAAAACATGAGTTCATCAGCCCTCATTCCACTAAGGCTCATCTTCAAAAAAAGCTTGTTGATCTGCAATTAAAAATGGAAACCAGCATCATCACACCTACGATTATCTGTATGGAGAAAGAACTCACTAGCAAGGTTCTCAAAGAAACCAAGCGGGTTGAAGAATGGAGGATTAAATCAAGGCAACTCTGGTTGAAAAGTGGGGACAACAACACAGCATATTTTCATAATCAGACTAAGCTGAGGCTCAGTCGCAACATGATTAATCAGATAAAGGATAGAGATGGAGGCCAAAACCTAGATCAGGGGGATATAAAACACCATGTTTTTCAGCATTTTCGAGATCTTTACCTGGACAAAAAAGAAACTGACCCATCAACTCAGGCTGATCTCCTCTCGAATATCCCAACTATCATCTCGAACTCTAAGAATAGGGAATTGGCCAAACCAATTCTTGAATTTGAGATAAAAGAAGCTATTTGGTCCCTCCAGGCTGATAAAGCCCCGGGGGCAAATGACTTCACCATTAATTTCTACCGGGCTGCTTGGGATATCATCAAAGAAGACCTGAAAAAAATGTTGAATTGGACTAGAAAGAAGGACAAGGTGGGGGGAGCTACCAACTCCTCGTTTCTCGCTTTGATTCCCAAAGACAAAAAGCCCACCTCCATTGATCACTTCAAACCTATCTCTTTGTGCAACATGCCTTATAAAATCCTTTCTAAGATCTTGGCAACCAGAATGAAAAAAGTGATGGGAAAGCTAATCTCGGACACCCAAGGAGGCTTCATCAAGGGGTAGCAAATTCTGGATAACATTATCATTGTACAGGAGGCCATACACTCCAGCATGGAAAGAGGACATCAAGGGATGGCAATCAAACTCGACATGGCCAACGCCTTGGACAGGGTAAACCACTCTTTTCTTTTTGTTGTTTTGTCAAAATTTGGTTTTTCTCCTAGATTTGTAAGATGGATTAGGGCTTGCCTTAGCAGCCCTTGGATCGCTCCTCTGGTCAATGGCAGACCAACTAATTTCTTTCAAGCTTCCAGGGGCATCCGCCAGGGCTGCCCGCTGTCACCTTTTCTGTATGTTTTGGTAGCAGATACTCTCAGCAGGAAGCTTCAGCTCTTACAAGATACTGGGTCCCTCAAAGGGATCAAAATTGCCAAAGGAGTCAAGCCGGCCAATCATGCCTAGTTTGCTGATGATACTATCTTGCTGGGGGGTGCTTCAATTATTATTGCTCAAAGGTTCAAAGATGCTTTGTCCACTTTTCTTGCTACCTCGGATGGAAAGGTAAACTATGGCAAATCAAAAGTATATGGGTGGAACACACCTCCTGGAACCTTGGCTAGAGTTGCTCGCATCCTGGAGTTCAAAGGAATCTCATATTTGAACTCTTTCTGTTATCTGGGAATCCCCATTTTTAAAGGAAAAAAGAAAAGAGCAGACTGGCAGGTTCTCATTGACAAAATAAAAAATAAAATTAATGCCTGGGGATTTAGGTGGTTAAACATTGATGGCAAGCTGGTGCTAATTAAGTCTGTTCTCTCCTCCCTTCCGATCTATTTCTGCTCCATCTCCATTGCTCCTAAGTCCATCATTATGGAGATAAACAAGGAATTGAGAACTTTTCTCTGGCAGGGAGGCAAATCCTCTAATACCAAAAAGTTCCCTCTAGTTGGTTGGGATACGATTTGTAGACCTATTAGCGATGGTGGAGCTGGCATCAGAAATCCTCTGCATATGAATCTAGCGCTAGGTGCTAACATTCTTTGGAGACTCATTTCTGGAAAAAATGCTTGGTGGAAGCAGATCATCCAAAAAAAAGTACATGGCGAGTTCCAGAAGAAGCTGTATAGAGCAGCTCGACATGTCCAAGAAAGGCTCCCCCATATGGGACCTGTGCAAAAAAGTGGCTCATGTCATTCAGGGAAGTGTGCATTGGATGGCTGGAAATGGGAAATGGATAAAAATTTGGCATGACCAATTGGGATCCAACTCACCTGCCAACTTCTGTCATGAGCTTGGTGGTTTGAAATCTTGGTTAGACCATAAAAACATCAAGACTTTGTTCGATCTGTCGACTTGGACTCCCAGTGGTAGATGGGATGGTTGGAAGAACCTGGAGCCACCATTGCAAATCTCTACTGATTACAGGGCTCTATTATCTCTTCTAAATGGAAACAATCCCATCCACGGGCACAAACAGGACAGCAGAGGCTGGGGAAAGAAGGGACTCTACTCGGTCAAGGAAGGCTATAATCGGATCTGTATTAGCAGGAGCAACGCCAACAGGGACATAAATTGGAACAAGGTTTGGAATAAAGACGGTCTACCCAAAATCAATGCTTTCTTTTGGACTCTAGCTCATAGAAAAACCTTAACTGCTGAAAACTTGAAAAAATGTGGAATAATCGGACCTTCAAGATGCATCCTGTGCAAAGAAGCAGAGGAGAACTTGGATCATCTTTTTATTGACTGCAATTATTCCCAGGAGGTCTGGAATTTGGCATTCATAGGCCTTAATGCCAACATCATTCTGCCAACCAATTGGAGCGACCTTTCAGTCGTTGGAGGGATTTCTATACAGGATCTTTAAAAAACAAACCTGATTTTGCTAGAGCGTGGGAAGTCATTCCCAGATTCATATGTTGGAAAATTTGGAATGTTAGAAACTCTGAAATCTTTGAAGAGAAAAGTTATAGTCCAAAAAAGACAGCTGAATCGGCAAAATCTCTTTGGATCGAGGCTTTAAGATCAAGAGGTATGTCAAATTTACATAAAGAACCTCTGACCATCGAAGAAAGAGATTGGATAGCTGACCTCCTTGTCCCTATGAATTATCTCCACCTGTGGACCAAACCCCCCAAAAATCCGAATTCTGAGAAGTGGCAGCTCAGAATGAGTAACGAGGAGCTCCAGGCATGGAAAACAAACTTAGGTTGCTTCACTATGTTCTTCAATGGGGCCTCGAAAGGCAACCCAGGGTTAGCTGATGCGGGGGGGGTTATTTGGGACCCAAGAGGAATCAAGAAGAGGGAGTACTCCTGGAGCATTGGAAAAGCGACCAACAACAAAGCCGAGTGGCTCGCTCTTATCAAAGGACTGGAACTTGCAAAAGAATTGAAAATTGAAGAGCTGGCCGTGTTGGGGGATTCAACCATAGTCATAAGCAGCGCTAGAAGGTTAGCCAGAAACAATAAGAAGTCCTCCACCAAAATGCATCACCTTCTCCTCTATCTCGCCAAGGAATTCAAGGCCATCAATTTTTTTCATATTCTCAGAGCTCAGAACCAGCATGCGGACAGGCTAGCCAACAAGGGAGTTGGTCTAGATCATGGAACTTTGGACTGTGATAACAAATCTAGAAAGGACACTTGGATCCACTGAATCTATATATTCTATGGTTGGTTGCTTCTCATCAATCCAATTCGTGTCAGAGGATTTCCACGGACCAGTTAAGAGCCCTGTTTTTCGCTCCCTCAATCAGCATCGTATTTCAACCTGCCAGATGGGTGGATTGCATGCAAAAGTTTACAGTAGGCAGGGAACAGACCTACCTCCATACTTAATTAGAAAGAAAATGGAGATTTTCGATAGCAACATGGTGAGCTCTGGCGTCTTTTTTGGCCTCAGATCAGACAATGATCGCTACGTGGAGAGTTTCAAGGATTACAGCCCTGTCATGGCTTTGCCTCCATACTTAACTGGAAAGAAAATGGAGAATTTCGATAGCAACATAGTGAGTTCTGGTGTCTTTTTTGGCCTCAGATCAGACAATGATCGCTGCATGAAGAGTTTCAAGGATTACATCCCTGTCATTGCTTTGCCTATGCGCTATAATGAGGACTGTCTCTTTTGAGACACTGGTTTTTGGAGATGTCTTAGGTTAACCTATCTGTAATGTTCTGTTTTTGCGTTTATTTGCTTGTGCAATTTGTAAAATACTACAGCTTCCATAGATTAGGAAAGCTTAAGAAGAGCTATGAATTCGAGAAGGACGAGCAAGGGGTGACAAGCATTGTAGTGCTTTGGCAACAATCGCCCATTCATAGTTTTGTAATTTCTGTTCTCCAATTTTAATGAAAAGCTCCTCACCCGTTACTGTTAAAAAAAAGATGAGTAGAAGCTGACAAGCAAAGACAAGAATCTCAACTTTCTAAATACATCTACATGAAAGGGAAGAGTAAAATCAGACAGTTCATCAGTGATGTAATAGTTAGAGTTGAACTGAATGCCTTGGAACATTTGCATTGGAGAGAGAAGAAAATCTGCAAAAAGGTGGATGATTGGAGGCTACATGCCTAGTGGAAATAGTAAAGATATTGTACATGGTAGCAAATTTTAAGAGTAGCAGTGGAGGATGCCCAACATTCATTGTAAGTTGTGGAGAGGTTGAAAGCAAAGGCATGCTTTAAGGAGTAGTGGTGTTTGATGCCCAATAATCATGTAAGTTTTGAAGAGGTTGATAGCAACAGTGTAGGCGAAGATATCCTCGCTAACACTGATAAGTGAAGAGCTCTTAAATTTTGATGCCCAAGTTGATAGCTTTTATGATTTTTTGAATAAAACTAATAAATTTTAGTAACAACCTACAAATAAGGCTCCAAAAGCTAAAAGCTATCAAAAGACTTAATTTATTCGTAATTGAAAAGTCCACAAGGAAGTGGAGAAGTATGACACTGAGCTCAATTTGGAGTCAATATTCAACCAACCTAGAGCAAATTTATAATTTTAGGTTGCAAGAGAGAGTCTTGATGGAACAACACTTCTACACTCATTGGACAATCTCATGAAGGAGGTGCTAATTCCAACGAGTCTCCTTCCACGTCATCCATTTTCAAGAGGTTTGACAAAGTCCTTAACCAATGACCTACCTTTTCCATCCCGTCCATGATCTAATCCATCCATCACGTCCATGATTTATAATCCATCCCTTCCCTCTAACGCTCTCTTCATTGGATTGCTTCGATTTAATCCAAATCAATCCTTGCCCCTTTCTTTGCTTCCCTTGGATCCAATCCGATATGTTCCCCAATTTACCATTCTTTCATCTGGTGTCCTCGTGTCGTGTCTATTTTCCTATTGATCCAACACGCTTTACAAATTTGTTCATTGAACTCTCTTCCATGTGGTCTTATTCCTCGAGGTTACACCTCATAATACTCCCCCCCCTCAAAGAAAAATAAATTAGATTCATCTTAACCTTTTCCATCCCATCCATGATATAATCTATCCATCACGTCCATGATTTATAATCCATTCCCTCCCTCTTATGCTCTCTTCATCGGATTGCCTCGATTTAATCCAAATCCATCCCTACTCCTTTCTTTGCTTCCCTCGGATCCAATTTGATAACGGTTCCCAAATTTACCACTCTTTGATACGGTTTCCTTATGTCATGTCTCTTTCCCTACTAGTTGACCACACTTTAAAATTTTGTTCATTGAACACTCTTCCATGTGGTCTTATTGCTCGAGGTTACACTTCATAATACTCCCCCCCCCCCTCAAAAAAATAAATTAGATTCATCTTAACCTCGGATCTATTAGGGTCAAAACAGATCAAATCCCTTGCGATGCAAAAACATGAGGGATTTATAAACATGATTTTTGTAAAGTTCCTCACTATTATTTGGCCTCTTCCTTTACTTCTTCCAACCCATGTTCCATTCTTGCTACTAATCACTTAACTTATGATGTTATTTATGTTGTTCTTAGTTTGCAAAAAGTGACAAATCATGGGATTTGAGCTCTAGATGAGATTTTAAAAAATCAAGACCACCTACCTTGTGATTTCTACCTTCAAGAAGACCTATTGGCTAAAATATGTCACCTTCATGGGCCGGACTAGGACATCTCATCTCTGTATGAAAAACAACATGTCTTTTGCAATGTCCATGCTACAACAATCAAATACACTCACAAACATACAAATCCAAATTGGGGTTAAGTTTGGCCATCTCATCTCTATAAAAATAAAAAATAAAAACCTCTATTTTGTAGAGTTCATACTACTACGAACAATGATACTCGCAAACATACAAACACGGGGTTAGGTTTGGACATCTCATCTCTCTAGAAAATACAACCTCTATTTTGCAGGGTTTGTATTACTACAAACAATGATACAAATATACAAATGCCTTATTGCTTCAATCTCCTTGTGATATCCAATCAAAGAGAGTCATTTTGCATTTCCAAGATCCACAAATTTAGCTAATCTTGGTTGAGATATTGCAAGCTTAAATTTTGTTCAAAGGAATAATTGTTACCCTTTCCAAAGACAACATTTTTCTATAATAAAACCATTTTCTCTAATATCCACTTCCACCTTAGGTGTTGTTTTTCCCTAAAATGACCTCCAATGTAGTTATCATTGAGCTACCTTTGAGCTATAAAATATTTGTGGTAATTTAAACGTTGCCAACTAAATTGGGAGACTTATTAAATCAACCTTCAACTTATTCACCGCCTTCAAAACCTTTAACTTATTCACCACTTCCAATTCTTACAAGTGCTCATATTCCAAATCTATATTTATCATTTTTCATAAACCATGATGATATAACAACAAAGATAGAGAAGTCACTAACAAAAACAAATTCTCTCTCTCTCTCTATATATATATATATGTGTGTGTGTGTGTGTGTGTTATGCATGCAACTTTTGGTTATATATAATTTTCACCATGTCTATATTAATTGTATTTAATTTCATTGTTCTCTTAAACTAGGTTCAAGTATGAAGACTATTTTAATCATCAAATAAATTTAGTCACTCGCATAAATGATGAATTGTTAGATTATGCAATTTTTGTTTCATTATATAGAAAGCATGAATTGCCACTAAATTTTAAAATATATTATTTTTGCAGAGGGACGAGAGGAATATGTATGCATGGCCATGACCTATGAAGCATTTACATGTTCCAGATAGAAGACAGGAAATGATTATAACATTATTCACTATTTTAATAAATTAACATTCATTTATTTATTGTGTAATTACGCTAAAAAATCTTATAATAATAAAAAGTTTTTTTTTTTGAAGGGGCTAAAAAGCCCCTTCTCGATGCCCTTAAGAATGGAACCATGGCCATTCTTAAGGGTTTGTGAACCTCTCTTTTTCTCTGCTTCTTATTTTTATTTTTCCTGTTTTAGTTGTTTAGAAGTATTTTTTTTATGATAATTTTTAAATTAAAACCATTTAATAATACATTGATATGAATTATGAAATTTAATTGAAAAAATATCCTAAATCAAATTGTTAATGGTAATATATATGCTTCAAATATGTTAAGTTTTCTTAATAATTTTATGTTTGATTTGCATTTAAACTTGTTTGTGTTTGTATATTAACAATTACTAGTATTTTGTACTTTGTTTGTGATTGTGTATATGATTGTGTTTAACTTAATAATTCTATGTTTGAAAATGCATTTAAACTTGTTTGTGTTTGTGAATTAACGATATTGTGTACGTTGTTTGTGATTGTGTATATGATTGTGTTTGTGATTGTGTTTGTGATTGATGGTATTTATGTGCATTTACAATGATTGTATGTGACATGTTATTATATACTTTAAAATAAAATAAAAGATTGGGTTGGGTATTAACGATATTTTGATGATTGATAATCTTTTGTACTTTGTTTGTGATTGTGTCTGTGTTTGTGTTTGTGATTGATGGTATTTAGGTGTTTGTTTACAATGAATGTATGTGACATGATATATACTTTAAAATAAAATAAAAGATTAGGTTGGGTGAGTGATGAGCGTAGTATGATTATAGGTTAGAAGTGAGGGGGGGGGCCAAATGAGCTTCCACCTTCACGTGGTTGGCCTCGTCAGTAGAGAATATATGATTCTTGAAGCTAAGAGAAGCTCTTTTCAAATATACATATTTATTTATTAAATAATTTATTATTGTTGGGTAGGGGTAGTGATAAAGCTTTGAAGTGCAATGTTTGTATGCTTTTGTTTGTTATTTGGTTTTCATTTATATATGTATTTATAATAAATGTGTATGACATATTGATATATATTAAAAAAAAAAATTTAAAAAAAGTGGGTTTGGGGAGCGATTAGTGTTTATATATTAGAAGTTAGGGTGAGGAGGGGCGCAAATGAGTTTCCAACTTTCGAGGTTGACCTCATCATTATAGAATTTCTCAAAGTTTAGAGAAAATCTTTTCAAATATACATATTTTTTATTAAAGTAATTTATTATTTCAAAGTAGTGATACAAATTTGAAAATGCAATGTTAGTCTTTAAATTTTATTTATGTCTAATGTTTGTGTGTTTACAAAATTTGATATGTACTCATGGTTGTTGCTTGAATTTCATATGAATACCATATCTATAACCATGTATTTACAAATTGTTTGTGCATTTATTGTATGTTTGTGTATTTATTGTATGTTTGTGTATTACAATATCTTTTTGTGTATTTATCAAAATTCGATGTGAATTCATGACTATTTATAATAATGTTTCTTATTTGGATTTCATTTATACACTTTTTTTCCATGTGGTTCACTTTAATCGGCTTAGCCGACCGCTACATCCACGAAATAATTTCCGACGGACCCGTCCCGAAGGGGTTTCCGCCCTGCGGCCGCTGCGTGCCTAACCCCAAGAGGGTCTATGAGGATGGATCCCGTGACCTCGCATGCTGGGAGGCCTAACTTCCGAGAACTCAACCGATCGAGCTAACTCTTGGGGCTCTCATTTATACACATGTATCTACGCTACAATTTTTATTTAATTAGGAAATTTGAGTTGGCTACTTAATGTCATATCTTTAATAAGATTTAAATATATTTAAACTTTAGACTTTTAATTTAATTTTTAAGTCATTAATTTAATAAAATTATTCAATATATTTGTTTTATAAAAACATAGTATATATAGATTTAATCTAATTTTAAATTATATCATAATTTTTCTATGTTTAATGTTTGTGTGTTAAATTTGATGTATATTCATATGTATGGAGTATTTATAATTTGCTTAGTGTATTTGTGTTACAAAATTTAATATGCATTTATGATTGTTATTTCAATTTCATATGCATGGATGTATATTCTCATTTTGTTTGTGTATTTACTTGTATGTTTGCGTATTACAATATTTCTGTATATTTATCAAAATTCCATGTGAATTCATGAGTGTGTAATTATATTTTTTATTTCAATTTCATTTATTTGCACTTCTAAAATTTATATAATTTAATTTTAAAATATAATAGACTTTTTACATTATATTATTTATTTAATTAAGAAATTTAAGTTGGTTATTTAATTTCATAATTTATTTAGATTTCAAATATTTAAAAAAAATAATAATATTAAACTTTCAAATTTTAAAAAATTATTAATTTAATAATTTTAAATAATATACCAAATATTTATTTTATAAAAAAAATAAAAATCTATTCAATTTTAAATTCTATCATAATTTTAAAAAAATATTTAATTTTAATTATTATAATTTTAATAAAATATTTAATTTTAAATTCTATCATAATTTTAATAAAATATTTAATGTTATATTTAATGTGTCGTTTTTGTAAAACTAGTGATAGCATTTTAATTTAATAATTTTAATAAAATATTAATATTAAATATATTTAATTCCCTAAAAATATTTAAAATAATTAATCCATGGCAAATAATCATTTATTTTAATTTATATATGTTTTTATTATTTCAATAAAATATTTAATATATAAAAAATTGTTAATTTTATCATTTTAAATATTTTTATTTAATTATTTATAAAAATATTCATTATAAATATTTAAAAATATTAATCCATCAAAAATAAATCTCTATTTAATTTCACAGGTTAAATAAAATATAAATATCTATTTCATCATTTACAATTTATTTGTATATTTACTTGCATATTTGTGTATTGTAATATTTTAAATATTTATTATAAATATCTATTTTATCATTTATATATTTACTTGCATATTTGTGTATTGCAATATTTTATGTAGTTATTAAAATTTGATGTGAATTCATGATTATGTAAAATAATGCTTTGTATTTAGGTTTAATTTAATTTATTTATATCACAATATTTATTTAACTAAGAAATTTGAATTAGTTATTTAATTTCATAATTTATTTAAATTTCAATTATTTAAAAAATATATATATTACCTTTCAAATTATAAAAAATTATTAATTTAATAATTTTAAAGAATATATCATATATCTATTTACAAAATCTTAATAGAGAGATAAATAAGAAGTTATTAATTTAATAATTTTAAAAAATGTTCTATTCAATTTTAAATTCAATCATAATTTTAACAAAATATTTAATTTTAATTTAATTTCAATAAAATATTTAATTTTAAATTCTAACATAATTTTAATAAAATATTTAATTTTAAATTCTATCATAATTTTCATAAAATATTTAATTTTAAATTCTATAATAATTTTAATCAAATATTTAATATGTTATTTTTCTAAAACTAGTGATAACATTAATTAATTCCTAACAAATAATTATTTATTTTACTTCTTATATTATTTTATTATTTAATTTTTTATAATAAAGATATTTCATATTTAATATATAAAAAAATGGTTAATTTTATCATTTTAAATATTTTTATTTAATCATTTAAAAAACTATTCATTATAAATATTTAATTCATCAAAAATAAATCTTTATTTAATTCCACAAGTTAAATCAAATATAAATCTCTATTTCATCATTTACAATTTATTTGTATATTTTACTTGCATATTATGTATTGCAATTTTTTGTGTATTTATCAAAATTTGATGTGAATTCATGATTATGTAAAATAATGCTTTGTATTTGGGTTTCATTTATACACATGTATTTACACTATTTTTTTTACCAAGAACGATTAAGAGTCATATTAAAAAGAGATAGTTTACACTTTTTACATTGCAATATTTATTTAATAAAGAAATTTGAGTTAGTTATTTAATTTCATAATTTATTTAAATTTCAATTATTTTAAAAAAATTAATATTAAACTTTCAAATTTTAAAAAATTATTAATTTAATAATTTAAAAAATATACCATAATTTATTTTACAAAATCTTAATATAGAGATAAATAAAAAGTTATTAATTTAATAATTTTAAAAAATATTTAATATATTTATTTTATAAAATAAAATTATTTTCAATTTTAAATTCAATCATAATTTTAACAAAATATTTAATTTTAGATTTTATCATAATTTTAAATTCTTTCATAATTTTAAAAAAATATTTAATTTTAAATTCTATCATAATTTTAATCAAATATTTAATGTGTTGTTTTTCTAAAACTAGTGATAACATTAATTAATCCATCATAAATAATCATTTTTTATATTTTTTATATGTAATTTTAAATTTTATCATAATTTTATTAAAGTATTTAATTTTAAATTCTATCATAATTTTCATAAAATATTTAATTTTAAATTTTATAATAAATTTAATCAAATATTTAATAGATTGTTTTTCTAAAACTAGTGATAACATTAATTAATCCATAACAAATAATCATTTATTTTACTTTTTATATTTTTTTAATATTTAATTTTTAATAATAAAGATATTTTATATTTAATATATAAAAAAATGGTTAATTTTATCATTTTAAATATTTTGATTCAATTATTTAAAAAACTATTCATTATAAATATTTAATTCATCAAAAATAAATCTTTATTTAATTCCACAAGTTAAATCAAATATAAATCTCTATTTCATCATTTACAATTTATTTGTATATTTTACTTGCATATTTGTATATTACAATATTTTGTGTATTTATCAAAATTTGATGTGAATTCATGATTATATAAAATAATGCTATGTATTTGGATTTCATTTATACACATGTATTTACACCTTTTTTTTTAACAGTAACAATTAAGATATCTGCCATCTAGGTATATATATAGTAATCAATAGATATCTCAAGATGCTTGTTAAGGACACCTGTTCTTTACACTGACTCGTCTGATACCTGTGCCTCTACCTTTGCTACTACTGCTTCCACAGGGAAAGGTGACCCGTACACTGGCTTAAATATGTTACGAGGTCAAAATTTATTAACAATTAAGATATCTGCCATCTAGGTATATATATAGTAATCAATAGATATCTCAGGATGCCTGTTAAGGACACCTATTCTTTACACTGACTCGTCTGATGCCTGTGCCTCTACCTTTGCCACTACTGCTTAAATATGTTTTTTTTAGTTTAAAAATGTAAAGCGTTACAGCAACTGCACAGTAACCTGAGTTCCAGCAGATCACAAACAATGATTAATGACTAGTACATTAAGAGTCATTTATATTAAAAAAAGAGAGTTTACACTTTTACATTACAATATTTATCTAATTAAGAAATTTGAGTTGATTATTTAATTTCATAATTTATATAAATTTCAAATATTTAAAAAAAAAATCTTAAACTTTATTAAAATTACGATAGAATTTAAAATGATGACTATTTCTTATGGATTAATTAATGTGTTGTTTTTCTAAAACTAGTGATAACATTTTAATTTAATAATTTTAATAATATATTAATATTAAATATATTTAATTCCTTAACAATATTTAAAATAATTAATCCATGGCAAATATTCATTTATTTTATTTTTTATATTTTTTTATTATTTCAATCAGATATTTAAAATATATAAAATTGTTAATTTTAACTATTTAAAAAAATGTTCATTATAAATATTTAAAAATATTAATCTATTAAAAATAAATCTTTATTTAATTTCACAGGTTAAATAGAATATAAATCTCTATTTCATCATTTACAATTTATCTATATTTTACTTGCATATTTGTGTATTGTAATATTTTATGTATTTATTAAAATTTGATATGAATTCATGATTATGTAAACTAATACTTTGTATTTAGATTTAATTTAATTTATACATATGTATTTACACTTTTTACATCACAATATTTATTTAATTAAGTAATATGAATTAGTTATTTAATTTCATAATTTATTTAGATTTCAATTATTTTAAAAAAAAATATTAACTTTCAAATTATAAAAAATTATTAATTTAATAATTTTAAAAAATATATTAATATTAAATATATTTAATTCCTTAACAATATTTAAAATAATTAATCCATGGCAAATATTTAATTCCTTAACAATATTTAAAATAATTAATCCATGGCAAATATTCATTTATTTTAATTAATCCATAAGAAATAGTCATCATTTATTTTACTTTTTATATTTTTTTATTATTTAATTTTTAATAATAAAGATATTTTAAATTTAATATATAAAAAAATGGTTAATTTTATTATTTTAGATATTTTTTATTTAATGATTTAAAAAAACTATTTATTATAAATATTTAATTCATCAAAAATAAATCTCTATTTAATTTCACAGGTTAAATAAAATATGAATCTCTATTTCATTATTTACAATTTACCCGTATATTTTACTTGCATATTTATGTATTGCAAATTTTTGTGTATTTATCAAAATTTAATGTGAATTTATGATTGTGTATTTAATAAAATTTGTATTTAGGTTTCATTTATACACATATATTTATACTAACTATTTTTAAAAAAAGAGAGAGCTTAGACTTTTAACATTACAATATTTATTTGATAAATAAATTTGAGTTAGTTATTTAATTTCATAATTTATTTAGGTTTCAATTATTTTAAAAAAATTAATATTAAATTTTCAAATTTTAAAAAAGTATTTATTTAATAATTTAAAAAATATACCATAATTTATTTTAAAAAATCTTAATATAGAGATAAATAAAAAGTTATTAATTTAATAATTTTAAAAAATATTTAATATATTTATTTTATAAAATAAAGTTCTTTTCAATTTTAAATTCAATCATAATTTTAAAAAAACATTTAATTTAAATTCTATCATAATTTTAATAAACTATTTAATTTTAAATTCTATCATAATTCTCATAAAATATTTAATATGTTGTTTTTCTAAAACTAGTGATAACATTAATTAATCCATAACAAATAATCATTTACTTTACTTTTTATATTTTTTTAATAATACATTTAATTTTAAATTCTATCATAATTCTCATAAAATATTTAATATGTTGTTTTTCTAAAACTAGTGATAACATTAATTAATCCATAACAAATAATCATTTGCTCTACCATTTATATTTTTTTAATATTTAATTTTTAATAATAAAAATATTTTATATTTAATGTATAAAAAATTAATTTTATCTTTTCAAAATATTTTTATTTAATTAATTAAAAAGCTATTCATTATTAATATTTAATTCATCAAAAATAAATCTCTATTTAATTTCACTACTTAAATAAAATATAAATCTCTATTTCATCATTTACAATTTTTTTTGCATATTTTGTATATTACAGTATTTTGTGTATTTATCAAAATTTGATGTGAATTCATGATTATGTTAAATATTGATTTGAATTTGGGTTTCATTTATACACATGTATTTACACTATTTTTTCTTAACGGAACCATTAAATTAACACTATTTAAGAGAGAGTCTACACTTTTTACATTACAATATTTATTTAATTAAGAAATTTGAATTGGTTATTTAATTTCATAATTTATTTAAATTTCAAATATTTAAAAAATAATAATAATATTAAACTTTCAAATTTTAAAAAATATACCATATATTTATTTTTTTTTAAATAAAAATCCATTCAATTTTAAATTCTATCATATTCAATTTTAAATTCAATCATAATTTGAACAAAATATTTCATTTTAAATTCTATCATATTAATTTCAATTATTGTAATTTTAATAAAATATTTAATTTTATATTCTATCATAATTTTAATAAAATATTTAATGTGTTGTTTTTCTAAAATTAGTGATAATATTTATTATATTCTAAATTATTATATCATATATTTATTTTGAAAAAAAATAAAAATCCATTCAATTTTAAATTCAATCATAATTTAAACAAAATATTTCATTTTAAATTCTATCATATTAATTTCAATTATTATAATTTTAATAAAATATTTAATTTTATATTCTATCATAATTTTAATAAAATATTTAATGTGTTGTTTTTCTAAAATTAGTGATAATATTTTAATTTAATAATTTTAATAAAATATTAATATTAAATATATTTAATTTCCTAATAATATTTAAAATAATTAATCAATGACAAATAATCATTTATTTTAATTTTTATATCTTTTTATTATTTCAATAAAACATTTAATATATAAAAAATTGTTAATTTTATCATTTTGAATATTTTTATTTAATTATTTAAAAAAATATTCATTATAAATATTTAAAAATAATAATCCATCAAAAATAAATCTTTATTTAGTTTCATAAGTTAAATCAAATATAAATCTCTATTTCAAATTATAAAAAATTATTAATTTAATAATTTTAAAGAACATACCATATATATATTTTACAAAATCTTACTATAGAGATAAATAAGAAGTTATTAATTTAATAATTTAAAAAAATATTTAATATATTTATATTATAAAAAAATATTCTATTCAATTTTAAGTTCAAACATAATTTTAACAAAATATTTACTTATAAATTCTATAAAAATTTTAATAAAATATTTAATTTTAAATTCTATCATAAATTTCATAAAATAAAGATATTTTATATTTAATATATAAAAAAATATTCTATTCAATTTTAAGTTCAAACATAATTTTAACAAAATATTTAATTATAAATTCTATAAAAATTTTAATAAAATAATTAATTTTAAAGTCTATCATAAATTTCATAAAATAAAGATATTTTACATTTAATATATAAAAAATGTTAATTTTATCATTATAAATATTTAATTCATGAAAACTATTTACACTATTTTTTTTAACATGAACGATTAAGAATCATTTATATTAAAAAGAAAGAGTTTACACTTTTTACATTACAATATTTATTTAATAAAAAAAATTGAGTTGATTATTTAATTTCATAATTTATTTAGATTTCAATTATTTAAAAAATAATAATATTAAACTTTTAAATTTTAAAAAAGAATTAATTAAATAATTTAAAAAATATACCATAATCTATTTTACAAAATCTTAATACAGATAAATAAAAAATTATTAATTTAATAAATTTAAAAAATATTTAATATATTTATTTTATAAAATAAAATTCTTTTCAATTTTAAATTCAATCATAATTTTAACAAAATATTTAATTTTAAATTCTTTCATAATTTAAAAAAAAACATTTAATTTTAATGAAATATTTAATTTTAAATTCTATCATAATTTTAATCAAATATTTAATGTATTGTTTTTCTAAAACTAGTGATAACATTAATTAATACATCACAGATAATCATTTATTTTATTTTTTATTATTTAATTTTTAATAATAAAAATATTTTATATTTAATTATTTTAATAAAAAATTTAATATATCAAAATGTTAAATTTGCATTTTAAATATTTTTATTTAATTATTTAAGAAATTTAAATTGATTATTTAATAAATCTCTATTTAATTTCACAAGTTAAATAAAATATAAATCTCTATTTCATCATTTACAATTTATTTGCATATTTGTATACTACAATATTTTATATATTTATCCAAATTTGATATGAATTCATGATTATGTAACATTAGGTTACATTTATACACATGTATTTACACTTTTTATATTACAATATTTATTTAATAAAGAAATTTAAGTTGGTTATTTAATTTCATAAATTATTTAAATTTTAATTATTTAAAAATAAAATATTAAACTTTCCAATTTTTTAAAATATACCATATATTTATTTTACAAAATCTTAATATAGAGATAAATAAAAAATTATTAATTTTATAATTTTAAACAATAAAATTCTATTCAATTTTAAATCAATCATAATTTTAATAAAATATTTAATTTTAAATTCCATCATAATTTTAATAAAATGTTTAATTTTAAATTCTATCACAATTTTAATAAAATATTTAATATATTTATTTTATAAAATAAAATTCTTTTCAATTTTAAATTCAATCATATTTTTAACAAAATATTTAATTTTATATTCTATCATAATTTAAAAAAAATATTTAATTTTAAATTCTATCATAATTTTAATCAAATATTCAATGTGTTGTTTTTCTAAAATTAATGTTTACATTAATTAACCCATGGCAAATAATCATTCCTTAATTTAATAATTTAAAAAATATTCAATATATTTATTTTATAAAATAAAATTCTATTCAATGTTAAATTCAATCATAATTTTAACAAAATTCAAAATTTTAACAAAATTCAAAATTTTAACAAAATTCAAAATTTTAACAAAATTCATAATTTTAACAAAATTCATAATTTTAATAAAATATTTAATTTTAAATTTTATCATAATTTTAATAAAATATTCCATTTTAAATTTTATCATAATTTTAATAAAATATTCAATTTTAAATTCTATCATAATTTTAAAAAAATATTTAATTTTAAATTCTATAATAATTTTAATCAATTATTTACTATGTTGTTTTTCTAAAACTAGTGATAACATTAATTAATCCATGGCAAATAATCATTTATTTCATTTTTTATAATTTTTTATTTTTTAATTTTTAATATATTTAATATATAAAAAATTGTTAATTTTATATTTCTAATACTAGTGATAACATTAATTAATCCATAGCAAAGAATCATTTATTTTATTTTTTATAGTTTTTTTATTTAATTTTTAATAATAAAAATATTTATATTTAATTATTTCAATAAAATATTTAATATATAAAAAACTGTTAATTTTATATTTTGAATATTTTTATTTAATTATTTAATAAAAATTTTATTATAAATATTTAAACCATCAAAAATAAATCTTTATTTAATTTCAAACGTTAAATAAAATATAAATCTCTATTTGTATATTTTACTTACATATTTGTGTATTGCAATATTTTGTGTATTTTTCATGTGAATTCATGATTATGTAAATATTTAATCCATCAAAAATAAATCTCTATTTAATTTTACGAGTTAAATAAAATATAAATCTCTATTTCATCATTTAGAATTTATTTGTATATTTTACTGTGTATTGCAATATTTTGAATATTTTATGTATTTATCATATGAATTTATTTGTATATTTTACTGTGTATTGCAATATTTTGAATATTTTATGTATTTATCATGTGAATTCATGATTATGTAAAATAATGCTTTGTATTTGAGTTTTATTTATACACATATATTTACACTTTTTACATTATAATATTTAATAAAAAAATTAAAAAATTTGAGTTGATTATTTAATTTTATAACTTATTTAGATTTCAATTATTTAAAAAATAATAATAATATTAATCTTTCAAAGAATATAAAATTATCTCAATCTCATCTTACATAAGCAACTTAAATAATATAAAATTATATTTATATTGTTATTAAGTTGGACATTAATAAAATTATCTCATCTCATCTTACATAAGCATCTTTACCCTGCATCCTCACCCAAAACAACTTCAACTTCTGCCACTAAAACAACATCATCCACTTTTCTTCATCTACTAGATGCACAGATCTAATCAAGAGTAAAGGGTGTGCTCTCCTGCTTATCCCAAAATAGAACAACTTCCCCTTTACGCTAGTAAAATATGTTGAGAATTGTGGTTTCATTACCCTGTATACTGTTCAAACTTCAAACACATTCCACAAACTAAATTTGTATGCTTATAATACCATAATATGACTTGCTGACTTTAGATACCTTAACTGCAGGGATGGAGCCTACCTTAATCCTTATTGTTAACCTAGTTAGCCAGGATAAGTAAAGTAAACCCTTGCCTTGGAAGTCAGCCCTCCTACGTGTATAGTATGTTTTTTAATTGAACTTTCAAATCAGAATCAAGTTGCACGTCCCTCGGTCTACCAATTATTGGGTGGTTGGGTTGGGATCCAGGCAACAGAGATGACAGCAAGATAGGTACCCCAACTGAGGTGGGTGATTCATCCAGGATAAGGGAAGCAAGGCCCAAAATATATGCAGCTTGCTCCATTACCAGGTGGGGTGAATATAGAAATATATGTATATTTTTTATTATTTATTTATGGTGATTAGGGCCCTACTTCCACTTCTGTGGTGAACCAATTCTTGGCTTCGCTCCATGACTAATGATATAGTGGATGCAACAGATTGGAAAGGTTCTGCATTCCTGTCATATGCATTCCTGTCAGATGTACTTTCTTTAATGTTGGCCACGTAATCAAGCACCCATTGCCCGAACAACACAGCCATTAAGTGGATTCAAGTGCTTGAATTGATGGTTTTTTATAGACTATTTAGTAATCCATCCAATAAGCATTCTTTGATCAATTATGACAGGGATTGCCGACCCACAAGTTCGCCTACTTATAGATCGAGATCTTATCAATATGTTAGATATTCTCTACGCCTTCATATTTGTGTATTCCAATCTCAACCCTTCTTCCTACCCATGATCATCCAAGCCCACTGCTAACGATGCCAGCGCATTCTTTTCTCAAAATGTGCTTCCCAGCGATCATGAAGACAAACCCACTCATTACTATATATATTATTAGTTGTCCTCATTCTATGATCCTACGAGCGATACGTTTGACTCTAATGTATAACTTAATGAACCTGCTTTCGGTTGGTTTATCATGAAACAAACCTACTTCCCAATTTGTATGGTTCGAACCATTTTTCCGTCCATCCTATTCGCGAAAACCAAATGGTGTAACAAACCAATGGATATTTTTAAGGAATATCATTTCCATTCCTATTCGAGTATAATTGGAGAACAGAATAACCAGCATAGATCCATCTTAAATCCGTATCTATCAAGCACCGAGAGGGATCCAATTTCTTGAAGTGTATATATTTTTTTAAATTTAAACTCAAGAAATTTGATGTCTTTTGATTAATAGATCCGGGTTTATGTTTTAAGTTTCTATTTTATAAACGAACATCTATTTTGAATTACTTTTCATAATATTTTATTTTATAAACCAACATAGATTTTTTTAAAATACTTTCCATAATTTTTTATTTTATGAGCCTACATAAATTTTTTCTAAAATATTTTTAATTATTTTGTTAGTAACAAACGTTACAACATCATCTCCTCCATACTGGAATGTAGAGCACCTCGTTTCTCTTGGTGCAATGAATTAATTTATTTGTTTTGTGTTGTTCGTTGAAAAATGATCTTCTTATATATATGCCAAGAAGCAAAAATGATCTTCTTATATATATGCCAAGAAGCAACCAACAGGGACTGATGCATAGCTTCTTTCTAGATTAGGAAATGCACAGGGGTCATCATTTCCGTAACGAAATAAAAATAAAACTAGTATGGGGATAGTTATAAGTTAAAGAAAGTATCTTTTTCATTTTAGTATGCTTTAGCTACCATAAGATATACTCTTTCTACTAGCTTTAGGAAAGGTTATAAAGAAGTATAAGGAATTCTATTTTATATTATTTAGTTTTCTCTCTAGTAGTAGCATTAGAATTAATAAGTTTTTTAGGTACTCCTTGCTCTCCCTTTGGTCAAGCAAGATTTCCTTATAATTAGTTTTTTTCAACTTTTAGAAGATGTAGGACTTTAAGAACTACAGGAACTCCTGCCCGCTGAAAGCAGTAGCCCCTTACCAAATCAAAAGCTCAATGAACTTAATCAACTAGAAACAAACGCCTAGTACATCATTAGTACTAAGCCAATCCGTCATACTTTCTGTTGTTGAATAACCGACAAATAGTGGGTGGATCAGTAAACCTACCCCACATGAGCCCTCATAGTATAAAGGACACTACAGCAGTAAGGGTGTTGGGGCATATTTATTGAGTTGAATATGGTCGCTTGCGGGATCCACCATTTCATCATAGGAAGGACTTACTTCCCCTGCTAACGAGACAAGGCAAATTCCAGCAAAAATCCCCACCTTGAGGGAGAGAAGGCAAGGAACTAAGAAAGGGTCGAGCCTTTATATTTCTTCGCCTCAAAGCTCTAGCTCAAGACCTTTCAGGACCTACCTATGATTTGGAGGGTTTGGCCCATTTCAAATTGGAATGGATCCCTCTAGGTCTTTATCTTAGGTCTTTATCTTAGGTAAGGTCCTGAAGGTCCTTAAAGAAAGCCTAAGCTATCTCTTTGAGGGAAAGAAACAAAAGGCATAAGGGGAGAATAAATATAAGGCATAAGATTAGAGTCAGATCCAAGATCTCTCTCAAAGTCTTACTTTATTAAAAATTAAGTTGATCGTGATGGAGCATGAGAAGTACAGGACATTTCCTTCTATCTCACTTAACTACCAAATCAATAAGAGACGTTAGTTATACACTTCATTACATGATAAAATATAAGGCATTACATGATAAATATAAGACATAAGATCAAGTCCAAGATCTCTCTCAAAGTCTTACTTTATTAAGAATTAAGTTGATCGTGATGGAGCATGAGAAAGTACAGGACATTTCCTTCTATCTCACTTAACTACCGAATCAATAAAAGACGTTAGTTAGACACTTCATTACATAAGTCATGACATGGCCATGTTTGGAAAGGGATATCTCACTTAACTACCGAATCAATAAAAGACGTTAGTTAGACACTTCATTACATAAGTCATGACATGGCCATGTTTGGAAAGGGATATTGAATCAATGCAGAGATTTATCCCCTCAATCGTGAGAAGGTCTATCTCACTTAACTACCGAATCAATAAAAGACGTTAGTTATACACTTCATTACATAAGTCATGACATGGCCATGTTTGGAAAGGGATATTGAATCAATTCAGAGATTTATCCCCTCAATCGTGAGAAGGTCAGGGACCTTTCTTTCGGAAATACTGGGAAATACTAACAAGATCATTTTCCTGATGTATATATCTTTGAGGGAAAGAAACAAAAGGCACAAGCGGAGAATAAATATAAGGCATGAGATTAGAGTCAAGTCCAAGATATCTCTCAAAGTTTTACTTTATTAAGAAAACTTTATTAAGAATTAAGTCGATCGTGATGTAGCATGAGAAAGTACAGGACATTTCCTTCTATCTCCCTTAGCTACCGAATCAATAAAAGACGTTAGTTATACACTTCATTACATAAGTCATGACATGGCCATCTTTGGAAAGGGATATTGAATCAATTCAGAGATTTATCACCTCAATCGTGAGAAGGTCAGGGACCTTTCTTTCGGAAATACTGGGAAATACTAACAAGATCATTTTCTCGATATGATGTACTTACTTCTCTCCTTGGCTTGGCCTTATTATATCATGTCATCTTTAGTCCAAAGTAATAGGACGATTTTGTAGGTAAATACTTCAATTTAAGTAAGCTATGGAGGTTTTCTCTCGATTTATTATTTCTCTGGTTACCAAAATGATACCAGTCAATACGCTTGAAAGAAAGCAACATGAGTTGTTAAATATTTATTATATCTCTAGTTACCAAAATGATACCAGTCAATACGCTTGAAAGAAAGCAACATGAGTTGTTAAATAGTAGGAGTTATTCTCTTTATTCTATCTCTAGTTACCGAAATTATACGAATCAATGGACTTTACTGGCATTCAATACATTACGCCCCATATTTCTTCCCCTCAAATCGGTTGATAGGAGGTAAGGCTATCCATCCTATTTTGATTTTGATCTGGAAAAATTTCACAAAACAGATCTATTTTTACATAATTTTGTGGACTTTATTGGCATTCAATACATTACGCCCCATATTTCTTCCCCTCAAATCGGTTGATAGAAGGTAAGGCTATCCATCCTATTTTGATTTTGATATGGAAGAATTTCACAAAACAGATCTACTTTTACATAATTTTGTAAAGTGTTCAACGTTTAAAATCCCAATAAAATGAAAATATCACTGAAACATTTCTACAAACCTTTTAATTTTGTGTGAATTTCACAAAACAGATCTATTTTTACATAATAATTTTGTTAAGTGTTCAATGTTTAAAATCCCAAGAAAATGAAAACATCACTGAAACATTTCTATAAACCCTTTAATTTTGTGTTAGGTAGAATAACCACTAGGCCCCTCTATACATACATACCAAACCCTCTATTCATATCAGATAAGGACCCGTATATAGATAGGAGTTGCCATATAGATTGGATATAGAGACTATAGTGATGCAATCCATACATGCAATATATAAAACATGACGAAAAGGCTGATAATAGTCAAGTTACTGATGACTGATGATGGATCACTAAGGTAAATGGTAGTTGTCGCTTCGCCATCTTGTCGGTAGATTCATGATCAACCCCATATCATACCTACTTCCTATTGTTAGGCGAAGACTACTATACTATATATAGCTAGGTTAAACGAAAATCATTCTATTGATTCCAGACCATCAATCATCACATCAATTGTATCACGTATATTATGGATGATGCGTGATGGATGGCCCTGAATGCTTGACTAAGGACTAATCAATGCGGGTAACTTAGTGAGTATGAGTATAGATAGGGGGACCAAATGCTTGATATGCTCATTCAAGAATTTGGGAATGAATGATTAGTTTGGAAGGGAATGTTGGGGATCATTAGTTGTTCCCTTTCCTTTAGTGGGTAGATAAGATAAGATTGGATCATTTTAATAATGTCTAACTAATGGCCACAAAAGTAAGTCAAAGGGACTGTTGAGTACAATGATATCAATACAATGTACGAGTACCAAAAGGTCTCCTATAAAAGGTGAGATGCAGAAAGCAAAGTGCAATAAGACAGAGTAAAGTAGTAGAAAGTGAAATCTGCTCTGAGTCATGAAGAACCCTCGGCCTCGATCTCAAATATATGCACTGCTGATGGAGTGTATCATCTAAAAAGATCCGAGGACAAGACAAACCAAAGGAAAGGAAGTAGATCTGTCATGGAATCTATCCATCTCTCCCACCATCCGAGGCCGAATAAAGAAAGCAGAGTCTAGTCAATCGTCTCGAGGGCGGCCTAGTTGGACAGTTGGATCATTCACCGCATTGCTAACTGGTAGAGGTAGTAAACCCATGCATTCTGGAGGGTATCATCTGTCTCCTAAAGGGAGACCTACTCTGGCCATGTCGCTGAGTCCACACTGATCTGGAGTTCGGGGTTGCACTGATTTCGATCTGTCTCTTAGTGCCCTTTCCTAAGGGTAGCACCGAGAAGAAGGAGGTGATCTGTCGAATAGGGTGAAGAAGTCGATGAGGGCCTAAGTCCCACTGAATAAGCAATGAAACCGACCCCTGATCTCATAGTAAATGGGGCACCAAGAGATAAAGTGCTCCTCAGTCTCAACCTCTTGTAGCTGGCATAGCTGACAAATATTGTCAGGTCGATCAATCTGGTGGTCTGTCTCTAACCGAAGTCTATGAGAGCCCACCTTGAGTTGGCCTAAAGGAATGCAAGGAGCATGTACCCAAGTTTCAAAATGTATATTGTGGTCGAACGATGAGCCCATCCCTAAGCTCCAAGAAATGCTCAACATAAAAGGCCATCTTTGGGCGTAACCCACCAGTAGGGTTAACCCAAGTAAACTGGATAAACTGCCTAAATGTAATCTCTGATGATCTTGTTCAACACATGTTTGGTCAGTAGGAGATGTCCGAGGGCATCCAAGGAATACTAAAACGGGGGGAGGCGATCCATCTGAATTCCCATGGACCCTAAAAGAACTGAAACCCCTGCAAACCAACCTTGAGCTCGGCCCAATGAGCTAGAAAGGGAAATGGTCTCAAAGGAGCGGTAATCCAAGTACAGGTACCAGTCTCACCCCTTCGTCGAGTTGGCTAAGTCTCGAATGCGATGTAGAAAAGAGACCAGTCTGAACACAATCTCACGTCGGACGGGCCGAGCCCCAAATTCTTCTAGTATGATGCTATGAGGAACTGTCTACTTGCATCCGACGATGCGTCGGAGGAGAAGGGTTTGGATTCTCTCAACTAAAGCCCAATCAAACTCCAATAATGAAGGCCCAAATCCCTAAGCCATAGAGAACACTAAGCTGGATAAGGGACTCCACGAGGGATATCTTGGATGAGATATCCTGAAAATGGTGACAAAAACACTGTCTCTCGAGAAGGGCTAAAGACCCATAACCCTTGGCAATCCGAGGTTGGAGGGATGGTCATAAACTGAAATGGGGTCCTGAAAAATCGTACTCCCAAGTACATGTAGGCGTTGGTGATCTCAATCTCCTCCCCTGTGAAAAAGAAATGAATATTTGCGGACTTATTCGACCCATTGAAGATCATAACCTTGGTTTTATCCAGGTTGACCGTCAACTATCAAAGGTCACAAAATAGAGCTAGAGAATCCAACTGTCTCTGTAATCCCGCTGGAGAGGAGGCTAGGAGGACCACATCATCAACAAAAAGTATGACAGATATCAAAACCTGTTAAATATACAGCATCAGGAGACATTCTCCAAACCAATCTTGTGTAGCCAAGATTGATTCTCCCGTATAGAGGTGAGCACTTTGATTGCCTTCCGTGTAAAGTTTATTCCTCCCGTATAGAGGTAATTGATCAAAGTACTGATGTTGTGAAGTCTTGTTGGACAAGGCTTCAAACTTGTGTGTATCAAGTCATGATTATCATGTGAACCTTCCGTATAAAGGTATCCATGAGATGGACCTCCCGTATAGAGGTGGACCTTCCGTATAAAGGTCATGCTTTACTTGTTAAAAGCATTTAATGTTGTGTGATATATTATTAACCATGATTACCAAATTGCTATTAAGTCTCCTTTAGAGATTGATCACCTCTAAAATGAATTACTTTAGCATATGATCATTTGGTCCGGACTAATATGATATGATCGCAGCATCCGATAATTCTTCTTACTATAATGTAATGTGATATATAATTAAAGTTAGCACATATTGACCATGCAGTAAGAGATAAAGAACTAAAAGATAAAGCATAGAGATTAAGAGAATTCGAAATTGCCCATGCAGACACTTCAACTAATTAAAGAGAACTCGAATTATTAAAGCTTCAATTAAGTATCAATGCTTCAGTTAAAGCATCCGTTAAAGATATGGCTTAGTTAACTAAAGAACTCACAGTGGTCACTTCAAGTAAATCAATCAACATGATTTTCGTTAACTAAGTGTTAAATAAAAAGGACTAGTTAACTAAAGTATTTACACTTTAGTTAAACTAAAAGACGACACTTCAGTTAAAGAGAAGATCTAGTTAACTAAGTGTTATTGCATGATGACACGTAAGTTGTGACACTTGCATGTCGACACTTAAGTTAGCCACCTAACTAAGTGAACAAGCTTTCAGTTAAGAGGCGAGTTCATCCTAAGTGACAGCTCAATGAGATGACGCACTGAATGATAAGTGGGGAGTACCACTCCATGCAAGATTAATACATCCAGTTTGAGGGCGAGTTTATCCTGAAGTTAGAAGTTAAAAATAGAAGAGAAGAATGTATAAATATGATATACAGGATTGTTGAATCCAATGTAAAGCGAATTCTCTTCTCCATTGAAGGCAAGGCGCTTCTCTTTGTGCAGGGTATTGTTCGTGCTTATTATTGTTGTGTTGGGCACACATCCAATTGATCTATCTTCTCTATTGCTTCTGTATCTTCACCAAGAAGTTTGGTGATCTCTCATCTTCCGAAAGCAATCTGCTATGTTGTAAAAGAAAGCGTTCTCTGCTATCCATTATGTTATACTGAGAAGAATTGTTGGGGTTTTTGTTCTCATAATTTTGAGGATTTTCCCCAGGGTATATCTTGTGTTATAGTTGTATGAATTTCATGGATTGAATTGTCTCATTGCTTCAAGTCTCTGCATCTAAAAGAATTAAAGATCAAACCTCAACCAAATTGCAACAAAACCTGGTGGAAGAGACATTTGTCACTATCTTGGATATGCTCGTGGAGAAAGGCCTCTAGCTCATCAATATAAATCCCAAACAGTGTGGGGGATAAGGGGAAGCCCTATTTAACTCCGATGGTACTCTTGATGAAGTCTAACATACCGTGAACTATGAGGAGACCATGAACTAACTCGTAGATGTGCATGATAATAGTCAATAAGGTATGTAGAGAATCACAAACTTGTCTGCCCAACTAATTCAATTGGTTGGGGCCTAAAGAATCGATAGGGTTTCTCCAGATCATAACCCTTTAAACCAACATTGTGCTCTACTCTCTCACCCCCATGATTTCTTGCCCAATCCAGAAAAGGAGCCCCCCACTATAGATAGGCAAAAGGAGTTGGTTTCTTCCTCCCATCAATGCTCGAATGTATGAGTTGGTCTTTCTATTAACTCCAATATCTAACCCATGCCTGTTGTGCTTATCAAGTCATGAGATGCAGGGATGATTCACTCCAACATCCCCTCATCGCCATTCCATGAGTGATAAGAATCGTCTTTCTTCAATTGAAGAATGAGCCTAGCTGGGACTTAATGGGTGTAGTAGTGGTAGTTGTGCTTACAACTTAATAAGCAGTATGCTAACTTCAATACCCAACCCTATTTATCTATTGCACATTTGGGATGTATATTTGGCCTATTTCCCTCACTCATAATAGTGATTGTCGCTATTAAGGTTGCTTGAATTCTTGAGTCTTACAACATTGGATGGGAAATGAGAAGTTGCTTCACTTGGAAGCTAGATAAGTCCTTGCCACCTTGCTTACTTATGAGAGGAAAAGGAGAATAGAAACAACTCGAATGGAAAGGAAATACAAGTTAGGGGCAAAGCAACAATAACAAGGGTTGGCATAAAGGAAATGTCTAATTGAAACTGGTATAAAATCCTTGAGAATTCAAGTAATAAGAACATGTGAACACAGTTATACAATAAATGAAAATGCAAGCTATAGTGCTTGTTGGTGATGGTTCGAATCAACCCACAAGTCACTATAAAAGGAAGGCCTTGAACACTGAGTGAATGGGCGGCATGAAACAATCGACGGGGAGCAAGACAAGAGGGGTAAATTCAACAACTATAGAAAGAAAGAAGTGGAAGCCAGTAGGGAGAATGAAACGAACATATTTTCTCTAGTTCAAGATTAATCCCAACCCAACATTTCCCACAATATAGAGGTAGGGGCCTTGGGGACCAAAAGAAAAAGAAAATTCCATAATGCCCACTCCCAATATACTAATATAGAGGTAGGCCCCCCCACCATTATAGAGTAGAAATTTCCTCGTCCATTTTAACCCTTGAGTTCAATTTGAATCTTGCTCACGCCTATATGCTAAAATGACGCAACCACACCCATTAATCGATAGGCTAAGTTGGGACTGGCTTCAAAAGTGATTCGATGCAATATTATCCTATATGCTAAAAGTTGCCACCGCCAACCCATTCAAACATCAAGATAGAGTAAGCAATTTTGATCACAACTAGAACATTATTCATCAACTCTTCACACCCAAATGACTTAACTAGTCCACAACAATACCTTGCCTTTTGCATTCAAGAAAAACTTGACACAAAGACTTCAAAAACCAAACTAAATGAATAACAAAATTGGAGTTAATCCCAAATTTTCATAGGGCGTATAATTGGGCGTTAACACTATATCAAAAGGCACCAAAAGTACTGCTATCTATGGCTGGGAATACAAGAAAACATATGAGTTCAGATTGGCATGTTATATCAATGCAAATTGTGATGGTTGTATTGACAATGGGAAATCAACATCAGGTTTCACATTTCATGTTGGATCTGCAGCAGTCTCTATGTACAGTGAGAAACAACCTACTATCTCCAAACATAGGTGGAGTATAAAACAACGACTACACCATCTTGTGAAGTAGTGTGGATTCAAAGAGTGGTAAAGGACTTGCAGATGAAGGAGAAAACTCAACAATATATTGTGACAATGAAACTACAATATGCATCTCTAAGAATTTCATGCCAACACAAAGCATATTGTGGTACGCTTACATTTCATCAAAGAGTTGATACAAAATGAAGAAGGCACAAGGGTTTTATAATGAAAAATCTAAGCTACAGATATGTTGGAACCCTATCAATGCATCAAAGAGTTACACTTATACTCCATCAAAGAGTTGATACGGACTGAAAATTCAGAAAAATGACCAAACAACATATAATTTACAAAGGATCTAACACACAAAGTGGTGTGTGTTCACGAGAGTGTTACATGTATAAGTAAGATGGGAGTTACTAAATCTTGAGTCATGCCCAAGTGGAACATAGGAGTGTCATAGGTGTAAGAGAATGTCTACATGCAAGTAAGATAATATTCTAAATTTAGAAATAAGAACGTTGTGATGTGTCATTAGGCAACAAAGTAAGTTCACGGATAAATATAACTCCAAGGAATGAAATATCATGGAGCATTGTGTGGAAAATCTGAGTATGTTGTAGTTTTATGTGTGTCATGTTGTTGCTCCTTTTATTTTCTTCATGAGGAAGGTATAAGGGTTTTATAATGAAAAATCCAAGCTACAGATATGTTGGAACCCCATTAATTTTCCTTCTCTATATTGTAAAATGGGTATCATAATTGGTAGAGAAAGTCATTATGTGCATGTGAAATCATGGAAGTGTTTGGAATGACTAGCAAGTTGCTACTAGTGACTCATGATGATTGTAAGTGGTGTTAACAATACGGATGAAATTTTGTATGGTGCGGTCTACAACAAGTATGTAAAGGCAGCTCATTCAAGTGGGGTCTTCAAGAATCAATTTGAAACCACAACAACCCAGAATCACTTCCTAACTGCCAAGGTAAAGGCCCTGGAGGTAGAGAAAAGAGCAATTGCAGAACAGATTGACCTCCATGGGAAGGGTCTCTAACGAAAAAGATGCAAGGATGAAAGCACTTGAGAGCAGTCAGGCTACCCCTACATTCCCATTAACACAGCAAATGGTCGAAGAAAAGCAATGAACTCAATTTTCTCAGGAAGAAAAACGCTTGACTTAATGCAAAAATATAGACTATGGAAGCTTCTCAAGGGAGAGTCCCAAACTTTATCTGGGATGACTCCTAACTTTCCCTGATGAAAAGAGCTCATGTTGGATCATTGAATCGTTTCCATACATTTTCTGGGAATTGCCTAATGATGTGTTTGGGAATGTCCCAAACTTGCCAAGGATGAAAACTTGGATTGTTTTGGGGAATTTATGACACTTCCTTCCGGGATAGATTGGAAGTTCCCCAAAACCTTACCTGGGACACCCTCAAAATATTCCATGGAATTCGACGAAAGAGATTTAGAAAAGGATGAATCTCTAAAACTTCAGTGATTTTTTACCAAGGCACTCACTTTCTATTTGTTTCCACATCAACATTCGCATTACCACATGTCCTCTTCCCATGATTCCATATGTCTCCTAGAAACATCTTGGGAAAGATCTCTATAAAAAAAATAGTTTTATTTATTTATTTATAAATATGAATATTTAAAAAAAGAATTTGAATATTTTAATAAAAGTTAAGTTTTAAATATTTTGAATTTTTTAATTGAATAATTAAATCAATTAATATATAATGTAATGATTTGGCCTTATGACTATCATGTTTGATATGCTAAGTGTTCATAGAGCATAATGAATTTTATTGAAAAAATTCATATATTTTTTAATTTCCAAATTTTGTAGGCACTCGAACTTAATGCCGAATTTTATCACTAAAATTTTCATTGCCGAATTTTTGTTGAACTTCAAGGTCTCCGAATTCGAACACGAACTCGAACCAGGTGACTTAGGCTACAGCAGCCGAGGATGTGTTTGATCTGGGTGGATGCTTCTCAGGAAGTACCTTCCTCGCTAAGAGGTAATGTTAGTTTTTGTACCTCAGTAGGTACTTCTATGTTGGGGGTGTCTAGCAACGTAGAAGGAGTTGAGCATAAATCTCTAGACAGTCTTAGTGCTTTTGTAATACTTTATTGTATTGGGTGGTAGACCATAGTATTGGAGGGTCAATGGTATTGGGTGAGCCGTGGTGGTGTTCCTTGGTATTGCCCATGGTATTGACATAAAGTGAAGTTATAAAAAAAGTCTAAGGAGAGTGTTCTATCTATCACAGACACGGGAGTAAAGGAGATCTTCTGTAGTGGTCACCACAATGGCAAGAGTGAGAGATATCTCTTGTAGTGGTCAAGATTTGAGAGAGGGAGTCTCTCAGAGGCTTGGATTTAGGGATTCACTCAAGCCGATGTTTGTCTTTTCTGCAGAGGGTTTGCGCATAGTTGCAGCAAGGGAGAGTCAGGAGTGAGTGAGATCTGGTGTGTGTATCCGATAGCCTGGTGTTGTAAATGTTGTTATAACAAATCTGCAATAAAGACAAACTAATAGCCTGGTCTTGTGTAGTGATTTTCTCTTTCATGGTTTCTTATGCAGTTGTATTATTATAATTAATGTTCAGTAGTTAACTGAAGAACACATTAATAGTTGTTGCTAATCAAGAGTTGTATAAGGGTATAAAAATTAACAAGTTTAGTCAATTAAATCACATTTAATTTTCGTTGGTTCAAGGAGCGGTTTTGTTATCACATATATAGTGACCGGGCTACCATACATTATTTTTCTAATTCCAGTACACTATTCAGCCAGTTCCCTTACATTGAGATGCTAAGATGAGCATCTATATTGGATCACTATCAGATTTTGGACAGTATATCTATTCCCCATTGCCATGACTAAGTCTCAGGACACTCAGAGAGATGACCGATGTAGCCATTATGCCATTTGTACAGAGCAGTCAGTAGTGCCCAGAGTTACAGTAGCAGTTCCAGAGGACAGATGATGGTTCAAAGGATGAGCATTCAGGTATATGAATCAGCAGGTATATCATAGTGTTGTGGTTATATTGCTTTTATATTTATTCTTATAGCATGTCTTAGCACCTAGTGTCATGATCTGGCGATCATATAGATATGTGGACCTGGTTGATCTTATTATATATACTGTATTGTCCCTAATCAGACTTAGAAGTTCACTATTCATACTCATTGGTTTTACCCTCCTTAGGGAGAATAGAGGTGATCATTCCACCATACCTTGGCTTGCTAGTGTTGGCTCCATTATTCATTGTCTTCATCCATCCATTGCCTACCTTTAGTTTATCACCCTGACTTACTACTTGACTAGTGGCATGGAGGACTTTTCCCCACTGTAGCCTCTGTATTGGATGAGCTTCCCTATTTATTGTGTCTCGGCTCTGAGTTGGTGACAAAACTTACCTATGGTGAGTTGGAGTTCCTTGTGAATTCCCCCTCGTCACTAAAGTTGTGTTGGCTAAACCTGAAACTTTTAGTGCTGCCATGAATACAAAATATGGAAAATGAAATGTTAGATCTTGTGTGACAAGCCCATTCATGCAATGTGTTTTTCAACACACATGAATGAAAGGCATGCCAAATGAAAATGGCCATGAAAATAGAATGTTATATCTTTTGGAAATGTAAAATACCTAGGTAAACAAGCTGTCTGTGACACACCTACAAGTGCTCAGGTAAACAAGTGCCTTAAAAACACACCTGCAGCAGAAAGCCTCAAATAAATGTAAATCTATGCAATGTGTTTATAAACACACATAGATCAAAGGCTATGGAAACTTCAGGCCCAAAAAGCAATGGAACTTAAATGCTATATCTAAATTATTGTTGGCCTCATTTGTATTATGGATTGTGCGCATCTATTAAAGGTGAATAAACCCTCTTTAAACAACTTATCCATTTGTGAGACACCGCCATTCCCTGTGTTGTTGCTCATTCAGTATATACTATGGTATGTATTCCCTTTCCCTTTGCCAAAGTGTCACAAAGTTAAGTCAGTCAAGTCATCCCTTAGCCTAGCAAATTATTTTAGCCTTCACCCTTCACTAGCAAATTGATCACAACTATGAAGTGCGTATGGTCTTGAAAGTCTAGTCTGAGTAATAATAATAATTAATGACATTATATATTTGGATTTAGATCGCCAGTAATGATTACTTTGTGTTATAATTGCTATTTGAATAAGTTGTAGAGCATGCATTAACCTTTGACACTTTGTAGCAGCTTCTGATGATAGTCTGAGTTATATTTGGTCATGTTGACTTGGTCAAACCTAGTTTGACCAAGGTCAACCACAGGACATGAGATGGTTGGACTTTGTGATGATATGGATAGATGATATATGGTCTATGTACATGTACATGATGATTCCATGCAGCAGATACAGGGTTATGATGATGATTCATGGTTTACAACATTATTTGATCATTTACAGATTATTATTATTTCACCTGTTCCGGTATATTGGATATATTTTATGATCATGCAGAGACTCATATGGTGTATGAGTACACATCGTGGATGGATTTGGACCTTCTGAGTCCAATGAGACAGTCTGTTTTCAGTTCCGAGCACTTACAGTGATGACTGAGCCTCAGTAGGCTAACCCAGTGCAATTTTGGTCTGTCGGAGACCCTGTCAGAGCAAAGAGGATTTTTATTTGGTTGACCTAGGGCGCTGTGCTTGGAGGGGGTGGTCCAGCCACTTGTTTTTACCATATTACCCCCCTCCCGAACACACTGGTGCCCTCACCTTGACAGCGCAGGCACTCCAGGAGGCAGTTTGGGGCAGTTTTACACTTCCTGAGGCATTTCAGGATTGGTAGGAATGGTTATTGAGGAATTCGATTTGGGCTACTGAGGCAATGTCTTGGCATGGGATGATCAATGATGATGGATTGATGTCTTCCACACCTCCTCCAGCAGTTTCAGCTTCATCGGGACCCGCATCCATCACTTATGGCACTTTCTGATGATTTCTAAGGCCTTTTGAGGCCTACGATTTGTCCAGAGGCACGATTTGGTATATTGATGACTATTTTATTATTACTGTGTTATGGGGATTGACCAAGGGTGGCTAAAATTACCCCTTGAACCCACCATAAGCTCCTTATTATATTTTGTCATCATGATATGGTGGGATTCCCCTCTCCTAGGGCGATTTTGTCCACTTATGTTATATTTTATTAGTGATCCATGTATTTTATTGTTGAGCTCATCTCAACCATTGGTTAGACATTTGTATCTTTTAATCTTAGCCACTCATTTAAAAAGTGGTTAGGATTTTGATGCCTCTCCTTCCTATTTAAAGGAGAGAGCTTCTCATTGTAAGGGGTCTTTGGCTCTTGGATTATTGGTATAGAAAAACTTTCTTATGGAAATTCTTGTGGTCTCCTTTGCATCTGGTGTTCTTAGATGGTGATTGGAAAATCTATTGTAACCTAGCATTTGGAATTTGTGGTAAGATCTATCTTTTTTTGGAAATCATTGTCTTGTCTACAGGAGGGCGACTTCAACAAGGGCGATTTTGCAAGGCTTCTTCAAATCGATCTTCTTGGCATTTGCTTGTATCAGTGGGTTATCATTAGTATCATTGTGATCTATGCTATCTTTCTGTTACTTCTCTTGTGGCATTAGTCTTATCTCTTGATTGCATCAAATCTGATATTGTTGACGTTTGTTGTGCAGGAGAGAGGGCGCATTGGCTTCTTGGACTAAATCGATTTCATAGAAAACTACCTCAAAGCTTCTCAAATTGATCGGGTTTGCATAGATCATCATCATCAAGGCATCTACAAGGTTACCCAGGTAAGATCCACAGGTTTGTTTCTCTTATCTTGATCCAATCCATTGACATAACACATAAATTGATAAAACCCTAATTAATTCAAACCCTCATTGTTACATTTTCTCAGATCTACTAAGATCTAGTGGGTTGTTGGGTGTAATATTGAAAACCCACCTCTATAATATCCACGGCATCCCGGATCTATAGTTTTGTGAGGATTGGCCTCCATTTGACCCCCTTCCCAAGCCAACTTAGCCTCTCCAAGTGAGGTCGCACTCCTTGGGGAAGGTGAGTTACCCTAGATCTAGTTGATGGGTAGTTGAGATTCCACTGGATTCGTAATCTACACATCCAATAACCTACCCCTACACTGTCACTTTTCTGATTTCTACCTTGTGGGCTATTCCATGTTTTAAGGGATTTAATCCCACTTTTGGACCACTTGGTATCTTAAAACTCAGATCTAGTAAGATCTAGCCATCGGATTGCCTTGAAATTATAGATCCACACTCTTGCTTGATCAACCTACTTGGATATAAAATTTGGATGCCATTGGACTTGTCTTGATCCATTTATCCCCATTTTTACCCTACTTGGGCAAAGTCGCACTACCTTGGAGATTGGAGTTGGTTCACTTCTAGGACGTGGGTACATGAGAATTTAGTGGATTTGGAACGGGCATAATTCAAAACCTAAGTCTAGTTGGTCACTTCATCAAATCTTGCCTAGGGGATAGCATTCCTTGGTTTAAGGGATTGTGGACCACTTAGGTCAAACCTTAAATCTCTAAATCTAGACCTATTCATCCATCAAACCTTTAATTGCCCACCTGTCTCATGCAATAGGAGTCATCAGCCACAAGTTAACTTCATTTTGACTCCATTATCCCAATTCCCAAGGCACTGGTCTCTCTCCAAGTCAATTCGACTTTCCTAGATTGTTGGATTAACTTGTGGATTGATCCTTGTTTGGTGGACTAAACCCTGTGATCATCATACTTCATGATCAAGCTTGTCACTTGTACTAGTTAGCCCCAATTCAACCCCTAAACTACCCTGCATTGGACACAATTCCCAAGGCAGTGGATTTTCTCACATTGAACTAGTACTTCAATCCTGGATCCCATTTCAAATATTATAAGTCACTCTCACATCAACAATGAACCAAAGCTATACTCATTGAACCCCTCACTTATCTTGTGACTTCATCCTTAGGTCTAGGATAAACCATACACCTTACTTCACTTAGAATTAACTTGATTTGGTGTCTTGGTTTTGATCTCTGCTGTCAGGAGTAGATCGGGTCTCCCCCTTTGTTGTCTGGGCTAGATAACATAAAGCGAAGGTTGCCTCGACTGGCGTGACAACCATCTATTGGAGGTTGAGGTAATCGTGGTTGCACCTTTTGAGTTGCCCTTCCCTATTGCCATCCATTTATGGATACATCCACAGGGGCAACTACAGTTTAGGTGATAACAGGTTCAAAACACATTTTTATCATATATGACTTTACAATCCCGCACTGCAAGTAGTATCTAGATTTTCTTAGCTATCTGATTTACTTTTCTACTTAAAGGCATTGGTCCTATCTTGCAATATCTTGTTCATGCTTTAAGTACTAATCAGATATCTTAGACTTACTTCTTGTTGATGCTATAGATCTCTATATCTTGCTGGATTTGTTTTACTTTACAAGTATGCATCTATATTCATATATTTTGTACTTGTTGTATTAACTCATAAGGTCTTTTGCTTCGAGTCTTAGATTATTTTTTATAGGTACGACCCCCCTAGCTTTGTTTAGGAATTGGCCTAAACAGAGGAATTGAGCGTCGAGGTGACAATGACCCCACTCGAGGCTTGCCCCCAAAGCCACAGCGAGTGAGTTAAAAAATTTCTCATCTAGAGGTGTGTATTAGGCATGGTTTTAAAAATCAGCCAAACTGGTTTCAGAGTGAGTCGAGTTACCGGTTTAAGGGGTAACCGAATCAAACCGGATAGCAAATTGGTTCGGTACCGAACCGATCTGATCGATTGAGTTACGTCAAAAATTGGTGTGGACCCGCGCACTTAGAAAAGCAGGGTTTTTGCATGTTTTATTTTTTTTCTAGCCTAAGTTACCTAACCCAACCTGTAACCTATTAAGTGACTACCCTCGAGCCCCCAACCTTTATTTCCTTATGTTGTTGGCGCTTGACATCGTGTAAGTCTAGAATCTTGAGACTTGGAGAGCCGACTGCCGCATGAACACTGAAGTTGAAGTTTGAACTGTGAACATAGTCACAAAGTGTGGAACTAGAGTTTGGAACCTGAACTATGCAGTGTGGGAGTGGCCCGTGTGTGGAGTGTAGACTCTGGATTGGGCCAAATCGTGTGGAGTCGTGGATTGACTGACTGGATTATGTATTTTGTTCCAGTTCCAGTCTCCTAGATATGTATTGCACAGTAACTTTGTGCCATTTTGATATATTGACTCTTATATGGTATATACATGAGCAGAGTTTGGATACTTTGTCTCTAATGCTTTGGAATCATGGATTAGAATCTTGAAAATGTTGTTTTTCTTTAAAATTTAAATATTTTATGTATTTTTGAGTAAAATGATTTATTAAATTTAAATCGACCAATTCATTATCGATTCCGATTCCGATTCGGAGTTGACCCTCGATCAATTGCGATTCCGATTCCGATTCCGATTTTTAAAACTATGGTATTAGGCAAAAACATGGTGGAAGGTGACTCCCCAATAATAATCCATATGCTCAAAAAACTTCAAAATGGTTCCTCCCCTAGTAAGGTCTCAAATCACCGACAATTAGAAGCATGTCTTGACGGTTTAGTTTATGCTCTTCTTCATATTGCTACTCGAATACCTTCACAAGTCACAAGAACGACTAATAAAGTGGCAGATTGAATAGCCAACGAACGCGTGTCCAGAAAGCAAGAGACTAGATATGGAATGGCTCTTCCTCCCAGATGGCCCTCTAAAAGCTGAGTGCAGTAACCTTGCAGGCAAAGACTAACAGATCATGAGAATCCAGTGAGAATCCCCATAGATGATGATCAGCATGCACAGGTTTCTTGATAAGTCTCTTTATCAATGCTTTCTATGTAGATAACATAGGCTATTAACTGTTGATTCCAGTTACTTTCAAAGTTTTCAGACAACTCAAACTATTGATAATTTGGCTCAGACTCTATGGACAGTTGCTATTTTTTTCAGTTGTTGGACTGGTTTCCATGGTGGCAGATAAGTAACAGAAGACCATGTACAATTACATTTATTTTAGATTAATAGAATTATTCTTACTAGCTTTAAAAAAAATACAGCCAATTCTCTATTGAACGTAGGAATGGTTATGTGCTCAAACAATTAGAGATCTACGCTCTATAATCAAGGAATCTTCAACCCTACAAATGATTCTTTCAAATTACATTAGGTTCAAAGAAACAATCTTACACATAACAATAGTATTTTTGCATACAAAATCAATGACTAAAAGGATAATCAAAGACAATAACACTAAACATATATCTAGAATTTGGCATTGATGCCCAGTAACATCAATCATAAAATTAATATTAAAAAAAATGCATTCATAATGAATAGAATGAAAAGCTAATTTTCTTACTATGCATGCACATATAGATACAAATATGAAAATAAAAATAAGTAAAAAAATATGTTTTCATGTGAGCACCTACCTGCTCAATGTTGAGAATTAGGTTGACGTTGAGACTGTTGCTATTCCAAGAAGTTGGTTTGTGCCACATACTCTTCATCTTCTCCATCTTGTCTCATCTCACCTTATTTTTTACTGCATAATTGCATGCCATATAATATAAATACAAACATTATCGTTGTTATAATTATTATTATTATTATAAATAACCTAACCCAACCCTACTTTAAACACTTTTTAACTCTCATTTTTTGTTTTTGTCTAACAAATTCTAAAATACTTGCCTCTGCATCCCATGTGTCCCCAAAATTGAAATTACCTTCCATCCCATCCCATACAATATTCAAAATCATATACAAAAAAATTAAGCCCTTGAATCTAACTCAATCTTTGTCCCATACTCAAAATACTTGGAAAGCAGAATTTTGAAGGAAACTCTATGATAGTGTTATTTATTGTGGTCTACAGCGAAAATATTGTCAGAAATAAAAATAATGAAAAAAATCATGTTTTGGGCAAAACTACCCCAGTCAAGTCGGCCCAGTAAACTGATTTATTAAATTTAAATTGACCAATTCATTACCAATTCCGATTCCGATTCGGAGTTGACCCTCGATCAATTTCGATTCCGATTCCGATTTTTAAAACTATGGTATTAGGCAACAACATGGTGGGAGGTGACTCCCAAATAATAATCCATATGCTCAAAAAACTTCAAAATGGTTCCTCCCCTAGTAAGGTCTCAAATCACCGACAATTAGAAGCATGTCTTGACGGTTGTCTTGACGGTTTAGTTTATGCTCTTCCTCATATTGCTACTCTAATACCTTCACAAGTCACAAGAACGACTAATAAAGTGGCAAATTGAATAGCCAGCGAAGGCGTGTCCAGAAAGCAAGAGACTAGACATGGAATGGCTCTTCCTCCCAGATGGCCCTCTAAAAGCTGAGTGCAGTAACGTTGCAGGCAAAGACTAACAGATCATGAGAATCCAGTGAGAATCCCCATAGATGATGATCAGCATGCATAGGCTTCTTGATAAGTCTCTTTATCAATGCTTTCTATGTAGATAACATAGGCTATTAACTATTGATTCCAGTTACTTTCAAAGTTTTCAGACAACTCAAACTATTGATAATTTGGCTCAGACTCTATGGACAGTTAATATTTTTTTCAGTTTTTGGACTGGTTTCCATGGTGGCAGATCAGTAACAGAAGACCATGTACAATTACGTTTATTTTAGATTAATAGAATTATTCTTACTAGCTTTAAAAAAAATACAGCTAATTCTCTATTGAGCTTAGGAATGGTTATGTGCTCAAACAATTAGAGATCTACGCTCTATAATCAAGGAATCTTCAACTCTACAAATGATTCTTTCAAATTACATTAGGTTCAAAGAAACAATCTTATACCTAACAATAGTATTTTTGCATACAAAATCAATGACTAAAAGGATAATCAAAGACAACAACACTAAACATATATCTAGAATTTGGCATTGATGCCCAGTAACATCAATCATAAAATTAATATTAAAAAAAATGCAGTCATAATGAATAGAATGAAAAGTTAATTTTCTTACTATGCATGCACATAAAGATACAAATATGAAAATAAAAAATAAGTAAAAAAATATGTTTTCATGTGAGCACCTACCTGCTCAATGTTGAGAATTAGGTTGACGTTGAGATTGTTGCTACTCCAAGAAGTTGGTTTGTGCCACATACTCTTCATCTTCTCCATCTTGTCTCATCTCACCTTATTTTTTACTGCATAATTGCATGCCAGATAATATAAATACAAACATTATCGTTATTATAATTATTATTATTATTATTATTATAAATTACCTAACCCAACCCTACTTTAAACACTTTTTAACTCTCATTTTTTGTTTTTGTCAAACAAATTCTAAAATACTTGCCTTTGCATCCCATGTGTCCCTAAAATTGAAATTACCTTCCATCCCATCCCATACAATATTCAAAATCATATACAAAAAAATTAAGCCCTTGAATCTAACTCAATCTTTGTCTCTTGGGAAAAAAAAAAACTCAATCTTTGTCCCATAATCAAAATACTTGGAAAGCAGAATTTTGAAGGAAACTCTATGATAGTGTTATTTATTGTAGTCTACAGCAAAAATATTGTCAGAAATAAAAATAATGAAAAAAATCATGTTTTGGGCAAAACTAACCCACTCAAGTCGGCCCAATGAGGTCAAAAGGTCATCTTGTGATTAGCATAAATAGATGAGGCGCCTAGCTCATTTGGACACATCACTCAAGCAAGTTCGCATGAGTAGAGAAAGAAGAACAAGTTCGCTTGGGAGAAAGAGTAGTTGCATTGAAGACAACTTATTCTTGGGTTTTCAATCTTATCTTATTCTCAAGATAATTGTGTAAAAGAGCCTTTGCTCTTGGTTGACGAATCTATATTGAAGAAAATCTGTTGGGTTTTCTGCCCCAAGAGGGTATCCCTGGATAAATCGTTGTGTACTCCTATTTATGTTGGGCTTCTCTATCTTTCAGTGATGCTATTGTATATGGTTTATGCTGTGCTTGTCTATCTTTCAGTGATCTCCATTGTTGCGGAGATGGGTTGGAGGATTCATCAGATGGATGTGAAAACCGCCTTTCTGAACGGTTTTCTACAGGAGGAGGTATATTTGGAGCAGCCACAGGGCTTTGAGGTACATGAGAGGAGTCTCATGTGTGTAGGTTGAAAAAGGCCTTGTATGGTCTAAAGCAAGCCCCTCGGGCTTGGTACTCAAGGATTGATTCATATTTGCTTTCGATTGGGTTTCAAAAGAATGAGGTTGATCCCAACCTATACTTCATTATGGTTGGAGGTGATCCACTCATTCTTCTGTTGTATGTTGATGATTTGTTCATTACAAGAGGAGAGCACCTTATTGAAGCATGTAAGAAAGATCTTGCTTCAAAGTTTGAGATGACAGACCTTGGGTTGATGCATTACTATTTGGGGATGGATATTTGGCAGGAGGATGGACATGTTTTCCAGGGGCAAGGAAAATATGCTGTAGATGTTCTGAAGAGATTTCAGATGGAGGAGTGCAGACCCATGTCCACACCTATGACCACCAACTGGAAGAAGCTTCATTCTTCTGAGGGAGACTTGGTGGATCCTACTTTGTATCATCGACTTATAGGTTCATTGATGTATTTGGTCAACACCAGACCAGATTTGAGTTTTGCGGTGAAGACTCTCAGTTAGTTCATGGTGGAGCCTAGGAGAGTGCATTAGCCTGCCGCAAAACACATTTTGAGATATCTTGCAAGAACAATAGATTATGGTTTGGACTACAGGAGGTCTGATGGAGTGGGTTTGGTTGGTTTCACGGATTCAGATTGGGCAGGAAATGCTTCGGATCGGAAGAGCACTTCTAGTTGTTGTTTTAGTTTGGGCTTGACAGTTGTGTCGTGGTTCAGTCGGAAACAAAAGTCTGTTGCTTTAAGTTCTGCAGAGGCTGAGTACATGGCAGCCAGTCAGGCTAGTTGCGAAGAATTGTAGCTTCGCAAGTTGATGGTAGACTTATTTGGTAAGGAGCTGAGACCTACAGTTATACATTGTGACAATTAGAGTTGCATCAAGCTCTCTGAGAATCCGGTATTTCATGATAGGTCAAAGCATATTGAGATCAGATATCATTTCATCAGGGACTATGTTCAGAGAGGAGCTGTTGAGTTATAATACATTTCTACTGATGAGCAGGTGGCAGACATTCTCACAAAGTCTTTGGGTAGAGGGAAGCACGTTTATTTCATAGACAAGTTGGGAGTGGTGAAGAACACCTTCCTCGATAAGAGGGTGTTGAAAAGTTATCAAGGAAGTGTTGTTCACCTTGTGTTGCCTTGGGGTGGACAAGAACACTTTAAAAAGTGACCCCTAGTGACTTTTAATAAAGTGTGAAGTACTTTATTTTTTTATAAAGTCACTTTATTAATTTTTAAGTCATGGTTTATTTCCTAAGTTCATTTAAGTGTAAATTCAAGTGAGTGATTAATAAAAGGTCATCACATAATTAAATGATACATGTGCACCAAATATCATTTAATTATTATTTTAATGAGCATTTATTGAGAGCCTTCGATCTGATCTAATCTAATCGTGGCCATTGGATGAAGAAGAAGAAGTTGCCATGAACAAAAAGGCTAAGGGAAGGCAAACCTAATTCTCATTGTTCACATTTTCCAAGAGAAAATTTTTGGAGAGGAGAAGAGCAAGAGGAGAGGTCGATTTTGAGAGAGGAAGAGAGAAACCCTTGCACAAATGTTGGGAGAAGCACAGATTTTGAGGAGCAGGGCACAATTCCCAAGGACGTCGTACTTCATTAATTGCAAACCGTACAGCAGCAATAAATTGGCACAAAAATCGAGGAGGATCTGTCCGTACAGCAAAAGAGAAAGGGCATGTTTTTCAAGGCATTAAATAGACTGATTTTCCAGAATCCGTACAATTTGTACAGCATTAAATTGGCACAAAAATCAAGGTCCATACAGCAAATTTCTGGCACAGTTTTCAATGTTCGTACAGTTTGTTATTGGCACGAAATTCGAGGTAATTCATACTGATATTTTTTGGGCACATTTCCCAAGGCCGTACTACTAAACAGATGGTTGGCACGTGTGGGCCGTACTACTATTTTGTGTTGAGTTTGACACATTTTTCAAGAAGGAAAAACCGAGATAAGTATTGTTGTTGTTGAATGTAGTTTGCCTCAAAAGAAGAATAAAAATCTCTCTCAAACAGGTTTTCCCTTAGGGGTTTTATCTTGGGACCAATTTGGTCAAAGATACTGAGTCATTTTTAATGTGTGAATGGTTGTTATAATTTTCTGAGTTTGAAAAGATAGGCTGAAAATCAATTTTCTGAGTTATTTAATTGAAAAAAATTTCATGTGTTTCAAGAAAAACAATTTTATTTAAGAAAAATATATGCATGTTGGGGTTTGGGCATTAAACTACATGCAGAGAAGTTGCAAAACTTGAAACCGGGTTGGGGTTCTGTTGCCGCTTGGTTCCACACCTAGGAAAAACACAGCAGAAGTCTTCAAGCTGCTGGTGTGGCTTTGGGGGCAAGTCAAAGTCAAGTGCTATCACTTGGGATTCGACTCCTCCGTCTAGGCTTTCCTAGCGAAGCCAAGGGGGGTGGACCCTACAAATAAAAACTAAGGTGTCTAATCTAGGAGTTAGAAAAAATATTTTTTGATAACCAAGATAAAAGCAGCATATACTTATATAAAGCAAAACAATCATTCATCAATACACCATTTGCTCCCATTCACTATTATCATCATTCATTTGCAACATTTGTCAATAACATGAAATAATATCAATATAGACCAGTGCCTTATAATGGAGTTGAAATAGATGCATGAGCAGAAAAGTAAATGTTGTGCAAGTGTTCTTGGTTTATTTTAAGTTTAAATGTGGTAATGATATTTTTATTATGGCTGGTGGGTTCCCAATATACGCGAAGGTACGGGGAACATGTCCGGAATTTTGATGCGTGGCTTCCCACTCAGACTTGGGCTGAATCGGAGTCTCAAGGAGGTGTTCAGATGCTGTACCAACTCTTATACTTACCTAGGGGTACAATTCACAAGACCTCGTTTCAGTCGGAAGCATGCCTTGCCACTTTGAATCAACAAGGGCTTCAGATTGATAGTTTTTCTCAAATGTCGCTACTCGATCTGGGAAACTGAGATCTCAACCGGCCTTGAGTCTCTATAATCCAAAACAACCCCAACTTCTCTATGCTAGAGAAGATCACATTTAAATAATAAACTTATAACAGAAAGCACTATAAATCTCCTATCAACTTTAACAAAATATGGCAAACACACATGTGAGGCTCAAACATTCTTGCACGACTCGGACTCGGTAAAGACTCGGCTGGCATGTGACTCATCGACTCGAGAAAGACTCGGGACAGACTCGACAAGACTCGGCAAATAGAAAAAAAACTTAAAATATAGTAAATTTTGGTAAATTATAAATTATATTTTATAATTCATTCACATATCACATATAATGTATATTATCCTTCAATTATATTTTAATTTTTATAATCCATTCTCATATATATATATATATATATATATATATATATATATATATAAAATCCTAAAGTATATATATAATACACATTATATATGAGTAAACATAAAGGTAAAGTATAAATATTATTATAACCTGCATACATTATAAGTTATTTAATAATTATCTTTTATAACCTCGCTATCCTAACTTATTTACCCTTTATCTAAACCAAAAGAATAATAAAACTAATATCACATTCCAACATATATGAAATATATAAACAATTAACTTAAGCCATCGGGAGGTAAATGAATACACCATCGGGAGGGCAACAAAGACATGTTTAGGTTTTTTTCAAAAGATTTGTCCAGGGTGAATCTTGAACCAGTAAACGCAATTCATTCTCTTCCATTTAAAATTAATAGTGCTTTCAACCTTCAATCCAGCAGTTAAAAGTATTTCATTCAGTTAGTGTGAGCGACAACCAGCGCCTTTTCTTGAGAACCCCCCCATAAATGAATTAATTCTTTCTCTTCTTTAAAAACTCAAAATGTATAAATCGTCCGAATCAAAGAGAGAGTTAGTTTGGAATTGTGTCTGTTCGATTCTACCACCATTGTCGCTCGGCGTGCATGTCAGCCTCTATCGGAACGCAACAATATCCCTCCTATTAGATTACTATGTGATGCGTACATGGGGCGTTTAGATCTCTAAGCGTTGAAGCCACAGAGAGGTATTTGGTTCGGCCTTCCCTCAATCATATAACAAACCATAGCATGGCCGCCATCACAATAACAAGCTGCACGACCATCGGAATGCAAACAACGACCATTAGAACAAACGCAGTCTTGGGCGAGTCCGACCGAGTAAGTATCGATTATGGGTGAGTCTCCCGAGTTGGTTGAGTTGGCGAGTCTATCCACGAGTATGGGCCGGTTACTCGTTTTTCGGGTCTGACACGAGAAACTCGCAAGTACCGTGAGTACCCGCAAGTCTTGGCCGAGTCGTGCTTCACTGGTCTCAAATTTACCCTGGAAACCCTAATGGAAAAAACCAACATCTAAGGGGCTTTCTTCTTTCTCGAGCCCAGAGAATATAATAGAGATAAAAGATACACATAGAAGTTCAGAAGATACAATAGAACCTGATGGGTCGAAACCTTGGATCTACATGCACACTCAACTACTACTCATGGAAAATGCGCCCATGCTGCCTGCTCTAATCTGGATCTCTGAAATACTGTCACTGCCAATCTTTGGATGTAGTACAACCTCTCTATCAATCTGCCCTGGTCTACTCTATCAAATTAAGAAAGATTGCAACCTCTCTGTATGGAATGCACCCCCTCTACATGGGAAATGCGCCCCTCCCTCTGTCAAGTTGCCCACACTCAAAATCTAAGCTAACTCTACACAGATGCACTCACTGCACTATGTAATGGCTAATGGCTAATCTGTGCCCCTACATGCGCAAGTGCGACCTCACTCTATCAATGACCTCAATCTCTGAAGAAACTGCAAAGTAACCTTTTCCGGTGACCTCCTGCCTCTTATAATGACTCACTAACCGATTAGGCTTTTCGAACCCTAAAGTGAGTGCATGCAAAAATCCCATTTTTGCATGCTTTTTAATTAAAAATCTTGCATGCAAAATATTGCATGCATGAGGCAAATCAGCCTGAAAGATCTGCATGCATCCACCGTTGGATTCATCACACCTAGTAGAGTGCATCTCACCCCCTACCCCATCCTGATTCCTATACTGAAAATGCACCTCCATGCTAGGCATCTGAACAAGGAAGACAACTTTCCTAGTTAACCTTTCAACACTCCCTCTTAACGAGGAAAGTGTTCTCAACCACTCCCATCTTTTCCCTGAAGTATTCCCTTCACCAAACTTTGTGATAATGTCTACAACTCGCTCATCAGTAGGTACATACTGAAGCTCAACTGCTCCCCTCTAAACATGATCTCGTATGAAGTGATACCTAATCTCTATATGTTTGGACCTGTCGTGAAAAATTGGATTCTCTGTGAGTTTTATGCAACTCTAATTATCAGAGTGGATCACAGTTAGCTCCAACTGTTGATCAAATAAACTCACTAGCATCTTGTGAATTCAAATGGCCTCGCAGCTAGCTAGACTAACTGTCGTATATTCTGCCTCTGCAGAACTCAGTGCCACTGACTTCTATTTCTTGCTAAACCACTACACAATTGCCAAACCTAAGCTGAAACAACACCCGGAGGTGCTTTTCCTGTCCACTGCACTACCTGCCCAGTCAGAATCAAAAAAAACAACTAGCTACACTCCACCCTTCCTTTCATAGTTCAGTCCATATTCTATTGTATCTCTAATATACCTAAGCACATGCTTTGTTGCCACTCAGTGCACATCCCTAGGCCCCACCATTTATTGACTTAATGTATTGACAACAAAACTCAAATCTGGCCTAGGGTTGACCAGATGCATCAAGTATCCAATAAGCTCCAATAAGCTGACGATACCTAGTGGGATCAACCAACTCACCCTCAAGAGTGACCAGCTTCTTCCAATTGGTTGGCATAGGTGTGGCCATGGGCCTACGGTCCTACATCATAAATCTCTTCAAAATGTCAACTACATATTTGCCCTGTCCCAGAAAGATATGCCCATCCTCCTACCAAAACTCCATACCCAAGAAGTAATGCATTAGTCCTATGTCTTTCATCTTGAACTCTGAAACAAGATATTTCATGCAACCACCTATGAGTTTCTCTGCTCCTGTAATAAACAAGTCATCCACATATAGTTCTAGAATGAGTGGATCCTCATCCACCACGATGAAGCAGAGGTTGGGATCAACCTCGCTCTTCTGGAAACCCAGCTGTTGCAAGTAAGTATCTATCCTTGAATACCAAGCTCTCGGAGCTTCCTTCAAACCGTATAGAGCTTTTTTCAACCTGCACACATGAGACTCTCTCCTATGTACCTCAAAACCCTTTGGTTGCTCAATGTACACCTCCTTTATGAACCCATTGAGAAAGGTTGTCTTCACATCCATTTGGTGAATCTTCCAACCCATTTGAGCTGCAATGGAAATCACTATTCTAATTGAAGTATATCGAGCCACTGGAGCGAATGTCTCATTGTAGTCAACTCCCTCTACCTGTGAGAAACCCCTTGCCACAAACCTAGCTTTGTACTTGTCAATGCTGCCATCTACAACTTACTTAATCTTCTAGAGCCACCTGGAAGTTACTACTGACTTCCCCTCTGATATCGATACAACCTCCAAAACATCATTCTTCATGATGGAAGCATACTCTTCCGACATGGCATCTCTCCAGGGAAACGAGATTGGGGAAACTGAGATCTCAACCGGCCTTGAGTCCCTATAAGCCAAAACAACCCCAACTTCTCTATGCCAGAGAAGATCATAGTCAAACAATAAACTTATAACAAAAAGCACTATAGATCTCCTATCAACTTTAACAAAATATGGCAAACACACATGTGAGTTTCAAATTTACCCTAGAAACCCCAATGGGAAAAACCAGCATCTAAGGGGATTTCTTCTTTCTCAAGTCCAAAGCATATAATAGAGAGAAAAGATACACACGAAAGTTCAGAAGATACAATAGAACCTGACGGGTCAAAACCCTAAATCTGCATGCAGACTCAACTGCTACTCATGGGAAATGCACCCCTATTGTCTGCTTCGATATGGATCTCTAAAATACTATCACTGCCAATCTCTGGATGTCGTACAACCTCTCTAATCACTCTGCCCTGATCTTCTCTGTCAAATGAAGAAAGACTACAACCTCTCTGTATGGAATGTGCCCCCTCTGCATGGGAAATGTGCCTCTCCCTCTGTGAAGTTGCCCACACTCAAACTCTGAGCTAACTCTACACAAATGCACTCAGTACACTTTGTAATGGTTGATATGTGCCTCTGATCAAGTAGGGACAGATCCCACTCGGATCCCCTCACTCTCTCTCTCTTTACAGATGCGCTCCTCTCCTCGGGAAGTTGCCCTCTGCATGCACAAGTGCGCCCTCACTCTATCAATCACCTCAATCTCTGAAGAAACTGCAAAGTAACCTTTTTCAGTGACCTCCCGCCTCTTTATAATGAGTCACTGATCGATTAAGGTTTTCGAAACCCTAAAGTGAGTGCATGCAAAAATCCCGCTTTTACATGATTTTTTAATTAAAAATCTTGCATGCATGAGGAAAATCACCTTGAAAGGAATATCGCATGCATCCACCATTGGATTCATGACACCTAGTAGAGTGCATCTCACCCTCTACCCCATCCTGATGCTTATACTAAAAATGCACCTCCATGCTAGGCATCTGAACATGGAGGACAACTTTCCTAGTTTACTTTTCAACACATATCATTAGCCCTCTTCAATAAACCATGTTTTCAGAACCATTTCCAAAACATATCATCCAAGATGTCTCTCATGGACACCCTAGTCTAGCCCACCATACTTGCAAAGTTTGGTGCCCAAACCTTCCGTCTTGAGACCGTATTCAACCTCGTCTCACTCCTATAACACATTCAAAGCTTCACTGACTTGGCAAAGCGACAAGACCGATATATATACTTGGCCTACTTTTCATCGGAGTCCACTAGCTCAGTCCGCCCTTTAGGCTTCACTCGTTGCAGGTATGTGGGGATCTCATATGTGTTGGAGTCTATTGATATTACGATGGATCAACTTTCCTTGTTTACTCCCTAATGCACTTGGACACCTCTTATAACTACCAGGCAGGAGATGAACAGGATCATATGAAATGATATCTACAAGTAATTTGCGCAAGTTACCCGGATCAACCATCAAGGCGAGTTACATCCAAATATAGCCTTCTATGCTGAGCATTTCATGGATCTCACGGACAAGCTCATCGTATGGCCCCACTATGCACTCCACCATTGGGTTCACATTCTTCATATTCCCTTGGGCCACACTCTTCATATTCCCTTGGGCCATTTCAAGGTGGGATCTCATAAACTTAAAGTGGAAACAGACCACTAGATTGACCAAACTAACAAGATCTACCTAGTGTACCATCTTTAGGAGGTTGAGAGTGAAAAGCACTTCATTTTCCACTACCTTATTTATTACAAGATTGCAAGGCAGTTCCATTGTCTTTTCAGGGAGCTTCAAACTCTGGTTAGTTTCTTTAAGAACCTCAACTAGAGATGTCTACCCTTATAATTGCAGGAGGTCCTTCCCAGCCACATCCACATCCTGGACCGCCTTTCACTCAGCAAATCACTTCCATTTTCACAATGATCCCATCAACTAGGGGAAACAAGATGCAAATGGATAGCGATCATTTTTCCAACCCCAAATTTGTGCAGACACGAAGAACAACCTCCACTTCTGCAAGACCCTAGTGACATTACCAACCTTGGTCCAATACCAATAGTCAGTCGATATCATCCAAATCATAGCAATGGGTCCACTCTTCTAGACAACAACATATTACATGGTCCAACTCCTCTTACAGATCATCCTACAAATAGAGTTCTATGTTGAGACTCCTCCATTCGACCTCAGATGTTAGGAGAGATCGTTCCTACAAACCATGATAGAGATCGTTCCAACAAACCATGATAGGCTTGTACCAATTTATTAAAGATTCTAGATCCATCTTTTTGTACATCTCTCTCTCAAATCGACTCTCGCTTCAGAGTTAGTTTTCTAGGATTTATATTAGATTCATACTTTACTTTTTGCATCTTGCTTTTCATAGGAGTCGTTTTAGAGCTCCCACTTTTTATTGGCATGATTTTGCACACAAGAGTCCCTTTGACCTACTTCAGTTGTCATTCATTGGACATTAATAAAAGTATCTTATCTTGTATTCTCATTTCATTTCAATGTTTTGAGCGTTCTACTTCTAATTTTACATTTTAATCATAAGTAAACAGTTCAAAATATAAGAAAACCCAATAGTATATTGCAACAGCATTTGCAATTTGTTGTAACAAAGAACAAACTATCCAATGGAATATCCACAGCAGTTTACAAATCATTAATTTGTGGTTTATTATTTGAAAGTCCAAATTGATCCTCCTTCCTTGGCAAGCCCAAAATGGTTTAGGCTGAAGATCTATATGTACAGTTTACTATCTTGATCATTTCTCCTTCTAATATCCACCTTACTAAGGTTCTTATGTCTACCATCAAACAATAGAGCATGGCATATGACATGATCAAGAATTAGATGGCAATTCCACCAACAGTTTAAGACATCACTTCCAAGAACAAAATACATAAGTAAATGGAATAAAATAATTAAGTAAATGGTGTTGTAGTATTGGTTGGCTCCAAAAACATGTGTTTGCATTAAGAGGTTTTTTATTTGAGATGAAACTTCCTATCCAGCAATGCCTCTTGAACATGTAGAGAACTAATTTAATTAAACTTGATTAAAATTAATAAACTTCGTTCACAAATTTTAACTTGAATCCTGGCCAAATCTTTGATAACCCTCTTACAAGTCTCTTATCAAATTAACTGAAATAGTTAATTAACGCATTAAAATAAACTAGATTAACTACAAAGACAACGTTAGGAAATTTTATTTAGTTTTCTAATTGAAAAATCAAAAATATAACTGATCAATTTAAACTTGAAACTCGAAACCAATAAATGAATATTGTGTAATAATTCAGGATATTCTTGGAAACAATGCTTGCTTGTGTGCGAGTGTGTTTGCAGCATTGGGGAAGTTTTGTTCAAATCAGAATGGAAAATTGAGCAAGCAAGCAACAATAGCAAAGATCAAGCAGAAGCCTACGCTCTCCTCCAAGGTCTTCAAATAGTTAGACAGTAGGGGATAGACTCCCTCATAATCCTTGGAGATTCAAAAATAGTTATCAACCATCTAAGAATGAGGACACTGCCTAAGGACATGAAATTGAGAGTCGTCTTCCTGAGGATCTAGCAAGAGATGTCGGCTTATCGCAACACCTCTCCCTTCCACATCCTTGAATCTAATAACTCAATAGCAGATATGAAAGCCAATTTGGCCACTAAGGACTTGGTAGATATACTCGAAATCAATGGGAAGCCTTCTTCTCAAACAATCCCTTGATCAGAACTATGGATTTAGGATCTGCGTGCTTGGAGGAACCCAAGGGAGTCCTCCATATGGAACCTCCACAAGTGAAAAAATTGAGAACCTCCTCTAAAGCCATCATAAGGCTTAATTCCATGTGCAAATCAGTGGCATCATGACACTTGGCAGCATGATAAGCATGGCCTTAGACACTTTGAGCCTGTGTCCTCCCCCTTTGCATCAACCTATCCACACAAGAATCGCATGCGACCTCCAACAGATCCGTCCTTTCCCTCTACACCCCTCGTGCCCAGCCCTAGGGAGATTGTATCCCTACATATGAATATGGTGGCTCTGTAGGATTTGGCTTCACTCGGACTAGGGATGGATGGTACCTTCTCACCATGTCACCAGTTGGGAATGTGCGAATTTAAATGGCCATTAATGGAAATGGCAGAGGAATCGATCTGATGGAGTGGGCAATCACACCGCACGAATATGATAGCAAATGAAAGGAGATATGAACGGGTTCACAAGAACAAGGAACCAGAAAGGAAAACCTTGAAGATTTAGCATAGGTCAAAAAAACTCCTAGTCACACATTTTCTTCCCTGGTTTTGCAAGCGTCGTGGCAAAGAGAAGCAAAGGGAACACTACCTAGAGAAGAGAAGTGCGGGACGAGGAAAATACGAAGCTTGAAAACACAGTTTAGTCGCTTCAAGTTCAAGTTCAAGGCCTTTATGTTCAGGTCCTCATCTCCCTGGAGATCTTAGCTAAACAAAAGCAAGGGCTACAGCACTTGCAGGATGAGTGCCAAGCTCTTCGATCGAAGGTCGAGGAACTACATAACAAGCCCTCCCCTCGATACACAAGGCAAGAGGACATATATCACTCAATGGAAGAGTCATCCCCTGGTCCCAACAGAGGTGTCCCGGATCTCAATCAACCCCCATCCAGCGTTGTTGAAGAACGTCCAATAGCTGCAAAAGAGGAACCCGCGAGGATTGAACCATATGAGCAAGCAGAGGATGAAATTGACAAGAAAGTCCTGCCCATGCAGTAGTTTTCAATGAATTATTTTTGCATTTTGGTACTAGAAACCTTCTATAGGCTTTACTCAGAAGTTAATTGGAACAGAATGTATAAGCTTAAGCCTGTTTTTTAACTCCGTAATAGCTCAGGTAATATGCAAACCACTCTAGTAGTATGGTATAAGTTTGAATTATGATCTTATGATCTTTTTTGTACATTATGCAAGTCTCTTGCACCCCTTTTAATGAAACCCTTTACCAGTTCTTTTGGAAAAAAAAACAGCAATAGCAAAAAACTCCCTAAGATCCAATAAATCAACCTAGGTTCACCCCCCAAGTTAAAATAAGGATGAAAAACTAAAGATGAAAAGATTTGATAGTTGCTACTAAACTATATATCAAAACACTTTTTTAAGTGCGAATATGTTGCTTTCTAAATTCAACAAAATGTGGTCTTCGATAAATTGATATATTATTATTATCATTGTCTAAAGACTAAAACCTCTCTAAAAAGTCAACTTGAGATATAACATTTTGACTTAATTATTGAAAGCAAAAACACAAATATCCTTTGAAACTTATATAATAGACATGGAAACTGACATTAGAGAAGATAAACACGAACCAAATATGGGATAAAAGGACAAGCAAAAAAGGGTGAGCTTCTGGAAGGACTAGGTTGAAGCAAAAGTCCACAATCTAATTAAAATTTAAAACGGAACATATAAATGAGACAAATAAACTTACTTTACAAATGTGATTGCAAACAGTGGCCACAATGCTCTGTGGCATAAATTGGTGGTTTAGGTTTTTAGTTGAATGTAAGCTCACCTAGTACATTTCTATTATGGATGACAAGCTCCAACTGTCCCTCGCATTATAAAAAATAAGTATCCTTTCCCTTTCGTTGTCCCCATCGAGAGAACCTCCTGCTCCTTTTGTCTCCCTCCCTTGCAATTCTCATTCCCATTCCCTCTCAATTCCACCAATGAACCTCTGATGAACCTTTCCAAAGATCATTCTCATTCCATAACATAGTGAAACCCCTGATGGTCACTTTCCCTTTTCCTCTTAGGTCCATCCCCAATTCCCATTCCATGATTCAATCCTTTTTAACAACAAGCTCTCTCAACCGATCACTAGTCCTTCCAAACTCTATTCCTAATCCCCTTACCTATGTCATTTCATGAATCACTCTGTAGTCTAGTCCAATAGGATTTTCTTTATTTGCCAGCGCCTGGTCACAAGGTCAAAAACAAATAAGTTTAGGGTAATTTTTTCGTCATAAAAGAAAGCTTCTAGTATACGAAATAAAGAACCCTTAGCAGTTGCCAGTATGCCAAAATCTAGTTTAATACTTTCAGATGCTCGTGAGCTATAAAAACAAGGTTATGATCTTCAACAAGTTGAAGAAGACCCTCCTGGATCACCATTTCTTTTTCCAAGGGGAGGAGATTGGGATCACCAACTCCTATATACTTACCTAGGAGTGTAATTCACAAGGCCTCGTTTCAGTCGAAAGCCCTTGCCAACTTGAATCGACAAGGGCTACAGATCCTTAGCCCTCTTCAAGAAAGTGTTCTCGTGAACCATTTCTAGGAAATATCATCCAATATGTCTCTCATGGACACCCTTGTCTGGCCCACCGTACTTGCAAAGTTTGGTGCCCAAACCTATCGGCTTGAGAGCGTATTCAACCTTGTCTCATTCCTATAACGAGCTTCATTGACTTCGCAAAGCAACGAGATCGGTATCTATACTTGGCCTACTATTCATCGAAGTCCATTGGCTCAGCCATCCCTTTAGGCTTCACTCGTTGCAGGTATGTGGGATTCTCATCTTTGGAGAGAATCATGTTATATTGCAAAAAAACACAGATATCCTTTGAAACTTATATAATAGACAAACATACCCATTAACTAATTAAATCAAAATGTTAGCATCACAAATTAACTTTTTAGAGAGGTTTCAGACCATGATAATATATCAATTTACCAACCAATATACCCAGATATGTGGGATATCATTACTTAGTGGGATTAGTTAGTGGGTGGTTTCAGACTATGATAATATATCAATTTACCAACCAATATAAGTTTCTAAGGATATCTGGTTTTTTTAAACCAACCAATCACCTCCCTAAAAAGTTACTTTCTGATACTAACATTTTGACTTAATTTGAAGCCAACCGCCATCATGTTATATTGCAAAAAATAAACGTGTGAGAGGTATAAGCACATTCAATATAATACTACTGCCAGTGGGGTAGTGAAGGGGGTTCAATTCCATTGGATGCACAAAACGCAGCTGGGGACAGGTGCAAGTGCGGGGTGATTTTAACAAAAAGAGCACCCCTACCCTTATCGCAGTAGCCTAGTTCAACCCTTTTTTATCACTTAATTAATGACTAACCCTTCAAACAGCAAAGCAAGTCAGAGAATGCAGGCTGAAAAAAATTGATTCTACATCGCAATCCAGTGATTGCAAACCAAGAAAATTAATTTTCTGAACAACTGGGTTAACCAATCTATAGGTTAAACACGAATAGAGTAAATACATCACTTCCACAAGAACTTTAAATACAAACAGTCCAGGACTTTATTCTACATCGCAATCCAGTGATTGCAAACCAAGAAAATTAATTTTCTGGGCAACTGGGTTAACCAATCTATATGTTAAACACGAATAGAATAAATACATCACTTCCACAAGAACTTTAAATACAAACAGTCCACGACTGGGTCTCAAGTTTTCATATTCCTTTTGTCAACTAACCATTCTATATAATCATATGTACAAGCAGTTTTTCCAAAACTATGAGCATGATAGCCTGTATGCATATTCTGTGAGCAAGTTCACATCAAAACTGTAACTATTCACATTCATTATACCCAAATGGCAAAAATCTTTTGTTAAGGAGGTTTGATGAGATAGGTAGTTATATTGGCATGAAACCCTCGACCCAAACTATGAGCATGGTAGTCTCTATGCATATTCCATGAGCAAGTTCATATCAAAACTGTAACTGCTCACATTCATAAAAGCCAAATGGCAAAACCTTTTATTAAGGATGTTTGATGAGATAGATAGTTATGTTGGCATGAAATGAAACCCTCAACTAAGGTATGCCGCTTGGGTTTTAAAGTAATAATGCCTTAAATCCTAGATATGTCGCCTGGGTGCAAATGAAACCCTCAACTAGAGGTATGCCGCTTGGGTTTTAAAGTAATAATGCCTAAAATCCTAGATATGTCGCCTGGGTGCTTCACTATAAAACCCTTTCACAACCAAAAAATTCATCCACTGCTAGCCGGAAGCTAACCATAAATATATACAAAATACTCTGAAACACATAAAACACCAGGCAAAGAAACGAAAATCATTCCAGAAGATCCATATTAGAATAATATAATTTCGTGAAAAAACACACAAACTCCAGGCAGTTCTACAAAACCACAACAAATACCTCACATACTGCAATGAACGGAAAATCACAGAAGATACGTCATAATACGCAAATTTCTGTAATCTTTCAAAAAAACTGCATTCAGTGCATTTTCAATCTTTTTTGCAAAGTCAAATTTAGCGTAATAAAATTAAATGCTACTCAAAAACCGTAAAGAAACATATATAAGTACAGTAAAAACACACAAACTCCCAGCAATTCTGCTAAATCCCAGTATATAGCCCTCATGCTGCAATGAAAGGAAAATCACAGCAGATACCCCACAATACACAAAGTTCTTTCATCTTTCTCAAAAATCGCAATCAAAGAATTCTCAACTTTTTGCAAATTTCTCATAGTGCTTCTCAAAACCCATTAAACAGGCGAAGTTCTGACAGTTTTGCAAAATTAGGGCAGAAGCTCATATACGACAATGAAGGAAAAATCATACCAGAAAGCTCGTAATACGAACCTGGTGCCCGACCTGTGCCCGACCTGTTGAGCGGACCTCAGATAGTTCCACTGATCCATATCTTTGAGAAACCGTCGAAGTCTGACCTGCATAGACGGCTTCGGAGACGAGAAACGAGGAATTATAAAAGCAAGGCCCGAGAATGCCCTGGTACTCAAGCCCTTGCAAACCCATAGACCAATAAGGCTCCTGGATTTGAGCTTGTGTAGAACAAAACCACCCTCCCGGTTCCCTAAAGAGCTTGTATGTTACAGCACTTCTATTCGTGGCAGATGAATTCGAAGCAAGTACTTACAGACCATCCAGCCAGCCGTCATCATCCAGCAATCGTGCATAGGGAGCAAGGGAAGCTACGAAAAGGTACTCGTTGAATCGATCATCCAGCCGTGTCTCTGAAGTGCTGGTTGTATCTTGATAGCGTCTTTTGGCACTATTGCGCCGGAGGTCATTAAGTTCGAAAAAGTGTCTGGTCTGACCCAGTTTCTGTGAATGTGCAAGTTTGATCCGCAGCATCTATTTGATAGGCGCTAAAAGCAGTTCGCCTGCCTTTTAGAGCCTGCCCAGGCACGAGCGTGTGCTATTGCAGATGAATTCGAAACAAATGCCTGCCCGCTTTTAAGTTCAACTACCTGCCCGCCTTTTAGCGCCTGCCCAGGCACGAGCGTATGCATGGGATGATCCCAGCTCTTCTGCCACAATCGCACCCGCGGACACTTCCCCATTGAAAAGGCGACATGTAACGCTGGTAATACTCTACAACGGCAACATATATCAGTGCCACAACGTCAAATGTTAGAAATTCGAATCCAAAATTAATTATTTAACTATGTTAATGGATAGTTCAAAATATATAAAAAGTAAAAAATTATTATTAATTTTAAAAAATAATAAATAGCAAATAATTGTATTGTCGATTTTATAAAGTCTAAATAAATTATATAATAAATAACAAATAATTGTATTGTCGATTTTATAAAGTCTAAATAAATTATATAATAAATAACAAATAATTGTATTGTCGATTTTATAAAGTCTAAATAAATTATATAATAAATAACAAATAATTGTATTGTCGATTTTATAAAGTCTAAATAAATTATATAATATTTAGAACCATAAAATTTAATGTCTAAAACTTGAACATGTAAAAGTTTAAACTATGTGAAACAATGAAATTTAATATCAAATGTGAGAAGGAATTAAATTTAATATCAAAAAATGGAATATGTAAAAGTTTAAATTATGTAATTTTTAGAGTGACGAAATTCAATGTCAAAAAGTGGAATATAAAGAATTTTTGGCAAGTGTAAGTATGTCAAAATCGAGTTTAATATTTTTTTTTCCCGCGAAAAAAACATATTATTGCTATTCAATTAACTGAATCAAATAGTACATGATATCATCAATGATATACCAAAACATCTCATAATCCCAAAAATTATGGTTTTCATAAACCCTCAAGTTCAAAATAAACTTAAAACATTGTCCATGAACCCAAAAACATAGATCCAGGAGCTACTAGTCCAAAAATAAAAAGAACCAAAATCTAATACCACATTTTCACAGACTTCTTCCCAAAATATATAGCCTTCTTCTCCCTCCAATGCCTACTTTGACAATAGATCAGCCTGAGTATTGTATTCTCGATAAATATGTTCCAGTGATAATGAGCTGAAAGATCTTAGTTCATGTTGAATTCTATTACACCAGTAGACCAAATCCATAACCTCAATTCATATTCACCCATCGCCCATTTGATAGTAACCCTCGAGTCACCAAAGATTTTGACCTTCGCCAAACCGAAGCAGTTTGCGATCCGAATGACACACCAAAGAGCTAGAAGCTCAGCGTTCATGTTGGTCCCTTTGCCACAGTTCATACGGAGAGTAAAAAAGTGGTCCATATTGAGGAAGATTACCCCACTAGTGCCGCAATTCCCAAGATTTGCAGCCCCATCAAAAAACATAACTGGATCGTCAACGGTAAGATGAAAATGTCCAATGTTGCACCCAACAGGTTCAACTACATCCTTCTGAGAATTTAAGTATTGGCTTAAAGCATAATTGTAAACAATATCCAGATTTGGACAAATATTTTCAAATGTAGCCCTATTCCAAGCCCACCAGATAGCCCAACAAATGAATGTTGGAAGAGTGGAGTGAGTTTTTCCATCGTGGATCCATGAATGTAAACAGGACTCTACATCTGTCCCAGCCCATTTCATAGCAAAATCAAAGTTCAGATAGAACTTCTCCCACAGAAGTAAAAGTACAATCAATGAATAAATGTGAAGACGTATCAGGACCATTCTTACATAAAACACATTGGCTCGGCCCTATCCAACCCAGCAATGAAAGGTTATCCCATGTTTTAAGCTTGTTCATAAGAACAAACCATAAGAAACACTTCAGTTTTAATGGGAGATACCAAAACCTAATAGCCTTATACCACCAGTGTATGGGAAAAATGCATCTCCGTTTAATAATATAGTCATATGCTGAGCGAGCAGTAATTTTGCTGGTAGCCTCATTTCTTGCCCAAAGTACCTCATCCTCCACAGAGCAACATCGAATGCCAGCACCATTTAAAGCACTGGTATAGATCTCCCATTCAATGGCAACATGACATGGAAGATGAAGCTCGTCTGCCCCGATCTAGTATCCTTGCGCACTGTTACTAACAATAGAATTCAGGGTAATATAACCCATATTCCTTAAAATGTGTATTAATTCCGCAGACAATGTGTAATTATCATTCAATCCAGCAATCGGATCGACGCCAACAGCTACTTCAGTTCCATTACCCACTTTCCAACAAAGTCCATCAGCAAGCCAACAAAACACTTTTAAAAATCCGTTCCAAATAGGGGAAACTCCTTGTACCACTTTCCTAGGCGTCCTCAACCACTAAGAAATTTCAGTTTTCACATACTTTTGATGAATCACTCTCGACCAAAGAGTATTGCCAAATAATGCCCTCCAAAAACTATTCAACCGAAGTGCAACGCTAAAGACAGATAAGTCTTTTATCCCCCATCCACCAGCAGCAACAGGGATAGAAATTTTGTCCTAGTCGATCATTGACAGGTAAGATTTCTTCATACCCCCTGACCATAAGAAATTAAAAAGCAATTTTCTCAAAGTATTGATCACAGAGCATGGCACTGGAAGGAGCGAGAACCAGTACACCGAAGTCCCTGTCAGCACTGATTTTACTAATGTGAGTTTACCTTCTATGGATAAAAGTCGATATGTCCAATGTGAAATCCGGGATTCAAACTTTTTTATCAGCCAGTGCCAATCCTTGACAAGGTATCCATTCGGTTTAAGCTGAAAGCCCAGATATGTAAACCCATCAACTAACTTATAACTCCTATAAGGCAGCAGGGTTTTAAGAAGTCTTAATCTATCTTCACTCACCAAATTTTCATATAAACATGACTTCTGAAGACTAACCTTCATACCAGATGCTTTACAAAAAAGATCAATAATCCCCTGATAAGCCTTCCATTCCTCCAATAAGTCGTTACCAACTAATAAGACATCGTCAACAAAAAGTGCATGTGAAATAAATAAATCCTTTGAAATTTTCAGTCCTTTTATCTTACCTTCACTCAAAGCCGACTTGATCATCCTACTAAGATCATCAATCACCAGCAGGAATATAAAAGGAGACATCGAGGAACCTTGACGAAGCCCCCTGGAGCAACTGAAAAATGATGTCGGTGCACCATTTACAAGAACAACAATATTCATGGTATTTACACAAGCCATAATCCACTGAATAGCAAGTGTTGGAACACCTATATGAATTAAAACAAGCCTGAGAAAATCCCAGCTAACACGGTCGTATGCCTTCTCTAAATCCATTTTTAGAATGATAGCTCTCTACTTCTTGCATTTGATTGTGTGTAGTAGTTCCTGAGTAATACCAACAGCGTCATGGATTTGACGATCCCGTAAAAACCCAAATTGCTCAAGTGTGATGAATCTGGAAAATACAGGTTTAAGGCATCCAACTATAATCTTTGACACAACCTTATAAGCAAGATTGCATAATGCAATAGGTCGGAAGTCCCCAAATGACTTTGGGTCGTTGACTTTAGGAATAAGAGTAATAAAAGTTGCATTCAAGGCTCCAGAGACAAAACCCTGCAACCTGGTAAACTCGACCATCTACAAGATCTCCCCTCCCATGATGTCAAAAAAATGCAAAAACAACTCCACAGTCCAGCCATTAGGCCCAGGACTCTTCTCCTTAGCAAAAGATTTAAGAGTACTTTCCACCTCCTCCAAAGTAATCTCCTTACATAGGTCTGTAGCCTCCCTTCCTTAGCAAAAGATTTAAGAGTACTTTCCACCTCCTCCAAAGTAATCTCCTTACATAGGTCTGTAGCCTCCCTTTCATCAAAGAATTTGGGATAAAATCGAGCCACCTGTAGCTGAGATATCAAATCACATCCATGATCATCAAAATATATGCTGCAAAAATGTTTCTTGGCCAAAAATTGAAGGTCCTTTTCACATGATACCTCATTCCCATCTTTATCGGCCATTTTCCAAATAGTATTATTATTTCTCCTGGCCGAAGCGAATGAATGAAAAAATCTAGTGTTTTTATCGCCAAAATTCACCCACAGTGCTCGACTTTTTTTTATCACAGAAACGTATATTGTATAAAAAAAAAACCGTGGTTAAGAACCAAATCGGAGAAGTACATTTGTTGTTGTCCATATTGGCTATGGGTAACTTCCGTACCTCTTTGAAATTCCAATGTGCCATACATTTGTAGATGCATCTTATGCTGATAGAGATTATTACAATTTAATAAAATGAATATTTTACTGAGATTGCTACTAACAAAGAAAAGAATGTGACTGTCAAGAATTGAAATGATGAATAATTTCTTCAATTATTTAGTATTGTATGTCTTCTTAGACATAAGGATTAGATGATGCCTGTCTTCGTTCCATGAAATGATAAGAGACCAGTTCTTAGCGTAGTTCTGAAGGAGAATTGCATTAGCAAATTCTGGCTGAGATGTCCAGAGACAGGTCCAGCCCTGTTGTGGAATGACTGATAATGTAGATCATTGATGGACCTTCACTTGTACTGTAACATTGATCACTTCCTAACTTGAAAGATTGAAAAATCCTGTGAATGAGTCTATAAGCATGTTGGTACATTGAGCTTGCTCCATGAACAACATTTGCTCAATGCATTTTCCAAATCCTGTGAATGAGTCTATAAGCATGTTGGTACAAAGATAATTTGTGTATTCGTCAGAAGATTACTGTGGACAAGAAATCTATCCAACCTGGCCATGATATTCCCCTTACCGAGACGCTTGTTGGACCAAGTATACTTCCCTTTCTTCGGCTTGATATCGATCAGATCCCTATTTTGAATAATTGTTTCAACCTAATGTTTGAAAAAATCATTTCCACTGAGGCCGCCTCTCTTTTCCACTTTGGAGAGGATGATGTTCATATCTCCTGCTAAGATTATATTCTGTGGGTTATATGCATCCATGAAATCTTCGAGAAGATTCCAACACTCTTTTTTTTCAAAGTGAAGATTTGGCACATATATGTTGAAGAGGGCAATTTGCTTATTGCTCTGCAGATGGGTAAGATCCGTATAAATCCAGTGTTGCATAGCAAATTGATTATGGAGCTGGAATTTTTCTGAGGACCATAAGGTTGCCAATCCTCCTAATGCTCCACGGGCGCTTACTACATAACCTGTATTATGCTTCCAATAATATTTTATGATGGTTAATACTATCTTATCATCGAGTTTGGTCTCCTGGAGTAGTAAAAGGTCAGGCATGTCAATTCTTTGTAGATCTTTGACTGCTTCTATCTTGCAGGGATTACCTAGCCCTCTGCAATTCCAAGATACCAGCTTCATCATTTAGGGATGTAGATGGAGGAGGGAGTTCCTCCTGGAAGGTCCCCATGTTTCTTTCCTGCTGTACTGGTTCTAGTATTTCTACTGAAAACCATATCTATTGTTGCTTGGAAACCTTGAACTTTCTCTCGCTTTGCTTCTTCTTCCCTCATCTCTTTGGTGGATTTTCGACCCAGTTTTTTTATAAATTTGTCGAAGGGTTCTTCTAAAGAGGAGGGGGGGTTTGGGGTTCTTGCTTTTGTGATCTCAGCGTAGGAGGGAGTCTCTTTAATCAGGGTATAACTTGTGGGGTTGGGAGTACTCTGAGCCGAGGAGATTGATGGATTATCGGGAGCCCGCTTAGTTGCATGAGTTTCTTGTTGTTCGCTTATTTCTCCTTCTTCTTCAGCCTTAGGGTTTTCTTGAATCTCATCTGATTCTAGCGCTTTGTAGCTGTTCCTGTTGTTCGAGGCTGACGGATCGTTTTGCTGCTGATTTGTTTTCTGCAAATTTAGGCTTTTTGAGTGAGATTTCGAACCTGCTTTGTTATTTTTTTGGATGGCTGTCCATTGTTCTTTTTTCCCATTCGAATCTGTTTCCACAGGCTTCTTTTTACATGACTGTGCAAAATGACCATATTCGTGGCAGAACTTACATTTGAATGGAATCTGCTCGTAGTCAAGTTCTTGGATATGCGACCAGTCTGCTACTGTGAGATTTATTGCTTCCGGAAGGCCATGTTCCAAATCAACTTCGACGCATATTCTAGCGCATGAATATTGATCTTTCCGCTCTGCTTTATTAATGTATTTACCTAGGGCATTTCCGATTGCTTCCAGGGATTCTGTATTCCAACAATAAAGAGGAAGATGGGGGAGCCTTGCCCAAACTGGAACAGCAGAAGGGATGTCCAGCGTTGGGTCGAAATTCGAGTTCCATCTGTTCTTATATAGTCCTTGCGGCCCCATGAAATAGGGTCCATTTCTAAAGATAAGCTCGCGATCCTGCTTGCATTCGAAGACGAATGCAAAGTAGCCTTTACCCAGGAAGAAAGATTGTACATCCTCGGCGATAAGGGGCCTCCAATTTTTCTGAACCCAGCTTTCGGTGGACTTAGTTGAAGACCATAGGCCCGTGAACTGGCCGATTAGAGCCCGTTCCGACAGATTCAGGGTTGTCTTGCATGGGAGCTCCACCAGCAGAGCAGCAGTGGGGATCTCACTTAACTTCACGAATTTTTGCTGTGAGGATGAGATAGGTTTCTTGCCTAGTGCAGATACGAGCTTTAGGAAGCTAGAAAGGTTGGGAGGGAGGCTCTCAGCTCCTGAGGCCATGAGGGCACGCCTTATGAGGGGGGAGCCAGGGCGATGATGAGGAACCAGGGTCGAGGAGGTTAGGGGGCAGCAAGCTGGTGGGTGGCTTGTGCGCAGAGGAGGAGGAAGTTTTGGCCAGGTACAGTGCTCGACTTTTCAGTCGCCACTCCTTTTCCTCTTTTAAATAAATGCCTTCTCTTTCAACTTCCATTTTTTTCAAGAGGTGAAAATTTGAACCGTCTAAAGGAGCCTCCAAATTTTGAGAGTATAAGGTCTGTAGCTGAGATTCCACTATCATTAAGTTCTGCCTGTTGAACTATTTCCTTTTATGGATCCATTGTGTGACTTTCCCTTTTAACTCCCTCAGTTTCAAGCAGAAACGGTCCATAGGATTTAAATCCTCATCAATATTTAAATTTAGCCGAACATAAAAAACAAACCGAACAAATTCCTCATTTGTAAGCCAGGAGCAGTCAAATTTAAAGGGAAAATTACATTGGAGGACACAATCATCCAGCTGCAAAAATACAGGCCAATGGTTCGAAATCTTGACCTTACCAACCCAAGTTCGATACCTACTACCGGACTCCAGGAGTGTACTCTTAATAAGGAATTTGTCAAGTCTTTTAAGAATACTATCATGTCCCCCTCTGCCATTTGACCAGGTAAGAGAAATGACTCCTGTGCACACATAAATCAAGTCATTATAAATCAAGAACTCAGAAAAATAATCTGCCAATACATCCATCTCTGCATTTGCTCCCCAAATTTCCTGACATAACCTAGTAAAATTTAAGTCACCAGCCACAATGATGTTTTCTCTATTCAACAGTCCAATAGATTGTAGACCATTTCAAAACTGTACTCTGTTCTTATAAGGGGCATAACAGTTTAAAATAGAAAGAGATGAATCATCAAATCTGCGAGTACCCTCCATCAAAATACCCCAGCAAGATTTATACACCAGAAAAGAGTAGAACCTGGGATCCCAAGCCACCAACAACCCCCCAACAAGCCATTTGAACTAATAACAGAGGCCTCCCATCCCCCAAGGAGCCCAACAAATTTTGCAATTGCAACCATATCCTCGCACATGGTTTCTTGTAATATGATAATACCAGGACGAGTAGTAGAGATAAGATCGACAAGGGCCCTAACTCGCACAGAAATAGGAATATGACCCTGAACAGTATCATCGCTCGGATCACCCACCATTCTATCTTTCTTCCGGGATTTCCTAATGGTCGCATTATGAAATCTAGTCAAATGCACAGACTGCACTAAAGGGTTCGAAGTAGGATTTTTAGAAAAAATGGAGATAGGAGAGAAAGACTCATCCCCCATAGAGGCCCCATAACCGGCTTCCCCCAATAAACTAGCATCATCAAGATTACAAGAACCATACTTCGCCTCCTTTTGGTTCAACAATTCCCCCCCCTCATCCACACCATCGAAACAAATAACACTCTGTCCAGTTACAGGAATGGGATTATTACTAGTAACATCCTCCACCATGATAGGGTCCCCACCAAACAAGTCCCGACAAGCTTTAACTTTGGCAAAATGAGTATCCTCCCTAAGCAAAGGGTTACACCCCCCAGATGAAACAAACTTCTTCTTATTAAGAGAAGCATTAGTATAAAAAATGGCATCCATTTCGACATCAGAAATCTCAGGTAAAGTAGACTTGGGGGAAATGAAAGACTTACCCAGATCCATATGCCCTTCCATAGAACTCACAGGCTGAGCCTTCAGATTCGTATCCAAACCTTTTGAGGACCATCGTTGCCTTGTAGGAAGAGCGGATGAAGAAATATCCGAACATTGTGCCCTAATATGCCCAGTCCTTTAACACTAATAGCACCAAAATGGCACCCGAAAGTAATCAAGGCGTTGTCTCCAAATTTTTGAACCCCAAACCAGTTCGACCTCCTCCGGCAAGCCCTTCGCCATCTCAAATGAGACCATAACTTTCGCAGACCTCCGGTCATACCCAAACAGAGAACGCTTATCCAGTCTCACAAACTTCCCCACAATATTAGGAATGTCGATCAAAATATTATCAGTCCAAAGTTCTATCGGCAGCCAGAGAATAAGGAGCCAAAGATGGCGAATACTCTATTTTTCCTTCAAAGGGTCAAAGGCCAGGTGCCATTTCTTTAAATAGAGTGAACCTTCTTTAAAACACCAGAAACGTTTGAGAATTAACCCTACATGCTCAGGTTTGGAAAAGATAAACATTAGCCAGCCATTAATCAACTGTAGAACTTGAGGCAAATCCCCAATAATAGGCATCCAATGTCTTCTGACCCATTCAACAAGTTCCTTTTGATCCCCTGCCGTAAATTCCAGCCGGCCAACAATAGCTCTAGATGACAACATTTGAATGCGTTCGAGGTTTGTTTCCTGAGGGATGGTGAAACGATCCAACCCCTCACGCACCTTGAGTGCCTTTGCCTGCCTCCACTTTCTTGCTTTAGCACCCTTAAATCTATTAGGCCATCCGTTGACAGTATTAGGGCAACCCTCATCAGAATTAGGATTCAAAACCCTAGCATGAATATCTAGAACCTCATCAAGGGCAAACCCACCATGAACCAGACCATAATGGGGGAAATGATCACTATCACCAGCGCCAGGTGACACAAAACCGGATCCTTCGATTTGGTAACCCCCATGTTCCATCAGAACCGGCACCTGTCCTGTCCAACAACCACCAAAAGAATGTGTCCAAACCACAGGTACTAAGGGAATAAAGGACAGTTGTCCACCCGTAAATAAGACAAGGAAATAGCCCCAAAAAGTCCAATCGTCCTGCAAGATACCCCAACAGAACAACCTGGAGCCCATCCCAGAAAAATAGCAACAACCTACCCAAAATAGAAAGATGCTAGAAAATAGCAAAACACCACTAAAATTAGAACTGAAAACACATAGCAACAACAGACTATTCAAGAGCAACCATCGTACCCCAAGTTCCCACTTTTTTTATAATTAGCTGGTACTGGGATTGTTCAACTGAACCATATTGACTCCAAGTCCACAACTGCTCAAAAATATGCCCCTCCTACCAGTGTTTCCAGTCCCTTCTTGCAGAATATCAAGAAAAGATACACCCAAACCCTAACCAGAGCCATCTCAAAATGGTACTTAGAAATTCCAAATGCCATTGGAGTTGAGTCACGAGTTTAATACTTATCTAATAAAAAAATATTAAACTTCATTTTATAGCTAACTTATACTTCGAGTTCAATACTTATAAGTATAAGTTAGCTATAAAATGAAGTTTAATATTTTTTTATTAGAAATTGATGTGGAATTTTTTTGTCCACGGTCCTTCTTGAATGTCTAGAGAGTTTTTCAAGTATGGACCAGTCATTTATTGAATGTCTGTCAAATTTCCTAAGTCTAGCCCAATCATTTATTAAAGGCTTGGTTAGTCTCTTGAGAATTGTATCAATAATATTGGTACATTCCCATGAACCTCTCCAAAGACCATTTTCGAAAACCCTCGATGGTTGCTTTGTCTTTCCCTCTCCACGTCACCCCCAATCTTCATTCTATAATTATTTCCTTCTTAACATCAAGCTCCCTCGATTGTGTGAGATTTTAATTGGCTTATATCTAGATTCAATAAGACAACTTCACATGGAATATTTATGAGAACGAGAGAAGAAGAATAAAAAAGATAATTTGTGGAAAACTCTATGTATCTTATTCATCAATATGATTACAATATATAATACACCTTCCATGGAGAAAATTGAATGCCTTATAGGCAAGTTGAAAAGCACAAAAAGAAAAGGCTTACTAAAGGCAAAAAACCCCCTAGGTGTCAAAAAACACTTTCCTAAACAGTCTAAAGGCTCACGAATTAGCTGAATATGGTATGGCAGATCATGAGTGAGGTAAATGGAATGTAATGATGGCTTTAGGATAGAAGAAAAGATGTGGAGGTCGAATTGCTCAAGTGGTAAGAGTTTCCAAGTCAACTAGCTTTTCCTTATCCACTAGAAAGTAGAAAAAACAGGATAAAGCTATCTAAATCAGGAAATTGTCTTTCTAATTCAGGAATAGAATAAAATCAGATAGAATCCAAAGAAATCTTATCCAGAATCTATCCAAATTCGTTTTGGTGAATTAGGATAGCATGTGGTCCATTAAAAGACAAAACTGGCCCTATTTACCTAGTCAAAACTTAGGAAATTAATCATAAATGATTAATTAATTATATCCCAAGTCTAAAATGGTAAAAGTGGGTTTTTTAATACTCCAACACCCCCCCTTAAGCCTGAATTTATGTGGTGGAAATCAGAAAAATATTAGAAATATAGGGCCCAAGCAACAAGGTTTATGGTCACCCCAATACAAAAATAATTAGTCCATGTAAAACGAGGAAACAAGGAAAACCTCATGGGAAGAAAACCCTCCCTAAAAAATGGACATGCTTGGAAGTATTCATACTGTCTTGTTCCTCATTTGGAGGAGATGAATGAGCTGAATGGACTGCTTCCGAGTAATAGACTTGATGAAGAGATTGTGAATGTCATGATCATGCATTAGTGTATCAATGTGGTGTAGGCAAGAATCATGTGTAGAGGTTCCATGAAGCTCATCTTCTAATGATGGAGGAGCATCACATGAATTCTTGTTGTTGTTATAACATATATTATCTGATATGGAAACATAATCAATGATGGAAAGAAGATCTGTGCAAACTCCTTCACAAAGAGCATCAATGGACTCAATAGGATCAACTTCTTATGCAGCTACAATGTGGTGCACTAATTCTTGTACCTTCTTCTCAAACTGATGTAGAACCTTTCTGATATTGTAAATGAGATCATGCAGCTCCAAAATATCAAAATTTGAGTCATATGGAGCAGCAAACCACAAGGATGGAGAGTCTCCATGATCGAATAGAGTTTCAATAGGAAAAGAGTGAACAACTAGGTCACCCTGACAACTGAGCGAGCCTGGAGAGTTTGAGGACTTGACTTTTGAACCATGAGTGATGGGGTCAAGTCCAAATGTGTGAAATATCAATCCAATGATGGCCAAGGACATGGTTTTCCAACCAATGAAAGATATGAAAGACATAAGAACAATAGAGGCAAGTGACACAGTGTAGGAAAACATGGAATTGTGTTGTTTCTTAACTAAAGAACTTGGGAGTTGTAGGGTCGTTTGTGCATCCAATGGTTGGGAAAATGGTGTGGGAGGTGTCATGACCTGCATATCATACTGTATAGCATCTTCAAAATAAGAATCTAGAAGATTTGAATGGAGGTGGAAAGACCTTTCAGAAGACAACTCAGAAACTAGTGAAAAATGACTAAGTTGGAGAGGAGACTTGGGTGAACTGACTGGAGATTGTACCAAGGAAGAGGTGGAGGTTTTTGATTCTGATATATCATAATGTGAATAAAAATCAGAGACATAAGAAGGATTTTTCACTCTAGTACTCAAATCATAAACATGATTACCTTTGTAAGAGGCTTGGAGACAGTGTTCTTGCTCTACAACAAGCTTGCCTTGTTCTTTTCTTGCAAATTCAGGAACATCTATGTTATGCTCTTCAAGCATCTTGGCCATGATTTCCAATTTATTTTTGAAACAAGATTTCTCAGGATGAGTGCCTTTGCAGCAATAAGAAAACTTGGGCTTCTCCTTCTTCATCTTCTTGGCTTTGTAATCTTCAGAGTCCTCTTCATCTGACAACATCTTTTGTTTGGATTTGTCATTCTTGAAACTCTTTGCTCCATGAGAAACAAGTGCAAGGTATTGGGAGGGTGTTAGAGCCCTCATTTGGACCAGCTTGACCGTGGCTTGACCTTCTCCTTAGTGAGTGAATCAATGAATGCATCCAAGGTTGGCATTTTCCAATTGGGAACTGCAAGTCTTGCAGTATGAAAAGTAGACACAAATATTGAGTATTTAGAACTCAGTTTTAACAGAATGGTAAGGATTAACTATGCATCATTCTTATCTATGCCACATTGCTTGAGTTGAAGCACCAAGTTCTTGAATTTTGAGATGAACTCTTCCATTGAATCAAAATTACTTGGACTAAGTGAGATCAGCTCAATCCCCAATAAATGACCTTTGAGCTCGTCATGTTTTTCAAAGAGAGACTCTAGCTTTGTCCACACTTGATTTGGAGTGGATATAGATTCAATATGGAATAGAAGATTTGGATATACAAAGAGACAAAGTAACCCATAAGCTTCATCAAGCCTATTGAACCATTTGGATTTTAATGCAACAGCTCCTAGCTCAGTTTCAAGCCCCATAGTGACTCTATACAATCCTATACTTTGAAGTTGGATGATCATATGCGCCTTCCAGTCAAAGTAGTTGAAGGGAGTGAGAGTCACAACTTTAGCTTGATTTTGATCCATGTTGATGCGCTCTCGGTAATGGCAATACCTTGAAAAAAACACTCTGGAAATTGTTTTGAATCAATCTAGCTATGATACCATGTGAGATTTTAATTGGCTTAGATCTAGATTCAATAAGACAAATTCACATGGAATATTTCTGAGAATGAGAGAAGAAGAATAAAGAAGATAATTTGTGGAAAACTTTATGTATCTTATTAATCAATATGATTACAATATATAATACATCTTCCATGGAGAAAATTGAATGCCTTAGAGGCAAGTTGGAAAGCACAAAAAGAAAAGGCTTACTAAAGGAAAAGAAAACCCTAGGTGTCAAAAAACACTTTCCTAAACAGTATAAAGGATCACGAATTGGCTAAATATGGTATGGAAGCTCACGAGTGAGGTAAATGGAATGTAATTACGGCTTCAGGAGAGAAGTAAAGATGTGGAGGTCGAATTTCCCAAGGGGTAAGAGTTTCCAAGTCAACTAGATTTTCCTTCATCATCATCTTCCTCATCACCCTCTTCCTCATCATCATATTCTTCCTCGTCATCATCATTATCATCATCACCATCATCATCATCATCAACATATTCATCATCATCATCATCATCTCACACTAGTAATGATTCAAAAAAATTAGAGAAGCTCCTTATATCCAAAATTAGAGAAGGTCCTTATGATGATGATGATTGGTAGTTTTTTATTTTTATATAACATTTAACCCCATAACTTGCCTACAATCCCTATAACCTTTAACTCCAAACCTACAATCGTTATAACGCTAACCCCAAAACCCCAAAACACCTAGAAGGACTTATGCACTTAGGGATTATGGCTTAGAAGAGGGCCTAAAATCCTTAACGAGGGAGGGGCTCTAGAAATAAACTGAAACATATCAATTTATTGGGCAATAAATGAAGTAAACGTTACCCACCGAACTATGCAACGCTCAACAGGGGCGCGCATGCGCGTCCCTGCTGAGCATAAAATTCAGAAAATAACCCGCGCTCTTCTCCCGCGTTTTTTTTTATCTCATTCCACACATGCTTTTCGTTATTTTCATGCATAATCCAACAACCATTTGCATTTTGGATTGAATTCACACACCATTTGGTGTTTCTTTGACAATTTGGATAGAATACACAACAGTTGGGGCTCTATTTGACTCTTTGGATTGAATACACAACAGTTGGGCTCTATTTGGATCCTTTGATTGAATACACAACAATTGGACTCTATTTGGCTCCTTGTATTGAATTCTCATGCTGCTTGGACACACTTGAACTCTTCTTGCATATAGTGGATACATCAAAAGAGCATTTTACATTGAAGCAAAGAGCAATCATAATCCTTGAGGTATGGTGACCTCTTCCTCTTATTAAATGTATTTTAGTTTTCATTCACTTTGTTTGAATTGTCTCTATTTTAGTTTTTCCTCGTGAATTGTATGATAGATGTATTTTAGACTTCTTAATCTTCAACATAGACAATAAAAACATCTTACCACAAAAAAACTACAACATGCACCAAGCAATGCTTTCAACCTTTCATGAAGATAATAAAAAAAATTGCTTGCATCACCACCAATAACCTTTCATAATCACATAAATCCATCTAGTACACAAACATTTGTTGAATTCCTCATGATTTCACTACAACAACTCACACAAACACCTAAAGAATTGAAAACTCTTAATATTTTGGGCCTATTTTCCTCCATCCAAAAAATGAAAATGAAGTGAGTAGGAGCTTCTCCTTTTGTAGGGAATGTGCTCCTACTAACATCCCATACCACCATCTGATACCATCCAATTGAGTTCCTAGAGGTGATGTTGTTGTTATATCTAGGGCATTCTCAAGAGCTTTTAAAATTATATGAAAACATTATCACTAGATGTTGTTGTACATAATCAATTCTACATCGAGTTTTAATAATCATGCACATCGAGTTTTAATATCTTATTTGTTGTTCATTCTTGCAGGGGTGATAATTTTGTTTTGTTAAAAAACGCATTGAATATGGGCAACATACGTAACAATAAAATAAAGTCTAGAAGGAAGGAGCCGCCCCCTGAAAAGACAAATGAGATAAGAGAAAATGCCAGGTTGTACATGGAAAACCGTAGACATCAAAATGTTAGTGCCTTAGATCCATCAACAAGCAATGACGAAGTGGTTGAAGTCAATCAAATCTTGCTTGATGTTGAGTATGAAGGGATGGATGTTGAACAAGTTGTTAATTGGAAACCTCCTCAATAAGAGCACACACATGTTGAACACACTCCAATGCAGGACCAAATTGTGAACGAAGGGCCACAACAAACCAGTGACGAGACTCGTACTTCCTTTTCGACTCCCTTGCCTTGATTATCAAACGGACGATGAAGAACTCCAAGACGTATTCATGTGGATGAAAGTTCATTTTCAGGACTTGAAGGTAAGTTTCCCAAACGCACTATTGATTTCCATTATAATAGGATAATCAAAGATTTTTTTGAATCCAAAACCGATGCAGCAAAATGCCAATTGTTTCTGGCTTTGTTAAAATCACATTGTCTAGCTCATGTTAGGAGAATTTGGGGCATAAAGGTTGTTAGAAGTTCAAAGGCCAACAATCATGTTGTTAGAAATCTACAGTTTGCATTTAATTTGATTGGAAAAACTTATCGTACAAAAGATTTTAATGCAGCCCGTTGTGTACTGTTGGAATCGATTGTAGACAAATCCACAAGGAAACATCGCATGCTATCACACACATGTAAAATATTTAAAGTAGATAGAAAGACTCTTAAAAAGTATTATGTTATTATAGAAAAACTTGAGACCCCAGGCCAAAAATATTATTGGACCTTTGCTAGTAGGTTACCTCGTTCAAACATGAAGCTTATTGATGTTGTTAAAGAACTAGTACAAAAGTTTTGCAATGATAACACTAGACCGTCATCGAATCAAAGAGATGTGTTAAAGTTGAGAAAAGGTGTTAAGGGGTGTGAACCCCATGTCAAGCACTTCCTTGACATGACACAAACGAAACTCTATGAGAGGTTCAAGAATGAGCACACAATTGAACTTGGGCCAAAGGTCCTTTGAAAAATGCAAACCCTGGTATGTTAGAATTTGCATTGATAGCAACACATGTTTTTGTAGATACCATGTATAATTTGAGTACTATTATGATACATATAGACATATATTTTGTGATTTGCATACTAACATTGTGCATGACTGCCCACGTTACAACCACCGAATGCATCCAGAGAATTTATACATAGCATAATGTGTCCAAGACTTAGAGGACAAAAATATTATAAAAGATCATGTTTATATGGGACATGTTCCAGGTGCAGTGGATTTGCATTATTGAGCCGATGCATCCATGAAACCGAGGAGCACGAATTTGGGAGGATGTCAGTAGAAATGCAGAACTTCAAGTACATAACATATCAAGTAGATAGTCCGAAGGAAAGCAAAAAAAATGCATTGGTGAAGTCACAGGTAATTTAAGTTTGCATACTTTCATACTATACATGTAGAATTTGTACATATATATTCAGATTGATAATGTCACGTTGTATTAATGCCCTTGGTTTTGTGGCACCAGGTACAAATTTGCGATTTCATGAAGGAATTCTACCAAAAGACCGAGCAATATGTACAACATGTCCATGTAGCACGATGGCAAGATGAACAATACAAACGGTGCAGGGACACCTTTCCCAATGGCACAATATTGTCGGTTGTGGACTTTGCTGAAAACTACACCCTGCAGCCACATGATTATATTGAAAGTCAATGCTACCATTCATACCAAGTTAGCATAATGGTCCGTATAGGCACGTGCCAGAGAGTAGCAATGACATGGGGATAATATTGAAAGAGACCAACTTCTACATTAGTGACGACATGTGCCACGACTTGCATTATGTGCAACATTGATTCATAATTTTCTATGATCAACTGAAGGAGAGAGGTATATAGATGGATGAGCATTGGATATGGTCAGATGGTTATGCAAGCCAGTTCAAAAATGCACGTGTATTCCAGTGGTTGAGTATTTTGCACAAGACTTATGATGTGTTGCATATATGGAACTATTTTGAGACTGGGAATGGAAAGGGAGAGCATGATGGGGTTGGAGCATGTCTCAAAAATGCCCTATGAAGGGAGGAGATGAGGTGTAGAATCCATAGTTCAATGGTGTTTTGCAAAAATGTCAGATCAAACCACAGAGCAACATTGAATAATAGGTAGAGGACATGTTGTCAGAAATGTCTGGCATGTGGTTGATATAGATCGATCGCATTCTTATAGTTATAGTACTGTGCAAGGAACTCATGGATTTCATTCTGTTCGAAGCTCAAACAACCCCTTATTTGAAATATGGACGCAGAAACTTGATTTCTTTTGTGGTCCTTGCAGCAGTTGTGAGTGGGATGAGTGTGAATCAATGGATTGGGTTTATGAATGGGATAATGTATCACTTGCAGTGGACCCACGTGCAGTTGTTGAAACAATCTAGTTAGAGGAAGGACAATCCTCTATTTCGAATGAATATGATCATATATCTGATCCTGTACAACCAGGTAAACATTTATGCATGCATATCCTTGTTCCATCCTTGTTTTTGTAATTAACCAAGTTATCAAACCACTACTTGTTGGAATATGACCGTAAAATGCATTTTTGCAGGACACATCTACGCAGTTGTCGCCCCAAAAGACAGTGCAATTTGGGACAAATTATTGGTTGGAATGATGCATCCAGGGTAAGCAAACCCTCCTCGCATCATTAACCGATAGTGAAGGCATTACCTCTCCGACTGGCTCGATGGTTGTTCAGGGGGAGTGTGTTATAGTAGATGGAAAGGGACCAAATAGCAATGGCTACACATACACGGATTATAGACCAGCTTCACAGATGTATCACTTTACGCACTTGATTGTTGGTACAAACATCCAACTACAAACAATGTCAATGAAGACATCAAACAAGGTACGCTACTTACTACCTCATGCAGAGCATAAGAGGTTGTTTAAGACAATAAAAAACCGAGAGGATCCAGAAGGCCTAATTGATTGAGATACATAGTATAGTCACGCGATTGTTTATTCATGCATGTCTAATGTTATTCATGTTAGATTGTTTATTTCATATCGTTATCTTATATCGTTTATTTGATGTTTGAGTTATGATTAAGTTACTATTACAATACATTGATGTTTTACACCAACCACTCCTATTCAAGTTTCCATCCATTTAGGAAAACTTCACATGCATTTAAATAAGATTGAAAACTCATCTTATATTATAACATTTCATAATATTCAATAGAAATTAGAATCAATACACATCAACGAGTACACTTTTGTCATTCACAAATCACAATGAACACATGCAAATATCTATGCACATATACACAAATTTACATGTTAGAAAAAACACATATAGGCAAAGATTTACACTTGCACAAAGAAAACCATTCAAATATTAGTATAAAATAACACACAACATCATCTTTTCAAACACAATTACACAACTAAATATCACTTTCAAATATTTTGATTCATGAATTATGCATTAGGCTCTAAAGGCACCTTCTAGGGACCAAGGTTCATGAATGATGCCCTGAAGCATTACAAATGACCCATCAAATTGATCGTTGGTCCCAAGCCATAAATATATATTTCTAGCCTTGATGTTTTGGTTTCCCTCTTCGAATCATGTTTATGGATTTGAGGTCCACCCATAAAGGTCAAAACATACTAATGGTGTCCATATTGGCATTCAAATATTTAAGTTATATTAGACCAATTTTATGTGGTTGGTTAACGGTTCACATTTTTCCTATCCTTGGAAACTTCCTTTAGAGCCTAAGGTCAAGGTTTCATCGTTTGACCATGTTTAGTGCCATAAAACCCATATTTAGTGCTAAATGCATAGAAGCCTTGTTTAGAGCATAAGGAATATCTTTCCTCCATTGAACATATTGATGGTCCCAAGACCCATACTTAATGTCCACAACCTACTTATTGCATCGAGGTCAACAATCAAAGGCAAATGATACCCTTCAAAGATAAACTATTATTCTTTAAGGCATTATCCATGGCTCGAGACACTTGATAGAGGCACTTTCAACTAGCTCAAAGATACCTCTAGTCTACCTTCAATATACTTAGCCTACCTTTCAATATGCCATATAAAAATGGGGACATCCAGTTGGTACCAATGTTATGGCATATCCTCTCTAATTGAATTATGGTAAAACACTTTCTTATGTGTTTACATAACATTAGGAGGTCAAAAGTGTTACTCTATAATGGCTCACATATTCTCAATACTGTCTCAATAGACTAGGGAGAATCACTATGTGGTTATAAGTGTATGACCTCTTGTGTGAGGTGTGCCCTTAGGGATTTAAGCAAGCACTGTTATCACTCCAGGAGTCTTCCCCTGACCGTGAAGGGAATGAGCCTGGTAACTTAACTATTCTCAATAAGGTAAAGGATGGATCAAGTGGAGTAACTTGCTAATAAACTCACTCACTCAGACACATATGAATGTACTCAGACCAACAAGGTTTTCTACTACACTGTTCATATAGTTTTAAAGGATATGATGGATGTATGAAGAATACTTATTATACTAGCAGAAATACATACACAAAGCATATGCGAATGGCTAGTTATAACAAGGAAGAAACACTTATGAACCTAGTCTATCAATGAAGAGACAAGATGACAGTTATATGTCATTAGATAAACATGGATAAATGTATATAACATCACTCACAAGCACATAAAATATAGAAGAATGAAGATCTGCAAAACATAATGAAAGAATCTCGTATCCTAATATATACTCAAAATGTCTGTTTACAAAGAGTTGGGCAAATTCTCAAAGTCGAATCATAATCCTCGGGACTGCTTCCTCCTCTGGTTCTTAGAACTCTTAGGCTTTTATAGCCTTTACATCAAGGTTTCAAGATTTTATTTTAATGGATATGAAATACCTAAAATAAACATAATCAAAATGGAACTTAGCATATGTGATATAATCTTATCATCATAAGTCAAATTTGATAGTCTGGAGCATTATTTAGCAGTTTGCTGTTGAAGATCACAGATTTCAAAATCTGTCTTTGATGACTGGGTGATTTCTGTCATGAAAAGAAATGCGATTTGGCTTCATTCCCTTACCATATGCCTCCAAAACTGGAACATAGCACTAAAATAGATGCCTCTAATTATTATCTCCCATTAGAAACCCTCCTCGTGTTATTTGAAGACAAAAAACCGAGACCTGGACGAAAAGAATATCATTCTGCCAATATCTGTGCTTTCGGTGGCTTGGGGACAAAAATTGAGAGTGTATAAACCACTGAAAGCCCTATTTTCGGTTACTAAGAGAACATTTCAAACCCCTGTATGCCACCGAAAAAGGCAGTTTTCTTTCTGATCTTCAATTCTGCAATCCTCATTTCCACTTCAAGCTATGCATTGATGAACTGTAAGCTTTGACTTTGTCAGCTCGGCGTAAAACCTCAATCTCTACAAAAATGCCTTGATTATGGCAGTTTGGTGGATACCTTCAAACCTGGCAGCTCTTGACCACAATTCGACACCTGTAATCTCAACAAAAACACTTGGCAGAGGCAAATGAAATTTGAAGCTCAGCGCAAACTCCCCTTGCTCTTGGTTAGGTGTCGACAGATATGGAACTTTGTAATTGCGATGGGTGTATGTTGCGTGGCTTGGTTTGACCTGTCGACTTGGCATAATTTTATTCATGACTTGATTTACAGCTAAAATCATAGGTTGGTTCAAGGCTTAATCCATGGCTTTGGGTATACGACACAACTAGCGGCTCCTGTTTGTGGCCAGCTCCAAAACTGAAACATACCAAATCACAAGACACCTGCGCAATACATCTATTAACCAATTTTTATTAAAGCTCTATTAACCAATTTTGATTAAAGCTCCAACATTTGCGTTTGGTTTTGTTTGGAAAAAGTGATCACTAGAGAGCTAAATGAAGAAATGGAGTTTAAGACATTGGCCAAAAAGATGAAGAAAAAGCAATAAGTGAAACAGAGAGAGATAAAAAAAACGCTCTCAAAAGTCCATTTTATTTTGGTCTCTAACAAGCACAACCCTCATTTCATCTCATTAGCAACATTTACCTAGCCATTTTTCTTACGTATCAACACTTGGGAGACAAAAAACCCTAATACATGTCTTATATGGTAGTTTGAAAGCTCCTTTATGCACGTGCGGGAGCAGACGAAACCCAAGTCTGCTCGTCGGTTTGGGTTCCGTGCCCCCAGAGCAATTCCTCAAAGTGTCCATGAATGGCCCCGGGGTGTCCGACGAAAATTCTCGTAGCAGAAAAATCATGACTCCGATCGTAAATCCATCGATTTTGATGGATCCGGGATGCCGGGTTCCAGCTAGGGGACCCCCCACACCGTGCCTCAAAGTCTCAGAAACAGTGTTATCGTTCCATCTCCGGAGCTAGGTTTTTTCTCAGTGAAGGCCATGCCAATCTTGCTCAAGGGGGGTCATTTCTCATATGAAGGCTCCCAAGCGTGCTTGGCCATCGTGAAAACATCCACAATGGCCACGTTCACATGCGGGAGCTGACGCAACCTCGTTCTGCTTGCCGGTTTGGGTTCCGTTCCCCCGAAGCAATTCCTCAAAGTGTCCCTAAAAGACCCCGGGGTGCCTGACCAAAATGCCCGCAGCAGTAAAACCGTTACTCCGATAGCAAATCCATCGATTCTGATGGATCCAGAATGTCGGGTTTCATTTAGGGGACCCCCCACACCTTGCCTCGAAGTCTCAGAAACGGTGCTATTGTGCCATCTTCGGAGCTATGGTCATGCCAATCTTGTTCAAGGGGGTCATTTACGATCCGAAGGCTCCTGGGCATGCATGGCCATCATGAACACGTCCACAATGGCCACATGCACATGCGGGAGTGGATAGAACCTAAGTCTGCTCCCCGGTTTGGGTTCCGTGCCCCCAGAGCAATTCCTCAAAGTGTCCCTGAATGGCCCCGGGGTGCCCACGTAAATGCCCGCAACAGCCAAACCGTGACTCTGATTGTGAATCCGTTGATTCTGATGGATCCAGGACGCCGGGTTCCAGCTAGGGGACCCCCCACACCATGCCTCAAAGTCTAGGAAATAGTGCTATTGTGCCATCTACGTAGCTAGCGTTTTACTAAGTGAAGGCCATTCCAATCTTGCTCAAGGGGGTAATTTATGAACACATCCTTATATTTTTTATATTTTTGACAACTAGTTGAGTCTAATTAGTTGACTGAAACATTGGAACTATATTTTCTGCAGGGCACATATACGCAGTGGTTGTCCAGAGACGCAATGCATGGTGCACCGACTATTGGCTGGCACATTGCTTAGAGGGGAAGTAAACCCTAAATGTTCCATTACGGGACTCTGAGGTCAATGGTTTTCCGATTGGGTCGATGGTTATAAAGGGAGAATATTTGAACCAAGTTTCCCACTCAGCAAATAGAAAAGGGTATACATATGAAGATTATAGACCAGGTGAGATTGTATACCATTATTCCAATCTGCTACCAAGTACTTTGGGAGAGCCAACTCGTCCGCTCTGAGCCAATGGGGACAGTCAAATTCATTACCAAAATGATAAACCTCGGACAATGTCACAAGTTTCCTATGATGTAGCTCCTGTACAAAACTCACTGGAAGTAGATAATTAGTCTCCATACCAACCATTGGATCAATGCCAATAAAAGCATCGGTGCCATCGGCAACTAGCCAACTGAGTTTTTCCCCAATAAGTGGATGAGTAATAATAAGGCTATGCCAAACTATGGAAGCCTTTCTATATGATAACACCAGACATCTAAGCCACTACAAAACTATGAAGGTCTTCAAATATTTTAAACGTATAACCTTGTTCCAAAGGCCGCCATCATACAAGGCCCTCCAAAGGCTTTTAGTTCTCATGGCCTCATTAAAAATACTCAGGTTGATCAAACCCCAAACTCCCATCTTATTTGGCCAGGAAAGACTCTGCCAATTAGATAAATGAATCTTCTTCACCTGCATCTTCCCAGCCCATATATAGTGGAAAAGGCGATTGTAAAATATTGATAACAGAAACCAGAATTTGCATCAACTTGAACCAATACACTGGTATACTTTGGATAACCGACCGAGCCAGAATGAGACGTCCTCCAATGGACAACCAACGAAAGGCCCAATTCTTAATATGTCTTTCAACTTTCAGGACGAGCCATCGCCAATCCTCCACACGATAGTTGTTGGGTTTTAGGAAGTAATTGAGATACTTAATACCCGAATCTAATTACTCCAAGTTGAAATGAAACAAATTCTTCATATCTTCAACAACCATAGAATCATGACAATTATAAAAAAAACAAGATTTATTTGAACTAATGACCATGCCCGAGGCTAAACAAAAGATATCAAAAATATTCTTATATATCCTCCATTCATCCACAAAAGCAATACCGAAAACTATAACATCATCTACAAAAAGTAAATAAGAAATAGATAAGGCTCAGAAAATAGATAATCAAAACTTTTAAAATATATTATTTTAAGGATTCTCATTTATAATTAAATTTTGTAATGCTTTATAATAACTTGTACTATGATAAAATTTCCTTACTATTTTCCTTACATAAATATAAAACTACATTAAAAATCTCCAAATTATTTATGACAAAACTTTACCATGGAAAGTAAACCAACATGACGCCCCCACTTATTATTATACAACATGTTAATGTTGTTATTATGCACTCGACATAGATAACTCAAAAGCATACAACTCAATCTAAATAGTTTTAGCATAAAATGCCGTATTTAATTTAAAAACATTATTTACATGGATCAAAATCTTGGGACATGCCAATGTAATGTATTAGTAAGAGGCCCCACACGATCAAATTCCATAGAGTCATTTGTTAAATGTAAAATGCCATATTTAATTTAAAAAAATTATTTACATGGATCAAAATCTCGGGACATGCCAATGTAATGTATTAGTAAGAGGCCCCACAGGATCAAATTCCATAGAGTCCTTTGTTAAATATAAAGTTGAGTTTAAAGTTTCGTTCCAATCAAATAATTTTTTTTTATTTATAAGAAAAAACAACAAGGCCTTTAAGAGAATGATAATAAGATAATGATATTGAAATTATATGTCGTTTTATAATGATTGAAACTACATGTCGTTCAGATTTTAAAAATGTGTGGAAAACATTTACATATCAATCTAAATCAATTTAATGTTCAACTTTGATGTGATTGGCAAAGATACTATCACATCAACATGAATTTCATATCTAATATGATTTTTTATATTAAAAATAACAATTTTTTATATCAAAAAAGTTGTGTCAAAATATACATCAAATCTAATCTATGAGAAATGTAATTTTATCTAAAAAATACATAAGAAGTTTATAGCCTTCAATCAACCATATTCAACGTCATTCTACTCTCAACCAATATCCAACCTAAGATCCGAAGAAACATTACATTTTTCTTAAAAGTTACTTATAAACAACAAAAAAACAAAAACAACTAAAAAGACAAAAAAAAAATACACAAATAACCAGAATCTTGAAAAATTCCATTCCTGAATTCTTCAAAAGTGATTTTGTCATCCATAAAACCAATAGTTATGATAAGAATGCTTTCCACCGATACCCACATAAAAAGTGATTGATGTTACTAGATCAACGTATCTCAATCATAAAATAAAATGTGGAGATTTCTTAACTTGCAGGTCAAGAGATAGTTACATCCCAACCAACCTCAAAATTGACAAAGCTTTTCAGGTTAAAATTGGAAATAAAATTGACAAAGCTTTTCAGGTTAAAATTGGAAATAAAATTGACAAAGCTTTTCAGGTTAAAATTGTTTTCCAATGAACCACCCGACATATCTCAATAATGAGAAATGTGTAATTTTTTAACTTGTTACATGTCTAAAGGTAACTACATTGATTATAGTACTAACTAATTAACGGTAAAAACTTTAGGATGGTCAAGAACGTTAGGTAGAAAATATGGGTCACTATTTAAAAGGTAATTTTTTCAAAACAAATAAAAAATGGTTTTATTTTAATAATTATATTAAGAAAATTAATATTTTATAATTTATATGTAAAAGTATACCATGTTAATGTTTAATATTGAGGTTGTGGTATAATCGATCTAAAATAATGAGAAATTTAATGTGAGAAATTTGAAGTTTAAATCTAAAGAAGTAGGGTCTGCATATTTTTGCATAACATATTTTTGCATAAAGAAAAATGAAAGAAAATTAATGTTAAAAAAAAAAAAGTAATTAAAAAAATTTATGTAAACTTATAAAATAAAAAATTATGAAAAAGTAATTAAGAAAATCCATGTGTGCCTATAAAATTAAAAAATAAAACTTAAACATGGATCTATCAAGAGAGGGATAAAATTTCTTTGTTTAAGATTAAAAAAATTACACCTTAAGAAATAGATCAAAAATAAAAAGTAATTAAAAAAATCCATTTAAGCTCATAAAATAATTTTTTATGAAAAGTAATTAAGAAAATCTATGTGTACCTATAAAATGAAAAATTATAACTTAAACATGGATATATCAAGAGAGGGAACACATTTCTTGGTTTAAGATCAAAAAAAAATTACACCTCAAGAAATTTGATCCCTCTCTTTGCTTTTGATAGACCGGGTTTAAAATGGATCTATGCTAGTGGTAAACATTCAAATTCATATGAAAAAGGATACTTGCTCATACACAATGGATCCCCCTTTCACATACAACAATTTTATGTCTAGATAAACTCTGAATTTAAAAATATTTCATTATTATTAAATACAAGCATATATCCATTTATAATAATTTTAACTTGACATATTTTAAATATTACAAGATTTAAAAGATTTGTATCTTACTTCTTTTTAAACCTTCTTGATGTTGAATAAATATTAAATTTGGATAAAATTATAATAATGCAATCACAAACCAAATTATAATTGATATCATGACAAAACAAACAATGGTTTTTATCTAATCCTTCTTATACTTACCCAAGAACACCACAACAACATGATCACTATCAACACTTACACACCACTACCCAAATTCAAATTCACCACAACATGATCACTATCACCACTTACACACCACCACTTACATACACTAAGGAGTAGAGTATGTATATCTCGTTAAACATTCAAATTCATATGAGGAGGGGGTACTTGCCACATACACAATGGACCCCCTTGTCTCATACATCAATTTTATGTCTAGATAAACTTTGATTTTAAAAATAATTCATTATTATTAAATACAAACATATACAGATTTATAATCATATTAACTTGAGACCTTATAAATATTGAAAGATTTTTATTTTATTTCTTTTGAACTTTGTCGATGTTGAATAAATACTAAATTTAGATACAATTATATGAATACAATCACAACGGAATTATAATTGATATCACAACAAAATATCCAACAAAACCAATAATGATCTAAATCTAATCTTTCTTTTACCTACCCAAGAACAACACAAGATGTTGTCCGCCGAGATGCACACCAGTAGCATAAATCTTTCGAAAGTTGTTTCCTCACTACAAGTGGGAAAGGTGTGGCCTTGGAGGCAAGTAATGAGCTAGGTACTGTCACCTGAATCTCAGCTCCTCTGTTTAGGCAAACTCCTAACGAATCCAAGGGGGGTTGTCCCTAACAAAGAGTTGTCTAAGGCTCTTGTGTTTTTTAAGTGTTTTTGGGTGTATGGATGCGGATGGGTGTTTTTTAGGAGTTTTTAATGAAATACACAATCAAATTTACCAAGAGCATTACAAAATGATCTCACAAACACATATTGAGACTTGTATTTCAGCATCCCCAAGGCACTTTTGACTCCATATCACAACAAAATATCCAACAAAACCAACAATTATCTAAATCTAATCTTTCTTTTACCTACCCAAGAACAACACAACAACAAGATCAGTATCTATGGAAAAAAATTCCATTGAAAACAACATGATCACTATCAACATTTACACACCACTACCCAAAAACAACATAACAACAACATGAACACAACAACATGTTGTCAAAACTTACACATCACTATTTTGATATTTCATCTTGAATTTATAACCTCCCATAATCTCCAAAGAAAAAAAACAGTCAATAAAAAATCCAATCTTCCCTTTACCTACCTAAGAACAACATGCTCACTATCACAACTTACACACCACTACTTTAATATTTGATCTTGAATTCATCACATTCCTTAAGCCCCAAAGAACCCAGGAACAACACCCAGGAACAACACAACTGCCTAGGATAAAAGACAACCAAAACGCCTCGCTTTTCCAACGATTTTGGGATAAAAACCGGTTAAAATTCCTCTGGGAAATTGCTATTTTCACATTTTTGTAATTTCAACAATTGGGATTGCCTTTTCTAGATTAATTGCCTAATTTTAAAACTACTCAAATCACCGAAACTACGATGTGAACACTCCAAATTACGATTTTGACAAAAATTGCTCTGCTGAATTCCAACGAGTCAGGAGCGTTTTAATTAACCCTTATACAACTCTCAACACAACATGGTCACTATGAAAACTTGGTGTCTTCAATATTTGATCTTGAATTCATAACATTATTTAAGCGATCTTGAATTCATAACATTATTTAAGCCCCAAAGAACCCAAAAAGAGAGAACAGTTAGACCCTATTGTACCCTAGGGAGCTAAGGCATTGATTCGTCAACCAATTACGCCACTTAATGACGTTAAACTAAGTTTGTTATTTAAATAATAATCCACGTGTCATGAGGTCTACCGTTAGTAGAAAAGCCTGGTACTCTGGAGGCTGGGCCACTGCCAAACGACAAACCAACCAGAATCCACCACGTGCACGATCAGAGTCCTAATAACTGATAAAAGCACGGGCAGCTTACCAACGTGCCCGTTGCCCGACTCCATCTGTTATGGACGTAGGGAAGGACATAGATTCTTATAGCCCGATAGGGAGTGATCAGTTCGCTGGGTATGCGAGATTCGAGTGTGTATTGCGTTGGGAGTTTGTTTCATATCTTCTGCTGAGCGTTGTCTAAGTTTTTATTGGTGTGGACGTGACCTCAGGGCAGTTTTCTGGTCGAATTATGGTAACGTATTCATAGAAATCATTGGAAAAATCATTTGGGTTTTGAGGATTTTCAGGATTTCAATGGTGATATGGATGTGGGCTGCCATGTTACGATGTGGGTCGAAGAGATTGAGCTCTTTCTTTTGCTGGATTGTGGGCTTTGAATGCAGGAGCTGCTTCTGTGGATGATATAATTTTGAGATTGAGCTCTTTCTTTTGCTGGTTTGTGGTCTTCGAATGCAGGAGCTGCTTCTGTGGATGATAAAATAGTAATTTTTCTAAAGGGTTTCTCCTAAGTTTTTATTGATTGTTCTTCTGCGTATCATTATTGTCACTGCCAATCCCATTATCATATCAATATCTGTGATGGATGAGGAAGATAGGGATGGGATCAGTGAGGCCTCAATGTCTCTGCTGTCATCAGAGTCCAGGTGGGTTGATGGCAGTGAAATGGACGGGGAATCCCCCAGGTGGTTTCTTGAAGATGATGATAGTGGAGGCAAAATCAGGCGCAGGCTTGTTAAGAAGACCAGGAGAGTGGATTCCTTTGATGTGGAGGCCATGGAGGTGCCTGGTGCTCACAAGGGCCATGATAAGGTATTGTATATCAGAAGTATGTCTTTTTATGAATCCGAAATTGCATACTTATCCTTGTAAGTTGTAGTAGTATATTGCGTTGCCGATTATGTCTGTGATATAAGTGATGAGAAATTTAGGACACATGACAATTACATACACATACAATCACACAGATTTGCAGAGGAAAACATATCTTCAATTTCACATTGACAACCATTGTTAGACTCGACAAATTTGCAGAGGAAAACATATCTTCAATTTCACATTGGCAACAATTGTTAGACAAGAATAGTTTATGAGGTACTGCATCTGAGCCTGGTGCATTGACAGAGGTCCCAGTCCCACCCTCTGAGGCAGGGGACGGCCATAATAAGGCTACGGTTATGCAAACTAAACCAGATTATTCTGACAGCTACTCCCTCAAGGAGAATGAAGTGGCCGCATGACCTAGACAATTCTGACCTGATCTGGAGACAGATTGTGAAGTTCAACAGTTTGTTTCACTGGAGGCTTTAGCAACCCTGTACCATTACGGTGAGTGGAAAGAAATCTGAAAGAAAAATGGGAAAAAGTTACAGTTGTCAATGTTCAAGATCCCCAGCGAGGAGATGCGACAAATCATATATATAGAAAGTGTTAGCAGTTAGGTCGGAATATGGGCCTGATTGTTCATAGTTCTCATTGGCTATTCTGATTCAGTCCATGGGGTCAAATATTGAATATCAGACCTCTAATTTCGTAAACATGACCCTATCTAATTAATGATCTTCAAAACCTTTACATGACCGTTTGTTCCACCTTAATATGACTATCATGCGACTCATTTGGCCTACTTCCTATGACTTTTTCTTGACTCTGGATTCTTTATATGACCTTTTCTTTTGTTCAGGTAACTTTATCACACGACTCCTTTGGATTTATGATCCACAAACAATTTATGTGTTGATATTTCAGAGCAGATGAAATCTACTTTGCCTGGCAAAATGGAAGGACGGTCCATTTTACCTTAATATATCTATCTACTTAATGATTTGCAGGTCACTACCTTCGCATGAACCTATCTATTCATGATCCTCAGTTGACTACCCTCAGATATGTTAAATTTTGGTATGGGTTAGGGTTTGATGCAGAATAATAAAAATCAATGTACTTTAATGCAATATTACTTTTAACAAACTAATACTGAAACGGAATAGTACAACAGTAAATAGTACATAATTTTTCATCTCTTTCAACTTTTCATCTTTAACACTACCAATTGGGTCACCGTGTTAAAGTAATCCTCAGTAACATGTAATCGCCAATAGCAGAATAACTAACATGTTTAATTAACAATAAAAGAGTCAAGTGAGGGTACTTACCTGGAGTGTGGGACCCTTCCAGTTTATACTAAGAATTTTAACTTTCAGAAAAGGACTGTGCCTCTCAGAGGCCAGTCAACACTAGGAACAGTTGACCCTACTAAAGGGTAAGTACAAACCAGAGAGAGAGAGATGAAAGGTTGAAGGCAATAGTAGTGGTAGTCATTGACAGTAAAAAAATTACAGTTACAGTCTCAATCACAGCAGAGGTCAACAAGGTCACAATAATTATGATCCCAACAAAATATCAGCACAAGAGAAGTAACCACAAGTAACTCTCGGCACACCAGATCTGATCACAGGTGATCAATGACAATCACAAACAAATAGACCTGTCAATAAATAAAACTCAGTATAAACAATCTGAACCATAGGTGTCTTAACAATTGGATCTGGGCAAAAAATAAGACTCAGCATCAACACTCAGTCCAAGCTGTCCATACAAGCTGAAGCCCTCACAAATGAACAGTGAACAATCAGATCAAGACCAAGAAGACTCACAGTCTCCACAAGTGATCACACAGCAGGGTTATCCAGACCCTAGGGCTTCATGGCTGAGATGGACAGAGTTCTAAGGCTCACGGCTGAGTCATGCAAGGGCTGAACGAATTCCAATAAAATCACAATAAATAGATCAGACTCCTCATTCATAAAATCGGACCTCTCATCAACCAGGTTGAACCCCAAATAGACCTCACACAGAAGATCGAACTAGAAGGAGCAGATCGGGTCTCACAATAATCAGATCATAACACAAACAGCAGATCGAGTCCACAAAGCAGCAGGTCGGGCCTCAGTAACTACACAGAAAGAGCAGATCGGATTTCTCCTCAGGCCAATCGGGCACCACAGCAGCAGATAGGTCCTCTCAGCAGCAGAACAGACCCCTCTGCAATATATCAGACCTCAGTAAAACTTCAATAATCTTGACGTCAGCCCTAAAAATCAGATCTGGAATGAGTGGCAAGCTTCAGCAATTGGGCGGCATCAATAGGTAAGTAATCAGCAGCAGTAAACTCCAAGAATACCCTTGACGTCAAGCAATAGAAATAACAGAACTGAGATAAAAAGTTATGTTATCAACTTGCTAAGCGAGGAACAAAAGACTTCAATAAATAGATCTTGGATCCTTCTAGTGTTAGTTTTTGTACCTAGGAAGTGTTCCCCTAGGTGACTTTTTCCCTAAGCCACTTTAGTGGGGAAATAAAGTGACCCTTGCATTAAATGACTTGTGAAAAACATTTAATTTGACTTTAGAACATAAAGTCACTGTTTGATAAATTTAAGTGGGTGAGTGAAATTAATATCCATGAGAATTAAATGAGAGCATTTATTCTCATCCATCGATCTAATCTAATCTCATCCGTTGGATTTGGAGAACCCTAGGGTTTAGACAAAAAGGCAAGGAGAGGCAAATGAGAGGATTATTATTCTTGTGAAGAGAAGTGAAGAAAGAGAGCAAGAGAGAGAGCTAGTGAGGGCACGATTTTCGAGGAGGTTCAGAAATTGAGTTTCCAGCAGCATGCAAATCGAGACAGCAGCAAGTTTCAGCACAACACGAATCCCGAGGCAGGCACATCTAGCACAATTTTCGAGGGTCCGTACAGCAGCATTTATTGCTGTCTATACAACATGGTTTTCGAGGTGTTTAGTTGGGCACATTTCCCGAGGAGACGCACGAGTTTCTAGATAGAAATCTGGGCACGCATTTCAAGGAGTTACAGGCATAGATTTCGAGGTCCGTATAGTCTGTAAGGACTGTACCCTCTACAGATTTTTTGAGACAGTCCTTGCTGAACGCATTTCGAGGTGTTGGCACAGTTTTTGAGGTGCTGTTTTGGCATAGTTTTCGAGACAGTGTTGAGGCACAGAAATCGAGGCAGAATTCTGAGTCACCTTGGTTGGTCGAGATAAGTACATTTTGACTGTAATATTTGTACTGAAAAATTTGCTGAAGAAATAAAATCTCTCTCTCTCTGACTGGTTTTCCCTGTGGGGGTTTTTCTAGGGCTATTGGCCAAAAATTTCTGAGTCTGAAATATTTTACTGTGTGTGCATTTATTTTTGTTTTCTGCTGAAAGAGTGAGTTATAGCAGTGTTTTAAGTTGTTAGAAAAATATTGTTTTAATTTCCAGCCATGAGAAATAGAACTGAAAACTAAAACTGAAAATATTGACACTAAAACCAGCAATCTGAAAACTCAGAAAAATCTACATGGTATTAGAGCTTGGGGGCAGAAAACATTAAAATTTGCAGACAGTCAGAAATTTCAAGATTTGAGTATTTTCTTTTGTTAGAGAACAACACCTTGTTGGATTGACAAAGATGGCTACAGGACTTAGGTTGGAGGATAGGCTAGATGGGATAGGAAACTTTTTGCCATGGAAGGCTAGGATTTTGCTGATTTTAGAGGAGAATGAATTGTGGGAGGAGGTGGTAAGAAACACTACAACAAACCCTGTTCAGATTCTCGCTGCTACAGATGCACCAACATTATCATCCTTCAACAAGAAGGACTGTAAAGCTAGAAGAATAATTCTTGATGCAGTTAAAGACCATATCATCCCTCACATTTCAGGTAAAGCTAGGGCACATTTGATGTGGAGTGCTTTAACCAGTTTATACGAGAGTACCAATGAGAACCGGAAGATGGTTCTCAAGGAGAAACTGAAAAGTATAAAGATGAATGGTGGAGAGGGAGTGACATCTTACCTTACCAGGATATCTATAGTTAGATATGAGCTAGCAGCACTTGGGGAGGTGGTCACTGCTACTGAGCTTGTGCGTACAGTAGTGAATGGGGTTTCCAAGCCCTGGGGTGCATTTGTGCAGGCTATAGTGGGCAGAGAGAACTTACCTTCATGGGAGAGACTGTGGGATGATTTTGTGTAGGAGGAGACCAGGAGAGGTCTTGTACATGGTAGTTATTCATAGGGTAGGGAAGATGAGGAGAATGTGGCTTTGACAGCAAAGGGGAAGAAGAAGAAGAAGGGTCCCAAGTAGGGTGGGGCCAAGCAGCAGCAGGGTGGGCAGAAGAAGGACTTGAGTAAAATCAAGTGTTATGGTTGTCAAGCATTTGGGCACTATGCTTCACAGTGTCCAAGCAAGAAGAAGAAGAGACAGCAGACTGCAGCTTTAGTGGAGGTTGATGACTTCGGAGATAGGTTTCAGAGAAATTTTTCTCTGTGTTGGACAAATTGAGAGAGAGAGAGAGCCTCTTTAGTTACCAGCACTGATGTGGATATGGAGATGGAGTATTCCTTATTGACAGGCCATTAGATGAGTGCATCCACTACTGGCACTTGGTATATTGACAGCGGAGCTTTGAGCCACATGACAGGTGCTTGAGAGATGTTCTTCAAGCTTTCACAGACAGGTACAGATGTGGAGGTTGTACTAGGTGATGACACCATTGTTAGAGCAATTGGTCGGGGGACCATTACATTTCAGAGGAAGTCTATGAGTCCTATGACTCTAAGGGATGTGTTATTTGTCCCTGGGCTAAAGAAGAACCTTGTATCAGTTTCCACCATTGAGGACAGGGGTCTTGGGGTTTGTTTCTTGGATGGGCGAGTGCAGGTATTCCCCAAGACTACAGGATTATCTAGCTCCATGGACATTGGGTTTAGATGTGGAAAACTATACAAGCTCTTGTTTCAGCCGTAGCACGCTTTGGCACACAAGAGTAGCAGTGAGCTTTGTGACCTATGGCATCGGAGAATGGCCCACTTGCATCACCCAGCTCTGAGATTGTTGAGGAGCATGGTTACAGCTTTACCCGAGTTCAGCACAAAGCAGAGTGATGTGTGCAGGGGGTGTGCTTTGGGAAAGTACACCAGGACTGCTTTTCCAAGCAGTGACAGCAGAGCAGCAGGAGTACTTGATTTGATCCATACTGATATTTATGGTCCTATGTCATTAGTTTCTTTGACTGGATTTGAGTATTATATCTCTTTCATCGATGACTACTCCAGGAAGACTTGGATCTACTTCTTGAGGGGCAAGAAGTCACCCTTAGTATTGAGAGTCTTCCAAGGGTTCAAAGCCCTTGTGGAGAATCAGACAGGGAGGAGGATTCAGATGTTGAGATCGGACAATGGGGGTGAGTATACCTCCAAGGAGTTCGATGGTTTTTGCACTTAGGAGGGCATTCAGAGACGGCTGACAGTTCCATACACTCCTGAGCAAAATGGAGTTGCAGAGAGGAAGAATAGGTCGATTGTGGGAGCAGTGAAAGCAATGCTTCATGATCAGAGTTTACCGTTATTTCTATGGGCAGAGGCATGCAGTACTGCAGTTTATCTGCAGTACAGGAGTCCCCATCGTGCCTTGGGGAGGAAGACTCCTGAGGAGATGTTTAGAGGCAAGAAGCCTGAGGTTGGCCATTTTTGCATATTTGGCAGCTTGATTTACTCTCATGTCCCTTCTAAGAAGAGGAAGAAGCTTGATCCCACTGCAGAGAAAGGCATCTTTGTGGGATATGATGAGACTTCGAAGGCTTACCGGATTTACCTTCCTGGCCAGAAGAAGGTTGTTGTGAGGCAGGAAGTGAAGTTTGATGAGGAGAGAGCCTTCAGGAAGTCTAGAGAGTTAGAGCATGGGGAGTCACCAACTCCCACACCTCAGGTGACTCAGGCTTCTTCAGTTCAGATCATAGGTCCACAGGTTTCCGGAGTGACTGGATCACAGGCTATAGGCATAGGTTCGATAGGTTCAGTGTTTCAGGTGACAGGTACTCCAGGGACAGGTTCAGGTTCTCAGGTTACAAGTTCTTCAGTGACTAGTTCATCAGACACTGGTCCTTGGGGTGTTGGACCATCTGCTTCTGGGAGTTCTTCAGATGAGGATAGACCAGTTTGGGAGGATCCTTCAAGGAAGAGGAAGCCTAAATGGCTTCAGGAGACCTTGAAGGAAGCAGAGGCATTTGGTAGGCCCCAGGAGGAGGTCAGGACGGTTGTGATGCCGGATAGATTGGGTATGGCTCTTGTTGCAAGTCTTTGTGATTTAGAGCCTTCCACATTTGAGGAGGCCTCTCAGCATCAGGTTTGGAGAGATGCCATGATGGAAGAGTACCATTCCATCATGAAGAATGATGCATGGGAGATAGTACCGAGACTAGAGGGGAAGTCTGTTGTGCCTTCCAAGTGGATCTACAAGGTGAAGCATGCTGCGGATGGCAGTGTGGAGAAGTACAAGGCTCGGTTTGTGGCACGGGGGTTTTCACAGGTTGAGGGAGTTGATTATGATGAGACCTTTGCGCTAGTTGCTCGTTATTCCTCCATCAGAGTAGTGATTTCTATAGCAGCAGAGATGGGTTGGAAGATCCACCAGATGGATGTAAAGACCGCATTTCTCAATGGTCTTCTGTAGGAGGAGGTTTACTTAGAGCAACCACAGGGATTTGAGATTCATGGGAGAGATTCTCATGTGTATAGGCTGAGGAAAGCCTTGTATGGACTGAAGCAAGCTCCTAGAGCTTGGTACTCCAGGATTGATGCGTATTTGACATTTATGGGTTTTCAGAAGAGTGAGGTTGATCCCAACCTTTACTACATTGTGGTTGGTGGAGATCCTCTCATTCTTTTGTTATATGTTGCTGACTTGTTTATCACTGGGGAGGAGCGTCTCATTGCACATTGCAAGAGAGACCTTGCTGCGGAGTACGAGATGACTGACATTGGGTTGATGCATTATTATCTGGGGATGGAGGTTTGGCAGGAGCTTGGTCATATTTTCCTAGGATAGGGGAAGTATGCAGTTGATATTCTGAGGAAATTTCAGATGGAGGATTGCAGGCCGATGTCCACACCTATGATCACCAATTGGAAGCAGCTTCATGCTTCTGAGGGTAAGTTGGTGGATCCTACACTTTACCGTCAGCTCATTGGGTTGTTGATGTATCTGGTCAACTCCAAGCTAGACTTGTGTTTTGCGGTGAACACTCTTAGCCAGTTCATGGTGGAGCGTAGGAGTGTACATTGGACTACCGCAAAACATGTGTTGAGATACCTTGCCGGTACAGTGGACTATGGTTTGGACTACAGGGGTTCGGGTGGAGTCAGTTTGGTTGGTTTCACAAATTCAGACTGGGTAGGCAGTGTGAGGGATCAGAAGAGCACTTCCGGTTGTTGTTTCAGTTTGGGCTCGGCAGTAGTGTCGTGGTTTAGTCAGAAACAAAAGTCCGTTGTGTTGAGTTCTGCCGAGGCTAAGTATATGGTAGCCAGTCAGGCTACTTACAAGGCGTTGTGGCTTCGTAAGTTGTTGGTATACTTGTTTGATTAGGAGCTTAGGCCTACGGTGATCTACTGTGACAATCAGAGTTGCATTTAGCTCTCTGAGAATCCAGTGTTCCATGACAGGTCAAAGCATATTGAGATTAGGTACCATTTCATCCGTGACTACATTCAGAGAGGAGCAGTAGAGTTGCAGTACATATCCACTGATGAGTAGGTAGCAGATATTCTGACGAAATCTTTGGGGAGAGGCAAGTTTGTTTTCTTCAGAGACAAGTTGGGAGTGGTACAGAACACCTTCCTCGGTAAGAGGGAGTGTTAGTTTTTGTACCTAGGAAGTGTTCCCCTAGGTGACTTTTTGCCTAAGTCACTTAAGTGGGGAAATAAAGTGACCCTTGCATTAAATGACTTGTGAAAAACATTTAATTTGACTTTAGAACATAAAGTCACTTTTTCATACATTTAAGTGGGTGAGTAAAATCAATATCCATGAGAATTAAATGAGAGCATTAATTCTCATCCGTCGATCTAATCTAATCTCATCCGTTGGATTTGGAGAACCCTTGGGTTTAGACAAAAAGGCAAGGAGAGGCAAAGGATAGGATTATTATTCTTGTGAAGAGAAGTGAAGAAAGAGAGCAAGAGAGAGAGCTAGTGAGGGCACGATTTTTGAGGAGGTTTAGAGATTGAGTTTCCAGCAGCATGCAAATCGAGACAGCAGCAACTTTCAGCACATCACGAATCCCGAGGCAGGCATAGCTAGCATAGTTTTCAAGGGTCTTGTTATCACCTAAATTGTAGTTACCCCTGTGGATGTATCCATTAGTGGATGGCAATAGGGAAAGGCAACTCAAAAGGTGCAACCATGATCACCTCGACCTCCAATAGATGGTTGTCACGCCAGTCGAGGCAACCTTCGCTTTATGTTATCTATCCTAGACAACAAAGGGGGAGACCCGATCTACTCCCGACAGGAGAGATCAAAACCAAGACATCAAATCAAGTTAATTCTAAGTGAAGTAAGGTGTATGGTTTATCCTAGACCTAAGGATGAAGTCACAAGAAAAGTGAGGGGTTCAATGAGTATAGCTTTGGTTCATTGTTGATGTGAGAGTGACTTATAATATTTGAAATGGGATCCAGGATTGAAGTACTAATTCAATGTGAGAAAATCCACTGCCTTGGGAACCGCGTCCAATGCAGGGTAGTTAAGGGGTTGAATTGGGGCTAACCAGTACAAGTGACAAGCTTGATCATGATATATAATGACATCAAAGGGTTTAGTCCACCAAACAAGGATCAATCCACAAGTCAATCCAACAATCTAGGAAAGTCAAATTGACTTGGAGAGAGATCAGTGTCTTGGGAATTGGGATAATGGAGTCAAATGAAATTAACTTGTGGTTGATGACTCTTATTGCATGAGACAAGTGGGCAATTAAAGGTTTGATGGATGAATAGGTCTAGATCTAGAGATTCAAGGTTTGACTTAAGTGGACCACAATCCCTTAAAACAAGGAATGCTATCCCCAAGGCAAGATTTGATGAAGTGACTAGCTACACCTAGGTTTTGAATTATGCCTGTTCCAAATCCACTAAAATCTCATGTACCCACGTCTTAGAAGTGGACCAACTCCAATCTCCAAGGAAGTGTGACTTTGCCCAAGGAGGGTAAAATGTGGGATAAATGGGATCAAGACAAGTCCAATGACATCCAAATTTTAGATCCAAGTAGGTTGATCAAGTGAGAGTGTGGATCTACAATTTCAAGGCAATCCAATGGCTAGATCTTACTAGATTTGAGTTTGAAGATACCAAGTGGTCCAAAATGGGGATTAAATCCCTTAAAATGTGGAATAGGGCCCACAAGGTAGAAATTGCCAAAGTAAGAGTCTAGGGGTAGGTTTTAGGATGTGTAGATCATGAATCAATTAAAATCTCAACTACCCATCAACTAGATCTAGGTTAACTCACCCAAACCAAGGAGTGCGACCTCACTTGGAGAGGCTGAGTTGGCTTGGGAAGGGGATCGAATGAAGGCCAATCCTCACCAAACCATAGATCCGGGATGCCGTGGATACTATAGAGGTGGGTTTTAAATATTATACCCAACAACCCACTAGATCTCAGTAGATCTAAGAAAATGTAACAATGGGGGTTTCGATTAATTAGGGTTTGAAATATTTTAGACAAGTGGATAGATCATGGAGATAGAAATTACTTTGAGATCATACCTGAGTGATGAAGAGAGATGCCCTGATGTTGAGGAAGATTCCCGCAGAGATCAAATGAGAAATTATTGATTTTGCTTGCCGAATTGATGCCCTAGCCCACAAGTGCGCCCTCCTCTACCTGTCAATCCAAGGAAATCGATTTCAATCAGAGAGGTCAAGTATGGAGGAAATACAAGTAAAATGCAATGATAACATGAAATAGAAGGTCCTGGGACAGTAATACTCCCTGTTACCAACGAAGAGATCCAAAGAAGAAGTAAGGAGAGTCTTCCCCTACCAATACTTCCTCCTCAAAGCAAATCGGCCTCCACCTGTAGATGCAAAAAACGTGGTACAAAAGATATGGCAAAATAAGATCTCCAATAACTCAGTGCAAAGGAAGAACCAATGAACTAACACCAAAAACATTCACCACAACACTGGAGATAGATGCAATAATAATTTTCTATTCCAATAATCCAGAGCCACAAGTCCCCTTTACAATGAGAGGCTCCCTCCTTTAAATAGATAGGAGAGGCACCAAAATCCTAACCACTTTTTGAATGAGTGGCAAAGATTAAAGGATACAAATGTCTAATCAATGGTTGAGATGAGCTCAACAATAAAATACATGGATCACTAATAAAATATAACATAAGTGGACAAAATCGCCTTAAGAGAGGGGAATCCCACCATATCATGATGACAAAATATAATAAGAAGCTTATGGTGGGTCCAAGGGATAATTTTAGCCACCCTTGGTCAATCCCCATAGCACAATAATAATAAAATAACATCAATATACCAAATCGTGCCTCTATGGACAAATCGTGGGCCTTAAGAGGCCTCAGAAATCATCAGAAAGTGCCATAAGTGATGGATGCAGGCCCTGATGAAGCTGAAACTGCTGGAGGAGGTGTGGAGGACATCAACCCATCATCACTGATCATCCCATGCCAAGACATTGCCTCAGTAGCGCAAATCGAATTCCTCAATAGCCATTTCTACCAATCCTGAAATGCCTCGGGAAGCGTGAAACTGCCCCAAACTGCCTCCTAGAGTGCCTGTGCTGTCAAGGTGAGGGCACCAGTGTGTCCGGGAGGGGGGTAATATGGTAAAAAAAAGTGGCTGGACCACCCCCTCCAAGCACAGCGCCCTAGGTCAACCAAATAAATCTCATCCCTTGATCCAACTCATTTTCCACCATTGGATTAGATGGCTATTCACTTATCCTAGATTTTCCCCAAAAGGCAAGAGGATGCAAAAGACATTCATTCTTGAGATGAGAGTGAAGAGAGAGCAGCAAGAGAGTGAAGAGAGAGGGCACAAAATTCGAGGCAACCATTTTTGGAAAGTTTTTCAGTGGGCACAAAAATCGAGGCACCTTGTTTAGCATTAAATGAGTGGCACATATTTCGAGGTGAGCACAGCAATCTGTACAACGTGATTTTGGCACAAGTTTCGAGGAAGATTCTTTGCACATATTTTGAGGAAATTTTTGGGCACATTTCCCAAGGAAACAACATTTATTTCTGGCACAAATTTCGAGGCCGTACTGCTGCATTAATTGCACAGTTCGTACAACACGCAGTTCGAGGCAGTTTTGGGCACATTTCTCGAGTTTCTGAGCACAGTTTTCGAGGACTGTACTTCAACATTAATTGCTGTACCATACATTAGTTTGGGCACAATTTTCGAGGGCAGAACTGAGCTGATATTTTTGGCACAAATTTCGAGAAGGAGTTTGCACAGAAATCGAGGCAGTCAGCTGGGGTTTTTTTCTTGGTTGAGATAAGTTGTATTTTTGACTGAAAATTACTGCTTTGAATTTTTCTCAGAAGAAATAATAAAATCTCTCTCTCTGACTGGTTTTCCCCGCGAGGGTTTTTCCAGGGCTATTGGCCAAAAATCTAGTGTCTGAAATTTTACTGTGTGCATTTATTTTATTTTCTGCTAAAAAATTTAAGTTGCAGTAGTGTTTTAAATTGTCTGAAATTATTGTTATAATTTATGCCTGTAGAAGACTAATACCAAGATGTACTAAGTGTTTGACGAAATCTGCTATTGATTTCAGTACATAGATTTCGAGATTTTTTAACAAAAATAGGGAAGCAGAAGAATTCCATAGCTCATGCTCCTGCATGATCATCTAATGATCAAACTTCATTACCGCAACTGCCACTTCACTGCCACTGTGCTATCCTCCCTCATCCTCGTCATCCTCCTATATTCAGTCCAAGATCTAGAATTGTAAGTGTGGAAGATGACCCAAAGAGGATCACCATCATCAAAAGTGATTAGCTTGATGCATTAAGATCCAAGTTGGCCAATGCCAACTAAAGGCTATTGTCCAAACCCATATCATCATGAAATACATCCCACATCTCTGTCCTTCCTTTCGACCACTCTTACCTCATCTTGTATATAAGATAGAGGTTGGTGTACACATACACCACTATGTTTACTTTGGACTACTCAAGTTTGCTCTCTTTAAAGTTTGCACATTCCCATATGTGCTCCAATTCCTCTTGAAACAAGAGAGTGAAGTAACCTAAGAGAAGACCCTCATGGCTAAGTGTGGTAGAATAGTGCATGTTGCCCCGTAAGTATAGGGCTTCTTAAGCCTTTTGTATCTAATGATTAATCAAATCATAGTTTTTGAATCCCCAATTGAAGTGGAAAACTCTATGAAACCCTACTCCACCTTGTCAAGCATGGATTTGTCTTGAATATTTTGCTCAATGCTATCTTCCTCCCCTTTGAAATCTCCATGTGAGGAGGGAATCTGTGTAGTCTTCAGTGTAGTGCTTGGGGTTGTTACGATGGTACTAGCACCAGCGCGCCTGTAGAGGTACCCCAGGGAGAGGGTGCCTTTTTTCTGACCAGGAGGGGTGTTTAGCCAACTTATACTGAGGTAGGGGTATGGCCAGACCCTCTGGTTTCTCCTCTGGAAGTAATATGGCTTAATGGCATCGCTGACTACCTCATGAAAGGGTTTGAAACCCTGAGGTTGGTGTTCGGGGCTTCTAGAGGTGGGTCACTAGGTCACATGACCTCGACATTTCTTTATCACTCCAGCGGCAGTTGCTTCAGCACTGAGACACGCTCGTATCTTCCAGAGCACCTCCAGCACCCTCCTGACCCTCTAGTTCAACAATGCCCTCTCTTTGGGCCCTCCTTTAGAGGATGACGTCATCCTCCTGGGCAGACTGTTTGCTTGATAAAAGGGGGGGCGAGGGATTTTCATCACTGTTGGGGTTAGTTGGGGCATGACGACCCCCCCTACACAGTCTGGCCTTCAGTTTCGTCAAAATTGGCCTTGTTTAGCCATTTTGCTCAAGTAGGGGTCAAATCTGGGGAAAACACCCCAATTTACCCACTACTTTGATTATTTTATATTATTTTTATTCTAATTTTAAGTTGACATTTTAAATATTAAATTGACCTTATTTTATGTAAAAGTGAGTGTGAGATCATATAAATACAATCTCCTCACTTCATTTTTAGACATCAACTCTTGGGATAAATCATTATGTTTGCTATTTGCCCTTAACTAGGGCTCTTTGAAGGGATGCGCACTCCTTGATGAAGGTTATTTTGCAAGTTTGAAACATTTCTTGGAAGTTTTACTTTTGTTCATGCCATTGCTAAGGTGAGGCTAGAGTTGTTTGCTTAACACATGCACAGAAAGGTATCCATACTTTTTTGTTTGATGCCTCTCTGTCAAATTGTATGAAAGTGATGCTTGTTAGGGTTGAATGGAAGCCATTGTTGTTTCATTTTGTCTTGATTAACATGTCATTTTTGTCTTTGATTGCCTTTGCATTCAAGCTTGAGCTTTAGGTCTTCAAGTCTTGCTAAGTCTAGGTTCTCTCAATGAATCCTAGAGATTGTTGAGGTTAGCCCTAGTTGCCAAGCTTGCCAAGTACCATCTCAAGGAGGGTAACTCCTCTCATTGATGCCCTAGGGTTAGGTAGATAGTTTTTTCTTGAAACCCTAAGTTGTTCATCTACATCTAACCTAATTTTTTGAGTTTGTACTTTTGTAAATGTTATTGTTAGGTTAAATTTGCATTTTCATGGTAGAATTAAGGTTAGAATTAGGTCTGCAATTTTATGATAAAACCCTAAAAATTTAAAATTTTTTTTTTTTGTTTTTTTTCGTTCTCCCTAAAATTTTGGCCTTCCTCCTATAATTTACGCCTGCCCTATTTGTCCCTAAAAACCTTAGGGCAAAATTTAAGGAGCCCTAAAAATCCCAAAATTATAAAAAAACTCCCTAAAAAAACCCTAATTTCTGAGTTTTGTCTATTTTGTAATTATTAGGTTAGATTATTTACAATTTTATGAGTTTGTTAAATATTATGTTAGGTTATATTTTGATAACTTTTAGGTTAATTTTTAAAACCTTTTTGTAAATTTTTTAACTTACAAAAAACCTAAATTTTAAACCCTAAAATTCTGAGTTTATTACCCTAGCTGCAGAGGTTCTTAAACTGCCCCATGACATCATTCCATCCATTTCCCTACTCCATTTATCACCTTCCTACACCTTGGTTCACTCCCCTTCCATTCCAACTGTTCTCTCCTCCTTGGTTGTCCCCATCCGAGCCTTCTCTTCCACCTTACACAGGCCTGCGATTTTAAATTGCAGACCTTGTGTGCCTCACTCTCCTATCCTCTCTGCACACAGTAAACAGAAAACTAGGTTAGTATCTATTTTATGAGAGATGTGTTATCTTGTTGAGTTGCTTTTCTTACTATTGCTAGCATTGTAGAAGTTATCTTTGTCTTGGTAAGATTATAGCAAGCCTGACTTTCATATCTGAAAAATGCATTCTTTGCTGATCTGAAGGTTGTTTTCGAAATTGGGGTACTGTTCTGGTCATTTCTATAACAAATCTGAAGGTAATAAAGTGATACTTTGCTGAAGTAGTAAGAAACAGATCTGAAATTTATCCGTGTCATACTGTATGCAAATTTGCAGATCTGGAATGTTGTGTTAGAGATTACATTGGATACTTTTGCCACAGTTTTATAAGTACTTGCTTCACTATACTTACAGCTGGTTTATACCTTGTTAATAATACATTTTTTCATGCCTAATTAATATATTTAGTTGATGAATGAAACTGATATCTTGTTGCCATATCAAACACAGTCTTATGATATTTATCACATCATCTTAATTATTTACTCCTGCTGCTGCACTTGCAATTGAATGACATTGTCAACTATCAACTTAATGCATATTTGGTTATTGGTTGTGGTTATTGGCAATATAGTCTTTAGATCCAATATTGATCTTTGTAATACATGTGTACACGTTATCTACATTTTTGGTGAATGGTCCTAAGTTTAGCTTGGTGAATGGTTACTATTGCCTAGTCATTGGATGATCTAAATAATATACACCATTGTTGGACATTACCTTTGTTGGCACTTAGAAACACAATTGACTCCATATAGGCACTGGTCTAATCACAAGATCGCACAGAATATAGTTGGTTGGTTGTTTTAGCGTTTTACAGAATTTCGTAAGGATACTTCTCCTTGGAGGTTTCGACTTCCGAAGAAGTTAGAACGGTGACCAAGGTGACATTGGGTCACTTTTCTTATTTATGCTTACTGGGAATTAGCTCTGCTAATTTGCCCAGTAACAGGGGTTCAACAAGTGAGCCAAAGAATGCAAAGGTGTACAATTATTCTCCCACTTGCTAACAAGAATATCTTGTATGCTGGTGAACAAGATCGCTGTTGGTGTCTCATACTCAGGACATTCACAAGCTCAATCTTGAAACCTCACCCTTCATAAACATCTCCCAACGTGGCTTGGTTTGTATCTGCAAACTGCAACAAAGAAATGATAGGGCCCATGATCTTAATGGTAAGATCTACCCTCTCCCACCAAGTATTATCCAACACTATATTCTTGGCCTTCTTTGATACAACTTGCCTTCTCTAGAAAGCCCCAAACTCTAAAATAATCATGGATGTAAGAGCCATTTGACATCCCTTAACTTCTTCAACATGATGAATAAGGAGGAAAACCAAGTGTTTGTGATCTTTAGCAATGACAAATGTGAAGCTTTTATAGATTGTGAGGGCATCGGTGTTGTTTTGTACAAAGTTGTGGATGGCGTGCATCCTTGATTGACTCTCCCATCCACTTAACATTGAAACAATAGATTTAAGTGTTAAATTTAAAGAATGCACAATGCAAGGTGCCAAAAATACTTATGGATATTTTGTTTCCAACATCAAGTTGGCAACTTTGCAAAGAAATGCATTGTTTGTGATAATTTGAACAAAAGTAACAACACCTACTCCTTCAATGGCTTAATGATCAAATCCTCCATATATGTTGCTAATTCATAAACGGTGAACCTATTGCTTGTCCATTTCTAGCACAGATCCTCTGCGGAACTAAATTTTTTATTTTCAATCTTTGCTCAAAATTGGTTACAAGGCTTCTGTTCTTGGTGTAATCTGAACATGAAACAACCAAATGACATTGCAATAATAATCAAGACCCTGAGTTGAAGTTTATTGATTGTTAATCACCAAACATGCACACAAGAATGCCTTTGCTTCCCTTCATCAACAAACAAAAAAGAATGGTCCTAAGAACTCTGTCTTTTGCTCACTCTACCCAACACTCGAGTTTCTCGTCAATCAAATGAATGGACAACGTAACTCAAGAGTGCTATGCTCAGTAGTTAGACAATGCTATAATTTATGCCCAATTACATCGCTGTATAATGTTCAAATGACAAAACACCCAATTCAAAGCATCAATAATAATAATAATAATAATAATAATCTAATTTTAAGGTCATGGCCTAGCCTAACACCAAATTGATGTATGAGACCCCCTTGTTTATGTAACAAGGGACCTCCTCCATGCAGCGATTTAATTGCTTAAGTTTATGGAGGAAGCACATGTTCTTAATCTATGAAATAGGACACATCACTTAGCGGCTCTGTGTTCCTATTTCATGTGTCGGACACGGATACGCTAGGACATGTGTCTGACACGTGCCCTAGACGTGTCCTGAAATAGGACACATGCTAGACATGTGTCTGACATGTGCCCTAGAAGTGTCCCACTCTAAAAAACATTTTTTCAATGTGTTTGCTCACTTTTGGCTATAGGGAAAGCGTTGTTACAGTCTTTCATTGAGTAGGTAAAGAGTAAAGTTGAGATTTGAAGGGATTTTAAGTGTTTTGTAAATATTATAGTTTCTAAAAAATTTGAATCTTTATGTCTATATTTCAAATATATATATAACTGTGTCCCAAAGTCCTGATTTTGGGGTCATCGTGTCCCATGTAGGATACTCGTATTTCCGTGTCCTCGTGTCAAGTGACTTAATTCTTAACTATTAGGCCCAGCCAAGCTATATGAGCTATATGTGTTATTGAATATGCATTAACAAAACTTTCAAATCTATTTATACCATCTATGTCAAGCAACCTAATTCAATGGTCCATTCATACCTCTGTGCATATGAGCAAGAACAAGAAACAACTGCTTTCACGGTTACAAATCATTAACCCATAAAGAAAAGATTGCAAGAATGGTTTCAATGTATGGATGTAGCTTTTACATAGCAGCCAAACAGAGCACGAGAGCTAAAGATTTACTCCACCTATCAAATAATAATAATAAACTGTGTGTGGAGTGCTCAGATCAACATTCTTATTCCCATACAATTAATTACCAACAGTCACAATGGGGCATTCCCATGCATGACATTGTTTTTCTTCCAACGTTCCCCAAGCATTGATGCGATTATTTATTCAAAGGCAGAGTGACAATTTAATTGTCATAGCGTATATATTCAAATTGAGACCATTAACAGAGGGATAAACAACCTGTGTATTGACATGGAATTAATTCCTAACATCCATTTTGTTGCCGCCTAAAACACACTTGAACACGTGTAAGTCTCCCAACTGCTGTGTGTGTTCCTGAGGGCAACTATGAGTTAAGAACCCAATGTCACCTCGGTCCTAAACTCCTCCATTTAGACCACAACTCTTAAAGGCCAAGGGGGGTATTCCCTATTTACTAAGTTTCATTTTTTAAAGAGTTCGTTTTTTTGGAGTTGTAAGTTACTAAAATTTAAAATGACAGTCAATGTGCAGTGATGCAATTATTTCAATGACAAGCAAACCTTTCAACAATCAACCAATGATGTATGTAAGAGAGAAATAATCAATTAATCAATAAGACCAGTGTCGTCTTTACTCTGGCTATGGAGTCACAATAATCAAGTTATCAAATACTTTCCAAAAGCATCAACTCATTCATTTAACAAAATATATCAAGAAATACAAACTTCCAGTAAATGAACAAATTAAAGTAAAATGCTTGCAATAAGATGATCAATATATCACATAAGCATTAAATGTAGAACATGAACAACTTAATGAATCAAAGATACATATAACAATATTAAGCTGTAAATGAAGCACTTTGGAAGCAAATACTGTGAACAAAATAACAATGTTGTGCAAGTGGTCCTGTAAATTTTAATATATTTTAGGTCTCTCTTTGACTTAGGGGATTAAGGTTTTGCTGCAATGAAACTGAACTATTCTATGTGTCTACCCCAAGAGACTATCTCCTTCGATTAGAGAGAGAATGCCAGGTGCTCAACTTGGGAACACAAGGTTCCCAACTAGCTCCACGGGTCAATCCCGAAACTTGCTGGGTGCTCAACTGGAGGACACAAAGTACCACGAGGCTCCCCACAGCCTCTACCCCACTAGCTCCATAGGGCAAGCCTCTTTTTCTCCGTTCTAGTGAAGATATATTTTCGGGTGCCTATTAAGTTAGCCAACTCTAATTCTTGCCCTTTCTTGTCACCCAAGATCGGTCGAACCGGCGAGGGGAGAGAATACGGGGCAAAATCGGGGCTTGAGTAAATTTTATCTTTTAAGCAAAAACTAAGCAAAACAAGCCAACGCTATATCGCAAGGGAGACAGAGCCTACTCACTTGTGAGGTGCGAGCAAGATGAAATAACTTGAAATTAAATTACATAAATAAAGTACAAGCCTCAATGATATTGCATGGATGGGCAGAGCCACTTCTCATGCAAGGTGTGGGAAAAATAGATAAAGCAAATACTTGGAAGCAAATTGCAAACCAACGCGATTTCACAAGGGAGGCAGAGCCTACTCACTTATGAGGTGCGAGCAAAAGAAAATAAACAAATAAGTAAAATGCTAAACCCAAGCAATTAACAAAACCATGCAAGGATGGACAAAGCCTCTTCTCTTGCATGCAACTAAAAACTAACTAACTAAGAATTGAAAACTTGAAATGAAGTGCAATAAAATCAAGCCCAAGAGACTCTCTTGGGCTTGTTACAATGATATATATTTCAACACTTGTTAAATGTGGGAAAAGAGGGGCAAAAGAGAGAAATTTGACCCTTTTTCGTGATGGACTTGGAGTGGTCACTCTTGGGTGTTCTTTGTGCTTGCTAATGACCAAATTTGGGCATTCCCTCTCCCTGTAAGATCAAAAACCTGCACAAAACAACAAGCTATTATAGTACAAATGTGATGAAAATGAGTTTAAAATAGATTTGTAACTTTGCATGTAAAAATAAGAAATTTTTCTAAGGCAAATCTAGCATGTAAAAATCTTGAAAAAAAATGAGTTAGGGGTGCAAAAGAAGCTTGTAAAAATCTGCAATAAAATGAAAAGTTAGTTGAAGATGCCAAGTTCTCTTGAAAGTTGTTGAACAATGGGGCAACCCACCCGGGAATCCCACTCTCCAAACCTAGGCAACCTGTAACAAACTAGATCAACATGCAAATGGGGTGAGAGATCTACAAAGACTTGAGAAACAAAATATTCAAACTAGAAATATATTAACTTCTCAAATACTAAACAAATAACCCACATAACATGCAACAAAACTATTACAATGCTATTCTCAAGCAAAAAACTTTGCTTGAGATCCACAAGTGCAAGAAAAACTATGAATGAAACAATATCACCTAATCCACCATGCCAAGGACAATAATTCCTCCAAAGATTTCTTCTATTAACTTCTCAAAGCTGGAAATTACAATGGCTCTCTTCTTGGACAAGAATGGAGCAAGAGAGCAAAATGAAGCAAGATCATAAGTGAATGTAACCACAAAGAGGAGGAGGAGCCTCCTTAAATAACCCAAGAGAGCAAGCAGACGAAGCAGACCCCTCTTGCATGCTTGCCATGTGTCTCAAGGGAGAGAAGGGGGCCCAAGAGAGGGGGGCGCACATGCTAGGAGAGATACAAATATGAGAGGAGGGGGGAACCCCCCTTCCATGGTTTTAAACTCCAAGCTAGGTCCAAAGGGGGGGGTCCACTAAGGTGGGACCCCAAACTTTGGCTAAAATCCAAATCTTTCCCATGCCCATGGTGAGGGAGGGCACACCCCCTAGAGGACCACTTCAAACAAATGAAACACACTCATGGGGGGGCCCATTATGCCTTAGTTTTTACCTTAGGTACATAATATAAGCTTTAGAACTTTTACTTGGCCACCCCAAGTGACTATAGTCACTTTTCCAAAATTTGGCTTATTAATTAAATGCCCAATTTCCTAATTTCCATGACTCACCTGGGCAAAAGTGTCCAAAACCATAGCAAGACCTGTCCGAATGACTTCAAACTTGGCCCAAGGGTGTAGGGGGTCTCATGCCATTTATCTTGAGTACCCATACCCCTATACAACATCAAAAAGGACCAAGTAACCCTCTTTTACAGCACAACATTTTGTCCTGAGGGACATTTTTTAATGACCAAAAATTAAAAAATCCTACGTAAAACCTAATGAAATTCCGCAAGACTCTGGATAATGTCTAGCATGGTAATATAGAACATTTCTAGGCCTCAATCACCCCATGGAATCGATCATTAGAATGCCTTTCACCACTTTGGAGGTATTTTTGAGTGAAAAACTCAAATAATTAAAATCACTGAAAATGAATTTTAATTATCCAAGTGAAAAAAACACTCGATGAAAGGAATTCCCTAATGATAAAGTCTTAGGTGATTAAGTAATACAAAACTAAACCTTCATGTTGACATATCTTTACAAAATCCCCCGCAGGGGGGTGCAGAAATTTCATGGAGAGAAGACAAGAAAATGAGCTGCCTCGCTTGAATAAATCTTTAAGTACTTCTTTTTCGTCTTCAAGGCACATTCAGCATGTGCATGGTATATTGTTGTCCACCTAGTTGGTTTTGGTGGTCAACACATTGGAGCAGTCTTATAAACTCTAAATCACTCCGGCATTAAGGAAGAACAGAAACACTGTAGAAGCATTATGCTCCAGCTTTAATACATAGCAGAAATGCTTTCCTTTAAGACACTGTTAGCTCAGCATTGACACCCATATATAAATGCAAATTCTGGCCAACAATTAAATATTAAATCACTCTTCAGTTGACAAAGAGAAGAAATGTTTCAATTCTCTCGAAAGGAAAGACGCTTTATTGCCATTCATCATCATCCCTAAAACGTGCCATTTGATAATAGATTAATATCTTTTCATTACCAATATGTGGCTTTAGGAAATATCAATGGCCGTGGGATCTCTTGACCATACAAACATCTGAGGAAGATAAAGAAACTCTTACAATCTTCTCCTACGATAGATTACCACATGATGTCTATCAAATAGGGGTCTGAGAGATTGCTTCTTGTAATGCAGGCATCAATTAATTAGTCCATATGCATTTCATATAAAATTCTCAACGAGCTGGTGAGGGAATGGGTTCATTACTAAATACAAAGAGATTGAGAGAATGGGTTAGTTACTAAATACAAGGAAATTGCAATTGGGTTATGGAATCAACTATGGAACAGCTCTTTTACCACAGCCCTCGATCTCCCTTAGACAAATAAATGGACGAGCTGAGTTTACTAGCTGTTGTAATTAACCAAATTAATTGGCAGGAATGAATTTCAAGCAGGATAAATTTGATTCCGAATCGCCGCTTGCTGCTTATTTACTCACCACAAAAACACAAATTGACAGAGCAATCTACTACGTTTTGCTTGCTGTAGATGCTAATTATTACAGCAAAGATCCAATGAGTCATAACTAAAACTACAACAAATAAAACACACCATAAAACATGGAGAATTCACCCTGAAACCCAAATGGGAAAACTAACACTTAATTGGCTTGCTTAGTATTTATTTCCGATAATTGCAGGGTTTAATGCAATTGCATGGGTCTCAAGGCAATTCAACAATTTACTTAGCCAACTTCCTCTTCTGCATCCTCTCCTCTGTGCCAAAGATCCTTTGTGAGTCGGTTTCCAAGAGGATATAGGCAGTGCTGGGGTAAAGGGAAGGCCAAGAGTGTTTGTCCTTTCATTTCCCATTCCGCAATGCCATTCTCTCTTTTTTAGTCCTTTTCTCAATCATTTTTTTTCCATTTTCTTTTGCCTAATTTTTAATGCTTGCATTGCCCTTTTTTTTCAACCCTCAATTTTTGTTGAATGCTTAAGTAGACTGAGTCTCATTACCATTAATCTTTGTTTCAGATCCATTTCAGATCACATCTTCCCATCGAGAGGCTTTTGGTCTCCAAAAGTTTCTAAGGAGACCAAACTCTTTTGTCAATATGCATCTTGTCTGCTTATCTGGAACATGGTTCTCAATTCTGGCTATTGGCTATAGCTCTGACTGTGGCTGTGGCTCTGGTTTTGGCTTTGGCTTTTGACCCTGGTTCTACTTCTGGCTACAACTCTGGCGTTGGTTTTTGGCTTTACTTGTTTCATCTGTGCAGATGTCTGCTCATTGACTATCTTCTGCGCATCATACTTAGCAATCTCAACAACAGGTCGAGTTCTCCAATAAGAATCCATTCTCGTCTTTGGTGTGCAAGCCTCTTTCATTCTTAGACTTGGAGACGGTTTGTCTTAGCAGCTAACAGAAGCCAAGTCGAATTTTGGTCTCCACGTGTTCACTGCTGAAAGTCTACAACACTCAATCAACAGGGAGATCCCAACAATCAATATGTTATCACACAGTAAATTAACACACAGTAAATTAACAAAAGGAAGTGTGGACTGTCTTCTTTTGCTAAGGTACATTGCTTTCCAAGATGAAAACCACTCTGTTGGTTGCATGTGCTTACATAGCACTCTGTCTCTGTAGCAATGTCTATTGGATGACCTCCTTCGCATGCAATCATTGCACCTTCTTCTGTCTGAAATAGTAGATGATTCCTACTTATGTATGGCTGTAGGTAACAATCATCAATAGGCTATGGTTGTGGCACACTTCTGTGAGCAAAATATTTTGTGATGGAATAGGTCTACTCTAAAGCTCAAAACAAACATATATACACAAATTCAAATCCAAAAGACTCGAAAATGGGATGCATGAGTTTGCAGTGAAAAGTTAACATACTGAGTTGAGGTCAATCCATCATGTGTTGTTGGCAGTTGCAAAGTAGAAGAGTATTCTCATAGTGAACTTCTAAATAAATATAATTTCATAACACAAGTGAAAGAAAGAGCTCTCCTAACAGCATCTAGTATACATACATGCTCATTTTTCTAGACCCCGAAAATTGATGCATGAATTTGTAAAAACAGTTATGGAATTGTAACTGACATGTCCGATTCACAGGACCTTTCATTAGGACGTACTCTCGGCCTGGCATTCCAAACACTTGGAGTGGTCTATGGTGATATGGGTACCAGCCCCTTGTATGTTTTCAGCAGTGTATTCAGCGAGGCTCCCATCAAAGGAGATGAAGATATTTTGGGTGCATTGTCGTTAGTGATGTACACTATAGCCCTCATCCCTTTGGCTAAATATGTGTTCATTGTGCTCAAAGCCAATGACAATGGTGAAGGTAAGGCCTTGGTGAGAGGGAACTACATTGACGTCTGCAATTCATAATATTTTCTGAGACCAAAGGTTTAGAATCATACAACCATGATATAAGCTAAATAGAAAATATGGAGATATTGAATCTAAAATCTAGTCTGATGCTGCTGCAGGGGGGACATTTTCCTTGTACTCTTTGATTTGTAGATATGCAAAGGTCAATCTGCTCCCCAACCAGCAACCATCGGATGAAAAAATTTCCAGTTTCAAGCTCAAGTTGCCCACCCCAGAGCTGGAAAGATCATTAAAAATCAAAGAAAGCCTTGAGAGAAGTACAAAATTGAAAACCCTACTGTTACTCTTGGTTCTCATGGGTACTTCCATGGTAATTGGGGATGGCATACTTACACCTGCAATTTCAGGTTTTCCATCATTTTTTCTTCCAGTGTTTATTGTACCAACCTACATTATCTTGATTTAATCATTTTCACCTCCGCATCTGTAAGTTGTATTTTCTAAACTTGATGATATTTTAGATACAGCTGTTATCTCATTCAGTTTGGTTCTTGTCACTTGTGGCAGTGATGTCTGCAGTAAGTGGCCTGCAAGATGAGATATCTAGCTTTACTAAAGGTGATGTCATAATCTCTTTCTTTATAGCAGTTATTATACCTGTCAAAACATTCTTATTAGTATTTCTAGCAAAACATTTACGGGACAGAACACAACCCAATGTAGATTTGTCTCCTGCCAATATATTTACTCATTTTTAGTGGAGCAAGTTGAAAACATTTAAAAATGATTGTTACTATTTACATGTGTTTTTTGCAGACACAGTGGTCATTGTCTCAATCATATTCCTGGTGATCTTGTTTAGCATACAACAGTTTGGCACGAGTAAAATAGGCATGACATTTGCTCCAGCACTCTTGATATGGTTTTTCTCTCTTGGTTCTATTGGACTTTACAACATTATTTCACACGACGTGACAGTTTTGAGGGCATTCAATCCAGTTTACATCTATTACTTTTTCAAGAGGAACACTTTCAAAGCATGGATGTCTTTAGGAGGATGCGTGCTGTGCATAACAGGTGATACAAACAACTGATGTAATGGAGACTGCGTGAATAATTATTTCAATGCTCAATGTTTCGAGCAGCAGGTTGGGGATCAGGAGCTCAGTGCATCAACCTGTGGCTTGAAACGTTGAGCATTGAAATAATAATTCACTCAGTCTCCATGCCCTATTTTCTGAAGTTTGTCCTGTGTAAACCATGAAGAACTGATGTAATTCTTTGCAATTATTAGAAAAATTGTTTCAAAACAGCTAGCTAGATCCTTGCTCATAGCAATCGTGAATGAATGAATGAAGCTCCAATACCCTCCCTTCCAAGATACAGGTGAAGGATGAAGTATAAACCTTTTATTCTGAAGTAACAATGTCCTGACTTCAAAATATATGATACAACTACTAAGCAACATCTTGATTCATCTCAAATTTTACTGGCTTGCATGCTATTTGAAAAGGAAATTTCAAATACCTTGGGCTTCTAGGTCTAATAGCTCAATGAGATTGAGGATGAAGAAAATCTACTCAAATGCCCCATTGAGTACATCATGTGTTCTAAATACAAGATAAATTATTAGATTTGCATTGGACAAACCAACAACAGAAAAATTCTAAGTTACCAGAGATGTCTAGGAATAGGGGGATTACACTGATCCCCGTTTCGGAAATTGAAATGGAGCAGATACCGCATGTAAATGGTACTGAAACATTTCCAAGCCGTATCCAAAAAACAGAAACGTTTCCAGCAGTTTTCTGAAACGTTTCCATCAGTTTTCTGAAACGTTTCCATCAGTTTCCAGCCATTTCCTGATTTTCTGAAACGTTTCAGCTGCTATAAGGCGAGTTTTTGGCTAGAAATAGTGATTTTTTGACATGAAAAATAACAATTAAATAACCCTAAATGCAAACTATAAAACCCCAACCCTAAATTGAGCCTCAAAACTTAGATATAGAGCTTCAAAACTTATAAATCAAGAACTAAACCCTAATCCTCAATTGGGGAATGGTAATCTGACTTTTTATGTCTCATGGTTTTTTTCTCATTGTATTTTTCTAGAAATGATAAAGGCTAGCTTGTGCTTCAAAAAATAACTGATCTGTGGACATTTTATTGTATCAATTGCTTGGCTACTATAGTGTTAGTTTCACAGCCTAGTGTAGAAGTACAATGACTGCTTTATTGTTTTTTTTCTCAGCTTTTCCTCAGCTTTGTTGCAAATAAAGCCCAATGACTTGCATATGTGATAAAACAACTTGCATATCAAAATTAATATGGTGGCAGTTTCAACCCTACAAAATAGCATACTACATTTATGAAGGGTTACATGAACCGGCACTTATTTCCAATAATCTTTCAACAGGCTTCAGTTTTTTTCTTTTCCTATTTTGAATTAGTATGAACTCTTGACTTATGACCTTATTTACTCCATTGCTAGTACACTCTCATGCTCTTGTCCTTATGTTGTGGAGCAAATTACAATGATGCAATGCTTAGCAAATTATCCATATGATATGCATGCAATATTTTAATCTTATTTAAGCACTTTTATCAGTATAAACCATAAAAAGTAAACAACATATCCAAGGGAACTCAGTGGTGTCTGGAGATAGTGTTACAGCATAGAGTGCAATCATATTGCTTAACACATGAGATTACTTATTTATAATTGAGTGCTTAACTAATCCCCTCAAAACATGGCTGATTAAGTTAACTTTGATGATCCAAGTCGGTCCGAAATAGTTAGACAATCCTGTGGATTTAGGCCCTTTATGAGCCAGTCGGTTAGTCAACCATCTTCCAAGTTGATAACAAAATCTCCAACAATCCCATGCCATTCATTTGGAGGCATACGTATAAAGCCCTAGGAAAACTTTGACAACTGTAAAGTTTTCCATTTTCCTCTTGCTCTTCACCTCGTGCTGCCCACATGACTAGGAAACATAATAGGAACATCCTCTTCTCTTTTGAGATTGAAAATCACTCCCAAGATCAGAATACACGGCTTTGATGCAATATTGTAAAATAAAATAACAAGTTTGCAGACCAAATTACATTATATAGTTAAATAAGAGGCAACAAACAAATGGCAAAAGAAACATGCATTGAACTGGACAATGAATATAGATATGGGAGAATAACTGAGACAAATAATTCAGTAACCAACTAATTTTCCCTATAACAGATACTGAGTAAAAACTCTGCCTACAAGGGGCATTCCATGTCACCCAATATCCTATTTGTTACAATGCATCTACCTTTCTTTTCTACGCTGTCTATGCCTCTATGTCAGTTACATTACAGGAAACTTTTCATATTACTCAATGACATTACTTAAAATTATCCGTCATAAACATTCATACAATCACATAAAACATATCAAGAAAAACATATTTAATGATGTTGCTATTACAACACTTACTACTTTCATCATCCTTAAATTTCATTACAAAAGGCATCTTGAGCAAAGGTAGAGAGTGACATCCTAATTCAGCTCCCTTCAAACTTTGTAGTTCCTGTTACGCCTCAGCATATCTGCAGCATTCCCAGACAGGTCTACCAGAGAAGAGGGTTTCAAAATTTTGATGTAAAGGACAAGTTGAAGCTTCTATTTTGGTTTTGGGGGTTAAATGCCCCAGTTCAGGTCATAACAGGTCCCCTTGATTTTGTCTCTATGAGCGCTGGCTTAGTGATACTGCTGATTGCCTCATGGATGGGCTATATGCCTAGGGGATGGTGTCCGGGGCTTCTATGGGGAGACCTATTGGGACACATGGTCTGGAGATGGTTATGTTTTGTAAAGGGTTGTCACACCCTAATTAGCACACCTCATGTGCTCACTTGGACCTATTTATTAGCACAAAACCCCTTCTCTTCATCTCAAAATCCCATGACATCATCCTTGAAGATGAGAGCCTACATTCCAAAAACGGAGGACATTCAGGGACAAGCATTGTTAAGGTTAGTTGGGGCATGGCGTCCTCCCTTTGGGCTCACTTTGGCATTTAGTGAGACCTTATTGCATATTTTATTCTTTTTTATGCCTTGGTAGAGTTTTAGTCCCCAAGTTGTGGGTGTACAAGCTCTAAAATACTCTATTTTGTCATTATCTTGTAGGCTAAATATTATTTCAAAATTGAGGGTTTTCTCATATATATAGAGCAACCTCAACTCATTGTAAAGACAAGGACAAGGGTTAAAACTACGAAAATTTTATTTTTTCTCTTGGTTTATGAGCAAAAGAGCTAATGCACACTTCTCTTGGATGATCTTTTTCTTGCTTGAAGGATGAATGTGTGATGACTAGGGTTCATTTTTTGCTCTTGCTAAGTGAATGCTAAGAATGGTTGAAATAACTCATGCTCAAGGATGACCTAAGGTATTCCCTTGCTCATTTCTTGATTAATGTTGGTATGTTTCTCTCCTAAAGCTAGTCTAACGTTGCTCTTAAGGTGCCTTGGACTATATTAGGGTTTTGTATGCTAGCATTTTGTCTACTTGCTTGAGGAGACCTTCCTGTAAAGGAGCTCTCCATTGTTACATCGGGTCTTGGACTTCTTTATTTGCCCTAGTTAGGGTTTTGCTACCTAACCCTAAAGGTTGCTAGCTTTGCCCTAGATGCAAGTATTGAAAACCATCTTAAGTAGAGGGACGTTAACCTCGATCTCTCATAGCCCTAGGGTTAGAGAAAAGAATCTAATACCTTGCCTTCAACCCTCTTTATTAAATTTCATGCACCTTTTTATTTTACGTGCATTTATATGTTGAAAAGCCATAAAAATATTGCTGAAAAAACCCTAAAATTTCAAATAAGTTCAAAAACAAAAAAAAACATTTGGAAATTGGTAGATCTGGTCCACCCATTAAATTCGCCATACCTGAATTATCCACAAATTCTTTAAGGGCATCATATCAGGTCAGATTGGAAGACGTGATACTGTCAAGCTGAAAGTTTTTGCAGACTGTCAAAATGAAAATACGGCAGACCTTCTTTGCAGATTCGACTGGGTCGTTTAGCTCATCCTAATCCTACGGTTTTCATCATCTCAAGGCCAAATTTTCTGTGTCTATTTTGTGACCTGTGAAGCATCTTCCAGTTCTGGTATATACTGTGTTAAGTAGCAGAAATCAATTAACAGTGGCTGCCTAATTACAGTAGCTTTATTTTCAGTTGGCGACTTCAAGTTGGAGATTTGTATTGGATTTTAGACCACGTTATAGTGCTGATATTTAACTGATATCTTGCTGATAATAGTCAACTGAAATGAGTCAACTCCTTCCTTATGATTTCTAGGCCTTTATCACTAATTGTTGACTCCATATAAGGCACTGATCTTATCTATAAGGTTAGCAGATGGGTATTTGCAGGTCTGTGACAATTGCAGGTACTCACTTCATTGATTAGGGACTCTCCCCTGGGTTAGGAGTTGCCCAAAGAAGTCAGGAGTTAGACCAAGGTGACGAGGGTCTTTCCTCCTCACACATGCTTACCAAGTCATACACAGTCTGCTTCAAAGGACTGCCAGTTTGATTGGTAACAGTGCCAATCCTCACACCCAATGTTATCAAAACTGGAATTGGGACTGGAACAGAGTTCTGGCCAGAAAACCGGGGTAGCTGAAAAATACATAAAATATGCAAATTTTAATTTTAAAAATACATTCATGCACATCAATATAAATCCAAACTATTAGACACCAAACATGCAAATTTTTCTCATGTATATAGCATGTAAGGGTGAATATAAAATGGCACCAAGTGCAATACATATCTGAATCAAAATACATAAACATTGAGATTATAAATGGCCTCTAGAACCTATAAAACATCATGTTACAACTTACAACTAATAATTATATATCATCAAAATCATCCCAGCCCACAAACAATGCCAAATTGTCTCCTACTCACTCCGAGTCAACTCTCTTCACCGCAGCTCCACAATCTTGAAATGCTCAAAATGCTCAATAAGAAATGGGTGAGGCATATAGAAGATGGGGGCACCATTATATAAAGATAAATTACGGTTTGGGAGGAGGGCACCCTTTTATTTTTGCTTGATTTTTATAACTATTTTTCAACATGATGGTGCCAGTCCGGATCAGAATTAGCCGAAGCAACCCAGAGGCAAGTTTGGGCTTGGGTCGCTTTTGTCGTGAACTGGTCTGGACCAGCTGGTTCTGATAACTATGCTCATACCTAGATGAAAGCCAAAAAGCTGTTAAAAGTTTTGAATCTGTGAATTTTTTAGATTAACACATGCAAACCTTTGAATTGGCCAGTGGCCACTGCAGCCATATCCTCACATGTATACTACTTTCTGCCTTGTCCACACCCCAAGGAGGTTCCTTATCTGGCACTATTACTTATAAACTTTCTTTCCCTAAAATAGCTCCAGAAGCCTCTGCATCTCACACAATCCAATAAACCCTGAATTTTGCACTTTTGGCAATGCTGACAAATCTCTGAAACTGGCTTTAAGAATTTTCACCATCCCCCTTACACTAGGTTTGTAGTATATCGTTAATTGTTAGTCTGAATTGATCATAAATTTACATAGAAAAGGATTGAAACTGTGGATGAATGAACAAATTCTATGTTAGGCACTTGGTCTATGTGAAATGATAAATGAGTGTTTCATCTGCTAAGAACAAATTAAGAATGAGGAGTCAAAACACAAACTATATGATGAGATGTTTATTAGCAGACAGTTTAACTTTTAAAATCAGAGTAATGAAGTTTCTTACATCTCTGTGCTTTCGGTCTTCAAAAGGCTCTGAATTAAGACTTTATTCTGTGATTTACAGGAGCTGAAGCAATGTTTGCTGATTTGGGTCACTTCTCAGTAAGAGCCATCCAGGTGAACTTAAAGAGTTTCCTTTGACTGCCGAGATTCATTTCTGTGATATATCCTTTTCTTATTAGAACAGGCATATGTTTTTTTCAATTTTAAGACCATAAATCAAATTGCACAGATTTTATTCTTCTAACAATTATATATTTGGGTTCTTAATATATAAATGGTTTTTGCAGATAGCTTTCACATGTGTAGTATTCCCATGCCTGCTATTGGCTTACATGGGTCAAGCTGCATACCTCATGAAACATCCGGCTGTGGTGGAGAAGGCATTTTATGCTTCAATTCCAGGCAAGCTTCCATCCGCTTCTAGATTGACTTAATTAGTGCCCCTTAGAATTGGGAGATGAAGCTGCCAAAATTTCTGTCTCAAAGATTCTTTTATTTATGAATATTCTTTGTTGGTAAAACTTCTCGAGTCACTTCTAACTCTATTCATTTGTTTGCTAATAAATAAATTGATATGGGTTTAAACTTTAGGGTTATTCTGCCGAATCTTAGTTTGATATATTTCACATTATCTGTGATTATTCAGATGGTCTTTTCTGGCCAGTCTTTGTGATAGCTACTGCAGCTGCCATGATTGCAAGTCAGGCAATGATCTCAGCAACATTCTCATGTATTAAAATGGCCATGGCCCTAGGATGCTTTCCCAGATTGAAAATAATTCACACATCACGGCGGTTTATGGGTCAGATCTACATTCCTGTCATCAACTGGTTCCTAATGATAATGTGTGTCTTAGTATGTGCCGGTTTTAGGAGCACCACCGAGATATCAAATGCATATGGTGAGTAATGGAGAGATGGCACTGTTTATTTGTTTGTGTAGTTTATGTAAAGGAGGTTTGGCTGCTTGTTAGCAAACAAAATTTGTGAATTGCTGGTTAAAAATTGAGTATCGTGAATTAATTATTCACAAACAACATAGGTATTAACATCAATGTATACCTTCACTTCTTATCTAGAGCCTTAATCCTGAGAGAATTTGGCTTATCGATTTCTTTTTGATTGCAGGCATTGCAGAGGTAGGGGTGATGATGGTGACTACAAGCCTAGTGACTCTTGTCATGGTTCTTATATGGCAGAAAAACATACTCCTTGCAATTGGCTTTCCTATTCTATTTGGATCAATTGAACTGACTTATTTTTCTGCGGTCTTGATGAAAGTGGGGCAAGGTGGTTGGCTTCCACTGGCTTTTGCCACCTGCTTCCTTCTTGTGATGTACATTTGGAACTATGGAAGTGTTTTGAAGTATCAAAGTGAGGTGAGGAAAAAGATGTCAATGGATTTGATGCTAGAACTAGGATCCAACCTTGGGACAATACGAGTCCCAGGAATTGGGTTGGTTTATAGTGAACTTGTTCGTGGAGTACCCGCAGTTTTTGGGCAGTTTTTAACCAGCCTTCCAGCAATACATTCAACCATCGTATTTGTTTGTATAAAGTATGTACCAGTTCCTGTTGTGCCACAAAATGAGCGTTTTCTCTTTAGGAGAATTTGTCCAAGGGACTATAACATATTTCGGTGTGTGGCTAGATATGGGTACAAAGACATTCGCAAGGAACATTATGAAGCATTTGAACAATTACTTATTGAGAGCCTTGAGAAGTTTCTTCGAAAGGAGGCTTTAGAACTTGCCCTTGAGAACGAGAGTATCAATCTAGACTCAGAGGGCGAATCAGTCGATTCTAAAGGAGCAGGACCTTCAAATGGTTTCACTGACTCCCTTAGGACACCTTTGATGGCAGACCAGAGACACACACAATACAGTGTCGCATCAAGGCCTCTATCTGGGGCTAGCACATCATCAGGACTACCCACAAGTGTTATGTCTGCAGATGAAGATCCAAGTCTTGAGTATGATCTTTCATCTCTTCGCAAAGCTAAAGAATCAGGAGTTGTATATCTTGTTGGTCATGGAGATGTCAAGGCTAGAAAGGATTCATGGTTTCTCAAGAAACTGGTTATAAACTACTTCTATGCTTTCATGAGGGCAAACTGCAGGGCAGGCCCTGCAAACCTCAGCGTGCCTCACACCAATCTCTTGCAGGTTAGCATGACTTATATGGTCTAACTTGCAGGTTACTTATATGGACTTCCTTGCAGGTTTCCATGAATCAAACATACTGAATTTTTTTCAAGGACCAAGTCACAACATTGATATGGTGAAGGATAACAACGATTTCCTTGAAGGTGGTGCAGATGAAGTAAATTTTAACGTAAAGTTAATAATTATATGAGTTCCTTTGTCTACCAAGATCTTCCTACAATATTACTCCTTTATTTTGTTTGACAGAGAACGATAGCCATTCCTGCGGTGAATAATTTCTGATATTCATGAAAATAGGCACCAATTTTTCCAATGAAGTTGGTATTTCATATGCCTGGTTAAACCTAAGTGAAGGCATATTTTCCACTCATGGAAGAAATATTATGCAATATCCTTGATGAGAGGAGGATGACTTTGTATGTCTATTCCCAGTAGCGCAATTGCAATGAACAGTTATAACCTCAGTGCACAATGGTAGCCTTATTATAATGCCTCGAATATGGATTCTATCTTCTAAGGATTCTTCAAGATTTCTTCCTTCACGAAAGACCTGCTGTAAGAGCCAAATGTTATTTTGCTGATGACCTGCAAGACTCAAAAGTAAAACTAGAACAGGGCTTTTAATGGGATTGGGATATACTGAAAGATTTATCTATTGCAGTGTCATTCGGTTTTTACCTTCAAATTATGTCCGCAATGATTATCATTTGAATATTTTATTAACTCCTTTTTGAGTATATATAAACTTTGTAAATATATAAACCAAATATAGAGCAACGAATCTTTTTGTTGCAATTTGATCTTAGTTTTCTATGTTAAAAGGGCAAAAATAAATAATTCTCTCAATATAATAAAATGCTTACAATTAGTTCCACTTTGGACCACACTACAAAAAAAGTTTACACTTCAAACTTATTATGTCTTTGACATAGTACAGGGTAGATATATCTTTTTTTCTTAAGTTTACAATAAAGTTATAATTTTTCATATTAAATGTATTTAATTTTTTTATTATTTTATTTTAATGTTGATTGGCCCTTTCGTTGCTAATGTGAGCCTCGATTTTTGGTGCCTGGGCCTTGGCGGCAGGCGAATGTCAATAAGGGATACAACAACAGAGCACATGACGTTGTTGACGTGAGACTTGAGAGTTTGACCTATGAATGCTCAATGAGACCTGAGAGTTTGAGCAATGAATGTTGCATAAATTTGTTCTTTGAAGATGCTATAAGACCAAGGCATCATCAAATATTGTGCAGACCGGTCCGACCTCTACGCTCAGTGGAAGCTACGTGCATAGAGCTGCTGCAATAAGTTTGTGGAGAGGAAAGATCTAAATACCCCTTGTGCGCTACCAATGGCTCGAGAAACCAATTCTTTTGCCCTCTTGGGTGGAGATGACAACCAGGGCAAAAATGATCTCATGGCTCTCATCCACAGCGCGGCCACCCTCAAGCCCGATAAGAAGTCTAAGTTCACTGCCAAGAAAGATGTCCAGTAGGCCCCACCGACACCGCAATCTCAGTCTCAGCCTGCGAAACACCCCTCCAAACCCCTTCTGCTCGCCGAGGCCGGTCAGTATTTCGTTCCATACTCGTGGGTTTTTACTTTTGGAGGCAATTGATTCTCTTTGATTAAATTGCTTGTCGGTTCTCTGCTCTTTTTAGGGTAATTGATTTCTTGTGGGTTTTTGGTTTTGACAATGAGGGCGGATAGAGGAAGAGAAAGGGGCGGAAGGGGTCATGGTGGAGGTCGTGGCAGCCGTTTTGAGGGCAGTGATTACAACAACGAGAGCAATGGATATGGTGGTGGCCGCGGTTGGGTTCGTGATGAAGACACCCGTAGCCGAGGTTGGGGTCGTGAAGAGGACACTGGAAGTCGAGGTTGGGGTCGTGAAGAGGACACTGGAAGCCGAGGTTGGGGTCGAAGCAACGACGAAGAGGACAGCAGTGGCCGAGGTTGGGGTCGAAAGAACGGTGAGGACGACAAAGGTGGTGCAGACGGAGGGCCAAGCCGCGGCAGAGGACGTGGACGGGGCAGGGGTCGAGGTTTCGGTGGTGGTGGTGGTGGACGCTTCGGTGGAGGTGGAGGTGGTGGTGGCTACAACTATGGCTACGATGCCAATGGACATGACCGCCCTCCCCGTCAACAGTTCGAAGACACCAATACCTCCATCGACACAGGAAACTGGTATTCACCTTGCTATGCTCAATCTTTGCTTCTATTTGGGATTACTTTAGTTTAGTTGCCAAGTCTTAGGGTATGCATTCTGCCAAATTTGCTGGGGATTTTCTTGCAGGCCCATTCTTTTTTTTGGTATATACCATTTGGGTAGGGCAGACCACGTTGAGAACGAAACCCTTATAGGAAGCCTAAAATTCTCGGAAGCTCACCTGAGAACCCTAGTCCCTTTTAATGTAAAGATGATTGTTTGATTTCATCTTCGCTCAAAAAATTATATTTTTATCAGCTCTGTACAAGTCAACCCATATCCACAGGTTAAGATGCCACATGCTGCTGCTCGTATATTGCCACAACTCCACACACAGGTCCAGGGTAGAATTTCTACTAGTGACGTGGGTACCTTGGCATGTATTGAAGGGATAGCTATTGAGAGCAGTAATTACGCTTTTCTGTTGGAGAGTGGAGTTTATTTCCCATATGGTTATTCACTATATCTAGTGTCTTGACTTGTGATTGTTTGTGAGTTATTCCTCCATGGCGTTTGAACCTGTGATTATTGGCCGCCTAATTCTTAGCAATTATTTCATTCAGGGGAATTGAGCCTTGGTGTGTGCCATGAAATACCTGTTGATGTATTTGTAACTTCGGAAGATATTCACTTGTATATTGTATGTATTACATTTGTACTTTATTGTATCCTCGACAGAGATGTCTTATTCCTTCGATCATAAGTGTCGTCATTTGTATTCTATTGTTGTACCTCCGACAGAGATGTTTGTTCCTCCAGGTCAGAGAAGTCATTAATGTACTTGAGTCATTGCGCCGAGAGGCGCTCTACAGCCCAGTATGAAGGGAGATCTTCTAATGCGTGTGATGTAGCGTTACATCTAATAAAACGTAAAAAATGATAATAAAATCCTAGGGTCTATCAAGCGCCGAGAGGGATCAAATCTCCCTAGGTGCAAACCTCTCCTTGAATAGCTCCTTAAGTGCAATACTTGAGCCACCTAATCCTAAGGTCTAAAGTCTCTACTTTAAGTCTCATATTTACTTTTTACTTTGTGTTATTCTTTTTTGTTTATGGTCGACACAATATTTATTACTTTTTACTTTGTATTATTATTTTTTGTTTACTTTGTATTATTTTGTTACTGGACAAACACTCTAAAGCCTCATATTTACTTTTTACTTTGTATTAAAAGTAAAAAGTAAAGTCTCTAGTTTAAGTCTCATATTTACTTTTTACTGTGTATTATTCTTTTTTGTTTATGGCAGACATAATATTTACCACCTAATCTTAAGCTCTAAAGTCTCTATTCTTACTTTTTACTTTGTATTATTCTTTTTTTGTTTATTTTGTATTATTTTGTTACTCGACAAACTCCACAAACACTCACTCACAAGATCTCCCCCATACTGGGCTGTAGAGTGCCTCTCGGCACAATGAGGGAGATCTTCTAATGCGTGTGACGTAGCGTTACATCTAATAAAACGTAAAAAGTGATAATATGAGGGAGATCTTCTAACATGGGTGATGTAGCGTTACATCTAATAAAACGTAAAAAGTGATAATATGAGGGAGATCTTGTAACGTGTGTGATGTAGCGTTACATCCAATAAAACGTAAAAAGTGACAATATGAGGGAGATCTTCTAACGTGTGTGATGTAGCGTTACATCTAATAAAACGTAAGAAGTGGTAATATGAGGGAGATCTTGTAACGTGTATGATGTAACATTACATTTAATAAAACGTAAAAAGTGATAATAAAATGTAATAAACAGTAAAAAGAAATTAATCTTTTGTCGGCCATTAATTAAAAAAAAAGACGTTACACGGTTGAAATCAATGGCCATATAAACAAAAACAACATAAATAAAATTATAAAATAGGATTATGCACAAAGAGAAGGGAAATCAGAAGGGAAATCATAAGAGCCAATAGGTAAGCTACTTTTAATTTCAAGTTGTTTTTATCAACAATCCGCCCCTCCTCCACACCCTCCTCCCTCCCGCCATCCTCCTCCACACCCTCCAGCACCATCCGCAGACCTCCTCGCCACCTGCACCATTCGCCGCCATCCTTCCACCTGCCTCCTCTCTCTCGCCATCCTTCCATCTACCTCCTCCCTTTCGCCCGCCATCCTTCCACCTGCCTCCTCTCTCTCGCCATCCTTCCATCTACCTCCTCCCTTTCCTCCCTCCCGCCTGCCATCATCCCTCCCTCCATCATCTTTCGTAGACCTCCTCGCATCATCCTCCCGCCCGCCATCATCCCTCCCTCCATCATCCTCCACAGACCTCCTCACATCATCTCCATCATCCCTCCCTCCCGCCCTCCATCATCCTCAGCCTCCTCGCCTGCTGCACCATCCTGCCGCCACCATCCGCAGACCACCTGCACTGCACCATCTAGCCGCCGCCGCCGCCTGCACCACCTGCAGCAATAAATTTAAAATAATATATAAAATATAAATAATATAATATATATTAATATATTATATTATTTATAAATTAAATTATAATTTTATTTTTTTATTTAGTTTAAATTTCTATTCATTAAAAAAATTATATTTAAACATAATTTGTAACTTTATTTTCAATTGATTTAGAGGTGAGTTTTCCATAACATCAATTGATAAGTTATGGATTTACACACGTATAGATTACATCGTGAATGTTAGAATAATTGTGTTTATATTTTATAATTTTGGGTGGATAATGAAAGGTCCGCTTTTTCAGATTGAGAAAAATTTGGAAATATGAGATAAATGTATTGCTAAGATTTATTTTATGGTTATTATTTCAAATTTAAAATGAATAATTATAAAAATTATTAAAATTTGCTAGATAAACTAAGGTTAAGTTATGGCTTATAAACATCAAGTGCAACAAATTAATTGAGTTTGTTAGTGTTAAACAATCCTAGATGTCAAAGTATACACATTTAAAAAAATAAAGATGTAAAAATTCCCACCTTATGTGACATGTTATGTTACTTTATTATGTATAATAATAAATTAACATTTAATTTAAATTTAAATTTAAATTAAAATATATATTAATATTTACATATAAGTATATAAGTTCTTTACTATGTATAATAAGAACTACATGTGGTATAGTGGTAAAAGTGTTGGGATAATGGGCGTGAGGTCTAAGGTTCAATCCTCCTAGATCACCTACTTTTTTTTTTAAATATAGAATTTCGTAAATATATTGAATTTCATTATCATGTAAAGTGAGTTTTATACTTGCATAGATTTCAGTGTATGGACGCATAGATTTCAGTGTATGGGGTTTTTTATTACATATTTTTCAGTGTAGATGTTATTCTGTGGACGCATTGATTTCAGTGTATGGACGCATAGATTTCAGTGTATGAGGTTTTTTATTGCATAATTTTTAGTGTAGCTGTTATACCATGGACGCATTGAATTTAGTGTAGATTTCCTAGATGCATAAATTTTAGTGTCGATTTTATCGATGCATAAATTCCAGTGTATATGTTAATGTTTGAATTTTTTGATGTAGAGTCTAAACTAGAAATGAAAGATTTGCATGCGGAAGATGCTATGAGACAAACTTGCGAAGAACCAAAAATATAGAACAACCAACGTTGTAAAACATATCAAGGAAGAAAATCTTAAGAAATGACAACAAAAGAACGAGAAGAAGATTTGAAACGAAAAGCAGAAGAACAAAATAATTTCGAAAAAGGAAGTTGGACGAAATGACAACATAAGAACGAGAAGAACGAAGAAAAGAAAATGCAGATCGACAAAAAGAATATCAAAAAAGAAAGTTAGATAAATTGACAGCAGAAGAATGAGAGGAACAAAGAAAACAAAACGTTGATCAACAAACAGTGTATCGAGAGAGAAAGTTGAAGCAGTTGGAAGAACAAAGAAATCAAGTTGCAAAACAACAAATAAATCAAAATGTACGAAATGACGGCAGAAGAAGGAGAAGAACGAAGAAAACGAAACACAAATCGACAAAAAGAATATCGAAAAAAAAAGTTAGGCGGATTGACAGCAGAAGAATGAGAAGAACAAAGAAAACGAAACGTTGATCGACAAAGAGTGTATCGAGAGAGAAAGTTGAAGCAATTGGAAGAATAGAAAATTCAGTTTGCAGAACAACAAATTAATCAAAATGTATGAAATGACGAAAGAAGAAGAAGAACAAACAAAACAAAGTGCAGATCAACAAAAAAAGAATCGAAAAAAAAGTTAGGGGAATTGACTCTATTTTCCAGTTTAACAATTTACTCAATCTTAAATACTTATTACTTACATTATGATAATCCTCGTAAATGTATCTGTGTTTTCAACTTAACCTGTTCCCTACAATGCTGATCAAATTCCAGTTTTGTGTCACCGCCCACAACTAAAACCATCCTAAATCCAAATCCTAGGCTCTATCAAGCACCGAGAGGGATCAAATCTCCCGAGGTGCAAACTTCTTCTTAGGTATTGCACTCAAGGAGCTTTTCGAGGAGAGGTTTGCACCTCGGGAGATTTGATCCCTCTCGGTGCTTGATAGAGCCTAGGATTTGGATCTAGGCTGGTGTAAAGTCATTGAGGTCCATCCTCCCATGTATGACAGGGCATTAGACCCCGGAGTAGTGTCGCAAGTATTATTGTAAGTGTCGTAACTTATATCTGATGGGTTATTAGACCACCTGTGTGGGGTCGGCCCTGTATGAGTCATGTGGGTTAAAGGGTTATTAGACCACCTTCTAGGGGTCGGCCCAGTGTGGGTTAAAGGGTTATTAGAACACCCTAGTGGGGTCGGCCTAGTCAACATTATGTTAAGTGGTTAAGTTCGGGCCGAATTAGTTCGAGTTAAAAGTCAAGTGAAGTATAGTATAAATAGAGAGTGTGACTCTCTCATTTTTCATTTTTCACACTCACTCACTTCGCATTAGTGAGAGAGAGGAGTGTGCACAAGTGGAGGAGGAGCAGCTGCTAGGAGAATATATCTTGTTGTCGGGTTTGATCTTTGTGATCTTTGTATTGATGCTCATTCTATCTCTGAGGAAGTTGCGGGGTTTTTCACCTTCTTGGTTTTCCCCAGTGAAATACTTTATGTCTCTTGTCTCTTGTGTTTGATATGCTGTACATGTTGTTCTCTCAGTTAAGATCCTAGATCAGATTGAATTAAATGTTGAGAGACTAACATGGGATTAGAGCTAGCCTGAAGGAAGGCATGGTATGGCATTTATGACACTTGTTGCACTTGCGACAAATCGGAAGCTAGGGCTTGATATCGTAAAAACCAGTCATTGTGGCACTTTCACTATAAATCCATTTTGGAAAAGGTTCAGGATATGAAACTTCTACAGGTTGAAGATGAAATGTCCATGTACTTTGTGTCCGAAGGACAGCCTCAGATTCATTGTACTTTCTGAGATATGATCCATACAAGTTAGGGTTTCTGCCTCTTCCAGAATGCAGTCCTAAACAGGTGACCTAGGAAAAAAGGTCATATCTCGGGCTAGGAAGCTCCAAATGGAATTCTGTAAAAAGTGACAGTTAGGGCACAGATTGTAGTTTCACAGGTCCGGGTTTCAGAGGCCTAAGTTGAAACAGTGACATGTGGTACGCCGTACAAGTTCGCTATACTGTTTCATCCCATAAACATGTCACATTGCGACACTTGGCATATATCTCTCTTAGAGAATCCATTTGAGCTCAGATCTGTGGGGTTGGAAAGATGACAGGTCAGTTTACCACAGGACGAAGTTTCATACCTTGAGGATCCGAAATTTCAGAGATACATAAGAAACAATATGGCATATATTTATGTCCAAACAAAATTGGATTCTAAGCACTTTCATTTTTGGTTTGTCACTGCTGCGGGAAATTAGGGTTTCGGAGAAAGTTGGAATTTTTGGAATCTCAGACCACGGCTGGATGCTCCTCATCAAAATTGAAATTTAAAGACCAAGATCGAAGTTTTTGGTTGGGTAGAACCCCGGGCTCTATCAAACCCTAGTTCGAGATTTTGACCAGAAAACCAGAAAACCAGAATTTGACAGAAGCTGCAGATATGAAACTTTCAAAGTCAATTTTGAGGGGTCAAATTTTGGAGATTTCAAAATTGAAGTATACCAACTCGATCAGCTCAGCAAGGCGCATTTTTTCATCCAATAAGAAGTTTGAAACTCAAAGTTTGAATTTTCAGGGTTTCTCTGACAAACCCTAGCCAGCTCCATATCCAGATTCAACAAATCAAGTGGATTGGGTTAATCCTAGAAGAGAATGATTTGGACACCTACAGAAGTTCCAGTTCCAGAGGGAGATGAGGCTAAGGCCTTACAAAAGAATACTACAAGCAATCCCAACAGGTATGACTTGAAGAGATACAAGTATGTTTTGAAATATGTTCATGATTAAGTTTGTTTTCATATTATTAAGGTTAGTACAATCCTGGTTAATTTTAGACTTGTCTTATAACCTTAGTAAAAGTATGAATGCATGTAAATGATAGAAGACATTCATTGATTAGGTTTATGACACTTATGACTGTACTAATGCACTGTGGTGTTGTATGCGGATGATGTTGTCCGCTAACATGAAAGGTACATCAAGAAAGACAAATCAAGTTCTATATCAAGAACATATGACCATGGTGACATGAAGACAAAGAGTCATCCATATCCATTAATTACATAGAAGCTCTACTTACGAGGTATGTATAATTTGGTTTATAATGCTTAACTTATGAGATATACAGGTTACTAGCACAAGATTGAAGAGAACAAGGAGACATTGTTTGGGTATGTTAGACATAACTAGCAAGCATAATAATCCAGGTATGTTTTTCCTATATCAAGTTAGAATCCTACCTTGTGTTAGGACCTTATATAAGTATACTTGGTATAATTGATAATTCATGAAGTTATAAGTTTGGGCAATCATGGGTTTATGCATATTATGCTTCTTAGTTTGATTAGTGATATGACAAACTAGAATAGTCCTATGGTCAAATAAGAATATGCATGAGTAAAAGAAGTCCTCCCTGAAACCTTGAATACTAACGCTTGTGATAAATTACTTGTGTATGAAATGACCATAACCATGCATGTTTAAGATTATTTAGAATCATAATGTTTTGATAATATTGAGATTATACTAATGCATGTATGATTATGTATGAGATCTTGAGAATGAATCAATGATGACATTAGTGCACACTTAAGCATGCATAGTGGTCAATGACGGATATAAGTTCAAAGAGAGATAATCCAGGAAACAAAGATCAAGAGGGAGCACACTCCAGTAGTTCCTGCAAGGAAGCAAAGATTAAGAGGGAGCACACTCCAGTTGTTCCTGCAAGGAAGTAAAGATTGAGAAGGAGTCCACCCAACAACCAAACAAAGATAAGTATTTGAATTGTCATTTATTATATACTTGATTACTTAAATGATGTTATCCAGTCATGTACATGCTTATGTTCCTAGATTTAGGATGTATATGATGCATATTAGAAAAGTTGCATTAATGAACAAGATACTACTAATATGTAAGTAATGGGTAAGTGGCCTATGGTAGTGTACAACATTCCATTGCTACTTATCTAGAATGAAACCTCTTTGCTGACATGTTGGGATTTGTGCACACTCTTAACAAATTTTCTGGTAGAGATGGAAGGAATCTAGAAAGTTACGAGATATGGATAAATGTTGTATTGAAGCACTGGCTAAGATAATTGCATGACTGTATGACATATATTTTTTTGTGTAAGATTTTGTTCTGAAAACTATGAGAAGTTTCTAATCATGCAATTGAATTTGACTTGTAGAAAAGATCGTGTACAATCACCTACAAAAGAAGGACTACAACATTTGTTCCAACAACGAAGTTCAAGAAAACTATCTATTGAAGATATTGAAGAATTTGAAGTTCCCAAGATTTGGGATGTAGTAATGGAAGAATGCCATGATTGAGGAGTACCAGTCGATCACGAAGAATGATGTTTGGGATGTGGTCCCAAGACCAGAAGGGAAGTTTGTTGTGACTTCCAAGTGGATCTATAAGATCAAGCATGTTGCAGATGGCAGCATAGAGAAATACAAGGCAAGATTTATAGCTCGTGGCTTCTCCCAGAAAGAGGGGATAGATTATGAAGAAACTTTTGCACCTGTAGCTAGATACACTTCCATCAGAACAATACTTGCTTTGGTTGCAGTGATGAAGTAGAAGATACACTAGATGGATGTCAAGACAACTTTCTTGAATGGTGTAGTCGAAGATGAAGTGTATGTGGAGCAACCACTCGGTTTTGAGACACATGACAAGGAGTCATATGTGTGCAGATTGAAGAAAGCCTTGTATGACTTAAAGCAAGCACCTAGGACATGGTATGACAGGATAGATAGCTTCCTGTCCAGTTTGGGCTTTACCAAGAGTAAAGCGGATTCCAACCTTTACTACAAGGTTGAGAAAGGCAATCCAATGATACTCCTATTGTATGTGGATGACCCGTTTGTGACAAGTGATGATAGATTGATTGCCGACACGAAGAGGAAGCTTACTGCCGAGTTCGAGATGAAGGACTTGGGAATGATGCATTACTTTCTAGGTATGGAGGTGTGACAGAGTGCAGATGGAATCTTCCTTAGACAAGGGAAGTATGCAGTAGAGATGCTGAAGCGGTTTGGGTTGATGGACTGCAAGGCCATGGCCACACCTATGGCATCGAACTTGAAGCTATTGAGTGATGCTTCATTAGATTTAGTTTATGTCACGGTGTATCGTCAGATGATTGGGTCCTTGATGTACCTGACGAACACGAGACCAGATATTTGCTTTGTGGTGAACACCTTGAGCCAGTTTCTGATAGATCCTAGACATGTTCACCTGATTGCTGTAAAGCATATTCTGAAGTACCTGAAGGGTACAATTGATTATGGGCTCAAGTATGATGTGAATCAAAAGTTTAACCTGGAGGGTTATGTTGATTTAGATTGGGAAGGCAGTGCTGTAGATAGGAAGAGCACCTCGGGGTGCTGCTTCAGTATGGGATCATGTGTGATCTCTTGGTTTAGTAGGAAGCAATCCTGTGTAGCATTGAGTACAGTCGAAGCAGAGTATGTCACAGCTTATTCGGCTAGTTGTGAGGCAGTATGGCTAAGGAAGCTATTGTCTGATTTATTTGATCTCCAGTTGGATGCTACTTGTATCTATTGTGACAACTAGAGTTGTGTGAAGTTGTCAGAGAACCCAGTGTTCTATGATAGGTCAAAGCACATCGAGATCAAATATCACTATATCAGGGATATGGTGTAGAGAGGAGCAGTGAAGCTCTAGTATGTTGCGACAGATGAGCGGATTGCAGATGTGTTGACCAAACCACTATCTAGAGTGAAGTTCGAGTACTTTAGAGAGAGGCTTGGTGTTCTTTATATAGAAGATACTTCGAGGAGGAAGTGATGGGACACATTTGCAGGAGCCATTCTAAGCATGGTGGTAGGAGTATCCTTCCTATGGCTGTGGATGTAAGTGTTGTGTGATGAGCATCAGGACGATGCTCCAGATGATATTCTACATGATGATGATCAGGGTGATCATATGTGATGATATGCATCAGGACAATGCTATGACGATGATCAGGATGATCATGCGACGATGATATGCATCAAGACGATGCTATGACGATGATCAGGATGATCATGTGATGATGATATGCATCAGAAAGATGCTGTGATGATGATCAGGATGATCATGGAACGATGATGTTCATTAGGATGATGTACTGTATGATGATGATCAGTATGATCATGAGCATTAGGATGATGCTCCATGCGAGGATGATAAGGTGGATCTTGAGTATCAGGATGATACTCCGTGGCCGTGGACAGGTTGTGCGATAAGCATATAATCTTGCCCTGGGATATTTGTAGATACTCTTGCGAGGTTTTTCCTATGGCATATAATAGATCCCTGGGAGATCTGGAAAATGCTCTTTCGAGGTTTTGCTTGGGAGGACATATAATCTTTCCCTGGGAGGTTTGTAGATACTCTTGTGAGGTTTTTCCTATGGCATATAATAGTTCCCTGGGAGATTTGGAAAATGCTCTTACGAGGTTTTGTCCTGTGGCATATAATAGTTCCCTGGGAGATTTGATAGGTTGAACAGTAAGCTCGTATCAGTCCTGGGATTCTCTTTCCAGGTTTTGCCAGACCACCTGTAATAAGTCCTGGAGATCTGATAGGTTGTGCTAGGCACGTAAAAGTCCTGGGATGCTCTTTAGAGTTTGCCGGTCGTGCTATGCACATAAACGTTCCCAGGACACTCTTTTATGGTTTTGTGGTGGTCACATGTAATAGATGTTAGTTTTTCATCATTTAATTCAATATATCTAGGATCTTAACTGAAAGAACAACATGTACAGCATATCAAGCAAGAGACAAGAGACAAGAGACATAAAACATTTCACCGGGGAAAACCAAGAAGGTGAAAAACCCCGCAACTTCCTCAAAGATAGAATAATCATCAATACAAGGATCACAATGATCAAACCCAAGAGATAGATATATTCAGTAGCATACTCCTCCTCCACTTGTGCGCACTCCTCCTCTCTCTCACTAATGCGAAGTGAGTGAATGAGAGAATGTGTAAAATGAGAGAGACACACTCTCTATTTATACACTACTTCACTTGTCTTTTAACTTTAACTAGGTCAGCCCCAACTTAACCACTTAACATAATGTTGAATGGGCCGACCCCCACTAGGGTGGTCTAATAACCCTTTAACCCACATGACTCATACAGGGACGACCCCATCAAGGTGGTCTAATAACCCATAAAGTATAAGTTATGACACTTACAATATAACTTGCGACACTTGCAAGTACAACTGATGACACTTCCAATTGGAGGAATAATACATCTCCGTTGGGGATACAATAAAGTACAAATACAATATACAAGTGAATATCTTCCGAAGTTACAAATACATCAACACTCCCTATTAACTAGGAAGGTATTCTCTTGACACAAGTCATCAATACATATAGGCACAAGTCTTCAATTCTGGAGCTGGATCATTGTCACTGGATCACAGAGCATCATCGTCATCACTGCTGCTGTACTCCTTATCTCGATCACTGGGATATCTCTGAATTCTTCTCGTCATAGGAAGTTCTATAGAGCCAACCCTTTTTCATGTTGGATGTAGGCCTAGCCTCTTGTAGGTCTTCATCATCTCTAGCCATACTGTGGAATCCTCAGGACTTATTACGTGCGTCAACAAAACCTCGAAAGAGCATCCTAGCTCAGACTATAGGATCTCCCAAGATTTTTTACATGTTGACTGTCACAAAACCTTAAAATAGTGTCTTGCAACCTACAAGAACTCTAAAGAGCATCCCAGGACTGATTATGAGCTTACTGCTCAACCTATCAGATATCCAGGGCTGATTACATGTGACCCCCACCACAAAACCTTAAAAGAGTGTCCTGCATCCTGCAGGAACTCTAAAGAGCATCCCAGGACTGATTATGAGCTTATTTCTCAACCAATCGGATCTCCAGGGCTGATTACATGTGGTTAGGAAAAACCTTTAAAGAGTGTCTTGCATTCTGCAAGAACTCTAAAGAGCATCCCATGACTAATTACGAGCTTACTGCTCAACCTATCAGATCTCTAGGGCTGATTACATGCCTCTAGTAGCAAAACCTCGAAAGAGCATCCTAGCTTAGACTATAGGATCTCCCAGGATCTTTTCTATGCTACATGCACAACCTGTCCATGACCACGGAGTATCAACTGATACTCATGATCATACTGATAATCATCATCATATAGTACATCATCCTGATGCACATCATCATCACATTATCATCCTGATCATCATCACAACATCGTCCTGATGCATATCATCTGGAGCATCGTCTTGATACTCATTACATATGATCATCCTGATCATCATCATAGCATCGTCCTAATGCATATCATCTGGAGCATCGTCTTGATACTCATCACATATGATCATCTTGATCATCATCATAGCATCATCCTGATGCATATCATCACACATGATCCAACTGATCATCTAAAGCATCCACCTGATGCATGTCATCACACATGATCCAACTGATCATGTAAAGCATCCACCTAATGCATATCATCATATATGATCATCCTGATCAATATCATGCAAAACATCATCCAGAGCATCGTCCTGATGCTCATCACACAACGCTTACATCCATAGCCATGGGAAGGACCCTCCTATCACCATGCTTGGAATGGCTCCTGCAAATGTGTCCCACCACTTCTTCCTTGAAGTATCTTCTATCTAAAGAACACCAAGCCTCTCTCTTAAGTACTCAAACTTCTCTCTGGCTAGTGGTTTAGCCAACACATCTGCAATCTGCTCATCCGTCGCAACATACAAGAGCTTCACTGCTTCTCTCTGCACCATATCCCTAATATAGTGATATTTGATCTTAATGTGCTTCGAATTGTCATGGAACACCGGGTTCTTTGACAACTTCACACAAATCTGGTTGTCACAATAGATACATGTAGCATCCAACGGGAGATCAAATAACTCAGACAGTAGCTTCCTTAGCCATACTGCCTCTCAACTAGCCGAACAAGCTGCGACATACTCTGCTTCTGCTGTACTCAGTGCTACACAGGATTGCTTCCTACTAAACCAAGAGATCACATTTGATCCCATACTGAAGCAACACCCTGAAGTGCTCTTCCTATCTGCAGCACTGCCTACCCAATCTGAATCAACATAACCCTCCAGGTTAAACTTTTGATTCGCATCATACTTGAGCCCATAATCAACCGTACCCTTCAGGTACCTCAGAATATGCTTTACATCAATCAGGTGATCATGTCTAGGTTATGTCAGAAACCAGCTCAAGCTTTTCACCACAGAAAATATCTGGTCTCGTGTTCGTCAGGTACATCAAGGACCCAATCACCTAACAATACAATGTGACATCAACTGACTCAAATGAAGCATCACTCAAGAACTTTAGGTTTGATGCCATATGTGTGGCCATGGCCTTACAGTCCATCATCCCAAACCTCTTCAGGATCTCTACTACATACTTCCCTTGTCCAAGGAAGATTCCATCTGCACTCTGCCACACCTCCATGCCTAGAAAGTAATGCATCATCCCCAAGTCCTTCATCTCGAACTCGACAGCAAGCCAAAACTGGACATGAAGCTGTCTATCCTACCGGACCATGTCCTAGGAGCTTGCTACAAGCCATACAAGGCTTTCTTCAATCTGCACACATATGACTCCTTGTCACGTGTCTCAAAACCGAGTGGCTGCTCCACATACACTTCCTCTTTGACTACACTATTTCAAGAAAGATGTCTTGACATACATCTGGTGTATCTTCCATTTCATCATTGCAGCCAGAGCAAGTACTGATCTGATGGAAGTGTATCTGACTATAGGAGCAAAAGTCTCTTCATAATCTATCCCCTCTTTCTGGGAGAAGCCACGAGCAACAAACCTTGCCTTGTATTTATCTATGCTGCCATTTGCAGCATGCTTGATCTTATATATCTACTTTGAAGTCACAACAGAATTCCCTTCTGGTCTTGGGACCACATACATCATTCTTCATGATCGACTGGTACTCCTCGATCATGGCATCCTTCTATTACTGCATCCCGGATCTTCAATAGATAGTTTTCTTGAACTTCATTGCTAGAACAAATGTTGTTGTCCTTCTTTTGTAGGTGATTGTACACAATCTTTCCTACAAATCAAATTCAATTGCATGATTAAAAACACATTCTTATGCATAAAGACATATGTCATACAGTCATGCAATTATCTTAGCCAATGCTTCAATACAACATTTATCCATATCCCGTATTCACACGGTAACTTTCTAGATGCCTTCCATCTCTATCGGAACATTTGTTAAGGGTGTGCACAACTCCCAACATGTTAGAAAAGAGGTTTCATTCTAGATAAGTAGCAATGGAATGTTGTACAGTACCATAGGCCACTTACCCATTAATTGTATATTAGTAGTATCTTGTTCATTAATGTAACCGTTCTAATATGCATCTAGGAACATAAGTATGTACATGACTGGACAACATTATTTAAGTAATCATATATATATAATAAATGACAATTCAAATACTTATCTTTGTTTAGTTGTAGGGTGGACTCCCTCTCAATCTTTGCTTCCTTGAAAGAACTATTGGAGTGTGCTCCCTCTTGATCTTTGCTTCCTGGATTATCTATCCTTGAACTTATATCCATCCTGGACCACTATGCATGCTTAAGTGTGCGCTAGTGTCCTCCTCGAGATCTCATACATATCATACATGCATTAGTATAATCTCAATACTATCAAAACATTATGATTCTAAATAATCTTAAACATGTATGGTTATGGTCATTTCATACACAGGTAATTTATCACAAGCATTAGTATTCAAGGTTTTAGGGAGGACTTCTATTACTCATGCATATTTATTTGACCATAGGAGTCTTCTAGTTTGTCATATCATTAATCAAACTAAGAAGCATAATATGCATAAACCCATGATTGCCCAAACTTATAACTTCATGAATAACAATTATTAATCATGCCAAGTATACTTATATAAGATCCTAACACAAGATAGGATTCATACCTGGATTATCATGCTTGTCTAACATACCCAAACAATGTCTTCTTGTTCTCTTCAATGACTTGTGCTAGTAACCTGCATATCTCTTAAGTTAACCATTGCAGAACCAAATTATACATACCTCGTAAGTAGATCTTCTATGTGATCAATGGTTATGGATGAGTCTTTGTCTTCATGTCACCATGGTCATATTTTCTTGATCTAGAACTTAATTTGTCTTTCTTGATGTACCTTTCATGTTAGTGGACAACATCATCCTCATACAACACCATAGTGTATTAGTACAATCATAAGTGTCATACCCCTAGTCAATGAATGTATTCACATGCATTCATACTTTTACTAAGTCTAAAATTAATCAAGATTGTACTAACCTCAATAATATGAAGACAAACATATCATAAACTTAATCATGAATAGATTTCAAAACATATCTGTATCTCTTCAAGTCATACCTGTCCGGATTGCTTGTATCCTTCTTATGTAAGGGCTCAACCTCATCTCCCTCTAGAACTGGAACTTCTTCACTTATGCAGGTGTCCAATTCATTCTCTTCTAGGATTAACCCAATCCACTTTGATTTGCTGAAACTGGATCTAGAGCTAGATTAGGGTTTGTCAGAGAAACCCTAAAACTTCAAATTTTGAATTTCAAACTTCTGAATGGATGAAAAGATGTGCCTTGTTGAGCTGATCAAGCTGGTATACTTCAATTTTGAAAACTGTAAAATTTGACCCTTCAAAATTGCCTTTGAAACTTCCAGATCTTCTAGATAGGATCCCGAACTAGTGTTCGATAAAGCCCGGTCTTCTACCCAACCAAAAAATTTGATCTTGTACCCTAAGCTTCGATTTTTCGGAGGAGCTTCCAGCCGTGGTCTCAGATTCCAAAAATTTCAACTTTTGCAGAAACTCTAATTTTCCACCTTTCTGATCAAAATCCCGAATTAGGGTTTGATGATGCCTGGGGTTCTTCCCAACCAAAAAATTTGATCTTGGTCTCTAAATTTATATTTTCCCGAGGAGAGAAATCCTATGCTGATATCACTCCAAAATTCCACTTCTGTCAAAAGCCTTAATTTCCCGCAGCAGTGACAAGCCAAAATGAGAATGCTCAGAATCCAATTCTATTTCACAGAAATATGTGCTTTATTGTTTCTGGTGCATCTCTAAAATTATGAATCCACAGGGTCTGAAACTTTAGCCTATGGTATCCTGACCTGTCATCTTTCCAACCCCACAGGTCTGACCTCAAATGGATTCTCTGAGAGAGAGATATGCCAAGTGTCGCAACGTGACCTTTTTATAGGATAAAACAATATAGCGAACTTGTATGGTGTGCCACGTGTCACTGTTTCAACTTCAGCCTCTGAATCCCAGACCTGTGAAACTACAGTCCGTTCTCTTACTGTCACTTGTTACAGAATTTCATTTGGATCTTCCTAGCTCGAGATATGACCTTTTTCCCTAGGTCACCTGTTTAGGACTGCATTCTGGAAGAGGCAGCAACCCTAACTTGTACAGACCATATCTCACAAAGTACAACAAATCTGAGGCTGTCCTTTGGACACAAGGTACATGGACATTTCATTTTCGAACTGTAGAAGTTTCATATCTTGAAACTTCTCCAAAACGGAGTGATAACGAAAGTGCCACAATGACTGGTTTTTTTCTATATCAAGCCCTAGCTTACAATTTGTCGCAAGTGCAACAAGTCTCATAAATGCCATACCATGCCTTCCTTCATGCTATCTCTGATACCATGTTAGTTTTTCATCATTTAATTCAATAGATCTAGGATCTTAACTGAAAGAACAACATGTACAACATATCAAGCATAAGAGACAAGAGACAAGAGACACAAAACATTTCACCGGGGAAAACCAAGAAGGTGAAAAACCCCGCAACTTCCTCAAAGATAGAATAAGCATCAATACAAGGATCACAATGATCAAACCCAAGAGATAGATATCTTCAGCAGCATACTCCTCCTCCACTTGTGCGCACTCCTCCTCTCTCTCACTAATGCGAAGTGAGTGAATGAGAGAATGTGTAAAATGAGAGAGACACACTCTCTATTTATACACTACTTCACTTGTCTTTTAACTTTAACTAGGTTGGCCCCAACTTAACCACTTAACATAATGTTGAATGGGCTGAACCCCACTAGGGTGTTCTAATAAACCTTTAACCCACATGAGTTATACGGGGTCGACCCCATCAAGGTGGTCTAATAACCCATCAATTATAAGTTACTACACTTACAATATAACTTGCAATATTTGCAAGTACAACTAACAACAATTCCAATCGAAGGAATAATACATCTCCGTTGGGGATACAATAAAGTACAAATACAATATACAAGTGAATATCTTCCGAAGTTACAAATACATCAACAATAGCTCCCTGGGAGATCCTATAGGTTGAGCAGTAAGCTCGTAATCAGTCTTGGGATGCTCTTTCGAGGTTTTGTTGACGCACATAATCAGTCCTGAGGATTCCACAGGTTGGCCAGTTCACAGAGATGATGAATACCTACAGGAGGCTAGGCCTACAACCAACATGAAAAAGGGCTGACTCTGTAGAAATTCCTATGACGAGAAGAATTGAGAGATAGCACTAGTGATCGAGATGACGAATACAACAGCAGTGACAATGATGCTCCGTGATCCAGCTCCAGAATTGAAGACTTGTGTCAATATGTATTGATGACCTGTGTCAAGAGAATACCTTCCTAGTTAAGAGGGAGTGTTGACGTATTTGTAACTTCGGAAGATATTCACTTGTATATTGTATGTATTACATTTGTATTTTATTGTATTCCCGACAGAGATGTCTTATTCCCCCGATCGGAAGTGTCATCATTTGTATTCTATTGTTGTACCTCCGACGAAGATGTTTGTTCCTCTGGGTCGGAGAAGTCATTATTGTACTTGAGTCATGTAAAGTCATTGAGGTCCATCCTCCCATGTATGACAGGGCATTAGACCCCGAAGTAGTGTTGCAAGTATTATTGTAAGTGTCATAACTTATATTTGATGGGTTATTAGAACACCTGTGTGGGGTCGGCCCTATATGAGTCATGTGGGTTAAAGGGTTATTAGACCACCTTCTAGCGGTTGGCCCAGTGTGGGTTAAAGGGTTATTAGACCACCCTAGTGGGGTCAGCCCAGTCAGCATTATGTTAAGTGGTTAAGTTGGAGCCGACCTAGTTAGAGTTGAAAGCCAAGTGAAGTAAAGTATAAATAGAGAGTGTGACTCTCTCATTTTTCATTTTTCAAACACTCACTCACTTCACATTAGTGAGAGAGATGAGGAGTGCGCACAAGTGGAGGAGGAGGAACTGCTAGGAGAATATCTCTTGTTGTGGGGTTTGATCTTTGTGATATTTGTATTGATGCTCATTCTATCTATGAGGAAGTTGCGGGGGTTTTCACCTTCTTGGTTTTCCCTGGTGAAATTCTTTGTGTCTCTTGTCTTTTGTGTTTGATATGCTGTACATGTTGTTCTCTCAATTACGATCCTAGATCAGATTGAATTAAATGCTAAAAAACTAACAATACAACCATCTTCACATTGTGAATTGCATGCCCATCATTTCTCACTTTGCATCGTGAACAATAAAAGTAGATATTATTGCAGATTAATGTTGGTCTGTTTTCCAACTCAATTCTGTTCTGCTTGTAGTTAATGCAAGATGGTGCAGATTTGTTTTTTCTTCCATGGATTGTTTTCTATTGAAAATCTTTTACATGTTAGGGATTAAGGTATAATGTTCATTGTTTAGTATACTTTGTGTTTAGATTTACCTGTTTAAATTTGGTTTTCTTTGGTTAATCAACTGCAAGTTGGGGGGTTTATCTATTTTGCTTAAGTTTCCCAAGGTTTGCACCTAGCCCCAATTGCTGTTGCATGCCTTGGTGCACATCCACAAGCAAAATCACAAGCACTAGCATGTCACTTGGAAGTACTTGAACCCTGGTGGGGTTATATAGCTACCTGCTTTCACTGACCTCACAAGCCATATGTTTGCATGGACTTCGAAAGACCATTCGCACTCTTTATATATAGGATGTTAGTATCAACAATGTCTTGTTCCAACCTTTAACAGAATATCAATTGCTTTATTACCATAGACAAATATTTGAGGTGTTTTCTGTTTTTATGAGGTTGTAGTGGTTTACTTTTTCTTTGCAATTTTAGTTCTGTTCATGGGCATTTCTCTATTGCACAATGGATTGAAACTGAACTTCTTTTGGAATTTTGATTTGATTTTTGTTTGATATGATACAACCCGATGCATAAAACTTTTAATTTAATTTTGAAATTTGCATTTCCTAGATATCGATTTTTCTTTGTGGCCTACCTCTCATAGGTCATTGTTCAAATAAACTATGATAGCTTAAGCTTTGCTTATGATGTCATTGTTTTCTTTTCGTATTACTCTAGAGAACATTCCCTATGAGTTTTATGTTTGATATGATAAAACCCATGCATAGACTTTTTCATTTTGGATAATTTTGAATTTTGCATCTACTAGACATCTGTTTTTTCTGTGTATCCCAACTCTTTAAAGCCATTGTTTAAATAAGCTAGGATAGCTTAAGTTTTGCTTATGATTTTGATGTCTTATTTTGGTTGATATCAAAGAGTATCTTAGATGAGGAATTTAGGTTACATGAGACATAAGCACTTTTAAAGCATCATTGGAAAAGTAACCTTGGTCAGAGAGATTGTTCTACAATACCAAGCAAACATGACGAAACCTGTTTATACCACCTCTAAACGTTCCTTGTTCAAATAAATAGGATACTACTAAGCTTTGTTTTTTATTTCATTTAAATTCTTCTAGTGCATATTTTATGACATTTTAGATGATGAATTTAGGTTACACGATACCGAACTGTATAAATTTTCAATGGAAAGGAATCTTGCTTGGAGAGGTTGTTTAGCAATACCAAGCAAACATAATGGGAAACCATAGAATGCCGTTAATGACAAATGTGTTCAATACATGTGTGTATTATTTCAATGTTATACAAAATTACAAATGTCAAATGATGTTTTATAAGCATAATTCCAAATTGGGTGATGTGGAAGCAGGGCCGATTTTCTTGTTAAAAGTTTGGAATGATGAATAACTTGGGGATAGTTAGGAATTTGTAATGTTGGTTAACTTGGGGATAGTTAGGAATTTGTAATGTTGGTTAACTTGGGGATAGTTAGGAATTTGTAATGTTGGTTAACTTGGGGAGAGTTTACAATATTAATTATGCCATGGCATAGGTTTTGACTCTTAGCTATGTTCATGGCTTATTGGAAATTAAATATGAAATGTGTATAGAAGTCACATTTCCTGATATATTGGTGTATGTTGTAATCAGTGTTTTTTTTTGACAGAAACGGATAGTTTTGTATTAAAAAAGGATGGCAGAGCCATCAGCAAAATTACATTCCCAAAAGTGTATTAAACCTATCAGTCTTCCATACAGAAAGTACATTTGCCTGTAACTTAGCAAAATCAGGACTTTAAAAAGATTGATACAATGATAACTAGAGAAAGGTCAGGAGAAAGACTGGACTTAGCGTTGTTTTTCCCTTGAAGAAGGGTTGCCTTCAGATTGATTCTTGCCCTTAGCAGATTTTCCAGTGACCCGTAATGTCTCCAGAGTATTTTCCAGATTTTGAAGCCTGTAGTCCATGTTTTCAATTGCAGCTGTGACCTTCATCTCCAAAGCCTCCAGTGCTGCTGTGAATTCTGCTCTGGTGCTTCCAATTTCCTCGTCCATTCTTTCAAGCCGCCGCCCACCGTGCTCGTCCATTTGATGTATGAATTCTCCTTGACATCTTACCCGTCTGCGCAAAACTCTGATTTCGGCTTCCAGTTCCAGCAATGGGTCTGGGGAGGAGGCTGCCGAATCCCCAGAGTCGGCCATATCTCCAAGCGAACACAAGTTGTTATCCAAAGAGTGCAGGAGGACAGAGTCGTGGAGCTCCGACTGTCTTCGCCACCCGGGAACGACCGCCTTCAGCGCTAGAGGAGCTGTTGTTATTGAAGCGAGGCGGGACCGGTTGTTGTTTATAATACTGAAGTCTTTTCCATGGCATAAATGGGGTTTAATTGTCGTCGAAGTGGGGCGTGCTGGAGGGCCAATCAACCACCTTCGAGGATCCACATTACCGGTTCCCGTACTCTTCATTAAATAACTGCTCTCATTAACCTGGATGCTCTCATAACAGAGCACGATGCCAGCTTGCCTAAAAGCTTGATTTATTAATGTATTCATACCTGTATGCTCAGAGGGAAGCGAATCCGCACGCATGAGGGAGGAGAGATATGAGCTCATCCGATTTTGGAGGATCTCTCTGCGTGCCTGTTCCTGATCCGTAGTACCACGGAAGGTACACTCCTTCATCAGCATGGACGGAAGCAACTTCACCCTGAGAATTAATAAGCGAGCTATCTGGATGTTGTTTACATTCAAGATGGTGTAAGTGTTAGACGTCTCGAAAGGGAGGTCCACGTTGCAATCGTAGGCGATCCCCAACCGGCATCCGAAGCTTGAGACATCTGTCCTATGATCCATTCTCCTTAATCCTTCCCACCTTGTATTCGGTTCCTCCACATTACGAAATGGAGACCAGTTTGTATTCATTATTGACTTTCAGGATCCCTTTTCCAAGGGGCATAGATTCATTAGCCGCCTTGTCGGCATGCTCATTGTTCTTCCGTAAAACATGATAGAACTCAATATCTCGAAAAAGAGGAATAATGAGTCCAATTCTTCGGAGAATTTGTCGAAGGCGAATAGAAGCGGGCAACTTCATAGAATTTATGCATTGAATAATCATCCTAGAATCCCCAACAACCGTAAGGGTCTGAATGCCATGATAGAGAGCTTGGTTTAGTCCTTGCCACAGGGCCATGGCTTCCGCCATATTATTGGTTTCGATTCCCAAGTTCCAGGAGTAAGTGCAAATTCTTTCTCCATCGGGGCTTAAGAGCACCCCTCCCCCTCCTGCCTCCCCTGTATGTTGTAATCAGTGTTACCATAATTGGAATTGGCAATATATCGATGAGGCAAAAGAGGGAAGAGTTTGAATTGGATTGAGAAAAAAATCAATCCTAGCTCTGTGTCTTCCTTGGATCGAGAAAAAAATTCAACCCCATTTTGATCCAATCCTAGCTCCGTGTCTTGTCTAAGCAAATAGTTAAATGATCCAAACTACATTAAGATACATTGAAAATGTGTATTAAACTTTAAACTTTAAATCAATCCTTCAAAAGTTCAAATTCAGATTACAAATGGTTAAGCCTTTAAGACCTAAGTGTCTCAGGAAGTAATTTCCTATTGCGAAGTTAGGTTTAAGGCGCCATTGTAATAAGTTTGTCATTGTCCTATGAGAGTGAGGATCTTTGTATTTAGAGTGTCCAAATAAATTTTTATAAGCTTTAGAATAGAGCTGCAAAATTGTTTTGAAAGATGTAAAATTAAAATTTGTAAGCTAGGAACAAGTTTGTAAGCTAGGAACAATTTTTTTGAATAGTTTTCCAATATATTAAACTTTTATACTACAAGTTAAATAAACTAGTTAACAGTATTCTTACCAAATTAAACTTCTAGCAATTGCAAACCACTAGTCAACATAGGTGCAATGTCAAAGACATTGCCACCTCGTGGCTCTTGTTTTTATTTCTAAAAGTTTACATTTCAAACTTATTTTTATTTCTAAGATGGTCTTAGCTATTGCATCAAGGTAAGATTCTGCTAACCAGTTCAATGTAGAATCCTTCTTGATTGATATGAATTCTATACTTAATCTACATTGTTGTGCATCGAATAAATTAAAGTTTTAGGAGTTTAAATATACTTGTGAAACTTAAATAAACTTGGAAGTTATTGATGATAGAAAGCAAATACATGTAAAAATAGTTATTACATTAAAAATGTCTAAAATTGGTATAACTGCAATCTTCTTCATGTTGGTCAAATCACTTTGGTAATTGGGATCTTGGAGGTTGGACATATATATTTCTCCACTTCTTGTTTCCATCTAATGTGAACTATGCTTCATTGGAGAGGATGCAAAGAAGATTTTGAGTACAAAGATTGATTATAAAGGCTTATATGTCGTTCCTTTGTTAGATGGTACTTTGTGAAACATAGAGGTGGCCTAGGTATTATAAATATCCGAGTTTAAGGCAAAGTGCTTCAACTTAAAAAGTTAGAATTTATTGTTAGATACAAGGTAGAAGATGAAAGCCATGGGAAAGGTATCAAGGGACTCTTAAATCTACATGATATTGCCACTTATTTGAGAGATTTTGGTAGGGGGAAATCCTATGCTAAAGAGAATCTAGAAAGGTTCACACGAGGTTTCTTTGAATTTGGAAAGAGATCTACTAGGGGGCTTGTCATTGACATGTAATAACTCCCGGATCATTTATTTCATTCATCAAGCATCATATTTATACAAAATATTTTTGACCTTTGGCATTCATATTCCAAATGGTCCGTTAGAGTTTCCTAGACTCTACGTCCTCCAAAACGGAAGTTTTATTTATTTACAAATTACCCTAAGGATTCTAACATTCCCCCCCTTAATCCAAAGGGGTGTTTGTAATTCCGAGCATGGTTCTAAATCTTTCAAAAATTCAAACTTTTCTTGTCCAAGTGCTTTGGTGAAGATATTTGCACTTTGATCATTTGTGGAACAATGACGTAAATAATCTGTCTTGGTCTCTACATGATGTCGAATCAGATGATACTTTGTGTTGATATGTTTGGTTTGATCATAAAATCTAGGATTCTTGGCCAACTTGATTGCAAAAGTGTTGTCAATCAAAAGTGGAGTGGAGTCTTCTTGTTTCGCCTACAAATATTCAAGTATCTTCCTGAGCCACACAATCTATTTAGTTGCTTTTGCAGCTGCTACATATTCTGCCACTGTTGTCGAATCTGTTGGAATTGATTGTTTGCGTGATCTCCAGGAGATAGCTACTGATCCAAGACTCATTGTGTATCCATAAGTGGACACTCCTGTTTCTTTGTCACCATCGAAGTCTGAATCATAGTACCCAATAAGTCTGAATTCATCCACCTTAGAATACTTGAGTCCAAAGTATTGAGTCCCTTTCAAGTATCTTAGAACTCTTTTTGCTGCAGACCAATGTCCTTCACAAGGTTTGTGCATAAACCATGAAAGAATGCTAACAACATAAGAAATATCTGGTCTGGTGGTCATAAGGTAGATAAGGATTCCTACAAGCTGTCCGTACTTGGTTGCATCCTCGAATTCTTTTCCTTCACTTGATGTGAGCTTTAGATTTTGTTCCATTGGAGTTCAGAGCGGATTGCAATCTGTCATCCCAAATTTGTTCAACAGTTCTCCAATATTTTTTTTTTAAGAAATGAAAATGTACTTAGGATGTTGAGTCACTTCAATTCCTAAGTAATAGTGAAGATGTCCCAGATCATTCATTTCAAAGCCTTTCCTTAAGTCTTTCTTTATGGATGCTATATAACTTTCATTGTTCCCTGTCATCAAAAGATCATCCACATATACTACAAGAAACACAACAGATCTTCCAACTTTCTTTACAAATAGCATTGTGTCGTCAAAATTGTAATGTTTGAAAATCTTCTTTAGAAGATGCTCGGTTAACTTTTCATACCACGCTCGAGGTGCTTGTTTCAGGCCATACAAGGACTTGACAAGTTTGCATACCTTGTGTTCTTGTCCCTTCACAACAAAACCTTCGGGTTGAGACATGAAGACATTTTCTTTCAAGCTCCATTCAAGAATGCAGTCTTTACATCCATTTGATGAACTTTCCAACCATTTTGTGCAACTAAGTAAAGTATACTGCGGATGGTGCCCCATTTTGCTGTGGGAGAGAACGTTTCTTCATAGTCAATTCCTTCTTTCTGTGCATAACCTTTTTCCATGAGCCTTTCTTTGTGTTTTTCAAGTGAGCCATCTGATTTGTATTTGTTCTTGTACACCCACTTGTTTCCAATTGATTTGGTTCCGACTAGAGGATTGACCAACTTCCAAGTTCCATTATTTATGAGTGCATCATACTCATTCTGCATGGCTTCTTTCCACTCATCACGAGTAGTAGCCTCTTCAAAGGAAGTTGGTTCAATGTTTGTAGAAAAGTTCAATTCACAATCAAATGAGACATCCATGTCATCAGTGATCACCTGAGTTCTCTGCATTTCCTCCATCTTCTTGTCTAGTTGAGCTTCTTGTTCCCGTCTTTCCTACTTCATCTGTGTGGAATTAATGTACCTTCGAAGAATATTCTACTTGTACTTTATTATTGTAACTCCATCGGAAATGTTTTACCTCCGTTCGGGGATATCATTATTATATTTGGTCATGTAAAAGTCACGAGGTAAAACCTCCATTGTAAGTCAAGTCGTTAGTACCCAAAAGAATTTAATATAAATATTAATTGAGTCTTCTTAGAGAGGTCGGCCCAGTCAAGTTAAGTGAGGCTAACCTAGTTAGGTTAAAGGTCAAGTGAAAAGTAAAGTATAAATAGAGGGAGTCTTTCCTCATTTGTACCATTCACTCACTCATGCATTGAGCATTAGAGGAGAGAGAGAGATTGCGAAGGAGGAGGAGGATTGGCTTGGCTCTAGAGTTTGGGTTTTTGACTCTCTACTTTGTGAGATTTATTTTTGGGCATTGTACTTTGGTAATCTATATTGAGGAAGTTCTTGTTTGGTTTTCTTCCCCTTGAGGGTTTCCCAGGATATATTGTTGTGTACCTTGTGATTGTGTATCTTCCAGAGATCCTAGTTATGCTATTATTGTGAAAATGTATTAAATGCTCATGAAGTTAGAACTTAGTCTTTAGCAGCATATAATATTAACATGGTATCAGAGCTAGACTGAAAAGAGCATCTCTCACTAGGTAAATCTATTTCTCCTTCTCCGGTCAAGAAAAATTAAGGCTTTCTACATAAGAAGAATTTTTAGTGCAAGTGGCATAGGAAAGTGCACCCCTCCAAGGCGCATCTATTGGAACCAAGATCAGAATTTTTCAGTGGATAAATATTCCAGAAAGTCAAACCCTAGTTTCACTTTGGACCATAAAAACCAGAAAACCAGAAACTATAGTCCAAAATTTCGCAAGTCCAGTTTCAGGGGTGAAATTTTGGATTCTTCAGAAACAGATTGTACTAGCATACTCGCCTCAGTCAAGTGCATCTCTTGGTGAGTTCAGTTTCATTTTTGAGAAATTTTAATTTTTGGTTATTCTTTGCTTTCTGGGACAAGATGGCCCCACGCACTAAGCTTGATGACAAGTTGGAAGGCATAGAAAATTTCCATGCTTGGAAATACAGGATTGGACTCATTCTAGAAGAGAATGATCTTACAAAGTTTGTTAAAGAAGCTGTGCCAGAACCCGAAAAAGATGAAGCAAAGGAAAAGCATAAGAATGATATGGTTAGAGCTATGAGGATCATAACAAACTCCATTAAAGATCACTTGATTCCTCAAGTGTCCTCCAAGAAAACTCCAAAGGAGATGTTTGATGCCCTATTAAGAATTTATGAAGGAATAAACATTGATCGAAAGATGAATATGAGAACTCAATTCAAAATCACAAAGATGAGTCAAGGTGAATCCATCCAAGAATATTTGACAAGGGTTTCTCAATTCAAAGAATAACTAGAAGCAATTAGAGATAACCTTGATGAAGATGAGTTGGTGATGACTGCTCTCAATGGGCTTACTAGACCTTGGGACTATTTTATCCAGACAATGTGTGCAAGAAAGGAAAGTATACTATTTGAAGTTGTATGGGAAGAATGTGTTCAAGAGGAAGCTAGAGTGGCAAATTGAGAAGCACTACTCGGAGAGGACGATCAAACTCTAGCTACCCATACTAAAAGATGAAAAGGAAAATCTCACTACCAGAAGGAAACTCATAAGGAATTTCATCCTCCTAAGAAGTTTCAGAAGTACAAGAAAGAAAACTACAAGAAGAGAGCCTTCTCTTCTTATCAATGTTATTATTGTGACAAAATGGGACATATTGCTAAAAATTGTCCAGTAATAAAAGAAGAATATAAAGAGAAGAATAACAAAAGACATCATGCTCATTTTTCCAAATATGAAGAAGAAGAAGAACCTCCCAAGAAGTTACCAAAGGAAGAAATCGAAGAATATGTCTTATAATAGTGGTGCTTCAAAGCACTCTCTCCAATATTGAAGAAAAGGACTCCCCTAAAAAAGTTTCACTAGGAGAATGGGAGAAGCAACATACAAGCTTGATTCAGGAACTTTGATGATGAAGAAGAATGTACGATATCTCAGCTCTAGAAAGAATTTAGAATTGCTTTTATAAAAGATGCAGTTGTTATTGGGTCAAAAGAAGGTGGCTCACATAAGATCATTTAGAAACAACTTTGATCTATGGTAGACGACTTGATCAACATTATAGATCACGAGCAAGAAAGGCACATGACCTTAGAATCAGATGATGGAGTAGAGCTCACCATCAGACATTCTAGTAATCCCTGCAAGGAGACTAGGATCAAAAGATATCCTACCAAATAAACAAAGATAAGTATTTGAATTTTCATTTTTATCTAATTGTTTAAATGATATTGTCTAGTTGTGTACACATTTATTTAGGATGTGTGTTATGCATGTTTGCATTGATATGCATATGGTAGTTAAGTGGCCTATGGTACTATACAACATTCCATTGCTACTTACCTAGAGTAAAACCTCTTTGCTGACATATTGGGAGTAGCACACACTCTTAATAATGTTATGGTAGATATGGAAGGAATCTAGAAAGTTACCATATGAATACGCGATATGGATGAATGTTGTGTTGAAGCACTGGCTAAGATAGCATTATGACAGTGTGACTTATGTTTTTATGCATATGTTTTGGAAATTATGAAATGTTTCTAACCATGCTATTGAATTTGACTTGTAGGAAGTATTATACAATGACCACCTACAAATGAAGAATGATGAGACTTGTTTCGTAGAACAAGTTGTTAAAATTTGTAACGAGAAAGGTCCTTTTCCATGTTTTTGTGTTTACTATGGTGGGGACATAAGTTGTCTTTCCTAGGAAATGTATTTTTGAAATATAAAAAGTGACTATGTCTTAAAAGTGAGATGACTTCATTAAATGTATTTTGTGCATTAAATGATTAAAAATGATATTTAATGTGCATTAAATGTAAACCCTTAGATCAAAAGTGATCTTATCCATTCAAAAGTTACTTTGAGTTAGTTAGGGTTTTAAGGAGGATAAAGTCATATATATAATACATCTTGGGAAGAGAGCCAAAACACACAAGAGAGAGATGAATTCTAATTAAGAGAAAGAGCATTTGCTTCACAAATTAAAGTGCATGTTTCCCAATGTATCCAAAGAATTCCGTACAATGCATCCATACAGCACAGTTACACACAAAAAATTCCAGCAAACAGAGGGCACATTTTTCGAGGAGTTCTGACAGCAGTAATTCCGTACAACAGAGGATAAATCCATACAATACAGATCTGGCACATTTTCCGAGACAGTTTATGCATTTTGCTGCAGATTTTCTGTCAGTTTGTAGGCCGTACAGTTGCACGTTTTCCCATAAATCTTCAGTTTGGTCACATGTGTGGACAATCTGGTCTTTATTTCTGCTTGCACAGTTTTTGAAAAGGAGGGTAGAGATAAGTAATTTATGCATTTTTGGGTTTTGTAAAGGAAATTTCAGTTTTGCTCCAGCATAATAAAAATACATCTCTCTGGGTTTTCCCCACACTGGGGTTTTTCCCTGGGCATTGGCCCTAAATTCAAGTGTTCATTTATTGCAGAGATTTATTTGTGGATGTTTCATTGAGTACTTTTATTTCAGTTATTTTAGTCATTAAATAACTCAGGAAAATATTAAGTCATTTGTGAAACAAGGGTTTGAAGAAGTGTTTTAGTCATTTCTTCAAAGTTCTACATGGTATCAGAGCTTCACTGTAATATCCCGATTTTGACCCATTGCATTAAAATGTAAATGATGTAATATTGTTATAAAAATCATGGTGAGGAGCTCAAGGCTGAGGCCCCACCACCGATTTAGTGATGCATATGGTTTACGTGCTATCCAAACACAATGGAATTGCAAATATCATGTAAATATGCATTTTAATGGAATACCCACAACTAGTTATGCAATGGAACAAGAGATGTGGGCATGATTCTACAAGGAATTGGGAGGAAAAATGTTCAAACCCTTGAACCAATCAAGTCAATCCAAGTGTCAATGAGAGAACCCATAAAATCTCAACTACCCATGTTGACTTTTGTACCCAATCATTCATTTCTCCCAAGAGTTGGTTGAAATAGTTAATGCCTTGGGGAATGGAGAGGAATGGTTGTCAAAATTCGAGTATGGGCAAGCCACCCTTCATGGAAAATCGTGTTTGAATCCTTGGGAAAGAAAAGAGCCACTAAATTTCTCCCTAAGCCATTCTTCACCCATGAGTTTACCTCTCTCACGTTTTTGGAGCCACCTAGGTGTTTTCCCTCCAGGTGTTTTTGGTTTTTCATGGTTTTCTAGCTGGGAAGAGGGCGTTTTTGTGTTGCAGAGCTGCTGGGAGGAAGAGAGTTCGGTTTGGGGGTTTGATTGAGGCCATTTTGGCCATTAGAATGCTCATAACCCGTGGGAGAAATCGGTTTTTCTCCCTGTGGTTGAATTGCCCTTTCCATAGTCCGTTTTTGGTGTGCCCACGATTTGGGGGAATCCCATGGCCATCTTGTTTGTAAATCCCATTGTTAAAAATGTGTATCCATGCCAAATGTTTGTGCTTGTTGTGTGTAGATAAAGTATGTTTGGGTATGGGTTATGGGTATCCATTGTTTTGTCTTGAGCTTGAGTGCAAGCATCCATAAACTAAGAGGGTTCAGATTTAGCCTGTTAAACCCAGCTGTGGAATGGCTTGGCTTAGATGCAATGTTTATTTGGTTGTGCATGAGCTTGAGTGTCCCCTTTTCCTTGTAGAAATCATGCCCAACTCGGGGGTGGTATCTGAGTGCTGAAAGAATACAGGCTGGGTAGAGACCTATGGTTGTGTGGAACATTGCAGCGACATAGCTAGTTGCTTGGGACCAATTGCACAACGAAGATAACTATTCTCTATGTGTATTTACTTCTGCAATGTATTAATTGATGACTGTTATTATGCTGAATGCATATTAAATGTGAGTGGATGATGTTTTATCCCACTGTGCATGTTTGGTTTGATTTGCAGATGCACATATCCGTTTTATTTGTATGAATCTAATGAATGGGGCTAAGTTTATGTAAAATCCTAGATATTGGTATCATGTTCCCTTCCTCGAATTGGGTCCACGGGAGGGGATGTGACATTGACTCTGTAAGTTTATGAATCTTGTGGTTTCTTGAAGCAGTCAAGACAGTTGGGCATAACATTTCTTGTTGGAGAACAATGAGTCATTATCAGTTTATTATCATGACCTTAGCAGGATTAAGGTACGAGGATAGGCTGGATGGAGCTAGTAATTTCTGTCCATGGAAGGAGCGTATCACAATATTGTTCAAAGAGAAAGGATTGTGGGATATTGTTGGAGCTTCTGCTACAATAACAGTTCCTACATATACCACACAGAAAGATGACTTTGATAAGAAGGATATTAAAGCTCAGAGGTTATTTTTGGAATCTATCAAGGAACATGTGATACCTCATGTCATTGGTAAGAAATATGCATTTGAAATGTGGATAGCTTTATGTACCTTGTATCAAAGTAAGAACCAAAACAAGAAGATGGTTCTCAGAGAGAAGCTGAGGAACACCAAGATGACAGATACTGATACTCTATATTCTTATCTCACTAAGATCACTCAAGTCATAGATGAGTTGGGAGCTGTAGGTGAGAAAGTAGATGATGAAGAGCTAGTGAGGTACGCCCTTAATGGCTTCACTGCAAATTGGCACACTTTTGTGTAAGGAGTAGTTGCCAGACAAAAGCTTCCAGATTGGACAAGGTTATGGGATGACTTTGTTCAAGAAGAGTCCTGGGAGGGGACATTTCAAAATGGCACTCAGAATAGTGAATATAATGTTGCTCTTGCAACTAAAGGTAAGGGAAAATGGAAGAAGAAAGAAAAATACCTTAGTAAGGTACGTTGCTTCAATTGCAATAAAAATGGTCATTATGCTAGTCAGTGTCGGAAAAGAAAAGGGAATGAAGAAAAAGATGGAGCACCATCAGCAGAGATGGAAGATTTTGCTTCCCAGTTTGAACAAGAGTTCTCTTTAGTTTCAGTACAAACTAGTATTGGTAGCACTATAGATTTCCATGACATGTGTGTAGTTGATAGTGAATCAACAAGCCACATGACGAGGAAATATGGAAGTTTTTAGAAGATAGAAGAAATAACCAGAGGACGTTTTGTTGGAATAGGTATTGGAAGAAATCAGAGGAGTTGGAACTGTAAAATTCCAACTAAGGTTTGGAGAAGTTCTTGAAGTAGATAGAGTATTTTTTGTCCCAAGCATGAAAGTCAACATATTTTCTATATCATCATTGGAGGATGATGGGTATGGAGTTTTCATCAAAAGAGGAAATGTGTTCCTATACCGAACATAAAACTTAGATAATACTATACTACTTGGGAATAGAAAAGATAAACTTTACTTTCTACATGGAGAGGTAATGATTCCAGGTTCAAGTGGGTGGCTATCCAAATCAGAGTCTGAAAATGAAGTAGATGCATAGATGGTACCTTTAGATGGGGAGAGCTGCACTGGAAGAAAACTCAGCCATCACAAAGAAGATGAGCAGGACCCAATTATGTTCCGACATCAACTTCCATATTTAGTAGAAGCTCTTAACAGTGGTCAAGGAGATTGTGTTGGGACCTCCCTCATTAAGACGGAGCATTGGAATTTGTAATGAGAAAGGTCCTTTTCCATGTTTTTGTGTTTACCATGGTGGGGACATATGTTGTCTTTCCTAGGAAATGTATTTTTGAAATATAAAACATGATTTTATGTTTTAAAAGTGAGATGACTTTATTAAATGTATTTTTGTGCATTAAATGATTAAAAATGACATTTAATGTGCATTAAATGTAAACCCTTAGATCAAAAGTGATCTTAGCCATTCAAAATTAGTTTGAGTTAGTTAGGGTTTCAAGGAGGATAAATTCATCTATATAATACATCTTGGGAAGAGCCGCCAAAATACACAAGAGAGAGATCAATTTTTATTGAGAGAAAGAGCATTTGCTTCACAAACTAAAGTGCACGTTTCCCAAGGTATCCAAAGAAGTCCATACAATGCATCCGTACAACACAGTTACACAGAAAATTCCAGCAAATAGAGGGCACATTTTTCGAGGAGTTATGACATCAATAAATCAGTACAACAGAGGATAAATCCGTACAGTACGGATCTGGCATGTTTTTCGAGACAGTCTGTGCATTTTGCTGTAGATTTTCTGTTAGCTTGCAGGCCGTACAGTGGTACATTTTCCCATAAATATTCAGTTTGGTCACATGTGTGGACAGTCTGGTCTTTATTTCTGCTTGCACAGTTTTCGAAAAGGAGGGCAGAGATAAGTAATTTATGCATTTCTGAGTTTGTTGTTTGAAGTATAAATTTCTAAGTTTTGTAAAGGAAATTTCAGTTTTGCTCCAACATAATAAAAAGACATCTCTCTGGGTTTTCCACACACTGGGGTTTTTCCCTAGGCATTGACCCTAAATTCAAGTGTTCATTTATTGCAAAGATTTATTTGTGGATGTTTCGTTGAGTACTTTTATTTCAGTTATTTCAGTCATTAAATAACTCAGGAAAATATTAAGTCATTTGTAAAACAAGGGTTTGAAAAAGTGTTTTAGTCATTTCTTCAAAGTTCTACACAAGTGACAATGGTTCAACTATAAACAAGACTTATGAAATCAAGTAGAGGAAGACGATTATGATGAGATTTTTCTCTAGTAACTAGACTCATGGTATAATTGAAGTAGAAGAAGATATCGAGCAACCTCCAAGACTCAGAGAACCACATGTGTGCATATTGAAGAAGACTTTGTATGGGCTCATAAAACACCCATGTGATAGAATGATGAGATCAAGAGTGATGAGACATCAACCTTTGCTACAAGGTCGAAAATGAGAAGCTCATAGATGGGTGCAAGAGAGAACTTGCAACAGAGTTCGAGATATTGGTATCCAATGACTTAGAAAGATGAAATAAATGAATACATAGAAGATTATTAGAAGAGAAGGCTACCAGTCACTCCAATGCAAAATGTCCCGATACAAAAAGTATAAAAATAACAGAGGGAGGATAGCGCTCATTTATAGAAGGAGTAGGAAAGCTCCGCTTCAGAGGAAGTGACTACAATACAGATGGAGAGACACTTTCACTTAGTCTCTATTTGCGGCAAAGGTTGTTTGCCCCAGTATGCAGTATAAATCCTGGAAATGTTTGATATGTTGGAGTGCAAAACCATGGCCACACCCATGGATACAAATTTGAATTTGTTGTCTAGTGCTTTGTCAGAATTAGTGGATATGACACTATACAGACAAATTATTGGGTCATTGACATATTTGACGAATACCAGGCCAAATATATGCTTTGCTGTGAACACCTTGATTCAGTATCTGGTCGAGCCCATACGTGTTCACCTTGTAGCTACAAAGCATGTGATGAGGTACCTAAAATGAACAATAGACTATGGTCTCAATTATACTAGAGATCGTGATTTCAGACTGTATGGTTATACAGATTCAGATTGGTCAGGAAGTGTCCCAGATAGAAATAGCACTTCAGGTGGATGTTACAGTCTGGGGTCAGTCATGATCTCATGGCTAATAAGGAAGCAATCCAGTGTTGTTCTCAGCATTGCAGAAGCAGAATATATTGCATTAGGTTCTGCCAGTTGTGAAGCTATATGGCTTCAGAAGTTTTTACCAGGTCTATTTGATCTGAAGTTAGATACCATAATGTTTCTATGTGATAACCAGAGCTGTATAAAGATGACAAAGAACTCCGTGTTCCATGATAAGTCGAAGCACATAGAAATACGATATTTTTACATCCGTGATATGGTGCAGAAGGGATCTATAAAGATCCAATATGTGAGCACTGATGAGAAGGTTGCAGATGTGTTGACTAAGCTTTTGTCTCGTGTGAAGTTTGAGCACTTATGTGACAAGCTTGGTGTATTCCGTAAGGACTTCCCTCGAAAGGGGGAGTAGTGTTGATGATATGGTGGTGTAGATGGGATAGATCATCCCTAGACAGTGATCCCTAGTTCCGAAAGGAAGGATCACTAGTGTTGTTGGACTAAATCCCCAGTTATGAAAGGAAGGATTGTCCATGATCCTTAGTTCCGAAAGGAAATATCACCAGTATTGTTGGACTAAATCCCTAGTTCCGAAAGGAAGGATCACCAGTGTTGTTGGTATAAATCCCTAGTTCCAAAAGTAAGGATTTTCCATGATCCCTAGTTTCGAAAGGAAGAATCACCAGTGTTGTTGGACTAAATCGCTAGTTCCAAAAGGAAGGATTGTCCATGATCCCTAGTTATGAAAGGAAGGATCACCAATGTTGTTGGACTAAATCCCTAGTTCCGAAAGGAAGGATTATCCATGATCCCTAGTTCCGAAAGGAAGGATCACTAGAGTTGTTGGACTAAATCTCTAGTTCTGAAAGGAAGGATTGGCCATGATCCCTAGTTCTGAAAGGAAGGATCACCATTGTTGTTGGACTGAATCCCTAGTTCCGAAAGAAGAATTGTCCATGATCCCTAGTTCCGAAAGGAAGGATCACCATAGTTGATGGAATGGGTCCCGTAACTCTGAAAGGAAGGACTGTTCATGATTCCATAATTATGAAAGGAAGGATCATTTGTGTTGAACTTGATCCTGAAATTACGAAAGGAAGGATCATATTGGTTGTTGATACACTTGTTTCCAGAGATGATGTTTCTCCATCCTTGAGATATTGACGATAATGATGTTATTCCAGTCTTATGCCGATGAACTAGCCTCGTGTTGTCGCCGTTGTTGTTGTTTCAGTATTTACTTATTGATGATCGATGTTGTTGTTTCAGTGTTTAGTTACTGATGATTGATGTTGTTCCAGTATTATGTACCGAAGATGATGATGATGATACTTCAGATCTGTACTGAAGATGATGATGATGATACTTCAAATCTGTACTAGATGATGATGAGATGATACTTCAGCTCTGTACTGAAGATAATGATGATGATACTTCAGGTCTATACTGAAGATAATGATGATGATACTTCAGCTTTGTACTGAAGATGATGGTGATGATGATACTTCAGCTTTGTACTGAAGATGATGGTGATGATGATACTTCAGCTCTGTACTGAAGATGATGATGCAGACGATGATGTTCTAGCTTCGTGCCGTAGATGATGATATTCCAGCTTTATGCTGTAGATGATGATGTTCCAGCTTCGTGCTGCAGATGATGATGTTCCAACTCCGTTCTGTAGATGTTGATGATGTTACAACAAGCTGTTCCAGTTGCTGATACTGATGTTGTTGAAGAACTTCCAATGATTTATAGATGTATCAGTCAATGTTCCAAAAGATGTTGTTGATGATGCCTCCCCTCCCTCCTTCCGATGATGTTGTGTAGAGCCACACCTGTTGTTGTTGTTGTCAGTAGAATACCCTTCTTATTAGGGGGGGTATTAAATTAATGTAACTTCAAAGACTATTCTACTTGTACTTTATTATTGTAACTCCGTTGGAGATTTTTACCTTTGTTCGAGGATATCATTATTATATTTGGTCATGTAAAAGTCATGAGGTAAAATATCCATTGTAAGTCGGGTTGTTAGTACCCAAAAGAATGTAATATAAATATTAATTGAGTCTTCCTAGAGACCTCGACCCATTCAATTTAAGTGAGGCCGACCTGGTTAGGTTAAAGGTCAAGTGAAAAGTAAAGTATAAATAGAGGGAGTCTTTCCTCATTTGTCCTATTCACTCACTCATGCATTGCGCATTAGAGGAGAGAGAGAGTTTTCGAAGGAGGAGGAGGATTGGCTTGGCTCTAGAGTTTGGGTTTTTGTCTCTCTTCTTTGTGAGACTTATTTTTGGGAATTGTATTTTGGTAATCTATATTGAGGAAGTTCTTGCTGGGTTTTCTTCCCCTTGAGGGTTTCCCAGGATATATTGTTGTGTGCCTTGTGATTGTGTATCTTTTAGAGATCTTGGTTATGCTGCTGTTGTGAAAATGTATTAAATGCTCATGAAGTTAGAACTTAGTCTTTAGTAGCTTACAATATTAACAATCTACATAGACACTTTCAAGTGTCTTTGTGGCCCATTTAAGAATCTTCCTTGATGGTCCAAGTTGACCAGCTGGTGGTGCATTATTCTCTTCTAGGTTCAATCTTCCAATCCTCTCAATTACATCATCCAGTTGAGTCTCATGTTCAGTTGAAGTGGCATGAAATTCTTCTGCATCATTCTCTTCATGAGGGGTTATTGTTGTTGCTTCAAATGGAAGTTCCATGGATTGATCCAAGATAGGGATCCCCCTTCAATATGTGGAATTTCATTATCACATTCATAATATGTCTTTAGATGAGCAATCCTATTCAGACGATTAAGCTGTCTTTCAATAGACTTATCATTTTTATTAGTTTCAAGAAAAATGACATCTCTGGAAATCACAAATTTTTTGTTTACCTCATCATAAAGATGATATGCCTTGGACGTTTCTGAGTACCCCAAGAAAATACATCTTCTGCTTCTAGCACCAAGATTGTTTCTTTGCTCCTTTGGTATTAAGGCATAGCAGGCGGAACCAAGAATTTTGAGATTCCTAACCGAAGGAAGGTGGCCAACCACATTTTATGTGGAGTCTTATCTTCTATAACATGAGAAGGACTTCACATGCCGCGCATAGGATTGCATCACCCCAAAACATTAGCTTCACATTCTTGAAAAACATCATTGATCGCGTTGTATTAATTAAGGTTCTATTCATCCTTTATGCTACACCGTTTTGTTGGGGATTGTAGGGAACTATAGTTTGATGTGTAATTCCATGTTTGCAAATATGGTCTTCAAATGCCTTAGATGTATATTCTTTACCATTATCAGATCTGAATGTACCAATATGTACTTGTGCTTGATTTTCTATCAATGCATGAAACTTCTTGAAAGTTTGAAATGCTTCATATATTGTCTTCAACATATACACCCAACACATTATACTATAATCATCAACAAATGTCATAATTTACCTATTACCATTTGCAGAAGGAATAGGCATGGGGCCACATAAGTCAGAATGAACCAGTTGTAACTTTCTACATGCTCTGAATTTAGACTCTGGAAATGGCTTCTTACTATGTTTTCCTAGTATGCATGCATCACATTTGTTCCTTTGCTTAGAAATGGTGGGAAAACCAAACACACCATTCTTTATTAACAATGTAAGACTGTTATAATTAAGATGACCAAATATAGCATGCCATAATAAACTGGATGACATATTACCTTCTTCATGCTGAGAGATATAGGAAAAGTTCTGAACTCTTGCATAAGAGCCTCTCAACTTTAATAGCTATCCATATTCATAACCAGTCATGACGACCTTGTTGTCAGAGGATTTTCTTATCTCCACAATCCCATCAAACATGTGGACGGAATGGCCTTACCGTCGAATATGCACCAAGGACAACAAGATTCTCTGCAACTCAGGACGATAGAGAACATTATTTAATATGAAATCAGGGAATCTAGGTATCTTTACCCTGATTGAGCCAATTCCCTGTGGTTTGAGGCTAGATTTATTTGCAAATTATACTATGCCATTTGCAATGTCATTCAGTTCTACAAAGCAATATTTTCTAAAAGTCATATGAGATGTTGCACCAATATCAAGCATCCAACAATCTTCGTAAGGTGAAAGAGAAGTCATTTCATTAATTTCAAGATTACAATGTGCAACAATACAATGAGCAGAATCGGGGGTTTTACCACCCTCTTGGTTTTTTTATTATCTTATTTATTCTATCTACCTTTGATGGACTTCCAAGATGCCCAACACTGATCTGCTTCATGTCCATTCTTTCCACAGTGTGTGCGCTTCACATCTGATCTTTTGCTTGAGTTGTTTCTTCCTCCTCTTCCTCTGCCTGTTTTGTTGTTATCTCCCTTGAAAGAGTCTTTAGGCTTGTTCTTTGCTTTCTAAGAAAAGCAAAGAGATTCTGTAGTACATTCACTTGTCTTCTTTCCAAAAGTTTTTTCTCTATCTGCAATCTTTTCTACCAGAACTTCAAAGGTGAGGTCTTTGAACTTGTCGCTTGCTTGCAAGGATTCAAGATAGTTTGAGTGAGTGGGACAAAGAGATTTTACAAAGCTGCAAGTGGAAGGTATGGTTTCATACTAGAGGCTTGAATCTTGTGCATGATGGATTTTATTTCAGATGCGACCAGCAGGGGTCATTATCTTTTACTTCAAGACTGAATAAATTTAACATTAATGGAATGATTTCCATTTCAGAGTGTGGATCATACAGATATTTTAGAGTTTTTAAGGCTTCATAACATGTCTTCGCAGGAAGAATATGCTGGCTCACCTCTTCACTGACAATGGAAAAAATCATAGCCAATGCTTTCTTGTCTCTGGACTGCCAAATAGCAAGTTCTTTCTTTGTTGATGGGGGCTTTGGAGGTGAAGAGATGATAGTGCCTTCATCGGTGATGGTGGTATTTCCTTCACAAATGTTGTCCCACAAGTCATTGTAGACATATGCAACCTTAATCTTCCCCCACCATTCTGAAAATGTATCCTTGCCAGTGAGTGTAGCACCAACTACCGATGCTATGGAATGCATCTTGAACATGAAAGTTATATAATGCTTGAAATATATAGGATGCAAGTTTAAATTCCCGCTCCTTACTTACAAATTACACTCTTTAATTCTACAACAAATATCTCATTCTAGCAGCACTACACAAATTTTCTCTCATAATTCTTTGAAGATTACAATAATTTCAAAATAGTGCTCACTTTCACTCAACAATTCTTACAATGTCATATTACACTTGAATCTATGCTCATAATTCAAATTTCAAGGTCTTGATCATAATTCAAATTTCAAGGTCTTGATGTCATAAAAATTATATAGGTGAGGACACTTGCAATTTTTTTTACCTTCACTCATAGATTTTGGGTTTGCAGCATTTGAATCTTGTTTTGCAGTTCTAGATGAGCTCGCAGTCTTCCAAGAAAGTGGTGATCGAACTCTGTGATCTACACAGTCTCAATCTTTTAAACGCAGGTCGCAGTCGCAACTTCAAAAATGTGCAGCAACTCTACGCAGCTCACAGACAGTCTTCGGTATGTCTTTCTTTCCAACAAAGTTGACTCACAACATTCTTCTAGCATGGAGGCATGGGATCAACTCCATTCGCGTGAGGAGTTTCCTACTCCACGTGGATGGGGTTGTGGAGGCAGTTCACTAACTCAGAAGCACGCAACTACCATACACCGCAATTCACTAACTCAGAAGCACGTAGCTACCATACACCGCATTTTTTCCATGATCTTCAACGCTTAGAGATTGAGAAGCATTTTAACATGGCTCTCCAAAAAAAAATCGTGATTGATGTAGGAAGACCGCCCATCAACACGCAGATGCGTAGCAGCTCCAAACATATGACATGCTTCTTCCACGGGAACACCAATAGTATACGTGATAGAGATATCTGAAATGCAGTGGTAGGAGAGGAAATAACTCCATGTGCAACAATATTTGCAGAGATCAAATGCACTCCACTTGCAATATTCGTATCCTTCAGACGGTCTATGTACTTGCAGGTACCCAACTCCTCACACAGCTCCAGAGTGCGTTCCCTCCACAAGAGCAAGAAAATGATGGATTCTCACCGGTCTTCACAATGGAGAGATCATACTAGAAATTGCAGTCATTAAACACACTTTCCAAAACACACATTGGAGAGAGGTCACCCTACTTGATGGAAATCACAAAAATAGACATAGAGGAATCTAGGGTTTGCTCCACGCAGTTGGTGAAAGAGGGCGTAACCAACACATTCAACACACAGAGAACGCATATGGTAAAGATAACGGTCGACTGCAGCAAGCAGAGAACACAGATGGTAAAGACAACGGTGTAGCAGATGGTAAAGATAACGGATAAGCGCAGAGCTAAAGAAGGTAAACTGAACAACGCAGAGATGAAGGATGCAGAGGGCAGAAATGACTGAACATGCAGCATGCAGACCTTCGGGCCTGAGGAAGAGCGCAGACCCAAATATGGACAAACTGACAATGGCAGGAGTTATGCAGGTTGCTCTGATAATACCGCATGACAGGCACTAACTCTCGGATCATTTATTTCATTAATCAAGCATCATATTTATACACAATATTTCTGACCTTTGGCATTGATATTCCAAATGGTCCGTTAGAGTTTCCTAGCCTCTACGTCTTCCAAACCGTAAGTTTTATTTATTTACAAATTAACCTACGTCTTCCAAACCGGAAGTTTTATTTATTTACAAATTACCCTAATGATTCTAACAGTCATTGGTAATGAAAAAATTGGGTTCTTTACAAGTTGCGTAGACTCATAGGGTATGTTGGACAAGTATGGGGGAGCAACTTAATAGTTGGGTTTGACAAATAAAAGGACCTTTGGGAACCCCACAAATTAGATTGGTTTGAGTACAAAAAATATAGTAGGAGCAAAGTGTTACCGGGGGACAATCTTTTCTAAATATTTGCAAAGCCTTTTTCTGAAAAAGAGAAGACTAAGATTCACTTTGTTGGCTCTCTCTTACAATTGGAGGGATTGGAGATAGTGTAATGGGAACGTTTTTCAAATGGGGCATAAATTAGGATTAGTTTTCACTCCCTTTCTATTTTATCCATAATAAGGAAAGAAGGTTGCTCTCTAAAAAAAGGAAAGAAGGGTGCTCTCTCAAAATAATAAGGAAAGAAGGTTTCTCTCTCTTAGAATTGGAGGGATTGGAGATAGTGTTATCAGAACTTTTTTCAAATGGAGAATAAATTAGGATTAGTTTTCACTCCCTTTCTCTCTTTTATCCATAATAAGGAAAGAAAGTTGCTCTCTCAAAATAAAAAGAGGAGGGAGAGGGATTTCTCAAGTAAGGTGCTTACCAAAACAGAGGTTCACAAGGCTAAGACCGGACCTTACCCTTAGTTGTTCCAAGATTGATATCTCTCACTTAGGTTAGGGTTCAAAGGTCTTAAATTACCTCGGTCAAACGTAATAAAATTGAGTAAAGATTAAGCCTTTGAATACAAAGTGTATCTCTAATGACTTATTTTGGTCTTGAACTTTGTATCAACGGTCAATTTTTCATGTCCTTAACTCAATATATTACACAATAATTGTATGAAAAGATGATCCCTAGACCTTCTATTGAAGCTAAACTTAATAGCTAGAATCTCAATGACAAGGAGCCTAAATGAAACAAAAGAGTCTAAGTTATTTGGGATGTAAGTCTATTAAATTGAGTGTTATTTTCTAATTGATTTTATGCATGGTGCATCCAACTAAAGGAAAGTTAAATAAAAGAAGATTAACATATGGAAAAAAGTAATAATTGTGGGATTGGGAAACTAAGAGATGTTGGCCACATTTTGTGGAAGTAAGCATTTTCTGAGAAGTTTGATTTGTATACAAGGCCCTTTTACAAGTATGTTTATGCCACAACTCTACTACCAAGTTGCCATTCTTGGGGTTCTTTATTGTTGTCACAAATATATTTGGATTTGTGATAATCTACAAGATAGATCTCATAGCTAGAGAAAATATCACTATTCTCACTCAAGAATTGAAGAGAAGAAATAAGAAGAAATGAATCAATTATCACTCATAAACTCAGAAATGGAGAAATCTATAGTATAATCATACATCAGCTGTAAGCCGGAACTGTGAAAAACTTAATACAATACAACACTGTCAAGTGAATTCGAATTAGCCAAAGGTGATTCGAATTCTCCTCAATGTGTGGCTTGGATATCATTGGAGACATCATCCAATCAGTGGTAGTAGTCACAAATAGTCAAAAGTCAGTCAAATGAGTCGAACTGAGTCTAACTGAGTCATGTGGTCACAAATCAAGGGATGGAGACTCCAAGGAGGGTGCATGAGGCTGTTAGTAGGTCAAGTGGCACTTCGATACAGACAACTGGAAGCTAAAAACAGGCTCTAGAGGGCTGAACATAGGCTCCAGGTGTTGGGGAGACTACCATACTAATGATTGGATGCATGCAAATATAAAAAATGATGGTGAGAATATTCCAACACCCCCCTGCAAGCTATACTATGAGGAAATAACTGAAAAGCTAGTACTAGGGCCCTGGTGACTGAGACCAAAGGTCACCCCATACAACAATCTAAATAAATAAAGTGAGGAAAGAGGGAAAACTCAGTGGGAAGAAATCCCCCCCCCAAAAAAATAGGCTGAAGGATGCTAATGTAGCATGGCATCACCCACCCCAGAAGGAGGAAAGTGACCTTCTTTACCGAAGAAGGATCGATCAGAAAGAAATGGATCACTGTGTGAATGATCAATGCGAGAAGGATGAAACCTTCCATTTTGAAAATCAGATTTGGTTCTCCTTTGATCAAGTGGATCACCAACAAGATATTTGACAGATCTAAGAGTAATGGCTGCCCATCTCAGAAGAGGAGGATCTGTACGCTGTAGATCTAGATCTTGGTCTTCCATTTGCTCATCTTCACTAATAGGTGCTAGATCTTCAGGTTCTTGTGGATATGGATCTAGCATTCTCTCAAAAAGAGTTATCTTCCTCTTGGGAAGAAGTGGATCATGCTCCAAAAACATGTGCTTGAGTTCTCCAACAATGGATGCAAGCAAATATGGAGGCTTCCTAAACTTGCTCTTCGTACCAAGCATGGTGGGAACAAATTCAAAAATATGAAGATCAATATGGAGCATGTGATTCAAACCAACTGAGTAGAATCAAATCCATGAATGTGTATGTAGTTCTTTGATATTTCCTTTGAACCGACATAGATGAGATCATAACCAAATGAACTAATACATGATGGTGGTGGCTTGGACTTCAAATCAGATCCAAGAATTGATAGATGGCTTCTTGATCTACTTTGAACCAACAGGGGTGAGATCAACACCAAAATCACAAGGATATGCATGAGACTTGAACCCAAGCGAATGATGGTGTCTTCCATACTCGGTGAAACTATGAAAACATGTGCCAATGAACAAAGAGGAGTCCATAGGAAGCATTTGATCAAGGAGGGCGAATGTATCACCTCCAAAATCTGATTTTACCTCCAAAATACTCAGTAGGTCATCATCTTGCACGTCAGCAGGCTCACGGGAAGTAGAGATTTTGAAGGTCTCTTCAACTTCTAGAGTAGTAGCTGACATATCTTGCTCAGAATTTGAATTAGAAAATGGATCAACTTTATCAGTGGTGATGGCCCATTTTGCAATAGGAGTTGGATCTTTAGGTGCCATGTCTTGTATTTTGACTTCATCTTGAACAACTTCATCATGAGAGATGATAGAGGCCGAATCATGAATAGAGAGAGCACTTGAGGCAGTACTACTGGACTTGTTTTCCAAATGGATAACATCATCCTCTTCCTTCTGCTTTCCAAATAATCTGTCCAATCTTTTCCAGTTATCACTTGTATGTTCGGCAGAATCAATGAGGTACTCCATATTGGAAAGCATAGCAGTACATATTGCTGTTGAGGTTCTGTCACAATCATATAGCCAATATTCTTCCTCTTCATAGGAAGCAAAATATGTCTTAACACCAATACACATATCGAAAATACCATATCTCTTCAGGCATGTGATCCGGGTCGTGTCCAGGAAGCACAAGGGGGACAACAGTTCGACTGAATGAGTCGGCTCTGTTATGGAGGAAGCTTAATAAACACAATGAGCAAAAGCAGGATTACGCAATACAAATAAAAACAAATATGCACAGCCAATATGCAGGAATGCGAACTGTTCTTTTATTACTTGCAAACAGATAGATTGATTACTAAACTGATGTATGTTACAATATTATACATGCTTATATAGAATTCTGAGATGCTTGGGTGCCTACCCGTTATGTTCAGTTACAAAGAAGAAGTTAGAACGGTTCAACTGTTCAACCGTTATAGTCGACTGGAATACAAAGAGACAGTCTGTCGAAGTTCGACAGTCGCTGGTCGCATGTCGATGTCATGAACTGTGAGGTTGCTAAACATGTCGAAGGTACAGAACATGTTGCAGTATGTCAAAGTCGAGACTCATCAGAGTTGTATCGAAATCGAAACCTGTAGAATTTGTTGAAGCCATGTCGAGTTGAAACTTGTCGAAGTTGTATCGACATCGATGAATTGCCAACTATGATGTGGATCAGACCTCCTTCCTTAAGAAACAATGGAGCCCATTGTTTGCTCATGAAGGTGAGGAAACTTTTCAGTCACTTCAGTAGCAGAGTACCACTTTCCTTGAGATGGGAGCTGGCCAACTTTGGAAACCTGAAACAAGGGAATTGTGTTCGTCCTTGTAAGGCATACTCGTTGTACCACAATGGTGTCACAAGGAAGATGCTCCTGAACATCTAGATGGATATCTTCGGGTGTTGCTGTTGAGAAGTCGTTCTATTCAAATAAAGGTGCATGGTATGGTCTAAGTAGATCCACATTGAAGACTGGATGCAGACCCAGGCATGCAGGAATGTCGAGTTGGAAAGCGTTTTCGCTAATCTGTCGAAGAATACTGTACAGACCATATCAAAAAGGCTTGAGCTTCTTGAAAGGACCTATGAAGCGCTCCTTCTTGAGATGTAGACAGACCTTACCCCCAATTTGGAATGTATGAGGAATATGATGCTTGTCGTGTCGGGCCTTATCTTTCTCGTTTTCTCTGTGCAACATATCTTGTGCTTGTTGCTGGATGTCACAAATATGTTCTCGAAACTTGAATGCTTTATCAACTTCTCGTTGGTTGTGGTCGGTGTCAAAATTTGGCTGTGTCAAGGAGCTGATCAAGTCAATAGGCACTGAGGGTTGAAATCCGTAACAAAATTCAAATGGACTCTTGCTTGTAGAGCTGTGCTGAGTATGATTGTAGCTGTGCTGATTGTATGGAAGACTATCATCTCATGTGCATTGATGCTGGTGATTGTACATGCAAAGCAGTTGTACTACCAAGCGATTCACAACTTCCGTCTGTCTGTAGGTCTGAAGATGGAAAGCTATCGAGAATGAGAGTTGTGTGTCTAACTGTTGCCAAAGGGTCTTCAAAAAGATGTTGACGAATCTGGAATCTCGATTGGAAATAATGGTTGTGGATAAACCAAAGTGTTTCCAAACATGTGTAAAGAAGAGCTGAGTGGTCTGCTGTGCTGTCGTGGTCTTCTTACATGGTATGAGAATGGCGATCTTGGAAAATCGGTCAACTACTACTAATATCGCGTCATGCTGATGTTTGGTAGTAGGATAACCCGTCAAGTAGTCCATAGAAATAGATTCCCATGGTCGACTAGGAACTGGTAGAGGTGTATACAATCCCTGTCGTCGATTAGGCGGCTTAGCAATGGCACAAACTGTTTGACGAAAAATCTACCAAGAGCGGACTCAAGGCCTGATCTCCCTAGCTCAACGCGAGTCTAGAACAAATAGAGACAGAATATAAATAACTCTCCTAGATCTAATTAGAGATCAAGTAACTAGATGCTTTACCTTTCAGATCGTTGATCCTTTTCCCTTGAATATTGCTCTAAGCTTGATGGTCTTCAGATCCAAGCAGCAAAACCTGTCAAGACAACACACCAACAAAACAAGTAGTGAAATACACCTACACAATAATAGATCTAAGTAAGCAGTTAAGCAGGAAAACTACACAAGATATTATCAACACAATAAGATTTGGTGGAAAGCACTTATATTACTGTATTAAAAGGGAAATACATAGGATGAAGAGATTACAACCAATGACTTAACGTAGCAACCCTTCTCCGATCAAACCAATGCCAAAGCCTCCCAAGGAAGTATGAGTCTCCCAATAGATTAGTAGAGATCTCTCCTAAGGTAATTTCACCAGCATGTAGATACTATAGACTTCCTCCCTTTGGTATGTGAATGAGCTTCACTTATATAGGACTAAGTGGATAGGGTAGGTTGAGATATGGTAGGAGAGAGATAGGGTATCCCATCCAAGTGGCTAGGAATTGAAAGCCAGCTCTCCTAAAGGATAGGGATAGGGATCCATGTCAGCTACATTCGAGAATGGGCTCGAAGAGGCTATTTTAGTCAATTAACTGACATCATCACAGGCTGCAAGAGGAAAACCTGCGACGTTGTAGGTTTCATTAGGACAATCTGCACCGACCTCTCAAAACCTAGTATAAAAGGTTTTGCATCTCTTCCAAATGGATGACTTAGTCAGAGGAACTTCAGGGATGTTTACACTGAGTCTCAGGGTAGCAAGATTTAGGTGTAACACAAACCACGCATGATCGAATGTACTTGTTGATGTCGGATTTAACTGTAGGCCAGAAGAAATACTTCTGCAGAATAGCAAGTGTCTTTGCTACTCCCAAAGTGTCCTACAGTCTTACTGTAGTGCGCGTCCCAAATAAGCTTCTTTCGGTGCTCACTGGTCGGTACACAAAGCTGTCCAAGCTTGTATAGCAAGGTATCTTTTAGGAAATAGTCAGAGTCTGAGGTCGACAACTTGTTAGTCTGTAACTGTCGGTAGACTACTGAGAAGTCATTTTCGTCCTCGTACAACTATTTCCATGCGGTCATTACGTATCCCTGCATACTGATCACTATCAAAAGGAGAGTAATGGGTAGTCGACTGAGGCAATCAACGACGGCATTAGCTTTGCTTTTCGATACTTAATCACCAAATGGAATTGTTGTAGGTAATTAATCCACTTGATTTGTCGGTTTGTCTGTAACTTTGATTGTGTCGAAGCGAACTGTAGAGGCTTGTGATCAGTGAGAATGACCGTTTCCTTGCCAAGGATGTAATGCCTCCATTGCTTGAGAGCTTGCATAATGGCGTACAGTTCTTTTTCGTACATCGAGTATCTTCTAACTGTGTCATTAAAAGTCTCGAAATGAAAAGCGACTGGGTGACTAGATTGAGTGATCACTATGCCCAAGGCATAGTCCGATGCGTTCATCTCAATCTCAAAGGGCTGATGCAAATCAGGTAACACAAGTAATAGTGCAGTGCAGAGCTTGTGTTTGAGTTGTTCAAAAGTTGCTTGTTCTGTTTCTGTCCATTGGAAGAAAGTTTTCCCATTTCCCTTTGTCAACTGATTCAAGGGCCATGCCATGTGACTGAAGCCGAGTATGAATCGTCGATAGAAATTTGCCAAACCAAGAAAAATTCTTAGTTCTTGAATGCTTCTAGGAATGGGCCAATATTTGAAGATCTGTACTTTTTTTGGGTCGACGTGAATGCCTTCAGAGTCAATTAAATACCCCAAATATTTGATGCTGGTAATCACAAAAGAGCACTTGTCCATGTTCAGATAGAGCCGATGTTGTTGGAGAGTATTGAGGACTTGTTGAAGATGTCCGACATGTTCTTCCCATGATCGACTGAAAATCAATATATCGTCGAGATAGACAATAACCCATTTGTTGATGAAAGGTCGAAGAAGGTTATCCATATGTCGCATGAAGGTCGCAGGTGCATTGGCTAAGCCAAAAGGCATGACTAACCATTCAAACAATCATTCCTTGGTCTTGAAAGTAGTTTTACACACATCTGAGGGCTCGATTGGAATCTGATGGTATCCCGACTTGAGGTTGAGCTTAGTAAAGAATTTAGCACCTTTCAGATAGTCGATGAGCTCGTCTATCCGCGACAGAGGGTACCGATTCTTCACTGATATTTTTTTGAGAGCTATGTAGTCGATGCACATGTGCCAAGTCCCGTCTTTCTTCGGAACTAGGACGACTGGAATTCCACAAGGAGAGGAGCTGGTTCGGATATGACCTTTGTCGATTAATTCTTGGGTTTGTCTGCGAATCTCTTCATTTTCGAGAATGGATATTTTGTAAACAAATGCGTTAGGCAAAGAAGAACCAGGAACAAGTTCAATGGAGTGTTTTACCTGACAATGTTGAGGTACTCCGTCTGGAGCTTGAAAGAGGTTCTGGTACTCATCAAGAATATGATCGACTTGCTGCTTCTGTCAGGAACTGCATTGGTCAGTGACTTGACTCGTTGTTGCAGTATTCTTAGAATGTTGCGGCTTGATCATGATTAATGCGAACTTCTGAGTATGATTTATGAGCTTCTTTGTCTATTTGGCAGATGTCAGTGCAATCGTTGGTGTGGGTTGACGCTTTGGTATACTGAACCATCGATTTTAGATTCTAACAATCACCTTCTGAGGTCGTGACTGATAACTTCCAAGTATATCCCAGAGGTAAGGTTCCCCAAATAGGGCATCAGCTACGGAGAGTGGTGAGACGTCGCAGAGTACTTCATCTTCAAAAGGTTTTATGAAGTAGGCGAGTTTGCATTGTTGAGTGATCCGTAGTTCTTGTTCATCCTTCATCTAATCAATGTTGTAAGGCTGAGGATGCATAGTGGTAAAAAGACCTAATTTCTTCATGAGATCTTCAGAAACAAAGTTCTTTTGGCTCCCATTGTCCACAATCAGATGTCATGGGTTTCTCTGGAACCATATCCATGTATGGAACAGGCGTTCTCATTCATCCTCGTCGACGATAGTTGAAGCTGCTGGAGTGGTCGAGGTCAAAAGGGTCATTGCGTCTAGATCATATTCTTCCACCATCTTATCGAACGTGTCGGAGGTCGACACTTTTGTCAAAAATGTCTTCTGAGCTTTGCATTCAGACGTATCATGCCAAGATGAGTGATGGAAATCGCACCATTTTCTGGTCGGCGATTGTTTTCTAGGTTCCTTCTTGTGAAAAGGCTTCTTACTGTGATCTAGCTTTGGTGGTGTCGGCTGAGAAGATTTCGACTTGTCGAAGTCAGCTGGTGACTTCTTGTCGGGTGGTCTTCCTAATGTCGGATTTGTCATGAAACGTGCTTTTCCTTTTTGCTTGGTTTCCAGTTTGCTGGCATAGTGGAAAGAATCTGCAAGCGTATTGACAGTCAGAAATTCCATCTCCTGCTGGATGTAATGGGACAATCCGCTGGTGTACTTCAGAACAAGCAATTTCTCTTCTTCTTGGACACCATGTCTTGCCATGAGTTGGTAGAACTTGTCAGTGTAACTCTGTACTGATTGGTCTTTCCATTGCTTTAGCTGCTGCCACTTCTTATACTGCTGATCGAGGTATTTAGGCGGGTAAAATTCCTTTTGGATGTGTTCTATGAATTTATCCCATGTGTTGATGGGGTCTCCGCTTTTCTCCATCTTTGTCGAGAGGTTCTCCCACAAGCAGTGCATGGAGGTTGACATCTTTAAGGACGCAATGGTGACTTTTTCAGCTTTGGAGAGTTGAATTACAGCGTAATAGGATTCCAATTGTTGCACCCAATTGTCGGTGGATTCCGCGTCAATCTTTCCTTCAAGATTCAGTGTGTGCATATTCATTTTCACTTTGAAGGGGCTGATTTTATCGGAGTGAGTTCTCCTCGAGGATCCTCCGGATGTCGAAGCGAATTGCAAGAGAATCTGATTGAACTGGGTGAACATTTCAGTTCGTTGTCAAGCCAGAGCTTGCTCAATAAGCTGTGTTGTCTCATCGGTTGCATGTCTATCGTCTATTTCTTCTGTCATTTCTATATGTAGTGTCTACTTGGATTGCTGATATTGCGAGGGAGTTTGAACCATAATAAGTCAAGTAACTTCGAGAGAAGTGTATACGCAGAACTTAAGCGCAAAAAAATGAGTGCGCTCTGATAGCAATGATCCGGGTCGTGTCCAGAAAGCATGAGGGGGACAACAGTTCGACTGAATGAGTCGGCTCTGTTATGGCGGAAGCTTAATAAACAGAATGAGCAAAAGCAGGATTACGCAATACAGATAAACACAAATACTCGCAGACAATATGCAGGAATGCGAACTATTCTTCTATTACTTGCAAACAGATAACTTGATTGATAAATTGATGTATGTTACAATATTATACATGTTTATATAGAATTCTGAGATGCTTGGGTTCCTTCCCGTTACGTTCAGTTACAAAGAAGAAGTTTTAATGGTTCAAATGTTCAACCGTTACAGTCGAATGGAAGACAGAGAGACAGTCTGTCGAAGTTTGATAGTCGCTGGTCGCATGTCGACGCTACATGTTGATGTCGTGAACTGTGAGGTTGCTGAACATGTCGAAGGTGCAGAATGTGTTGCAGTATGTCAAAGTCGAGACTCGTCGGAGTTGTGTCGAAATCGAAACCTGTCGAAGTTGTCGAAGCCATGTCGAGTCGAAACTTGTCGAAGTTGTATCGACATCGATGACTTGCCAACTATGATGCGGATCAGTATGCTATCATCTTTGGTTTCCATTCTTCATAGTTGTATGAAGAGAGAGAAGGAACTTATTTCGGATTATGGAAGTTGTTGTTGAATTCGAATCTACTGCTGCAACTGTAGAAAATTACTGCAACTGCAGAAAACAACTGCAACTGCAGAAAACTACTGCAACTGCAGAAAACTACTACAATTGCAGAAAACTATTGCAACTACAGAAAAATTTGAAATTGCTGCAACTGCAGAAAACTTCAAATGACCTGCAAAAAAAATGGAGATCCATAGTAGCTGCTAAATTCGAATTTGTTGAAGATGGATTCGAATGATGGAATAAACTTGCAAAACAAATGGAATGTTGACGGATATTTGCTGCAAATTTGAATTGAACACTGCCTTAGGACAATGAGCACATGTGACTGGATCCTTCACACCTAGCTAGACCTCACTGGATTGCTCCAGTGAATTCAAGACAATTGCACCAGGAATTGCTGTGGAAATCTAGAGGCTTCTGGTGCTCAATGAAAGACAACTGCTCAAAGAATTGCTGCAACTGCTGCTGCTACAATTTGAATAGCTGGATCCAACTTTGATACCATGTGATAATCTACAGGATAGATCTCACAGCTAGAACAAATCTCACTAATCTCACTCAAGAATTGCAGAGAAGAAAGAATAAGAAATGAATCAATTATCACTCATAAACTCAGAAATGGAGAAATCTGTAGTATAATCATACATCAGCTGTAAGCTGAACACTATGAAAAACTGAATACAATACAATACTGTCAAGTGAATTCGAATTAGCTAAAGGTGATTCGAATTCTCCTTAATGCCTGGCTTGGATAGCATTGGAGACATCATCCAATCAGTGGTAGTAGTCACAAATACTTAAAAGTTAGTCAAATTAGTCTAACTGAGTCTAACTGAGTCATGTGAGCACAAATCAAGGGATGGAGACTCCAAGGAGGGTGCATGAGGCTGCCAGTAGGTCAAGCGGCACTCCGATACAGGCAAATGGAAGCTACAAGTAGTTAAACTAAGCAATAAATGCATAAACTGGTCAATCAATGATGCAATTGACTGTTAGTGATCCAAGTAGTGTAGTAGGGTGCATTTTCCATCTAGGTGAGGAAAACAAGGCACAATAGGTAGGTAGGAGGGCTCCTGAGGGCTAAAAGCAGGCTCTAGAGGGCTGAACATAGGCTCCAGGTGCTGGGGAGACTACCATATTGATGGCTGGATGCATGCATAATGCATGCAAATATAAAAAAGGATGGTGAGAATATTCCAACAGGATTGTCTAATAAATGATTAGGATGGCCACACTCCACTTTTTGTGGCTAAAGAGATGTGCTAGAACGTTTGGAGTTTTTCTTGAAAAATGATAACTAGAATTGACAATTTTTTTTTATTTTGAACGCAACAATTAATCATTGTTTAGCAAGAGTGGTTGCCATGACAAATGATTATTAGAAAGCTAGACATATGAGCAAGATTGCATGCACTTGCACTAGTATGAATAAATCATGGGAAGTCTCTTTGGATATAACAATGTATTACATGTACTCTTTAAAGGGATGTCAACCACATACCTTTAATAATTAATAAAGTATGAGGTTTTTAACAAAAGAAAAAGAGCCTTATGAATCATTTAGTAAAAGTGTGCTTAGTAGGGATTTGCCAAATCTAAATACATTAAATCTTGAAGAAAATTGACTTTAAATATGAATTTTCTTATTCACACATTGTGTCAAAAGTAAAACCACCACTTCAAAATGTACTCCAAATACTGAAAATATGCAAGCACAATGAACACAAGAGATTTTTTTCAAACTTGACCAGGCAAAACCCCACAAAACGTTTTCATAAAGAAGAGTACAAAAAAAATTCTTAAAACACATAATTTTTTCTCTTCAACCCTAACTGACAGATTTTCTACAAACAACAAATTATTACAAAAAACAGACCCAACGTCGAAATTCGTGCCAACCTTGAAAATCGTGCCAAAAAGCTGTTGTACGGCTTGTTGTACAGAACTGTACTTTTATGCCTCGATTTCTGTGTCCTCATGTGCCTGGTTTTAATGTTGTACGGTCTGCATTAATTACTCTTCCAACTGCACTGGGATTCGATCTAGTCTCTTGGGGAATTGAGCCACACGTGTGGCTATTTTAATGTTGCTGTATGGTCTGCATCTCATGCATTGGAATTTCTCTTGGAAATCATGCCCTTCGTACTTGGGTACTCTTCTTCCTCTTCAATCTTTCTCTTCCTCTCTCTCTGATGGTGAATGTGTCATTTGTCCCTTTCACTTTGTTTTATACTTTTCTTTTCGTAACTAACTCATTAACTACCTAATCTAGGGTTGAGATTTAATTACAACATCAAGGGTCTACATTAATTTCACTTTTAATAATTAAACTCATTAATTATTAAATACATCACTTTAAATGTGACCCACTTTTATAAAGTACAAAAATGTATTTATTTACATAAAAGTCACTTTATTACATAAATACACAAGGAAAAAAACTTTTTGGCCCCCCTCATCACACTCACACCAAAAATATGAGGGAGGACCTACGGAGCTATATTTTTCAACACTCCCTCCTAACGAGGGAGGTTCTTCTGGCACCATCCAAATATCTACCACCGAATCCTAACGCAACTCCATCCTGCTCTGGAATGTCTCTGGAGAGAAGTGCCCACCTCTGAAATAAAAGTCTGACTCTTGAGATTCTGCCTGAACCTCATCAACCTGCTCATCACCATCACCTGTCTGGCTAAGTCTTCTGCCAGTGCTTTGGAGAGATTTACTCTCCTCATTAGAAGAAATGTAACTAACATGCCGATCAAATGCATCTCCTGCACCATCCTCTGACTCTGAAAACCATCCACCTATCCATGGACGTACAACATGTCCTCTCAATATGGATAACTTGTTCTTGCGATCACTAAGCAAGATTGTGGTCTTGACAAGATCATGTCTCCGATAAATGAAGATATGACCATCCTTGACCAACAACCCATAACCATCATCCTCAAAAGATGACACCGAGAGTTTACTAACTCTCATCCCAGGTACAAAGAGAACTCCATGTAACTCCATGACCTCTTCAAGGTCTAGTTGAAACCTGATTGTTCCAACCCCTTGAATAACTATCTGTGGACTGCAAACATCCGTTTGAGTGTAGTGTCCTGGTACCAATGCTGTGATAATCTGGAATGCATCATACACTCTAGTCATATGTCTAGTTGACCCACTATCAACAATCCAAACATGCTAAAAAACTGAGTTCCCTACTTTAGAGTCAATAGAGGCTAGAGAAAATGCATGCTCAAACTGACCTGCAAACTCATCTATTGGAGTTGCTGTTGAATCTTTCTCTGTCTCCCCTTTCTTCTTCTCAGGACATTTTGTGGCATAGTGTCCCAATTGACCACAGAAACATCTGATCCGACTCAAATCTTTCTTCTTCTTGTTCTTCTATTTGGCTGCAAGTGCCACATCCTACTCAACATCCTCACTGGTCTGACCAACTTCAGACCCTTCTCAGATTTACTCCTAGGTAAAGTCATCCCATAATCTGTACTAACTGGGAAGCTTCTCTCTGCCCATAATACATTTCATAAATACCTCCCACTTATTGGTGAATCCCTTCAGGGCTATCCTCACCAATTCAGAATCAAGGATATTCTCTCCTACTGCTTCCAGCTTGTCCTTGAATCGTGTAACATGAGTCAAGTAGGAGGCTACACCCTCATCTTTATTCATTTTTATACAATGTAGCTTGTCTTTTAGGGCCATCTTATGATTCTCGTTCTTTGCTTAGAACAACTAATTCAATGTGTCCCACATCTCTTTAGCTATTTTCTTTTCTGCTAAATGTGGAATGAGATGGTCTTTAACCCCATCCAGTATGACTCTCTGGGATCTGGCTTCAAGAGCTTCATGCTCCTCAAGCTCATCTCTATCTACTGGCTTAGTCATGATACTGTTAGCAAATCTCCAAACTCTCAATTCTTTTAACACATCAATAATTCTTACTTTCCATGGGATATAGTTGGATACTACATCTAGCCTATCCTCATACCTGATACTCATCATGGAAAATACTTGCAACCAAAAAAAACTTGGAATATAAACACAACACTCTTCTGCACTTCAAAAGAACACTTGCTTACTTCTTACTTCAGTATGGCTCTGATACCATGAATAAAATTGACTGTAAATATGAATTTGCTCATTCAAATTTCACACATTTTGTCAAACACTTTGAAAATCTAGGGTTTTAACTTGAAATTTTGAAAGTAAAACCACCACTTCAAAATGTACTCCAAATACTGAAAATATGCAAGCACAATGAACACAAGAGATTTTGGTCAAACTTGACCGGGAAAAACCCCTCACTTGGGGAAAACCCTAGATTTTTTTTCATAAATAAGTGTACATAAAAAATTCTTAAAACACAATTTTTTTTCTCTTCAACCCTAACTGACAGATTTTCTAAAAACAAAAAATTATTACCGAAATCAGACCCAACCTCGAAATCTATGCCAACCTAAAAAATCATGCCAAAAGCTGCTTTACGGCCTGCTATACAGAACTGTAAAGAACTGTACTTTTTTGCCTCGATTTCTGTGTCCTCACGTTCCTGGTTTTACTGCTGTATAGTCTGCATTAATTACTCTACCAACTGCATTGGGATTCAAGCCAGTCTCTTGGGGAATCGATCCCACACATGTGGCTGTTTTAATGCTGATGTACGACCTGCATCTCATGCATTGGAATTCGTGTTGCTGTTCTTCTCTTGGAAATCATGCCCTTCTTTCTTGGGTACTCTTCTTCCTCTTCAATCTTTCTCTTCCTCTCTCTCTGATTTTGAGTCTGTCATTTGTCCCTTTCACTTTGTTTTATACTTTGCTTTTTGTAACTAACTCATTAACTACCTAATATAGGGTTGAGATTTAATTACAACATCAAGGGTCTACATTAATTTCACTTTTAATAATTAAAATCATTAATTATTAAATACATCACTTTAAATGTGACCCACTTTTATAAAGTACAAAAATGTCTTTATTTACATAAAAGTCACTTTATTACATAAATACGCAAGGAACAAAACTTTCTGGTTCCCCTCATCACACTCACCCCAAAAATATGAGGGAGGACCTCCAAAGCTATCTTTTTCAACAATTCCTATTACTCACAGATAATAGCAAGGATTTTGCTTGGACCTCTACTGATATGAAAGGGATATATCCAAATATTTGCAAACATCATATTTATATCAAGGAAGGTTTTTTCCCAATAATAAATCCGCAAAGAAGGATGAACCCAACATTAAAATATATAGTCAAACTAGAATTGAAGAAACTACTAGATGTAGGCTTCATCTACCCTGTCTCAGAAAATGAGTGGGTCTCACCTTTAGTGATAATCCCAAATAATGGGGGGAAGAGGATAATATGTGTGTATTATAGATAGATTAATAAGGAAACCAAAGGAGATCACTTTCCTATGCCATTCATTGATTAGGTATTGGATACTCTTGTTGGAAACAAGTTTTTCTCATTCCTGGACGGTTTTAGTGGATATAATCAAATACAAATCCACCTCGCTGATCAAGATAAAACCAAATTTACCTGCCTGTGGGGCACATATGCATATAGAGTACTACCATTTGGACTTTGCAATGCCCTTGAAACCTTTCAAAGGGATATCTTAAGTATATTTGCATATTTCATCAATGCTCAGATGGAGGTATATATGGATGATTTCACACTGTATAGACAAAATTTCCAGAAAGCATTAGATCATTTGGCAGCAGTCCTAAACAAATGCATCAAAATGAGTCTCTGTATCATCAATGATAAGTGTATAATGATAATGCAATAAGGCATAGTTCTGGGACACCATACATCCCAAAGAGGTATTGAAGTTGACCAAGCCAAGGTAACTATTATTAAAAAATTTCCCCCACCTGTCAAACAAAGAGACGTGCGCCGATTTCTAGGGAAGATAGGCTACTACATAATATTTATAGAGGGATTCAATAGAGTGGCAGCCCCCATGATTTATCTCATAACCAAAGACACAACTTTTAATTGGACTGAGCAATGTATTGTTGCATTTGATCACCTCAAAGAGAAAACCATTGTACTGCTCCAGTCCTCCAAGGCCCAAACTCGAATCTACCTTTTCACATCCACTCGGATGCCTTAGACAAGGATATCGGGGTAGTCCTAGGAAAGGAATAAGAAAGGAAACCCTATTCCATATATTATATTAGCAAAAACTTGGTAGGAGAAGAACTCAAGTACACAGTCACTGAAAAGGAATTCTTAGTTTTTGTGCATGCTATTAACTAATTTCAGCACTACATAATAGGATATCCAGTCTTTGTACACATCGATCATTCAACAATAAGGTACCTCATGAACAAACCTCACACCAGTGATACAGTTATAAGATGGTTAATTATCTTACAAGAATTTGATTTGGAAATCCTATACAAACAAGGAAAACATAATGTAGTAGCATATTTTCTATCAAGACTAACCCATGTGCAGGACAATGAACTAGTAGAAGATGCTTTCCCTGATGAACACCTATTTGCAATATCAATGCAAAGTCCATGGTTTGCTGACATTTCCAACTACCTAGTATATGGAATTTTTTCACACCATTATGGCTATAAGGAAATATCCAAGATAATAAGGCAGAGTGCAACTTACAACTGGATCTAAGGCCTGCTTTTTAAAAAAGGACCAGATCAGATATTAAGAAGGTGTATCTGAGAAGATGAAGTACATGATATACATCCTGCTATTCACAATGAGCCTTGTGGAGGACATTATGCAGCAAAAATAATAACCTATAAAATACTTCAAACATGATACTACTGGCCCACACTACATAAAGACACTCAGGAATATGTATCACATTGTGATGACTTCCATAGAATGGGAAAACCCACACATGGAGATGAAATGCCTCTAAATCCTCAAGTATCATTGGAACCATTTGAAAAATGGGGGTTTGACTTCGTTGGCCCATTCAATCCACCATATAATCAAAATAACTACATCTTAGTATCTACAGATTGCCTTACCAAGTGGGCATAAGTTACACCACTTGCTATTATTGATGAAAATAGTGTGGCAAATTTATTCACATAACAAATATTCTATAGATTTGAAGTCCCCATAGAGCTAGTTTTTTTTTATCAAGGAACATAGTTTACCTCCAACCTCATTGAAGAGATCCTCAAAAGAAACAAAATAAAGCATAGGAAATCTTCATCCTACCACCCACAGTCCAATGGGAAAGTTGAGGTCACAAACATGGAGCTTGAGAAAAATATAACCAGACAATATAATTAGACCAAAGATATTGGGTAGACAGGTTGAATGAAGTAGTCTTGGCTTACAATACAACATGGAAAACAACCACTGGTTTTAATCCATATGAACTCATATATGGAAAAAAGGTTATGATACCCATTGAATTTGAAATCAAGACACTAAGAATAGAAACTCAACTAAACATGCAACTCTCAATAGTTAAAAAAGAATGCATTCTTCAATTAAACCAGTTATATGAACATCGACAGCAAGCTCCAGCTCACACTAAGACCATCCAGCAACAAAGGAAACAATGGAATGACAAGAACGTAAGGACAAAAAAAATTAGCGAAGGAGACTGGGCATTATTATACGACTCTAGATTGCATAAATTCAAAGGAAAACTCACAACACGGTGGCTAGGATCGTACAAAATAGACACAATCTTCAACAATGGAGCTATCAAAATTAAAACAATAGATGATAGTGAATTTCCAATGCTGGTCATTGGACATAGACTCAAATTGTACAAGAAACCGCAGTATAAAGAGGAGTTCACAAAAACACTATATAAGAAGTATCTCATGTTGATAGAGGACCTAGATTTCCTCCACTTCAACTGTGGAATTCTTCAAAAATAAAAAGAAAAAAATAAGAAAGAAATAAAAAGAAGAAAAAGAAGAGGCATCCAAACATCAACCAATCTAGCAACAAACTATCAAGCGAGACATCCAAACATCAAGCAATTAAGCAACAATTATCAAGCGAGGCAACCAAACATCAAGCAAAGTGGCAACAATTATAAAGCGAGGAAGCCAAACATCAAGCGAAGTGGCAACAATTATAAAGCGAGGAAGCCAAACATCAAGCAAGCTAGAAACTAACTATCAAGAAAGGAGACATATCGTTTACCAACCCAACAACGAAAATACACCAAATAAATTGATATGACAAAATACTTCACTACTACAGAAGAGAACAACCAAACTACATACAAGACTCAAATTACTATGGAACCGCACATGCTCAACTTTCCACATCAGCAAGCTCCACGTCGCCACTCTAGGTATTCTAATCACAAAAGGTAACCAATGACTTCATTATTTCCATATTCTGTCAAATCTATTCCCCCTACAAAAAGTATAATTACAGAGCCGAGGGAAGCTCATTTTTAGAAAGAAGGTGGTGCACATCTCAAGATAAGACCATCTTTGCATGCAAAGTAATCATTGCACCTTCAAAATTGGGAAATGAAAATCTAAGATGGGGAAGATTGGGGCATGAAAATGCATAATGAAGCACGAGTTTACGTATCTCCCCACAATTTCCATGTCAATCAACAATATCACAAGAGGAATGATGGATAAATAAGGAAGAGGAAGAGTGAAAACAAATGGACAAGTTCGACTAGCATTCATTTAAACACATAGACTTCAGGGGAGAGAAGACATAGCAAAGAGGAAACAAAGGTGAGTTCAGACAACAAGCTAGTTCTTAACTCAGTAACGAAGCAAGTAAGTTCATTTGGTCCTTCATCATGCTCATATCTTGTTCATCTATTAAGTATATTTTAAGACAATGACTACTGAATTTAAGAAAAGTGATCTAAAGGATCATTCCCCTATTTATGATCAACTGGAGGTACTGACCATCCTCTTCGCCGTGGGTTGGATGATAGGGAAACCAACATAAAGTGAAAGCATAACTTCTTTCTAGAAGGAGAACAATATGAAGAAGATAAAAATGGGGTGAAAAGGGAAACCATGCCGAAGCCTTGGGACGAAATTGCTTCTGTCGTCCTAAAGTACATCACCTGTACCAGGAGACTTAGCTACATACCCACATTTCATTTCTGAGTACTATATCTCTTGAGGTACAGAGGGAATATTAAGCCAAATAATAACATCAGTATCCCTATTTACTTATTACAGTCAATATGGGAGATGAGTAGGAAGGAGGTACAAGGGAAAGAGGATGCCCTGACACGTAATGGGATAATTAATAATTAAGTTAATTTTCTGCAAGGAGTTGGAAGGCAAGGTCCCTGAAATTTACTGGGAGGAATTCATACATATCTCCACAGACGATGTACATAGAATGAAGGACACCCCGGTTTCGACCTCAAATCCAATTATAGATTAGAAAGTGAAGAAGATGGCCATTTAGTCAATGGCCAAAAGGAAATTGACTTAGAAATAGATGACAATGTGTTAAATATAGAACATCAGGAGACATTCTTCAAACCAATATTGTGTAGTCAAGATTGATCCTCCTGTATAGAGGTGATCACTTTGATTTCCTTTCGTGTAAAGGTTATTCCTCCTGTATAGAGGTAATGGATCAAAGTAATTATGTTGTAAAGTCTTGTTGGACAAGGCTCCGAACTTGTGTGTATCAAGTCATGATTATCATGTGAACCTCCGTATAAAGGTATCCATGAGATGGACCTCCCGTATAGAGCCGAACCTTCCGTATAAAGGTATCCATGAGATGGACCTCCCGTATAGAGGTGGACCTTCCATATAAAGTTCATGCTTTACTTGTTAAAAGCATTTAATGTTGTGTGATATATTATTAAACATGATCACCATATTTATATTAAGTCTCCTTTAGGGATTGATCACCTCTAAAGTGAATTACTTTAGCATATGATCATTTGGTCTGGAATAATATAATATGATCACAACATCCGATAATTCTTCTTAGTATAATGTAATGTGATCGATAATTAAACTTAGAACATATTCACCATGCAGTAAGAGATAAAGAAATAAAATATAAATCATAGAGATCAATAGAATTCAAAATTTCCCACGTAGACACTTCAACTAATTAAAGAGAACTCGAATTATTAAAGCTTCAGTTATAAAGCTTAAGGTATAAAGCTTCAGTTAAGCATCAATGCTTTAGTTAAAGAATCCATTAAAGATATTCCTTGGTTAACTAAAGAACTCATAGTGGTCACTTCATGTAAATCAATCAGCATGATTTCAGCTAACTAAGTGTTAAATAAAAGGGATTATTTAACTAAAGTATTTACACTTTAGTTAAACTAAAAGATGACACTTCAATTAAAGAGAAGATCTAGTTAACTATGTTTTATTGCATGACTACACTTATGTTGAACTAAAAGATGACATGTGTTTTTTGACATTTGCATGTCGACACTTAAGTTAGCCACCTAACTAAGTGGGAAAGCTTTTAGTTATGAGGCAAGTTCATCGTAAGTGACAACTCAGTGAGATGAATCACTGCATGATAAGTGTGGCGCACCACTCCATGCAAGATTAATACATCAAGTTTGAGGGCGATTTCATCCTGAAGTTAGAAGTTAAAAATAGAAGAGAAGAATGTATAAATATGTTATACAGGATTGCTGAATCTATAATGTGAATGGAATTCTCTTCTCCATTGAAGGCAAGGCACTTCTCTTTGTGCATGGTATTTTTTGTGCTTGTTATTGTTGTGCTGGGCACACATCTGATTGATCTCTCTTCTCTATTGCTTCTGTATATTCACCAAGAATTTTGGTGATCTCTTATGTTCTGAAAGAAATGTGATGTGTTGTAAAAGAAAGCATTCTCTGCTATCCATTATATTATACTAAGAAGAATTGCCGGGGTTTTTGTTCTCTTAATTTTGAGGATTTTCCCCTAGGTATATCTTATGTTATGGGTGTATGAATTTCATGGATGGAATTGTCTCATTGCTTCAAGTCTCTGTATCTAAAATAATTAAATATCAAATCTCAACCAAATTTCAACACGATGAACTCGTGGCTGAAACCTTGATGAAAATAAAGCATTCCAGGGATGCCTCTATTCATAAACCACCAACATCATCTACCAGAGCATATAAATTTAGGAGGTATAGAAGGATGGTTAAAAAGGAGTAAAAAATAAGGGAAGAGAAGGAGATAAAAGAGGAAGAAAAAGATGAAGAGGAGTCAGGACAAACACCCCTCAATTAGCAAGACTCTGAGGACTTTGAAATGGAACAAGGAGACCCGTTTTTGTCAAGAGAAGAAGAAACACCGCTCAAAGATAGTTCATTACCTAAAGAAGAGACGCAGATCAAATATGATTCTCGTCTATCAGAGGCATTGTCTGAATTATCAAGGGTTAGGGAATAATTTCAGCACTGAAGATAGCGGCACAGTCTCCTATAACGCAGGTCGTGCCATCGACAACATCCCCATTCATGCATGAGAAAATTCAAATTTTAAAAATGCAACATGCTGGCCAACAAAAGTACTTGGAACCATAGAACCAAGCACTACAGGAAGAATTGAGCAAAGCTCAAGAGAGGTTGGCGCAAAAATACCAACAGATCCTACAATTGGGAACTACCCTGGACACCAGCACTAAAATTTATGAATAAATCATCGGGTATAGACCCCCATCGAGGATTTATACCATCTATCTCAGAGAAAAATGGTGTCGATTTCAGCTGCATAGATTGAAAAATAATTTACCATTGGAAATAGCCACCCCAAAAGATTTTGTGGATACTTCACTAGATAGCACAAATCTTGAGAATGACCATCTATGCGAATTTTTCCTCCACAACTTGGTCATGCCCCATTCACCTAACTTGTCACCAAACCCATATGTTGGTGTTTTCCAACTAAGGGCACTCTTCTCCTGGATGAACCATGAAATCGAAAGATCACAAGATGCTCATCTATACCAGTCAGAGGAATGGATAAATGCATTATGGGTGAGAGAAGAAGCCATGCATCTAGAGAAAGTGATCCAAGATCATAATACCATAAACGGCAATGAGGAATTAATTCGTATCATTGAGGAGAAGCAACATGAATCCATTGATCACTTTGACAAAACCGTACAGAGAACCCTTAGGGAAGTACAAGAGGTCATATGGGATAGATGGAAAAGAATTTCAAGAGACTTGAAAAATGAGAGAGCCACATTCCCCCCATAGGTTGGATGTCGCTTTGATGAGGGAAAAAAATGTATAGATAATCGTTGCTGAAGAATAAGCTCCAATGGATTGGAATGAGTTTGAGCCCGCCATTCTTCCTTCTCATGTTAATCAAGGAAAGCACTGATGAGGAAAAAGAAAGGGGGGCTTGGACCAAAGAAGAATAGAGTCGAAGATACTACCAACAGACGGGGGCACCTAAGTTCGTTGCATGGGACATCAGAGAATCCATTGAACAACATGATAGGTTACACAAGGATGTGTAACATCTTCAAGTTTGTGGGAAATGATGGGGCCACAATATAGGTATCAAGTGCATTCCTTTTTACTATTACGGAGTAAGAAACTAAGCCAAAATCACCCCTTTCTGTAGGCTAGGATATGATTTCATTGACTATGGAATGTTGTTGGTTAAGTAGTAATGTTTTTTGTGTTTAGCATGTTTTAAATAAGCTAGCCAAGTGGATGAGAACCATGTGCGAATAAGTGCATGTTTAAAGACAACTATGAAGATTGGCAAGTCAGTTCCAGTTAATATCATAAAGAAGTAGAAGAAGAACTCGAGGTCACTCTATTAGTCTTTCCTAATTTCCAGGGACAAATCTATATTAGATTGATCTCATGATTCCCAATGAAGAGAATTTGTTGAAACTCTGTAATAAATAGAGGTGCATGCATAGCATGAATCCATCTTATGCATTTTTTATTTTTCATCTTCACTGCACTCAAGTTTTTGTATTATGGTTGGAATGGATTTTATACTATCTTAATGAAGAAAAAATGTTTTACATCATATGTGAGTATATAAGCCTAATTTAGCTCCTGTAATATGCTTTGAGGAGGGTCCCCTCATTGCGTAGTATAGGAGTTATGTGTTGTATTTACATTATGATTTACACATTTCGTTATTTGTGATCAAACAAGTAATCATGAATTATTCAGAGCATCATTTACTAAATAGGATACATTTATGGAAATGATTGTTTCATCTGTAGCTCTGTACAATGGTGTCAGTAGTTTTGATATATGGCGTTTCTAGTCATGTAGGAGCATTCCGTAAAGGTAGTTTTACAGATTCACATTCTTATGCACTAAACATTTTTTACAATATTTGCACTTTAGTTTTGATTCATATCAATTTATATTGGGAATTTATAGATTATCATACTTCCTTTTGCATCAATTGTTATTTTTCTTAGGTCAAATTTTCCAATGCATTTTAGTAAATAGATTTATGATTTCATAGAGTAGGTGTTTCGCTTTCATTAGAACATATTTATGGTTTCAGTAAATAGATGTATGCTTTCATAGAGTAGATTTCTGATTCCATTAAATAGTTTCCCTTAAAATAGATATATGCTTTCAGTAAATAGATGCATGCTTTTGTAGAGTAGATGTTTGATTTCATAGTTTCCCTTAAAACAAATTTATGCTTTTAGTAAATAGATGTATGCTTTCATAGAGTATATGTCTAATTTCATAGTTTCCCTTAAAAATATATTTATTCTTTCAACAACTAGATGTATTCTTTCATTAAAATAAGCTAATGCTTTCATAAAACAGAATATTCATATACTCCCATTTTACATCCCCAAAATTCTATCCTTCTAGGTTAGGATTCTCTTAGCAGTGCACATATAGTGTAGAGTACCTCAGAAGTTTGTATGATCCCTGGTCGATAATTAAAGTTACATTCTTGAATTGTAAACCTGTAAAAAGGTCAGCATTTCAATATCCCACCAAGAACATTAACTTATTACGAGATTCTAAATTTCACCCATAACCATAATTATAAATTCATAAGAATAAAAATATGTGTGTAGATGCATAATAAAAATACACAATATAAATTAAATATCTACATACATAGATTATGCATATGCAAGCTTAATCATTACAAGCATCAATTAAAACATTGCAGATTCAAATACAAAATAATACTTATCTTTAAACAAATAAGATCCAAGCAACTAGCTGTGTAAAAGTTCTTTCCCACCCAACCATAGGCACTTTATCCAGCACATACTATTTATGATTAAAGGACACCTCCAATCTAATCTATGAGCCCACTAAGGAGAAGGAAACCCTTACAAGCTTCTCTCTCTCATCTCACAACCCGAGTCTTCTCTCTATGTTTAGCCAAAAGCTCATCTAGAGCTCTACATGGATCTCCCTAAGCCATCACATCCATGGTACTCCTTCCAACTTCTCTACACAACACAAGGAAGTAATTTTCCTTCACTGATCCATAGTTCCATCAGGAAATCCAACACTTATAGTGATTACTAGTGAGTGTATTAAGATTCCAACCTACCGTATATTATTGGAGAACCTACTGCAATGTTAACTCATGGATTTGCAAGAATCCAAAAATAGAATAACTCAATTGGTAATGGTTCCTAGATTTCCCAACCTCTATGCTCACCTACATCCATCTATTTTTCTTCCAAATCCACAGCTCTATCTCTAAATTCAAATTTCTAGATTGAACAGAGTCTGGTAATGGATATGTACAACAATAGGAAACTTGTTGTACTATAGAAAACTACATGAGAGAATGATAGAATGAGAGTTGACTCCAAGGGATAGATTATGGTGAAAAGACAACTAACATAGCTTTTGACCATATAAGAAAAGGACTTCTGATAGCTAATAAAACTATCACCATCCCCATGATTCAATAACTACATGAATTGACTTTTCCCACCAACCTCACACATGCATTCAATGATTAGGGTTAATACTCAAGATAAAGTAATTCCCTCATTTAAATCACATGGTAGAATTTGGATGAGTTCTAAGGTTAAAAGTTGGAAAAAAGGATTTAATTTCCCATAGGATCCCTTTGCTCTTCATATCTGGTGGAATCATAACCCCCCTCTAGTCCTCTTTATACAACCATATTGGACCGTTTTATTATTTACAGCATAATATTTTCATATATTTTGAATTGGCATGATAAGCCAACCATACAGTCCAAATACAAATATATACATCATATATGCCTAGCCATTCACTAGTCAAGCCTTGGCCTTGAGCTCTACAGCAGGAATCCATAATAGCATATGTAGATCAATTGCATAATTTCATTAAATACATTCCAACCCAAAACTAGGGGTATTACAATCCCCTCTCCCTTGGAGTAACATCGTCCTCAAGGTTTTCTCAAAATTAGAACAAAAAAGGTTATGCCTCTTTCATGGCATCCTCCCAATTCCACGTAGCCTCATTGGGACTGAAGTCCTTCCATTGCACCTTAACCTATCTGATGGCTTGGTTTCAGAGCAATATTACCTTCCTATCTAGGATGCATAGTGGCTCGTTTAGGAACTATCCCTCAGGTTCCACCTGAATCACATCCCAATTAATCACATGGTTAGGATCATGTACATATTTCTTAATCAAAGAAATATGGAAAACATTTTGAGCTCTAGTATTAGCAGTAAATGCAATTCTATATGGAATTGGACCTTCTCTTTCAAGCACTTCAAATGGCCCATAATATCTTGGTGAAATCTTGGTACAAATTCCAAGATTCAAGGAACTCTTCCCTGCCCTCACTCTAAGGTAAACATGATCCTCAACATGAAACTACCTATGCACTTTGTTCTTACACGCATAGCTTTTATGTCTATCTTGGGATACCTTTAAATTCTGTCTGATTTTGGAAACCTCCTATTCCATTTCTTTAAGTAATCCTGCACCAAGTACAATTATGTTTACTAGATTATCCCATGTCACTGGTGTCCTGCACTTTCTACCATACAAATTCTCAAATGGACCCATGCCCAACAAAGCATGCTGCTCATTTTTATATGCAAACTCTACCAAGTGTAGATAATCTTCCCACTTGGATAGTTTGTCCATCACAGACATATGAAGCATGTCTTCAGAAACCCGATGTACTCTTTTAGTTTTTCCATCAGTTTGTGTATGGTATACAGTTCTAAAGTTCTGTTGTGTACCCAAATATGCGGAAATACTTCTCCATATATTTAAAGTAAATTTTGTATCCTTGTCTAAAATGATTGCCTTTGGCAACCCATTCAATTTGAAAAATTTTCTTCATAAAAAAATTGCAATTCCATCTGTTTTATATGTGGATTTAATTGGTATAAATGTGTTGCCCGAGACAATTTATCCTCCACAACCATGATGGAATCATTCTATCTCATAGTCATTAGAAAAATTGTAATAAAATCCATGGATTTTACTTCCCATTTCCATTATGGAATTGACAAATGATGCTTGACAAACTTGTTGGGTGTTAATGCTCAACTTTCACTTGTTGGTATTTCATACATCTTGACATATAATCAACAATATCATTTTTCATACCAGACCAAAAATATTGTTTCATGGATGTAGAAATTTTTTGTTGGTATCCTGGGTGACCAAAATATGGCATTTTATGGATTTCATCCATAACAATCTTCCTCAAATTTGCCACATTCGAAATATAAAATATTTTTTTATATGTAAGAATCACATCATCTTCTAAATTATTCTTTTCATACCTCTTTTCAAAATTCAATTGCTGTAATTTATCTGTATTTTCACATATAATCCATCTTCACCAAAATAATTAACAATTCGTTGCCTTAAATCTGATTCGCAAGTACTGGTGTTTTCCACATGCATTTCATGCATCATTTTGTTGAGTGCGTCAACTAATTTATTTTCCTTTCCTTTTATATGTTTGATTTCAAAATCAAATTCACATAAAAATTCCATCCATATAGCTTGTTTGGCATTTAATGTTGCATGCTCAAACAAATATTTCAGACCACAGTGGTCTGTCCTTAGCTAAAATTTGCTGCCCATTAAATAATTCCTCCACATTTTTAAAGCATGCATTATGGATGCAAGTTCCAAATCATGGGTAGCATAATTATTTCATGCTATTCAATTTTCTAGACTCATAGCACACCACATGATTGTCTTGCATAGGGACTCCAAGTCCTTGTTTACATGCATATATGCACACCACGAAGTCTTTTTCTAAGTCTCTAATTTTCAAAATTGAAGCATTTTTGAAAGCTTCTTCAATAATTGGAAGCTGTCTTCACATTTTTGTGTCCACTCAAATTTTGTTCCCTTCTTTTGCAAAGAAGTGATTGGTTGTGCAACCTTGGAGAATCCTTCAATGAACCAACTACCAAGAACCATAAAATATATCGCATTTGTTACATTCTTTGGAGTTGGTCAATTCATAATGGCTTCAATCTTTTCTAGATCCACTAATATTCCTTCCTCTAAAATAATGTGACCCAAATAATGAATTTTATTTTTGTAAAATTCACATTTTCTTAGCTTTGCATACACATTATTCTCCCTTATCAATTGAAAATCCATTCTCAAATGTTCTTCATGCTTCTCTTCATTCTTAGAGTAAATAAGAATGTCATATAGAAAACCAAGAACAAACTTGTCCAAATACCTGATTAAAATGCTATTCATGGGACACATGAATGTAGTCAGTGCATTAGTGAGACCAAATGGCACCACCAAAAACTCATAATGCCCATACCTTGTTCTAAATTTTTTTCTTGTGAATATATTCTTCCTTTATTATTACTCGATGGTACCCAAACCTTAAGTCAATCTTTAGAAATAATTTTGCCCCTCTCATTTGATCAAAACAATCATCAATTCGAGGCAATGGCTACTTGTTTTTCACTATCACTTTATTCATCTACCTGTAATAAATCCATAACCTTAGTGTTCCATCTTTCTTTTTCACAAACAATATGGGTGCTCCCCATAGAGACACACTTGGCCGAATGTACTTCTTTTCCAATAATTCTTGTAATTACATTTTCTTCTCTAATAATTCTGGTGTACTCATTCTATAAGGTTTCTTAGACACAGGTGTATATCCTGGCACAAGATCAATTGTGAAATCAATGTCCCTCTTTGGAGGCAATCTTAGAACTTCATTGAGAAACACATCCCTGAATTCTTGCAAAACATGATGATCCTCCAATTTGTGAATTCCATTTTTTGTTTAATTCAATATATGAGTTGCATATAATTGACAACCTTTCCTACAAAACTTCTTCAACTGCATGGCTCAAATATGCCTAACAAAAAATACCTTTGGTATGCCTTTTACAACCCTTGGGTTTCCTTCCTCATGAATGCATTCAAAAGTTTTGTTGTAGCAGTCAAGTTTTACTCTATGTGCTTCCAGCCAGTCTATTCCAATGAGAATATCATATGAACCAAGTGGAAAAATATTCAAATTTGCACAAGTGAGCATTCCATCCATTTCTAATGGAAATTTCTCCACCAATTCACTAACTTTTCTCTTGGTTCTTGTGGCTAGTTGGATCAACCATGATTTAATATGCTTGGTTTTCTTAAAATCACAAATCTCAACAATTTTAGGACTGATATAATTGTGAGTAGATCTAGGGTCAATCAAAATAGAAATAGATTTCTTAGCAATTATACATTCAAATTCAACCAGAGTTGATTGATGGTTTGCTTGGTGGTCTTCTGGTGCAACATAAATTCTAGGGACAGTCCTTGCAACTTGACCCACAGTTTCAACTTCTTTAATATTATGAACTTGCTTTTCACTCCCATTCCATTGAGGATAGTTTCTAATAAAATATTCCTATCCACATCCCCAACATTGAAGTGGATCTCTTGGATTGTCTCCCATCATCCTAGTTGGATTTGTCATAGCCTGTGGTGGTTGTCTTTGCTGATTTCTGAAATGAGGAGGCTTGAACCCCTTCTTTCTTTGGTTAAACTTCTATTTTTTCTTGTCCTTCCATGCCTTATGGAAATATGCCTTTCTTATGTTTTGATCATAAAAATATTTGGCCTTTCTTATGGTCTCATCTAGAGCTTGAGGCTCATCAAACTCAATTCTATCTTTATAAGACTGAGGCAACCACTTAGAAAATGTTGATTTTTCACTTTATCATCTTTGATATTCTTGACATATCTCAATAGCTCCAATAATTTATTTGCATATTCCTCCATATTCATTTGTCCCAATTTCATCTCATGGAATTCTTTAACTTTTCCATCATAGTACCTATCAGAGAGGTACTTTTGCTTGAAGTATTTCTTGAATTGCTTCCACACAATCGTCCTTTTGCTGATCTTCTTCACTTTCCTAAGGTTATCCCACCATATAGATGCTCTTCCATTCACATTGAATATAGCCACCCTTGCTTTCAAATTTCCTAAGTAGTCTTGGACTTGGAAATACTTCCTCATCCCAAGAAGCCAAGCCTCAGCTTCTTGACCATATTTTAACTCACCATCAAATGTAGGAAGTTTGACCTTTCTAAATTCTCCATGTAAGTTTCTCTTGGAAGACCTCTTCCTCTTATTCCTAAGTTTCTCTTGGAAGACCTCTTCCTCTTATTCCTATGAGACGAAGAGATTGATCCTTCAGTGCAATCCTTAGAGTCAGGAGACTCACTAGAAGATATTTCTAGAGCATATGTCATGTCTCCAGAAATCCTTGTTGAACTATATATTGGACCTCTTGTGAGAATGCCTCCTTGATATACTCCCACTCTTTTCTTTATTTTTGGAGTGATGTCCAGAGTTAATCATCCTCTGAATTTTTGTCATACTTTGGAGCATATCTACATTCAACTAGTTTTGTTCTTCTTGATCTCTAATCACAGTCTCATTGTCTGTTCTACAACTCTGCAGTTCCACCCTTAGGATCTGAGTCATAGTTTATGTAATTTCTGGGGGATTCACTTGGTTTCTCTTGCATCAGATTATGTCTTTGGATTCTGAACATGTATGTTCTCTCCCATGCCATCTATTTCATCTTCATAGGGATCTTATGCATCATCCATGATGATGATTCCCTTGGACCAATCACGATCAAGGGTTTCTAATTGAACTATACTACATGTTGAAACCTTAAATGTCTATGATATAATTTTGAATATGAAAAAGTGTTCATATAAATACATTTTTTACATTTATTGCATCCTCATAAAATCAAAAAATCAATTATCATGTATTATGGAAAATACCAATATTGACATTTTTTGACAAACTATGGATATAGGCACTTTTCTAATCAATTATAGAAACAATTGAATCACCAATCCAGAATTTGACTCTATACAATTATTTCCCTTTGGTTAATTTTTCCAATGACTATAAGTATGCCCATTTCTTATTCCCGAGCAAAAAATAATCCTCCAAAATTGCCAATATTGCCTAATTTTTATACTATTCAACAATTGCGATTAAAATCCATAACACACTTTGTATATTTATGAAAACAATAATGGGTGTCAACGGGGATTGTCACTGTAGGGTGGATAGACGTATATTTATGAAAACAATCTGATGCATAAGTTTGACGTATTTTTTTGATGACTTGGAAAGGGTGATGACTTGTCCTAACACGTGCATGTCCATGTGTCAAATGGGTTTGAATTTTCAATTCGTGACCTGACCAGGTCGACCCCATCAACTTCCAAGTTAACATACCACTTGTCCTTGGGCATGAAAGCATTGGTGGTTTTCTCATTACGAGAAGTGGTAACAGCTCTCCGTGAAAGTAGTTTTGGAATTTTTTTTGACGATTCATTGCCACTAAAAAGGAAACACATGGTCAAGGAAATATCATCCGAAAGTATTACCCACCTACTATTAAACAACATGCACATTTTCAATGCACTATGAGCCCTAGTCATCTATCTTCCCTATCACAGGACAGTTAGATCTCCATCCGCCTATTGTTAACCATCGCACAAGTTACCGATGCACTATCAACATCACTCATTTATCTTCTCTGATTCCCAATGGTCAAATCTCCATATGCTAAGCCCTTGGTTCATTAACTCAGGTTGCTTGGTATGTTGGGTATAGCACAAGGTTGCTAAGCTACTACAAGTCCCTGTGTCAAATTCTAGTGCTTAGGTGATGATATGGTTGGTTCACATCATACCTCCAACCCATGTGGATCCTCCATGTCACCCATCCACATGGCAAAGCTGGGGCCCACTTAAAAATTCCCAATTTTTTCAAAAATTTCAAAATTGTGCCAAATTGTAATTTGGCAAGAAGGGGATTATTACCAAATTAACTTTTTCCACTCTTTCCCAACTCTAGGTTTTATCTATCATGCAATAGAATAGAATATTTGCACTACTGAGTCTACAAATTCTAAAAAATTTTGCCAACCATTCTACATCTCCCACTAGTAAACCAAAGATCTAACCTGTAGTTTGGTTAGAATAACATCTAACAAGTGAAACCACAAGTTCTCGTAGGAGTATTTCATCTGCAACTCATATTTTTGCTTGTAACTGTGCATTTCTGTCCCATACAACTTCAATATTACAACCAAAAAATCCAATACGACTTTGTAATGTCCCCATCCCTCAATCTAACCAACAAAAGGGGACATTAACTGATTACGGGCTTCTAAATTTCGTCCATAACCATAATCATGAATTCATAACAATACAAATATGTGTGAAGACGCATAATTATAATACACGTAAGAAATAAAATATCTACCCACATAGAGCATGCATATGCAATATTAATCATTACAAACATCAATTAAAACATTGTAGATTCAAATACAAAAGAATACTTATCTTTGCACAAAGAAGATCCAAGCAACCGACTATGTAAGAGCAATTTTCCACCCAACCATAGGAAAAGAGCAATTTTCTACCCAACCATAGGAACTCTGTCCAACATATACTATTTATGTTGAGAGGCCACCCCCAAGATAGGATATGGGGTCACTAGGGAAAAGGAAACACCTACAAGCTTCTCTCTCTCATCCCACAACCCATTCTATTGTATATGCTTAGACAAAAACTCATCCAGAGCTCTACAGGGATCTCTCTAAGCCATCACAACCATGGGTCTCCTTCCAAATTCACCACACATCACAAGAAAGGCATTTCCCTTCACTAATCCACAGTTCCTTAAAGAAATCCAACCCTTACAGTGCTTATTAGTATGTGCATTAAGAGTCCAACCTACTATATGCTATTGGAGAACCTCTTGGAACATTAATTCATGGCTTCTCAAGCATCCAAAATTATAAGAACTCAATGGGTAAAGGTTCCCAACTTTCCCAACCTCTATGCTCACCTACAACCATCTATTTTCCTTCCAAAACTGCAAATCTATCTCTAAATTCAAATTTTTGGGTTAAACATAGTCTGGTAATGGACATGAACAACAATAGAAAACTCTACGTAGTGTATCAAAGTGTAGGAGATAATTATAGAATGATTTTTGACTCCAAGGGATATGAGATGATGGTGAAAAGACAACTAACACGATTTCTAACCATAGAATAAAGGACTTCTGATAGCTAACAAAACTGTCACCACCCCCATGCTTCAATAACTACATGAAGTGACTTTTCCCACCAACCTCACACATGCATTCAATGATTAGGGTTGATAGTCAAGGGAAGGTAATTGGCTCATTTAAAGCACATGGCATAATTTAGATGAGTTCTAAGGTTGACACTTGGAAACAAATGATTTAGTTTCCCATATGGTGCCTTTCCTCTTCCCCTATGGTGGAATTATAGCCCCTCCAGTGCCCTTTACATAGCCATCTTGGACCATTTTATTATTTCTAGCATAATATTTACATATATTTTGAATTGGCATGATAAGGAAACCATACGGTCCAAATAAAAATATATACATCATGCATGCCTAGCCATTCACTAGTCGGGGATTGGCCTTGAGCTTTTCACTAGGAATCCAATCTAACATATTCACGTCATTTACATAATTTGATTAAATACATTCCAAGTCAAAAGTGGGGGTATTGCACATAAATGGGGATATATATGAGTTCCTTTTCTACGACACCATGGTCAAAATCCCAAGCTTTAAGGTCTCATCTTGGTATCCTTCAATGTATTCTTTGTCTTTAACGGGATGCTTAATGGCAATTTTTATATCCTTAATAGAGAAAACCCCTATGCAATGATGAGTGTCCTAAATGCCCTTTAAAACTTGAAAATAAGCATAAAATTTGTTTAAATAGGAGTTATAATAGTTTATGTTATTCAATTTATGTGAGCACCATGTTATAGTTGTACCTTTCTCAATTATATTACTTGAGTTATAGTTGTATCTTTCTTCTTAATCAATTGAGCATATAATGTAAAATATATAGATTATAAATCTCGTTGTGGTATTATGACATACATGGCCATTGTAGTATGAATGAAAAATGATGTGATCTTCTCTCAAAATCATGGCAATGGCTGTGCAAATACAATTGTCTTGATTGTCTCTTTCTATATATCGTAAGACAGTATCCCATAGTGCTGTAAAAATCCCATAAAAATAGTTTTTTCAAAGGAAGGAAAGATATGCATATCAAATTATATTGAAAAAAAATCAAGGAAGATAACTCTTACTTTTATTGAGCCAAAATCAACAACTACTAATTGGGAAAATAAGTTGAGATGTATCCAAATGAGAAAATGCAACGAACATGAGCATAATAGTCATACACATAATAAGAATTTTCATAAAACAACCTAGCATGAATATCAAATGAGTTAAAACATTCAAACGCTAAACCATCAAGTATTTCCAAAATCAATAGGAACAGAGAGAGGCATCTTCATATTAATTCCACAAAAGTTTCCAATGGTCTCAGAATATCTCAAAGCTAAAAGTCCCCTTCTCCTTTTAGCAATCTTTATTTATACATTTTCAAGTTTCCCAACCTTTCATATTTGATGGTTATTCAAGTACCCATCTAAGTGTAACTTTAAAAAAATTAAAGGTGTTTCAAAGTGGGACAAATTCAAGGGGTCACTCAATCATCCACTTTTTCATGAGGTACACATCTATCTAAAAGAAATTGGACTAAATAAATGAATTGGCCTCTAGGAATAAGTCTTATATGCATCCATATAGGGAAACAATCTCCCTAGAAGAGTAAAATGCAAGATATGGTTATCTATCCCTCCTAGAAGTAGTCCACGAAAGTGAAAATTTTATAAAGGAAGAAAAAAATTCTAAAAACATTCTCACTATTTAAAGGATGGTCCCTAAACTCAACTTCGATGATAGTCTATTGGATTGCTTGTTTATAATGGATCCTACACTAAAGCATGATAGATTTCACCCTCTCAACACATGCTGATTATGTGTAGGATTGACACGCTACTTAGATCTTGACTTCATATAGCATTGTGGGTTCAATGATGGTGCCAAAAAGGTGAAACTCCATAAGGATTTCCTAAAAATACAAATGGAATCATTGACACTCCAACACCACCGAGGAATCATATGCCATGTAGAGATAGGGTTGAAAAGGAACACAACAACAATTGGATGAATTCTTCCCCACCAACCCCACACATGCATTCAATGATTGGATTTAATAGTCAAAAAGAAGTAATTGGATCATTTAAGGCACACAACAACAATTGTATGAGTTCTAAGGTTGACACTTGGCAATAGAGTATTTAATCTCCCATATTGCCCTTTTACTCCTCCCCACTATTGGAATCATAGCCCCTCTGGTTCTCTACACAACCATTTTGAACTATTTTATTATGTTTCTAGCTTAATATTTACATAGCTTTCAAGTTAGCATGACAAGTGAACCACATGGTCCATATAGAAATATTTGCATTATACATGCCTAGCCATTCATTAGTAGGGCCTTGGCCTTGAGCTCTGCACTAGGAATCCATATTAGCATATTTACATCATTTACATAGTTTTGATTTAATACATTCCAAGTCAAAACTAAGGGTATTACAATTTGTAGGATGCAATGATCTCTACTTTATCCCCATAAAGAAAGAAGACAAAAGCTATTTCTTACAGGTATTCAAGATGATGACAAAAGCTAGTGACAACATCCATCTACCTCTAAAGTTCCATGAGGGAGGAAGCCAAAAGGAACATGCTATTTTTAAACGTGAATATGGCAATAAAGACATGATGTAAGATGAAACCTTCATTTCCAAAAGTGTTCTCCCTAAGATATGTATTTAGCTCGTCATTGTAAATCCCAACAATATGGTAGAAAAAGATAGCTTTTCTTACCTCAATGATTCTCCTAATGAAGTGAGAAAATCATTTTCATGTGAAGAGCCATCCTACAATTGTGTCATAGAGCCTCAAAGCAATCACAATGAGAGAGTTGAGCTTATAAGTGTCTTGCAATATTTGGAACAGGAATGTCCTCAAGACTAAGTCAAAATATTTCTAAAAATATACAAAACAACAAAAGACTTTGGAATACCATTGAATAACCTCCTCAATAATAGAAGAAAGTATGAAGATGTGAACTATCATGTAATATTTGTTCTAAAACCTTGCTTCTCATACAAATTATTTTTTTCTCCTCCTAAAATATTTGAATATCCATGTATCTAAAATCATGGAAGAAACTTTAGCTAAGGTATGCCCAATCATGATTGTCCTAAATCGGTTGAATCTTAACTATTGCCCAAAATAAAAATTAAGTGGATAGCCTCTTCTGCCCAAGTTAGGGAGGAGAACCAATGTTGTAAACTTTTGAAGAAGGCTAGGACAAGACTAGATAAAGAAAGAAGGGTAAATTTGAAGATAAGAGAAATGGGAAAACTGAATATAAAATTGTAATAAAAAATGATCTAAATGCCAAATGCCTTCTCTTAATTATGAGAAAAAACATTTAGACAATTCAAAACTTCAAGGCAAAAAAGCATGCTTGTACAAAAGTATAGTAAACAATTTATGTAACTACAAAAAAAATAACAAACATGCAAGAGGATGAAGAAAGTGTTGCAACAAGATAAAAAGAGGACGATGAAAGTTAGCTTAAGAAAACAACTTAGATTTTATTTTTTGTACAAAACTAAAAATGCCTAAGATTGCTCACTAAACCCCAAAGCCACTAAATAGAGCAACAATGACTCAAGAATATTTCCAAAACCCATTGTAAGTGTCAACACAAGCTGTAAAAGGAAATTATTGATAAAGATTCTATGAACAATATGGTAAGTACAAAAATGGTACACCATTATATTCCATATGCATTCCAAAACCATTTCTAGAAAAAAACTACTTTTGGTAAAGCTTTTGCAACTTTTAACAACAATTTCAACACATCTAAAAAAATTTGCATCTCTTAACAACAATTTCAGCCTAATTAAAAGCACTTTCAAAGACTATTTGTTGGCAGATGCAGTTTTTGTGTCAAATGGCATACAATGCATTCCAATTGATTGAAGATCCATCCAAGTAGGGTGGTGATATGTATTCCAAAACCATTTCTGGAAAAAAAAATTACTTTTGATAAAACTTTTGCAAATTTTAACAACCATTTCAAGACAACCAAAAACATTTTAAAAAATTATTTAATAATGATGCATATTTTGGCAAAATTTTGCATCTCTTAACAACAATTTCAACATAATTAAAAGCACTTTCAAAGACTATTTTTTGGTAGATTCCTTTTTGGGTCCAATAGCATACAATGCATTCCAATCGATTGAAAGATGCATCCAAGTAGGTTGGTGAGCTGAATAGAAATCCAGTAAAATTCACAATGTCTGACCTCCTATTCTTCCCAAAGTTTCTTGGCCTACAAAAGCTCTAATAAATGACAAAAATGTTTGATAAAAAGTAAAAATTCTGCTATAGTTTGAATCCACCAATGATGAGGGCTTAATCTAAACCATTTTTGAAATCCACACCATATTACCCAGCCTCTTTAGCTTCTTAATACATCTGCAAAAACATACCTACCCTGAAATTAGGTCAAGGCCTGAAGTTGTTTTCTCAAAACTTTGCTTACTTGCAGTGTTATGACTAAATCTAAATGCTACAAAAATAAAAAGTGAATATCTAAATAAAAAAGTAAAAATATTTAAAATAAGGTGAAAGGCAAAGGATTGCATACCTTAATCAACCTTCATGCCTGGCCTCGGTTCAAAGGCCACTGGCATTTCCCAGCAGTCCCCTATACTTTCAGTGATGTTTATTAAAGGATTTTGAGGAGGCCAACTCCAAGGACGGTTGGGAAGCCAACTCCATGTATTTTCAGTGACACCATAAGCAAGGATGTCTTTCACCTTCCTATGTTGAAAGACTATGAAGTATATGCTCTCCCCCACTCCTACGCAACATTTTTTGCAGTCAACAAAATACCTCACGCAAGGGCGCCCATTCATAGAATATCTCCTGCCATTCATAGATAATCTCTTACGGTTGGAAGGAGGAATTCTTGCAATCTCCTTCCACCAAGACGACGACGAAGAGGAGTTGAGCCTTACCTTCTCCAACTCCCATATAATAACGTCCAAAAGCTGCTCACTATTTCCCACTATGTGCGCCGCGACTAGAACCCGTGACCCGCAATTCAACAGGTGAGGCATCATGTATACTTCGCCGTCAGCTATCTCAGGCAATGGCCTCAAGATGGAAGTCCCCTCTCCAATGCTGTAACCCACAAGGGTCCGCCGCCCAGAAATGATCGCCAAACAGTATAAATAGCCGTTGCAGAAAACCAGTTGCTTCCCCACAGTCTTCACATTTTCTGGCAGGTGTCCTGCAATTCTACATGACTTGTCAATGGAATCGTATATTTCGACTTTAAGTGAAAGACTTTGTTTTGCCGTGCCCATCACCACGACTTTGTATGCGTCTCCACTGTCACTCGTGATGCCCGCGTTATGGATGACGTCCAATGAAAAAACGGGAAGTTCTACATGCGTTCTTCTGAGAGGATTGCAAACAACAAATGGCATCCGCACAACAATATCACGAATACGACACAACAAGAAGAGGCCAGCTTCGGATCCGTAGCACAATGAATAAATAGGATTTCTAATTTCTTCTGGATATTGTTGGAGGAAAGACAGGGAGACAGCCGAGATCTCCTTCCAGGTCTGATCGAAGAAACAGGAAGCCAATGATCCGGGGGCTTGCACAGGGACCCACGCATTCACCCATTTATGTGATGCGCCTTCTACCACAGTAACCAGCCATGGGTCCTTGTTAGGGGTTTTCTTAACCCAACTATTTGTTATAAATTCTCTGGAAGACAAAAGGACATTCCATTCCTTGGACACACTGCGAAATCTGCATACAGACTCTATTGGCAACCAAGCCCATATTTCCTCCATTAGATTCACATGCAACACGGACCAATCACAACACTTGTTCATGTTACCCATTTCACTTAACCTAGAAGATAGAAGATGGAAGATGATGAGAGTGAACAAGCACAATCTAACCCATTTCACTTAACCTAGAAGATAGAAGATGGAAGATGATGAGAGTGAACAAGCACAATCTAAAACACAATGATTAATAATGGCTCCCACTCACATAATGGTTCTCAAACATACACAAATATCTTTAAATCCAAAACTCAAAAACTAGTTTATATAGGAGTTTGTCTACTCTTTGTGTCAAATCGGAAAGAGCATGGGGTAAGGAGCATAAGGCGTGGAGCATGTACACTTATATCCAAAGGGGATCTCAAAGTTCCACAATGTGACTTTAAAAAATATATTATTATTATTATTTTGCAATACAATATTATTATATCTAAAATCTAATTTTTTGAGCGGAATTAATTTATAATGGACCAAAAATTCATTAGGCACCATCACCAAATAGACCAAAAAACCTAGAAGTCTGCTTTGTAAATTTTGTGGAAAATAAAATTAAAAAAAAAACAATATTTTAAACATTTTCTTAATAAAATTTGAAAAAAATATATTAATATATACATTATAATATATAGAGAGTTCACGAATATTGCAAATCTAAAACACACCTCTACGCAAAGGGGGTCCCAAAGTCTCGCAAATGTGAACTTAAAAATATATTATTATTATTATTATTTTCTTTTGCATTTAAATATTATTGCATCCAAAACCTAATTCTTTGAATGGAATTAGTTTACAATGGGACAAAAATCCATTCATTACCAAATAGACCAAGAGGGCCATGCTATGTACATTTTGTGGGAAATAAAATAAAAAATTTCAATATTCTAAACACTCTTAATAAAATTTGAAAAAACCATTAATGTATGCATTATAATATGTTGAATAAATTTCACTTATGACCCTAATGGTCTTTAAATGCATATATTACATAACCTTAATAATATTTGTGGAACACATTGATTTGAGTGGACATCCCTAGCTGTACCACATCTCGGGTCATCATTTACATCATAAATTACCTTAACACTTATTTGTACACATAGGACTAAGCCTCATTAGTAATAATCTCACTTGAGAAAATATAAATTTTATGACATAATATTATAGGATACTTAATCTTCCCAAGCAATTTTTATGTAAGAGCAATAAAGAGGTAATAGATTGATGACTTACTGTTAGAACATCATTACACCTTAGTACCTTAGTCATACATCATTTTGGTGATTAATTGGTCCAAAAATGGTTAATAATTATAATCCAAGGTTGTTAGAAGGTTGTTAGAAGTTAGTTAGGGAAAATGATGGCTTATCCACCAAAGTATGGGCCAAAATTAGACAAATATAGCTGTTGGCACCCTAATAATGACCACCATCCGCATTTATTACCACAATCTGAGCTAAGGTGCCTTGTTTCCCTGTTTTAAAGAAATTGTTTTTGACTTAAGGCGCCCATGCATTGAACCTAGTCATTTTGACCCTTTCTTAGTTGTTTTGGCCTATCCTTGGATACCTAAATCTACCCAATCTTATCCACCACATGTGTGAGCCTCATTAATGTCTTCTCATGCCTATCCAACGTTCACATGGGCAATTCGTACTTGTTTGCTTAGATTTGGGAGCCTATTGGTCAACCTAGGGGGGATTGAGGTCCAATGTAATCTAGACACTTGTACAGCCTCCATAGGAAAATGAATTCTTCCTATTTTCATATAAGGAGGATCACAACTCATTGTTGGGTTGGACAGTTAATAAAATATGATATTTGATCATTTTTTTTTTCTGGTTTTTTATCATTTATGGGCCCTCGCATGAAGTTGAGGGGCCTTTTAGATGCAATGGCTAAATGCGAAACGTGCGAGAATTGTGTAAATCCACAATGCTCATGCGTTATGTAAAACTAGGAATGGCGGGCTCTGAACCTGCCATGTCATTTAACATGTAGGATAGGATTACAAAACGCTCGAGCGTTATGGTGATCACCATAACGCTCAAGTGTTATGGTTAATATAGCAAAAAAAAAACAGTGCCGCGGACCACGACACTGTTTTACCCATTGTTTTACCCAAAAACGAACGCTCGAGCGATTTCGCCTTCCCAAAATGCATTGGAGAAGCTCAACTGAGGAGATTTGGAGGCTCAACAATCCGAAATTCATCTTGCAAGGATGATTGGAAAGGTAAGCATCTAAATCATTGCCTCATCTTGTCATTAAGTTTATAAATTGTTATGTTGCCCTAATTTAAAAATATTTGTAAATGAAATGCCAAAACTTAAAATTTTAAAATTTTAATGAATTTTACATCCACCCTGTTAGACACAATGGCTCACTGATCATATCAATCATCATTGTCACCTAAAAATATTTGTAAATGAAATGCCACAACTTAAAATTTTAAAATTTTAATGAATTTTACATCCACCCTGTTAGACACAATGGCTCACTGATCACATCAATCATCATTGTCACCCAACATATTTGTCTATAACATCATTCTGATTATCATTAATTGTCATAACCCAAGCAAGCATTATGTCCGTGTTTCATGCTGCCCTAGATCGACATTTTGTTCATCGTATGTAGCCCCAATAATCATGAATTCATTCTGTCCATACATATCATCAGCATCTTAGTTTGTACACTAGCAACACATCAGCATATTGTAGCCCCAATTAATCCAAAGATAAAGGTTAAACTCTAATTTCTACTGTTGCTCCATAAACACCTCATAAATTATAAATATATACATGTATATATCTATTTAGACTTTCTTTTTCCCACCTAAACGCCGTCTTCATACCCACATCATCACCATTTTCTTTTGCTTCCAGCATGCCCGCACTAGCTTGTAACTCATGCCCGCAAGGGCCATATTTATGCCTTTGAACATGCTTGCAGCTAGACCTTCTTCAATTGCCTGCATGGGGGTCGTTTCCATGCCTCCAGGATGCCCGCAGCTTCCACAAACATGCCCGCATATGCATCTTCAAGATGCCCGCATGTCACCTTGTCCACATGCCTGCATGTCCATCAACTTCATTTTTGGATGCCCGCAGATGCCATAAGGGATGCTTGCAATCTCCTTTCCAAGTGTCAACTTCAATATTCTTTGTTCACTTCATGCTTCTTTGTTCATGTAACTTGTTATCTCCAAGTCATCCTTGTCTAGGGTATTAGGACCAACTCCAAATGACCACAATATGGGTCATTTGGCTCATTAGGTGTGCCAATTCCCATCACCTTGTCTTTTGTCTTGTCTTTTCTAAGTCCTTGTCAAGTCACCTTGTTTGCTTGTCGTCATGCCATTTACACCTTTGTCATTAATGTTGTCATCAATGAAAATCCTATTCACAAGATAATTCGGTCATCTACAACTCACCAGGATGCACCAACACCCCAACAACCATAGATTTACAAATGATATTTCAGACTCTTCTTAAGTCTGCAGATTACATACATCATCAACCAGAAGCCCTTGTTTGTTTCCAAAGCACTTCATCATTCTCATCAAGCACTCATTATTCAATATAACTCCATTCTGTCCATCAGCAAATATCACCAATTAGATCACATCTTCATTATGTCATCATTAGTCATGTCATATCAATCTGCTGCCATATCTCCATTCATACACTTTACATTGTCCATATGCACATCACAACATTATGCCCATATCATTAGTCATCTCTTCATCATTCTACCAGCATGTCTTCATTCTATCCATTAATAGGCTGCCTCAGTTTAACCAATAAAAATACATATCTTTGCCACATCATCATGGTCTTTATGCCCGCATGGTCTCCACCCTTATGCCCTCAATGACCCATAATGTATGCCTGCAATGGTCATATGAAATGATATTTATGTTTGTAATGTATGCCTGAGATGATCTTTATGTTTGTAATGTATTTGTTCTTGCACAAAGTTTGTACATTTTTCATTTTTGAGAGATGTCATTATAGCACATATATACGTTTCAGAGGCTCAGAGAAATTCGAGCCTCAATTACTATTGTTGATGATAGGCATGTTATGCTTGCATCCAATTTGGATGCAATGATAGAGACCTTTAGTAGGTCTAATGGTGCTTTGCAAGATATTGCCACATTCAGAGAAAGAAAGAGGCAACAATATGCAGATGGACTTAGCTACAGCGAAGTCAAGAAGTTGAAAATCTCAAAAGAACAAATCTTTTCTCTGTTTAGAAATCCACAGGATGGTGAAGTCCCTAATGCAAACAAAAGGCACATTTCTGTCGAGTGGTGTACATATCAACCATTCATACATAACTGGATGGACCGATGGTACATGGTGTTTGATGCACCACCACACAACAACAGAGAAATGCCTTTGTATTTTTTGAGAAAGATGTACGCAGAGTTTGTGCTGGGGAAGCATGTTAACTATTTTGATATCTTGGAGTACCAGGGTGTTGGGATGGGGATGCCTTAGCAACCTCCCAATGCGAGGCACATAGATCCCAATCACCCCGTAGCTCCACCTCATAGGAGGCTACCCAAGCCAGATGTGCCGCCTGCACATCAGTTGGTGCCAGAGACACAAGATTCCTTCTTACTGTTGGCACAGGTGGTTGTTCGCCATACCACGTATCTTCATGGTACACACCAGGTAGGCCCATCAGAGCCACCATCTATGGGTGGAGTAGAGCCAGCACTTGTCGGTGGGGTAGATCCACCACCTCCCAGTGGGGTAGAGCCACCACCTTCAAGTGGTCGAGGAGCATCTAGTAGTGGCATTGTACCTACACAGCATGAGCACAGCCATCAACCCCACCCATGCACAGTATGTGGACATCCTTTCTTTGGTCTTGTCCGAACAGATGATACCTTTACTGGGTATTTCACACAGGTAAGTAAGTGGTTAACAATTTAGTGTCATTTTTAAATTATATTTCCTTACTATACACATATATATAGATTGCTAATATTTTTAATGGTTTTAAAACTTGTAGTTACTACAAGAAGGGCACGGGGTTGAAGACCTTTGCACTGATGATGCAGAGCATAGTCCAGAGGCTCATGCACCAACACTGCATGATGATGATGATGATGTTTCCATACTTTCAGTGACAACAACTCATAAGGAGGTAACTATTTCAACATGACATTATTTTAATACATGAGTAGATCCAGTTAACAATTTAGTGTCATTTGTAAATTATTTTTCCTAACTATACACATATATAGATTGCTAATATTTTTAATGATTTTAAAACTTGTAGTTGCCACAAGAAGGGCATGAGGGCCAAGAAGCTCATGCAGTAGAACCTTCTGAGTTACAAGATGTTGTCATACCTTTAGCAACAACATCTCATGATGAGGTAACTATTTCAACATGACATTATTTCAACACATGTTATTTTTTTATCACATGTTATTTAATCAATGATACACGATCTAATATTTACAATTTTCTAAATTGTAGGTTGTAGATCCCCATCAGATGGAAATGATTTTAGCTAGTGAGCTCCCCCTCGGTGGGAATACAATCGATAGTGTGACCGTGGAGACACAATGGACGACAGGCCGTTTCTTAGAATTGATTGAAGTATACAGTACATCGGTATGTATTTCATCATTTTCAGTTTGTTAATACATGCTATTCCATTGACCAATGCATTTCTAACTACGTCAGTATTGGTGGTTGTAGCCACCAGTAGATTTACGTTCAAGACTGTAAGCAATTCGATCTCCCCGTAGTCCCAACGTGCAAAAGGGACAAGTGTACAAGAGAGGCTCCACTTCTGGAAAGAATGTGGATGTCCTCTATAGCAGACACACGAGAGATCCATCTAACCCTGACCTAACAAAGATCATTGATGCTGCAGTCAGTGCCGCATCTACAATAACCACGAGTCATACGGAGGTAACTATTTGGACAATCACAATGCATAGTATTTAACCATGCTACTATATTGTTTATTCATGCATGTCTAACTATTTCTCCATTTGGTGATTGTAGCCATTAGTGGCAGAAGTGCCCGTCCGCTCTGCTCAATCCATGGTTTTGACTAGGTCTCCTCTTTGGGTGAGATGTTCATTAATGACCAAGTTTTTTTATTCAATTTACCCAAACACGTTGATCAATGTTGAATTGTTGAATTAATTGAGATATGAGCTTTTATTTGCAGAGCACAACTATGAGATGCCTTCCATGAGCACACCGCTCACATCTATACCCCATGAGGACTTGGTGAGTGTTTGTCATAAATAATTTGGCCATAAGTTAATTTTTTAAGTTTGTTGATGGTAGGGTATTAGTGCAGTTATTTGATAAAAATAATGATTTTTTTTGCAGACTTCTGAGATACCGAGCAATCCCAGGGAGATGGTCGATAGAGGAAAGTCGAGGAAAAACAAGAGAAAGATTGATTTTTGATGTTGCATAGTCTTGGATAGATGTATTTTGGCATGCATGTACACATTGTTGTACTTAGGGATACATGTACATTGACAGGCCATTTGAGGGCCGGCTACTTTCCCATATTTTGTATTACAAAGATTCGACTATCAATATATTCCATATTTTCTCGAGTTTCGACTTGTGCTTGTGATGATTCATCTCTTCCACAAATTGATCAATTATGCTATTGAAATTTATAAACTTACATTTCAAGCAATATTTATTCTCTTACATTTATTGCATTGATCAAGTAACATCTCACCATTGTGTTATGAAAACATTATCTTAATGGAAAAAACTAATAATATCTTTCAACAGTTCAATGAACTTAGCACATGCATGCTAATTTGATATCTAATTTAAAATTGTGTTTTTTGTCAACTCCAAGGGTTCATACCCATTGATCATCATTATGGTTGCAAGAAAAATATGTTGCAAGGAAAAAACCTCTGTCATAATAGTAACATGCTATGCATACCATGAATGTAATCCTATGACATTTTCAGACAGTAAGAGGAAGTCCAATAGATGCTACACATTTCAACAATGCTACTGTATTTCATCAAACTGTACGTACATGAGCATCTATGCAATTCGATTGAATGGAAAGGAATGCATAACTAAAGTGTAATAAAATTCATTGGGCCTTCATGTACATATGGTCAAATATATGTAACAAATATACTCTAGTCATCCAGAATCCATGGAAAATGAAATACCTAACTACTTTAATGATATTCCTTAATAATGTTGTATTGATGAACGAAAATAATATGTTCATGGTCCTATGTTTGTTTTGATAAATTGCACAAGTTTCGCAATCATCATCATCACCCTCATCCTCATCATCCTCATCTTCATCATCATCATCATCGTCAACATATTCATCACCACGATCATCATGCTCATCACCCTCATCATCAACATCTTCATCATCATCACCACCACCATCATGATCATCATACTCATCATCCTCACCCTCATCCACATCCTCACCATCATCATGATCATCATCCTCATCCCCATCCTCATCCTCCTCACCCTCATCATCATCATCACCATCGCCATCGCCATCATCATCATATTCATCATGATCATCATCTTCATCACCACCACCACCATCATCATCATATTCATCATCATCATCATCATCATCAACATCAACATCTTCATGGTCCTATGTTTGTTTTTATAAATTGCACAAGTTTCGTGATCATCATCATCACCCTCATCCTCATCCTCATCCTCATCATCTTCACCCTCATCATCATCATCCTCACCCTAATCATCATCATCTTCATCATGATCATCATCTTCACCACCACCACCACCACCACCGCCATCATCATCATCTTCTTCACCATCACCACCACGATCATCATCATCATCATCATCATCATAATCATCATCACCCTCATCCTCATCCTCATCATCATCACGGTAAACCATTATCTTCATCATCATCATCATCATCAACATATTCATCATCATGATCATCATTCTCATCACCCTCATCATCAACATCTTCATCATCATCACCACCACCATCATGATCATCATCCTTATCATCCTCACCCTCATCCACATCCTCATCATGATCATCATCCTCATCACCCTCATCCTCATCCTCATCCTCATCATCCTCACCCTCATCATCATCATCACCATCGCCATCATCATCATCTTCATCACCACCACCACCACCATCATCATATTCATCATGATCATGATCATCAACATCAACATCTTCATGGTCCTATGTTTGTTTTGATAAATTGCACAAGTTTCGTAATCATCATCATCACCCTCATCCTTCCTCATCCTCATCATCCTCACCCTCATCATCATCATCATCATCATCATCATCATCATCATCATCATCATCATCATCATCCTCCTCACCGTGCTCTTCCTACCCATGTTGTCACCATCACAATCCCATTTTTCACCATAAGAAGGGAAACGCTAGCCACAAGTGCCCGCTGGAAGATTTTGCAAAGTTGACCCCCATGGGAAAAAATTGCACAGTCCCTCACTAAGAAAAACCCTAGTTTGCAGAATGCACCTACAAGATGACACGTGGGCCATGGGACTGGTGGAGAGGGGCACCCCTAGCACTGTCTCGACGTCCTGAATCCAACGGAGTCGACGGTTCGTCGATCGAAGCCATGGTATTCATTATATGGCTTGTTTCGTCCGACATCCAAAAGGCCTTCAGGGACACTTGTTGGATGCCTGCTGAGGGCATGGAACTCCAACCGTGCAGCAAAACCAGGTTCCGAGGAGTTCTACAGGTGTGTCCAGGTAGGTTCCGGCTGGGAACGCTAGCCACAAGTGCCCGTTGGACGATTTTGCAAAGTTGACCCCCGTGGGAAAAAATTGCATAGTCCCTCACTGAGCAAAACCCTAGTTTGTAGAATGCACCTACAAGATGACACGTGGGCCATGGGACCGGCGGAGGGGGGCACCCCTAGCACTGTCTCGACGTCCTGAATCCAACGGAGTCGACGGTTCGTCAATCGGAGCCACGACCGTCATTCTATGGCTTGTTTCGTCTCGCATCCAAAAGGGACGTCCTACAGGTGTGTCTTCTGGGTAGATTCAGGCATTCTCGAGGATCTAAATTTATAATTGCCTTCTGGGTAGATTAAGGAATGGAATAATATTTGGTGGCATTTCCAAGCTCCCCAAACCATTTGGTCAGCCACAATATGTGCGACTCCTTTGATGAAAGATAAATTCTGGTGTGGACGACAACATTTGATACACTAACCAAATCTATGTTGTTGGAAGAACTTACAGATTTCAACAAAGGAGCATTTTGCAGGTGACTTGAAAATCCCTTCCAATTTTCAACAATAAAACAAAGAAGTTCAACATATAGATTTTCAGGCAAGCTTGTTAACCAATCAGACAACCGAATATAGGGAGATAACCACGCCCAACAAATTCAAGCTATTATAAAACTCTTGTTTATCAATATAAGGATGGACTATGTGTGCATTACGAGAATATAGATGAATGAAGTCGCTTTGATGAACTTGTCCTCTTCCTTTCTCCAGAATGCATTTAAAAGCAGGGAGTATTGTCCGAGCTTTTGTTGGTTTACATAAACGTTTATTCCCAAAGCTGACGTCACATAAAACCACTTCCTCATCTCTCAATTGGGTCTGAATGGCATCTCTAACTTGTGTTAGCTGTGGATAACGAGGAATATGAAAGGGAAGGTACCTATAGACCCAAGTTTTCGATGATAGAGGTGAATTACCACTTATCAGAGCACGAAATGTTGAACAAAAGGCTAATGGAACACAACGAAGGATTCCCTGGTTCCACTTGTTATTGAAAATGATACTTTCTCTTCACGAAACCAGTAAAAAATATGCCTGTATTATAAATGGAGATCCTGTTACAATTTTCGTTGAAAGAAAAGCATAGAGACCTACAGCTGCCATATTTCCTTTTGTAAGTCGCTCACCCATCGGAAAAGCTAATGTAATAGCCCATTTCCCAACATCTTTCCTCTGCTCAACCCTACACTCATTTTCCACATGAAACCGTTGCCTCCACATGTAATAACTACATTGTTTTGTCGAAAATTGATCTTCTTCTGCTAACAAATGCAAAATGAAGGATTCATTGTCATTGATGCGAGAAGTTCTAAGGTTAGTTTCTCATAAAACAGAGATTGTATAAATCCTGTTAAGATCGATATGTTCCAGCTTACGAACTGAGAGCTTCTTTATCTTATACATAAACAAAAGAGCTTCAGGATGAATACTAGAGAGTTGTTGCTTTACAGCTTCAACCTTCTCAGGACGTGGGGGTATAAAACGAGCCATAGAATGACGAACGTGGCTCGGATCGATGAACCGTCGACTCTATTGGATTCAGGACGTCGAGACAATGCTAGGGGTGCCCCTCTTCACCGGTCCGATGTCCCACGTGTCATCTTGTAGGTGCATTCTACAAACTAGGGTTTTGCTCAATGAGGGACTGTGCAAATTTTTCCCACGGGGGTCAAATTTGAAAAATCATCCAGCAGGAACTTGTGGCTAGCGTTCCCAGCCGAAACGTACCTAGACACACCTGCAGGACTCCCCGGACCCCGATTTTGTTGCACGGCTGGAGTTCTATGCCCTCGGTAGGCATCCGGCAAGTTTCCCTGAAGGCCTTTTGGCTGCCGGATGGAACAAGCCATAGAATGAATACCGTGGCTCCGATCGACGAACGGTCGATTCCGTTGGATTTAGGACGTTGAGACATTGCTAGGGGTGCCCCTCTCCGTCAGTCCCATGGCTCACGTGTCATCTTGTAGGTGCATTCTGCAAACTAGGGTTTTGATCAGTGAGGGACTTTGCAAAATAATCCAGTGGGCACTTGTGGCTAGCGTTCCCAGCCAAAACTGTCCTAGACACACCTGTAAAACTTGCCGAAACCCGGTTTTGTTGCACGGTTAGATTTCTATGCCTCCGACAGGCATCCAGCAAGTGTCCCTGAAGGCCTTTTGGATGCCGGACGGAACAAGCCATAGAATGAAGACCGTGGCTCTGATTGACGAACCGTCGACTCCATTGGATTCAAGACATCGATACAGTGCTAGGGGTGCCCCTCTCCATCGGTCCCATGAACCACGTGTCATATTGTAGGTGCATTCTGCAAACTAGGGTTTTGCTTAGTGAGGGATTGTGAAATTTGTGCCCACTGGGGTCAACTTTGAAAAATCATCCAGTAGGCACTTGTGGCTAGGGTTCCTAGCTGGAACCGTCCTAAACACACCTGCATGTCTCGCTAGAATCCAGTTTTGTTGCACGGTTTGGATTCTTTGGCTCCGGTAGGCATCCGCTAGGTGTCCTTGAAGACCTTTTGGATGCCAGACAGAACAAGCCATAGAATGATGGTCATGGCTACGATCGATGAAACATCAACTCCGTTGGATTCAGGATGCTGAGATAGTGCTAGCGGTGCCCCTATCTGCTGGTCCCATGGCCCACGTGTCATCTTGTAGATGCATTATGCAAACTAGGGTTTTGCTTAGTGAGGGACTGTGCAATTTTTTCCCACGGGGGTCAACTTTGCAAAATCATCCAGTGGGCACTTGTGGCTAGCGTTCCTAGCTGGAACCTACCTAGACACACCTGCAGGACTCCTCGGAACCCGGTTTTGCTGCACGGTTGGAGTTCTATGCCCCCAACAGGCATCGAGCAAGTGTCCCTAAAGGCCTTTTGGATGCCGAACGGAACGAGCCATAAAATGAAGACCGTTGCTCTGATCGACGATTCGTCGACTCCGTTGGATTCAGGACGTGGGGAAAGTGCTAGGGGTGCCCCTCTCCGCCGGTCCCCTGGCCCACCTGTCATCTTGTAGGTCAATCTTGGAAACTAGGGTTTTGCTCAGTGAGGGAGTGTGCAATTTTTGCACATGGGGGCCAACTTTGTAAAATCATCCAGCGGGCACTTGTGGCTAGCGTTCCCAGCTAGAACCGTCCTAGACACACCTGCATGTCTCGCCGGAACCCGATTTTGTTGCACGGTTTGGATTCTATGGCTCTGGTAGGCATCCTCCAGGTGTCCCTGAAGGCCTTTTGGATCCCGGACGGAACAAGCCATAGAATGACGGTCGTGGTTCCGATCGTCGAACCGTCGACTCCGTTGGATTCAGGACGTCGAGACAATGCTAGGGGTGCCCCTCTCCGTCGGTCCCCTGTCCCACCTATCATCTTGTAGGTCCATCTTGGAAACTAGGGTTTTGCTCAGTGAGGGACTGTGCAATTTTTGCACATGGGGGTCAACTTTGCAAAATCGTCTGCTGGGCACTTGTGGCTAGCGTTTCCCTTCTTATGGTGAAAAATGGGATGGTGATGGTGACAACATGGGTAGGAAGAGCAAGGTGAGGATGATGATGATGATGATGATGATGATTAGGGTGAGGATGATGATGATGATGAGGGTGAGGATGATGAGGATGAGGATGAGGATGAGGGTGATGATGATGATTACGAAACTTGTGCAATTTATCAAAACAAACATAGGACCATGAAGATGTTGATGTTGATGATGATGATGGTGGTGGTGGTGATGAAGATGATTATGATGGCGATGGTGATGATGATGATGAGGGTGATTACGAAACTTGTGCAATTTATCAAGTTGTACCAAGTCTATGCAATTTATGAATCTATCAAGCTATCAATGTATGGCTGCAATATTCAAAATATTAATGCCAATACTCAATGAGACCACAAAACAAAATCATAGCATACATGTATACCACATACCTATAACATAGTACACATTAAAACAAGCAAGCCACGTACCAGATTACCTAACTATGGTTATTCGACTAGACCATCAGGATCAGCTCAAATACCGATGGTTTCCTTTAATCTCTCATGCTCAGAATAAGGCAATAAGTATCGTCCCTTTGATGAGTTCTTCCTTGGCATTGTTTGCACCTGGAGGTTTGTGCCAATAACTAAGTTTGTATAATGGTATACAATCTCACCTGGTCTATAATCTTCATATGTATACCCTTTTCTATTTGTTGAGTGGGAAACCTGGTTCAAATATTCTCCCTTTATAACCATCGACCCAATCGGAAAATCAACTCCCTCAGAGCTTCGCAATGGGATATTTAGGGTTTTCTTCCCCTCTAAGAAACGTGCCAACCAATAGTCAGTGCGCCATGCATTGCATCTCGGGGAAACCACTGCGTATATGTGCCTTGGATAAAATATAGTTCCAATGTTTTAGTCAACTAATTAGACACAACTAGTTGCCAAAAATATCAAAAATATACACAGCTAATTAGACACAACTAGTTGTCAAAAATATTATAATATTAATCAAACTTGGTTGTATGAGATTTGATATGTGGTCATAGTCTGGTGAAATACTTGATTGGTCCTCCTCCAACTAGGATGATTCTATAGCTATCCATCGACCAATGGGGAATGATACATGGTCCCAGCCGTCAACCCAATACATGGATTCACATTCGTCCCATTCACCACTACTGCATGGAGAACAAAAACATGATAGTTTCCTTGTCCACATTTCAAGTATAGCATTGTCCGACGTTCTAACTGAATGAAATGCACGAGTTCCTTGGATGGTCTTGCACTCACATAACTGTGAATGATCTACATCCACCACCTCCCAAAAATATCTAACCACGTGTGCTTTCCTGGTTGAGTGATCTTCCTGCCTTCTTGCTCCCTCCCCCATGACTGAAGCACACCATTCAACGATGCTTTTTGCATTTCAGATGATAGGTCCATCTGTGAACTTCATTTCTTGCCTACGTAATGCAGTCTTTATGCATGCACCCACTCCATCGTGTTCACCTTTTCCATGTCCGGTCTCAAAATAGTTCCAAATATGTGGCACCTTGTGCCTTTCGTGGAGCATACACAACCATTGGAAGACATGGGCATTTTTGAATTTCCCTGCACAACCATAAGACCAAATCCAATGTTGTTCCATCTGTATACTGTTATCCTTCAAGTGATTGTAGAACATTTGAAAGCTGTGTTGTACAAAATACAAGTTGTGACACCTGTCATCACTTATGTAGAAGTGATACTCCTTCAATATAACCCTGTTGTCTTCAGCAATATCTACCCCATGTCTATAGGTGATATGGACCATTATGCTAACCTGATCTGAGTGATAGTATTGACTCTGAATCTCATTTTGCAGTTGAAGAGTGTAGTTTTCCATAAAATCGGCCACTGACAGGATGGTCCCAATAGGAAATGTATCCCTGCATGTTCTAAACTGCTAATCTTGCCAACGAGCCACATGCACATGCTTTACATAATGTTGTGCTTTTCAAAGAATTCCTCCATGAAGTCGGAAACCTGTACCTGGTAGATCAACAATAAATACATATATCAATAGATTGTTACATATGAAATTGCAATTTAAAGAAAAAATAGTATTCAATAACTCGTTACCAACCTGAGAAGTGACCAATTGTATTTTTTTTCTTTCGTTCCCTCCATCAATATCATACGTGACATATTTGAATGACTGCAAGTTCACCTCTTGCCTCCCAAGTTCATGCTCATCGGTCACATGTATGCATTTGTCCAATAATGCGAATCCACCACACCCTGGGCATGTCCCATCTATGCAATTTTTTTGATAAAATGTGCAATCGTTTGGCCTGCTACACAAGATGCTATGAATAAAGTCTCTAGATGGAATCAGTGGTAATGCAGTTGAGCATTCCTGCACAAGAGTGTTATGCAATACACAAAAAATATATGTATATGTGTCATAATAGTAACCATACTCAATGTGGTATCAACAACAACATGTGTTACGAATTGTGTTTATTTTAGCATACCATGGTTTGCATTTTTCAAAGGATCTTTGGACCAAGTCAAGTTCGTTATGTTCATTCCTAAATCTCTCATATAATTCTGTTTGTGTCATATCAAGAAAATGTTTAATGTGTGGTTCACGATCCTTTGAACCCCTTCTCAATTTTGATACATCTTTTTGGTTGGAAGAAGGTCTAGTGTTGTCATGCCAAAAAGCTTTCACTAATCCCTTTATCGCATCAATGAGTTTCATATCAGAGCATGGCAACCTGCCAATGAAGGCCCAAACATCTGTTTTACCGGTTTCAAGTTGTTCTTTTCTAACACAATACCTACGAAGTGTCTTCACATTCAAATTAACAATTTTGGATGTAGGTTTAAGAAAACGAAGTGCCCTAGTGCTTTTGTTAATGATTGATTGTGACAACACACGACGAGCCGTATTGCATCGTTTGAGCGAGATTTCTTTCCAATTGTACTAAATGCATCTACTAAACGTTTAACGATATGAGAACTTGGTTCTAACTTTTTGGCCATCTTTATCCCTAATGTTCTTCTAACAACAGTCATATGCCTAGATTTCAACAATGATAAAAATAATTTGCACTTGTCCCCATCACATTTAGAATAAAAAAAGTTATCAAGTATTTGTCAAGTTTGATAAGCAATAGAACATTTAGACAACGTACCTTCAAGTGAACTAACGAGAGTTTCATCAACCTGTATACGTCTTGGAGTTCTTCAGCATGCAGTTGCTAATGAAGGTAAGGGTGTTGGAACTGGAGCATGTACACCATCACCAGGACGCTCCGGCGTTTCCATAGGAGACCCTTGTCCTTCATTCTCTTGGACGGTCTCCATAAAATTTGCTTCTTCCATTGTCAATCCTCCACTCAATGCTTCTCTAACTTCGTCGCTTGTATAACCACTACCCAACAAGTCATTCACTACCATATTCTGAGGTTGACTTGATGTGGGAATTGAAACATCCCCCGATGAGCACCTACATCTTACTTCTTCACTAGTTCCATGGGGTGCTTGTTCATCAAATGTTGTTGAAATTGAGGGCCCCTCTAGTGAATTTCTTCGTATTTCTTGAGGTGGATGGGTAGGAATGATCGTGGCATCATCTACGGTTGGAATTGGATGAGTTTCCATGGAATGCCTTCGATTCCACATGTCCAATCTTTTATTTTCTCTAACTTCTTCCATGGTTTCTTGAGGCTTCTCTTTCCTTGCCGATTTCCTTTTTCGATTGCGTGGATTCCCCATGACCACAATGAGCATTACCAAGAAAATAGATCCTAGAGGTGTGCTCAATTATTCAAATATCCAAATTATTTCTCAACTGTGAATATAGGTTCTTCAAGCTTGCTCAATTGTCAATATAGATACTTCCTCAATTGTGAATATAGATAAACATCAATCTGGCTCAAATGTGAAAGTAAAGTTTCTACCTCACTTGTGAATATAGAAAATTATTCATTTGTGAATATAGAAATTTCAAGCTTGCTCAATAGGGAATGTAGATTCTTCTTCAGTTGTGTTCATATAGATTCATCAAACTTGCTTGACATTGTTAATATAGAATTACCTTGAGGCTTGAAATTGTGAATGTAGAATCCTCTTGAAGCTTGAATTTGTGAATGAAGAATCCCCTTTAAGCTTGGTAATTGTGAATGTGGAATCCTCAATTCCAAATGCCAACGGTAGAATCCTCTTCAAACTTGTTGATTGTGAACATGGAGTGTCTTGAGCTTGAAGATGGTGATGAGAATGATGATGATGATGATGATGATGAAGATGATGATGAATATGACGACGAGGATGATGATGATGATGGTGATCATAAAGAAGAGGATGGTGATCATAAAGAATAGGATGATGATGATGATCAATCATCAATCATGGTCAAGATGGTGGTGAGGATGATGATGATGGAGATGATGACGATGATGATGACGATGATGATGATGATGATGATGAAGGTAAAGATGATGATGATGATGGTGATAAAGAAGAGGATGGTGATGATGAAGATGATGATGAATATGACGATGAGGATGATGAAGATGATGGTGATGAAGATGATGATGATGATGGTGATGATGATGATGATGACGATGATGATGATGGTGATGATAAAGAAGAGGATGGTGATGATGAAGATGATGATGAATATGACAATGATGATGATGAAGATGATGGTGATGAAGACGATGATGATGATGATTATGATGATGATGATGATGATGACGATGATGGTGATGATAAAGAAGAGGATGATGATGATGACGATGATGATGATGATGATGATGATCAATCCCAATCATGATGAAGATGGTGATGAGGATGTTGATGGTGATGATAAAGAAGAGGATGGCGATGATGATGATGATGATGATGAATCAAGCATGATGAAGATGAAGACGGTGATGAGGATGATGATGATGATGATGATGAATATGACGACGAGGATGATGATGATGATGATGGTGATCATAAAGAAGAGGATGATGATCAATCATCAATCATGATGAAGATGGTGGTGAGGATGATGATGATGGAGATGATGATGACGACAACGACGACGACGATGATGATGATGATGATGACGATGACGATGATGATGATGGTGATGATAAAGAAGAGGATGGTGATGATGAAGATGATGATGAATATCACGATGAGGATGATGAAGATGATGGTGATGAAGATGATGATGATGATGATGATGATGATGATGATGATGGTGATGATAAAGAAGAGGATGATGGTGATGGTGATGATAAAGAAGAGGATGATGATGATGATGATGATGATCAATACCCAATCATGATGAAGATGGTGATGAGGATGATGACGATGATGATAAAGAAGAGGATGGTGATGATGATGATGATAAAGAAGAGGATGGCGACTTGATTTGTTGATCAAATCATTTATAATTGCTCTATTTCGACCATTGTTTCTTAACTATAGCTCGTGCAACTGTTCGGTGGTTGGGCATTGAGGCCACTTGAGTCCAAGAGAAGGTCGGTGAAGAAGAAGGCTTGCCGGAGGGGCTGCTGCATTTTCATTTACACTCAGACATCCTTTGATTGGTAAGTGTCCATAAATGCAGTTTGAGCCCTACTTTGGTGCCCCTAGTTTTATTGGTACAGCTGACCGTTTTGAAACTTTTCCATCTTTTCTGGAATGCTTATGCCCATAAATTTGTTTGAAATATTTGTATGATATTTACCTAGATTGCAATAACACCGCTTACCACTATAGAAACTATATTATCTAAATTTTGATCTTAGTTGTAGCGAATTGACTATTTGAATTAGTTGTTGTCTATGGCTATGATATTTAGATAATACGTGTCCATTGAAACGAGTCATCAAGCCATTTCAAAGACTATTCCTATTAATTTGTTTGCTTTATCATTTTGTTTGTGTGAAATATCTAGTAAACATAAAAATAGGGAAGGCGGGAGGCGAAAACGCAGAACATGGGAGGATAAAAGCATTTTGGTAATATTTTTGCATAGCAATAACGCTAAAACGTTATGTATCCACATAATGCTAGCGCGTTGTGTATCCACATAACACTAGCGCATTGCTTATAACATTGAGCGCCAAAACACTAAAATTTGAATTTAAATACAACGCGCACGCGTTATTTGAATTTAAGCATAACGTGCGCGCGTTCTTGAGAACCTACTCACCCACTCCTCCCACCCCGCATGTCAGCCACTGTCCTATGTGGCTGGTTCGGACTTACCAAACCCGTGCTAGGGAATTTTTAGACCATAGCTAATTTGACATTTTCAGCATTTTTCTGAGTATGCCTGTTTTTCACCGCTCTCTACAGCATGACATACCTAACCATTATCGACGAAATTTTAGGCATAAATCGATTTTTTTATGCAGATTCCAAATATGTAATTTTTTATAAAAAATATTCAGATTTTCTATTTATTTCCTAATTTTCTTGTGTCATCACTCTGTTGGTCAAAAAACATACTGTTAGTGTTTATTCTGTAACATTTTCATTTCACAACCATTTAAAAAAAAACTTGTATGCTGCACTAGAGGACACCGACCTCTACATCTTGTAAAAAATACAAGTCAAAATAACTACATTAAGACCTTCAAAGGCTGCACCCACATTTGACGTACCGTTCTCGAGGTTTGACCACTTACATAATTAAAAAAAAAATAAAAATTAAACATTTAATTTTGGAAAATAGCGCTGCACTAGTACTATGGGTTCTATACATGTATACTAGATTTTGTAGCTTGAAACCATCATTTAGGCAGTGAAAGGATGCACCCACAAAAACATATACCTTATCATTTGCCAAAAAAAAAAGTAACTGTTAGAAAAAATGAAATTTGACACAGTTATGTAAATCTTCAATACTTAAAAGTTATTATTCGGAAACGTCACTCAATTTCCTACGTTTCATCTTTTTTACTCGATGCAAGATATCTTGTATAAGCATCTAAACAAAACCAAGTAAGTTGAGGGATGCCTGATTTTTCAATTTTCTATTGCATCTAACGTGCCAAAAGTGACCCTCATTAGCTTGCACATGCCCTTATATTACTGGTTTTGTATCATTTGTGACTAGTTTTTTATCATTTATATTCCAGAATTCTTTTTTCACTAATATCTTGCATACTTAGCCATTTATTTCAACTGTGAGGTAATTTATAGATGCTAGATTCTACTGTGATATAGATTTCACACTTACTCTACATAAATAATCTGAAAAATGATATCTCATAATTGTTGGACTATGAATGTTAGGAAACCATCTCAACCCTTCTATTTACTTTGTTAGTATATTGTTGTTGGACGCATATGCTTTGTAAGTCATCCCGTAATATTTGTTGATCCATAGTTTGCATTATTGTTGTTGGACGCATATGCTTTGTAAGTTGTCCCGTAGTAATTGCTGATCCATAATTTGTATTGGCCCATGGTTCGTATTGACACATGGTATTGACCCATGGTATTGGCACTTAGACTTAGTATATAAGTTTGTGTTGAGACCAATGAAGGTACCGTGAAGTTAATTGTATTGAGCTTGCTCAAAGGAGGTTGCCTCCTTGAAGTGGCCTGGGATCAATAAAGTGATTCTGAGTTCTGTTATTTCTGTTATCTCGTATGTTTTCATTAATTAATTATTGCAGGTTCTTCACATCTGGTATCAGAGCACTTTCTTGGGCTCGCTGGGTGAATTTTCTGCCAATTTTTTTTTTCGCATCTGTTGCAGGTTTGGATATGGGAATAATCCCTATCTGCTTAACAATGGGAAGTACTCAGGCGTAATCCCTAAAAATCATTGTGAGGAGTACCACAGCAACCTCGAAGTAGCTAGCCCATTTAGAGGACCTGCCAGCAAAAAGGGAAACGAGCCCTACCTGATTGACTAGTTCCCACTCGTGAGGTAAACCAAGAGCTGTCGTTTGTGGAAAAGTGGTTATTAGTTTTACCTGAGCCATGGAGTGAGGGGTACTGCCCCAATACACAAGTCATCAGACGACATTGTTGGCCAAGTGAATCTATTGAATCGATAAGAAGCCGGACATACCTGGAGTCCATATCTATTTTCAGCTGCACTATTGCCGAGCACTTTCACGCCATTGCAGATCCATCTGTTACCGATCACTTCTGTGCCATTGCAGATCCATCTATTTCAGATCCATTCCGAAAGCGGGTTATGATCCAACCATTTCAGATCCATTCTAAAAGTCATTCCAGATCCATCCGTTTTCGATCCATTCTGAGCCATTTCAGATCTTGCCATTTTCGATCCCTTCCGAAAGTCATTTCCAATCCATTCTGAAAAAAATAAAATTCTATTTTTCCGCCATATCTCTTTCAACTCCATTTTCCCTAAAACTTCATTGACACTCCTGCAATCCCATTCTGCATATTTCATTCCTGAGGACCCTATCCCAAATTCCACTTCCCAAGACCAGAAATCCCACATTTATTTATTTTTAGGGTTTTCCATATCTCCTTCGATTTTCACCCAATCGCCTTCAAATTTTGTCACCGTGTCCATTCCCTATTTCTGCTTCTTTGTCCCTCTCTGACAATTTTTCCCATTTTTTCACCCCGCTTCTGAAATCCTCATTTTCTGCTTCTTTATCCATTCCAAAGTGTCCAAAATCTACTCAAACCCCAATTACCCATCCAAGTTTTTCCCAAATCCAAATTTCCCTTTACTAAATAAGCTTTTGTTTGTGTTTTTCTACCCATTCACAAAAAAAAACTCCTGGTTATGGTTGTCACCCGCGTAGGAGCAAAAACCATGGAGGAAGCACTTGTAGCCATCCAAACCAAACTCTAGGATATGGAAGAAAAATTTCTCGGCCTCCATCTTGAGCATTCAACCATGAACAACAAACGACAGTCCGAGTCTTCATCAGATAATGGGTTCTCTTCTTCCAACAATTTTCGTGGTCCAAAGCTTGATTTTCCTCGCTTCAATGGTACTGATCCGACTGGATGGATCTATTGTGCAGAACAATATTTCAGTCTGCATAATACTTTTGATGTCCAAAAAGTTCCACTTGCATCCTTTTATTTGGAACAAGAAGCTCTTCAATGGTACCGTTGGTACATTGTTAACAATCAAATTAACACCCTAGTCATGTGACAGAAGAAGCACATTTTTACCATGCCCCCGCAACATGAAGACAGAAACATAAGTACATTCAGAGACAAGTCCTCTTTGATCTAATCACTTCTCCTATAAATGGAAAGATTAGGTGAAGACAGTAAGAAACTAAGAAGACCAAGTTCAGTGACTAAACCGCTCATAAAAGGTCTAAAACTAAGCTACACCAATCAATAAGTGAAGATGAATGCATTAAAGTGCATTAATTGTACTTAAAGTATGTTAAAGTTGTGCAAAAAGCCTAAAAACTATGGAAAAGTGGGTTTTGAGCTAAAATAATAAAAAAATATGAAAAGGGATAATCCCACATTAAAAAGAGAAACATGAAGGATCATTTCCCAATGCTATATAAGAAAGGCATGGGAGGCATTGTAGAGGAGAGAAAAGGAGGAGCAAAGGCATGCTGAAGAGATTCTGAAGGAGGAGAAGGAGCTCAAATTATTCAAAAGCAAGGGTGAAGGAAGGGAAGCTTATGACAATGGAAGAGGGATTCACACCAAGATCATTGATAAGTAAGTACTTCTTCTTAGTTTTAATATGAATGGATTCAAGTTTCTACCATCTAAGAGTTTGAATTTGGCTTATCATGCATGAATTTAATTCTTAAATGAATCTAGATCTTAATGAGTTTTGAGTAATGAATATAGATCTTTGTAAACTTGTGATAATCTTTTCATGTTGCTGACATAGGAACTCACCATTTCTTAGTAAGATAGATTGATATGTTGTAGATCTAACTCCCTACATGCAAACATCATAATCTATTATCATACATCAAGGCTCATGAAGAGCCAAAATGACGAGATTTTTGTCAGCTCCTTTTGCAATGATTTGGTCCTAGTGCTTTTGATGACTTCACAGGCACCCTCACTAAACTTCGCCAAATTGGCACTGTGAGAGAGTATCAGACAGAATTTGAGAAACTAGCCAATCACATAGAAGGATTATCTGATGAATTCTACAGGAGTTGTTTTATCAGTGGTCTTAAGGATGAAATCCGCTTAGAGGTTAAAATGTTCTGTCCCAACACAATGATGGAAGCCCTAGGGTTATCTAAGTTGGAAGAAGACAAGATTGTAGCCCAACAACGCTCCAAACCCACTTCTGTCCCCTTCCGAAATATGGGTTCTCAATGACCTCCCATCCCACCAGCTCCTCGACCAACTCCTATCAAGCATTTGTCTGAAACAGAGATGCAGGCACGCAGAGAAAAAGAACTTTGTTATAATTGTGATGAGAAATTCACTCGAGGACATAGATGTGTTCAACAAAAGCTCTATCTCTTGGATATGGATTCTCCTCCTGCCTCTACAATTGGTGAATAAGCTCCAGCTACAATGGATGATCAGGTTGACATTCAGGAGCCGCCTATTGACCCCCCATCTCAGGACGACCAACTAGAGATATCTCTCCATGCTTTATCTGACATCACCACCCCGCAAACAATGCGGGTTAGGGGTTACTTCAAGAATCTTCCTCTTACAATACTCATTGATTTTGGTAGCACTCATAACTTCATTGACCCCTGGATCTCCAAACAGGCTGATTGTTTTGTCCATCCTTGATCCAACTTCGAAGTCATGGTTTCCAATGGGGGCACCTTACCTTGGAAGGGAAAGTGTCACAATGTGCGTATCTCTCTGAAAGATTATAACCTGTGCTCTGACATGTTTGCCTTGTTCTTAGGCAGATGTGATGTGGTTTTGGGCATTTAATGGTTACTCACACTTGGCCCCATCTTATGGGATTTTGCTGAAATTGGGATGTAGTTTTCAGTCAATGGAACACAACACAAATTTACGGGCTTACAACCAGGGTCTCTCCGCATCATCAGTTCACATCGCCCGGAAAAGATCCTTAAGAAGAATTCACATGGTGTCATCACTTAGCTCCATTCTATTCAGATGCACCCACCAATGGTATCCACTACTTCCTTGGATAGATATGCAGGTGTCTTTGCTGCACCAGTGGGCTTGCCTCCTTCAAGAGACCTTTCCAATAAGCATTTAGATGCATCTACATCTCAGTAGGAAATGATGGCTATTTTTCCTGTAGTACAGAAGTGGCAGCCATCCCTATTAGGGAATTATTTCTACATCAAGACTGATCTCCTGAGTCTGGAAAATTTCCTGGAACAACGAGTCTCCTCCCCAGCAAACCTGAAATGGGTTATCCAACTCATGGGTTATGACTATGCGATCACTTTGGACAATATGGTGGCAAATGCTCCTTCTCACACATTTGATGACCCAGTTTCTCTTACAACTATTTCTCTGCTTGTTCCAAATTGGTTGCAATCTGTTCAACAGGGCTATCTCTTCTATGAACTCCATGCTTCTTCATCGGCAGGGCACTTTGGGTTCCTCAAAACGTATGACCGAGAACATTGTAACTTCTTTTGGATGGGACTGAAAATGACAATTCAACAGATGGTGGTTGATTGTGATCCTTTCCAGGTCAGCAAGGGTGAAACGACACTCCTTTCGGGACTACTCGAACCCTTTCCCATCCCTACACAGATTTGGACAACTATGTTTTTCCTAGACGCGCTTCCGTGGTACAATACCACATCTAAAAGGACACCATATGAAGCAGTCTATGGACAGGTACCGCCAGTTCTTCTTCCATACACTCGCAGTAGCTCCCCAGTTTAGGCAATTGACTCGGTTCTTCGAAACCACGATCAGATTCTTGTCATTTTGCAGAACCATCTTCACATGGAAATAATTCGACTGAAACAACAAGCCGATCAACACCTTTCTGAGCGCACTTTTCATGCAACTGATATGGTTCTTCTTCATCTACAACCTTCCAAGCAATCCTCCCTGAAACTCAAAAGGAATCAGTGGCCTGGAATGCAACCCGAGGATGTTACAGGGGAACCACTCCTTTAGATTCTGCATCAATTTCCTCATCTAAAGCTTTGAGGAAAAATATTTTTCTAAGGAGAAGGGGATGTTAGGAACCCATGTCAACCCTTCTATTTACTTTGTTAGTATATTTTTGTTGGACGCATATGTCCCGTAATATTTGTTGATCCATAGTTTGCATTATTGTTGTTGGACGCATATGCTTTGTAAGTCATCCCGTAGTAATTGTTGATCCATAGTTTGTATTGGCCCATGGTTTGTATTGACACATGGTATTGGCACCTAGACTTAGTATATAAGTTTGTGTTGAGACCAATGAAGTTACCATGAAGTTAATTGTATTGAGCTTGCTCAAAGGAGGTTTCCACCTCGAAGTGGCCTGTGATCAATAAAGTGATTCCGAGTTCTGTTATTTCTGCTATCTCGTGTGTTTTCATTAATTAATTATTGCAGGTTCTTCACAATGAAATCCCTTAAATATTTAAACAAAAAGATTGAAGGGAGCTCAAAATTAAATAGTTCATTAGGCACAATATTTCCTAACAATTTGCAAATGGGGTAGCAAGCTAAGTGGGCTTGACTATGGGTAAAAATTCAAAGTTAAGTGCACTTGAGCCAAATGACTCTTGGAATGGATGACCTCTCGACAATCATTTTCTACCATGTGAAATCCCCTGAAGTGATGCAATGAGTGCTAAGTGGACTATTAAAAAAACACGAGAAATTGGTCAGTTGTAACTATACTCATGATTTATGGGATAAGGGCCATAGACTAATGTCTAACTCTATGTTGATAATCCCCAAAAAAAATTCTCATATGTTGGACTTCGAAATCTCCTAAATATTTAAATAATGAGCATATCCATATTTCTCAATGTAACAAAGGAAACATAAGTAAAAATTGTTGTGAAGAAATGTTAGATTCCACATAGGATCCAATAGTAAAGAGAAGGTGAAAAATACAACATGGAATATTAGCTACAAATTTAAGGGAAAATAATTGATTATATAACGCTCTCCAAAAATTTGAGGGTAAGATAGTGAGGTAGGTGCAAGTAGTGGACGGGAGAGGGGAGGGAGGTCGTTCATGACCTTGATGAAAGAAAATATATAGAGTATGCTTGGCGTCTTAGAATCACCACAAATAATGAGTTGGAAACCTTTACATTGCCTAGGGGACTCAAAATCTATGGAGTTAGTAAAGTCACAATAATTGGAGACTTTGTGGTTATTATAAGAGCTCTTAATTGTTGGAGATTCTCATCTAGCCTCCCTCTTACTAGATTATCTCAACAAATTATGGCTATAGCAAGATAATTTAAGTCTATCTAATTTTACCTCATCCTCCTATCAATTAATTAAAAAGAAAATGATGGGATCTTAATAAATAAAGGCATCATTAGTATAAAATATGAGGGTGGGAAGGGAGAGATGTGGGAAATTTAATTCCATGTCTCCCCTTACATAAATTCCATTAAGGTAATGTCATTACACCTCAACATGAAATCAAAGGAAAGGTTGTCAATTAAACCTCGTCACCTTTCCCCAAGACTATTTAACCTTCTCACAATGATGTTAATGTAGGTATGGGTGACAAGTTTGGCCTCATGTGTGGGAATTTTTGGATGTTCGCTAGAATAAATATGGCAAGAGTGGAATCCAAACATGCATCATTTGGTAAGCCTATAGTAGTGCTAAGCTTCCATCCAAGTCTAGGTAATCTTCATTGGAGGGCTCTTTATGGAAAGGTATGCCTTACATGGTGCACTTCAACTATCAAAATCGTTGTTGCATAATATATGATTTGAAGGATTATATAGTGGTATAGAACACTTTAAGAGGAATGTTGAGGAGACCAACAAAATCATGGATTCCTCAATTAAGCAATGTAGTAAATGGAAGGAGGAAATAAAGAGCCATACAAGAGAGAAGAACCAAGTTTGTGACTACTGCATTACTGAAGTGAGTGAGAACATCATCAAGTGGCAAGAATGAGACACAAAAACATAGAATTTCATGATAGCTTACTGAACAATACTACAATATATGATTGGTAAAACGATGGACTACCTCGATCTCCTTAGTCCTACAATTAGTACATTTACCATGGATACTTTGGATGATTCATCCTCAAGTGAATTTTCTGAAAATACAAGTTATTTTGATGTTCTTCACCTAAGACATGTAGTCAAAGCTTCAATTGACCATCGAGGTGCACTTTCCATTGAGGAAATAGAAGAAGATGGAATTGCAAAATAAGTGAACTTGAACAACGTTGTCCACTTAAGGCATAGTTAAATTGATGATTTATTACTATATTATCACTTTGTTTTTATTTTAGGATAGTTCATTAGGAAGTAAACCTACCCATTGACAACTACAAGTTTTTGGAAGTTTCAATGCAAACAAATTTTTGGATGGAACATGTTCACAAGAAGACTAGAGGCATGGCTATAGTGCATACATTGACTTTTGTAACTCTATCTATATATGAAGACCACAATCCTTTTAATATAACCCTTTAATCGTTATTGTGAAAAAAAATCGAAAAGTAAGGTCTCCTTCATCATAAAGAATAATTCAAAGTCTAAAAAAATGTCATGTCGAATGTCAACTGCAAGTGTTCAAAGTCGGGGTAAAAATATCAATGTGAAAACCATTAAATTTTTTCAAGGTGATTGTCAACCCAACTATATGCAATGGTATGCTCACTTGACTACTTTAACTTCATCTCATCTAATTATATAGATTTGATAATTAAAATATATTTTAATATAATATCAAGTCAAATATTATAGAAATTTATAAAAAAATGGAAAAACAACTACAACATTCTCTATAAGATAATAATATGTATTTAGATAATGTAATATCCAAATAAACATTGTGAACCAATATCAAAGGTAGTAGTGTTAGAGGCTAATGTGTTGATATCTAGAATGAAAACCAACCCAACTAGTGGGGGTTAAATTTTTGTATTGGGGATAACATAATCATTAATGTCAAATCAAGTTGTTGTAAATATAGTGATTTTATTATGCATAATACTTTGAAGGCCATTCCAAACCACAATGGAATGATTGGTTGCGGTCTAAGGGATTACATAGTAATCAATGCCAAATAATTTGGTGTAAACATGTGTAAAGGTAATGATTATATTATGAATAATACTTTGAAGGAAATTCTAACAACAATGGAAGGATTGGTTGTGCTAAAGATAATGATCATATTATGCATATCATTCCAAGGGAATGCCAAAAAACAATGGAGGGATTGGTTGTGGTAATCATATTTTTTAATATAAATTGTGTATTATAAATATATAGATTTAGGGTCTTCACATGAAGATGAGGGATCTTTTAGGTGCAATTGTAGATTCATGAAATGCTCAAGTGTTTAGAAAACAAAAAAATGCTTGAGCATTTCTTACATCTAGGCATGGGCGGGCTCGATCCTCCCATGTCAGTTAAAATGCATGATAGGAAACAAAAACGCTCAAGAATTATTTAACTGCATAATGCTCAAGCATTATAATGCTCTAGTGATATGTAATTACATAAATCTAGAGCATTATGTATTGCATAACACTAGAGAGTTATGTATTACATAACACTTGAGCATTATTTAGTCCACAAACGCTTGAGCATTTTACTTAACATAGTATAAACCCAAAAGGGGTCATGACCGACCTCCATTCCGTGTACAACAGAAAATGACAGTCACGGGAAACTGGTGAGGAGAAGCAAGAATTATCAAGAATTCTACAATAATAGAGGGGAAAATTGGATGAGGATGACATAAATTTGAAGAGGAGGGAAAATTGGAAGAGTAGGCATGGTTCCTTAAGCAACGATGCTCTTCAATTTTTCCTCATTTCTTTATTAAACATATAATTTTTGTTGTTTCCCCAATTTGTAAATAGAATTAAATGAACCAAAAATTAAAATTCCATAACCATAGTCTAATTATGTACCAAATCCAACTTGAAAATGAAGGGGTTCACAAATGTTCTGGATCTCACTCAATGTAATGTACCCAAACAAAGATTTAGGCACATTACCTCAAAAATGGCAATCTTGGACTTATAACTTGAAAAAAATTTGGTTCAAACACTACTGGACTAATACTAAATATTTCAAATGAAGTTGCTAGAATACCTACAGACTCTAAAAAAAAAAAAATATACACATCCCATACACCTAAACAAATTCACTAAGGGATTTGCTTTGATAGTTTGCACATTTCGAAGTGCATCACACCTCGAAAAGGCCAAAAATTACCAGAGGCAATGGCCCCAGGAATTATCTGGAAACTTCTATGTTTCTATTGAAATACTAGAAACAAAAGTAAGGACTTGTATCTCATATTTGAGAAACATGGTCAGATCCATATGCATCAATTTGAAAGTATGAGGGATTGGCTCATTATTTCATCACGTAAAAAAAGACTAGCTCGAATTTGACTAGTAAAGACTATTGATTTCCAGCTCTTTCCAAACACACTAAGATGCTCCCAAATTCGACCATAGAGGCTCATATATAGATTAAAACACCCCAAACTTAGCTATATGGATCACATAATTAATTATAGAGAACACTTAGGGAGTATTTACAACACAGAAATTAAGTTTGTTTTACCATTTATGCATATTTTTACAAAGAAAATTTAACAATGGAGAATGGACATGAAACTGTTTGAGAAACACAATGGAACTTTATTTGTATTGGATGGATACTTTCATAAATTCCATGGATATAAATACAGATGCAAATAAAGATAAATCTATTATATTTGATAGGAAAAGATAACTAGAAGAAAATCTTGACAATATAGACTAAGAAAATGATTTTTTCATTACAAAAAATCTTTCCTCTTGAAGGATTGCAACCTCGAATTTCGATATACATCAATGGATGTTCCCTCCACTAGATATAGTGGTTTTATAACCAATACAACAACCAAGATACACTTTACATACCACAGGTACACCCTCCTCATCCTAGCACACACAAAATCAAAACTAGATTTGAAAACACACTGTTGCTACCAGAACTCTACCATACCAAACTAGAACTCGATCACACCATACTAAGACTCAAATCAGACCTACAAAATATGTAATAAGTTTCCTTGAATCTCCATGAAAATAAATAAGCATTCTCTTCCTGAATCTCCATATAGAATGACTTCTCAATCTCCCTAATTGGTTTACTGGTTGCAAAGGGGCACATCACCCAATGCTAGCAAGGGGTATGCATCACCCAAGCTATGAAAAGTGCGGAGCTCTTCCAAAAAAATGAAAAATGGCTTAAAGTACACTAGAGTGCTCATACCTATTATATTAGCATCAAATTTTTTGTTAGGTTTTGTTCTTGTAGAACTTGCTTTCTTAGAATTTGAGCCCTAGATTTTTGGATGAGTCTTTGGTAAGTTACTAGCACATGTGGGCCTACTATCTCTCATCAAGTGTGCCATCCTTGGAGAAATTTGGACCTTGTATATTTTAATGAGATTCCTTGATGCTTTCTTTCTATTTTTATTCCTTCTTGATATTTATTAGCAAAATATGGAAACTTCTAACTTTCCTACTTTTCCATTGATTTTCCTACTTTCAGCAAAAATCTGGAAACTTCTGCCTTTCCTGCTTTTCCACTATTTTTCTTGATTTCTAGCGATTTTTTCCTAATTACCTGAGGGAGAAAACTCATAAGGGCCCCATACATCCTCCTATGCACCCTCTAGATCCTTCTAGACCATTTCCAACTCATTAAATAATCAATATTTGGCCTCATCCATGACTTATGCTACCAACACTATTGATTATCATGAATTTATCAAATAATTTTTGGCCAAGTTTAATTATTTTAATCAAAGGATTAAAATTTAAAATTTTGGGACATGACAGTCCTCCGCACCCAATATTTCTTGTCCTCAAGCAATTTAAATCTAGTTGTTGAAGTACATGTTTTAATTAAATGACGATGAAGATGAAGATGTCGATGATGATGATGATGATGATGATGATGTCGAGGTACTAAATGCAAGCTAAAGGGGAAATGATTAGTATTGCTCATGATGCTCCATAGTAATCCAATCTTTTTCTGTATTTTTCATCATTGATATGAGAATAAAATAACAAGGAACAATCTTATGCAAGAAAGTGTGAACCGCTCGAAACAAGAGTGATAAGGTTTAAACAAGTCATGATTAAAAAAATGTACAAAAACACTCAATTTGACCAAGTAGGTTCCTAAAAGAGCATGCTTTAATGGATTAGGGACATTTGGGGTACCCAAGGGAGGATACTCAACTAACCAAGACCCCATTTTGTGCACAAGGTCCAAGTGAGATCCTAATTCGGGTTTGAAGTTTTGGTGTCTCTTTGTGGCGCACATGGAGATGTTATGTTATATACCCTCCAACAACTAGAGTTTGCATAGGCCCACGAGATTAGAGCCCGACCATTTCACATACATTTGTTAAATGGAGATGAATCCGACGACAAAAATAAAGATCACAAAAATAAATGCCATATAGTTCATGTGTATTTTGAAGTAACACAACTTTCCAAAACTAATGTGACCCTTTAAAAAAATGATTCTACATTAAAAATCATTTTTTAACTATATATATTTTTATTTAATTTTTACTCCATGTAGTTTTAAAAAAACATTAACACCTATATTTAAAAAATATATTAACACCTTTATTCATAATTTATTTTTAAACTAGCGCTTTAGGATTTTGTTCTAAGTCCTCATGTTCTTATAACACTAATGCTTCAACATTTGACTCCTCTGCCACATCTGAATGATCATCATCCACGTTTGGTTGCAGCTTGATGCCATGTTACTATCCACACCAGCAGCACATTACTGCCAAGTCACCATCCACCTCGATGCCACGTCAATGCCACGTTTTCCAAAAGGATTGGGGGCCTGACATGTCGTCCCAGGCTACGGGTTGGTGAGCTTCTCGTGGAGTCCAATCACCTAGAGCCCCCACCAAGAATCCTTTGCACTGCGCGTCGAATAGAACTACTCAAACTTGGCCTTGTAAACGCCAAGATACAAAACTCCGTGGTCGATGTAGGATATATCCCAAAACCAAATGCAACCGCAATCGTCGATCATCATGATCAGATGGTCCTTGAGTCTCCGCCTGCAATTTTTAGGTTTTATCCACTGAGATTTACCTTCAAGTGATTTCTTTCACCTTGAGCACGAACTCTCCAATTTCTCTCACAACTCTAAATGATGGACAACCTTCCTAGGTAACCACGATATAGTGAGCGTCTGCTTCTTACAACAATGCTTTGACAACAGGCTTCCTCTATGGCCTTACCTCAATGTTTCTTTACTCCGCGAAAGATACCTCTGTATTACGATCTTATAATCTAGGTATGCTTCTCAAGACACGTCTAGATTTTGAGACAAGGGAGAAAAACATTGTAGTACAATACTCTTCCTCAATCAAATCCATCCTTCATCATAGTTGAACTACTCCAATCCTAACAAATTCAATAATTTTAAGCAACTTTTATCTTTTTGGTGCTCCTCCTTTGCAACATCTTCAGAATTCTTCCAATATTGGATCTTCAAAGTATAAAATTCATTGACTAAGTACCTCAATCTAATCAGATGCTTGTGAAAATGAAATAGATACTTATTGTTCCATTAATCACAGTTCAATAAGATATGATCGATCATATACCCTTAGAAGTTAGAATTTCATATTATAGATTAACATCAAGGGATATTAGTTATTATCCTGGTAAAAGAATTACATACTAGCTTTTTTCCAGGTGACACTAGAAGGCCATTCAGTGTGAGCTTGTGATCAGAGAATCAATCCATATTCTCCAGTAATGAATTTCTATTGGCTACTCAGGTATTTAACATTTTTCTTGCATTTGATGTCAAGCATAGTTAAACTTTCAATCTTCCATGAATGTTTATGACATTATTTTCCTTCTGTTGCTCAGAGTTTAATTTGCTTTCCACTAGACTATGTTGATGTCAAATTCTTGTAAGCAACCTACTGCAGGTGGATTATCGTTGTCTCATCATGGCCCAAGCTAATGTGGGTTTTTGGCTGGGAAATATGGTTTTCGATCCCACTAACACCATCCCAAAATGTGGCACTTCACATCATTTCTGACAAATAATTTGTTTCCCCATTTGTAGTCCATTGACAACCTATTCGTTCTATCAAACAATAATAAAATGAATTTAGCAGTGATTCGGTGATCCATGATATCTGTTGGAAAATTTTGTAAACCAATTAAGTGATCTAGTGGAACTGAATGTTGGAATGTGTGTTGTTCTTGGTTGTCTTTCTCTTTGTAGTAAATAATATGCATTGCAAGAGTGCGTGGATTTAATCTTCACATTGGTTTCATTGCATATTTTGCACATTCTTCCATCCCAAGGGTTTTTGGGTGTAGTCAATAAAACACTCTTGCAATGACTTGTTTCATCTTGTGTCTCTTCAAGGGACTTTTTTTGGCTGGTCCAATAATATTTTGAATTGGAAAATCTATTACCCTCATTTACTCATTGGCTTAAATGTTGGTGAAACTACTACATGGATTCCAAGTGTTTAATACCAAAATTTTTATGAACAAATTAATACAAGTATGGGTTATTATATGCTTCTTGCAGTGAGAGTTAAATTACTGAACCAAATATAGGAGCACGTTCACATAAGAAAAAAAATGGACTTGATCCCTATAGGCTTTGTCAAATGGCCTGGTAGACTAAATATGGTAAGTCTATATATGAAACCCTTGTACAACATTTCACTTTTGTTGTCTCAAACCCTCATGCTATGTTCTAGGTCAAATGAGCTATGGTATTAGTTTTCAAACTCTAGAAATATGTAGACATACTGAAGCATGCTAGGAATCCTAGACTTCCCTTGCATTGTCCTAGGTGCCTTGCTTCATTTCCTAACCCTACCTAGTAGATTGCATAGTGGCTACTGATATAAGGCTATAGTTTATGTTAAAATAGCATATCTTTCGTGCACTGATGTTCAATTGTACTCTTGAACAACTCTCTCTGCTATACAACTTGTGTTGTATTGCCTTACGCTACTAGTGCGTTTCAATGATAATTATAGTTCAACGAATATCCATCACTCAAACAAAGGGAAAAAAACTTGTAGAATAGTTGATGTACTTTGAAACAAGGCATGTGGTTCTGCTTGAGATTAATGGCAATTCCTGACTAGATATGAGCTCATTCAAACTTTGCTACATGAAAATCAGAAATCAAATAACCACAACAATAAATTGGGCAAGTACAAGTACAATAATATAGTCAGCAATAGTAAAAATATAACAACATTTAACACAATGAACTTCAAAGGTGAACATCCAACTAACAATAGTTATAATTTTGCAACAAGAACCAAACTATCGCAAAATCTTACATTACTATGAAATAGGATAATGAAACCTACCTTAAGAATAGTATGGATGATAATTCTCAGACATCCTAACAAACTTTCTTCATTGAATTGCTTTGATGCATAGCATTTGTAGTGTTGGATTTTGTAGTAGTACTTCAAGCATTCAAGCATTCCAAATGGGTCCCGAGGCATAAAACCACGATCAAGCATTCAAATCGAATTTCGTAATTTTGGACATATGTATATGGGCATGGAAAATTTGGTGAGGCCGATTAAAGGATTTCATGGTGGGTTATGTGGAATTTGACCCCACAATGAAAGAATTTCCATGTGTTCCATTGAGCAAAGAATAGTAATGATGACATGTAAACTACAACATCTGGTGCAAGTGGCACTGTGAACACCAACTTCTAAAACATGCACACACACATTAGCTCCCCCCACACACATTCTAATCTTGCATGTGCATGCTCCAATACCACATGTGAATTCATCATTTCATGCATGCACCCTTTATCTCACATGTACACCCAAGACCATTAAGAAAGCCCAATTGGTGATCCTACGACAAAGAAGACACATAGTGACCCATCAATAATTATGGAATGAAGAAGACACATAGGGTTTCTAGGGCTAGATTAGGTTTCTAGGATTCTACATTTCTAGATTAGGTTTCTAGGTTTCTAGGGTTAGATTAGTGTTTCTAGGGATACAATAGGTTTCTAGAGTTTCTAGGGATATATTAGGTTTCTAGGCCTAGATTAGGTTTCTAGGGCTAGATTAAGTTGTAAAGGTATGAGTTTTTGCTACTAGATATTGAGCTATGGTGACATTGCATTTGATATTAGTGACTGGTCAATGATAGCTTAGTGTATACAAACTAGGGTTTATGCTACAAAATAGTGTTTCTAGGGTTTAGAATAAAAACTAGGGTTTAGGCTACAAACTAAGAATAGGTTAGGTGGTTAGGGTTAGTGTAGACTAGGTTATATCAAGGTATTCTAGGTTAGAAAGGTTTAGTATGTGAAGTTGGGGAATTTTAGGCCCGATTAGGTTAGTATGCTAAGGGTAATGGAGTATATATGATGTATGTTGAGTCTAGGTTAGGAAATGTTACTTTAGGGATTATGGAAGTCTTTAAGGTAGGATATGGTAGTGTATAGGCTAGATTATGGTTAAGGTAGGGTAGACTAAGTTATGGTAGTCTAAGTTTAGTGTAAGCAAGTATTAGATTAGAGTGGTTTAGGAAAAGATATGGTCGGTTAAAGTAGGTTATGTGGTTAGTGTAGACATGGTAGGGTAGTTTACATAATAAACATGGGTCTCCAAGCCATTCCTATGGTCTAATGATAAAAACCAATATCTTAAACCTATAAACAATTCTAGGGATCATGACCCATGTACAAGGTGTTGATGTATATGTAACTTCGGAATGTATTTCACATATATGTATATTGTATTCCTATAGAGATGGTATTATTCCTCTATAAGGAAGTGTCGTCATTTATATTGTAAGTGTCGTAACTTATACTTGATGGGTTATTAGACCACCTTGTTTGGGGTCGGCCCTGTATAAGTCATGTGGGTCAAAGGGTTATTAGACCACCCTATTGGGGGTCGGCCATGTGGGTCAAAGGGTTATTAGACCACCCTATTGGGGGTCGGCCCACTCAGCATTATGTTATGTGGTGAAGTTCGAGCCGACATGAGTTAGGTAAAAAGGCAAGTCAAGTCAAGTATAAATAGAGTGTGGGAGGCACTCTATTTACTCACTCACTTCTCACACATGCTCTCAAGGAGGAGAGGCGCACTTATGGAGGAGGAGGATTGCTGCTAGGTTATGGCTATCTCTATTGGTTGGTTGTATCATTGCTCTATCTATCTCTGAGGAAGTTATTGGGGTTTTTCACCTTTATGGTTTTCCCCAAGTAAATCTTTGTGTCTCTTGTGTGCTTGCATTATTGTCTCCATGATTGATATGCTGTAGATATGCTGTACATGTTGTTCTCTCAGTTAAGATCCTAGATCAGATTGAAGTAAATTCTGAAAATTTAACACAAGGCCCCAAACCACTGACAATCCTATAAACAGGTTTTTTGTCCTACAAGAGGGATATGGTCACTACTTTAGGGCTTTTCACACAAGGCATGGATTTCAAGGTCGTGATATGGTCCAATGATGAAATTTTTTTTCCTAAAATATTCTTCTAGGGTTCAAGGGCCATGCAAGAAAATATCATAACGCCACACACAATCTATATAGGGAATAATTATCCTATTAATGTAATACTAACACTACCTCAAAACAATTGTAGACTAGGTATAGGTTGCATGACCATGTCCATGGACTAGGAATGAAAACTAAGGTCTAATTATCATTACATAACTCATGGGCCACGCATAATAAATTCAACCACCACAATATCCACATGTAATATTTGGCCAGTGATTGGGACATGGACACCATTTTGAGGCTTTGCAATCCATGGATGGCTCTCGAGGTGTTGGCCGTTATCTAGGGTGAAAATTTAGGGACTTTTGACGTACCACTTGCTTCTAGAACTTATGGGATATGTGTGGACCCCAAACTACCACATAGGTCATGACTCATGTAGATGAAATCCTTTGGTCTATATGTAGGATATCAACACCAATTAAAGGTTTTTTGCACCATGCATGGGTCTCATTAGACTTAGCCATGATCGGAGGAAAAAAACTAAGTACTTAGACCCAAGATTATTTCTTCAAGGATTTATGGGAAATGCAAAGATCCCTAGACCACCACATAGACCTCATAGAGGGAAATGCAAAGCATTTGTAGTGTTGGATTTTGTAGTAGTACTTCAAGTCTTTCCTGTGTAACATATTTAGAGGGAAAATCCTTCCATTGAATGAATTATAAAATACTTTGACATTACACTATTCCTCAATTTCAACATTCGATTATTAATTCCTATGTTGCACCAAGTTTCCTATATCTAGGAATATGCACCCAATACATTGTAGGTTCATAGACCTATTAATTTTCCTTGTTTGGGTCCTAGACCTACACATTGTAGGTTCATAAGCCTATAATATTACTTATAATAAGTGTTATAGGTAAAATTTGCACTTCTCCGTCCGTGATCACATTGCTCTGTTGATCGCACAAAAGGACACTAAGGATTGAAGAGCTAGGTTGACCTAGATGACTTATTGACTGGAACTACTCTCTTCTGCTGAGAATATAAGCTTGTTTACTGATTTCTTGAGATGAATTATACTATATGGCTAGTAAACTAGCGTACACCTTGGAGATGAATGATACTTTCCTCAAGGAAAACCAACGTATACCATAAAAATAGTGCAAAAGCTTGTTGTAAAGCATAAAATTTACATACTGTATGCTACTATGGTCATATAAAACTCATGTACATCTTAAGATGAAGTAAAAAATATATTAAGATTACGAATTGGGATTAATTGAATTTGGTTCTTTAAATTCCCCAACCTCCCAATTCAACCACCTCTTGAATTCAACTGCCTACCTTGTCCCATAAATACAAGGAGGATCCATGAGAGAGGGACCTAGAAGGAATGCTTTAAGGTTTTTTACGTTGGAGGAAAGTCCCAAGTCATTGTGAAGAGAAGGATCCCATGACTCGGTTGCAGAAGCATCTAGACAAATCAGGTATATTTGTACTGATTCATGTTTCTTTGACAATAAAAAGGTGGAAATACCCTTCCTGTCCCAAATTGAATGTCTATTGGATTGCATTTTCATTTGGTTTAATATCTAATTGTAATTGATGTATAATTGTTTCCAATTTCATCATATTTATTGCAGTCAAGATACGCTGAGGAAGGTTTGCTTTGTGTTGCAGGTTCATCAAGTGAGAGACCAAGCGAAAGATCAAGTGAAAGCTAGGACCAGCCGTCAATAAAGAGGTACTTCTTTCGATACCTTGATCCCTTTTCATTTATAATAAATGATGCAACATAATGAATGTATTTACCTGTCACCCCACCCAAGTTGGTAGTGTCCACTCCTCACTACAAGGTATTTTTCCTGCACAACAGACTGGCGACCATACTGGGGAGTAACTGGTTGTTTTTTTGCTCTAGGAGGCCTTGTTAGGTTTTCTTCTAGTCTATTTCAGTCTTTTTGTTCTTTGAGAGGTCTTATAGGTCATTGCTACCTGTTCTTTCTATCCTCATTCATCTCAGTCCACTACTGCAAAGCCTTTTTGTGTCTTCTGATCCTTGTATGCTGGTTTACCCTATTTACAGTAGCGTATGTTAGTTGATGTACACTGCTTTGTCTACTACATAGTAGCGTATCTTTCCTAGTATACGCTGGTTTCAGTACTACATAGTAGTGTATTTTCCTGTAGATTCCAGTTTTCTATTAGGGTTTGGCTTCCAGTTCTTTTGGTTTCACTTTTAGCCTGTTTATTTTCCTCCTTGACTGACCCCTGAGACTTGTAAGTCTCTTTTGAGTCTTGTTTGCCTCTTTGAAGTCCTTTAGTTTTCCTTTATTTGCTTGTGTACTTGATTAAGGTATCTTTATGGCTTCCAACTTTTTGAAAGCCGTGCACTACTCTCTTTTAGACATAGCTTCACTTTTTGGCCCTAGATGTTTGTTACAGTCATACAGACCTGCATTTTTGAACATCTGTTGTTTGTGGTAACAATAACATGCTTTCACTGTGTCTTATCCTTCCCATTAGGTTTTGACCTCAAGTTTGAGTCCTTAGGGTGGTTTTGAAAGGCTGTTTGATCTAGATACTTTTTGATTATATTTTTTGTTCGGTCCAAGTGATTTAAAGCTTGCTAGTTAGCTTTTCTTTCAAGTCTGTGTGTTGGTAGGTGTTGATGTATATGTAACTTTGGAATGTATTTCACCTATGTATTTCATTTATGTATATTGTACTCCTATAGGGATGTGTTATTCCTCTATAAGGAAGTGTCGTCATTTGTATTAACAAGTGTTGCAAGTGTCGTAACTTGCCGATGGGTTATTAGACCACCATGTGTGGGGTCTGCCCTGATTAAGTTAACCATGGGTCATTATGCTAAGCTAGACAAGTCGGCACATAAGTTTATTGGGCAGTCAGGACAAGTATAAATAGAGATCGGGAGATCTCCATTTTGATCATCTCATTATCTCACTCTACATCACTCGGAAAGTGGCGCATATGTGAGGAGGAGGATTAGCTGATAGGAGGAGACTATCTCTGTGTACTTGGGTTGTGCTTTGGTTGTATTATTGCTCTATCTATCTTTGAGGAAGTTGTGGGGTTTTTCACCTTAGGGTTTTCCCCACAGAAACTCTGTGTGTCTATTGTCTCTTATGTTTGCATCTTGTGATGATTGATATGCATTGATATACTGTACATGTTATTCTCTTAGTAAAGATCCTAGAGTATATTGAATTAATGCTCAAAAATTAACATGGTATTAGAGCTAACCTGAGAAGAAGACACTTTGCAGTTGTGGAAGCTAGGGATTCTTGTTTTTGGGTTTCTCTCCACAGATTTTGGAAAATCAATATGATAGATTGACTCTCCTCAGGAAGGTGAATCTTTCTGTCCAATCAGAATTCAATTCTGAGCACTTTCAGTTTTGGCCCTAAACATTAGGGTTTCCACAAAAATAGGAATTTTTGAAATATGAAGACACAACTGAAAGCTCCTTGGAAAAATCAAAGTTTAGAGCTTTGGATCGAGATTTTTGGCTAGGTAAAACTCCGGGAAACTCAAACCCTAATTCAGGGTCCTCCCTAGTAAATCCAGGAAGACTAAAAGGCATTTCTGAAGGGTGAAACTTTGCAGAACTCAAATTATGAATACACCAGGCTGATCAACTCATCAAGGCACATCTTTTTATCCTTTCAAAAAGTTGAAATTCACATTTTGAATTTTTAGGGTTTCTCTGTCAAACCCTAACTCAACTCCAAATCCAGATTTCTGCAAATCAAGTGGTAAGACCTAAATCTTTTCTATTTCCATTTGAAGTACTCTTTAAAATGTCTCACCACACCAAGATTGAGGATAAGCTTGAAGGGGCTGATAAATTCTGAGCATGGAAGTATAGGATTGGGTTAATCCTGGAAGAAAATGAATTAGATACTTACATAAGTGAAGAGGTCCCTGTCGTAGAGGGAGAAGAGGCTAAGGCCTTACATAAGAAGAACTTGGTCAAGGAAAAGAGGATCAATGCTGATTCTATCAAAGACCATCTCATACCACATGTGTCATCTCTAAAGACACCTAAGGAGATGTTTGACTCCCTGACCAAGCTATTTGAAGGGAAGAACATAAATCAAAAGATGACTCTGCGGAATCAATTGAAAGGGGTCAAGCTGTTGAATGGAGAGACCATTCAATCTTATTTCCCCAAGGTCTCTCAGATCAAGGAACAACTTGAAGTTGTGGATGAAGTAGTGGACAATGGTGAAGTTGTTATGACCACTCTGAATGGCCTACCTAGGTCATGGGATTCCTTTATTCAAGGAATCTATGCAAGAAAGAAATTGATCTGCTTCAATAGACTATGGGAGGAGTGTTCACAAGAAGAGGCTAGGCTTGTAGCCCGAGAAGAAAATATGGGAAATGAATACCAAGATCTCACAACTCACACCAAAATAAGCAATCCTAAGAGAGAGCGATCTCATAACAAAAGATATTCACACCACCATTACCATAAAGATAAGAAAGATCTCAGGTGCTTCACATGCAATGTGAAGGGACACTTTGCTGTAGATTGTCCCAAGAAGAAGAAAGACAACAACTACAACTTCAACAAGAATAAGAGGAACAACAAAAGAAGATATCATGCTCATGCTGCTGAGGATGATGAACCTCCCAAGAAGAAGGCTCGAGAAGAAAGTGATGAGGATGACTCATCAAGTGAAGATGAATATGTTCTAATCTCTGCTCTCATAGGTACTATCTCTCATGGTTGTAATGATTGGCTTATTGACAATGGGGCTTCAAAGCACATGACTAGGTTCAAAGAATCCTTTGCTAATCTATCTGAACATGAATCACCCCATAAGGTGAAACTTGGGGATGACTACCAATATCCTATCAAAGGAAGTGGTGAAGCCTCCTTCAACCTAGACTCTGGAAAGTCCTTGAAGATGAAAGATGTATTATTTGTACCTGGGATCAATAAGAACCTACTCTCCATATATGCATTGGATGAAAAAGGCATGAGGGTTGCATTTGTAGATGGCCAAGTACTCATGTGGTCAAAAGGTAAGACCATAGATGATGCAGCTGTGATTGGAGAGCAAGAGGGAGGATTGTACAAATTGAAGGGACAACCTGAACATGCCACGGTACATGAATCCATGGAGCCAAGTGAACTTTGGCATAGAAGACTTGCACATGTGCACTACAGAGCACTACCAATTGCAAGTAAAGATGTAGAAGGTCTTCCTGAAATCAAGCCAAAGCATGAAGGTGTTTGCAAAGGATATGCAAAAGGAAAGAACATAAAGAAGGCATTTCCAAACAGTGAAAGTAAGGCAAAAGGAATCTTGGAAATCATCCAATCTGATGTATGCGGTCCAATGTCATCCAGTTCTCTGAGTGGGTATGTTTACTATGTCTCTTTCATTGATGATTTCTCTAGAAAAACTTGGATTTACTTCTTGAACAAAGATGAAGTATTTGATAAGTTCGAGGAATTCAAAGCATTGATGGAAAATCAAACTAATAAAAAGATCAAGACATTTAGATCTGACAATGGTGGAGAATTCACTTCAAGTGATTTCAAGAAACTATGCAGTGATTCAGGTATTAAGAGGGAGTTGACTGCTCCCTACAATCCACAACAGAATGGAGTTGTAGAAAGAAAGAATAGAACAATCATGGAAGAAGCACGAGCAATGCTGCATGACTAGGATCTGCCTATGTATCTATGGGCAGAAGCAGCTAGGACAACTGTATATGTGCAGAACAGAACACCCCACAAGATATTGGACAACAAGACACCAGAAGACGTATTCTCTGGTAAGAAACCTGAAGTCAGCCATCTCAGAATATTTGGTTGTCCAGTATACACTCATGTCCCAAAGGAAAAGAGGACTAAGCTAGATCCTTCAGGAAAGAAGGGTATCTTTGTGGGTTACAGTGAAAGCTCGAAGGCTTACAGAATATACTTTCCAGGGTTCAAGAAGATTGATGTCAACAGGGATGTAACATTTGATGAAAATTTAGCATTCATCAAATCAAGGAAGACACCTGTTGAAGATCATGAAGAACCAAAGGAAACTAGATTTCAAGACACTACTATGCCTGAAGCAATTCCAGATGTTGATCGTGAAATTGAAGATCCGCAAGAACCTGTAGATCCACCTCGTGAGAAGGACTCTCACAAGAGGAAACCTACATGGGCTAGAAGGTATGGCATTCCAGAAGAAGAACACAGAGCAAAGAAGAGAACTAGATCACATACCAGCTATGTTGCTTTACTCTGTGATATTATGAACAAAGAACCTTCCAGTTGTGAAGAGGCAGCGGAAAATAAAGAATGGAAGGATGCCATGGTTGAAGAATATTAGTCTATCATGAAGAATTATGTTTGGGATGTGGTCCCAAGACCTGAAGGGAAGTCTATTGTGACTTCCAAATGGATCTACAAGATTAAGTATGATGTAGATGGCAGCATAGAGAAATACAAAGCGAGATTTGTAGCTCGTGTCTTCTCACAGAAAGAAGGAATCGACTATGAAGAAACTTTTGCTCCTGTACCCAGATACACTTCCATTAGATCAGTACTTGCTCTGGTTGCAGTGATGAAATGGAAGATACACTAGATGGATGTCAAGACTGCTTTCTTGAATGGTGTAGTTGAGAAGGAAGTGTATGTGGAGCAGCCACTTGGTTTTGAGACACATGACAGGAAGTCATATGTGTTCAGGTTGAATAAATCCTTGTATGGATTGAAGCAAGCTCCTAGGACTTGGTATGGGAGGATAGACATCTTTCTATCCAGTTTGGGATTTACCAAGAGTAAAGCAGATTCCAACCTTTACTACAAGGTTGAGGAGGGAAATCCTGTGATACTACTATTGTATGTGGATGACCTATTTGTTACAGGTGATGATAGATTGATTGCCGATACCAAGAGGAAGCTTGCTGCCGAGTTCGAGATGAAGGACTTGGGGATGATGCACTATTTTCTAGGCATGGAAGTGTGGCAGAGTGCAGATGGGATCTTCCTTGGACAAGGGAAGTATGCAATAGAGATCCTGAAGAGGTTCGGGATGATGGACTGCAAGGCCATAGCCACACCTATGACATCGAACCTGAAGCTTCTGTGTGATGCTTCATCTAATCCGGTTGATGTCACTGTGTATCATCATATGATTGGGTCCTTGATGTACCTGACGAACACAAGACCAGATATCTGCTTTGCGGTGAACACATTGAGCCAGTTCTTGACGGATCCCAGAGGTGTTCACCTGGTTTCTATAAAGAATATTCTTAGGTACCTGAAGGGTACAATTGACTATGGGCTCAAGTATGATGTGAATCAAATGTTTAACCTACAGGGTTATGTTGATTCGGATTGGGAAGGCAGTGCTGCAGATAGGAAGAGCACATCTAGGTGCTGCTTCAGTATGGGATCAGGTGTGATCTCTTGGTTTAGCAAGAAGCAGTCCTGCGTAGCACTGAGTACAACCGAAGCAGAGTATGTTTCAGCTTGTTCAGCTAGTTTTGAGGCAGTATGACTCTGGAAGCTACTATATGAGCTATTTGATCTCCCGCTGGAGGCTACTGTTATCTTTTGTGACAACCAAATTTATGTGAAGCTGTTTGAGAACCCGGTGTTCCACGACAGGTCGAAACACATTGAGATCAAATATCACTATATCAGGGATATGGTGCAGAGAGGAGCAGTGAAGCTCCTGTATATTGCAACGGATGAGCAGATTGCAGATGTACTGACGAAACCACTAGCCAGAGTGAAGTTCGAGTACTTCAGAGAGAGGCTTGGTGTTCTTTAGATTGACGACACTTCGAGGAAGAAGTGATGGACACATTTGCTGAAGCCATTCCAAGCATGGTGAGAGGAGGATCCTTCCATGGCTATGGATGTAAGCGCTGGATGATGAGCATCAGGACGATGCTCCAGTTACTACTCTATGTACGCATCATGTTGGATGATGGATATGATCAGTTGGATCATTTATATGTATGTACGCATCATGTTGGATGCTGGATATGATCAGTTGGATCATTTATATGTATGTACGCATCATGTTGGATGCTGGATATGATCAGTTGGATCATTTATATGTATGTACGCATCATGTTGGATGCTGGATATGATCAGTTGGATCATTTATATGTATGTACGCATCATGTTGGATGCTGGATATGATCAGTTGGATCATTTATATGTATGTATGCATCATGTTGGATGATGGATATGATCAGTTGGATCATGTGTATGTATTTGTATATGTATCAGGTGGATACATTGTATGATCAGGTAGATCATGTATGTTGATATGTATTAGGTATGATCAGGTGGATCATGTATTTGTATATGTATCAGGTGGATACATTGTATGATCAGGTAGATCATGTATGTTGATATGTATCAGGTATGATCAGGTGGATCATGTATTTGTATATGTATCAGGTGGATACATTGTATGATCAGGTAGATCATGTATGATGATATGTATCAGGAAGATACTGTGTATGCATCAGGTGGATGCATTGTATGATCAGGATGATCATGGATGATGAGCTTCAAGATGTTTCTCCAGATGACATGCGTTAGGACAATGCAGTGATGATGATCATGTGTACATTAGGATGATGTATGGTGAGTATCAGGTTGATACTCTGTGGCCGTGGACAGGTTCTGCAGATAAGCATATAATAGTGCCATTGGAAGTTTGCAGATTCTCTTGCTAGGTTTTGCTGCTGGCATATAATAGCTCCTTGGGAGATCTGGTAAATGCTCATTTGAGGTTTTTCTTTGGGAGGACATATAATAGTGCCCTGGGAGGTTTGCAGATTCTCTTGCTAGGTTTTTTCGTTGGCATATAATAGCTCCCTGGGAGATCTGGAAAACTCTCTTTCGAGGTTTTGTCCTATGGCATATAATAGCACCCTAGGAGATCCAATAGGTTGGGATGTGTTCCTGTAATAAGTCCTGGGATGCTCTTTCGAGGTTTTGCCATGACCACATATAATAGCGCCCTAGGAGATCCGATAGGTTGAGCTGTGTGCTCGTAATTAGTCTTGGGATTCTCTTTTGAGGTTTTGTGGTGGAGTCACATGTAATAGCTCCTTGGGAGATTCGATAGGTTGGGTTGTGTGCCCATAATAAGTCTTGGGATGCTCTTGCGAGGTTTTGTGATGCACGTAATAAGTCCCGAGGATTCCATAGTATGCCGAGTGATGATGAAGACCTGCAGGTGGTGGGCCTACATCCAGTATGAAAAAGGACTGGCTTTGTAGAACTTCTTATGATGAGTAGATTAAGAGATTGATTGAGATAGTAGCAGCAGTGACGATGACGATGATTCGTTGATGATGATCCAGAGAAGAAGACTTGTGCTAGCAGATTTGTGTCGAGAAATACCTTCCTAGTTAAGAGGGAGTGTTGATGTATATGTAACTTTGGAATGTATTTCACCTATGTATTTCATTTATGTATATTGTACTCCTATAGAGATGTGTTATTCCTCTATAAGGAAGTGTCGTCATTTGTATTGACAAATGTCGCAAGTGTTGTAACTTGCCGATGGGTTATTAGACCACCATGTGTGGGGTTGGCTGTGATTAAGTTAACCATGGGTCATTATGCTAAGCTAGACAAGTCGGCCCTATAATTTTATTGGGCAGTCAGGACAAGTATAAATAGAGATCGGGAGATCTCTATTTTGATCATCTCATTATCTCACTCTACATCACTTGGAAAGTGGCGCACATGTGAGGAGGAGGATCAACTGCTAGGAGGAGACTATCTCTGTGTACTTGGGTTGTACTTTGGTTGTATTATTGCTCTATCTATCTCTAAGGAAGTTGTGGGGTTTTTTACCTTAGGGTTTTCCCCACGGAAACTCTGTGTGTCTATTGTCTCTTATGTTTGCATCTTGTGATGATTAATATGATTTCTATGATTGATATGCATTGATATACTGTACATGTTATTCTCTCAGTAAAGATCCTAGAGTATATTGAATTAATGCTCGAAAATTAACAGTAGGGTCACTTCAAAATTGGTATGTGACAGTGAAATCCAATGGGGGATCCATAGATATGAACCTTGGGGCAAATTTGAGAGTATTAGATACCCCGAAATCCATTGGAAAATACAGTTCTTATAGCCCATAAATCAAGTGACGGGATTGAGTTATTAGATGACAGAATTGTGAGAAATCCAAGTGTGAATGACTGAGCAGAGGTTGGGTTTTCTTGATAAACCCAGTGAAGGCTAGAATCTCAAGGAATTAGTAGTTGTACCTTTCCATGCCCATCCTGAAGAGCATTGGAGGGAAGGGATGCTTGAGGGACTGTGCAGCAGAGAAGGGGACCTTCCTTGTGTTGGATGGGTAGGTAATGTGGGTGCCTTGATTGTTGAATTAACTTGATATGCCTGTAGCTCTGTGGATGAGCTCACTGGCTTAGCATCCTCCTCATTTGTCATTTGTATGCTTGATAAACCCAACTGTGTGTTGGCTTAGCATAGTTGTTGAGTGAAACCATGGTTGTGAGCGAGCCCAATTAGTCCCTCCTTAGTGGAAACACAACCCATCTCGGGGGTGATCTCTTAGCTGAAAGAATACAAGTTGGACAAAGATATATGGTTGGGTGGAACATTGCTCTCACATAGCCATTTGTTTGTACAACTTCATCTTCAAGATAAGTGTTCTCTCTGGTTTACACTATATGCATTATGTGTATTGCAGTGTGTTAATTCTGAATGTTAACTGCCCATGTTAATGAAATGAAATGATTGTCTTAATGAAATCAACATGAAGTTTGTGCATAGCATGAGTACAAGATTGAATTCTCTGCATGATGAACCATCATGTGCATGTGTTAGATATGATGATGCATTATTGTTTGTGTGCTTGCAAATATGTTTATTTCCGCTGTGTTTATATTGAGTATGAGTCTGCACACACAAGTTTTTATTTATTATGAATTTATGAGTAATGTATGGGGATGAGATTGTCAAATCAGCCTGGCAGATTGGTCATGTTTCCATTCCGGACATCGGATAGATGGAAGGGGACGTTAAAATGGGGGTCCACTAGTGTTTTTTAAAGTGCTTTTGGATTTCGGGCTTTGCTACCTTGCCCATGCGTTTTGACCAGGCTGATGATTGTTCCCCCAGTTTTTTTTGTATTGGTGGTAACCTTAGTATCCAGACTTTAGGGATCTACACAGGTGATGATAGAAGGCTATTTCTGTTGTACCTAGGACAGATGTGGGAGGAAACCCTCTACAGAAATTTGGGAAGGCGGTTTGGTGATTCAAACACTTGCACCCAGAGGACCTGTATGTCGACCCTGGGTAACTGTTCTTCATCCTTCGTTGGTTAGTTTTGGGCTTTAATCATCCCATACTTCCCTCCGGAAGGCATCTGTTTTCCTGGTTTGGATTACCTAGGACCTTTTTAGTGGTGTGCTCTTTGTGCCTCTTGTTTTTTAGTTGGCCTTAGATATTTCTGGCTCAATGAGTCAGAAACTATGGATAGCATCCCGGTGAGCACCAATCAAGGGACCCCTGGTCAATGGGCTCCTTTGTTAATATTTAATATGGTAAGATAGAAAATAACAACATTACATTCCATTTCACAATAATAGCATATATAGGATCACTGAAGAAACAACAAGCATAGCATAAACACAAGAGACACAGATTTATCCTGGGAAACTCTCATGGGGTAGAAAACCCAGCAAAGCTTCCTCAATATAGATGACCAACAATATACAAAGATGCAAACCAAAGACATGATCTCCTCCTCCACCATAGCAGACCTCTCCTCCACAAGTGTGCTACTCTCAAGTGAGTGAGTGTGTCAAATGAGGAATACACCTCCTCTATTTATACACTACTCTGACATATCTTTTACACAATACATGTAGGATCGTATTTAACCATTAGGTTAAATACCCTATTATAACTGACTGGGTCGACCCCACTAGGGTGGTCTAACAACCCTTTGACCCACATAACACATACAGGGCCAACCCCCACTAGGGAAGTCTAATAACCCAAGTTACTACATTCCGACGGAGGAATAAACATCTCCGGATATACAATAATATCTTCATGGAGGAATGAAACAACTCCGAAATAATAAAGTACAAATATAATATTCTTTGAAGTTACAATATCTCAACACTCCCCCTTAACGAGAAGGATATTATAACAACATCTGCACGAGCAGGGAGTCATCAACATCATACATGATACATCTATAAATCATTGGAAGCTTTCTCAACATCATCAGTAACTCAAGCAGTTACTGGAACATCTTCAATACTGGAACATCAACATCTTCAGTACTGAGTCTTTATCTTCTACAGCACTTGAATAGCTACAACAATATCATCATCTGGATCCTCACGATCATTAGCATCGTCATCACACGATCATCACCATCGTCATCATCATCGTCATCACACGATCATCAGCATCGTCATCACACGATCATCAGCATTGTCATCACACGATCATCACAATCAGCAACATCGTCATCTAGATCATCACAATCAACATCATCATCATCTAGACCATCACGATCAGCATCATTGTCAATACAAGTATCCATACTAATACAAGTATACACATCATCAATACAAGTATCCACACCAATACAAGTATACACATCATCAATACAAGTATCCACACCAATACAAGTATACACATCATCAATACAAGTATCCACACCAATACAAGTATATCATCAATACAAGTATCCACACCAATACAAGTATACACATCATCAATACAAGTATCCATACCAATACAAGTATACACATCATCAATACAAGTATCCACACCAATACAAGTATACACATCATCAATACAAGTATCCACACCAATATAAGTATATCATCAATACAAGTATCCACACCAATACAAGTATACACATCATCAATACAAGTATCCACACCAATACAAGTATACACATCATCAATACAAGTATCCACACCAATACAAGTATATCATCAATACAAGTATCCACACCAATACAAGTATACACATCATCAATACAAGTATCCACACCAATACAAGTATACACATCATCAATACAAGTATCCTCACAACAACATACTCTGCAAACCACATGATTCATTTAAGACACCATAACATGTCTAGGGACGATACAGTCCACTCGTCAACTTAGACAAAATCTAAGGACCACTTTCTCGGAGACATATGTCTACGGATCAATTCAGGGACCGAAGTCCAAGGATGATACAATCCCCTCTCGTCCACTAGGGACCACTTCTCGGAGACATCTGTCTACGGGTCAATTTAGGGACCGAAGTCTAGGGATGATACAATCCCCTCTCGTCCACTAGGGACCACTTCTCGAAGACATCTGTCTACGAGTCAATTCAGGGACCGAAGTTCGGGGATGATACAATCCCCATCACGTACATTTTGAACTAGTGGTTCTGGGATGATGCAATCCCCATCACGTACATTTTGAACTAGTGGTTTCGGGATGATGCAATCCCCAACACGTACATTTTGAACTAGTGGTTCCGGGATGATGCAATCCCCATCACACACATTTTGAACTAGTGGTTCCGGGATGATGCAATCCCCATCACGTACATTTTGAACTAGTGGTTTCGGGATGATGCAATCCCCATCACGTACATTTTGAACTAGTGGTTCTGGGATGATGCAATCCCCATCACGTACATTTTGAACTAGTGGTTTCGGGATGATGCAATCCCCATCACGTACATTTTGAACTAGTGGTTCCGGGATGATTCAATCCCCATCACTTCATTCTCGAAGACCATACGTCTACGGATCAATTCAGGGACCGAAGTCCGGGGATGATACAATCCCCATCACGTACATTTTGAACTAGTGGTTCCGGGATGATGCAATCCCCATCACTTCATTCTCGAAGACCATACGTCTATGGATCAATTCAGGGACCAAGGTTCGGGGATGATACAATCCCCATCTGTCCACTCGTGACTTTATTCTTGGAGACCATACGTCTACGGATCAATTCAGGGACCAAAGTACGGGGATGATACAATCCCCATCTGTCCATTAAGGACTTTATTCTTGGAGACCATACGTCTACAGATCAATTCAGGGACCAAAGTCTGGGGATGATACAATCCCCATCTGTCCACTAAGGACTTTATTCTTGGATACCATACGTCTACGGATGAATTCAAGGGACCAAAGTCCGGGGATGATACAATCCCTACTTGTATCCTTATCAATACAGATATCATCAAGACATGTATCCTCATCGATACATTAACAAAACATGTATCCTCATCGATACATCAACAACACATGTATCCTCATCGATACATCAACAACACATGCATCCTCATCGATACATCAACAAAACATGTATCCTCATCGATACATCAACAACACATGTATCCTCATCGATACATCAAAAACACATGTATCCTCATCGATACATCAAAAAAACATGTATCCTGATCAATACATCAACAACACATGTATCCTCATCGATACATCAACAAAACATGTATCCTCATCGATACATCAACAACACATGTATCCTCATCGATACATCAACAAAACATGTATCCTCATTGATACATATATCATCAAAGCAAATAAAATAAAATAAAAAAAATATTCTAAGTATAAGAGTCCTAAGTCTAAATGATCTAAGTATCCAAGTGTAGTAAACAAGTATCCACATCATCGACCTTGTTGTCGATGAGGCAATCTCATTATCAGTGACCACATCACTCCCCCTTTCAAGGAGGGTCCTTCCAAGCTTGTCTCAAAAATACTCAAACTTTTCTTGAGGTAGAGGTTTGGTTAGTATGTTGGTAACTTGTTCAATTGAGATAGAGGTTTGGTTAGTACATCGGTAACCTATTACAAATTCAAACTTTATAGTTCCTTTCTGCATCATATCTTGTTAGATCCCAATGTTCTTTGACTTATCATGGAACACTGGATTCTTTGTCATCTTGATACAACTCTATTTGTCACATAGGATCACAGTTGGTTCTATCTCTAAGTCAAACAATCCTGAAGCCAAACTTCTTCACAACTAGCAGAGCAAGCAACCATATATTCCGCTTGTTCTGAGAGCCACACTAGACTGCTTCCAGCTAAACCACGAGATCATGGCTAATCCCAGACAGTAACATCCTCTCGATGTATTCTTCATGTATGATACACTTTTCTGCCAATCAACATATGAGTAGCCATCTGAAGTCATGATCTCCAAGATAGCATAGATCAAAGTCTATCGTATCCTTTAGGTGCCTCATCACATGCTTTTCAACTATCAGGTGAACACATATAGTTTCTACTAGATACTGACTCAAGGTGTTCACAGCAAAGCATATATCTAACCTAGTATATGTTAGATACATCAATGACCCAATAATTTGATTGTACAGAGTTATATCCACTAACTCTGATGAGTCATCCCCTAACAGCTTCAAGTTGGAATCCATAAGAGTGGCCATTCAAACATATCAAGTCCTTTTAATATTTATCGGCATACTTTCCCTGGTTGAGAAAGATTCCTTCTGAGCCTTTCCATACTTCCAGACCTAGGAAGTAATGCATCAATCTGAGATCTTTCATTTTCATTTCTGCAGCCATCTTTCTTCTTTCTTTTCATGATCTGTTTCTCATTCCTTGTCAGAAAGAGATCATCCTCATACAATAATGGTATGATAGGTTCATCATACACAACCTTAAGGTAAAGGTTAGGATCAGCTTTACTTCTATTAAAGCCCAAGCTTTTTCAAGAAGCTGTCAATTCTCCATCATTCACACTCTACATTGAGTGATCTTCTGCATATCTATCTGTGCCATCTCTCGTCAGATGGGTCTACTGATATGAGCCTCAATATCATTCAAACTCTGTGGTGAGTTCCTTCTTGCATCTGTGAATAGAAGCCATATTCAACCTTGTAGCAAAGGTTGAGATCCACATCACCCATGATGATCATTAAGAACCTGAATCACACTTCTTCTTTAATTACACCATTAAGAGAATGGTCTTATCTAGTCACTTGGAGCAAACATCTCGTCGTGATTCTCTTCCTCTTTCTAAGAGAATATTTTAGCCACGAGCTTTCTATATTATGTTTGATTTGTAAATATTCTTGTTGAACATCCATCACTTGTGCAGTGTTCATCATTCTCCATGATCTTTCCTACAAATCAAAATTAAGTACATGATTAGTAATACTTCATAATCATGAAATCATGTTGACATGATAAGCTATTATGCATACAGATATCATTTACATAGTTATGCAACTATCTTGACCAATACTTTGGCACAACACTTTTCCATATCCTGTATGCATACAGTGGCTATCTAGATGCGTTCCATCTCTACCAGAACATACTATCGAGAGTGTGCACAGCTCTCAGCATGTCAGCAAAGAGGTTTCATTCTAGACAAGCAATAATGGAATGTTTGTCCAACTTACGAATCATATGCATATTAGTAGTATATTGTTCAATGCTCTATGAATGTTTTCACTCAGCATGATATATTCTAGGAATACAAATATGCATTCAAGCAATATCATTTACTATTTGAAATAACAACTCAAATACTTATCTTTTATGTTTGTGTGGTTGCCTCCCGCTTGATCTTCTATATGTCTTTTGAACTTCTATTAATTCTGTACCACTGTGCATGCTCAAGTGTGCACTAGTGTCATCCTCATGATCTCATACAAAAACATACATTCATTAGTATATTCTCAATATTATCAAAACATTATAATTCTAAATAATCTTGAATATGTATAGTCATGATCATTAGTATTCAGGGTTTTAAGGAAGTCTTCTTTTACTCATGCATATTCTTGTTTGATCATAGTACTCTTCTGGTTAGATAAATCATCAAGATAAGTGACATAATATGCATAAACCCTTGATTACTAACTTTTTGAATAAACATAACCAATCATACCAAGTATACTTATATAAGGGATCCTAACACAAGGTAAGATTCTAACTTGACATAGGAAAACATACTTGGATTAGTATACCTGCTTAGTTATGTCTAACATACCTAGACAATATCTTCTTTGTAATGATTTAGAGATCCTATGCTAGAACCTGCATATCTCATAGGTTAAGCATAATATAACAAAGTCATACATACCTCGTAAGTAGAACAAATATTATGGATGAGTCTTTGTCTTCATGTTGTCATGGTCATGGAACTTGATTTGGCTTTCGTGATGTACCTGTATCTTGTTAGTAGACAACATCAACCTCATACAACACCATAATGCATTAGTACAATCATATAGCCCTAGTCAATGAATGTCTTCGATCATTCACATGCATTCATAGTATTCCTAGGGTGATAAGACAATTCTAACATTAATTAAGATTGTACTAATAAATAATATGAAGACAAACACATTATGAAATTAATCAGGAATCAGATTTCAAGACATACCTGTATCTCCTTAAGTCATACCTGTCGAGACTTCTTGTAGTCTTCTTATGTAAGGCCTTAGCCTCAACTCCCCCTGAAACTTGCTCTGGATCTTGATTAGGGTTTGCTAGAGAAACCCTAAAAATTCAATATTTGACTTTCACACTTTTGAATGGATGGAAGGATGTGTCTTGCTGAGCTGATCAAACTAGCATACTTCAATTTTGAAATCTCCAAAATTTGACCCCTCAAAATTGCCTTCGAAACTTCTGGATCTTCTAGACAGGATCCCGAAATAGGGTTTGATGAAGCCCATCCTTCTACCCAATCAAAAGGTTCAATCCAAGGCTCTAAACTCTTATTTTCCTGAGGATCTTCCAGCCTTGGTCACAGACTTCAAAAATTTCAACTTTTGTTGAAGCCCTAATTTTCCATCTTTCCGATCAAAATCTCGAACTGGGGTTTGATCAAGCTCGGTATTCTACCCAACCAAAAAATTTGAATCTTGGTCTCTAAATTTTGATTTTTTTGAGTAGCATTCAGCCATGGACTCCGATTCCAAAAATTCTAACTTTCTCCGAAACCCTAAATTCCGGAAGCCATGAATGAATGTGCTCAAAAAATAATTCTGTTTTGACAGAAATATGTACCTGATTGTTTCTGCTGTAACTCCAAACTTTTCGCTCCACAGGGTCTGAAAACGTTTTCTATGGTATCCTGACCTGTCATATTTCCATCCCAACAGGTCTGACCTCAATTGGATTTTCTAGGAGAGAGTTATGCCAAGTGTTGCAACGTGACCTGTTTATGGGATAAAACAGGAGAGCGAACTTGTACGGCGTGCCACGTGTCACTGGTTGAGCTTCGGCCTCTGAAAATTTTTCCTGAGATAGTAAAGTCTGTGTACTACCTATAATTGTTTACAAAATTTCATTTGGAGCTTCCCAACCCAAGTTATGACCTTTTTTCCTAGGTCACCTGATTTTGACTGAGATCTGGAAGAGGCAGAAACCCTAACTTGTACTGATCATAACTCACAAAGTACAACGAATTTGAGGGTACCCTTTGGACACAAGGTACTTGGGGATGTTATCTACGACCTGTAAACTTTTCAGATCCTGAACCTTTGTATAAATGGATTTATAACGAAATTTCCACGATGACTGGTTTTTTCTATGTAAAACCCCAACCTTCAAATTGTCGCAAGTGAAGCAAGTGTCGTAAGTGCCATACATTGCCTTCCTTCAGGTTAGCTCTGATACCATGTTAATATTTAATATGCTAAGACAGAAAATAGCAGCATTACATTCCATTTCACAATAATAGCATATACAGGATCACTGAAGAAACAACAAGCACAACATAAACACAAGAGACACAGATTTATCCTGGGAAACCCTCATGGGGTAGAAAACCCAGCAAAGCTTCCTCAATATAGATGACCAGCAATATACAAAGATGCAAACCAAAGACATGATCTCCTCCTCCACTATAGCAGACCTCTCCTCCACAAGTGCTCTACTCTCAAGTGAGTGAGTGTGTCAAATGAGGAATACACCTCTATTTATACACTACTCTGACATATCTTTTACACAATACATGTAGGCTCGTATTTAACCATTAGGTTAAATACCCTATTATAACTGACTGGGCCGACCCCACTAGGGTGGTCTAACAACCCTTTGACCCACATAACACATACAGGGCCGACCCCCACTAGGGAAGTCTAATAACCCAAGTTACTACATTCCGACGGAGGAATAAACATCTCCGGATATACAATAAGATCTTCACGGAGGAATGAAAAATCTCCGGAATAATAAAGTACAAATATAATATTCTTTGAAGTTACAATATCTCAACATCCTTGTGCTTTTCCATTCATTGGGAACATTGGTACTCCCTTAATGGATACCTTGAATCTTCCAGGATTCACTATAGGGATACCGGTTTGGTTGTTTTCCACTCCGAACGCCTTTCATGCTCCTTATGCTTCTCAAATAAGAACCTCACATCAAGAGCATCAGAACCCTATGACTGCTTCGCCAGTAACATCTTATCCTCCTCCTTCTACCTCATGTGGTGAAATTAGTAATACTAGTAACCATCATTCTAAAAGGAATAGACTGAGGAAGAATAGGAAGAAGATGCCAAAGAAAGGGGGCAACCACCCACCCTCTGGAAGTCATGTTGGGGGCACCTACCCAACCTCTAGTGGTCATGTTGGGACAACTCACTCAATCACTGTAAATCATACTGAACCCAGCCACCTAGCCTCTGGAAGTCATGCTGGAGGTACCTACCGAACCTCTGGTGGTCATGTTGGGAGAACTCACTCAGTCATTGTAAATCATACTGAACACACCCACCCAGCCTTTGGAATTCATGTCGGGGGAACCTAACCAGCCTTTGAAGGTCATGTTGGGAGTAAAATTCCAGTCAATGCAAATCATACTAAAATCATGTCTTCAACTACTGTTGCTCATGTTGAGGACACGTCATTGATCACTGCTGGTCATATTAATGACAAGTCACTCTGTGAGTCATACTGGAGACACTGAATCAGCCACTGCAAGTCATGCTGAGAAAGTTGACAATGTAGACAAACCTAATAAACAAAAGCTTAGGTTCCCTTGTCAGTTTTGCGAGGGAGACCACTTGACCTATTTGTGCCCTATACTTCAAGAAGTGCAAAGAGTGTGGTCCATAGTTCAAAAGTATTCTGCTTCTGAGCAACCAGCCTCTGCAAGTCATGTTAGGGGAAAGCTGTCAGCCAATGCTAGTCATGCTGAGAGTACTGTTGTTGTAAAGGAGTCTAAGCTTATAGGACGGAAGCCAAAGTTCCCTCGGAAACTTTGTAAGAGAGATCACATTACTCACCTGTGTCTTGCTATTCTAGAGGTGTGGAGAGTGTGGTGCATGTCTGAAGGATCCTATGCTCCTGAATTGTTTGTAGATTCCCAACAACCTGATCAACCTTTGGGTGATGAAGTGGTTGAACCAATGCAATCTATGGTCAATCGCACTCTTTCTTCGGAGAGTGAAGTGATCGAATCAATGCAATCCTCGACCGATCGATCAGTCCTTCGGAGACTGATGCATCTATCCCTGAAGTCTTCTGCATTACCAGTTCGGATGTTTCTGAAAATGGGGGCACTGCATCTGTGCCAAGTGAACCCCTACCAAGCTCTGGGATCATTTCCTTTGATTGGAATAGTCTAACTGGGCCTCGCCTTCCTTCTTCTTCACCTTTCCAGATAAAGGTTGATATTGGAAACCATGTGGTTCACCAATGTATTGTAGATGAAGGAGCCTCTGTTAGTATCTTATACCCTTATGCTTGGAGAGTTTTAGGTTTTCCTAACCTTGTTCCAGCTGTTAATTGGCCGTTGACTTTCAATAAAAGACCTAGTGAATCGTTGGGATTCATCCCTCAAGTATCCATTACTTTGGGTGAAAAAACAGTCTTAGTTGATTTTATGGTTTTAAAGGACCCTATGGACTTTGATATGATCCTAGGCATGATTACCTATATGCTATGTAGGCTGTGATGTCTACGCTCTTTCGTGTGATGAATTTTCCTCACAATGAAAGCATTGTCACTATTAATCAGCTTACATTTGTTGATCCCTCTTATTACCCAACTATAGACCAAGTATATCCCTCGCCAGCAGGCACTACCATGTCACAATCAAATTATGTGGCATATTGTTCCTTGAGTCCAATTGCTACTGAGAAGCAACTTCTGAATTCATGCTTACCTTCTCGGGACTGGGTCACGACAGTTGATCAAGTGATGACTCTATCTGAATGTTTAGATATGTGTTCTATTTGGGATGATATACTTCCTTCTGATGAAGTTTTCCTAGAGTCTATAATGCAGTCTGCCATTCATTTGGACATTGATCCATCTACGAGCACTCTTCCATCTTTCCTTTGAGCTCGTTAAAAACAGTAAGGGGGTTACGAGCATTCTTTCACCTTCACTTCGAGCTCATTAAAAATAATGAGGAAGCTCTGAGCATTCTTCCATATCTCCTTTGAGCTCGTTAAAAACAGTAAAGAGGTCACGAGTTTAGTTTTTTGGGCTTGTTAAACCTTTACAAAAAGATTGTTATAGAGTTCTTTCATGCTCTTGTTAGACTCTTTAAATATGACAAGAATACCGAGTATAGTTGTCTTTTCAAACTCGTTAAAGGATTTGAAGCAACATCCACTTAACTATAAGTTTACCCCTTTTACGGAATTTTGTGGATTACTTACGAAAACGGAATACTCTAGTCATACGTGGCTAGAAGAGTTCTTCTTCCTTTGTTTTACACTTTTTCGGGGGAGGAGACTAACTGTACGAAAATGACCTTTTGGATCCTTTTTAGGGGGTTTCAGGCTCTCAAAACATGAAAACACCAACGAGCATTCACCTACTCAGGTTCGATGTGAAATCCATGAGAGGGTGTATAGAGGATTGTTTAAGTTTTTCAGACTCTATAAACAGGAAAACACCGGCAAGCATATACCAACCTGGGCTCGATACTAAAATCCACAGGTGGGTGTATGGAGTTATTGTTTAAGTTTTTCAGACTCCTTAAGATTGGAAACATCGATGAGCAAGAACATATCTCGACTCGATATTAAAATCCAGAGATTAGTACTATAGAGTATTCTTCTATCTCTTCTTCGAACTCTATAAACAATGAAGAAGGTCCTGAGTCTTCCTCCCATGGGCTCATTAAAATTTTTACATGGTTGGGCTTATTGAGTTTTCTATTTTTCTTGGACTCATTAAAACAACAAGAAGGACATTCTTTTACCAAAAAGAATAAGGGATGATAAGGGTATATCACATCCTTTTAGTTTCAAAGGTAGTTCAGACAGTCACATCCTTGAACACAACACTTATTTCGAGTCTATCATTTCAGTTGGGTTTTAGTTATTGACCTTAGGGTGAACCTGATATCCGAGTTTTTACTCCCCCGGTTGGTTATTATTTCAACCATATGGAGGGTCTATTAATGTCCCCTCTGTTAGGATATTCCTATACTCCATCCTAGTCCCACCAGTATTTTGATCATTTACATTTTCAGTCATGCATGCACCTTTAGGGTTTGCATGCATTCTAGGGTTTGCATGCATCCCAGTCATCATTCCAGCACCTAGCCCTCAGTTAGCCAGCCCCCAGGAGTTTCTCACTATTCCGTTTTAGCTCTCCAGTTGCTTAATGTGCCCTTCTTCCTTGATTTTAGGGAGAAACTCGCACTTCTTCACCTACCAGTCCAGTTGTCTTCAGTTTACACTCATTTACACTTAGTTACACTCAGTTACACTGTGTTACACTCAGTTACACTGTGTTACACTCAGTTACACTGTGTTACACTCAGTTACACTTAGTTACAGTCAGTTACAGTTAGTTACATTCAGTTACACTTAGTTACACTTAGTTACACTTAGTTACACTCAGTTACACCTACCAGAGTTAGTTTGACTGATGGTTGACAATTACTTGAGCATTGATGACTCCACTGATGATGATGAAGACTTCCAGTTGTGCTTCAATGATCATGAGGACACCTAGTTGTGCTCCGATGACACTCTATTGATCTTATGATCACTCTGAGAGGCTAATTCGAATTGCCACCTTAGGCATTCGAATCCTCTCTACCACTGTACTATTTATTTGTCCATATTGTGATTAATTAACTAGTGTGTGTGAAGTATTATTGCTTCTATCTAAGTTCTACTGTACCATATTATTCTGTTGCTCATTATACTGTATTGTTCACTCTTCTTCTATTTTCCTGCTTAATCATAATTACTCTTGTGAGGTATACATCATCTCTTAGATCTACTGTGAGGATTTTCACATGGTATCAGAGCATGTTGAGAGAATTGTTTATCTCCATTCTTGAGAGCTTTTTGTAGGTTATTACCAAGATTTCGAGTGTAGCAGTTGCAGCAGCTTCTGCATTTTTGCAGCAATAGCAGTTGCAGTTATTCTATATTGTTTTTGCAGGTCTTCTATAGCTTCAATGTATTCCGAAGAAATCTATCCTCCTCCATTCAACTATGATCCTCTTTCTCCATTCAACTATGATGAATGGAAACCAAAGATGATAGCACATTTGAAGAGAAATTGTCTCTTTGATTATTGTTTTGAGAGAGAGTTCGAATCCTTTGAAGAAAATATTGATTGGTTAAATAATGGTGACAGAGCCATGGGAAACATGATTCTTGCTATGTCTCGGTGCTTGGTACATCAATTCATTGATGATGTTGAATCTCCAAAAGAGCTATGGGCCTTCCTGGATGAAAGATTTGGAAGATAGAATGAAGGGATTGGTCCAAATCCATTTGAAAGCAAGCAAAGTGTTCCATTCGCTCCCCTTGATGGTCTCTCAGATCATGCACTAGTATCATCTCATATTGAAGTTGTTGACAAAGAAATTGCAGATTCTCCACTCATGCTCAAACTTTATTCTCTTTCTGTGCTAGCTCACACTCTAGATATTGCAGAAGGTCCTAAATCCTCTCTTGCACCAGAGTCTGTTGGTTTGCATCATGATCACATGATTATTTTAGAGGTCAAAACAACTATTGAAGGTAATGAATTCGCTCCTCTCCAGCTATCTCCTCTTTTATACTACTATATGATCATAATTCCATGCTTTCAAAAGGTCATTGAAGAATATGGCCATTGCCATTCGCTTGGGATAATTTCTCATGCATCTACTGGTTTTGATCTCACCTCTCATGGTTCAAAGGAGATCTCAAGAAGCCATGATTCAAGTCTTGTATCTAATTTGGGTTCTAAGCAATTACTGCTTGGGAAAATTTCTCATGCATATGATAGTTTTGATCTCACCCCTGCTGGTTCAAAGGAGATCTCAAGAAACTATTTTGAAAGTCTTAAATCTGATTTTGATTTCAAGCAAACATGTAATAGTTCTTTTTGGCATAATCTCACCCATGGTGGTTCGAAGGAGAAGACAAAGGACTATATGCACATTCAAAAATTTGATCCTACCTCAGTTGATTCGAATCACAGGTTCAAGGATCATTCTAATACTGTTGGATTTGTTCTCATCACATTCGATCTAAAGAGCAAGTACAAGCACATGCTTTTTGAGCATGATCCACTTCTTCCCAAGAAGAATATACCTCTAGACATATGACCAAGCATCACACCTGCTTGAGTTTGGAGCATTTATTTTTATGTGTGCCTTACAGTCTATTTTTTGAGGAGGGGGTATGTTTCCCATGAAATTTTCCCACTTCCTTGGTTTATTGATTGTTATTATTCATTGTATTGGGTAGCCTTTGGTCTTAGTTACCAGGGCCCAGGATGGATTAAAGGGGGGTGTTAGGATATTCCTATACTCCATCCTAGTCCCACCAGTATTTTGATCATTTACATTTTTAGTTATGCATGCACCTTTATGGTTTGCATGCATTCTAGGGTTTGCATGCATTTTGCATGCATCCCAGTCATTAGTCCAGCACCTAGCCCTCAGTTAGTCAGCCCCTAGGAGCTTCTCACTATTAAGCTTTAGCCCTCCAGTTGCTTAATGCGCCATTCTTCCTTGATTTTAGGGAGAAACTCGCCCTTCTTCACCTACTAGTCCAGTTGTCTTCAGTTTACACTCATTTATACTTAGTTACACTCAGTTACACTGTGTTACACTCAGTTACACTCAGTTACAATCAGTTACACTCAGTAACACTCAGTTACACTTAATTACACTGAGTTACACCTACCAGAATTAGTTTGATTGATGGTTGACAGTTACTTGAGCATTGATGACTCCAATGATGATGATGAAGACTTCCAGTTGTGCTCCGATGATCATGAGGACACCTAGTTGTGCTCTGATGACACTCTATTGATCTTATGATCACTTTGAGAGGCTAATTCGAATTGCCACCTTAGGCATTTGAATCCTCTCTACCATTATACTATTTATTTTTCCATATTGTGATTAATTAACTAGTGTGTGTGAAGTATTATTGCTTCTATCTGAGTTCTACTGTACCATATTATTCTGTTGCTCATTATACTGTATTGTTCACTCTTCTTCTATTTTCCTGCTTAATCATAATTACTCTTGTGAGGTATACATCATCTCTTAGATCTGCTGTGAGGATTTTCACACCCTCCATTGCAGGCTTATATCAGTTCCCCTTCATGTTGAAAACTGCCTAAGTCACTTTGTGTCGTACTCCCTATTCAAGGATACAACCTGTGTCGACCATGCTGCAGAGTACCTTGACCTCATGTGTCGGCCATCCTGATGTCATTTTTGTTACTTGTCCTACTCCACATCAGCTCATACCTTTTGAGTGTTCCTCGTGTTGGATGATGGAATATTTCTTAAGGCCTCCCTTCCAATGGACTTCTTCCCATCGACCTCACCTCATTATGCTCTGGGAAGGAAGTTTAGGGTTTCAGTTAGTACCTTGGGGATTGCAGTCATCATTGGAAGTTTCCCTCGCCATTGAATAATGGGAATACATCAATGTCTCTTTTTCGACAGGTTCCTCAAGTGATCGACTTCAAGTCCTTGTATTCACACTTGTTGGATCGAACTAGGTACCTTGGGCCCCATTATCTTTATCGATGGAAGTCCTCGCATTTGTTAACGGTATACATTAATGACCAGTAATCAAATGATTTCCCCCATGTTCGACTTCAACTCATTTATTCACATGGTCAGGGTTTGTACCTTGGATTGTTTGGATGAATACCTTGGGATTTTGATAGCATCACCCTATTTATGTTATCACCCAAGCTACGTAAGACTGAGCCTCACTCATTTTGGCTCTCCATGAGACATAGATCCAGTTTGTTGTTATGGCTATGATATCTCATTTTGACATGGATCCACGCTTGTATTTTAGTGGCCATGCTATATATACATCTCCTAGTTATGTATCGGAGATCATGTTGTATCATGCTACACATCTATATGATGTTAATATTGTAATTGCTCACTGACCTTGATCGTTGTTTCAGGTACTTTTGTGACTTGGTTCTGCGGTTTCTTTCTCCTCCTCTGACTTGGACTTATAATGTATTTCGGCCATCGTTTCCCTCTGACATCACACATTAGAGGGCATCTGTTATAGGTCAAATCTGCACTTCTCCATCTGTGATCACATTGCTCTGTTGATCACACAAAAGGACATTAAGGATTGAAGAGCTAGGTTGACCTAGATGACTTATTGACTGTAACTACTCTCTTCAGCTGAGAATCTAAGCTTGTTTACTGATTTCTTGAGATGAACGCTACTATTTGGCTAGTAAACCAGCGTACACCTTGGAGATGAATGTTGCTTTCCTCAAGGAAAACCAATGTACACCATAAAAATCTTGCAAACACTTGTTGTAAAGCATAAAAGTTGCATACTGTACGCTACTCTGGTCATATAAAACTCGCATACATCTTAAGATGAAGTCAAAAATATATTAATATTACAAATTGGGATTAGTTGAAGTTGGTTCTGCAACTTCCCCAACCTCCCAATTCAACTACCTCTCGAATTCAACTTCCTACCTTGTCCCATAAATACAAGGAGGATCCATGAGAGAGGGACCTAGAAGGAATGCTTTAAGGGTTGTTACACTGGAGGAAAGTCCCAATTCATTGTGAAGAGCAGGAGCCCAGGACTCGGTTGCAGAAGCATCTAGAAAGATCAGGTATATTTGTACTGAATCATGTTTCTTTGACAATAAAAAGGTGGAAATACCCTTCATGTCCCAAATTGAATGTCTATTGGATTGCATGTTTATTTGGTTTAATATCTGATTGTAATTGATGTATATTTGTTTCCAATTTCATCATATTTATTGCATTCAAGATACACTGAGGAAGGTTTGCTTTGTGTTGCAGGTTCATCAAGTAGGAGACCAAGCGAAAGATCAAGTGAAAGCTAGGACCAGCCGTCGATAAAGAGGTACTTCTTTCGATACCTTGATCCCTTTCCATTTATAATAAATGATGCAACATAATGAATGTATTTACCTGTCACCTCACCCAAGTTGGTAGTGTCCACTCCTTACTATAAGGTATTTTTCCTACACAACAATAAGGACATGGAGATTCATGAAAGTATGTTATACAATTATTAAGTTAAGTTGCTTTAATCTAATTAAATTAAATAAGGGGATATTGGGGAGATATGATAAAATAAACAAATATGAGCTGTTTATCTAATAAGGGGATTTTTGCATGACTCTGGACATGTGTCCAATTGGGAAGGGATTGGGAAAGCTTGAGAATGGGGAATGAGAGGGGACAGGGGTATTTTCTTTCTCTATCCTCCTCACTTTTTCTCGAGGGATGGGAGGAAATGGGAGGTTTGGAGGCTGAGGGAGGATTCTAATATTGTTGAGAGTGTTTCTAGCTTGGTATTTCTGAGTGAGAGCTTAAGGGATTTTAGCCTCTTAGTCGACGACCTCGCCATACCACCGACGGCAAGAGCCATCCTATATCATACTTCTGAATTCAAAAGAATCCGACGAGCTCACTAAACCATCGATGAAAAACGTTGTTGGTATTTCTAGGTAGTTGCATCGGATATCATACAACGATGAAGATCAAGATGAAGATGATGGTCATGATCAAGCATGCTATTTGGGTTAGCATGATCATTGTGCATTTCCTTACTTATAATCTTCTCTATATTTCGAGAATAATTTAATATTATCTACTAAACAGGTCCAACCACGTGAAGGTGTAAGCTCTTATGGCCCATCCCCCCGTTCACATCACTCTCAATTCCCCACAACTTGACAAAAAATATCTATGTACAAAAAATTTAAATGTGTTTTCTGTCATACTATATAACAAGCAATGTTTCTAATTATAACATACAGGAAAATGGAAAACACACTAAGAAACAGTTAATTTATTATATGTACCGTCAAAACAAATTCAATATTTCTATCGCAATTTTAAATATTCAAAATATATGGAGTAGATATATTACTGCATACCTCGTACACTTCAATGGACTTCATCATCTTCTCCATCCTAGTCATCATCTGCATCATTCGATGATCTAGATTCAACATTGTAAGGATTGGCCATATCATCATCGTCGTAGATGTCAGTTACAATCATCATGTCATCGTCGATATCATCTTCATGGACATTGTCTGATACATCATCTGATTCAAGAAATTCTTCGACAACTTCTTATGGAACATGATAATCTAACTCATGTTGATCATGATCATCTTCAACGACGTCTTCTTCTTCGAGAACTTCTTCATTACCTTCATCTACGTTATACTTTACTGGCCTTCCCCTTGGATCGTGTCTCACAGCAAATGACCAACCCACTCTACCTGGAACCTCAGAGTAAAATACCTGTTCACATTGGGTTGGAAGAACATAGGGCTCTGTTCCTGGCTCAAACAACCTTGTATTTACCATGGTAAATCCATTATCATGTTCAATAATTGTTTTATCGGGATCATGTTGATTCAATCATCACCTGTACCATTTGACAACGAACATAAATACCTTGAAGGAGTTAAAGTCACAATGAACAATGTCTTCTAGATACCCATAGTATCAATTTTCAGAGAGTCCTGGATGTCTGTCACTTCCAGAAGAGACATTGGTCACCTCAAAGACTACAGATATCCCACAATCCAATGTTTTCTTCGTTTCATCCAAATTTTTGATGCGATGTCTATAACCATTGCACCACATAGCCTTATGGTGTTTTACCTACAACAAGCCATACAAGAAAAGATTACATAATGATCCAATATTTATGATTAAATAGTGCATGTTTATAATGCCATATAATAGGGAAAAAAATCAGCGTGTACAACGACAATATTTTTTACAAATAAATAAATAGTGTGGTTGATTAATATGATTACTTGCTTATCTTTTAAACCTCTTGCTAAATCAATTTCCCTTTGTGTTAAATTGGTATCTCCATTGCGATGTGCAACTTTAACCAATGAAGCCACACCTTCCCATGATATTCCATGATCAGATTGTACACATCGTTTGATCCATACCTTCATCTAGTCAAGATTGTTTGCGATGTATAAATGAATTGCATCCCACTCTCGACCAACTGTTTGATGACAATAAAATTAAAATTCAATATAAATATACTATATGCACTAAACAAAGTATATTACACTCTAAATTGATGCAAAATATTGAATATAAAAATAGAATATGTATGATATATATACATAAAAATCAACAGTCAAATGTGTTATATTACCTTTCAGCTTCCTCGATCTACCTTTCCCCTTCGGGCACTCCCCTTCGAAATATTTATTGGAGTTCGGATCACAAATGCGATGTAAATTGAGCTTTGACGCTAATACAGGAATATATTCACTAATATACAACATGTTTTGGTATACCATATATCCCTCCATCATAGAACCCTCAGCATATGCTCGTTGTCTGACCAAACCCTTCATAAATTTCAAGTGCCTCTCAACCATCCACATGGACCTTGAGTGCACAGGTCCACATAGTTCAATTTCCTCAACTTGGTGTATGAGGTAGTGTTCCTGTGCATTGAAAAATGCCGAAGGTAGATGCTTCTGCATTTCACACATGAGATGAGGAATTTCTCTCCTCCAATACTTTATGTCTTCTTTATGGAATTCTTTAGATGACAGCCATCTACAAGTGACATGACAACCCAATCAAGAGATTAAAGGAAAAACATTATATTACGTAACATGAATTAGAGAACGAAAATCAAATATAAGTTCTATGTTGAATTAAACAAACACTAAGTGAATGGAAAAAATCACCACTTACCTCATGTATTTCCCGAGACTATCTATTATTTTCTTGACATTGTTGTCGAAGTTGTCCGGGATAGAGAGAGGTAGAACATACTGTAACAATAATATACAAATCATTTCATTTTATCAACAAAGAGTAGACAAACAAAAATACCAACCATATTCACTGGAATAGGAAAAAAAAATAATTAAAAGCATACCATAATAATTACCTTCATGAAGACATGCCAATCGTGCGTTTTCACCCCCGCGAAATCACCTTTCTTTGTTATGATATTCTTCATGTTCGCACAAAATACGGTGGGAAATTTAATTTTTCGAATGAATTCTTTTACAACATTACTTTGTTGGTCCCTTAACATCCATGGAAGTGAGTTTATATTAATTTGCTCTCCATTTCTATGAAGTTTATATTAATTTTCTCTCCGTTGCTATGAAATTGAATGACATCTTTCATTGCATGGTTGCTATCTTGAATGTCTTTGCAAATTTTGACAATTTTTTTCTTTATCACTCCTTCCATCCAATATTCGCCATAATGTTTCATTCACATTCTTTCTGATATGCATTGTATCAAATAGATGAGCAATTTGTAGGTGCTCATAGTAGGGCAACCTACTAAATTGTCTAGGATACCTTTTCATTCCTTGTGGAAGCCCATTAATGCCTTCATGAACACATGAATGACAATCATGAAATTACATAAATCAATGTCAATTACAGTAAATAACACACAATAAAAAAATACAATATAACATTTCATATGCGATGATTCATACGTACCTTGACAATTTCTATTATATTGCAACTTCCATAGGTGAGGTGTCATTCTCTGCAGTTTTAATGCAGTCTCTTGCTTGCCATTGAACAGATGCTTTTTGGTAGTTTGATATTTGTGATTCTTAGAGAGGAAGTGCCTATACTCATCGAACATCTCCTTTCCTAAGCTTTTTGAACGACGAGATTTGATCTTAGGACCACAACTTGGACATGCAATTTTCCTCTTTGTCTGAAGACCTACATAAAGAGATGGAATATCTATGTGATCACTTATAATTCTATACAAAATGACTTGATTATTTAGAAAAACATGCGTGCGTAGTATATTAACTAGCTAGTTCATAAAATTAAATGCAAATAAATTGGAACTTATACTTACATACCACAAAAATGGGTTAACCCTGGGGCATCATGTATTGTCCATACAAGCATTGCATGGAATTGAAATTGCCTTTGTAGTATTGGTCTAGATACGTCATACATAGTGATTCCATTCCATAACTTTAGTAGCTCGTCAATAAGAGGTTCGATATATACACTCATATCTTTGACTTGGTACTTACCTGATTTATTTGAACATATAAAAATATAATTATGAGATGTACTGTTTAGATATATAAACCATATTGCACAATAGAAAAACATTAAATATATATATGACATTATGCGACAAAATACGATAAATGAGATACCACTACATTAAAAACAAACTGTAGATACAATATACCTGGAACAATCATTGAAAAAATTATGTGCTCCCTCTTTACAGTCAACCATGGAGGAATGTTATTGTTGATAACAAAAATAGGCCACACGGAGTAAAAAGATCTCATCTCTGCAAATGGATTGACACCATCTGCTGCCAAAGAAATCCTAAGATTACGAGGTTCTTCTTTAAAGTGAGGTCATTTTTCCTCCATATCTCTAAATGCAGACCCATCTGTAGGCATCCAAATAATGTCGTCTTGACTTCTGTTTTGTGCATGGTAATCCATAAACTGCGCTATGTTTTTGCACCTGAACAGTCGTTGCAAACGTGGAATATAACGTAGAACTTTGTGAGGCACCTTTTTTGTTACTTGATCTATTTGATATCTACTGATATGACATTCATGACATTCTGTTGCAAATTCATGCTGATTATAATATAGAACATGGTCATCGGGGCATGCATGAATTGCTTGACACTACATTCCAATTTCTTTCATGATGGAAAATAAATCTCGATATGTGCGAGGTAAAATATTTGACGGTGGTTACAAATATTCACCTATCATGCTACAACAAATAAAAATAAAAATCTACTAGTTAATATAATATAGAAATAAAATTAATGAAACACATTTCATATTCCGTATTAAATTGATTTATGAATTAACAATAAAATTATTAGACGATCATATATATTATGTGATGGAATGTATTACATACCTTAACATCCATGTGACTGATATGTTTGAAAGACCATTCATAACCTTCAAGTTCATTATCAACAATATAGCAGAGAGAAGATTTGTCTTGGATCCCTCATAAAGGTGTTCGTATGCCTTCTCAAGAAGAGGTATATCATGAATATCATCAAAATGATCATCATCATTTTCATGATCATCATCCATTCTAACATTAAATGAATCATGGATCAAAGTATTTGTAACATCATCTTCAACTATGTTATTAGTAGGATCATATTCTTCAATATGATCATTAACTTGTTCTCCATTAATATTCATAGCTCCATGTTCCTCCGGTATTCTGGAAGCACTTCCTCCAGACGATATGCCGTAGGATGTATTTCCTTTATAATTACATGAAACCATCAATAGATAAATGTTAATATAAGAAATTCAAACGCAAAATGTAATAACATCAATGATTTTGGAATAAAAGAAGTAAAAATTTGACCTGTTGGTCAAATAGGTGCATCCAAACTTTCCAAGAAACATAAAAATTGACCCAATTACTGAGAAAAGCTACTCAAATATAACTCAAAATTTCCCATACTGTAAACTAAGGTAAGATAAACGGTGCTACAGTTTCTATAGAGAAAATAGAAGAGCAACAACATGCCAATATAGTCGTTATTTCTATTATCATGGAAAGTGACACACATCTAGAGAGCTAAGTGCTTTCCCCGGCGAGTGGGTTACTCTCACTAATGAACAAATAAATGAGTTATTATACTATACCCTAGATTCAACATGCATAAAAGAAAAAAAAATATAATATAATAAATATTAAAATAATACATACATTTACAAAAGCAATCAAAATAAAAACATATATAATGCAAAACTTACAAATGGATGATATTCATGTCCCCCCTCAGCGTGTCCATGTTCCCTACAATGTTTTTTGGCTGTTGTGATAAAAATTATTCTCCTCTTAAAGCCCCTGCATTGACTACATGGAAAATAACATTTCCCATCACCCCTTCTTCTCACTCCATCCCACAATCGAGCAAGCAATTATCGATTTTGTTCCTCTGGATCAAGAATATTGCTATTTGACATTTTCTTGTAAAGAGATTGAATGAAGATTGTCGATATTAGAAAATCAAGCTCCACACTTCGCTCAATTTAATCACAAAAATAAGATGAATAATGACAAAAATTCTGCCAAAAAATAGTCCGCCGAATGAAAAAACATCCGGAATCCGTCGCTTATATAGCAAACATGTCGGAATGTTTCAGAATTTATAGTTTTTATAATATTACATCTCATCGGATTTCCAACGAATTGAACTTAGTTACCGTTGGAGAATAGATGTCAGATATTCGCCATACTAGGGCAATATCCGACGAGAGGAGGCCGTCAGATATCCGACACCCAGGGCCATAATATAGCGTCGAATATTCGACATCTTAGGGTTTCATATTAAGCTGGATATCCTTTGGCAATGATCAATATTCGTTGGATACCGTCGAATGTCGTCAGATATATTATGGACGTCGGATATCCCACGGATCCTTGTATCATTTTTAAAAAAATCATCAATTTTCGTAAATTTGAAGGTGAAATCCGACGACAAAATCCTTTTCGTTGGAGGTCGTTGGATTTTGTCGTCGTATTTTGGGTTCAAATCCACTAGTGTCTCAATGTAATACCCCTAGTTTTGACTTGGAATGTATTATCCAAACTTATGTAAATGATGTAAATTTTCTAGTGCGAATTCCTAGTGCGGAGCACAAGGCCAAGGCCCAACTAATGAATGTTTAGGCATGTCTGATGTTATATTTCTATTTTGGACCATATGATTGGTTTTTTATGCCTAATTCAAAATGTATGTAAATATTATGCTAAAATTAATGAAATGGTCCAACAATGGCTGTGTAAAGAGCACCAAATGGGCTATGATTCCATCAGAGGGGAAGATGAAGGGGGATTATGGGAAACCCATTCCTATGTGGCCATGTGTCGACCCTAGAACTCACCCTAAATTCTGTCATGTGATGAGAATAAGCCAATTATCTCCTTTTTTGACCATTTTTCCAATCATTTATTGCACATGTGAGGTTGGTGAGGAAAGTCACTTCATGTAGTTATTGAGCATGGGGATTGTGACAGTTATGTCAGCTATCAGCAGATCTATTTCTTCTATAGTCAGAATCCATGTCAATTGTCTTTTCACCCTCACCTCATATCCTTGGAGTCAACACTTTTTTTTATCATTATTCCATTCTCATTCTCTCATGAAAGTTGCTGCTCCACGTAGATTTTTCTCCATTGTTGTTGATGTCAATTAGAAGACTGTGTGTTAAGCCCAAAAATTCGAATTAGAGGGAAGAGTTGTATTTTTGGAAGGAAAAACAATTGGCTGTAGGTGAGCAGAGAGGTTGGGGGCAAGCTAGGAACCTTACGCATGGAGTTTTGCTGCTTGTAGGTGCTTGTGAAGTCACAAATCAAGGCTACGGGTGGTTTTATAGAAGCCATATCAGATTGGACTTCTTTTATGCATGCACTAGAAGCACCCAGCAAGATGGACCGCCCAAGAGAATCGTGGATGGGTGAAGGGGATGCCTGAGCTAAAAGGGTGTTGTGTAAGGAAGGAATTGTGAAAGCCAAGGATGTAAGGGCTGATTGAGACCCCTGTAGAGCTCTGTATGAGCATTTGACTAGAAAATAGGGAAGAATGGGTTATGGGCTGAGAGACAAAATCCTGTAGGTGTTTCCTTCGCCCTGGTGGCCTCATAGGCCAGCTTGGGGGTGGCATCAGTAGAATAAATAGTATATGCTGGACATAGTGCCTATGATTGGGTGGAAAAATTCTCTTACATAGCCAGTTGCTTGGATTTATGTTGGATACATATAAGTATTCTTATGTGTTTAATTTTGAACTGTTTTATTTGATGCATGTAATGTTATGCTGATGTATTTTCATATTCGATGTGTGAGAATTGTTTTGAATTCCACTGTGCATGCTTAAGTTACATTTCTGCACACACTTTGTTGTTGAAAATCGTATTATGGGATTGGGAAGAATTTTTAGAGCCCGAGTCCTGCCAACGTCCCCTCCCGATGGTCAGATTGGGAAAGGGGGGATGTTAGACTCAACCACCATCTTAACTGCCATAAACTTCCACAACTGGCTTGATCTCAACAATTCCTGTAGGTACGTTTCCTCGACCTCTGCACCTCTTTGACTTTTCTATAGTTGCTAGTCTAATCATTGTCCTTCTCAACATTGTCCTTCGTCGGTCTTCAACTCAACCTATCGGCTTTACTTAGTCTCCTCGGCTTTCAATCTTCCCCATCCTCCTCGATTGTCCTTTTCCATTTTTGTCGGTGTCTATGTTCGACCACTCGTCAACTTTCAACCCCTTAGACTTTCGCTCCTCTCAACCATACTTTGACATCTTCCTGCTCGATTACCTATATTTGACTATAATGTTCCTGCCCACTGGTCGTTGGAAATCCCTCTGATCAACATTCTATTGTCGATCATCTTCGTCTGTTTCTCTTAGGCCCTGATGCCCCTACATCACTTCTGCAAAGGAAGAAGTTTGTGAAGAGAAAGGTTTCCCTAAAGAGGCCAAGTCTAGGACCATTCAAAGGGCCAAAACCTAGTTCCTACAACTCCTAGGGTGGAAAGAATACATCAAAGGTGTATTAATTGTCCTGAAAATTATGAAATTTAATGTCAAAAGCCTGAAAATAATGGAAAAGTGGGTTTTTGAGTGAAAATATTCAAAAATGAAGAAAAGGTATTATCCCACATTGAAAGTTGAATCATGAATTCCCATTTCCCAATGCTATAAAATAAACGCATTTGGGGCATAGTAAGGGACACAAAGTGAGATTAAATGCATGATGGAAGGATTTGAAGGTTGAAAAGTTCATCTTCAACAAAGATCTTGAAGGATCAAAGGAAAGGATGGAGAAGGATAGCTAAAAGGAAAGGAGGATGGATTCACCTCCAACAAGGTTGTAAGTAAGTATCTTTTCTTCTTTGAAATTATATGAAACAATTCAATTTTCCTTCCATTTATGAGTTTAAGTTTTTCCCTCCAAGTTTAGTAAGGGAAAGAAAGTGAGAGTAAAGGCACATTGGTGATATTCAATGACAAAAATGAACAGTTATCTAAACTTTCCTAATATATTTAACCATTTTGAATTCAAACTAAACTTGGAGGGAAAAACTTAAACTCATAAATGGAAGGAAAATTCAATTGTCTTAGATAATATCAAAGAAGAAAAGATACTTACTTACAACCTTGCTTGAGGTGAATCGATCCTCATTTGCTTTGAGCTATCCTTCTCCATCCTTTCCTTTGATCCTTCAAGATCTTTGTTGAAGATGAGATTTCTAACCTTTAAATCCTTCCATCATGCCTTTACTCTCACTTTTTGTCCCTTACTATGCCCCAAATGCCTTTCTTTTGTAACACTGGGAAATGGGAATTCATGATTAAACTTTCAATGTGGGATAATACTTTTTCTTTATTTTTGAATATTTTCACTCAAAAAACCACTTTTCCATATTTTTAGGTTTTTGACATTAAATTCTAGAATTTTTAGGACAATTAATACATATTTGATGTATTCTTACCACCCTAGGAGTTGTAGGAACTGGTTTTTGGCCCTTTGAGTGGTCCTAGACTTGGCCTCTTTAGGGAAACCTTTGTCTTCACAAAATTATTCCTTTGTGGAAGTGGTGGTCAGATGAGAGATTGAAGCTCTCAATTGTTCCAAATTTTTAGTCTTCATGTCGCGGGAAAATGGTAAAATGTGCTTCTTCCTTCACTTGTTAAGGGTGTTAATTTGTTTGTTAACAGGAAGTATTAGGGCTATTGTGAATAACATAGACTTTTTCAGAAGGTAGATATGTTGTAGGAGGATTAAGTAAAGATATATGAAAATAATTTTCTTAGCTTGGAAAGGGTAGAAAATGCCATATTTATATTGCTTAGAATCATTCACTTCCAAATGTTTTGGAAGGAAAATAAAAAACCTTGAAAGGTATAGTTACCTTGTGTTAATAATATACACTAACATAAGAGGGTTGGGAAAGAACTCAATTTTTTTCCTTTGGTAGTTTAGTTGACCTACATAATCCTAATATTATATTGATCCAAGAGACAACGAGAAAGAGTAAAACAATAGTGGAGGAATTTGCAAAGACATGGACGGAATAGGAATTTTTAGTCATTTATGCTACAAGGTGTTCTAGTGGTTTGTTAAAATATAATTTTTATGGAATCCCCAACATTCTATGATAAACAAATTATGGAACCCTTGAGTGTCATGTCCCCAACTTTTAATTTTTAATCCTTTGATTAAAATAATTAAACTTGGCCAAAATTTATTTGATAAATTCATGATAATCATTAATGTTGGTAGCATAAGTCATGGATGAGGCCAAATATTGATTATTTAATGAGTTGGAAATGGTATAAAAGGATCTAGAGGGAATGTAGGAGGATGAACGAGGCCCTTATGAGTTGTCTCCCTCAAGGAATCTGGAAAAAGTATCTAGAAAGTAGGAAAAGAAGGAAAGGAAGAAGTTTCCATAATATTGCTAAAAGCAGAAAAAGTAGGAAAGGAAAAAGTTTCCAGATTTTTCTAAAAAATCTCAAGAAGGAATATAAACAACACGAAAGCATCAAGGAATATCATTAAAAGCTACAACATTAAAAACTACAAGGTATAAATTTATCCAAGGAGGGTGCACTTGATGAGAGATAGTAGGTCCACATGTACCTATAACTTACCAAAGACTACTCCAAACATCTAGGGATCCAATTCTAAGAAAGCAAGTTCTAGGAGGAAAAATCGAATAGAATATTTGATGTGAATAAAAGAGGTATGATCACTCTAGTGTAGGAATTTTGACCATTTTATTTTTTCTAGAGGAGATCTACAGTTTTCATAGCTTGGGTGATGTGCCCCTTGCTATCGTTGGGTGATTTGCCCCTTTGCAACCAATAAACCAATTAGGGAGATTGAGAAGTCATTCTACCTGGAGATTGAGGAAGAGACACCCAGTTCTTTTCATGGATATGGAAGGAAGATGATTAAATATTTTGTAGGTATTATTTGAGTCTTAGTATGGTGTGATCAAGTTCCAGTTTGGTGTGTTAGAGTTCTGGTAGCAGCAGTGTTCAATTTGTAGTGTGTTTTCAGAGCTAGTTTTTATTTTGCGTGTGCTAGGATGAGGTAAGAATAACTGTGGTGTGTAAAGTGGGTCTTGGATGTTGTATTGGATTTAAAAACCCTATATCAAGTGGAGGGAATAGAAATTGATTCATATCAAAACTTGGGGTTGTGATCCTTCAAGAGAAAAGAGTTTTCATAATGAAAAATCCATTTTCTTGGGCTGTATTGTCAAGATTTTCTTTTGGTTTTCTTTTCCTATTAAATGCAACAGATTTATTTGTATTGAAGTTGTACTTATATCCATGTAAGTTATGAAAGTATGCATGTAATAAAAATAAATTTCCATTTTGTTTCTCCCAGAGTTGCATTTCCATTCTCCATTGTTAAATCTTATAGAGAATGTTGTAGTCATTTTTCCATTTTTTATAAATTTCTATAATATTTGACTTGATATTATATTAAAATATATTTTAATTATCAAATATATATAATTAGATGAGATGAAGTTAAAGTAGTCAAGTGAACATACCACTGCATATAGTTGGGTTGACAATCACCTTAAAAATTTTTAATGGTTTTCACATTGATATTTTTACCCGGACTTTGAACACTTCGAGTTGACATTCGGCATGACATTTTTTTAGACTTTGAATTATTTTTTTTGATGAAGTAGACCTTAATTTTCGATTTTTTTTCACAATAACGATTAAAGGGTTATAGTAAAAGGATTGTGGTTTTCATATATAGCTAGAGTTAGAAACTTCAATGTATGCACTATAGCCATGCCTCTAGTCTTCTTGTGAACACGTTCCATCCAAAATTTGTTTGCATTGAAACTTCCAAAAACTTGTAGTTGTCAACGGGTAGGTTTAATTCTAATGAACTATCCTAAAATAAAAACAAAGTGATAATACAATAATAAACCATAAATTTAAGTATGCCTTAAGTGGACAACGTTGTTGAAGATCACTTATTTTGCAATTTCATCTTCTTCCATTTCCTCAATGGAAAGTGCACCTAGATGGTCAATTGAAGCTTTGACTACATGTCTTAGGTGAACAACATCAAAATAACTTTTAGTTTCAGGAAATTCACTTGAGGATGAATCATCCAAAGTATCCATGGGAAATGTACTAATTGTGGGACTAGGGAGATCGAGGTAGTCCATCATTTTACCAATCATAGATTGTAGTATTTTTCAGTAAGCTATCATGAAATCCTATGATTTTGTGTCTCATTCTTGCCACTTGATGATGTTCTCACTCACTTCAGTGATGCATTAGTCACAAACTTGGTTCTTCTCTCTTATATGGATCTTTATTTCCTCCTTCCATTTACTCCATTGATTATTTGAGGAAGCCGTGATTTTATTGGTCTTCTCAATATTCCTCTTAAAGTGTTCTATACCACTATATATCTCCTTCAAATCATAGATTATGCAACAAAAATTTTGATAGTTGAAGTGTACCATGTAAGGCTTACCTTGCCATAAAGAGCCCTCCAATGAAGATTACCTAGACTTGGATGGATGCTTAGCACTACTCTAGGCTTACCAAATGATGCATGTTTGGATTCCACTCTTGCCATATTTATTTTAGTGAACATCCAAAAATTCCCACACACGAGGCCAAACTTGTCACCCATACATACATTAACATCATTGTGAGAAGGTTAAATAGTCTTGGGGAAAGGTGACGGGGTTTAATTGACAACCTTTCCTTTGATTTGATGTTGAGGTGTAATGACATTACCTTAATGGAATTTATGTAAGGGGAGACATGGAATTAAATTTCCCACGTCTCTCTCTTCCCACCCTCATATTTTATACTAATGATGCCTTTATTGATTAAGATCCTATCATTTTATTTTTAATTAATTGATAAGAGGATGAGGTAAAATTCGATAGACTTAAATTATCTTGATATAGCTATAATTCTTTGAGATAATCTAGTAAGAGGGAGGCTAGATGAGAATGTCCAACAATGAAGAGCTCTCATAATAACCACAAAGTCTCCAATTATTGTGACTTTACTAACTCCATTTCTTTTGAGTCCCCTTGGAAATGTAAAGGTTTCCAACTAATTATTTGTGGTGATGCTAAGAACCCAAGCATAATCTATATATTTTATTTCATCGAGGTCATGAAAGAACTCCACCCCCCTTCCTCTCTGCTCCCCTCTCCCCTCCACTACTTGCACCTACCTCACTATCTTACCCTCAAATTTTTGGAGAGTGTTATATAATCGATTATTTTCCCTTAAATTTGTAGCTAATATTCCATGTTGGATTTTTCATCTTCTTTTTACTATTGGATCCTATGTGGAACCTAACATTTCTTCACAACAATTTTTACTTATGTTTCCTTTGTTACATTGAGATATATGGATATGCTAATTATTTAAATATTTAAGATATTTCGAAGTCCAACATATGATAATTTTTTTTTGGGATTATCAACATAGAGTTAGACATTAGTCTATGACCCATATCCCATAACTCATGAGTATAGTTACAACTGACCATTTTCTCATGTTTTTTTAATAGTCCACTTAGCACTCATTGCATCACTTCTGGGGATTTCACATGGTAGCAAACGATTTTCATGAGGTCATCCATTCCAAGAGTCTTTTGGCTCAAGTGCACTTAACTTAGAATTTTTACCCATAGTCAAGCCCACTTAGCTTGCTACCCCATTTGCAAATTGTTAGGAAATATTGTGCCTAATGAACTATTTAATTTTGAGCTCCCTTCACTCTTTTTGTTTAAATATTTAAGGTATTTCATAGTCCAATATGGGAATGTGCAAGCTAATGAGGGTCACTTTTGGCACGTTAGATGCAATAGAAAATTGAAATATCAGGAATCCCTCCACTTACTTGGTTTGTTTGAGATACTTACACAAGATATCTTGCATCGAGTAAAAAAGATGAAACATAGGAAATTGAGTCATGTTTCCAAATATATAAGTTTTAAGTATTGAAAATTTACATAACTATGTCAAATTTCATTTTTTCTAACAATCACATTTTATTTTTTTGGCAAATGATAAGGTATATGTTTCTGTGGGTGCATCCTTTCAGGGCCTAAATGATGGTTTCGGGATACACAAATTGGTAGACCTGTATAGAACCCCTAGCACTAGTGCAGTACTATTTTTCCAAAATTAAATGTTTAATTTTTTTTTATTTTTTTTAATTATGTATGTGATCAAACCTGGAGAACGGTATGTCAAATGTGGGTGCAGCCTTTGAAGGTCATATTGTAGTTATTTCGACTTGGATTTTTTATAGCATGTAGAGGCCAGTGTCTACTCATGCAGCATACAATGTTTTTTTTTAAATGGTTGTGAAATGAAAAAGTTACGGATTAAACACTAACAACACGTTTTTTGACTTAAGGAGTGATGACAAATGAAAATTAGGAAACAAATAGAAAATCTCAATATTTAAAAAAAACATTATATATTTGGAATCTGCATAGAAAGTATTATCTATGCCTAAAATTTCGACAATAATAGTCATGTATGTCATGCTGTAGAGAGCGGTGAAAAACAGGCATATTGAGAAAAATGGTGGGAATGCCTAATTAGCTATGGTTTAGTAAATTCCATAACTCAGGTTTGGTAACTCCGAACCAACCACATAGGACTATGTCTGACACACAGGCGTGGGAGGAGAGGGTGATTAGGTACTCTAGAATGCATGCGCGTTATATTTAATTTCAAATATTTAGATTGGCGTGCGTTTTTGTATGCACATACAAAATGCGCGTGTGTTCTGTATATTCACAATGCATGCACGTTAAGTGCATACAAAACGCGCGAGCATTTTGTATGCACAGAATGCTCGTGCGTTCTTAACTTCACAAATTTATGTTTTAAAATTTTGAATAAATTTATATACCCACAACTTCCTACCCCTCCTCTCCCTCTTCCTAATCCCCAACACTCTTTAACCCCCCTCCCTCTATCTCTCTCATAATCCTGTCACTGCTAACCCTTGCTCACTCTCTCCCCTCTTACACCTAACCCTTAATAACCCCCTCTCTGTCTATCTCTTATGTACTCCTACACCAACCCCTATCCCCCACCCCTCTCTCTCTCCTTACCCCCTGACACCCTCCTCCCTCTCTCTCTTCTAACCCCTTGACACCCTCCTACCTATCTATCTCTCTTTAACCCCTTAACCCACCCCAACCCAACCACACCTAACCACCTCCCCTCTCTTATTGTCTCTCTTACTCCCCATACCCCTAACCCCCCTCTCTCTATCCCCTCCTCCTTGTAACCCTTACAAACCCCCTCTCCCACTCTCTCTTCCCTACTTCTACACCTCTCCCTCTTTAAACCCCCTCTCCCTCTCCTAACCTCTCTTCCCTACTTCTACACCTCTCCCTCTCTAAACCCCCTCTCCCTCTCCCTAACCTCTCTTCCATCCCTAAACATCCTACTCTTTCTATCTCTCTACTACTCCCATAGCCAAAATCCCCCTCCTCTCCCTAGCCATTACTAACTCAAGATCACTCAGTCTCTCTCTCTCTTCTCTACACCTCCACCTGCCTCTAACCACACCTCCCATCTCTCTTTCTCACTCCCTACAACTAACACCCTCTCCTCTCTCTCTCTCTCTCTCTCCCTCCTCTCCCCCCCTAACCATTACTAACCCCCTCTCTCAGTCTCTCTCTCTCTCTCTCTCCCCCTCGCTAACCCCCCTCCTATCCCCTTACCCCTAACTAATCCCCCCTCTCTCACTCTCTCTTCCCTGGTTCTACACCTCTCTCTCTCTCTCCCTCTAAACGCCCTCTCCATATCCCTAACCTCTCCCGCATCCCTAACCATCCTACTCTCTCTATCTCACTGCTACTCCCCCTAGCCCAAAACCCCCTCCTCTCTATCTTTCTCCCCTCCTCTCCCTAGCCCTTACTAACCCGAGATCTCTTAGTCTCTCTCTCTCTCCCTACAACTAACACCCTCTCCTCTCTTCTTGTGAATACAATCCATCCAAAATTTGCTTGCATTGAAACTTCCAAAAACTTGTAGTTGTCAATGGGTAGGTTTAATTCTAATGAACTATCCTAAAATAAAAGCAAAGTGATAATACAATAATAAACCATAAATTTAAGTATGCCTTAAGTGGACAACGTTGTTGAAGTTCACTTATTTTGCAATTTCATCTTCTTCCATTTCCTCAATGGAAAGTGCACCTAGATGGTCAATTGAAGCTTTGACTACATGTCTTAGGTGAACAACATCAAAATAACTTGTAGTTTCAGGAAATTCACTTGAGGATGAATCATCCAAAGTATCCATGGGAAATGTACTAATTGTGGGACTAGGGAGATCGAGGTAGTCCATCATTTTACCAATCATAGATTGTAGTATTTTTCAGTAAGCTATCATGAAATCCTATGATTTTGTGTCTCATTCTTGCCACTTGATGATGTTCTCACTCAGTTCAGTGATGCATTAGTCACAAGCTTGGTTCTTCTCTCTTATATGGATCTTTATTTCCTCCTTCCATTTACTCCATTGATTATTTGAGGAAGCCGTGATTTTATTGGTCTTCTCAATATTCCTCTTAAAGTGTTCTATACCACTATATATCTCCTTCAAATCATAGATTATGCAACAAAAATTTTGATAGTTGAAGTGTACCATGTAAGGCTTACCTTGCCATAAAGAGCCCTCCAATGAAGATTGCCTAGACTTGGATGGATGCTTAGCACTACTCTAGGCTTACCAAATGATGCATGTTTGGATTCCACTCTTGCCATATTTATTCTAGTGAGCATCCAAAAATTCCCACACACGAGGCCAAACTTGTCACCCATACATACATTAACATCATTGTGAGAAGGTTAAATAGTCTTGGGGAAAGGTGATGGGGTTTAATTGACAACCTTTCCTTTGATTTGATGTTGAGGTGTAATGACATTACCTAAATGGAATTTATGTAAGGGGAGACATGGAATTAAATTTCCCACGTCTCTCTCTTCCCACCCTCATATTTTATACTAATGATACCTTTATTTATTAAGATCCTATCATTTTATTTTTAATTAATTGATAAGAGGATGAGGTAAAATTCGATAGACTTAAATTATCTTGATATAGCTATAATTCTTTGAGATAATCTAGTAAGAGGGAGGCTAGATGAGAATGTCCAACAATGAAGAGCTCTTATAATAACCACAAAGTCTCCAATTATTGTGACTTTACTAACTCCATTTCTTTTGAGTCCCCTTGGAAATGTAAAGGTTTCCAACTAATTATTTGTGGTGATGCTAAGAACCCAAGCATAATCTATATATTTTATTTCATCGAGGTCATGAAAGAACTCCACCCCCCTTCCTCTCTACTCCCCTCTCCCCTCCACTACTTGCACCTACCTCACTATCTTACCCTAAATTTTTGGAGAGTGTTATATAATCGATTATTTTCCCTTAAATTTGTAGCTAATATTCCATGTTGGATTTTTCATCTTCTTTTTACTATTGGATCCTATGTGGAACCTAACATTTCTTCACAACAATTTTTACTTATGTTTCCTTTGTTACATTGAGATATATGGATATGCTAATTATTTAAATATTTAGGATATTTCGAAGTCCAACATATGAGATTTTTTTTTTGGGATTATCAACATAGAGTTAGACATTAGTCTATGACCCATATCCCATAACTCATGAGTATAGTTACAACTGACCATTTTATCATGTGTTTTTAATAGTCCACTTAGCACTCATTGCATCACTTCTGGGGATTTCACATGGTAGCAAACGATTTTCGAGAGGTCATCCATTCCAAGAGTCTTTTGGCTCAAGTGCACTTAATTGAGAATTTTTACCCATAGTCAAGCCCACTTAGCTTGCTACCCCCATTTGCAAATTGTTAGGAAATATTGTGCCTAATGAACTATTTAATTTTGAGCTCCCTTCACTCTTTTTGTTTAAATATTTAAGGTATTTCATAGTCCAATATGGGAATGTGCAAGCTAATGAGGGTCACTTTTGGCATGTTAGATGCAATAGAAAATTGAAAAATCAGGAATCCCTCAACTTACTTGGTTTGTTTGAGATACTTACACAAGATATCTTGCATCGAGTAAAAAGATGAAACGTAGGAAATTGAGTCATGTTTCCAAATATATAAGTTTTAAGTATTGACAATTTACATAACTATGTCAAATTTCATTTTTTCTAGCAGTCACATTTTATTTTTTTGGCAAATGATAAGGTATATGTTTCTATGGGTGCATCCTTTCAGGGCCTAAATGATGGTTTCCGGATACACAAATTGGTAGACATGTATAGAACCCCTAGCACTAGTGCAGTACTATTTTTCCAAAATTAAATGTTTAATTTTTTTTATTTTTCTTAATTATGTATGTGATCAAACCTGGAGAACGGTACGTCAAATGTGGGTGCAGCCTTTGAAGGTCATATTGTAGTTATTTCGACTTGGATTTTTTATAGCATGTAGAGGCCAGTGTCTACTAGTGCAGCATACAATGTTTTTTTAAAAATGGTTTTGAAATGAAAAAGTTACGGATTAAACACTAACAACATGTTTTTTGACTTAAGGAGTGATGACAAAAGAAAATTAGGAAACAAATAGAAAATCTCAATATTTTAAAAAAACATTATATATTTGGAATTTGCATAAAAAGTATTATGTATGCCTAAAATTTCGACAATAATGGTCATGTATGTCATGCTGTAGAGAGCGGTGAAAAACAGGCATATTGAGAAAAATGGTGGCAATGCCTAATTAGCTATGGTTTAGTAAATTCCATAACTCAGGTTTGGTAACTCCGAACCAACCACTTAGGACTATGGATGACACATGGGCGTGGGAGGAGGGGGTGATTAGGTACTCTGGAATGCACGCGCGTTATATTTAATTTCAAATATTTAGATTGGCGTGCGTTTTTGTATGCACATACAAAATGCGCGTGTGTTCTGTATATTCACAATGCATGCACATTAAGTGCATACAAAACGCGCGAGCATTTTGTATGCACAGAATGCCCGTGCGTTCTTAACTTCACAAATTTATGTTTTAAAATTTTGAATAAATTTATATACCCACCACTTCCTAACCCCTCCTCTCCCTCTCCCTAATCCCCAACACTCTTTAACCCCCCTCCCTCTATCTCTCTCATAATCCTGTCACTGGTAACCCTTGCTCACTCTCTCCCCTCCTACACCTAACCCTTACTAACCCCCTCTTTGTCTATCTCTTATGTACTCCTACACCAACCCCTATACCCCACCCCTCTCTCTCTCCTTACCCCCTGACACCCTCCTCCCTCTCTCTCTTCTAACCCCTTGACACCCTCCTACCTATCTATCTCTCTTTAACCCCTTAACCCACCCCAACCCAACCACACCTAACCACCTCCCCTCTCTTATTGTCTCTCTTACTCCCCATACCCATAACCCCCCTCTCTCTATCCCCTCCTCCTTGTAACCCTTACAAACCCCCTCTCCCACTCTCTCTTCCCTACTTCTACACCTCTCCCTCTTTAAACCCCCTCTCCCTCTCCCTAACCTCTCTTCCCTACTTCTACACCTCTCCCTCTCTAAACCCCCTCTCCCTCTCCCTAACCTCTCTTCCATCCCTAAACATCCTACTCTTTCTATCTCTCTACTACTCCCATAGCCAAAATCCCCCTCCTCTCCCTAGCCCTTACTAACCCAAGATCTCTCAGTCTCTCTCTCTCTTCTCTACACCTCCACCTGCCTCTAACTACACCTCCCATCTCTCTTTCTCACTCCCTACAACTAACACCCTCTCCTCTCTCTCTCTCTCTCTCTCCCTCCTCTCACCCTGTAACCATTACTAACCCCCTCTCTCAGTCTCTCTCTCTCTCTCTCTCTCTCTCTCCCCCTCGCTAACCCCCCTCCTATCCCCTTACCCCTAACTAATCCTCCCTCTCTCACTCTCTCTTCCCTGGTTCTACACCTCTCTCTCTCTCTCCCTCTAAACGCCCTCTCCATATCCCTAACCTCTCCCGCATCCTTAACCATCCTACTCTCTCTATCTCATTGCTACTCCCCCTAGCCCAAAACCCCCTCCTCTCTATCTCTCTCCCCTCCTCTCCCTAGCCCTTACTAACCCAAGATCTCTTAGTCTCTCTCCCTCTCCCTACAACTAACACCCTCTCCTCTCTCTCTCTCTCTCTCTCCCTCCTGCCCCCCTAACCATTACTAACCCCCTCTCTCAGTCTCTCTCTCTCTTTCTCTCCCCCTCACTAACACCCCTGGGCCCTCTCTCACTCTCTCTTCCATGCTTCTACACCTCTCTCTCTCTCTCTAAACCCCCTCTCCCTCTACCTAACCTCTCCCCCATCCCTAACCATCCTACTCTTTCTATCTCTCTACTACTCCCCCTATCCCAAAACCCCCTCCTCTCCCTAGCCCTTACTAAATCGGGTTGTCTTAGTCTCTCTCTTTCTTCCCTACACCTCCACCTACCTCTAACCACGCCTCCCATCTCTCTTTCTCACTCCCTACAACTAACACCCTCTCCTCTATCTCTCTCTTTCCCTCCTCTCCCCCCTAACCATTACTAACCCCCTCTCTCAGTATCTCTCTCTCTCCCCCTCACTAACCACCCTCATATCCCCTTACCCCTAACTAACCCCCCCTCTCTCACTCTCTCTTCCCTGGGTGTACACCTATCTCTCTCTCTCTAAACCCCCTCTACTTCTCCCTAACCTCTCTCCCATCCCTAACCATGATGAGGATGATGATGATGATGAAGATGACGATGATGATGATGAAGATGAAGATGATGATGATAATGATGATGTTGATGGTGATGATGATGAGTATGATGATGAGGATGATGGTGATTGTCATCATCGTCATCACCATCATCATCCTCATCCTCATCACCATCATCATCATCGTCATCATCATGATCATCATCATCCTCATCTTCATCACCATCATCTTCATCTTCATCATCATCATCGCCATCTTCATAATCGTCTTCATGATCATCATCATCATCCTCATCATCCTCATCTCCATCTTCCTCATCATCATCATCATCATCATCATTATCATCTTCATCATCGTTGTCTTCATCATCATCATTGTGGTCATCATCACCATCATCATCATCTTCATCATCATCATCATCGTCGTCGTCGTCGTCATCATAATCATGATCATCATGATCATCATCTTCGTCATCATCATCATCATCATCATCATATTCATCATCATCACCTCCATCTTCATCATCATCATCATCATCAACTTCATCATGATCTTCATCATCATCATTATCATCATCAACATCATCATCATCATCATCATTGTCATCACTCTCTCTTCCCTAGTTCTACACCTCTCTCTCTCTCTCTAAACCCCCTCTCTCTCTCCCTAACCTCTCCCCCATCCCTAACCATCATACTCTTTCTATCTCTATGCTACTCCCCCTATCCCAAAACCCCTCCTCTCCCTAGCCCTTACTAACCTGGGCTCTCTCAGTCTCTCTCTCTTCCCTACACCTCCACCTACCTCTAACCACACCTCCCATCTCTCTTTCTCACTCCCTACAACTAATAGCCTCTCCTCTCTCTCTCTCTCTCCCTCCTCCCCCCCCTAACCATTACTAACCCCCTCTCTCAGTATCTCTCTCTTTCTCTGTCCCCCTCGCTAACCCCCCCTGAGCCCTCTCTCACTCTCTCTTCCCTGGTTCTACACCTCTCTCTCTCTCTCTCTAAAACCCCTCTCCCTCTCCGTAACCTCTCCCCCATCCCTAACCATGATGAGGATGATGATGATGATGAATAGATGAAGATGATGGTGATGAAGATCATGATGATGATGGTGATGAAGATCATGAGGATGATGATGATGATGATGATGATGATGATGATGATGATGATGATGATCAATATCATCATCCTCTTCTTTATCATCACTATCGTCATCATCATCATCCTTGTTGGCATGGGATAAGTCTACAGGAAGTGTGGAAGCCGATAGGTGTGAAATGGACAATCCACGAAAGAAGGACCCTTCGCGAAGTTTGAGGAAGCGCAAGAATAGTTAAATTAGTTAGAATTGGTCATGTGGACGGTTTTGTAACCGCATAATAGCATATAAATAAAAGTAGGATTGTAAGCCTAAGGGGATCCAAGCAAGTGATAAGAAGTTGATCCATCTTTTGATCTGTTTTGTGTCTACGACATGGTGTATTGACTGTTTCTGCGAAGTTCATTCCGCAGGTTTTTGATGAATGCATGAGGATGCTCGATTATGGTTCCATTTCTGTCTCTGTCTCTGTGCGATGATGAATGTGAATGTTTGCAACATGTTTAATACTCTGTGGGTTGAATGATTACTGTGATGCAAATGAGTAGGTTAAATATGTTGTTGCGAATGTTTATTATCTGTTGAATCTACGAATAGTCTAATGTGTGAATGATGAGTTAATAGTTTATTGCGGAAGATATAATCTCTGGTTTCTACAAGGGTGATGTGTGTTGGATGCATGTCCTCAAATCCATTGCGGAAACTTGGTTCCTGCAGCCCCCTTATCCATCTCGGGTGAGACTGCACTTCTTCACAAGTGTTGCTGGAAAGGGTTAAACCTTTCCAGGATGGTGCGTAAGGGAGTTCGGGTTGGTGTTTGTTGGAGATAGTGCGAAGTGAACCTCTGTCGATAGACGCTGTGTCAACAAATGGTTCCATTGTTGGGATCTTGAGGAAGATAAGAAGAGGATATGCTGTGGCATTCGAGGAAACCAGATATCCAAGAGTGGTTCGATAAGAAGGCAGAGGAATTTGTAGAAGGCGAAAAGCGAAACGATGAACAGACAACAACATATTGGATGCAGAAATACATATATTCAAATATCCACGAGATATTCTTCTTTGAATTCCTAGAGTTGTTGCATGAGTGGCTAGCGCAATTGACGTTTCGAAAGAATCACTGCTAGAAGACTGAACCTGATTGTTGGACCCCAGAATTGATCCGACAGTTGAAGCAAGTCAATAACAAGGTATCACGGGTTGTTGATTTTTGGGTGGATAGTATCCTTGAAAGATACATGAATGAGTTTGTAGTAGACACCATCCAGTTGTATAGCGATGCAGAACGAAACTTTTTCAAGGGACTGAGAGGAAGGTTCTTACTGTTGTTGAAACTATGGATTAAGATGCTTGTATGCGAAAAGGGAATATTGAGTATGTCGTCTGACGAGTAGAAAAATCATTGTACGGAGGTTGAGGGTATCGCATGAATGCGGATCCAGTAGAAAAGATGTGGGTAGATGGACATGAGCGATGACAAGTTTCTAAGGGAGGCTTATGAAGAGTGTGGTACCTTGAGGAGTGGGGTGATATTCCAGCGTCCTAAGAAGAAGAGGAGGACTAAGAGAGAGTCTCCTGAGAGGACCGTAATGGAATACTACAAGACAGGACCACAACGGAGGAAGCGACCTTATTGTGAAGAAGACGTTGACCAGGATACCCAAGAAGTAGAAGAAGGACGGATCACAAGTGACAACATGCCTTCAACCCCGCACACTACTCAAAATTTTACAGTAAAAAAAACCTATTCACAAAGTTTCCCTACATGTAGCGGAAAAAGTAGTGCGTCGATAAACAATAATAGTAGGAACGTTAGGATGGCAGACGAGGCGAAAATGCCTACCTTTCAGGGGAACAGGACCGAGGATCCCAAATAGTATTGGTTCATATGTGAAGCAGTCTGGACTGTGAAGCATGTACAATATGAAGCCATAAAAATGGGATAGATAGTGACAACCCTTAGGGGCCGGGCCTTAGACTGGTTCATGAATTTTATGAAGGTTCCAACAGGAGCAATGGCCAAGACGTTGGCGTAGATTAGAACAATGATGATCAATGAACTTAAAAAACCAAAATCAGAGTCGCAGTATGTTACTGAGCTCAAGGAGATTAAGCAATTCCCGAATGAGCCGGTGTGGGAATTTGATCAAAGGTACAAGACATTGATAGAAAAGTGAGCTTTGGGATAAACAAGATGCAACAAAAAGAGTGGTTCATTACGGGACTTATACCACATATCCACAGACCACTGATGCAGCAAAAGGTAGTGACATAGGTTGAAGCATTAGATATTACGATGAAGCTGGAGGATTCACCAATTGGCGAAGCGAGGATGGGAGTGGATAGAATCCGGGTGCAATTGGCCACTCTAACACTTCAATTGGAGGATATCAAGAAGGGGAAGGAAACTCGGAGAGACATATGGTGCACCAGGTGCAAAGCTGAGGGACACCATAAGGACAATTTCCCAAAGTTCCATGAGTATTTGTAGTCAGGGGCACCAAACCCCCTTATTCAAGGAGGCATGCCGTGGTGTCTTATCTGTTAGACTATAGGGCATCGACCAGAGGAATGTGTATATTTGCAAAATATGGTGGCGAAGCCAGCAAACTTGTATTGCAAATTTTGTCGGTCAGTTGACCATGACGAGAAAGACTGCAGGGCCTATGACCTACTGCAGGACTGGACTACAGACACATATTTTATGAAAGGGGAGGAGCAACTGGCGGTGCAACAGCAATCACAGTACACCCAACCGTAGCTACAATTTCATCAGCCGCAACAGTAAGATCAAGGGAAATATGGGAAACTGCAGTATGGGCACCCGTAGTATGGCCAGCCACAGTATGGGTAGCTGCCATACCAGCAGCCACAGTATCTTCCATATGGGACACCGCATGGAGGTTTCAGAAGAGGATTCCGTGGACGTCGGGGTGTTGGTGTTGGACATGGAGGAGATGTTAGACGAGGAAGAGGGTCGATCATCTATTATAATTGTGGACATTAGGGGAATTATCAGAGGGATTTCCAAACCCGACACCAAAGTGCACGTATTGTAGCATTGTGGACCACAGCGTCGAGGAGTACCCATAGCTCATCGCCAAATAGCAGAACAAGAATACTCAGAACCAGAATCAAAACACACCACCGTCTGTACAAATGATATCGATGGAGGTTCGAAAACATAATGCGACTGTTGGATTTGTGACACAAGGAGGAGTTGTGACGGGAGCCGATAGGTCACATGTTAATGTTCGACCAACAATAAGGAAGTAAGTCACCTTTGATGCGGAGGTCGAAAGGGACGTCTTTTTGGAAGCATAGAAAGCGATGAGACACAGGAGGCAGTTACCTTTTCAGGTAGAGATTTATGACATGCCACTGACATTTGACTCGATGAAGTTGCCGAGGAAGGAAAACACTCTAAAATCCTTCTTGGAGAGTTGTCTGGAGTTGGAAAAGGAACCAGACGCGTTGGAAGAAATATCCAATCTGATGCATCGATGGGAGGGTGCACGTCAGGAACAGAAGGTTAATCACATACACAAGAGAAAGACAGGAAGGGAGATGTGAATGTTGACACAAATTGGAGCATTTGATGTCAACTCCATCATTTTGGACCTGGGATCGGATGTGAATATTTTGACCAAGAAAACATGGGAAACAATGGGGAAACCGTAGTTGGCCTGGTCTCCAGTGCAGCTGCAATTGGAAAATCAGAGTAAGGTCACCCCACTTGGTCAGATGTGTCAAATCCCAGTTGAAATTGAGGGGCTCAGGACATATGCCAAATTCGACGTCATAGAAATTGTTGATAACACTAGTCCCTATCCAGTACTGTTGGGGATAGACTAGGCCTTGAACAACCAAGTGATCATCAATTTCAAGAAGCGGATGATGTCATTTGAGAATCACGAGATGAGAGTCATCGCACCTCTGGATCCTGCGGAAGGGAAACTCTATGTTGAACCTTCTAGAGATGAATTTGTGGAAGGGTGGGACAATTTGTATAACATATCTAAGGATTATATTAATCCCACCACAAATGGAGAACTGGGATGGTGTAGCGCCAGTTCGACATCATCAGATTCAGACAAGGCGCTTGAGAATTGGCAGAATTGGTTACATGAAGTGTCATTTAGGAGGTGCGCACAGGTAATGCAGTCCCTGTGGTGGGTAGCCACGGAGGAATGTGTGCTACCTACATATGAGGGATTGCTCGATTTGAGAAAGTTTCTCTCTGAATTTGAGGATAAAGTGGAAGAGATGCATCGTCTGTTGGCCTTGGAGGAATCCTTGAACACTACTCCTGCGCGATGGTGGGCGGCGCACAAATTGAATATCACAACTTGGCTAGTATGTCGACTCCTCATGGAGGTTTGGTTCAGTGAAGCTGCGGGGTATGACAGAAATAAATATGATGGTCGAGGAGACCTAAAGGAACATCTGAATGCATGTCAACATCAATGGGGTTCACAAGTGAAGCAGGAGTGGGTACATGCATTCGTGCACATGTTGGATGAAGTACCACGGAGTTGGTATGTCGCAGCAGAACTGCGATGCGGGACGACCTCTTGGCAACAAATTACCATTGGCTTCAGCCAATTGTTTTCTTTCTCATATGAAAATCCCTTCATCCATAGTGCACTATAGGTGATCTGCGAAAGAATATTTGAAGCAGTACCGACAGAACAACCGATGGCACTTCAATGGACTGCAACACCAAAAATGTTAATGGAATGTTATAATATCACAGATGAGTCGGAGGATGAGGATGATCCAAGGGCTATATAAGTGTTGGAATCAGAAGGTAGCCGCAGTGTCGAGGCACCAAGAATACCGTCTGACAAATTTCAGCAACCTTTGAAGATCAAGAAGGTGAACATTGGGTCGGAGGAGAACCCGAAGTTCGCAAGTATTGGAAACTACTGGGATGAGTCGACTATTGCGAAGATGATTGATCTATTGCATGAGTTTCAGGACCCGTTCTCAACGAAATTCTTAGAGATGAAAGGAATTTTCGAGGACTTAGGGGAAATGAAGATCCTCTTGAAACTCGATGCAAAGCCAGTTAATCAGCAGCCATATCGATTGAATCCAAGATACAAGGAATGGGTGAAATCTAAGATTAAAAGAATGCTATAAGCCGACATTATAGAACTAGTGGAAGAATCATAATGGATTAGCCCAATGGTGGTCCAGGACAAGAAAATTGGCGAAGTGCGAATATGCGTCGATTTGCTGAAGATGAATGATGCCTACCTACATTATTTGTTCCTGACACCATTCATGGATGAGGTGCCTGAAAGAGTAGGAGGTCAAGAGATATATTCATTCATAGATGGGTGTTTTGGCTATCACCATATCAAGATTGCGAAAGAAGATAGACATAAGACTATATTTGTCACGGAGTGGGGATGCTTTCATTATACAGTGATGTCGTTTGGGTTGAAGAATGCTCCAACGATTTTTTCAAGATTAGTGGTTGCAACGTTCAAAGATTACATTCATAAATTTCTTATTGTCTATATGGACGACTGGAAAGTGTATGGGTTGGTCAAGGATCACATCGGAAACTTAAGGCTAATGTTGGAAAGATGTTGAGAGCACCAAATCTCATTGAACCTGAAAAAGTGCATCTTTTGTGCTCCATTTGGAATTTTGTTGGGGCACATTGTCTACAGGGAAGGAATGTTGGTAGACCCGGTGAAGATTGCAATCATTGTCGACCTACCACCGCCGATGACGGTCAAGCAACTGAGAGTGACATTGGGACATAAGGGCTACTACAGGAAATTCATCAGAGGATATGCAACCATCACGGCACCAATGGATAAGTTATTGAAAAAGGATGCCAAGTTTGAGTGGAACGCAAAGTGTCAAAAGAGTCTCGACATATTGAAAGCAAAGATGGTCGCAACACCCATACTGGCATTTCTGGATTGGACAAAGGAGTTTCAGATCCAGCACAAGTAGAGTACTCCCTACCACCCTAAAGCGAATGGTATAGTTGAGGCGTTTAATAAGATATTGGAGCAGGCCCTCACCAAGGTGTGCAATGTGAACCACGATGATTGGGATTTAAAAATTCCAGTGATAGTTTGGGAGTATCGCACAACATTCAATTGACTGACTAGCCAGACCCATTTCAAGCTCGTATACGGACATGAAGTAGTTATGTCGATGGAGTATATTGTACCAAGTTTGCACATTGAAGCAGCTACAGAGATGAGTGATGATAGCGTAGTGGAGGAACATTTGGCACAACTAGTACAGCTCGACGAAGATCGATTCATCATAGGGTTCCATCAGAAGGTGGAGAAAGAGTGACAGAAGGCGTGGCACGACCGCCATGTTAAACCAAAGCACTTTCAGCATGGGGATACAGTTCTTTTATATGATAGTAAGTTTGTGAAACACCTGGGTAAGTTGCAAATGCATTGGTTAGGACCATACATCATAAATTTTGTCACTGACGAAGGTGTGGTGTAGCTACAAAATTTGGATGGAGTATTGTTGCCTAAGTTGGTTAATGGGAATAGGCTGAATCCCTATCGCCATGATCTGGCACAGAGCGGCTGAGCACCAGAGGTGGAAAAAAAACAATAATGACAAAAAGTAGAAGCATGGCTATTGGCTAACCAAGGCACTTGTCGATGCTTCACATGCTTACACACAGGGGAGTCAAATTAGAGCATGAGTGCTGCGGATCCGCTTCACGAGAAGACGACGAAGAAGTATGATGATATTATTGGAGGGTTATGTGAATGGATTTTTCAATGATTTCAGAGTCAGGTGTCAAGGACACAAGGAACAAGCATAAATACAGGTGCAGGAGGCTAGTCGAGCAAAGAAGTATCTCTCAGTTGGGAGATATCTATGCTGCAAGTTGGTGAGGCAGAAAGTTGAGTGAAGAATTCCAAGGAAGCTGTGGAAATGATCCATTTCATTTCATGCGGTAGCACCCCAGGTGCACTGGGGGAAAGAACAATGAGTGTGCATGAAAAGCCAGTAAGGGAAGCGACACAAACAATCAGGAGAAACAGAGATGAGGTCTCACCCGAGATGCCTAAGAGCATGGTAGTAGTTAGAAGATACATGGTCCCTGCAGCCACCAGAACACCAGGGGTGAAGGCCCCGTGACCCTAGTAGTAGACGACCCAAGGTACGAAACAGATGTGCCAGAGCAGTCGGCTTATTTCCAACCTTGGCGGCATCAACGAACTTTTCCCCAGTCTAGAACAAGCATGAAGTGCGCCAGCAGACACAGAAGAGGTAGAGGATCAAGGTTTCCAGAAATTGGAGGATGAGTTCAAGAAGTACATGAAAGCGAACCATAGATCGATGGATGAGTTTGAAAAGTACACAACAGCGAGCTCCAGACGACAAGAACAGCTACAACAGTGTAGCACAACAAAGGATGAGTACAGTACCAGAAGGGTCCAGCTGAGGTGGCTCGAGGGCGAGCCACAAGTTTGTGTTGGGGGCATGTTGGCACAGGATAAGTCCGTAGGAAGTGTGGAAGCTGAAAGGTGTGAAAGGGACAATCCATGAAAGAAGGACCATTCGTGGAGTTCGAGGAAGTGCAAGAATAGTTAAATTAGTTAGAATTGGGCATGTGGACCATTTTGTAACCGCATAATAGCATATAAATAGAAGTAGGGCTGTAAGCGTAATGGGATCCAAGCAAGTGATAAGAAGTTGATCCATCTTTTGATCTATTTTGTGTCCGCAACATGGTGTATTGACTGTTTCTGTGAAGTTTATTCCGCAGGTTTTTGATGAATGCATGAGGATGTTTGATTATGGTTCCATTTCTGTCTCTGTCTCTGTGCAATGATGAATGTGAATGTTTGCAACATGTTTAATACTCCATGGGTTGAATTATTACTGTGATGCGAATGAGTAGGTTAAAGATGTTGTTGTGAGTGTTTATTATCTATTGAATCTGTGAATAGTCTTATGTGCGGAGGAGGAGTTAATAGTTTACTGCGGAATATATAATCTCTGGTTTCTACAAGGGTAATGTTTGTTGGATGCATGTCCTCAACTCCACTGCGGAAACTTGGTTCCTGCATCCCCCTTATCCATCTCGGGTGAGACTGCACTTGCTCCGCAAGTGTTGCCGGAAAGGGTTAAACCTTTCCGGGCCGGTGTGTAAGGGAGTTTGGTTTGGTGTTTGTTGGCGACAGTGCAAAGTGAACCTATGTCGATAGATGTTGTGTCAACAATCCTCATATTCATCACGATCATCTTCATCTTCATCATCATCATCGTCATCTTCATCATCATCATCATCATAATCACCATCTTCATCATCATCATCTTCATATCCATCTTCATCATCATCATCATCATCATCATCATCTTCAACATCATCGTTGTGGTCTTCATCACCATCATCTTCATCGTCTTCATCATCATCATTATCATCATCATCGTCATCATCATCATGATCATGATCATCATGATCATCATCTTCATTATGATCATGATCATGTCATCACCATATTCATCATCATCATCATCATCATCATGATCTTCATCATGATCTTCATCATCACCATCACCATCATCATCATCATCATCATCGTCATCATCACTCTCTCTTCCCTAGTTCTACACCTCTCTCTCTCTCTCTCTCTCTCTAAACCCCCTCTCCCTCTCCCTAACCTCTCCCCCATCCCTAACCATCCTACTCTTTTTATCTCTCTACTACTCCCCCTAGCCCAAAACCCCCTCCTCTTTATCTCTCTCCCCTCCTCTCCCTAGCCCTTACTAACCCGAGCTCTCTTAGTCTCTCTCTCTTCCCTACACCTCCACCTACCTCTAACCACACCTCTCATCTCTCTTTCTCATTCCCTACAACTAACACCCTCTCCTCTCTCTCTCTCTCTCCCTCCTCCCCCCCACTAACCATTACTAACCCCCTCGCTAACCCCCCTCCTAGACCCTTACCCCTAACTAACCCCCCCTCTCTCACTCTCCCTTCCTTGATTCTACACCTCTCTCTCTCCCCCTCCCTCTCTCTCCCCCCTCTCACTTTTTCCTAATCCACCTTCCCCTACCACTAACCACCCCCATCTCTAATCCCTAAGCCCCTAACACCAAATTCATATTTAACATCACAACCCATAGAAACTATTAAATAAACTAATGAATATGATTTTGATGATTACAATAACGCTAGCGCATTTTTGCATGAAGAAACGCTCGTGCGTTTTGTGCAAGTAGGCGTTATTTAGCCGTGCACCAAACATATTAAATGCCTAGGATTATTTTAACATTCTAGAAATGCACGCACGTTTTGTGTGTCCATAATGCTAGCGTGTTTTGTCTGTGCAAAAATTCAACAAAATACTCTGCCTATTTCATACCCGAAATTCTCATTTTGTCTCCCCACCTCCCATATAGCACTGCAAAAACAACTTCAAACTCTATGTTCACAATCAACATTCAAGGCAATTGAGGAAGCTCAAGACACTCTATGTTCATAATCAACAAGCTTGAAGATGATTCTACAGTTAGCATTTGGAATTGAGGATTCCACATTCACAATTAGCAAGCTTCAAGAGGATTCTACATTCACAATTTCAAGCTTCAAGGGGATTCTACATTCACAATTTCAAGCTTCAAGAGGATTCTACATTCACAATTTCAAGCTTCAAGGGGATTCTACATTCACAATGTCAAGCAAGCTTGATGAATCTATATAAACACAATTGAAGAAGAATCTACATTCACTATTGAGCAAGCTTGAAGAATCTATATTCACAAGTGAGTTCGAAACGTTACTTTCACATTTGAGCAAGATTGAGGAATCTATATTGACAATTGAGGAAGTATATATGTTGACAATTGAGCAAGCTTGAAGAACCTATATTCACAATTGAGAAATAATTTGGATATTTGAATATTTGAACACACCTCTAGAATCTATTTTCTTAGTATTGCTCATTGTGGTCATGGGGAATTCACGCAATCGAAAAAGGAAATCTGCAAGGAAAGAGAATCCTCAAGAAACCATGGAAGAAGTTAGAGAAAAGAAAAGAATGGACATGTGGAATCAAAGGCATTCCATGGAAACTCATCCAATTCCAACCGTATATGATTCCATGGTCATTCCTACCCATCTACCTTGAGAAAAACAAATAAATTCACTAGAGGGGCCCTCAATTTCAACAACATTTGATGAACAAGCACCCCATGGCACTAGTTAAGAAGTAAAACATAGGTTCTCATCGGGGGATGTTTCAATTCCCACATCAAGTCAACCTTAGAATATGATAGTGAATGACTTGTTGGGTAGTGGTTATACAAGCGACAATGTTAGAGAGGCATTGAATGAAACGACGAAGTTATATCTAATTAGCGACGAAGTTATACAAGTGACGAAGTTGTGTATAATTAGCTGTGTATATTTTTGACAACTAGCGTCTAATTAGTTGACTGAAACGTTGGAACTATATTTTCTCCAGGGCACATATATGCAGTGGTTTCCCCGAGACGCAATGCATGGTGAACTGATTATTGGCTAGAATGTTGCTTAGAGGGGAAGCAAACCCTAAATGTCCCATTACGGGACTTTGAGTCCAATGATTTTCTGAATGGGTCGATGGTTATAAAGGGAGAATATTTGAACCAGGTTTCCCACTCAGCAAATAGAAAAGGGTATACATATGAAGATTATAGACCAGGTGAGATTGTATACCATTATACAAACTTAGTTATTGGCACAAACCTCCAGCTGCAAACAATTCCAAGGAAGAACTCATCAAAGGAACAATACTTATTTCCTTATTTTGAGCACAAGAGGTTAAAGGAAACCATTGGTATTCAAGGTGATCTTGATGGTCTAGTCGAATGACCATATGTAGGTTATATGGTATGTGGTTTTCATGTTTTATTGTGTACTATGTAATAGGTATGTGGTGTACATGTATGTTATGATTTTGTTTTGTGGTCTCATTGAGTATTGACATAAATATTTTGACTATTGCAGCCATACATTGATAGCTTGATAGATTGATAAATTACATAGACTTGGTACAACTTGATAAATTGCACAAGTTTCGTCACCGCAGACTCTCCACAATATGCCATTTGTTTTCTTTGTTTTTTCTCCCATCTAAGTAAACCATAATATCTGCATCCTCATACCAATTTTCATGCTCACTATCACCATAACCATCTCCATGCTCATTATCACTATCCCCATGGTCGTTGTCACCATCGCCATGCCACCATGAACATCACCACCGTGCTCTTCCTACCCATGTTGTCACCATCGGTACCATCCCATTTTTCACCATAAGATTCTCATCCATCATCCACAGAAACATAACTGTTAGATACCTAATTTCATCACTTAGAAACCTAGAAACCTAGATGCCCAAGACATGATCATGGTGTCCATATTCAACTTGAATTCCAAATATTCCTATGAGAGGGATTCTGTCAAGGTGTTTTCGATCAAGAATGTTAAGTTTGGAATTAAATTCATTGTCCCCCCAACCATGTTTATTCCTCAACACTTATTTATAGTGCACAAAACCTAAAAGGTCAAATTCATAAAAAGTTTGCATGAGAGTTTATGGACAATGTGCTCATGTTGGTCTATCCCAAACACACTTTCCAAAAATTACAACATTCAATTTTGTTGCTTGGTTTGATTACTATGCCCAAGGATGAATTTTCCATCTCTCCTTGAGACACTTGACCTAAATGAAATTGGAGGCACGAAATGAAAATTGTGCATTGAAAGGACATGTCATTAGTTGCAATACATCTTTTCCATAACGAAATAAAAATTGTGCATTGAATTAATGCCTAGATCTGCTGACGTTTAGTAAGATTTTGTTGCTTTAACAAGAGCGTTAGCATAGCTTTAGAAGGGAAACTACTTTCTTGTCTGAAATACAATTTCAGAACTATCAAAGACTGCAAAATTTAAAACAAAGACAAACATTGATAGACTTCTTTCTAAATATCAAGAGGATAAAAGTAAATATTGACAGGCAGAGAAACTTACATGTTCTTCTTTCCAATTCTACCCATTCCATTGATACAACTATGTACAACACAATTTTCTAACATCTTCACCTCGACCAACTGTATAGATGATACATGTTTAAGAAATTAAAAAAAAATAAAGAAAAGAGAAGTCAAGACAATGCCAGTTTCTTCTATCATTAAAACTTTAGGCATTTTACCTGGAAACTAGAAGTCCCTGCTACAAACCGCCATGGATCCATGGATTTCAGAAATGAATTACTGAAAACTTTCAAATGTTCATTATACTACTACTTCATACTATAAAATATGAGTCGAACGAAGAGGCAGTGTTATATAGAGAGGATTGGTGATCATATTTAGGGTTTGTGGATTGGAGATCATATACTAAAAATACGATGCTTCATATATATACAACAGTGTAATGGAGACCCAGTGGTACAAAATAACAGGGATATGCACGTGTGGGAGATGACGGAACCCAGGTCCGCTCGTCAGTATGGGTTTCATGCCCCCGGAGCAATTCCTCAAAGTGTCCCTGAATGGCCCCAGGGTTCCAGACCAAGATGCCCACAACAATCAAACTGTGTCTTTGATCGCAAATCCATCGATTTTGATGGATCCAGGATGCTGGGTTTTAGCGAAGGCCCCCCCCATAATGTGCCTCCAACCCCTGGAAACGATGTTATTGTTCCATCTCTGGAGCTAGGGTTTTGCGTAGTGAAGGCCATGCCAATCTTTCTCAAGGGGGCCATTTCTCGTCCGAAGGCTCTCGGGCATGCATGGCCACCGTGTGCACGTCCACAATGGCCATACGCATGCGTGGGAGATGACGGAACCCAGGTTCGCTCACCGATTTGGGTTCCGTGCCCTCGAAGCAATTCCTCAAAGTGTCCCTAGATTGCCTCGGGGTGCCGGACCAATATGCCCGCAACACCCAAACCATGGCTTTGATCACCAATCCATTGATTCCAGTGGATCCGAGATGCTATTTTTCAGCTAGGGTTCCCCCACAACGCACCTCCAACCCCCAGAAACAGTGTTATTGTGCCATCTTCGGAGCTAGGGTTTTTGCGCAGTGAAGGCCATGCTAATCTTGCTTAGGGGGGGCATTTGTCGTCCGAAGGCTCCTGGGCGTCCATGGCCACCGTGGACATGTCCACAATGGCCATACTCACATATGGGAGATGATAGAACCCAGGTATGCTCGCCGGTTTGGGTTCCGTGACCCCGAAGCAATTTCTCAAAGTGTCCCTGAATAGCCCCGGGGTGCTGAACCAAGATGCCCATAGCACCCAAACCATGGCTCCGATCATGAATCCATCAACTCTGGTGGATCCAGGACACCGGGTTTTAGCTAGCCGCTCCACCACAGTGTGGCTCCAACCCCTAGAAATAGTGTTGTTGTTCCATCTATGGAGCTAGGTTTTTGCACAGTGAAGGCCATGCCAATATTGCTCAAGGGGGCCATTTCTCATCCGAAGGCTCCCGGGCATGGGTGATGATGAAACCCTAAAACTAATCCATGTTATGATGTACCACTGGGTCTCCATTACACTGTTGTATATATGTGAAGCATCGTATTTTAGTATCTGATCTCCAATCCAGAAACCCTAAATCTAATCCCCAATCCTCTCTATCTACCACTACCTCTTCGTTCGAGTCTTATTTTATATTATGAAGTAGTAGTATAATGAACATTTGAAAGTTTTAAGTAATTCATTTATGAAATCCATGGCTCCATGCTGGTTTGTAGTAGGGACTTTTGGTTTCCAGGTAAAATGCCTAAAGTTTTAATGATAGAAGAAACTGGCATTGTCTTGACTTCTCTTTTCTTTATTTTTTTTAATTTCTAAAACATTTATCATATGTACAGTTGGTCGAGGTGAAGATGTTAGAAACTTATGTTGTATAGAGCTGTATCAATGGAATGGGTAGAATTGGAAAGAAGAACATGTAAGTTTCTCTGCCTGTCAATCTTTACTTTTATCCTCTGGATATTTAGAAAGAAGTCTATCAATGTCTGTCGTAGTTGTAAATTTTGCAGTCTTTGATAGTTCTGAAATTGTATTTCAGACAAGAAAGTAGTTTCCCTTCTAAAGCTATGCCGTCACTCTTGTTAAAGCAACATAATCTTACTAAATGTCAGCAGAGCTAGGCATTAATTCTGCAAGTTTGTTATGCATGTATATATGAATCAGCCGTAGTGTAAAATTTGGTTTTACAAACAAATTTAAGCACCATCATTATTATCTTTTCTCTTATGCGATTGCATACTCTTTGTCCTTTCAAAAGAGAATATGCATCCTTTCTAAACTACAAGATAGTCATATATAGGGGTGTCATATGGTCACGGTAACATGATTGTTCCCTTAAACTTAATGAACAATTTTTTTAATCTTTGAACACATTTAAGTACCACCGTCGTCATATTTTGTCTTATGAAATTGCATACTAGCTGTCCTTTCAAAAGAAAATATATATCTTTTCAAAACTGCAGGATAGTTGGAATTCTATGGCCTCGGTAGGTATCCAACTGGTGTCCCTGAAGGCCTTTTGGATGCGAGATGGAATGAGCCATAGAATGATGACCATGGCTCAGATCGACAAATCGTCAACTCTGTTGGATTCAGGATCTTAGGATAGTGCTCGGGGTGACCCTCTCCGTCGGTCCCATGGCCCAGGTGTCATCTTGTAGGTCCATTTTGGAAACTAGGGTTTTTCTCAGTAAGGGAGTGTGCAATTTTTGCACATGGGGGTAAACTTTGCAAAATCATCAACCAAGGACTTATGGCTAGCAGTCCCAGATGGAACCTTCCTAGACACACTTGGAGGACTCACCGGAACCCAGTTTTGTTGCACGGTTGGAATTCTATGGCCCCGATAGGTATCCAACTGGTGTCCCTGAAAGACTTTTGGATGCGAGATGGAACGAGCCATAGAATGACAACCGTGTCTTGGATCAACAAACCGTCGACTCCATTGGATTCAGGACATTGAGATAGTGCTAGGGGTGCCCCTCTCCTCCAGTCTCATGGCCCAGGTGTCAACTTTTAGGTCAATTTTGGAAACTAGGGTTTTGCTCAGTAAGGGAGTGTGAAGTTTTGCACATGGGGGTCAACTTTGCAAAATCATCGACCAGGGACTTATGGCTAGTGTTCCCAGCTGGAACCTTCCTAGAAACACTTGCAAGACTCCTCGAAACCCGGTTTTGTTGGACGGTTGGAATTCTATGGCCCTGGTAGGTATCCAACTGGTATCCCTAAAGGCCTTTTGGATGTGAGATGGAATGCGCCATAGAATGACGACCGTGGCTTGAATCAACAAACCATAGACTCTATTAGATTCAGGACATCGAGATAGTGCTAGGGGTGCCCCTATCCTCCGGTCCCATGGCCCAGTTGCCAACTTTTAGGTCAATTTTGGAAACTAGGGTTTTGCTCAGTAAGGGAGTGTGCAGTTTTGCACATGGGGGTCAAATTTGAAAAATCATCGACCGAGGACTTATGGTTAGCGTTCCCAGCTGGAACCTTCTTAGACATACTTGTAGGACTCCTCGTAATCCATTTTTGTTGCAAGGTTGGAATTCTATGGCTGTGGTAGGTATCCAACTGGTGTCCCTTAAGGCCTTTTGGATGCGATATGGAACGAGCCATAGAATGATGACCATGGCTCGGATCGATAAACCATTGAATCCATTGGATTCAGGACATCAAGATAGTGCTAGGGGTTCCCCTATCATCTGGTCCCATGGCCCAAGCATCAACTTTTAGGTCAATTTTGGAAACTAGGGTTTTGCTTAGTAAGGGAATGTGCAGCTTTGCACATGGGGGTCAACTTTTCAAAATCATCGATCGGAGACTTATGGCTAGCGTTCCCAGCTGGAACCTTCCTAGAAACACCTACAGGACTCCACAGAACCCGTTTTTGTTGCACGGTTGGAATTCTATGGCTCCGGTAGGTATCCAGCTGGTTTCCCTGAAGGCCTTTTGGATGTGATATGGAACGAGCCATAGAATGATGACCGTGGCTTGGATCGAAAAACCATTGACTCTGTTGGATTTAGGACATCGATGTAGTGCTAGGGGTGCCCCTCTCCTCCGATCCCATAGCCCAGGTGTCAAATTTTAGGTCAATTTTGGAAACTAGGGTTTTGCTCAGTAAGGGAGTGTGCAGCTTTGCACATGGGGGTCAACTTTGAAAAATCATTGACCGAGGAATTATGGCTAGTGTTCCCAATTGGAACCTTCCTAGACACACTTTCAGGACTCCCCAGAACCTGGTTTTGTTGCACAGTGGGAATTCTATGGCCCCGATAGGTATCCAACTGGTGTCCCTAAAGGCCTTTTGGATGCGAGATGGAACGAACCATAAAATGATGATCGTGGCTTGGATTGAAAAACTGTCGACTCCGTTGGATTCAGGACATTGGGAGAGTGCTAGGGGTGCCCCTCTCCTCTGGTCCTATGTCCCAGATATCAACGTTTTGGTCAATTTTGGAAACTAGGGTTTTGCTCAGTAAGGGAGTGTGCAATTTTTGCACATGGGGGTCAACTTTGAAAAATCACCGATCGGGGACTTATGGATAGCATTCCCAGCTGGAACCTTCCTAGATACACTTGTAGGACTCCAGAGAACCCATTTTTGTTGCACGGTTGGAATTCTATGGCCTCGGTAGGTATCCAACTGGTGTCCCTGAAGGCCTTTTGGATGCGAGATGGAACGAGCCATAGAATGACGACCGTGGCTCGGATCAACAAACCATCAAATCCGTTGGATTCAGGATATCAGGATAGTGCTAGGGGTGCCCCTCTCCTCATGTTCCATGGCCCAAGTGTCAACTTTTAGGTCAATTTTGGAAACTAGGGTTTTTCTCAGTAAGGGAGTGTGCAGTTTTGCACATGGGGGTCAACTTTGAATTTTTTTTATTTTGATTCTAGAACTAGACATTAAAAGAGTGGCAATCAAACCTAACACACTGTACCCTTGGTAGATTTCTATGTCCTTAGTGTGCCACATCATTTAACAACTCCTTAGTGTTCCACTATAATTGGATTTTGAGTAATTAATGTCATATTTAAAAATTCAAAGTTCCAAATAAAAAATGGAGGCAATGTTTCATCGATGATATCCCTCTGACCCTTGCTAGCTTTGTTAGATCAAAGTTACCATGAAACTTTGCCATCAAGCTATGTGGGAATACCTGCCAAATCAAAATGAACAACCATTACATCATTGTTTGTATCAATCAAGAACATTCAATTTTAAATACATTTTCATATGAGGATAATCCATCCTTTTTAGAAACATAGGACCATGAACATCTTATTTTCCTTCATCAAAACAAAATTATCAAGGAATATCATTAAACTAGTTAGGTATTTAATTTTCCATGGATTTTGTATGATTACTTTTTCATTATGACAAGTGGAAAATGAACATATGAAAGAGGTAGAGCACAAACCAGGGTCTTACATACTAGGGTTTAGTAAGGATAGGGTTTATATCTTCAACGATTTTATGAGAGTGAATTCATGACCAGCTACTGGTTAGCATATTGGAACAAAATAGGTTCTTACAAACTAGGGTATATTTGTTACATATATTTGACCATATGTACATGAAGGCCCAATGAATTTTATTACACTTTAGTTATGCATTCCTTGCCATTGTACTTGATACTTTGCCATTTTTTTTATTGCGCTAGAGTAGTCACACTTCAACCGAACTGCATAGATGCTCATGTACGTATCGTTTGATGAAATACGGTAGCATTGATGAAATGTGTAGCATATATTACACTTCCTCTTAGTTTCTGAAAATGTCATAGGATTACATTGATGATATGAGTAGCATGTTACTACTATGACAGAGGTTATTCAAACATATTTTGACTTATTTTCTTAACTTTTGTTTTTTCCTTGCAACATATTTTCCTTGCAACCATAATTCTGATCAATGGGTATGAACCCTTAGAGTTGAAAAAAAACACAATTTTAAATTAGATATCAAATTAGCATGCATGTGCTAAGTTCATTGAACCATTGAAAGATATTATTAGTTTTTTCCATTAAGATAATGTTTTCATAACACAATGGTGAGATGTTACTTGATCAATGCAATAAATGTAAGAGAATAAATATTGCTTAAAATGTTATTATATAAATTTCAATAGCATAATTTATCAATTTGTGGAAGAGATAAATCATCACAAGCACAAGTGAAAACTCAAGAGAAAATATAGAATATATTGTATCATGCATTGATAGTCGAATGTTTGTAATACAAAATATGGCAAAGTAGTCGGCCCTCAAATGGCCTTTCAATGTACATGTATCCCTAAGTACAACAATGTGTACATGTATGTCAAAATACATATATACAAGACTATGCAACATAAAAAATCAATTTTTCGCTTATTTTCCCCCGACTTTCCTTTATCGACCATCTCCCTGGGATCGCTCTGCATCTCAGGAGTCTGCAAAAAAAAGATCATTATTTTTATCAAATAACTGCACTAATACCCTACCATTAACAAACTTAAAAAATTAACTTATGGCCAAATTATTTATGACAAACACTCACCAAATCCTCATGGGGTATAGATGTGAGTGGTGTGCTCATGGAACGCCTCTCTATAGTTGTGCTATGCAAATAAAAGATCATATCTCAATTAATACAACATTGATCAACATGTTTGGGTAAATTGAATAAAAAAAATTGGTCATTAATGAACATCTCATCACAAGAGGAGACCCAGTCAGAACCATGGATTGAGCAGAGGGGCCGAGCACTTCTATTGCTAATGGCTACAATAACCAAATGGGGAAATAGTTAGACATGCATGACTAAACAATATAGTAACATGGTTAAATACTATGCAATGTGATTGTTGAAATAGTTACCTCTATATGACTTGTGGCTATTGTAGATGTGACACTAACTGCAGCATCAATGAACCTTGTTAGGTGAGGGGTAAATGGATCTCTTGTGTTTTTGCTATAGAGGACATCCATACCCTTTCTAGGAGTGGACCCTCTCTTATACACTTGTCCCTTTTGCACATTTGGACTACGACGAGATCCAACTGTTGACTCTCTCATAAGTATAGAGGCTGGTGGCTACAATCACCAATACTGACATAGTTAGAAATGCATTGGTCAATGAAATAGCATGTATTAACAAATTGACAATGATGAAATACATACCGATGTACTGTATACTTCAAGCAAATCTAAGAAATGGTTTTCCATCCGTTGTGTCTCTGTGGGCATGCTATCGGTTGTATTCCAACCAGGGGGGAGATCACTAGATGAAATAATTTCCCTCTGATGGGGATCTACAACCTACAATTTAGAAACTTGTAAATATTAGATCGTGTAGCATTAATTAAGTAACATGTGATAACAAACTAACATGTATTAAAATAATGTCATGTTGAAATAGTTACCTCAGTGTGAGAGGCTGTCGCTAAAGGTATGACAACATATTGTAACTCAGAAGGTTCTACTGCATGAGCCTCTTGCCCCTCATGCCTTTATTGTAGCAACTACAAGTTTTAAAATCATTAAAAATATTAGCAATCTGTATATGTGTATAGTAAGGAAAAATAATTAACAAATGACACTAATTTGTTAACCATTTACTCATTTATTAAAATAATGTCATGTTGAAATAGTCACCTCAGCGTGAGATGTTGTCGCTGAAGGTATGACAACATCTTGTAAATCAGAAGGTTCTGTTGCATGAGCCTCTTGCCCCTCATGCCCTTCTTGTAGCAACTACAAGTTTTAAAATCATTAAAAATATTAGCAATCTATATATGTGTATAGTAAGGAAAAAATAATTTACGAATGACACTAAATTGTTAACCATTTACTCATGTATTAAAATAATGTCATTTTGAAATAGTTACCTCAGCATGAGATGTTGTCGCTGAAGGTATGACAACATCTTGTAACTCAGAAGGTTCTATTGCTTGAGCCTCTTGGCGCTCATGCCCTTCTTGTAGCAACTACAAGTTTTAAAATCATTCAAAATATTAGCAATCTATATATGCGTATAGTAAGGAAAAATAATTTACAAATGACACTAAATTGTTAACCATTTACTCATGTATTAAAATAATGTCATGTTGAAATAGTTACCTCAGCATGAGTTGTTGTCACTGAAAGTATGACAACATATTCTACATCGAACGGTGCCGATGCATGAGCCTTTGGACTATGCTTTGCATCATCAGTGGAAAGGTCAACAAACTCGCGCCCTTCATGTAGCAACTACAAGTTTTAAAATCATTAAAAATATTAGCAATCTATATATGTGTATAATAAGGAAAAAGAATTTAAAAATGACACTAAATTTTTTTAACCACTTACTTACCTTTGTAAAATACCCAATAAAGGTATAATTTGTTTGGACAATACCAAAGCAAGGATGGTCTCATACTGTGCATGGGTGGGGCTCTCGGCTGTGCTCATGATGTGCAGGTCTAGTGCCACTACTAGATGCTCCTCAACCATTGGAAGGTGGTGGATCTACTCCACTGAGAGGTGGTGGATATACTCCACTGAAAGGTGGTGGCTCTAACCCACCCATAGATGGTGGCTCTGATGGCCCTGACCGGTATGTACCTTGAAGATACGTGCTATGGCGAACAGCCGCCTGTGCCAACAGTAGGAATGACTCCTGTGTCTCTAGGATCAACTGATGTGTAGGCAACACATCTGGCCTGGGTAGCTTCCTATGAGGTGGATCTATTGGACGATTGGGATCTATGTGCCTCGCATTGGGACGTTGCTATGGCATCCCCATCCCAACGCCCTGATACTTCAAGATATCAAAATAGTTAACATGCTTCCCCAAAACAAATTATGCGTACATATTTCTCAGAAAATATAGAGGCATTTCCCTGTTGTTATGTGGTGGTACATCAAACACCATGTACCATCGATCAATCCAATTATCTATGAATGGTTGATATGTACACCACTTGATAGAAATATGCCTTTTGTTTGCATTCGGGATTTCACCTGTCCATGGATCTCTAAAGAGGGAAAACATATGTTTTTATTATTATTATTTTCAACTGCTTAACTTCTTTGTAGCTAATTCCATCCTTGTATTGTTGCCTCTTTCTTTCTATGAATGTGGCAATATCTTGTAGTGCACCATTAGACCTATTAAAGGTCTCCATCATTGCATCCAAATTGGATGTAGTCATAAGATTCCTATCATCGAAAAATAGTTATTAAGGATTGAATTTCTCTGAGCCTCTGAATTTCTCTTTGGATGTCTGAATGTGCATCCATGGTCATCACTGCAATCAAAAAATAAAATAAAAAACAAATCATTAGAAACGTATACATGTGCTATAATGACATCTCTCAAAAATGAAAAATGTACAAAATTTGTGCAAGAACGAATACATTACAAACATAAATATCATCTCAGGCATACATTACAAACATAAATATCGTTTCATATGACAATTGTAGGCATACATTATGGGTCCTTGCGGGCATACGAGTGGAGACCATGCCGGCATAAAGACCATGATGATGTGGCAAAGATATGTATTTTTATTGGTTAAGGATAACATGGAAATAAAAATACCATTTGACTTATTTGAATTAATAAAAACAAAAAGACAAGTCGACCTCCTAAATACATGGAAAGGAGAAGTATAAATGAAGAACAAGATGGTTGTGTTTTTTGTGTGGTGAGTGTGGAGAATTCCGGGGAGAATTCAGGAGATAGAGGACAACTCTGATCTTAGTGGTCAGGAAGATGAGGACATTTTTTGGTGAAGGAGCAGTAGCAGGTGGAGCAGTAAAACAATCTCTCTTTCTATCTTTTATTCTAGGTTAAACTGAGGCAGCCTATTGATGGACAGAATGAAGACATGCTGGTAGAATGATGAAGAGATGACTGATTATATGGGAAGAATGTTGTGATGTGCATATGGACAGTGTAAAGTGTATGAATGGAGATATGGAAGCAGATTGATATGGCATGAATAATGATGAATAGAATGAAGATGTGATTTGATTAGTGATATTTGCTAATGGACAAAATGAAGTTATATTGAATAATGAGTGCTTGATGAGAATGATGAAGTGCTTTGGAAACAAACAAGGGCTTCTGGTTGATGATGTATGTAATCTACAGACTTAAGAAGAGTCTGAAATATCATTTGCAAATCTATGGTTGTTGGGGTGTTGGTGCATCCCAGTCAGTTGCAGTTGACATAATTATCTTGTGGTTGGTGCCACTTTGGGTTGTAGCCCATTCTGGAGATTAAAGTCTCCAATTTTAAAAAGTTTACAAAGCTTATATCTTGTCTCTTGTAATGTGTTGATGATAACGTGTCTTGCTTAATGAATGGCATGTGATATAGTTTATTGATGAATATGATATTGAAGTGAATTTGTAATCAATGATATAATATTTGATAGAATAAGTTGAAATTGTTAATAAATGCAAGCTCATGGATTCACCCCCCCCTCTCAGTGAGCCATTGTGTCTAACATCTTGGTGGTGAAGGAGGTCAAAAAAGATGTAGTTCATCTTAGCAACAAAGTAAGCGGTGTGTCTGCAAAGGAGGGGAACCTAGTCCCTTGGGGTTTGGGGGATGATGTAAAATACATCATGCCATTGGGTTGGATTCACAAGCATTGGTTGGAAATTTTTAGGGTAAAAAAATGTGTGGGAAAAAAACATAGGGTTTAGTTGAGTCAAGTCTAGAAACCAAGCCTAGGTTATAGTCCATAGTTCCTCCGCCTATCCAAATGGTGGATGGTTTTGTTTTTCCAATTTGCAATAGATGTGGAAGAAATATTGGTGTTGGGATTCAATTTCCAATTTCCATTTTTTTTTTTTTTTCAAATCCCTTATTGCTTGGGTGGATGTAAAATTCATTAAGGGGATTGATAGTAGGGAGGAGTTAACATATGTTAAATAACAAATTTTAATATTTTTAGTTTTGGAATTTCATTTACAAAGATTTTTAATTTAGGGAAACATAAAAATGTATATTTTTAATGATGAAATGAGGCAAGGATTTGGATGCTTACCTTTCCAATCCTCCTTGCAAGATGAAATCTCCCTTGCTGAGCTTCGAATTTGGCCTCCCTTCACTTCTCCAATGCATTTTTCCAAGCCACAATCACTCGAGCGTTCTGGTTTTGAGTGTTTAGCCATGGTATGCGGACTGTTTATTTTTTTTGGTTATATTAACCAAAATGAGCACGCGTTATAGTGATACATAATGCGTGGGCATTTTGTAATCCTATCCTACATGTTAATTGACATGGCAGGGTCGGAGTCCGCCCATGCCTAGTTCTAAGAAACGCGCACGTGTTTTGAATTTACTAAATTCTAGTGCGTTTTGTGAATGCACGATTGCACCTAAAGGGTCCCTCAACTTCGTGCGAGGGCCTACATATGAGATATCATTTTTTAGATTATCTATGTAGAGTAAGTGTGAAATCTATATCACAGTAGGATCTAGCATCTATAGATGACCTCACAATTGAAAGAAATGGCTAAGTATGCAATATATTAGTGCAAAAATAATTCTGGATTAAAAATGATAAAAATCCAGTCACAAATGATAAAAAACCAGTAATATAAATGATAAAAAACCAAAAAAAAAAGATCAAATATCATATTTTATTAACTGTCCAACCCAGCAATGAGTTGTGATCCTCCTTATATAAAAATAGGAAGAATTTTTTTTCCTTTGGAGGCTGTACAAGTGCTTACCTTACATTGGACCTCAATCCCCCCCATGGACCAATAGGATCCCAAATCTAACCAAATAGGTACTAATTGTCCATGTGAACATTGGATAGGCATGAGAAGACATTAATGAGGCTCACACATGTGGTGGATAAATTGGGTGGATTTAGGTATCCAAGGATAGGCCAAAACAACTAAGAAAGGGTCAAAATGACTAGGTTCAATGAATGGGCGCCTTAAGTCAAAAACGGTTTCCTTAAAACAGGGAAACAGGGTGCCTTAGCTCAGATTGTGGTAATAAATGTTGGTGGTGGTCATTATTAGGGCACCAACAGCTATATTTGACTAATTTTGGGCAATACTTTGGTGGATAAGCCATCATTTTCCCTAACTAACTTCTAACAACCTTATAAAAACCTTGGATTGTAATTATTAACCATTTTTGGACCAATTAATCACCAAAATGATCTATGATTAAGGTCATAAGGTGTAATAATGTTCTAATAGTAAGTCATCAATCTATTACCTCTTTATTGCTCTTACATAAAAATTGTTTGGGAACATTAAGTATCCCATAATATTATGTCATAAAATTTATATTTTCTCAAGTGAGATTATTACTAATGAGGCTTAGTCATATGTGTACAAATGTAGTGTCCCCTTCTCCTTCATCAAATGCAGGGAAGGAAACGTTAACAACACACGGGGCTTTTGGCAGACTTAGCCCCAACATTGTTACATTCTCAAAAATTCATAACAATTAAAAACTTCTGTGTGCAGATTCAACTCAATATAAACACAGCGGAATTAAACATAATAATACACAGACAGAATGGAATGCATCAACATGTTGATCTCAAGCAAAAAGGTGATTCCATATCAATTCGATTACCATGAATATTTAACATTCAGATTGAACACATTGCAGAACACAGAATGTATATAAATTAATTCACAAGAATACTTATCTTGAAATGTAAATGTCCAACGACTGGCTACATGAGGGCAACGATCCACCCAACCATAGATCTCTATCCAGCCTATATTCTTTCAGCTGAGAAATCACCCCCGAGCTGGGCTGTGCATCCACTAAGGAGGGACTAGCTGGGCTCACTCACAGCCATGGTTTCGGTCATCAGCTATGCTAAGCCAACACACCGTTGGGTTTATCAAGTATACAAGAGGATAGAGGAGAGTAACGCTAAGCCAGTGAACTCAACCACAAAGCTACAGGCATCTCAAGTGAACTCAACAGTCATACACCCACATTACCTACCACATCCAACACAAGGAAGATCCCCTTCTCTGTTACACAGTCCCTCAGGAAACTCTTCCCTCCAGTGCTCTTCAAGATGGGAATAGAAAGGTCCAGCTGCTAATCCTTGAGATCTTCGCCTTCACTAGGTTTATCAAGCACACCCAACCTCTGCATAGGCATTCCCAACTTGATTTCTCACCATTCTGCTCACCAAATAACTCAAATCCATCACTGGTTTTCTGGGCTGCAGAAACTGGGTTATCCTATTGATTTCGGGGTAGCTAATGCTCCAAAATTCGCCCCAAGGCTCATACCAATGGATCCCCCATTGGATTTCACTGTCCAATACCAAATCTTGACGTTTTTGGCTTCCCAAAACGTGGGTTCTCTCACAGTCGCGATTTCTGGTTTTGCCCTCTGCTGGGAACTCGTTTTTGGATGGAAAAATGATGCTGGGCACTTCAACCATGGAATGGGAATGAGGAAGAACCAATTCCCATGAGGTAGAGTGACTTGTGGTACAAGAAAAACAGAGCCCATACCTGCCATACGAATTTCTGGGTTGCCCATGCTCCATTGAAGCCATGGACTGAATTTCTCAACAACTTCCTTACAACAAAATTAAATGTCAGCAAGGAAAGTCAAATGGGTTCTCACAATGACATTTAGCAGCTTATGGTTCATCCCCACAATCCCCTCACCACTCCCTAGTGGATACACATGGCCCCTTCTCATTCGTTGCTCCCATAGCCAGTTTTGGTATTTTATTTCAATATTAAATATTTACATCAATTTACAATATCCCATGGCTTAATAGCACGTGGGTAACAAAATATAAAGTGTGTCTAATTTAAATAAAATCCGAGCATAAACTAGCGGGGCCTTGGCCTTGAGCTCCACGCTAGGGAAACATACAACGTGTGTATACAATATTTACATTAGAAGCCAATATTTCCTAAGGGTCAAAATTGGGGTATTGCAACAAATATGTGTTAAGGTAATTTATGATGTAAACGATGACCCAAGATGTGGTACGGCTAGGGATGTCCACTCAAACCAATGTGTTCCACAAATATTATTAAGGTTATGCAATATATGCATTTAAATACCCTAGGCTCTATCAAGAGCAGATAGGGATCAAATCTCCTGAGGTGCAAACCTTTCCTTGAATAGCTCCTTGAGTGCAATACCTGAGCCACCTAATCCTAAGCTCTAAAGTCTCTAGTTTAAGTCTCATATTTACTTTTTACTTTTTATTATTTTGTTACTTGGCAAACTCGACAAACAGTCTAAAATCTCATATTTACTTTTTACTTTGTATTAAAAGTAAAAACTAAAGTCTCTAGTTTAAGTCTCAAATTTACTTTTACTTTGTATTATTTTTTTTTTGTTTATTACCGACATAATATTTATCACCTAATCCTAAGCTCTAAAGTCTTTAGTTTAAGTCTCATATTTACTTTTTACTTTGTATTATTCTTTTTTGTTTATGGCCAACATAATATTTATTAGTTTTTACTTTGTATTATTCTTTTTTGTTTACTTTGTATTATTTTGTTTATGGTCGACAATATCGACAAACACTCGACTTACAAGATCTCCCTCATACAAATGTTAGACAAACACTAGACTTACAAGATCTCCCTCATACAAATGTTATTTATGGTCGACAATATCGACAAACAATGGACTAACAAGATCTCCCTCATACTGGGCTGTAGAGTGGAGAAAGATCTCCCTCATACTGGGCTTTAGAGCACCTCTCCGCGCAATTAGGGTCATAAGTGAAATTTATTCAACATATTATAATGCATACATTAATGTTTTTTTTTTCAAATTTTATTAAGAGTGTTTAGAATATTGTTTTTTAATTTTATTTTCCACAAAATGTACATAGCATGGCCCTCCTGCTCTATTTGGTAATGAATGGATTTTTGTCCCATTGTAAACTAATTCCACTTAAAGAATTAGGTTTTGGATGCAATAATATTGTATTGCAAAAGAAAATAATAATAATAATAATAATATATTTTTAAGTTCATATTTGTGAGACTTTGGGACCCCGACCCCCTTTGCCTAGAGGTGTACATACCCTATCAAGCTTTAGATTTGCAATATTTGTGAACTCTCTGTATATTATAATGTATATATTAATATATTTTTTCAAATTTTATTAAGAAAGTGTTTAAAATATTGTTTTTTAATTTTATTTTTCACAAAATGTACAAAGTAGACTTTTAGGCTTTTTGGTCTATTTGGTGATGGTGACTAATGGATTTTTGGTCCATTATAAATTAATTCCCCTCAAAAAATTAGATTTTGGATATAATAATAATAATAATAATATATTTTTAAGGTTATAATGCGGGACTTCGAGATCTCCTTTAGGTATATGTGTACATGTTCCACACCCTATGCTCCATACCCCATACTCTTTCGGATTTGACATAGAAAGTAGACAAACTACTATATAAACTAGTTTTTGATTTTTGGATTTAAAGATATTTGTGAAGTATGTGTGAGAACCATTACGTGAGTGGGAGCCATTGTTTATCATTATGTTTTAGATTGTGTTTGTTCACTCTCGTCATCTTTCATCTTCTATCTTCTAGGTTAATTGAAATGGGTTACATGAACAAGTGTTGTGATTGGTCCGTGTTGCATGTAGATCTAATGGAGGAAATATGGGCTTGGTTGCCAATAGAGTCTGTATGTAGATTTCGCACTGTGTCCAAGGAATGGAATGTCCTTTTGTCGTCAAGAGAATTTATAACAAATAGATGGGTTACAAAAACCCCAAACAAGAACCCATGGCTGGTTACTGTGCTTGAAGGCGCATCACATAAATGGGTGGCGAATGCGTGGGTTCCTGTGCAAGCCCCCGGATCATTGGCTTCCTGTTTCTTCGATCAGACCTGGAAGGAGATCTCGGCTGTCTCCCTGTCTTTCCTCCAACAATATCCAGAAGAAATTGGAAATCCTATTTATTCAGTGTGCTACGGATCTGCAGCTGGCCTCTTCTTGTTGTGTCGGATCAGCAACTGACCTCTTCTTGTTGTGCGGATGCTATTTGTTGTTTGCAATCCTCTCACAAGAACGCATGTAGAACTTCCCGTTTTATCATTGGACGTCATTCATAACGCGGGCATCATGAGTGACAGTGGAGACGCATACAAAGTCGTGGTGATGGGCACGGCAAAACAAAGTCTTTCACTTAAAGTCGAAATATACGATTCCATTGACAAGTCATGGAGAATTGCAGGACACCTGCCAGAAAATGTGAAGACTGTGGGGAAGCAACTGGTTTTCTGCAACGGCTATTTATACTGTTTGGCGATCATTTCTGGGCGGCGGACCCTTGTGGGTTACAACATTGGAGAGGGGACTTCCAACTTGAGGCCATTGCCTGAGATAGCTGACGGCGAAGTATACATGATGCCTCACCTGTTGAATTGCGGGTCACGGGTTCTAGTCGCGGCGCACATAGTGGGAAATAGTGAGCAACTTTTGGACGTTATTATATGGGAGTCGGAGAAGGTAAAGCTCAACTCCTCTTCGTCGTCGTCTTGGTGGAAGGAGATTGCAAGAATTCCTCCTTCCAACCTTAAGAGATTATCTATGAATTGGCACCCTTGCAGGAGTTATTTTGTTGACTGCAAAAAATGTTGCGTAGGAGTGGGGGATAGCATATACTTCATAGTCTTTCAACACGGGAAGGTGAAAGAGATCCTTGCTTATGGTGTCACTGAAAATACATGGAGTTGGCTTCCCAACCGTCCTTGGAGTTGGCCTCCTGAAAATCCTTTAATAGACATCACTGAAAGTACAGGGGACTGCTGGGAGATGCCAGTGGCCTTTGAACCGAGGCCAGGCATGAAGGTTGATTAAGGTATGCAATCCTTTGCCTTTCACCTCATTTTAAATATTTTCACTTTTTTATTTAGATATTCGCTTTTTTTTGGTATTTAGATTTAGTCATAATACTGCAAGTAAGCAAAGTTTTGAGAAAACAACTTCAGGCCTTGACGTAATTTCAGGGTAGGTATGTTTTTGCAGATGTATTAAGAAGCTGAAGAGGCTGGGTAATATGGCGTGGATTTTAAAAAAAGGTTTAGATTAAGCCATCATCCTGGGTAGATTCATGGGTGGATTCAAACTATAGCAGAATTTTTTCTTTTTATCAAATATGGTCCAAAAAAGCATCAACCAAAACATAGTATTTGAAAATGCTTTTAATTACGTTGAAATTGTTGTTAAGACATGCAAAATTTTGCCAAAATATGCATCATTATTAAATAATTTTTGAGAATGTTTTTGGTTGTCTTGAAATTGTTGTTAAAAGTTGTAAAAGTTTGATCGAAAGTAGTTTTTTTTTTCCAGAAATGGTTTTGGAATACATATCACCAACCTACTTGGATGCATCTTCAATCAACTTGAATGTATTGAATACCATTTGACACAAAAACTGCATCCACCAACAAATAGTCTTTGAAAGTGCTTTTAATTAGGCTGAAAATGTTGTTAAGAGATGCAAAATTTTTTGGATGTGTTGAAATTGTTGTCAAAAGTTGCAAAAGTTTTACCAAAAGTATTTTTTTTTCTAGAAATGATTTTGGAATGCATATGGGATATAATGGTGTACCATTTTTGTACTTACCATATTGCTCATAGAATCTTTATCAATAATTTCCTTGCATAGCTTGTGTTGACACTTAAAATGGGTTTTGGAAATGATCTCCCTTCCCCTGTAAGATTTTTTTGCAGTGTTCTTATTTCTCATGATTAAAGTTAGCTGCAACATCTATTTTTCTCCTACTTCAGATTCAATTGTAGTTTGGTATATTCTTGAGTCACTATCACTTTATTTAGTGGCTTGGGGTTTAGTGAGCAATCTTAGGAATTTTTATTTTTTGTACAAAAAAAAAATCTAAGTTGTTTTCTTAAGCTAACTTTCATTGTCCTCTTTTGCTTTTCCACCTCTCAATTCATCTTGTCCTCTAGAATCTGACAATGTTAAATTGCTTACTATACTTTTGTACAAACATGAGTTTTTGCCTTTGAAGTTTTGAATTGTCTAAATGCTTTTTCTCATAATTAAGAGAAGGCAATTGGCATTTAGATGTTTTATCATTTTTTATTACAATTTTATATTTACTTTTCCCATTTTTCTTATCTTCAAATTTACCCTTCTTTCTTTATCTAGTCTGGTCCTAGCCTTGCTTCAAAAGTTTACAACATTGGTTCTCCTCCCAAACTTGGTGCTATCAACTTAACTTTTATTTTGTACAATAGTTAGGATTCAAGGGATTTAGGACAATCATGATTGGGCATACCTTTGCTAAAGTTTCTTCCATGATTTTAGATACATGGATATTCTAATACTTTAGGAGGAGAAAAAAATAGTTTGTATGAGAAGAAAGGTTTTAGAACAAATATTACATGATAGATCACATCTTCATACTTTCTTCTATTATTGAGGAGGTTATTCAATGGTATTCCAAAGTCTTTTATTGTTTTGTATATTTTTAGAAATATTTTGACTTAGTTTTGAGGGCATCCTTGTTCCAAAGATTGCAAGAAACTTATAAGGTTAAGTCTCTCATTGTGATGATTTGAGGCTCTATGACACAATTGTAGGATGGCTCTTCACATGAAAATGATTTCTCACTTCATTAGGAGCATCATTGGGGTAAAAAAAACTATCTTTTTCTACCACATTGTTGGGATTTACAATGACAAGCTAAATACATATCTTAGGGAGAACACTTTTGGAAATGAAGGTTGAATCTTACATCATGTCTTGATTGCCATATTCACGTTTAAAAATTACATGTTCCTTTTGGCTTCCTCCCTCATGGAACTTTAGATGTAGATGGATGTTGTCACTAGCTTTTGTCATCATCTTGAATACTTGTAAGAAATAGCTTTTGTCTTTTTTCTTCATGGGGGTAAAGTAGTGATCAATGCATCCTACATATTGTAATACCCTTAGTTTTGACTTGGAAATATTAAATCAAAACTAAGTAAGTGATGTAAATATGATAATATGGATTCCTAGTGCAGAGCTCAAGGCCAAGCCCGACTAGTGAATGGTTAAGCATGTATAATGCAGATATTTCTATATGGACCATGTGGTTCCCTTCTCATGCTAACTTGAAAGCTATGTAAATATTAAGCTAGAAAAATAACAAAATGGTTCAAAATGGTTGTGTAGAGAACCAAAGGGTCTATGATTCCAATAGAAGGGAAGAGGAAAAGGGGCATATCGGAGATTAAATACTCTATTTCCAAGTGTCAACCTTAGAACTCATCCAATTCTTGTTGTGTGCCTTAAATGATCTAATTACTTATTTTTTACTATTAAATCCAATCATTGAATGCATGTGTGGGGTTGGTGGGGAAGAACTCATTCAATTGTTGTTGTGTTCCTTAAATGAGCCAATTACTTCGTTTTGAATATTAAATCCAATCACTGAATTGACATGTGAGGTTGGTGGGGAAGGTCCTTTCATGTAGTTATGGAAGCACGGGGTGAATGTACTTCTATGATAGTTGTAAGAGTCATTTATTCAATGGTCAATAGTTATGTGAGTTGTCTTTTCATCATTCTCTCATATCCTTTGGACTCTACCACTCATTCTTTCATAGAAATCTACACTACATTGAGCCTTCTCATGTTGTTCTCTCCATTCCATTATCACTATGAGACTGTGCATTAACAATAAATTTGAACTTGGAAGGAGAATTACAAATTTTAGGGAAAATAAATGGTTGTAGGTGAGCATAAAGAATGGGAAAGCTAGGAACCTTTAACCGTTGAGTTGTGTTGCTCACAAATGCTTGAGAAGCCATTAACTAATGCTGTAGGAGCTTCTCCAATAGAATATAGCAGGTTGGACTCTAACTGTCCACATTTCTAAGCACTGTAAGGGTTGGATTTCTTGAGGAAATTGTAGATCAATAAAGGGAAATTCATTCATTGTGTTATGTGTGGAAATTGGAAGGAATTCCATAACTATGATGGTTGAGTGAGGTTCTTGTAGATATATGGATGATGATTTGGCTAAGCATTGAGACCAAAAAGGGTTGTGGGATGAGAGAGAGAACCCTGTAGGTGTTTCCTTCGCATTAGTGGCCTCATAGCCAAAATTGGAGATGACCTCTTAGTAGAAAGAGTATATGCTAGATAGAGTTCCTACGACTGGGTGGAAAATCGCTCTTACAAAACCAGTTGCTTGGATCTTCTTTGTTTAAAGATATGTATTCTCTTATATTTGAATTTGGATGATTTTATTTTCTTCATGTAATGAATATGTATAATTATGCATGGGGTGTGTGTGTGTGTGTGTGTGTTCGGATAGTGCTTATTTTCATTGTGTTCTCCATTTATGTATCTGTACACACATTTTATTGTTTATGAATTCGTAATATGCCCATTGGACAAAGTTTACAAGCATAGAATTCGTAAATATCCCCCTTTGTTGGAATAATATATGGATTGGGACATGACACATATACTTGGGGTTGAGTTCATGGGGCCATGCTCAATATGATTCTCACTTTTCAACCCTATCTCTGCATGGCATACACTTCCTTGGTGGTGTTGGAGTGTCAATGATTCCATTTGTATTTTTAGGAAAGTCTTATGGAGGTTTACCTTTTTGGCATCATCATTGAACCCACAATGCTATATGAATTCAATGTCTAAGTAGTGTGTCAATCCTCCACATATTCGGCATGTGTTGAGAGGGTGCAATCGATCATGTTTCAATGTAGGAACCATTATAAACAAGCAATCCAATAGGCTATCATCGAACTTGAGTTTAGGGACCATCCTTTAAATACTGAGAATGTTTTTAGAATTTTTTTCTTCCTTTATAATATTTTCACTTTGGTGGACTACTTTTAGGAGGGATAGATAACCATATATTGCATTTTACTCCTCTAGGGAGATTGTTTCCCTATATGGATGCATCTAAGACTTATTCCTAGAGTCCAATTCATTTAGTTAGTCCATTGTCTTTTCTATAGATGTGTACCTCATGAAAATGTGGATGATTGAGTGACCCCTTGAATTTGTCCCACTTTGAAACACCTTTAATATTTGTAAAGTTACACTTAGATGGGTACTTGAATAATCATCATGGATGAAATGTTGGGAAACTCAAGAGATAGGAAAATGTATAAATAAGTATTACTAAAAGGAGAAGACGAATTTTGTCTCTGAGATATTTTGAGACTAATGGAAAATTTTGTGGAATTAATATGAAGAAGCCTCTCTTTGTCCCTATTGATTTTGGAAATACTTGATGTTTCAACGTTTGAATGTTTTAACTCATTTGATATTCATGCGAGGTTGTTTTATGAAAATTCTTATTATGTGTTTTATTATTATGTTCATGTTCATCAGATTTTCTCATTTGGATACATCTCAACTTATTTTCCCAATTTGTAGTTTCTGATTTTCATAGGAATAAGAGGAACTTCCCCAAGAATGGTTTCAGTACCTCATTCATCAGCCTCATGAACGTACTGGGTGCATTAATCAATGCAAAAGGCATGAATAACCACTCATACAACCCTTCCTTCTTCTTGACGGCTGTATTCCACTCATCGCCTTATCTGTACCTGATCTGGTGGCATCCACTCTTCAAGTTGATCTTGGTGAAATATCTTGATCCACTCAAATCGTCAATCAAGTCATCCATCCTTGGAAATGAAAATCTATACTTGATCGTGATCTTGTTGATGGCTCTGGAGTCTCTACACATCCTCCATTCTCCTCCTTTCTTTGGTGCTAGTATAGTTGGTATTGCACATGGGATCAGAATTTCTATGATCAATCCCTTTTTCCAACAACTCCTGGACTTGTTGATTGAGTTCTCCACTTTATGTTGGAGTCATTCTATGTGGTTCCTTGTCGGCCATGATGGTTTCAAACTCATCCAGCATATTCTTGACTTTGATCGAAACTATTTCCATCTTCGACCATTCGACACTCAATCCTTTTGAAATGATGACGAAACATCCCGATTGTTTCTCCTATTCTTCTAGGAATTCCTTTCCTAAGCACATCAACACTCTCTTCTCCCAATAGTTTCTCTCTCCCTCCTTACAGTTGGATATGTCTTCCTGCTTTGGCTTCAACAACATTCGCATGTCATTTTTCCACACTGTGACTATGTTGGATCGAACATCATAGATCATTTTCTGATCATTGCCATGGTATTCCAAACAACATGTGACAAGCATCCATAAGGATTTCGTAACATAGTACATTGTATTCAATTTTCCCAACCTTGAAGTTGATCATGCATTATCTGGTTACCTTCACATGATGTCCTTTCTGTAACCAGGATATCTTGTATGGATTTCGGTGTTTTCGACACATCAAACCCAACTTATCGATGACCTCCATTGATACTAAGTTCTCTGTGCTGCCTCCATCGACAATGGTTTTGCAGTATTTGTCAGCGATCGACACGTTGGTCCTGAAAATGGCCTTTCACTGGGCCGACTCCTCCTCTTCTTGTTGGTTGCTCTGAACCAATGTTCTTCTGGTCGTGTAGTTTCGACTCTTCTCTTGATCATCTCCACTACTATCAGATTTCAAACTTGACCTCTCCTTGCCCCTGCCATCTCGTCGGCATTTGGATTTTGACTCTTCTTCCACATGTAAATTCTCTGGGAAGTCATATGATTTGTGTCGCACTCCTTGACACTTATAACAGACTATAGTCGGTTTGTCAGCTCCTCTCCTTTCTGTTGTACCATTTCGACCAAAATCACCTCGATCGCGGGTCTCTCAACCTTGCCGTCGGTTTTCTTGTACATTTTCTCTAGTCGATGTCCCTTCTATGCATTGGTTATCTTCGAAGGATTCTCTCCTCGTCCCACAAATTTGTCCTTTTGTGTGAGCATTCGTCGCACTTCGACAAGTCATCCTTCCTTTGGTCGATGCTGTTCTTCTTGACAGCTTTTCCTCAGCCTTCAGAGCTAGCTGGTAGGATTCACTAATCGCTCTGAACTTCAACAAGATCAACTCGTCCTGTATGACATACTTCAAACCATTTACATATATAGCGACTGCTTCTTTGCCTTTATCGGTTCGACCAGATCTAATTGACAGTCTATATAAATCTTCCATGTATTCCTTCACTGTCATCTCTTTATGTTGAAATTTTTGCAACTTCCTGAACTAGGAAATAACATAGCCATTTGGAAAGAAATTCCCCTTCATCTTGGAAACCATTATGTCCAAAGACTTGATATTTTCTTTTCCCTTCTTGACTTCTTCAGCCTGTACATTGTCCCACCATAATGAAGCATGACCCTTCAACTTCAGACATGCAGTTTTAACCCTCTTGGGATCCTAGAGTTGCTCTATATCGAAGTATTTCTCCATATCTTTGAACCAATCTATCAGGTCTTCTCAATACAAAATTCCTGAGTAGGTAGGTACATCCATTTTTGTCTTACCCTCATCTATGTTAGTAGCTTGATGAATCTATCTTCTGGTTCTTCTTTTACTGCTTCCCGAGCTTCCACTTCCTCGCCTTCTTCATCACTATGGTCAAGTGCGTCGGGACCAAATCCATGTGACTCTTTGATTACCGTGACCTCATTGGACAAAATTTTCATTGTTCGCATCCACTCGTTGAACATGTCACAGTCTACTATGACTCTTGCGCCTCTTCGAGCTCTTCATCCTAAGCCACAAACATTTATACCTCTTTATGCCATTATTTTCAACCTCATCTAAAAATATACACTCATCCAATCATAACCAGACTTTCACCACATGCGCACAACTTTACCCAACCACAACTAGAGCTATTCACGCTTACACAGGCTCAACCTTCTCCAAGGATTCTCTCATTCAAATACCACTTGAAACTATGCAAGCAAGTATCGGTTTCTATCCTAATCACAGGACTTATCCTACTCTGATACCACTTGATGCAAGGTAGGTCGGTCGAACCCCCTTGCTGAATAGATTCACACAAATGCACTCACAGAGACTAGATGTGAACTCAAAATTCCAAGAAGTTGGATTCTGTTAATTGAATCAATTACAAAAATTACATGTAAACTAATAAACAAATAGGCCTCAGCCTGCTACAATACACAAGAGTAATCTCTACTCTGTATGTGTTATTTCTCTATGCGTGTGTGATATCCGATCCTTGATCATCGCTCTCTATCTGTCTTCCCTTTCTTTTGTGCCTTCACATCGCTCTTCTACTCTTCTCTGCTACTGATAGCGAGGTCCAACCTGTCGGTCTCCCCGAGGTGTCCTTACTATGTTCTCCAAACTATATTTGATCTACAAACTTGTAATTTTCAGCGCCCCTGAATGTTCCTTCCCAACCTTCTCTTGTGGTGACATATGGCTTGATCTCAACCACCCTCTTAACTGCCATTAACTTCCTCAACTGGATTGATCTCAATAATGACTATAGGTATGTTTCCTCGACCTATGTACATATTTGAATTCGGTATAGTTTCTAATCTAATGATTGTCCTTCTCAAAATGTCGACCATTCTATGCTTTGTCAGTCTTCGAATCAACCTGTTAGCTTTACTTAGTCTCCTCGGCTGTCAGTCTGCCCCATCCTTCTTGCTTGTCCTTTTCCATATTCTTCGGTGTCTATGTTCAACAACTCGTCAAATTTCAACCTCTTCGACTTCCGTTCCTGTCAACCATACTTTGACAACTTCCTGCTCGACTACCTAGCTTTTACTGCCAGTCTTCCTAGACCAATGGTCGTCGACAATCCCTCTAGTCTACCTTCTATTTTCGATCATCTTAGATTGTTTCTCCTAGGACCCAATGCCCCTTCATCACTTATGCAAAGGAAGAAGTTTGTGAAGACAAATATTTCCCTAAAGAGGTCAGGTCTAAGACCACTGAAAGGGCCAAAACCTAGTTCCTACTACTCCTAGGGTGGAAAGAATACATCAAAGGTGTATTAATTGTCCTGAAAATTATGAAATTTAATGTCAAAAGCCTGAAAATAATGGAAAAGTGGGTTTTTGATTGATAATATTCAAAATCAAGAAAATGTATTATCCCACATTGAAAGTTGAATCATGAATTCCCATTTCCCAATGATATAAAATAAAGGCATTTGGGGCATAGTAAGGGACATAAAGTGAGATTAAATGCATGCTGGAAGGATTTCAAGGTTGGAAAGTTCATCTTCAACAAAGCTCTTGAAGGATCAAAGGCAAGGATGGAGAAGGATAACTAAAAGAAAAAGAGGATGGATTCACCTCCAACAAGGTTGTAACTAAGTATCTTTTCTTCTTTGATATTATATGAAACAATTCAATTATGAGTTTAAATTTTTCCCTCCAATTTTAGTAAGGGACAGAAAATGAGAGTAAAGGCATGTTGGTGATATTCAATGACAAAATGAGCAATTATCTAAACTTTCCTAATATCTTTAACCATTTTGAATTGAAACTAAACTTGGAGGGAAAAACTTAAACTCATAAATGGAAGGAAAATTTAATTGTTTCATATAATATCAATGAAGAAAGATACTTACTTACAACCTTGCTTGAGGTGAATCGATCCTTCTTTGCTTTGAGCTATCCTTCTCAATCCTTTCCTTTGATCCTTCAAGATCTTTGTTGAATATGAGCTTTCTAACCTTGAAATCCTTCCATCATGCCTTTACTCTCACTTTCTGTCCCTTACTATGCCCCAAATGCCTTTCTTTTATAACATTGGGAAATGGGAATTCATAATTAAACTTTCAATGTTGGATAATACATTTTCTTTATTTTTGAATATTTTCACTCAAAAACCCACTTTTCCATTATTTTCAGGCTTTTGACATTAAATTCTAAAATTTTTAGGACAATTAATACACCTTTTATGTATTCTTTCCAGCCTAGGAGTTGTAGGAACTGGTTTTTGGCCCTTTGAGTGGTCCTAGACTTGACCTCTTTTAAGGAAACCTTTGTCTTCACAAAATTATTCCTTTGTGGAAGCGGCGGTAATATGAGAGATTGAAGTTCTCAATTGTTCCAAATTTTCAGTCTTTATGTTGCAGGCGAATGGTAAAATGTGATTCCTCCTTCACTTGTTAAGGGTGTTAATTTGATTGTTAACAGGAAGTATTTAGGGCTATTGTGAATAACATAGAGACTTTTTTAGAAGGTAGAGATGTTGAAGGGAGATTAATTAAAGATATATGAAAATAAGTTTCTTAGCTTGGAAAGGGTAGAAAATTCCATATTTATATTTCTTAGAATCATTCACTTCCAAATGTTTTGGAAAGAAAATAAAATTTTTGAAAGGTATAGTTACCTTGTGTTAATAATATACACTAACATAAGAGGGTTGGGAAAGAACTCAATTTTTTTTCCTTTGGTAGTTTAGTTGACCTACATAAGCCTAATATTATACTGATCCAAGAGACAATGAGAAAGAGTAAAAGGATAGTGGAGGAATTTGCAAGGACGTGGAAGGAATATGAATTTTTAGTCCTTTATTCTATAGGATGTTCTAGTGGTTTGTTAAAGTATAATTTTTATGGAATCCCCAACATTCTATGATAAAATAATTATGGAACCATTGAGTGTCATGTCCCCAACTTTTAATTTTTAATCCTTTGATTAAAATAATTAAACTTGGCCAAAATTTATTTGATAAATTCATGATAATCAATAATGTTGGTAGCATAAGTCATGGATGAGGCCAAATATTGATTATTTAATGAGTTGAAAATGGTATAAAAGGCTCTAGAGGGAATGTTGGAGGATGCACGATGACCTTATGAGTTGTCTCCCTCAAGGAATGTGAAAAAAGTAGCTAGAAAGAAAGAAAAAGAGGAAAGGAAGAAGTTTTCATATTATTGCTAAAAGCAGAAAAAGTAGGAAAGGAAAAAGTTTCCAGATTTTGCTAATAAAGCTCAAGAAGGAATAGAAACAACATGAAAGCATCAAGGAATCTCATTAAAATATACAAGGTACAAATTTATCCAAGGAGGGTGAACTTGATGAGAGATAGTAGGTCCACATGTACCAATAACTTATTGAATTCTAAGAAAGCAAAATCTAGGAGGAAAAACCCAATAGAATATTTGATGCTAATAAAGAGGTATGATCACTCTAATGTAATAATTTTGGCCATTTTAATTTGTCTATAGGAATATCTACACTTTTCATATCTTGGGTGATGTTCCCCTTACTACCATTGGGTGATGTGCCCATTTGCAACCAATAAACCAGTTAGGGAGATTGAGAAGTCATTCTACCCGTAGATTGAGGAAGAAAACACTCAGTTCTTTTCATGGAGATTCAAGGAAGATGATTAAATATTTTGTAGGTATGATTTGAGTCTTAGTATGGTGTGATCAAGTTCCAGTTTGGTGTGGTAGAGTTCTGGTAGCAGCAATGTTGAATTTGTAGTGTGTTTCAGAGCTAGTTTTGATTTTGCGTGTGCTAGGATAAGGAGGGAACACATGTGGTGTGTAAAGTGGGCCTTGGATGTTGTATTGGATTTAAAACCCCTATGTTAGGTGGAGGGAACATACATTTATTCATATCAGAGTTTTTGGTCGTGATCCTTTAAGAGGAAAGAGTTTTCATATTGAAAAATCCATTTTCTTAGGTTGTATCGTCAAGATTTTCTTTTGGTTTTCTTGGCCTATCAAATGTAACAGATTTATATGTATTTGAAGTTGTAATTATATCCATGTAATTTATGAAAGTATCCATCCAATAAAAATAAATTTCCATTTTGTTTCTCCCATAGTTTCATTTCCATTCTCCATTGTTAAATCTTGTTTGCAAAAATCTACACAAATAGAAAAACAAACTTAATTTCCGTGTTGTAAATATTCCATAAGTGTTCTCTATAATAAGTCTGTGATCCATATAGCTTATTTTGGGGTGGGTTAATATATATATGAGCCTATTTGGTTTAATTTGGGAGGGTCTCACTTTGCTTGGAAAGAGCTGGAAACCAATAGTCTTTACTGGTCAAATTCGAGCTAGTCTTCCTTTTTGTGATGAAATAATCAACCAGTCGCTCATAATTTTGAATTGATGCATATGGAGCTGAGCATGTTTCTCAAATTTGAAGTATAATTTCTTACTATAGTTTATTTGTTTCCATTATTGCACCATAAGCAGACAATTTTCCACATAATTCTTGGGGCCATTGCCTCTAGTCATTTTTGGCCTTTCGCAGGTGTGATGCACTTTGAAATGTGCAAATTGTCGAAGCAAATCCCTGAGTGAATTTTTTTAGGTGCATGGGATGTGTATATTTTGAGTTTTTTAGAGTTTCTAGGTGTTCTAGAAACATTGTTTGAAATATCTAGTATTAGCACAGTGGTGTTTGAACCAAATGTTTTTCAAGTTATAAGTACAAGATTGCCAATTTTGAGCTAATGTGCCTAATTGTCTGGTTGGTTACACTACAGTGGTATCCAAGCATGGTTCTTTGCACCTGTCTAAATATCTATTTTCAAAAGAATAAATTTGAAGAATGATTGCATAACATAACTTTCAATTGAAGAAGAATTGCAGACATGTCTCTATTTGGTGATAATGATTTGAAACTAGATGCATCGGAAGAGTCATTCCCTGAGGATGATCTCATTTCTATAGATGGAGGATTGCAAATCTTACATGAGGAGGATGATTCCTTATGTGACATCATATACAAATAATATAGAATTCTCGATCCACCAATGGCTAGACTTGAAGAAGAATTAGTAGTAAGACTAGTAGCAAGTGCCAACATGCCTCGCTATTATCAGGAGTATCTGTCATTGGGTAAGGATTCTTGTACAATTTTTTTTTATTTCAAAGATTATTTTACTTACAAGTATGGATTCTGGCCCCAGGTTGTGGATGAGAATTCTTTTAAGAGAAACATTCCATCAAAAGAAGAACCATGTTGTTCCTCTAGCCAGTGGATTGTGACATCAAAGCAGAAAGATGGAAACACCAAGCACATGAATGAAAAGGATTTTCATTTTTATAGAAGACATGTTTCCTTGCAACAACCAACCATTTCATGTCTTGATAAAGGTAATTTAGAACCTTCTAATGTGGATTTTCCTGTTAAGAGTGAGTTATGTGACATGATTTCATGGAACAAGCAATCCGATTTTACATTTCAACCATTAGAAAATGTGAAGACAACACATCTAGATGGTGACTACAAGACTGAAGAAAGTTTTGCAGAAGCTATGCAATAAGGACCTAAAAATCAACCTTTGAAGGAGCATGAGAAGAAAAAAAAACAACCAACTTGTGGAAGCCATAAAGAAAATGAAACCAGAATGGTTGATGATACTACCAGTGTTGTAGATTGCAAGCTTATGAAGAAGACGAAGCATTAATTTTACTAAGGGATGAAAATAAATATTGGGAGGAAGACATGGATACATCCAGTAGTGGTGAATTAGTAGCAATTTCACATAAGAATGAAGATGAGACACAAAGTTATGATGACATTTCTGATTTTTACAGTAGACATATTCCTTGGTGTCACCATGATACATCATCCATTTAGAAGGTTAATGATAGTATGGTAGAATATTTTGATACTAATTTTCAAAATGCAAGTGTTGAAGATGGTTTCATTCCAATGAAAGAAGACATTGTAAGGGCTGAAACAATATATATGAACTTGCATGGGTTGAATGACTCCCTATGTGACATCATACATAGTGTTGTTAAGAAGCCATTGCATGACTTAGAAAACCAACTCTTATTCACAAAAGAAAAGATATTGCAAGTATTGTCAAGAACTGATGATGCAAAAAATATTATTGAAGACCTTATATGGAGGACCTAGTTGGAGGAGAGACATAGAGGGTTTCTTGTTCTGAACTATGCAACATAAAAAAAGAATTGGAAAGAATTAAATCAGATTACTTGCAGCTATTTATGGACAGAGACCTTGCTATCAAATTTGTTGAAGACAAGTCCATGGAGGTTGAGAGGATTGGTATGGAGTTGGGATGATCATATCCTTCCTCCAACATTACAAAAAAAACATATGTATATGGTTGATAACATTCATGAATTGATGGAGGAACCTGATGGGAACATTAAGAAAGATGAGCACTAATATTTTTTGGTGCTTGAGGAGGGAATTGACATGGAAATTGTTGACCAAGAACTTGTCTTGCATCAAGAGGATTCATATCTACCTCTATGGGAGAAATACTTAGACATGGAAGAGGTAGAGGATTACATTCCATATGGACCAACAAGCAAAGAAGTCTATACAACCTTGGATTGGGTGAATAGATACATAACATAAATGGAGATTCAAGGGAGAACATGCACTAGCATCAGTAGAAAATTAATTGACACACCCTTTATTTTCCAATCTTGTGAACAGTAGCATATCCATCTATGGATGCCATATGGTGCATTCATTGTACATAGAAGGACATGTAAGTTCCATTTGATTCGGTTGGATGGAGCATATGACATTGATGTAAGTAATAGAACCATTGTGCAAAATGCACATGAGGAGTTTCTTTTTCTATTGGAAAGATTCATGGTTAAGGAACATCTTGAAGCTATTAGAGACATGGTTAAGGAACCAAAAGTAGTGATGATTACTTTGAATGGCCTTCCAAGGTCATGGGCATCTTTCATCCAAGGAATATGTTCTAGAAAGAATTTAACACAGTTCAGTAGACTATAGAAAGAATGTACATAAGAAGAAGCTAGATTGGTAGGAAGAAAAGAAAATTTGGGTAATGATGAAGATCAAGCACTAGCAACACACACAAAGAAAGAAAAGAGAAGAAAATAAGTCCATCCTTCAAACAATTCTCAAAAGTTTTAGAAGTATCAAAATGATCAAAGGGATCACTCAAACTTCAGATGTTACAACTACCAAAAGATGGGACATATTACAATAAATTGTACTCAAATAAAAGATCAAATCAGAAGAGGAAAAAGATATCATGATTATACCGTATAAGATGATGAACTTGATCAAAAGAAAACAAGATAAGATGATTCAAGTGAAGAATATGTATTGATATCAACTCTTTCAGGGACAGCCACTCATGGAAGTGACGCATAGCCTATTGATAGTGGTGCTTCTAAGCACATGACTGGTTACAAGGATTCTCTCACAAGCTTGATTCAAAAGGATTCACCTCATAAAGTGAAGCTTGGAGATGATTATCAGTATCCTATTTAAGGAGTAAGAGAAGCCTCCTACAAGTTGGATTCCAAAAATCCTATGAATATGAAGGATGTGCTATATGTACTTGGTTTGAAGAAGAATATTCTATCCATTTCAACATTGGATAAGAAAGGATTCAAAGTTGCCTTCATGGATGGAGAAGTTCTCATGTGGCAAAAAATAAATACCATTCATGATGCAGTTGTGATTGGTATTGAAGGAGGAGGACTATACAAATTGAAGGGACACTCAAATTCAACACTTGCACACAGTACCATGAATCCAAGTGAACTATGGCATAGAAGAATTGCTCATTGAAACTACAAATCATTGTTGATCATGAGCAAGCTGGTAATATGTTTTCTAGAGATCCAAGTAGATCATGATGGTGTTTGCAAAGGATGTGTACTGCAAGGAAAGAATGTGAAGAACCCATTTCCAAGCAATGATAACAAAGAAAAGGAGGATCTTATATTTGGTGCATGAGGACAAAGGATGGAGACTTAAACAAGTTTTGGACTAGACAAAGAAGAAGATCAAGGTCTTCAGAATTAGATGATGGAGAAGAGTATGCTTCAAGAATCTCCAGTGACTTCTACAAGGAGGAAGTAATCAAGAGGGATCCTACAAAACACATGAAAGATAAGTATTTATTGTCATTTGAGATATTCCTTATATTCTTGAGTATTTTGAAGGATAATGCTCATAATAGTTATATGTAGTTCTGTGATACAGTTTTCTTTTATGCATTTATATAAGACTGAGATTGATTAAGAGTAGGCTCATGTAGTGCATGTTATATTGCGTAAGTATCCCACAGTGTTGCAAAGCATCCCATGAGCTCTTGATGGATCTAGTCTAGGATGAGACATGTTTGCTAACCTACTGAGAGTAGTGCATCCTCTTTATATGGAAGGCATCTAGATAGTTTCTGTGAGTATACTGGAAATGGATGAGTTTTTTTTTAAGCATTGGATAAGATGCATTGGTTACATGATTATGTGCATTATGCATAAAAATTGGTCATTGCATTGAATTGATTGATTAATATGCAATGTTTCCAACCATATGACTAAATTTGACTTGTAGGAAATATCGTGTGCTATGACCTACAAGAGAAGGATGATTAGACTTGTTACAAAGAACAAGTGATGAATGTTCAGCAGTGACCTTCAAGTAGATTTACAAAATCAAGCATACTACAGAAGTACAAAGCAAGGTTCATGGTTTCTCTCAGAAATAGGGATTCGATTATGATGAGATGTTTTCTACATTAGCCAGACACACTTCCATCAAAACTATTATAGCTTCAATGATAGAATTTACACCAGATAGATGTCAATACTACTTTCTTGAATGGTGTAATCGAAGAAGAAGTGTATATAAAGCAACCTCCAGGATTCATGAGTCTTGATAGATAATCACATGTGTATAAGGATTTGTACAGGCCCTCAGAAGGCACGCAAGCACTAGTACAAAATGAGAAATTAATGATAAAAAAAATGACTAAAATTCGACTATAAATGAGTATTTTTGAGTCGGTGACTATTAGTATCCAATTTCCACTATCTTATCTCTAGTCGTATTTTACTAGTCATTAATTGGTTGACTTATTAGTCATTGATTTAGTTATTGATAGTCATTGATTAAGTCATTGATTTGGTCATTGATTTAGTCATTGATACTCACTGATTTAGTTATTGATACTCACTGATTTAGTCACGGATTTAGTCATTGATTGTCACAATTAATGACCAAATATATGACTAAATAAACTACTAGATGATAACATATTAATGGCTAAGCTAAATATGACTAAACCTTAGTTGTGCTATAAGTTACTAGAAATTAGCTTCTAATAGTCATATATATGCGAATTTAGTCATTTTCTTAGTCACTAATGTATGATAGGGTACGGAGGAATCGAACGACCAATCTCCTGCCTATAATTAGGCAGGTGCTCTACCATTGAGCTAGCACCCTTTAAGAAGTTTTTATTGCTTGAGAATGACGATATTCAAACAAATTTTGCATCATTCAAGCATACAAATTAATGATTACCAAGTTACTATAGATCCATAATGGCTTACCTTGTACTAGTCCTTCAAGTCTTTCAATTGCATTTATTAAGTGCAAATAAATTTTTGCACTTAATAAAAGCAGTTGAAGAACTTGAAGGACTAGTACAAGGTAATCCATTATGGATCTATAGTAACTTGGTAATCATTATTTTGTATGCTTGAATGATGCAAAATGAAAAAATCCCATAAATTTATAGGAATGACAAGCATGCATCCATTGTTAAACTATCTACCGAGTCATGCCAAGATATCTGAATTTGACTGAAAATTAATATGTAACTTGAAGATAATGGTGGATGATCCCATGGAAAGGAGAATTTCAGTTATATAGAAGCAAAGGATGAGCAAATAGTGTCCCAAACTCATCTTCCTCCAATGTGGACCAAGCCACCATCCCCTGTAAAATGAACACAGGTTCATGTTTCTCTCAGGTTCCATGAACATATTACACAACCTTCAAATAGTTTCAACCATATTTGGATGTCTATCTTAACTTCAAAGGGCCAAAACTTGAACTAGTAAATTCAGAATATTTAAAATATATGTACAAAAATTCTCCACATCTAATAAACCAATACATCATTTACTTATTGCATGATATTAGAATGGATGGACATATTGTTAGACAACATTTGGAGAGTTTTTATAAGATTTGGATGTTCATTCCTAGGATGTATATGCCCATCCTAGGAAAAATTAACCTCTAAAATATTTTAAAAAAATCAGATAGAAATTTTGGAATCAACAAGATAGGATCCCTTGTAATTTTCTTTAGTCTCCAATGGAGCAACTCATTGCCAAAAATGTATATAGAATATTAAAAATAAATATACTACTAATTCCATTTCACATCAAGAAGAATGGGCATTAGATCTAAGTACTCTTAGCCACTAGATAAATGGAAATGAAATGAGATGAAATATTAGCAACAATACCTTTGAGTTTGCTTGCTGACAAGAAGTATGAATACTTATGTGATCATTTTATTCATAGGTGACTTAAACAACCACTAACCTGCAATCAAGGCAAGAAACCATGTTCATCATGGTATATAAATAAAATAAAATAAAAGTTAAAGATAGACTATGCCAATCACACTATCATATATACCTCAAAAGAGAACTAGCAAATCTCCCACATCTGTTCAACTTTGTCCAAAATGCCCACATGGAATGACACTATTTAAACAAAAAGAAATTGAAAACATGAACGTAGTAATATAGTCTACCTGTCTATTGGATGTAGAGTCTCATAGATGTACAACAGAATTAGTCAAGCACATGCAATAAAATTATAAATGGACAAAAAGAAGAAAACAATGTGGTTTAGACCTTCCTTTATATACTCAGATATATATATTATGATCATACTTTGTATCTTAGTAGACAAGTCACTAATAAAACAATTGACACACCTGAGAGAGAGATAGATAGGTAGTTGTAGGTCAGAGTGAGACAAATTCAGACCTTAAGGTATTAATCAAAATAGTATAGAAATGAGGATGAACTTTCTATCCCATTGCTTCAAAGCTTCAAATATGTCAATGCTAGGCTGGTGAATGGTATAGACAACAGTCCTTCTAGTATCTACTGTATTACGAACAGTTCACATCACAATTGCAGTTGCCTTGGCATCCAAACCATATGTGGGCTCATCCATAAAAATTCTTGAACTTGTCTTTATGAAGTTAAAATTTGTTAATGTAAACAAAACAAGTACAAACTATGACACTTATACAAAAACAAAAAGGAGGAAATTAGATGACAAAAAAATTTACACTTGGAGAGCTTCGATCCCTCCCAGTACTTGAAAAATATAGGTTTAAAAAGAATCTATGCTGATTAAAAATAACAATATATTTTTATTTGTTGAAGTCTTATGCACTCAAAGCGGATTGTTTCCATTATTAAATTTTATTTTTCTTCCCTCTACTAAAACAAGAATCTTTGGACTATATCCTTCTTTTTCCCTATGAACTCGCTTCCAAATGCAACGTTTTCCAACATCTTTGTTTCAGCTTCATTTTCTACTTTATGCCCGTGGAAAACTCCTTGCCATAGCTAGGTAGTTGGATCCCCATCTATTCCCATCAATCTGTTAGTACTTGAAAGACTTAAATTACTATGCCCGTCTGTGTGTTCTGTAAGATCTACTCAATTAAAAATTGTCATAACACATGCCATCTTAAAAGTGAAGGATCCTTTGTTGGTCCAATCATCTATGTCTTCAGATGAAATTGCCAATTTTTCAGAACTGAACTTATATATGGTTGATGCAACTTATGGAAACAACTCTCACATCTCTAATAATTTTGCTAGAATATTATTGAATAAGACATGGAACCAAATCATAATATTTTATCACTTAATCATTTTCTGCCTATAGAGAAGTTGTTTGCACAGGTTGAGTATTGTTCCTTGATTATATGCTCGCATTGCATAAGAGGAAAAGACAAGAATATCCATAAGAAAATGGGAATTCTTTAGTCGAATTTAATGGCTGATACATATGACCTATCACCATTTTTTATAGTAGTGCCCCTCTGTCTTTGTTATCAAAAGGGATAGGATACTTATTCGTTTATTCTTTATGATGATGTAGTATTAGACATGGATTTTTTATGTTGATCAAGAAAGAAATTTTAAATGATTGCACATTTATATTTCACACTACAAACCAAAATCAAGCAAGAGTTTATACTACAAAAATAAATTTGTAGTCAGTCCTAAAGGCATGTGCGTACTATTAGCAGTATGCTAAGATTATGATTATTTTAGATATAAGTTTCTCTATGTTAGCCATAAATATTTTCTTTACCTGTGATAAAGATCCTACACCCTACTTCTGTATCTAGCATCAAAGCTTCAACAACAACAACAACACGTTTGAGGGACAACTTCCACTTTTGAGAAATAATTGTGTGTTTTATTTAGGAGCAATTTACCTTTAAGGCTGATTGTAGCATAGTGTGAAGGATTGTATTCATAATTGTTCAAGATTGCAGCTCAGTTTCTCGAGTGATATGTCAACAATAGATGTTCAACAGTGAGATTTTACAAGCCTAAATAATCTAACATTTAAGAAACAACCCTAGAAAAACCACCTGTTCCATTGCTTGGTACTTTGGAGAGGCCTTCTCCCATTTTTCAAAAGGGTTTGTGAAATGATTATGCCACATGTGAGTGCATATGCAGACTCAAGACTTATCTTGTGAAACTGACGCACATTTTTTAGAAGGTCATATTGCATTGTAAGCATTCTTGGGGGGTAGCGATTTCTTTTGAGGCAATAATGTTGAACCTTTGAGGGACCAAACCTTGATCTATGTCAGAGAAATACCTTTTAGAGGAACAACAGGCCTTGAAATATTACTGTTTGGAGAAAGGGAAGCTGACATCAGCCATGTACAAGCAGTTTTTCAGGCCATACTTCATCCCTATAGCAGGGGCACACCTCTCTTCAGCCTATTTGCAGATCTTTCGTGCATTCATCATTTAACATTTAACTTAGTGGCATAGCCCAATCTTAACATTCAGCAAGACCTAGTTAATGTTCTCACTTTATCTTCTTTGTATATTTTGCATGTGGGATAATTATAAATTAGACTTTAGATAAAACTCCATTAACTAACAGGTACCACTGCCTGTCATAAAATTTATTTTAACATAAAATTTGTTTACTAACAATTATTATGAAGGACTATAAAAAATTCTAATACCTAGACAAAGTTCTAATAATTAACATTAAAGCTGGTTATCCTTAGATATTGTAATAGTCCACTCTCTTTGAACCAAAGCAATTGTATTGTTAGCTACTACAGTATTTCTGGACCTTCCCACTTAGCTAGGAACAAGATGATCACAATATTCTAATATAGAGAGTTAATGCAAATAGTGACAATCTAAGTGACAAGGGATGATTTCGATGTTGAAGCAACCAAAAACATATGATGCCAATAACCTAAAGTCTGTAGTAAAAATCCAAGTCACTAATAATATGCTTCCAAAGGGAAAATATGTCACTCACACACACAAGGTGTTGAGGAGTCTGTTAATTCTATATGAGGGGAGCAAAGTTAGTGTCACCTACCCAAATTCTGAAAATATTATTTTATTGGAAAAATACTTTATGTTAAATTTTAATTACAAAGTTTTGTAATTATGATCAAGTTTGGTCAAGGATGAATGTAATTATTGATTATTATTATTTAATAAATTAAAAGTAGGAGACAAACACCCAAGGGAACTGTTAAATGAGTGTTCATTGACCCACTAGGAGGAATGGAAGCTGTTAGAAGGCATGGGACAGATGGCAGCAATTGCACTTCACCACTAGCTGTTGGTTATGGGACAATCGCCCCTAAAATTATGGCATTAACTCCCAGGTGGTGGGAGTGAGCAGGCAGCTCATTAAATGACCAGTTAACCACTAAAAGGCCTAGGCAGCCTACATAAGACAAATTCAAATTGAGCAGGCAGCTCTTACAATATTTTATGCAGAAATATTCCTCAAGTGCATCAGGTGATCACTAAGAGATTCGAATAGGGAGGCTATGTGAGAGTGCAACTGTAAGTCTGCAAATTATTCCGAGAAGGAGAACCAGAGGTGCTGGTGCAGGTCCCTTTGACTGCTAAGTCTTTAAGATTGGATAACTATTGCTACTACAAGTTGAGGTCCTAAGCTTCTAAGTTTCTTCCTCCTAGTGGTTCAGTGAACAGGTTTGGGGGTCCTAAGGCAGGTAAACTTGGCTGTCTTCGGAAATTGGTTGGGTGGAACAGGTTCCTTGGGTTTGTTTCCCTACACTTAACCAGGTTTCACTATTCCTACTTTTTTTATAGTTTAATGTTTCTGCTTAGTCAAACTCTGTTTTCTAAAAGAATTTATTTTATTTTCTGATCTATGTTTAATTCTGAATGATAAAGCTTTGTTAAAAATGTGATTAGATAACCATCTCTATATTTTTCCCCATGTTGTTCTTTGCATAGTACTCTAGTATAGAGAAGCAAATTAATGATAAATGAGAGATAGGTAGATTGCCATTGAGTGGATAAATAATTTCAGTAAGTGTTCTGTTTATAATTCTGTCCTATGTTTAAACACAGTAAAACATTATAGTGTAGCACAAATTGCAGTATAGAAATCATGTAAATATTAATTGAAAGAAAAACACGGTATGCTTCTGATGGTTCCATATATTTCTCTTATCTCTATTCATTTAATATAGCAAGCAAATGCAATCAAAATTTAACATTTCATGATTTTCCACGTAATAGTATTTTAAAGAATTATAGTAGTTGCAAGAACTAATCACTATATAGATTTAATGTCATTATACATATTTTATTTCTTCACTAATTTCCTGCTTTGATTTCAAGTATCGAATATTTATTATAGTGGTATCAAAACCTAATGCGCTACAAACCCTAATTCTGTATACACACATCATAATTTCTATATCAAGTCTTCTATGACAAACTGTAGACTTTATTGAGAGAATGATAACATTTATGAGTTATTAAACCCTAGTCATCACTTTCTAGAACCATACTATCTTTTATATATGGTAAGTTTACTATCTAAGAATTATCTAACAGTTAGCCGAAGGCATTATTACATATTCATGTCTAAACATTAGCTCACAGTCCCTAGCAGTACACATATACATTATCAAAATTATGATTACAAAGATTTAATCTTGGGTACAAAGCCCGACACAAGCCGGATAGAAATCATAAGCTATAGGTAGAGTATCCTTCGTAAAAAAAAAACTAGAGTATGGAGGCATATCCATTTCGACATCTATTAACAGTCAACCATTTTCATCTATTTCCAAATAACATTATCAACAACAAGAACAAAACACAGACATACAGTTTTTAAGTCATGCAAATTGTAAATTTTGGTCCAAGACAACTATTGTTGCTTGGCATCACCGTAACTAGCTTTCACACGGTCAACTGTTATTTAAATATAACTTTCCATTGAAAAGAAAACAAACTATAGTTTACAAGTGCAACAAGAACCCTCGATTCTGAATTTCCATCCAAACAAATAACAGAGATTACGAGAGTTACCCTCGACATTTTAACAATAAGTCGAGACTGTGGAACCACGAAACTACACAGGGTTTTACCCTGAACTTAACAACTTACGGTGTAAATACCAACTCAAATATGGTTCCAACGCTACAAAAAAAATATTACTGAGCCGAACGTCAAATACAAGACTGAGGATCAACCTCTTACAGTATAATATCAAAACAAAACAAGCTTAAACTTCTTTGCAACCATCACTGATACAAGCCGGAGGTTTCCAACTCTCGGCACATAGAAAAACACATCAAAGGCATCTACGAGGCTTTGCAAGAACCACCAGATCTTACCAGAAAGCGGTAGTAGCTTTCCTTTCCCAAAACCGTTGCATAAAAGACTTCCAACGAAGAGGGTACCTACACAGTTACACCTCGAAGTGGTTAAAAATAAGAAGATACAAGAAAACGATTAAGCAAAACAGTATTTTGCTATTATCATAAAAATTACCTTCTAATTGAAGCTCGGGTCATTGGCACACCACACCAGCAAAAGAACAACGAAATCTAGTAACAACATCAGTAACCGCATTTTCAAAACCCTAAAGATGATTCAAAAAGAAAATCCAAACCCCAATACAAAACTACTCTCAACAGCTGACAGAAACCACATTTCGTATTATTGTATCGTGGCTCTATGGCAAGGAGCTAAGCCTACAACTATTAAAGAAATTTCATATCACAGGTTACAGGATTGAAACCTTGGAAGGGAATTTCCTTCAACCCTACTTTTTGGCAGCCTATCGGCCTCAACTCAACGTAACAATGAAAGACCGAGAAACTTGCTACCACTACATACAACAAGGTTAGGGTTACACAACTCAACGATCAAGATTTGGTGAGATCAACGCACAGGAAAGAGCCAATAGTGCTACATCGAAATTCGAGCAACATTGCATTAGCATATCATTAATTACTTCAACCACAAAGTGGTCAACATTACATGCCAAGTGAACATTACCGTGTACAGCGTGGAGGAGAGGCGATACAACAACCTTGCCATCTAGAACTCTTAGTTACATTATCGATCAAAGTTCACGTGGTTGGACTACGTGGGTTGACAACCAGGATTTCCACTATGGAGTTCGGTCATAACAATTAATACATGATCGTAACCCTGTCAACCTTTCAACATCAATTTCAATGCACATCAACTCATCACTCCATTAACGAGACCTTGGTGATTACAATAACATATGTTAATAACACTTAGGATAAGAGCTAATATATATAGCATGGGTCAAACTAGGCCATAACCTTTCTAAGGTTGTTTAGAATGTATTCATGTCTGCATATGATAATACCCGACAGTGCTAATGTATAGCTAGGTTTTCATATTATAATCATATCATTGCATAATAAAAACCTTATCATTGTAAAATGTAGCATAAACTTTATATAGTTTCAAGTTTAAACTTAGCCATATAGATATTATATTGCTAATTCATGGAAAACTAGATATAGTTAGTGTTGATGTATATGTAACTTCGGAATGTATTTCATCTATGTATTTCATATATATTTATTGTACCCTTATTAGAGATGTGTTATTCCTCTATAAGGAAGTGTCATCATGTGGATTGACAAGTATCGCAAGTGTGTGTACTTGCCGATGGGTTATTAGACCACCATGTGTGGGGTCGGCCCTGAAATATATATTATATTGTGGATGTACCTAGCTAGACAAGTCGGCCCCATAAAGTCACTGGGAAAACAGGTTAGTATAAATAGAGATCAGGAGATCTCTATTTAGATCATTCAGAAAGTCATCTCTCTCTCACTCACAAAGTGATGCACTAGTGAGGAGGAGGATCATCTGCTTCTAGGACTCTATCTCAAGTTTATTTTGGTTGTACTTTTGTTGAGCCATTGCTCTCTCTATCTCTGAGGAAGTTGTGGGGTTTTTCACCTTAGGGTTTTCCCCACGGAAACTCTGTGTCTCTTGTCTCTCATGCTTTTGATTCTTGTGATGCTTGTCATGCTTATTGTGATTGTCATGTATTGATATACTGTATATGTTATTCTTTCAGTGAAGATCCTAGAGTATTGTGAATTAATGCTCAAAATTTAATATGGTATCAGAGCTAACCTGAGAAGAAGAAATATAGTAGATTGACTCTACTCATCAAGGAGAATCTATTTGTCCAATCAGAATTCAATTCTGAGCATTTTCATATTTGGCCCTAAAAATTAGGGTTTCCACAAAAATAGGAATTTCTGAAATCTGAAAACATAGTTGGAAGCTCCTTGCAAAAATCAAAGTTTAGAACTTTGGGTCGAGATTTTTGGCTAGGTAGATCTCCGGGAAACTCAAACCCTAATTTAGGGCTCTCCCAAGTGAACCCGAGAGGACAAAAAGGCAAATCTAAAGGGTAAAGCTTTGCTGATCTCAAATTCTGAATACACCAGGCTGATCAGCTCATCAAGGCGCATCTTTCTATCCTTTCAAAAAATTGAAATTCATATTTTGAATTTTTAGGATTTTTTTGACAAACCCTAATCCGGGACCAGATCCAATTTTCAGCATTTCAAGTGGTAAGACCTAAATCTTTTCTATTTCCATTTGAAATACTCTATGATGTCTCACCACACCAAGCTTGAGGATAAGCTTGAAGGAGCTGATAACTTCCGAGCTTGGAAGTATAGGATTGGGTTAATCTTGGAAGAGAATGAGTTGGACTCATATGTAAAAGAAGACATCCCTATCCCAGAGGATGAAGATGCTAAGGTATTGCGTAAGAAAAACTTGGTCAAGGAAAAGAGAATCATTGCTGATTCTATCAAAGACCATCTCATACCCCATATGTCTTCTCTAAAGACACCCAAGGAGATGTTTGACTCTTTGACCAAGCTATTTGAAGGAAGAACATAAATCGGAAGATGACCCTGTGGAACCAATTGAAAGGAGTAAAGTTTCAGAATGGAGAAACCATTCAATCTTATTTTTCAAGGGTCTCCTAGATCAAGGAAGAACTAGAAGCAGTGGATGAAATGGTGGAGAATGGTGAAGTGGTGATGACCACTCTAAATGGCCTACCCAGGTCATGGGATTCCTTTATTCAAGGAATTTGTGCAAGGAAGAAGTTGATCTCCTTCAACAGATTGCGGGAAGAATGCTCTCAAGAAGAAGATAGGATTGTGGCCCGAGAAGAAAAGATGGGAAATGAAGATCAAGCTCTCACAGCACATGCCAAGAAAGGCAAGTCCAAGAAGGAATCATCTCATAATAGAAGATTCTCACACCACCATTATCATAAAGATAAGAAAGATCTCAGATGCTTCAATTGCAATGAGAAGGGACAATTTGCTTCAGATTGTCCCAAGAAGAAGAAAGACAACAACAACAACTTCAATAAGAAGAAGAAGAATAGCAAAAGAAGATATCATGCTCATGTTGCCGAAGATGATGAACCCCCAAAGAAGAAGGCTAGGGCAGAAAGTGATAGTGATGATGACTCATCAAGTGAAGAAGAATATGTTCTAATTTTTGCTCTCACAGGTACTATCTCCCATGGTTGTAATAATTGGTTGATTGATAGTGGGGCTTCCAAACACATGACTAGGTTTAAGGAATATTTTGTGAATCTATCTGAACATGAATCACCCCATAAGGTGAAACTTGGGGATGATTATCAATACCCAATCAAAGGAAGTGGTGAAGCCTCCTACAACCTAGATTCTGGAAAATCTTTGAAGATGAAAGAAGTCCTTTATGTAACTGGGCTCAAGAAGAACTTACTCTCCATCTCTGCACTGGATGCAAAAGGTATGAGGGTTGCATTTGTGGATGGCCAAGTCCTAATGTGTCCAAAGGGAAAGAACATAGATGATGTAGTAGTGATTGTAGAGCAAGAGGGAGGTTTGTATAAATTGAAGGGACAACCTAAACATGCCATGGTACATGAATCCATGGATCCAAGTGAACTTTGGCATAGAAGACTTGCTCATATGAACTATAGGGAACTTCCAATTGCAAGCAAGGCTGTAGAGGGTCTTCCTGAAATCAAGACCAAACATGAAGGTGTTTGCAAAGGATGTGCAAAAGGTAAGAACATTAAGAAGGCTTTCCAAGCAGTGAAAGCAAGGCAAAAGAGATCCTGGAAATCATCCACTCAGATGTATGTGGTCCTATGTCATCCAGTTCTCTGAGTGGGTATGTTTACTATGTCTCATTTATTGATGACTTCTCTAGGAAGACTTGGGTATACTTCTTGAAGAGAAAAGATGAGGTGTTTGATAAATTCAAGGAACTCAAAACCTTGATGGAGAATCAAACTAACAAGAAGATCAAAACATTCAGATCCGACAATGGTGGAGAATTCACCTCAGGTGACTTCAAGAATCTTTGTAGTGATTCAGGGATTTAGAGGGAGTTGACTGCTCCTTATAATCCTCAATAGAATGGAGTTGCAGAAAGGAAGAACAAAACAATCATGGAAGCAGCAAGGGAAATGCTGCATGACCAAGATATACCTATGCATCTATGGGAAGAAGCAGCTAGAACAGCTGTATATGTGCAGAACAGAACACCCCAAAAGATATTGGATAACAAGACACCAGAAGAGGTCTTTTCTAGTAAGAAACCTGAAGTCATCCATCTCAGAATATTTGGTTGTCCAGTATACATTCATGTCCCAAAGGAAAAGTGGACTAAACTAGATCCTTCAAGAAAGAAGGGTATCTTTGTGGGTTACAGTGAAAGCTCGAAGGCTTACAGAATATACTTTCTAGGGTTCAAGAAGATTGATGTCAGCAAGGATGTAACATTTGATGAAAATTCATCCTTCATCAAATCAAGGAAGGAACCTATCGAAGTTTATGAAGAACCTAGGGAAACTATATTTCAAGACACTACCATGACTGAAGCAGTTCCAGAAGTTGTTCGTGAGTTTGAAGATTCGCAAGAACCTGTAGATCCACCCCGTGAGGATAACTCTCACAAGAGGAAACCTGTATGGGCTAGAGAGCTCATTCAAGATGCAGAAAGATTTGGCATTCCAGAAGAAGATCACAGAGCAAAGAAGAGAACCATATCACATACCAGCTATGTTGCTTTACTCTGTGACATTATGAACAAAGAGCCTTCCAGTTATGAAGAAGCAATGGAAAAGAAAGAATGGAAGGATGCCATGGTTGAGGAATACCAATCAATAATGAAGAATGATGTTTGGGATGTTGTACCAAAACCTAAAGATAAGTCTATTGTGACTTCTAAATGGATCTACAAAATCAAGCATGCTTCAGATGGCAGTGTAGAGAAATACAAAGCAAGATTCGTAGCTCGTGGCTTCTCTCAGAAAGAGGGAATAGATTATGAAGAAAATTTTGCACTTGTATACAGGTATACTTCCATCAGAACAGTACTTGCCCTGGCTGCAGCGATGAAATGGAAAATACACCAGATGGATGTCAAGACTGCTTTCTTGAATGGTGTAGTTGAAGAGGAAGTATATGTGTAGCAGCCACTCGGTTTCGAAATACATGACAGGGAGTCATATGTGTGCAAATTTAAGAAATCCTTGTATGGCTTGAAACAAGCTCCCAGAACTTGGTATGGTAGGATGGACAGTTTCCTATCTAGTTTGGGCTTTACCAAGAGTAAAGCGGATTCCAACCTTTATTACAAGGTTGAGGAAGGGAATCCTGTGATTCTACTCTTGTATGTGGATGACTTATTTGTAATAGGAGATGACAGATTGATTGCAGATACTAAGAGAAATCTTGCTGCCGAGTTCGATATGAAAGATTTGGGAATGATGCATTATTTCCTAGTTATGGAGGTGTGGCAGAGTACAGGTGGGATCTTCCTTAGTCAAGGGAAGTACACAGTAGATATCCTGAAGAGATTCAGGATGATGGATTGCAAGGCCATGGCCACACCTATGGCATCGAGTCTAAAGCTTCTATGTGATGCTTCATCTGAGCCAGTTGATGTCTCTATGTATCGTCAGATGATTGGGTCCTTGATGTACTTGACGAACACGAGACCAGATATTTGCTTTGCGGTGAACACATTGAGTCAGTTCCTAAAAGATCTGAGGAGTGTTCATCTGGTTGCTGTAAAGCATGTTCTGAGGTACCTGAAGGATACAGTGGATTATGGGCTCAAGTATGAGGAGAATCAAAAGTTTAACCTGTAGGGTTATGTTGATTCAGATTGGGCTGGCATTGCTGCAGATAGGAAGAGCACATATGGGTGCTGCTTCAGTATGGGATCAGGTGTGATCTCTTGGTTTAGCAGGAAGCAATCGTATGTAGCACTGAGTACAGCTGAGGCAGAGTATGTTGCATCCTGTTTAGCTAGTTGTGAGCCAGTATGGTTACAGAAGCTACTGTCTGAATTATTTGATCTCTCGTTGGATGTTACTGGTATCTTCTGTGATAACCAGATTTGTGTGAAGCCGTCCGAGAACCTAGTGTTTCATGACAGGTCGAAACACATAGAGATCAAATATCACTATATCAGGGATATGGTGCAGAGAGGAGCTGTGAAGCTCCTGTATGTTGCGATGGACGAGCATATTGCAGATGTGCTGATGAAGCCACTAGCCAGGGTGAAGTTCGAGTACTTTAGAGAGAGGCTTGGTGTTCTTCGGATTTATGACACTTCGAGGAAGAAGTGATGGACACATTTGTTGAAGCCATTCCAAGCATGTTGGAAGGAGGATCCTTCACATGGTTGTGGATGTAAGCGCTGGATGATGAGCATCAGGATGATGTTCTGGTTTCTGCTTTGTATGATCAGTTGGATCATTTTTATATGTATGTATGTATGCATCATGTTGGATGTTGGATATGATCTGTTGGATGCTATATATGATCAGTTGGATCATTTATATGTATGTATGCATCATGTTGGATGCTGGATATGATCAGTTGGATCATTTATATGTATATGTACGCATCATGTTGGATGTTGGATATGATCAGTTGGATCATTTATATGTATGTACGCATCATGTTGGATGCTGGATATGATCAGTTGGATCATGTGTATGTATTTTGTATAAGCATCATGTTGGATGCTTGGACCATGTATCTGTATATGTATCAGGTGGATACACTATATGATCAGGTGGATCATGTATGATGATATGTATCAGGTAGATACTTGGTATGCATCAGGTAGATGCATTGTATGATCAGGATGATCATGGATGACGAGCTTCAGAATGTTGCTCCAGATGACATGCAGCAGGATGTTGCAGTGATGATGATCAGGATGATCATCTGTACATCAGGATGATGTGTGGTGAGTATCAGGTTGATACTTTGTGGCCGTGGAACAGGTTGTGTAGATAAGCATGTAATTTGTGCCCTGGGAGATTTGCAGATAGTATTTCGAGGTTTTTCCTATGGCATGTAATTTGTACCCTAGGATATCTGGAAAATTCTCTTTCGAGGTTTTGCTTGGGAGGACATATAATTTGTGCCCTGGGATATCCGCAGATAGTCTTTCGAGGTTTTTTTTATGGCATGTAATTTGTGGCCTGGGATATCTGGCAGATGCTCTTTCGAGGTTTTGTCCTATGACATGTAATTTGTGCCCTGGGAGATCCGATAGGTTGAGCCGTGTGCTTGTAATCAGTCCTGGGATGCTCTTTTGAGGTTTTGCCATGACCACATGTAATTCGTGCCCTAGGAGATCCGATAGGTTTAGCCTTGTGCTTGTAATCAATCCTTGGATGCTCTTTCGAGGTTTTGTGGTGACCACATGTAATTTGTGCCCTGGGAGATCTAGTAGATTGAGCCTTGTGCTCGTAATCAGTCCTGGGATTCTCTTTCAAGGTTTTGTGGTAGGGTCACATGTAATAAGTCCTGGAGATCTAGAGAGGATGAAAAAGGCCTCAGATGCTCTTTAGGGTTCTTGCTAGTCAAGAGACTCTTTTCAGGTTTTGTGACGCACATAATAAGTCTTGAGATTTCCATAGTATGGCCAGTGATGATGAAGACCTACAGGTGGTGGGCCTGCATCCAGTATGAAAAAGGACTGGCTTTGTAGAACTTCCTATGACGAGTAGAGTCAGAGATTGGTTGAGATAGAAGCAACAGTGATGATGATGATGATGATGCATCGATGACGATGATCCTGAGAAGAAGACTTGTCTAGCAGATCTGTTTCAAGAAATACCTTCCTAGTTAAGAGGGAGTGTTGATGTATATGTAACTTCGGAATGTATTTCATCTATGTATTTCATATATATTTATTGTACCCTTATTAGAGATGTGTTATTCCTCTATAAGGAAGTGTCATCATGTGGATTGACAAGTGTCGCAAGTGTGTGTACTTGCCGATGGGTTATTAGACCACCATGTGTGGGGTCGACCCTGAAATATATATTATATTGTGGATGTACCTAGCTAGACAAGTCGGCCCCATAAGTTCACTGGGCAAACAGGTTAGTATAAATAGAGATCAGGAGATCTTTATTAGATCATTCGGAAAGTCATCTCTCTCTCACTCAGAAAGTGACGCACTAGTGAGGAGGAGGATCATCTTCTTCTAGGAGACTATCTCAAGTGTATTTTCGTTGTACTTTGGTTGAGCCATTGCTCTCTCTATCCCTGAGGAAGTTGTGGGGTTTTTCACCTTAGGGTTTTCCCCACGGAAACTCTGTGTCTCTTGTCTCTCATGCTTTTGATTCTTGTGATGCTTGTCATTCTTATTGTGATTGTCATGCATTGATATACTATATATGTTATTCTCTCAGTGAAGATCCTAGAGTATTGTGAATTAATGCTCAAAATTTAACAGTTAGGATTCTAACTATGTACAAGAATATCATAATAGTACAAATTGTAACAGCATGCAATAATATCCAAAAACTTAAACACATCTGTAAACTGTCCTATTTTTGCACAATCATAAAAGATCTTTCATTCAAGAGATTAACATCCGCTTAAATATGAAGTAGAAAATACAATTAAATCATATTTAGCGGAGAAGTATGATGTGTCATCACTACTAATTATCTTAGTTAAGAAAACAAGTTATTTTATATGTTCCGTATTAATGACTTTGATAAATATTGCTATTATAATTTTTTTTTTTTGGTATTTTCGGGATGTTACAGTGAGGGCTCTCTACCTCAAGAATCTACTTTACTATACAAAGTTGGAAGAAGGGGATTCAATTTTAGAACAACTGCTAAAATTGAAGAATAGTAGAGATCAATTACTTGTCATATAAACGGAAATAGATAAGGATGACATGGTAGTGATTTCATTAGTGATTACTCTTAAGAGTTTTCTTTAACCCTTCAATCACTTTCTTGAGAAATTAAATATTGTTTTGAATCCATTGATATTACTTTTCACAAGTTGTGAAGTTAGCGGTTGCAAAGGAGTATGGGAAGAAGTGGTTGGAAGTGGTGGTAAAACTTTTGAGAGTGCTCTTGCTGCAAAGTATAAATGCAAAAGACAAGTAACAATGGATTGAAGGGGGGGGGCGAATTCAGTTTAAGCAAAGCAACTATCACATATAATTTTGTTTATAAAAACATATGTTGTCAATACAATGGTAAAAAATCAGCCTAGAAAAAGTAAACTAATGTGACAAAACATGAAGAAGAATTTGACTATGCATTTGGTGCTTCGTAGGTGGGATGTAAGTCTTCAAATGACTGGCTCTTTTATTTGGAGATACCAAGAATATGGAAAACATGAGGAATCGGTCTATTACCTTTGCTCAAAACAGATCCAAAACATAGACTCTGATCTTAAGTGATGACAATGCACATTTTGTTAAACATTATGGTGATATTCAATTTAGATTGTCATATGGTAGGAAGTTCAAACTTCACCTTTAGGAATGTGATTTACAAATTAGGGATGAACAAAAATTTCTTTCAGTTAGTGAAATAACAAAGAAGATCCCACATTTGGAAGTCCTATTTAGTGTGGATGGATATTTTGTAAATGATAAAAAGGATTTGTAAGATGATTTCATCAGGGGTGAAGGTTAATAGTTGTACATATTTGTGGAGGTTGTACAAATTACATCAACTAGGTTGGACTTTTGCTTTACAGTTACAAAACCAAAAGCTAAATATTGGAATGTGCCCATGTAACGCCCCTATTTCCCCATTTTAGTAACACAAATAAATATGTAATTGTAACAATTAGTAATAACAGCAAATAACCGTCGACTGTGGTTGAGGAAATGCTGAAAAGAAGGGGTCTATGAAACTATTAGGGAGTAGTTAAGGGGGTATGGAGCCTTAAAGACCCTATTCCTCTCCAACCCTTAGTGTTGGACCCTTATATGATTTTTATTAATGTTTTATTTTAAACCTTAGTTTCTAAACCTTAGATTATAATGGTTCATGTGGTGATGTGATGAGGTTTTCCCAAGGTGGCTACATGGTGTTTTGGGAGGTGGCATGTGGTGCTCCTTGTCCATACACCAAAAAGGATTGGGACTTAGGAGGACAGGGTCATTCATTTCATGAAGCAGGGAGAGGGAAGGCTGGTACGGTCAGGGAGGAGTGGAGCAGAACTGAATAGCCAATGTACATACAGTTCTGAAAATATAACAACTGTTTTCTTGACCAATTACCTGGGTTAGTGAGCTGGTGTGTTGGTTCAACCTGTTGTTCACTGTTGAAGTCCTTGTACATCCAGTGATGTATTTCTCCTTGAACAAACTTTCCCAGGAACACTGAATGGTTGTTGAAATTGCCCAAGGGACTACTTAGTCAGAGAAGGGAATTTACCACCAAGTGTTGGATGGGCTGGGGAAGGAAGATTATTGGTTATTGTGTTTTGATCAACTATTCTAGTGTGATGTTGTTTTTGTGAGAGAAAAGTCATTGATTCCACATGTTTTTCCCTCGTGGTTTCATAGCCTTAGCTCGGGGTGGCAACCTTGCTAATAGATTGAGGAGCAGTGCAACCCTAAGGTTGGGAGTAGCATTCATCACCCATAGCCGGTTTCCCAGATAAGTATTTATTATAATCTTGCAATTGCAATTTTTCATGGTAAATAAATCATTTATAAATCTGGTAATGTTTAAATTGTTGCAAACATAGATAATGTGGCTTGCTAATACCTTGGTCAATCACCGAATTATCTATACTCTATTTTTATAATGATTGAATATATAGTGAACTAAACCATTGGATATATGCTGGGTAGTTTCCCTGTTTATTTCATTTTCTACTGGGCATTTCAAACTCAGGAAACCGTGAGACAAAGTATACCTCTGTTCCAATGAAATTGCCAGCGTTTGATGAGAAGTAGCACCCAGAAAATCGTGGGTTGGTTAATACCACAGTTTTGATTATGATTGTTGGGCGTTTGATGAGCAGTAGAACCCAGAAAATTGTGGGTCAGCTAATACCACGTTTTTATTATGGTTGCTAGGCGTTTGATGAGCATTAGAACCCAGAAAATCATGGGTCAATGGATACCTCTGTTTTACATGTGTTTGTTGGTCGTTTGTCGAGCATTTAATCCAGAAAAATCGTGGTGAATGAGAGGCAGTGATTCCCCCTTTTCTTTTCCAGACAGATACCTCCTAGAAAGTCCTTACTAACCATGGAAAGCCAAGGAGATAGGCACAATTCCTGAAGAAAATAATCACTTTTAAAATAGGACTCTCACTAGAAGGATTGGGAACTTACCTTTGCTATGCTCATTGAAGGGAATAAATATGAGGGTAAGAGAACTATCTTTGTTGTAAACATAAGTTAATCGTCTCTCAAACCCAAAGAAGCACCTCTTCACTCTTCCTTTTGATAAACAAGTTTTGTCCACGAGGTGTTGTTTGGCAATTGCCATTGCTACCATTCTTTAGTGGTAATTTAACCTTGCACCAGATCTGCTAGAGGCTGCAAAAAAAAGGTGTCTTATAGAGTAGAGTAAGAAGAAGTTAAATTTTATGATTCTACAAGGAATGTAACTGATGTACCCATACCATTTAATTAGAGAAGGAATTTAAGAGAGGTCAATCTTAAGTTAAATACTCTTCAAACCTTTCATGCATTAAGCATTTAACATTTAAAAATATTCCAGAACAATTGTTTTCAAGGTCAATGCCCATAAATTTATCAAGGGAGTTTAGGCACAAGATACAATCCCATCTATAGGCCATCAAATTCAGCCTAATCATTAGTGGCATAGCCCAATATTACAAAAAATATTAGTCTCTTATAAGTTGTATCAATTTCTCAATCCGTCTCTACTAGATCTCAAAATATTACTTTTAGAGGATCTGTCAAAATCTAGTTTTGAAATTCAAAAAGCCTTCCTTGGGGGCTGCCAAACAATTCTAGATCCTTCATGGCAGCCTGAAGAATTCCCTTTATTGGATATCTCCCTGTTGAAGATTCCTTGAAACCTTCTTTTTCAGTTGAGATATCTTCTGGTCCTTGTCCTTTTCCTTTATCACTGTTGTAGTTGTTTCTCTTAATCCAGAAAGAATTCTATAAACCTATTTAGATCCTTGAGTGTCCAATTGCTTTTGGTTTTATTTTTTTCTATTTCTGACCAGCCATTTGAGCATCTATGGCCTGGAATTAGATCTCAGATAAGGTTAAAAAAGGTCCATCTGTCACACCCTTAGGACATTTTTGGATCTATCTTCCCAAACTTTGGAGCCTCCTTTATGAAAATACCTGCTATTGGTTTCCATATATTCCTGGTTATAGACAGATTAGCAGCAGGTGGTTCATTTTCTCTTAAACCTCCTTGCAACATAGACATCTTCAGGGACCTTGTAGGCCTCTTTTTTGGAACTGATTCAATGAACTAGGGTTTCACAAAGGACTTCAATATATTGCTATCTGTTTCTATTGAAACCTTAAAAATGATATTGTTGTCTTCATCTGTTAGGATTGAGACTTTATAATGGCCATACTTTGTAGTATTGTACTTTAGCTTAACTTAGGAAATCTATGTTAGGATTACTTTATATGATAGAGTTGCATTATGATGTAATAAAGTTGAGCTACAATGATTTAAAACCAATTAAGTTGTATGTTAGTGGTTAGGTGTTGAAGGGTTTTTGTAACATACATTTCCCATATTGAGACAAGGCTATGTAATCTTTCTCACACCCTATGCTTAATGAATCACATTGTCTTTATCTCTCCTATCTACAACTTTGTGAATTTGTATATATGTGTGTAATTCTGAGAGATTCTATTGAAATATTATTGTTTGCATGTCAAAAATGTTAAAAAAGTAGGTCTTTGATATTCCCATTTATGAGGATTTTCTGTTATTCTAATTAGAATGTTCATGGACAGGCTTATTTCCCTCCAATATCACAACCCAAAGGGCTACCTCTAAAATTTCAAGATGTCAAAGGCAAGGAGTGGGTCTTTCAGTTCCGATTTTGGCCTAATAATAATAGCAGGATGTATGTTCTGGAAGGGGTGACACCTTGTATTCAGTCAATGCAATTGCAAGCTGGTGACACAGGTATCCACCAGTACATGCCCCATGTCTGGGGGCTGCAACATATAACACATAATTCCTTCTAGTTAGGTACTAGGTTGGTTAGGTACTAGATCTGAGGGGTATCTATTCCATCAAATCCGAGAGACATGCACCTAGCCTCATTATTTTTCTTTGTCATGTCATTCAGGTGGGGAAAAACATGATTTGAATGCAACTATTGACCTCAGGAATGAATCAATGCCCCATTGGCATCCATCTTGCATGTTATTGTTCTTACCTGACAAACCTCTGTTGTCCAATTTTTGTCATATTATTTTCCTTGATTGCTTCATCAAATGGATTTTTTGTCTTTGCTGCTGAAATTTATTAGATTCTTTGCTGATATTTCATCCAAGGAACTTCCTTAATCTTACTCTCGGTGTTGCTTTGTAACCATAGGTTCAAACTTTTGGGAAATTGTTGGCCCTCCAAGCTAACCGACTCTTTTGTTTTTCTTATACGTTGTAACCCATTTTGAAGCCTATATTGAAACATGGATCGTTGTGGAAGTAAAATTTACAAGGGGGTTGCGATAATATTTAAATAATATGCATATTAAGAAGCTTGAGAGCATGCTCTTGTGGGAGATCAAGGCCAAGGCTCTACTAGTGGGCTTGTTAGTTTACTTAAGCATATTAATGCATTCCCCTACGTGGATGGAGTCCAAGAGCAATGCATGATGTAAGAAGGTTGCAACTCATTAAATATAAATGAAATAAAACATATGCACCTTGCTCCCTTTGGAGGAAAAGAAGGTTGGGGATCTATGATCTAGCAAGTGCCATGTGAAGCTCAAACATGTGTTGAGTTTCTCCCTATATCGATGGGGTCCAAGATGTAAGAAATATGATATAAAGATGATGCAAGTAGGATGTAACTCATATAAGTATAAATGAAAAACAAATATGGACCTTGTCGCCTTGGGAGATTGTTATTGCTTAAACTTTGGCTTGAGGTGAAAAAGTCTTAATCACCTAGGCGATACTTCAAAGGAATGTAGAATTATTACCACTGCCACCTCAACAACAATTTCTCCGCTTTAGGCCAGCTAAATACTAGCACAAGGAGGGTTTTCATGGGTAATATAAGTCTATAATAGACAATAAAAGATGATGAATCTAGCTTAGTTTGAAATTCAAATTATAAATATGTTTTTAGAGATAAAAATTACAGTAGGATGGGTAGATTTACAAACATAAATCTTGATCTAGCTAGAGATGATAAAGTGCAATGGTTTCTAGACCAAAACTATTAATAAATTTGAACACAAAGAAACCAAGACTAAGTCGAAAGAGTTATCATAATGTATTGCATATTTCCAAACATGGGACCTTATGATTGATAACCACTCTTAATAGCTTGGGAAAAACTTGCTACTATACCAACAAGATTTAGGACAAGCAAAGGAGTCAGAGGGATAATGACTAGGAGACTGGTCCACTTGAAAACATATAGCTCAACAAATTCACCATCCTCATATGAATACTTTGATTTGATAGTATTGTGTAAATCCGTGCTAGAAATTTCAATAGCCCTTGAAAGACAACAAACATATGTGTTGATACACCTCCAATCACCCAAAATTTATCATTCCTAGACACTAATACATATTTAAAAAGTCCTTGGTTTTGCTCTGCATGGGAGTATACAACATGGTCTGCAAACCTTCGAGAGAAAAATTGAGTTTTTATCGACAACAGGGAAACATAGATGTCAGGTCTAGATGAAATATTAGATAAGAATGACATAAAATTATATACTTGTACATAAAATTGCAATCTTAAAACATGGACCATTACAAGGAACAATTCAATTACAAAAAATATTCCTCAAAAGCCATACACTGACAAAACAATTTAATTTGCAAATTATGGTTCGATAACAAACAAACCCTCTTGAAAAAATACCTCATTAAATGCATGTAGGCTGGTAATATTTGAGAAGAATAACCCCTTCATTAGAAATCTTGTTATCCCACATATCTAATTAGTGTATAATTGAGTCAAAACTTGCAGACATACAAATGTGTTAAAACTCAAAAATTATTGGTCCCTAATATTGGAAACAATTCGCTTGTATTTCCTAATATTCCATACTTGGAATACATATCTAGAGGGGTTGTTTCCACAATCACATCTGCTTAAATCTATTCCTAATCATGCATTCATGGATCCACTTACCCTGTTCTAGAGCTCCCAATTGCACACATGTCGGAAGCATGTTGATCTTGAAGGTGGTCAGATCCAGATTCACAAAGTCCCGCTGCATTTCATTGAAGATCCTCAAGGACTCATTAGAAATCCCATTCTGAGCATATACCAATCCATCATTGCATTCCATGAGACCACATCCCATTCAACCATTTTTTCAAACAGTTGGCGTGCAACCTCCAAATTTCCCCATTTAGCATACATAGCCATAACGTCATTCTGAACAAAAACATAAGACTCAAACCTCTATCTGACAACATGATCATGAGTCTCCTTCCCTTCTTACGGCGCCATTAATGAAGCGCATGCCTTGAGTACAAAGGGGAAAGTGAAATTGTTAGGATGCACATATTCCCTATGTATTTGGTAATACAATGTAAAGGCTTCCTCATAAGGGCCATTGCAAGCATACCTTTTAATCATTTTTTTCCACACTAAAACATATGGTTTGTCTATTCTATCAAATCCATAGATGCCCACATGCTTGGTTTGCTTGAAAATGTCTTGGTGGAATCCATTTGTGATCAGGTGGGCATGGACTTGTTTCAATCGTTTTATGTTAACATGAGATTTCAAGATGGAATCGTATGTGTTGCAGTGGATTGGTTGATCGCACACCTCCTTTATTGTTGAACCGATCTCCTATACGCGTCCAGTGCTAGGCCCAAGCATTGGATTTGGTGTGTGTTCATTACACAGACTCACAGTAAGATGTTATCTGCATAGTCCTAATATCATAAAACACAGAACCTTCTACATTCTCTGCAGAATCCTAATATCCTAAAACATAGTTTGATTTGGCACAATAAATTTCCAAGGGTTACACTGTCGCTTATTTGCTTAATTTTTATCTAGTTTTGAAATTCATGATATTAAATATATATACTATAACATCGGCTCATACAATTCCATAGTAGCTGCCATTGATAGGCCATTTCACACCCACAATTTGAGGCACCCCTACTATGGGTGAGGATCTAGAGCTACTACATAAAGGTTTCCATACTTCCAAGGGATAGGAATTTTCTTATACATAATTTTTATGGTCGCCACTAGATCTTCCCAATACAAAAACACTATGGAGTTAACATGGGGATCTTACCAATATAGAACCCCTACAGTTTTTACATGGGGAAGTATTGGTGGGTTTCTTGTTCAATTTCTCAATTGAAAAAACCCTATGACTTTATTCTCGGGCTCTCTACATCGACGATCTACTAATGTCAGCATCAGAAAGTGGGTTCAAGGGGAACCATATGCCCTCCATTCTTTAATCCATGCCATATTTTCTCTATTTTCCCTCAAAAGGAAGCTCTTTACATTGCTTTCCCTCGGTAATCATTTTATATTGGTCATTTGTGCTAGGGATTAAAGGACCTTTAGACACTTAAACCCATGGAGGAGAGTCTTATCAATCGAGTACAAAAATAAATCACCTTTGGTTGAGAAAGTTATCCTTCCTTGAGGGATGTATTTATGCTATCCATGGTGATCCTAACCTTTTTTAATATTTTGCTAGTGGGCTTAGGGATTAGCAATTAACAACATGTGTTTCCTCCAAGGAGTTCATAGGTTCAAATCTGGAGGAGGATAAGGTATGTACACCTCCATAAAATTTAGCAATTAAATCACTACACAAAGTGGGGTCCCTTGTCCCACAAACAAGGGGGTTTCATACACCAAATTGGTGTCAAGGGTGAACTTAAAGATATTATTATTAGTAGTAGTCGTAGTAGTAGGAAGGCTAACCTTATCTCATTCACAATCACTTATAAAAATATAGCCACACTTCATCGTGAGCTTATCTAGGAGAGTATAATCTCATAGCTAGTATTCACCTAAGGGAGTACCTATTGCAAATAAGGGAAAATCCATGAAGCAATCAAATCCATCACCTATTTTAAATGTCTAGTCCTTAGATACAAAGATGGAAGGGGGAGCATTATTCACATACTTATAGATGAGGTGAGGTATTCATCCTTAACTTTTTCCCTATAGGTCCAAGTGAATATAAAGTGGTATAGATCACAGTTAGTCCTAATATTATGTTAAACCTTAAGGGTTTTATGGTACTAGACATGAACATGGCTGGACAAAGAGAAAATTAGATATGAGACTAGTTTGCTGCTTTTTGTAACTCAAAATGTCACCACAAGTTGTTCAAAGATTCCCAGAACTACTTCCTTGGGTGTAAATGAGTGATGTCCTACCCTCAAACCTCTTCCAAACAATAATTGAAAGTGGACCATCCTCTCCTAAAACAAATCCATAAGGTTTCAGATGCCTTCATGCTATTGATACCTAGTCATAATCTCCTTGGGATAGACTTCAATTTTTTGTCAACATATTATTATATCCTGGATATGCATATCATGCTTTTATAGGATTGATAGGCCAGTTGTTGTATGTTCCAAGATCTGGTTTCAGTTTTATTTATACCTCTTTCACGGTGAAAATTGCCTATAATGTAGATCATTGCCCACCAAATTGACCCAAAACTGAATATCAAGGCTATTGGAAGGTAAAACATGCCCATAATTCTTCAAATAGTACATATATTTGCTTGGAGTGTGCCCAAAATGATCTCTAGTGTGTTGTTTGAGGCTCAAAGCAGTCCAAACAATTCCCAAATTTGTTATGAAACAATGTCGTATTGATGTTAGGATCTGAAATCTCACCCAGGATTAGGAAATAATGCTCCTCACCACTGTTGTTCGTTTTTGTCCACATCCACAGAACCATCTCAGAATGCCTCTTTTATGCCTAGGTTAGCCCAGAATTGATTTCAAAACCTAGGTGAACATCCTATGCAAATAGCGGGGTAACACCCTCAAAATACCTTTCATTTTCCATCCATCCTCCCATATTTTCATATTCAAGTCACCTAACTACTATTTTGACACCATAAATTACAACAATAAAAAAATCAATATATTCTCAATAACTCTAGATCCAAGCATCAACAATCCACAATTGTAAAAGCATCTTCAAGATTTTTAATCCAAATTAGTGTCTTTATGGCCACTTTAAAACCACCTAGCTCATTCTAGATAAACGTTATGCATTTATGATCCTCTTCTTACTTGATTATTATTGCAAATAGTGTGATGAGAAAATGAAGCTCAATGCCATCTACATGTGATACAATAACTGGAATATCAGTATTTTAAATAATGAACTGAAGCAAATTTTGACTACAACAACAATCAAAACATTCAGAGAATATCACAAAATGTTGTTTATATCCCATATACATTAGGGAATGTACTTACTGCTAGAACTCTTGATTGCATTGCATATGTGATGGGAGGTTGTGTGTAGGTGTTAAAAGTAAAGGCAGTGCCAAACTATAAATCAACAAAATAGATATTTTGCAATGTCAATTCACAGATTGAAGATGGGTATGATTTCCCACTGTTCTTGTTGATTAAATATGGGTAGGATTTCCCACTACCTAGGATCCAAATGAAATACAATAGGAATATTTTTATGGAGTACAAATTTGGTGAAGGTCCTATATTCACAATGTTGTTGCAAGGCAGTGAGGGAGTGATGCCATGTGCAGAAATGATCAGGTGGCTAATCGATCACACTGATGTGAACACAAGACAAATATACAATGAGTAGTGAAAATGAATAGGATGTTTCTTGGCTACTTATTTATAAGCATACTACAAGTTTTTAAAAGTTTAATCATATTTGACAAATGAATGGATGCGACAATTCACTCTTACAATTGCTATGACATCTTGGCCAGTTGGTAGGATGATGGTAGGACTTTGAAAGCTAGGGATACCCAAGCATGGTAGGAATTTGAAAGCTAGGGATACCCGAGCATGGTAGGACTTTGAATCAGCAGCAACAACAATTCCCCATGAATCCTCCCTTGACCATGTCCAATTCCACAAGTCCCCATGACTTGGATGCATAGTTCCATTGACACACTATGAAGCCATGTGTGGTGCTTTATTGCATTATTAATGTCTTTGGATGCCTAAATAGTTTCTTTATGGCAAAAGGAATGACACTCTTCTATAGAATGTCATTCCCAAGACCCCAAGACATGTGTGTATTGCTTAAAACCACCTAGTGGCACAAACATCTCTAATCATAGGCCAATTATACCCTTAAGAGATCATGTGTGGTTGGTGGAGGAAAAATTCATAAACATGGATGGATAGAAGCTTCCTTTAGGGTCCTATGTTTAGATATTTTCCACTAACCATGTTGAAATCCCTAAGGCCACAAGACCTAGATACATAGTTCCACGAATACCCATAAAAAGTCATATGTGTGGTGCTTCGAGACATTGTTCATGGCTATGTATGTCTCAATTATTTCTTAAGGTCCAAGGGCATGATCTTCCTCCCTATAACTTCATTCCCAATGCCTTGATACATGTACATACTACTCAAAATCACCTAGCAGTTCATTGAAATCCTCAATCATAGGCCAATGATACCCTCAGAAGACCATGTGTGGTTGGTGGAAACAACTTTCTTAGCACTAGATGGATAGAATATTCCTTTAGGTCTTGAGATTCATGCCTCCTCCCATGACCATGTTGACGCCCCAAAGTCCCCAAGACTTAGATATATAGTGCAATGGATACCCTTGCATAGTCACACGTGGTATCTTAAGGAGTTGTTCATGGTTTTGGATGCCTCGGTGGTTTCTTTAGGGACAATGGCATGGTATTTACCTTAGAATGTCATTCACAAGCCATCGATACACATACATATTTCTCAAACTTTCCTAATGGAATCACCATATTTAATTAATATAGGATGATGATACCCTCGGGAGTCCATGTGTGGTTGGTGAAGGAAACACTCTTATCCTTGGATGGATAAAATATTTCAGGGCCCAAGGTTCATGTCTCTTCTATTGTCCATGTCCAAATCCTCAAGGCTGTGATACCTAGATACAAAGCTCCATGGATACCTTTGCAAAATCATGTGTGGTTCTTTGAGGAATTGCTCATGGTTCTATATGGCTCAATGGTTTTTTTAGAGACAAAGGCATGGTCTTCTTCTCTAGAGCATAATTCCTAAGGCCCTAAGACACCTACATAGTTCTCAAAACCACATAATAACATGAATATCCTCCATAATTATCCAATGATACCCTCAAGGGGCCATGTATGGTTGATTGAGGTGATCTTCTTAGCCTTGGATGGCTAGAAGAGTCTATTATGGCCATAGGTTTATGTCGTGTTAGAAACCATATCTAGTGTTTTAAACTTCAAAATGAGAATCGCATCCCACTTCTAGGCCAAACATCCCCTATGGAGGGCTAAAATGGTGGTTTGGGACGATACATATGGACCATGACCCCAATAGTAAGATCTCTAAATCCATCTGCATTGTTAAAATTTGGTAAAATATTGTACAGATTCATTATCAAAATTGTAATTTTTCATTGTTAGTGTGACACAACTAAAAATTACTAACATAAATGACTAATTCACATTAATCATTGTTAGCTAGTCATATTTATATTCCCGTGACTAAATTAGTCATTTATGTTAGTCATTTTTACTTTAGTCACTTGCTATCTAGTCATATATTTTATCCCGTGACTAAATTAGTCATTTATCTTAATCATTTTTAGTTGGCTTACTTAAAATTGCTCAATTTTAGTCATTTATCCCTTGAAAAAATAGTGGTGACTAAAGTTTTTATTCACCTAGTCAGTTATCTCTCATTTTGTACTAGTGAAGGTATAGTATGCAGAATAGAAATTTATTTGATGTAGAGTTCAACCTTTTGGCACAAGGTTGAAGAATATGGTTGCTATATGTAGATGTCCTGATGCAGATATTTCAAGATGTTAAGATGCAGAGGGAGGATAGGGCTCAGTTACAGAAGGAGAAAAAAACTCCACTTCAAAGGGAGTGACTACAACGCATAATTGATAGTTTTTTTATGAGCTTGGGATTTACCAAGAGTAAAGTAGATTCCAACTTTTACTACAAGGTTGTGAATGGTGGACTAGTGATACTATTTTTATATGTGGATGACCTGTTTCTAATAGGGGACGTGAAGCTCATCACTGAATGTAAATGGAATCTTGCTGCAAAGTTCGAGATGAAAGATCTGGGTATGATGCATTATTTCTTAGGTCTAGAGGCGTGGCATAAATCGTATGATATTTTTCCTTAACCAAGGAAAATATGTTGTACATATACTCAAGAGATCGGGATGATGGATTGTAAATACATGCCTACACCAGTGGTGATGAACCTGAATTTATTGAGTGGATGTCACCATGTATAGAAAAAATATTGGTTTGTTGATGTATTTGACGAACATGAGGCCACGAGATATATTCTTTGTAATGAACATTTTGAGTTAGTACATGGTTGAGTTGATACATGTTCACTTGATTACGACAAAGCAAGTGACTAGTGTGGAACTTAGTATAATCTAGGCAGACTATATTGCAGCATGTTCCACCAGTTGTGAAGTTGTGTGGCTTCAAAATTTTCTAGTAGGGTTCTTTGATCTTGAGTTATAGGTGACTTGTATCTTTTGTGATAAGCAAAGTTGCATAAAGTCGTCAAAGAACGTTGTGCTTCATGACAAGTCCAAGTACGTTGAGATCATATACCACTACATTCATGACATGGTACAAAAGGGATTTGTGAATCTCCATTATGTTGTGAAATATGAGAAGATAGATGATGTGTTGAGCAAGCCTCTGTCAAGGGTAAAATTTGAATACTTCAAGGACAAGCTTGGAGTGTTCCGACGGCACTTCCCTCGTGAGAGGGAGTGTTGAGTTACATATGCAATTTCAGGAGGTAGTAGCACAGTTAGTGTGGCATCAGTAGGTAGTCATTCACGGACTAGTCACCTAGATTCTGTGTGAGCTAGGTGAAGTTGTGTAATGACATAAAGGTTTGATGGGATGCCAAGACCCATAAGATCAATTGAATGAATTTCTAACATAATTGATCTTAAGATAAAGTTCTAACATGCAAATCATGGTAGCTTAGTATTTACAAAGAAATGTGGTGAAGTACTTCGAACTGAAACAAAACAATTGATCAGAATGGTTCTTGGATAGCAAGGGTGAATTCCATTTGCTACAATAAGGAAACCATTTTCAATTAAAATAGAAAAAAGTGGACATACTCCTAGAAAGAAAAGGTAAATGAGGGGGAAATAAAGTAAAATGATGAGGTACGTCGAATTTGTCTACATGTTGGTAATATCTATTTATAAAATAATTCAATGGAATAGCATTTTTGGATGGAACAAGTGGCATTTGTTGACCATGGGTGGCAAGGTCAATACTCATCCTAGTTAAGACGAGGGTTACAAAAGATTTAAAATACAAAAGAAATACCTGTGGTTAGAGAATGTTGGGTTATTAATTGAAAACAAAAATATAGCGCAAAAATCTTGAGCCAACCATAAGGGAAACTCAACCATTTTGCTAGCTTCTACCCATGTCACCATTTTTCATCATGTTTTAGAATTTTTGAAGATCAGATGAAAGAACCATTTAAGAGATAAGATGCATAAGGACATAAATAAATATATACCTTGTTATTTCAGATCCAGGATCTAAAAGGCCTGCTCCATTTGCACCCACCCAAAACATTATAAACACTAACTGCAAACATCGACTTACATACTCGCATCTCGATCAACCAGTAAAAAATCAATAAAACAGACGAACACGTCCCTTATTCAGTGAAATGTGAATTTATGTATAAAGAGAGATGCCTACTTCCTTCTCTATTAAAATGTGGTCGATATCATAATAATATGCCATACTCAATCGCTGTTATTCTTATGGTGGGATCTGGATTTCAATTTTATTTAGGATTGGAAAAATTGAGCACGTAACTCAATCCACCACCACATCCCAGGTAAATGATGAATAACTAACTATATTGAGACAATTATAGGGATATTGAAACAGGGAAGGCTAGGGAGACACTCATGAAATTATATTTTGAAAATGAACATTTAAGTTTCATGATCTCGATCCCTTGGGAGTGTAGTATATTAGCATAAATAAGGACCATCGATTCTCCAAGTCAACCCACAAGCTTATAATCAAAACTAGACCCGGTAGAAACCATAAACAACGGAAACCAAAATATTAAACCCAAGGCTGTAACTGCAAATCCAAGTCAAACCCTAAAGGTACAGTCATGCATGGAAGAGAAGGGTTTTCACCCATGTCCAGCAAAGAAGGATTTAAAATCATGCTCGAGGATTAAATTGAGATGTAACCCATGACCGAGCACACAACGAAAAAACAAATCCCGGTAGAGAAGGAAAAGATGTGCCTGCCGATAAATTGAAAAATCCGTCCTCCAACAGAGAGAAATCCGTCCTCCAACAGAGATATTAGAACCCAGGAAAAGAATTTTCACTCCCATGCAGATAAATTCGACACGAATAGGTAAAAAACAATTACAAGCAGCCAAAAGGTGCCCTTGAACAGAGAAAAACGCCCTCAAGCAAGCAAATCCACCCTTCAAATAGTCATATCTTCCCTCACAACCAAGAAAAATGACCTCATGCAGAAGAAATTGGACCCAAACAGCATAAAAAATGACTTTGCAGCATAAAAGAAGTAGTACGTACAGTTTGTACTACCTTGGATATACAAGTAGCTACGCTCATTAGAAAGGCCTCGAAAAACCGCAACCAACAAAAGAAAATTCATTGCAAACACATTCCTTGATCACAAGATATAAGCTTCTTAAGAAAAACTAGGTTCGGCAAAAAAAAAGGCTGGGAAGTTACCAGACCTAAAAGTGCAAAAAAAAACTTGAGGATTTAGAAAAATTAAAAGCCCTAAACTAGTCTTAAGGAAAATCAATTCAAATATGGATAATGTGAAGTTGATTTTAATGAAATAATAGTCAATCTTATTTGATTTCTGCATTCCACACACAATGGCAAGGTCAGAATTTAAAAAAACTGAAAAAAATGAGGTAAACTTGCAAAACAAGGGTTAGGGTTAAAAAAAACTCAAACTTACATAAAATATGTCTAGATCTAAAGTGAAGTCTTGATGGATACTAGATTTAATAGAAAAATAACAAGATAAGGAGATCCTCAACAAAAACATAAGAAAATGTTCTTCTATTTTTTTTTTCTTGAAGTACATACCTTAATCAACCTTTATTATGATAATTATCATCATCATCATCATCATCATAATCACATTTAAAATGTCATTGTCATCATCATAATCATCATCACCATTGTCATCATCATCATCATCATCATATAATCACATCATTGTTAATGTCATTATCACCCTCGTTTCTTATCATTATTTTCATCATCATCAATGTTATTTCCATTGATATCACCATCATCATCATCATCACCATCAACATCATGACAATTACCATTTCCATCATCATTATCATCATCATTGTCATCAACATGTTATTTTTAAAAGTGAATATGGCAATCAAGACATGATGTAAGATTCAACCTTCATTTCCAAAAGTGTTCTCCCTAAGATATGTATTTAGATTGTCATTGTAAATCCCAACAAAGTGGTAGAAAAATATAGCTTTTTTTACCCCAATGATGATCCTAATGAAGTGAGAAAATCCTTTTCATGTGAAGAGCCATCCTACAATTGTGTTGAATAGAGCCTCAAATCAATCACAATGAGAAACTTAAGCTTATAAATGTCTTGCAATCTTTGGAACAAGGATGCCCTCAAGACTAAGTCAAAATCTCTCTAAAAATATACAAAACAACAAAAGACTTTGGAATACCATTGAATAACCTCCTCAATAATAGAAGAAAGTATATTTAAGATGTGATCTCATGTAATATTTGTTCTGAAACCTTGCTTCTCATACAAATTATTTTTTTCTCCTCCTAAAATATTAGAATATCCATGTATCTAAAATCATGGAAGAAACTTTAGCAAAGGTATGCTCAATCATGATTGTCCTAAATCCCTTGAATCCTAACTATTGCCCAAACTAAAAGTTAAGTTGATAGTTGTTCTCACCAAGTTTGGGAGGAGAACCAATGTTGTAAACTTTTGAACCAAGTTTGGGAGGAGAACCAATGTTGTAAACTTTTGAAGCAAGGCTAGGACAACACTAAATAAAGAAAGAAGGGTAAATTTGAATATAAGAGAAATGAGAAAAGTAAATATAAAATGGTAATAAAAAATGATAAAACATCTAAATGCCAAATTCCTTCTCTTAATTATGAGAACAAAATTTAGACAATTTAAAGGCAAAAACTCATGTTTGTACAAAAGTATAGTAAACAATTTATGTAACTACAAAAAAATAACAAACTTGCAAGAGGATGAAGAAAATGAAGAAAATGCTGCAACAAGATTTTCAAGATATTACATTGTTAGATTCTAGAGGACAAGATGATTTGAAAGGTGGAAAAGAAAAAGAGGACAATGAAAGTTAGTTTAAGAAAACAACTTAGATTTTATTTTTTGTAAAAAAAAATAAAAATGCCTAAGATTGCTCACTAAACTCCAAAGCCACTAAATAAAGCAACAATGACTCAAGAATATTACCAAACTACAATTGAATCTGAAGTAGCATAAAAACATGTTGCAACTAGCTCTAATAATGAGAAATAAGAACACTGCAAAATCTTACACGGGAAGGGAGATCATTTCCAAAACCCATTGTAAGTGTCAACACAAGCTATGCAAGGAAATTATTGATATAGATTCTATGAACAATATGGTAAGTACAAAAATGGTACACCATTATATCCCATATGCATTCCAAAACCATTTCTAGAAAAAAACTACTTTTGGTAAAAATTTTGCAACTTTTAACAACAATTTCAACACATCCAAAAAAAATTTCATCTCTTAACAACAATTTCAACACATCCAAAAAAAATTTCATCTCTTAACAACAATTTCAGTCTAATTAAAAGCACTTTCAAAGACTATTTGTTGGTAGATGCCTTTTTTTTGTCTAATGGTATATAGTGCATTCCAATTCATTGAAGATGCATCCAAGTAGGTTGGTGATATATATTCCAAAACCATTTCTGGAAAAAAAAGCTGCTTTTGATAAAAACTTTTGCAACTTTTAACAACTTCTTCAAGACAACCAAAAACATTTTCAAAGATTATTTAATAATGATGCATATTTTGGCAAAATTTTGTATCTCTTAACAACAATTTCAACATAATTAAAACCACTTTCAAATACTATTTTAACAACAATTTCAACATAATTAAAACCACTTTCAAATACTATTTTAACAACGATTTCAACATAATTAAAACCACTTTCAAACACTATTTATTGGTAGATACCTTTTTTTGTCCAATGGCATACAATGCATTCCAATTGATTGAAAGATGCATCCAGGTAGGTTGGTGAGCTGAATTAAAATCCAATCAAATTCACAAATATTATAAATCAGAGTAAATAATTAAGAAACAACCTAGAAAAATAAAACTCCAAGTTTGTTTTAATAACTTGCACATAAAAAGAGTATGTTTACAATCTCTGAACTCTTCTTATTCTTCCCAGAGTTTCTTAGCCTACAAAAAAACTCTATTAAATGACAAAAATGTTTAATAAAAATAAAAATTCTGCTATAGTTTGAATCAGCCAATGATGATGGCTTAATCTAAACCATTTTTGAAATCCACATCATATTACCCAGCATCTTCAGCCTCTTAATACATCTGCAAAAACATACCTACCCTGAAATATATTACAAGGGCTGAAGTTGTTTTCTCAAAACTTTGCTTACTTGGGGTGTTATGACTAAATCTAAATGCTAAGAACAAAAGTGAAAATCTAAATAAAAAGGTAAAAATATTAAAAATGAGGTGAAAGGCAAAGGCTTGCATACCTTAATCAACCTTCTTGTCTGGCCTCGGTTCAAAGGCTACTGGCATCTCCCAGCAGTCCCCTATACTTTCAGTGGTGTCTATTATACTTTCAGTGGTTTCTATTAAAGGATGGTGGGGAAGCCAACTCCAAGGACGATTGGGAAGCCAACTCCATGTGTTTTCAGTGATACCATAAGCAAGGATCTCACTCACCTTCCTTTGCTGAAAGACTATGAAGTATATGCTATCCCCCACTCCTACGCAACATTTTTTGCAGTGAACAAAATACCTCTTGCCATTCATAGAATATCTCCTGCCATTCATAGATAATCTCTTAAGATGGGAAGGAGGAATTCTTGCAATCTCCTTCCACCAAGACGACGACGAAGAGGAGTTGAGGTTTACCTTCTCCAACTCCCATATAATAACGTCCAAAAGCTTCTCACTATTTCTCACTATGTGCGCCGCGACTAGAACCCGTGACCCGCAATTCAACAGGTGAGGCACCATGTATACTCCGCGGTCAGCTATCTCAGGCAATGGCCTAAAGATGGAAGTCCCACTCCCCTCTCCAATATTGTAACCCACAACGGTCCGCCGCATAGAAATGGTCGCCAAACAGTATAAATAGCCGTTGCAGAAAACCAGCTGCTTCCCCACATGCTTCACATTTTCTGGCAGGTGTCCTGCAATTCTCCATGACTTGTCAATGGAATCGTATATTTCGACTTTAAGTGAAAGACTTTGTTTTGCCGTGCCCATCACCACGACTTTGTATGCGTCACCACTGTCACTCATGATGCCGGCGTTAAGGATGACGTCCAATGAAAAAACGGGAAGTTCTACATGCGTTCTTGTGAGAGGATTGCAAACAACAAATGGCATCCGCACATCAATATCACGAATACGACACAACAAGAAGAGGCCAGCTGCGGATCCGTGGCAGAATGAATAAATTGGATTTTTAATTTCTTCTGGATATTGTTGGAGGAAAGACAGGGAGACAGCCGAGATCTCCTTCCAGGTCTGATCGAAGAAACAGGAAGCCAATGATCCGGGGGCTTGCACAGGGACCCACGCATTCACCCATTTATGTGATGCGCCTTCTACCACAGTAACCAGCCATGGGTCCTTGTTAGGGGTTTTCTTAACCCAACTATTTGTTATAAATTCTCTGGACGACAAAAGGACATTCCATTCCTTGGACACACTGCGAAATCTGCATACAGACTCTATTGGCAACCAAGCCCATATTTCCTCCATTAGATTCACATGCAACACGGACCAATCACAACACTTGTTCATGTTACCCATTTCACTTAACCTAGAAGATAGAAGATGAAAGATGATGACAGTGAACAAGCACAATCTAAAACACAATGATTAATAATGGCTCCCACTCACATAATGGTTCTCAAACATACTTCACAAATATCTTTAAATCCAAAACTCAAAAACTAGTTTATATAGGAGTTTGTCTACTCTCTGTGTCAAATCAGAAAGAGCATGGGGCACGGAGCATAAGGCATGGAGCATGTACACCTATACCCAAAGGGGATCTCAAAGTCCCACAATGTGACTTTAAAGAATATATTAATATTATTATTTTGCAATACAATATTATTATATCTAAAATCTAATTTTTTGAGCGGAATTAATTTATAATGGACCAAAAATTCATTAGGCACCATCACCAAATAGACCAAAAAGCCTAGAAGTCTGCTTTGTAAATTTTGTGGAAAAAAAAATTAAAAAAAAAACAATATTTTAAACACTTTCTTAATAAAATTTGAAAAAAATATGTTAATATATACATTATAATATATAGAGAGTTCACGAATATTGCAAATCTAAAACTTGATAGGGTATGTACACCTCTACGCAAAGGGGTCCCAAAGTCTCGCAAATGTGAACTTAAAAATATATTATTATTATTTTCTTTTGCATTTCAATATTATTGCATCCAAAACCTAATTCTTTGAGTGGAATTAGTTTACAATGGGACAAAAATCCATTCATTACCAAATAGACCAAGAGGGCCATGCTATGTACATTTTGTGGGAAATAAAATAAAAAATTTCAATATTCTAAACACTCTTAATAAAATTTGAAAAAACCATTAAAGTATGCATTATAATATGTTGAATAAATTTCACTTATGACCCTAATGGTCTTTAAATGCATCTATTACATAACCTTAATAATATTTGTGGAACACATTGGTTTGAGTGGACATCCCTAGCCGTACCACATATTGGGTCATCATTTACATCATAAATTACCTTAACACTTATTTGTACACATAGGACTAAGCCTCATTAGTAATAATCTCACTTGAGAAAATATAAATTTTATGACATAATATTATGGGATACTTAATGTTCCCAAACAATTTTTATGTAAGAGCAATAAAGAGGTAATAGATTGATGACTTACTATTAGAATATTATTACACCTAAGGACCTTAGTCATACATCATTTTGGTGATTAATTGGTCCAAAACTGGCTAATAATTACAATCCAAGGTTGTTAGAAGTTAGTTAGGGTAAATGATGGCTTATCCACCAAAGTATGGGCCAAAATTAGTCAAATATAGTTGTTGGCGCCCTAATAATGACCACCACCAACATTTTTTACCACAATCTAAGCTAAGGCGCCTTGTTTCCCTATTTTAAGGAAATTGTTTTTGACTTAAGGCGCCCATTCATTGAACCTAGTCATTTTGATCCTTTCTTAGTTGTTTTGGCCTATACTTGGATACCTAAATCCACCCAATCTTATCCACCAGATGTGTGAGTCTTATTAATATCTTCGCATGCCTATCCAACGTTCACATGGACAATTCGTACCTGTTTAGTTAGATTTGGGAGCCTATTGGTCAACCTAAGGGGGATTAAGGTCCAATGTAAGCTAGCCACTTGTACAACCTCCAAAGGAAAACAAATTCTTCTTATTGTTATATAAGGAGGATCACAACTCATTGTTGGGTTGGACAGTTAATAAAATATGATATTTGATCATTTGTTTTTCTGGTTTTTAACAATTATATTACTGGTTTTTGATCATTTGTGACTGGTTTTTTATCATTTATATTCTAGAGTTTTTTTTTCACTAATATCTTGCATACTTAGCCATTTATTTCAACTGTGAAGTAATCTATAGATGTTAGATCCTACTATGATATAGATTTCACACTTACTCTACATAGATAATTTGAAAAATGATATCTCATATGTTGGACTATGAAATCCCTTAAATATTTAAACAAAAAGAGTGAAGGGAGCTCAAAATTAGATAGTTCATTAGGCACAATATTTCCTAACAATTTCCAAATGGGGTAGCAAGCTAAGTGGGCTTGACTATGGGTAAAACTTCAAAGTTAAGTGCACTTGAGCCAAATGACTCTTGGAATGGATGCCCTCTCGAGAATCATTTGCTACCATGTGAAATCCCAGAAGTGGTGCAATGAGTGCTAAGTGGGCTATTAAAAAAATACAAGAAATTGGTCAATTGTAACTATACTCATGAGTTATGGGATATGGGTCATAGACTAATGTCTAACTCTATGTTGATAATCCCAAATTTTTTTTATCATATGTTGGACTTCGAAATCTCCTAAATATTTAAATAATGAGCATATCCATATATCTCAATGTAACAAAGGAAACATAAGTAAAAATTATTGTGAAGAACTGCTAGGTTCCACATAGGATCCAGTAGTAGAAAGGAGGTGAAAAATCCAACATGGAATATTGGCTACAAATTTAAGGGAAAAATAATCGATTATATAATGCTCTCCAAAAATTTGAGGGTAAGATAGTGAGGTAGGTGCAAGTAGTAGAGGGGAGAGGGGAGCAGATAGGAAGGGGGAGGGAGGTCATTCATGACCTCGATGAAATAAAATATATAGAGTATGCTTGGGGTCTTAGCATCACCACAAATAATGAGTTGGAAACCTTTACATTGCCAAGGGGACTCAAAAGTAATGGAGTTAGTAAAGTCACAATAATTGGAGACTTTGTGGCTATTATAAGAGCTCTTCATTGTTGGACATTCTCATATAGCCTCCCTTTTACTAGATTATCTCAACGAATTATGGCTATAGCAAGATAATTTAATTCTATCGAATTTTACCTCATCCTCCTATCAATTAATTAAAAAGAAAATAATGGGATCTTAATAAATAAAGGCATCATTAGTATAAAATATGAGGTTGGGAAGGGATAGACGTAGGAAATTTAATTCCATGTCTCCCCTCACATAAATGTCATTAAGGTAATGTCATTACACCTGAACATGAAATCAAAGGAAAGTCTGTCAATTAAACCCCATCACCTTTCCCCAAGACTATTTAACCTTCTCACAATGATGTTAATGTAGGTATGGGTGACAAGTTTGGCCTCATGTATGGGAATTTTTGGATGTTCACTAGAATAAATATGGCAAGAGTGGAATCCAAACATGCATCATTTGGTAAGCCTAGAGTAGTGCTAAGCTTCCATCCAGGTCTAGTTAATCTTCATTGGAGGGCTCTTTATGGGAAGGTAAGCCTTACATGGTACAATTCAACTATCAAAATTATTGTTGCATAATCTATGATTTGAAGGAGATATATAGTGGTATAGAAAACTTTGAGAGGAATGTTGAGGAGACCAACAAAATCATGGCTTCCTCAACTAAGAAATGGAGTAAATGTAAGGAGGAAATAAAGATTCATACAAGAGAGAAGAGCCAATTTTGTGACTACTGCATCACTAAAGTGAGTGAGAACATCATCAAGTGGCAAGAATGAGACACAAAAACATAGGATTTCATGATAGCTTATTGAACAATAATACAATCTATGATTGGTAAAACGATGCACTACCTTGATCTCCTTAGTCCTACAATTAGTACATTTCCTGTGGATACTTTGGATGATTCATCCTCATGTGAATTTCCTGAAAATACAAGTTATTTTGATGTTCTTCACCTAAGACATGTAGTCAAAGCTTCAATTGACCATCTAGGTGCACTTTCCATTGAGGAAATGGAAGAAGATGGAATTGCAAAATAAGTGAACTTGAACAACGTTGTCCACTTAAGGCATAGTTAAATTTATGGTTTATTATTGTATTATCACTTTGTTTTTATTTTAGGATAGTTCATTAGGAAGTAAACCTACCCATTGACAACTACAAGTTTTTGGAAGTTTCAATGCAAACAAATTTTTGGATGGAACATGTTCACAAGAAGACTAGAGGCAAGGCTATAGTGCATACATTGACTTTTGTAACTCTAGCTATATATGAAAACCACAATCCTTTTAATACAACCATTTAATCGTTATTGTGAAAAAAAATCTAAACGTAAGGTCTCCTTCATCACAAAGAATAATTCAAACTCTAAAAAGATGTCATGTCGAATGTCAATTGCAAGTGTTCAAAGTCGGGGTAAAAATATCAATGTGAAAACCAGTAAAAAATTTCAAGGTGATTGTCAACCCAACTATATGAAATGGTATCTTCACTCGACTACTTTAACTTCATCTCATCTAATTATATATATTTGATAATTAAAATATATTTTAATATAAGATCAAGTCAAATATTATAGAAATTTATAAAAAAAATGGAAAAATGACTACAACATTCTCTATAAGATAATAATGTGTATTTAGATAATGTAATATCCAAATAACCATTGTGAACCAATATCAAAGGTAGTAGTGTTATAGGCTAATGTGTTAATATCTAGAATGAAAACCAACCCAACTAGTGGGGGTTGCATTTTGGTATTGGGGATTCCATAATCGTTAATGTCAAATCAACTTGTTGTAAATATAGTGATTTTATTATTCATAATACTTTGAAGGCCATTCCAAACCACAATGGAATGATTGGTTTCGGTCTAAGGGATTACATAGTAGTCAATGCCAAATAATTTTGGTGTAAACATGTGTAAATGTAATGATTATATTATGAATAATACTTGAAGGAAATTCTAACAACAATGGAAGGATTGGTTGTGCTAAAGATAATGATTATATTATGTGTGGCATTCCGAGGCAATCTTAAAAAACAATGGAGGGATTGGTTGTGGTAATCACATTTTTTAATATAAATTGTGTATTATAAATATATAGATTTAGGGTCCTCACATGAAGATGAGGGATCTTTTAGGTGCAATTTTAGATTTGTGAAATGATCAAGAGTTTAGAAAATAAAAAATGCTCGAGCATTTCTTACATCTAGTCATGGGCGTGATCGGGCCTCCCATGTCAGTTAAAATGCATGATAGGAAACAAAAGCGCTCAAGAATTATTTAACTGCATGGTGCTCAAGCATTATAACTCTCTACCAATATGTAATTACATAGCGCTAGAGCATTATGTATTACCTAACGCTAGAGCGTTATGTATTACATAAAACTCGAGCATTATTTAGTCCATAAACGCTTGAGCATTTTACTTAACATAGTATAAACCCAAAAGGGGTCGTGACTGACCTCCATTCCGTGTCCAATAGAAAATAATAGTCACGAGAAAGTGGTGAGGAGAAGCAAGAATTATCAAGCGTTCTACAATAATAGAGGGGGAAATTGGACGAGGATGACATAAATTTGAATAGGAGGGAAAATTGGAAGAGTAGGCATGGTTCCTTAAGCAACTATGCTCTTGAATTTTTCCTCATTTCCTTATTAAACATATAATTTTTGTTGTTTCCCCAATTTGTAAATCCAATTAAATGAAACCAAAAATTAAATTTCCATAACAAATTACATACTAAATCCATAACCATAGTCTAATTATGTACCAAATCCAGCTTGAAAATGAATGGTTCACAAATGTTGAGGATCTCACTCAATGTAATGTACCCAAACAAAGATTTAGCCACATTAACTCAAAAATGGCATTCTTGGACTTATAACTTGAAAAACATTTGGTTCAAACACTACTGGACTAATACTAAATATTTCAAATGGAGTTGCTAGAACACCTATAGACTCTAAACAACTCAAAATATACACATCCCATACACCTAAAAAAATTCACTCAGGGATTTGCTTTTATATTTTGCATATTTCGAAGTGCATCGCACCCGAGAAAGGCCAAAAATTACCAAAGGCAATGGCCCCAGGAATTGTGTGGAAACTTCTATGTTTCTAGTGAAATACTAGAAATAATAGTAAGGAATTGTACTTCATATTTGAGAAACATGGTCAGCTACATATGCATCAATTTGAAATTATGAGGGATTGGCTCATTATTTCATCACATAAAGGAAGACTAGCTCGAATTTGACTAGTAAAGACTACTGGTTTCCAACTCTTTCCAAACACACTAAGACTCTCCCAAATTCGACCATAGAGGCTCATATATATATATATATATATATATATTAAAACACCCCAAACTAAGCTATATGGATCACATACTAATTACAGAGAACACTTATGGAGTATTTACAACACGGAAAATAAGTTTGCTTTACCATTTGTGCATATTTTTACAAAGAACATTTAACATTGGAGAATGGACATGAAACTGTTGGAGAAACACAATGGAGCTTTATTTTTATTGGATGGATACTTTCATAAATTCCATGGCTATAAATACAGATGCAAATATAGATAAATCTATTACATTTGATAGGAAAAGATAACCAGAATAAAATCTTGACAATACAGACCAAGAAAATGGATTTTTCATTACAAAAACTCTTTCCTCTTGAAGGACCGCAACCCTGAATTTTGATCTACATCAATGGATGTTCCCTCCACTAGATAGAGGGTTTTTAAAACCAATACAACAACCAAGATACACTTTACACACCACAGGTGCGCTCTCCTCATCCTAGAACACAAAAAATCAAAACTAGCTCTGAAAGCAGTCCTCCCCAGTCCTCCCCATCCAAGATTTCATGTCCTCGAGCAATTTAAATCTAGTTGTAGAAGTACTTGCTTTCTTTTCCCCAAATTTATACACAAACCATTTATTTGCATCCGCCTTAAGTGGTGACTTTTTAGATGGTTGTAACTTCAAGTGAACCAAATCACCAACTTAATTTTCCACAAACTGAATCACATTAAAACTGAAAATGATATCATGATTCTAATCAGAAGGAGGTGAAGTATCATATTCTCAATGTATGCCCCTGCAAGGTACTCAAGATCTGCTGCTGAATTGTCAAGCATTGAGTTTTCAAGATCTCAATCTAGTCTTAAAAGATCTATCATGCTTTTTTGGCGGAAACTCTAATTACAACCATCCAACTCTCATACTCTAACTACTTTTTTCATGCACGATTCCTCAAGCTGCCATTTATGTAAAGGTTGAACCTACTACCATAGATAGTGGCCAACAGAAACATCCAAGTGAAGTCTACAGTTCTACTGCCATACTTGATTCTAATTACTGGAAAAAGAAGTCTGTCTTTCTTACTGGTCATAATTTACAGCTACTTATGATATCTAACAAACCCCACAAATGGTAGTGCCTTTCCCCATGCTATTGTATGTCCAACCCAGTTGAAACAAATGAATCCCATAATGATCCCAAGGTCCCAAATGAACTTGAGAATTGCAAGGTGTCTACTACATCGACCTCTACACTACATAGTATCAGCATAAGGATCCTTATGAAAACTCCCAAACCGACTAACAGGAAAATATTGTGTCCATCCTTCATAAAATTCCCCACTTAGGAAACAATTCCACTACTCCACATGGATAGACTCCTGAAACTGATGGTTGGCTTGCTCTCCTTTTCCAGCTACTAAATTTTAGAACCAAAAAATATTAGGATCTCACTGTTGATGCTACACCCCTTCAAACAGATAAAATTGGAAACCCTAATTTCTACAGTTTCTGCTGAATTTAGGTCAAAATTGAAAATTCTCGGATCTGAGATCTGACTCCACATATGAATGTTACCTCCTAGGTAGAGTTCAATAATTCTAAGATAGAGCTTTATATGAGGATGGAAAGGATTATAACTAAAAGCCCTAGTTTCCAACTTTCGGCAATTGCTACAAGTATTTGTCGCAATGCTTTCTACCAGTCCTGCTGATACCATGTTAGAATTTTAACTTAAGAGCAATTATGTTAGAATTTCATTTAATTTATCACATCACATCATAATAATTGCATGCATAAGGATAATTGAAAGAAATACATTTAACAATAGACACAAATATTTATCCTAGGAAAACCCTCTAATGGGAATAACCTAGTAGAACTTCTCAGTATAGATTCATCAACAAAGTACAATGCCAATACAATTAAGAGATAAAGCTCTCTCACATAAAAAAAATACACAAAAAGAAAAGATAAGATAACCCCGAGAATATGTCTTCCTTTAGCTGCTACTATTCTCTTCCTCTTGTGCAGTTCTCTCTCTCTTGCTTGAGCAAACTTATATGATATCTCCAAATGAGTAATTTTCCCTCCTTATTTATACACTTTTCTCGCTGATTTTTTCACTATAGAGACGAATTCACTGGGGAAAGTTTTCCCATTGTTTGGGGCAGTTTGACCCATTGATTTCTGTGCAGACGACTTGTTTATTTTCACTTGATTTCTCGAGAGTATATCTTTAGCATTATTCTTTTAGGGTTTTACATTAGGATTTATGAAAATCTCAACATTGCAAAGATAAGGTAGTTACCTTATTATTTCGAATATTTTAGAGTCTTGTGTGAGCATTGCAGTTGAAGAAAAGAGATAAGTTTCAAAGAATAATTGCTTTTGGACATAGCTATCTATGACATTGTTTTTTCTCTTGTAGACAAAGTGAGGTAAGACAAATGTGCAATGATATACAAAATGCATTTGTCATGAAAAATATGTTTCTTTTACTTACTATACATCATATATTTTAGTCTACAAGCCTCTTGATTACAACTAAAACCTTAATCCTGAGGATGAATTACAGTTTTGATACTAGACTTCTCTCCTCCGCTTTGTTACATCCAAGAAGTTTCATAAGTTACATCATACTTACATACAAAAGTATACAATATACATAATTACATGTGGAAGTATTTATTTAGAGGATATTTGTATTGTTTGGAATTTGCTTTAGAAAACACATCAAATTATTGAGGGATATCGGTGTACATACATCATGTGATTAATTTTACTTAGGTCAATGATCTAATCACTGTGCATAATTGACATATAATTGCTTGGTAGGTGAATTACTCAACAACATGTCTTGATTCCATGCTCCTCCTAGTTTATTATAAATGGGAATGATATCTATGTAGTCATATAACAATTATATAGATTCAATCCTTCTATTAGTGTTATTCCATGTTTATGTTGTGTTTTATGTGTATGGATTTAAAGCTTCTGTATGGTCCTGATTAGTGCTCTTTTTTTCTAAACATGGTATCAGAGTGTGGGACATAGAGATATCCCCATTGATTTTGTTTTCATTGGTTGTGGCCTCAGTTTGTACTATGACCATGACCCTATGTTTTCCCAGCTCAACGCACTCTCCTTGTCGTTTGAACTACTCCCCCATGTGTTGTGTATTCCTCCTTAGTGATTTCTCCTTTCTTGTGGCTTTGCGAAAGTCATGTATAGGTTTTGGTGTATTTTATTTTAATGCTTTGTGACCCTATTTCAAATCCATCCATCTTTGAATAGAACTTGTGCAAGGTTTCTCATAGATATGAGTGGAGGATTTATAATGGCATTATAATGTGTCTCCATGGTCATATTTGTTGAGTTTTGTGGCCCTTCTTGTGGTCTCCTTTTGTTGCTTCTAAAAGGGGATATTGTTACCTTGATGGCATTTTACTCTTGTTTTCCATTATTCACAGATTCGTGTTCGAAGAAGGTATGTATTTGCAATAGGTTCCTATACCACTTTATCATGGCCCTTTGATTGCATGAGTTCAATTCTCTTTGTGTGAGGAATTTGACTGGTGCTATATATTTTGTGTTAATTGGACTTTTGTATCCTCACATTCATGTATTTCACACTCTCTATATTGTTTGGTTTACCTTGTGTGCGTATTTCCATAGAAATGACCTTAGGTGGAGAGGTATTTTATCTTTTTCTTTCAGGATTCTTCCAATATATTTTGGATCTATGGAATCAGTAGATTTGGGATCTACTATGTAGTCTGTATTTGAGTTTTTTTGGGGGGGAACATCGTCCATATTCATAATTATGCATTGTTATTTAGCTTTGCAGCATGAGATGACCCTTGGATGGTTAGATAACCTAGATCTTTGGACCTCTGTGTTTATAATCATGAATTGGATCCTTGGATGATTCACGTGGATTCTCTAGTCATATACTTAGATATGGCATGCGCAACATTTTGAGACATCCCTTAGCCCTTGGATCTATCTTATAGAAGCTTGGATCATGCTCCTCAATTGGATGGATGAAGGCTTGCCATATTATTAGCACAATTTCTTCAAAGCATATGGTACTTTCAATGTGCATCATCCTCAATTTTTTGGTTATTATGTGGATTGTTTGTATTATGCTTTTCCCACTTGCCTATTTTTATATGTTGTATTTAGAAAAGGGAATGAGCACTTTTGTCATAGATAAAGTTTTTCTTGATCTTAACACTCATGCTAGAAGTAATGGTCTTCCAAATTTTATATGGTCGTGGCAGATACTTTTATGTAGAGGATATTTTATATCTTTGACATATACATGGTCATGTGGAATTGATTTAAAGGTGAATCTTTCCTTTGTAAATATTTAGGTAATATATGAATCTTGGATTTTTTCTTATCCATGCATGGTTGCTTGGAGCTATTAGATGGATCTTTGTGTTAGAATATTCTAAATACTCAGAGGGGGGTGAATTAGTATTAGTGAAGTTATGAACAATTTTTACTTCATATTATATTTAAACTTGAACTCAAATTATGCAAAAAATACATAACACAAGGCTTTTACGTGGAAATCCAAACGGAAGAAAAACATGGAATGTTCTCTTATATTAAAAGATTACATTCATGAAAGCAAACAATTCCAAATTTCTCTAGAACCAACTAGAAGGAGGCACCACCCCCTAGTTTTATAGGCACTGACCAGAAGGAAGCACCAACTCCTTGATTTACCATCTTCAATTGGAAGGAGGAACTGACCCCCTGTTGCTTTCCCTATCCTACCACCATGATATGTCTGTATAATATACTTATTTTGTATTCTACCAATCCATGCACACGACATATTAACTGCTTTTTGTTCCGTTTTACGCACTTTCTATATGTTGTGATATTTCTATCTATGAACCGTATCCCATATTTCACTTCACTTCATCAGCATTACACACTTGACTTCATACTTCCAAAATGGTGCATTGCTTATTCATGCATTTTTCTTATGCACATCTACAAACTCAACTGATATTGCACATCCTGTGCTATGTTGCAGTTCTGACATTGTGCATCTGTATCAGATCACATAGATAATTTTGTGCACCTTTTTCTATGCCATAGTTTTGTCTTAGCACATGAGTCTTAGATAATATGTGACCTTCTACATACCATCTGCAATACAACCTTTTTTTTCTTACACACTTGTCTTAGATAAACCTCATCAAAATGCGCATCTTCTACTATGCTGCATTTCTGTCTTCTCGCATTTGTATCAGGTGTACTGTTTCATCTTCTGCTTCACTTGTTGTTCTTCAACACTTCACTTCATCTTTCTATGCATCATTTGTTGTACTACATTTTTTTCATTAATCTCTTCTACTAAATTATTTTGTTCCAGTTCCATGAGTCATCGATACCCCAAGAATTAGAAGCTTTCCAAATTGAATTCCTACCACTTTTGCCTCTTGAAGATTCAAGCAACAAGCTTACTTCAACTCTCCAACTCCGCTTCTTATTTTTACTTGTTCTGCGCAAACTATATGTCTACAAGTTTTTCATAGCATCCCTTCCTCCTTGCTTTTCGGTCAAGCTAATTTCTACGTCTGCCACTTGTAATGATATCCGCAACTAAGGTGTCATCCCTTGTGGGTATTTTGCATACTTGGTCCTTTGCATTGTGGGTCTTGTGCACTTTGGAACCACTCCATGTGGGGACTTGTGCCCTTGAAGTACCATTGCTTGTGGGTATTGTGCACTTGACTTCTTTGACCACATCTTGTTTCTGGGACTCTTGTGCACTTCAAATACTTGTATACTTCTTCTGATTGGTGAGTCTTGTGCACTTCTAGGACTTGCATTACTATCCAACCAATTCTTTCTCTCGAACTTCTTGCACACTCCCAAGACTCATCCTACCATATTCTTGGAATTAAGTTTGAATAATATGGATGGTGTCTTGCACACATAGCTTAATTACTTCTTCAAACTAGATGTACCTCTACAATCTATATGTTCATCTTCAAACTAGATGTACCTCTACAATCTGTATGTACTTCTTCAAAATAGATCTCATATACGTCTTCAAATTGGAATAAGTATATTGAATCCTCTTTGACATTAGTTGACATCAATGACAACCAAATTTAAACAATCTCCCCCTTTGGAATTGATGTCAACACCTCATGAAGTTGTGCACGTCAACACCTCATGAAGTTGTGCTCTTCCTCTATTTTGTTCACAGTACTCCCCTTATGCTCTTTGCAGTTTGAGCATCTACTTATTTTCTATTATTGTTTTCCTTCATTTCTGCGTGGATCTATTCCACTAATGCATGCTTCATGATCTTTCATCATTTTTCATTTGCACGACCTCCAATCAATACTTCTCTGTTTTTTTTCATCTATGCGCAAATCTCATGCTTCATGATCTTTCCCCCCCTTTGACATCAATGGAAAAGAGGTGCCTTTAATGAACAATTTAAGGTTCTTCTTTCTGCAAATTTGTGCTGGCCTTCATACATTATCTTACTCCAATTACTTCCCCCATCTTCATGCTTTATTCTTTTCCTAAGGAGTAATGTTTTCTACTCACGTTCCTAATTGAACTATGGTTGCAAACTTCTATAGAGTTGCCTTTGAAACTACAACCTTTTTCTTTCATTTTTCCTTCCTTAAATGAGATTCTTTCTTCCACCTTCTCATCATGGATTGAATTTAGAGTATCTACACATTGATCAATTGTATCTCCGATTTCCCTTTGTAATTGTGAGAAAGATTATGTGATACTAAAGGATTCTTTCTATAGTGGTTCAAGCCTGTTAATGATCTTCCGTTGTTCTTCCTGAATCCTACTTAATTCTTGCTACTACTTATTGTACTCACCCATCTTGTTCATCTTCTCAATAGTTGGTAGGAAATGAAAGATACCACCGATATTTTGTTCCAATTATTGCACATCCTGAAGACTCTTACCTACTTCAGTTAATTGTTCATTTGCAATTAGCTTTCCCCAAAGGTGAGCACTTTCTTGATGCAGCTCCACACATTTTAACTCCAAGGTCCCACTGTTCTCAATTGCAATGTTTATTCTCTCCATCCTATTTTCACGTTCTACCCTGACCTCTGGAGGGGTTCCTAGTGGTTGTTTAAGTGATAGAGATTCAACTTTTCCTTGCAATTCTTGGATAGCCTTGACCTATATTTACCACTTTTATTACTGGAGAAGTTTCTTCATCATATTGAACATATGTAAGCACATTGAACACTTCTTCCACTACCCAATATATATTTAAGGAATTATGTTGTACTTTATCCACTTACTGCTTTAGATTATTACCTCTTGTGACTAGTTCTTCTGCTTTCTTTTCCAACTCTGATGTCTTTTGCGCAGTCTTTTCTTTTTCTATCTTTAGGCCATAACATTCTTCCTGTAGAACTTCCTTCTCACTTTGGATTTTATACTAGTTATCTATCACATATTCATGTCTCCGTCTAATTTCCTAAAAAATGGTTGTGTGTAGTGCATGTATCTCATTTAAAGGTAAGTGTGACAGATTTATTTCTACATGAATTATTGCTTTCTGCATCTCTTGAGTCGGAAGCGTTAGAGATGCAGATGAAATATTTTGTGTTTGATGCAACTCTATTTCCTTTGTCTGTGTGATAGGATGTGTCTATGAACTACCTATATGTGTGTTTGAGCATGCTTCCACATCATTTCTTCCTTATCCCTAGGTTTTCAATATCAATTTCTCCATTGTTGCAAACTTTTCTTCGATCTGAAGCACGATCTCCTCTTGCTACGTCACAAGATCTTCAATTTCACCCTTTGTAGCCATATTCTCTATTGCTTCTTCAGTATCTTTTCTAACCTCCACACCAATTCGTGTAATATCATCCGATGTTAGTGCCAGAACAAGGTTAGGTTTGGATGATTTCCTTTTCTTCCTTGAAGACTCTCCAGAATGAGTCGTTTTTGTTCTCTTCTTAGCTGGTGCATATTGTTGTGTTGGTTTAGGAGGAATTCCTGCGCCAATAGTTTCCTATTCTATGGTTGTTGGCTTATTACACAATTCTCGTTGTGCATCTTCTTTTCTCCTTTTGTTAATGGAATCCTCCATGTTGGATCCCATTCTTGGATGATTTTTGCATTATCATCCTTAGAACAAATAAACATGGTAGGTAACCATTGCCTATTAGGATCCCTCTTGGATCGTATGTAATTCTGATGCATTCCAATTTGAAACACACAATTCCCTTGTAGGATTCAATTATGTGAGTCTGTAAGTGTGGAGTCTTGCATAGAATGAATCTAATATCCTCACTGTATGTGTAAAATTTGACGTTGTTGTCTTCATTTTTACGTGCAATCTTAGAGAACCACCTATTTGTATGTATAGCTGCTATGAATGGCCTTCTATTCTTGTTAAGGAATTGAATCCCCTCTGGTTCTTTAAATATTGTAAGAGAAATACATATCAATAATCAGGTATAAAGAAAGGGGTTACCTTTTGCTTATGTTTCTAGGTAGTCTTCCATAAATTTGTTCAACAAGAATGTTGACTAGTTTATTTGTACTCCAAACACTTCTTTGTGGCTAGAATGATTGCTGCAGAGACTTGGCCCTAGTTATAGCTAGTATGCGCCCTCCTTGGAGTCTCCTTCACTCTTTTGGTTCCCACATGGTTCAGTTATTCTCAGTTCTACTCTAGTTGACTAATCATTAACCATCGGTGGCCACTAGACCTTACCAGGAGATGGTTCCAATGCAAACTAAGCCATGACTTGAGGAGAATTCGAACTCTCCTAAGGGTATTGAATTCATTCTATTGTATTGCCATATTTTTTCCAGATTACAATTGATTAATGTATCAACATCAGGTTCTCACATATTTTGAGTTTATATGTGAATTTGATCATACTTCTTGCTAATTCTTCTCTTCAGTTAACACAGTGAAATTGTGAGGTTTGTTCAAGCTTAGTGATCTACCCCTGTGGAATTTCACAGAGATGTTGTAGAGGGATTAAGTAAAGATATAAGAAAATAATTTTCTTAGCTTGGAAAGGGTATAAAATTCCATATTTATATTTCTTAGAATCATTCCCTCCCAAATATTTTGGAAGGAAAATAAAAAACATTAAAAGGTATAGTTACCTTGTGTTAACAATATACACTAACATAAGAGGGTTGGGAAAGAACTCCAATTTTTTTTCCTTTGGTAGTTTAGTTGACCTACATAAGCCTACTATTATATTGATCCAAGAGACAATGAGAAAGAGTAAAAGGATAGTGGAGGAATTTGCAAAGACTTGGAAGGAATACGAATTTTTAGTCATTTATTCTACAAGGTGTTCTATTGGTTTGTTAAAGTATAATTTTTATGGAATACCCAACATTCTATGATAAACAACTTATGGAACCCTTGAGTGTCATGTCCTGAACTTTTATTTTTTAATCCTTTGATTAAAATAATTAAACTTGGCCAAAAATTATCTGATAAATTCAAGATAATCATTAAAGTTGGTAGCATTGTTTCCTGGGTTTTCACCCAAGCATGTGCTAATGTGCACCTACTAACTAGTAGTAGCCGTCTCGATTAAAGCAGTAAAACAAAATGAAAAAACTTGAAGATAAATCCAACATGTGCATGTAAAAACTTGAAAGTAAATAGCAAAGAACTCAAATCTCAATGCAAAACAGATTCTTTATTCATGGAAAAAATAGTTTTACAGAAATCATATTACCTCGATGGCGAGGATTGTTGAGGTTGAGCAACTGCAAGGTTGAGATGCTCCAATATTTCAATGGTCTCTTCTTTTCCAATGCTTCAATGGTTGGGAAAATCTCAAAAGATGGGAAAAGCTCAAGATGGATTTTGGTAGCATGAGGATAGGATGAATATGGAATGAATAGTGAGGAGCCCCTATCACCTTTTTATAGTTTTTTGGTGATGGAGAATACAACCATGGTTTTGAGGAAACCAATGGTATTGCTAAAAATGGTTTAGGTTTCTTTTTCCCTCTTTTTCATTTTTTGAATATTATTCCCTTTTAATTGATTTTTGGGAATTTTGGACCCTTTTTGAGGGTTTTTTTGGTGTTTTTTAAGGAAAAATGAATATTTTAAGGAGAAAAATATGTATTTTGGTCTTTTTGGTGACCTTTTGAAGGTTTTAGAAGCAAAAATGGTAGGAAAAGTGGACAAATGGGTCATGTGCATAGGGAAATGAGCTAGTGACCACTTTTTGGGTGTTAACAGATTGCCCCCTGATGTGTGAGGGCAGGAGCTCATCGTATGGCCGATATACATCATAGTTTCTTTGTCTTTTTACTGGTATTTGGAGGAGATAAGAGACCGATTGGAGATTGGAACACCGAGCCCATGCAAACTGCACAAACTAAAAATACATGTCCTCAAAATCAATGAGAAATAATATATGATAATGGACGAGGTGGGCATACCCATGCTCGTATTAAGATATAAAAATAACAATGAGGCCCAAAAAGGGGACCTGATCAATACATATAAACCTATTGTGTACATCATAATGGTCTAGAGGGGACACAATGCTGGGACATACTCATGGCCATACCATGATTGATCTGAAAAAATGATACACTGGAAAATTATCAATCATTTTGCGTGGTGTCAGAAGGACTAATAAAATGCTTGATCTGAAGGTGTCCAACAACTATGGGGACTCAAAAAATGTGATTCAAAATTAAAAGTATACTGAACTGTACACTCGAGGAAGTATACAACTGGGGTACTTCCAAATGTTGTCGCCTAACGCAGCCCGGATATCCACAGGAACATATAATTGGTTGTTCCTAAAGTACACTCACGAATGTGCTAGAGTCAGGTGACATCCAGGGTCTTCAACTAATAACAGAACGGATCGATACCCTGTATGAATCTCAACGATGCGATCAAGGTGTTGACATCGAGCATGTGAGAAACAATCATTCGGAGAGGCACTAATGAATCCTTTCAAAATGATCTGTAGGCACTCACCACTAAGGTGATGAGTCCAAGGCACAAGGACCTCTGGGTCTATCCTTTGGAATAGATTGGTTGGCGTCGACAGAGGGAGACCTTGGAAATACCAAGGAAATTATGTTTCCTTGATAGGAGCGCGAGGTGGATAACCAAAATGGGATAGTACTGATAGTGGGATTGACATACTGTGGGGATGGGAAATAACTTGGGTTTTTAGAGTGGGGGGACTCAAACCTCCTTTGTTCAGAGTATGATGATATAGTTGACTTGGAATCATATGAAAGTAACTTTTAAGTATGGGGATCATAGCCTTAAGGGATCAGGGGTAAGTATTGCAGGATGGATTGACTCTGGGAGACAAGATCATGGATGATATCAGGGGACTCTCAAGGTGAGATATTGCAGAATACTCTGAACGAAGGCGACCATAATGTGGAAGCTTCCATGTGAGTAGAAATGATCTGTTGTGGTGCCGAGAGGTACCGTTGGGGCCTTCTTGATTGTTCAAGGAGCTCCAAGAAAGGACAGAAGTGTGCTCTATAATGGTACTATCGTGTGAATTTGTACGAGCCCAGGACAGTTCATGCTCGTGGCTGTTTTTAGTTTTTAGAGAGTCTGGAAGCAGTAAGTAGACTCCAAGGGTGTTCTTTTTCGTGTGTTAGTCTCCAAGGCCCAAAAAAGCGTAAAATAATGCAAATGGAGAACTCTTCTAGCCAATGTGACTAGAGTATTCCTTTTTCGTAATTAGTCTACAAGGTTCGGAAAAGGGGTAAACTTATACCAGGTAGACGCCCATTCAAATATGTTTAACGAGCATGAAAGGAAGCAAGATTGCTCAGCGATCTTTTCATTATTTTAGGAGTCAGAAAAGAGCTTAACAGAAATTCCCTAAGTGCCTTTTTCGTAAAGGAATTGCTCGGCCTGAAAAAGGGGTAAAATTATACCGAACAAAAGTAGTGGCTATGCAAGGAGGAAGTGCTCAATTGAGGGACAAGCATGGGAACCAAGAACAAAGGTGGGGGGGGGACACTGATGGGGCCTCCTTATGGGTTTATGAATGATAGAAAAACAATGCTATAATTGTAGTATGGATGGAGCGAAGGGCTCATGTATAGGTTGTGATGTTCAAAACTGTAAAAGTTGGTAGCGGGCGATGTGGCACGTAAATCGAGGTAACTAGGTGTAGGGACACAATGCCAAAGAGGTTTTCGAAGAGAGTGGGAAATGATCTCAAGCATCATCATGAGCGTCGAAAACTGAATCCCACGATATAAAGAACGTCAAAAACGGACAACGACTGATGTGGCATACAAACTGAGGTGACGACGAACATGTGAAAAGATGCTCGAAAAATCTTGTGGTGAGAGCGAGAAATGATCTCAAGCGTCATCACGAGCACGAAAAACTGAATCTAGCGATATAAACAACGTCAAAAATGGACAACGATCGATGTGGCATGCAAACCGAGGCGACGACGGACATGTGAAAAGATGCATGGAAAATCTTGTGGTGAGAGCGAGAAATGATCTCAAGCGTCATCAGGAGCATGGAAAACTCAATCTGGTGATATAAGGAATGTCAAAAATGGACAATGGCCGATGTGGCACGCAAACCAAGGTGACGATGGGCATGAAAAATATGCTAAAAAATGAGATCAGTGAAAGAGGGAAAGTGATTGGACCACTGTGAATTTCTCGGCATGATGATTCCAATGGTATCAACGGTTCCGAAAACAGACGTCGGATGACACTGAAATGGTTGACTGAAAATTGGTCAAGTTTCTATAAATAGTAAGTGGACCCAATGTGACATGTGTCATTCTCATGGTTGAGTTTTACATAGTATTTGCTTTGGTCAGAGCATTTTCTTCATTTGTGGGAGTTTTGAACGTCGATTTTTTATTCCATGAGTTTCAGGTAAGCCTATTGGCCTTAGCCTTTAATTTTACTTGCTTTCGGGGGTTCTCGGGGTCTCAGAAGTGGCATGTATGCCACGTTGGCTTGCCAACGTGGAATATTGCGTCTTTCGAGACTTTTTTCGTGATCCACATCGCGGCTATGGGCTTCACAGATGCGATGTGTATCACCGCTGTGGACCTCGTAGTCACGATGTGAATGGCGGCTACGAGTGCTTACATTCGCGATGTGCATCGCGGCTGTGGGTGGTTACAGTTGCGATGTGCATCACGGCTATGGGTGCTTATAGCCGCAATGTGCATCACGGAAGTGGGATTCAAAGCCGTGATGTGAATCGCGGCTATGGGCCCTAAAGCCGCGATGTGGATCACTAGCTTAGAAATTTTTGTTATGGTATTTTTCTAAAAATTTTCGTGTTTGTCTTGGAAGGATGCTCAGGCGACCGAGAGCATCGTGGTGGGAGAGAGAGACCCCGGATGAGTTGACGGAGATTATCCAGGGGGACCACCATGCACAGGCAGTTTTGGATTTGGGAAGACTATTGAAGTTCACTCGGATTCCTCTCATGAGTTCATCAAACTTGTTGTTGAACAAGTTGATTGATTTCTAGGACCCAGGCATGCAGGCTTTTATGGTTCAAGGTGAGAGACTGGATCTCACCTTGATTGATGTATATTTTCTTACTGGAATTCCCCATTTGGGTGAGGTAAGGGACCTTCTACCGAGGATTCTAGTGGGTATGGATATAGAGGATCTCTTGGAGAGTTTTTTTCGTCCTGATTCTAGTGTACATGCTAGTGCATTGCTTGTTCGTGATTTGGTGGATCCATCGATGCAAGCAGTTGCAACTTGCGTGGTTCGGGTACTTGCAGCACAGGCGCCCCACCGTTTGTCAGGGGGGCAGATGTTGATGGTGCAGCGTGGGGTCAAATGTTCCTTTCTTGTCTTCAGTGAGAGCTGAGCAAGGTAAGGATATAGGGGGGAGAGTTCAGTTACACCTCCTTGCTATGTTGTTTCTTTTTCGAGCGGGTGCCTACATTACAACCTCGTGTACCCATTCAGGATGGTTTGAGGAGTGAGCCGCGGATGGTGCAGTAGGGAGAGATGATGCCCCGGGGTGGTGGTGGTCCCGTTCGACAATTCTTCACAATCGAGGTGTCCGAGCTATGGGAGCAAATGCCAGTCACGTTCGACAATTATCCGTACCGGGATATGTATTTTCAGGGAGACATCGAGATGCCTCGAGCTCAGGGGCAGGCTTGGGGGGCTGATGGTATGTCTTTGTTTTTGTTTTTCTATCATATTATGTTTGTATGTGTTATGATGATAGCTAGAAGTGTTTTCATGATGCTGACATATCCTAGTGTTGGTTATTGTAGATGTGGGTCTGAGGCCTCCTGCGGATCATTAGGGTCGTAGGGGTCGTTTAGTGGTGGTAGTGCCTCCACCTGTGGTGGTACCCCCACCTCCGCTACAGAGAGAGGTGCACCATTGAGATGACAATATGGATGATGTATGTGAGAACTTCAAGGCATTGCTGGTTGGCGGGAGCTAGATCAGCGTGTGTTGGACCGTTGTTTCGATGCTCCGCGTGAGTGGAGATCGATTTTGCGGAGGGTAGCTATGCTGGAAAAGGAGAGGAGAGCTAGGGATTAGTATGATCTGGAGGAGGAGGAGCCATAGGAGGTAGCCGACCGTGATGATGAGGATTAAGTTGTATTTCAGTTGCCCCCAAATGCTATTGAGCATATGGGGATGTTTTTTGTTGACATGTGTTATGTACTGATGATGTACTTTTTGTATATTCGGGTGTTGAGGGCACTCATGACATTGTGACTATATATATATATATGCACGTGGATGCATTTTTTATGTAGTCATGTATGCACGTGGATGCACATCTTGTCATGTGGCATGTGTTTTGTTGCACATGGATGCAATTTCTATTATTGTCTTCCCGTAGAGGCATGTTTTATGCACGTGGTGTTAGGATATCTTATCATTCACTTTTGTACTCTGCATGCATTTTGCATGCATGCATGCATTCTACATGCATTGCATGCACCCGCATGCTGCCCAGTCATCAGTATGGTACCTCCAACACTTAGTCCTTAGTCTCCCAGCACTCAAGAGCTACTTTCCATTCAGTTTAAGCCCTCCTAGCCTGTCATGCGCCCAGTTCTCACCTACCACTGAAGAAGGGCACCTTTTTCACCTACCAGTCCAGTTACACTTCAGTTATCACTCCGATTTACCTCTGATTGACCCATAATTGATGTTATCACTCTGATTGACCTTCAATGAGACATGACTGACAGTTCTGAGTGCAGTTAAGCCCTCATGGGCCCTCCATTGAGCCTCCATCCCTAGATTAGTGCCACTTACCATCAATTACACTTATTACACTGAGTTAGACTCAGTTTGACAGTGACTTGTGAATTGATGACCACCACTGATTGATGATTTGGACTCCTAGTTGGAGCCAAGCTATGCCATTCAGTTAATTCGAATGACCTCCTTAGGCAATTCGAATTTCTCACTCATTGTGACAGTATTGTATTGTATTTTTACCCTTATTGGGATACAGAGCACTGATGAAAGCTTTTGCACAGTTTTACACCATATTTTCCGAGTTTCATCTATTGTCATTGATTTACTTGTTCATTAGATCTGTTTTGACTAATTTTACATGGTATCAGAGCCATTGCAGGGACAAGATCTCTTTTCTATAGGTGTTCTACAAGAAGATTTGAGTGGATTTGCTAAAAATTACTGAAGTTTTGGCATGAAAGGTCTCATGTGCATTCGCTCATGTGCATGCAAAGCAGAAAAATACACTCCAATCCACTCCAGAAGCTTGAGTTTTCCACATAATTCCAAGATTTGATACATTGGACCCATTCAACTTTTTTTATCTCCATTCCCAGGTGTGATGCAACTCTAAAAGGGTGGATTGTTTGACCTTACTGTCCTTGTTTTGATTGTGATTTGCAGGTTAATCATCTACATCAATTGCATTCGCTCTCTTGTGTTTGACAAGTTCTTCTACATCAAGTGCACTCACTATTTGAGATGGAATACTCTTCTTCCAAGCCAGTTCTTACTCCTTTCAATTATTTTGAATGGAAAGATGATATGGATATTATATTACGCTCAAAAGGGTTCTATAGAGTCATTGTTGGCCTTGACTTGGAGCCAAGCACATTGTTGGAAAGAACCAAACACTACAATAAGCTTGATGAAGCTTATGGTCTCCTTTGCCTCTCCATTTCCAAGGATCTTCACCTCCATCTTAGCAGATTGAAGACTCCAAAAGCAATACGGGAGCAACTTGACACACTTTTTGGCAAGCAGGATGAGCTTAGGGCTTTTCAATTAGAGAATGAATTGATTGCTCTTAGTCCTGAGAATTTCGAGACCATCAATGAGTTTTTCACAAGATTAAAGCACTTGACATTGCAGTTGAAGAACAATGGCGTTGTGAAAGAGGATAAGCAATTGATGCTCTCCATTATCTCAAAGCTTGGTAAATATTACTCGGTATTTGTCTCTACTTTCAATTCCAATCGGCTAACTACCCCGAATTGGAAGATGCCTACCTTGAATGCCTTCATTGAATCCATTACCAAAGAGCATGACAAGTTGATTCAATTGGGGTCCATAAACTCCAAAGATTCAGCCCTATTTGTTCAAGGATCTAAGAATTCGAATGGAAAAGGAAAGCAAAATAAAGAGAAGCCCAAATTCGAACCTCACAAGCAAAGAGAGAAAGGCAAGCAGATGGATGCACCATCCAGTTCAAGAAACAAGCAAAAGGGTAAAGAGGGCAAAGAAAAATCTAAGTGTTCTTACTGCAACCATGGCTTTCATCCTGAAATTTCATGCATGAAGAAAACAATAGATCAAATGGCCCTCCTTTTGGAAAAGAACAACATATGTCTTCCCGACGGTGCAAGGAATAAGGATAGCAACGATGATCATGAGAGAGGTCAAGCACTCATGGCAACTATTTCGAAACCCACTACTCTAATGATAGATTCCGGTGCCTCGAATCATATGGCTGCAAATATTGATTCCTTCTCTTCATTCGATCCAAACAGATCCATCCCCATCCATTTGTGAGATGACTAAAACATTTCATCAAAGGGTAAAGGTACCATCCATGTAGAGCATGGAAGCTTCCAGAATGTTCTCTATGTTCTTTCCTTGGCTTCAAATCTACTTTCTGTGTATCAAATGACACACACTAGTGAACCGAAGAAAGTTACATTAAGCCTTAATACAATTGAAATTTCTGATATCAAAAGTGGAAGACTTATTGCAGTCGGAAGGGCAAACCACACTGCAAAATACTATGAGTTTTCTCACTTTATGCCTATTGAAAAGCCCACTGCTCTCCTCACTCATGGAAACGAGGTTAGTAGGATTTGGCATGAAAGGTTTGGACACCTTAACTACAAGTATTTGCTGCTGTTACAAAATAATTCCATGGTTGATGGTCTTCCGCAACTCCGTTCCTCGAAGGATATTTACCCCGGTTGCATTGTTGGGAAGCACCCTGAGCACAGGTTCAACTGCAGCAAAACTAGTAGAGCTTATACCATTTTGGGCCTCATACATTCTGATATCAGTGGTCCACTGCCAAATATGTCCATGAATGGTTCAAGGTATGTTTTGACATTCATCGATGACTTTTCCCGCTTTACTTGGGTATTTTTTCTCAAAAACAAGTCAGAAGTGCTTGGAAAATTCAAGGATTTTAAGGCTTCTATTGAGACCACCACCGAGAGCAAGATCAAAGCTCTTAGATCTGATAATGGCGAATAATATATCAAGACTAAGTTTCTGCAACTTTGTTCCGAAAGTGGAATTCAGATCCAACATACAGTTCCCTACACACCCCAGCAGAATGGTGTAGCGAAAAGGAAGAATCGGTCACTGAAAGAGATGGCTACTTGCATGCTTGAGTCAAAAGTTTTGGCTACAAATATTTGGGGATAATCCATTAATGTTGCTGCATATATTCAGAACTGAGTTCCACATTCATCCATGAAAGGTAAAACTCCTTTCGAAGCATTCTTTGGTCGCAAACCGGATGTGTCCAATTTGAGAGTTTTTGGCTCCACTGCATGGGATAGAATTCCTTCTGATAAGAGAAAGTATTTGGATCCACAAAGTATTGAATGTATCTTGGTAGGATATGGGGAAGAATCAAAAGCATATAAACTCATGAATATCAGATCCAAAAAGGTATTCATAGAGCGAAGTGTGAAGTTTGAAGAACCGCTGCCAGATCTGAAACTAGTTGAGGAAAACATTGTTGATCTGCACCCTCCACAAGAAGAAGATTCAAGCGAGTATGAAGAAAGAATTGAATATGATATCTCTGATATTATATCATACTTTGATGTCCATGACATATCAGGTTTTGAATCAGACCATAATGATCCTCCTCAGTTACCAAAGTGGGCCCAAAACACTCTACAATCTGCTGCTCCAAACATTGGAAATCCTGCTGATCCATGGAGAACAAGAGCAGACTATAAAAGAGCAGGTATGGATATTTCTTTTTCTAAGAAATGTTATTTGATGATTGGTTCAGATCCCAAATCATACTATCATTCCCACCAAGATCCACGATGGAAAACCGCCATGGATGAAGAGTACAGTGCTCTTCAAAAGAACAATACATGGGAGCTAATTTCTCTTCCACCTGGAAGAAAATTAGTTCAATGCAAGTGGATCTACCGCACAAAGGTTGTTTCTGATGGCTCTATCAGCAAATACAAAGCTAGGTTGGTGGAAAAAGGTTTCTCCCAAGTCCAAGGTGTGGACTACACTGAGACTTTTGCACCGGTTGCAAAGATGGATTCCATCCACCTAGTTTTGGCCATTGCTACATCCAAGCACTGGGAAGTGCACCACATGGATGTGAAGAGTGCTTTTATACATGGATACCTTGATGAGGAGGTATATATGAAACAACCAGAAGGATACATATCAGATCCATCATTAGTTTGCAGATTGAAGAAATCTTTGTATGGATTGAAACAGGCCCCAAGAGCTTGGTACGCAAAGATGGACTCCTTCCTTCTTTCTCAGAATTTCAAAAGATGAAAATCTGAACGTAATGTGTACCTACAGAAATTTAAAGGTAATTTGTTGATTGTGGTTTTATATTTTGATGATCTTCTCATTACTGGTAGCACTCTCCTTACAATTAACAAGCTGAAAACCGCTTTAAATCTAGCTTTTGATATGAGCGATTTGGGCTTGCTTAAGCAATTTTTGGGCTTGGAGATAGCTCAAAACTTTGATGGGATCACATTATCTCAGCAAAAGTATCCTAAATACCTGCTATTAAAGTTTAATATGGCAGAATGTAAGGCTGCTCCATTTCCATTCCTCTCAGGAATCAGTCTTGAAGAGGGAAATACTATACCGCTTGTAGATTGCACTATGTATCGACAGTTGTTTGGTTCACTACTCTACCTGACACACTCAAGGCCTGATATATCTCATGCCATGAGTGTTGTATCAAGGTATATGCAGCAGCCCCATGATCTTCATTGGAGGGCAGCCAAGCGGATCTTGCAGTATGTGCAAGGTATGAAACATTTTGGCATACATTATGCTGCAGATTCTGAGCTAGATTTCAATTGTTTTACTGATTCAGATTGGGCAGGTGATAGCATAGATCGGAAGTCCACTTCCAGATATGTTTTCATGATTGGACATGGGACTATTTGCTGTCAAGCAAAAAGCAGGCAGCCATTGCACTTTCTTCAGTAGAGGTAGAGTATCAAGGGGCAGTCAATGCCTGCATTCAGGTAGTTTGGTTGCAGGGTATTCTTTCCGAGTTTGATTTTGGTAGCACTACTTCAACTATCCTATTTTGTGACAATCAAAGTGATATTAAGATCTCCACCGATCCAGTTCAATGGTAGAGGACCAAATACATTGAGATTCATATGCATTACATTCGAGAGTTGGTGCATGATTGCACCATCATTCTACAATATTGCCCTACCGATGAGCAAATTGTAGACATCTTCACCAAGAGCTTCACTGAGAAGAAGTTCTCTTACCTCCGTTCACTGTTGTGGGTGAGTTCCATCACGGTGGAGACAGATTAGATCCGTTTTTATGTTTAGCTTTAGGGGGGGATTTCTTCCCACCGGGTTTTCCCTCTTTCCTCACTTAGTAGCATTTTTTGGATTATTGTATTGGGGTGACCTTTGGTCTCAGTAACCAGGGCCCTGCATTTTATTTTTTACATCATAGTATAGCTTTAGGGTGGGTGTTAGGATATCTCATCATTCACTTTTGTACTTTGCATGCATTTTGCATGCATGCATGCATTCTGTATGCACTCGCATGCTACCCAGTCATCAATATGGTACCTCCTGCACCTAGTCCTTAGTCTCCTAGCACTCAGGCGATAATTTCCACTCAGTTTAATCCCTCCTATCCTGTCATGTGCCCAGTTCTCACCTACCACTGAAGAAGGGCATCTTTCTCACCTACCAGTCTAGTTACACTTCAGTTATCACTCTGATTTACCTCTGATTGACCCATAACTGATGTTATCACTCCGATTGACCTCCGATGAGACATGACTGACAGTTTTAAGTGTAGTTACGCTCTCATGCATCCTCCACTGAGATTCCATCAATAGATTAGTGCCACTTACCATCAGTTACACTTATTACACTCAGTTAGACTTAGTTAGACTTAGTTTGACACCTGTTTGATAGTGACTTGTGCATTGATGACCACCACTGATTGATGATTAGGACTCCTAGTTGGAGCCAAGCTATGCCATTCAGTTAATTCGAATGAACTCCTTAGGCAATTCAAATTGCTCACTCGTTGTGACAGTATTGTATTGTATTTTCACCCTTATTGGGATACAAAGCACTGATGAAAGCTTTTGCACAGTTTTACACCATATTTTCTAAGTTTCATCTATTGTGATTGATTTACTTGTTCATTAGATCTGCTGTGACTAATTTTACACGTGGATGCACATCTGTTGTTTTTGTATGCCCGTGGAGGCACATTCTATACACGTGGATGCAATATGATGATGGATTGTTTTGTATGATTTTTTAATGTTTATGCATGTTCGATGTCTTACATGGTTTGGTTGACACGCCAATCTCGAATGTTATTAGCCATTTGGTCTGCTACACTATTGAGATTTCTTGGGACATGTGTGAATGAAATGGATTCAAACAATCGAACCATTTGTTTAGTGCGCAAGAATTTTCTAAAGAGACAGGGATTGCATATCTGGTAACAGTTGATGAGCTGGGAAACAAGCAGTTGGGAGTCAAGGTATATGTTAAGGTGACTTATGTCCATCTGGAGAGCAGCGGTCAAGAGACCGGTCACAGCGTCATACTTAGCCTGATTATTTGTGGCAGCACCTATGCACACTCCGTCGAGGTGGATCAACTCATGTGAGGGGGAATAAAGTACCCAAGCTGCGGAGGCAAGATTTGGAGACCAACAACTTGCACCGTCGGAAAATCCAATATAGTAAAGTGGGGTAGGATCCATCTATGGTCATGTAGGAAAAAATGTAAGGTTCTAAAAGTTAATGGAAAAAATGAACTAAAACTGTACAATGTGGACGATGGTGTCCAAAAATATTTTTATGCATAAAAATGTTTGAGGTACAACCTGTTACGGGGGTTACGCATGGGGTTACCTTCTAAGTCGGCCAGAATGTATGCCCCATGACCAAGGCAAGTCTGTATGATGTATGGGACTTGCCACATGGATTCAAATTTGCCTTTTCCTTTTTTGTCATGGGCTTGATCATAAACGAGTACAAGGTTTCCTTCACTAAATGTTCATGGGTCAACATGCTTGTCATAACTGAGTTTTGATCAGTTCTTCGCGGCTTCTATGGTTTGGAGGGCTACGCGGTGATCTTCATCAGCTTGCTCCAAAAGAAGTAAGCGTTCTTCAATTCGTGAAGTATCCAGGAGGAGTTCTATGGCGATTTGCAATGTCCGGATCTGACACTCAATGGGAATGACAGATTCCACGCCATGAACCAAATGGAAAGGGGTGAAACCAGTGGCGGTTTTGGTGGACATATGGTAAGCCCACAATGCATGGAAGAGCATGTGATTCCAATTGGATTTATGTCGGTCGATAGTGCGCTGGAGGATAGTCTTCAAAATTTTGTTAATAGCTTCAACTTCGTCGTTTCCTTGGGGGTAGTAGGCAGAAGAGAAATGATGTTCGAACTTAAGGAGTGTTGACAATTCTTGCCAAACAGAGTCCTCAAAGTGAGAACCATGGTCTGAGACAAGTTTCTTTGGTACTCCAAAACGAGCAATAACATGGTTGAGGAAAAAGCGGGTTGTAGTGTCAGCTTTGTAGTTGTAACTAGGCATGGCTTCTACCCATTTAGTAAAGTAATCGATGGCTACAATGATGTATTTATGACCTCCAGCTGATGTTGGGTTACACTCCATGAAGTCAATGGCCCATTTGCAAAAGGGACCAACGGTGATTACTGGATGGAGGGGGGCGGGGGAGTCCTTGATTTGGGGGCAGAGAGCTGGCAATTTTGGCAATGTTTGACTGCTGTGATACAATCAGTAAATAATGAGGGCCAAAAATAACCCACGCGGATTACCTTTTGGGCCATAGCCATTCCAGAGAAATGGTTGCCGTAGACACCGCTATGACAATCATTAAGGACTTGTTATGCTTCTTCATGAGAAAGACATCATCGTAGGATTGTGTGGACACAACGTCGATAGAGGACATCACCTAAGAGGAGATAACGGGGGGCATGGTGGTGGATGCGACGATGTCCGTCATGGTCAACATTGGGTTGAAACTTCTGTGTACGGAAGTAAAACAATTTGTCGTCGTACGAAGGGTCGTCTAACGAGATGATGAATAAATGGTCATCAATTAGGTCAGTATTGATAGCTGGTGATGACGATGAGGGTAGCAGGTCCATGATGAGTTGGGCGAGTGCCAAGGCTTTGGTGCTTTTCGTGGTTTTGAACGTCAGGTCGTATTCTAGTAGGATAATTAGCCATTTAGTTATGCGGCCTTGAAGAAGGCGATGAGTCAAGAGATAAACCATTGGGTTGGAATTTGAGACAACTGTGGTATGGGTGAGTAAGATGTAGTGTCACAATTTTTGTACTAAAAAGACAATGGCGAGGGCTAGTTTCTCTTCGTATGGGCACTGTAGCGGTGGGCCAGATAAATTTTGTCTTATGTAATAAATGGCGTGCTCTTGACGAGCCGTGTCTTCTTAAACAAGGACTCCTGAAATGGCGTAGTCAGATGCCGAAATGTAAAGAATGAAATCTTTGGAGAAGTCAGGAGGGGAGATCAAGGGGAAGTTGGTGAGGTATTTCTTTAGGTTGTCAAGGCTCCTTGCGCTTGATCGTCCTACACAAAAGGGATGTGGGTACAAAGCAAATGGAGGAAACCATGGACCGTTGTGGCATAGTCGGGTACAAAATGGTGAAGGAAATTTGATTTTCCCTGAAGGCTTTGTAGCTACCAAAGTGTTCGGGGTGATTGTAGGTCTAAGATGGCTTGGACCTTTAATGGGTCTACGGTGATTCCTTTTTCTGAAATGATGAAACCCAACAGATGCCCTGCTGGAACGCAAATGACACACTTGAGTGGGTTCAAGTGGATCTGGTACTTGCGACGACGCAAGAAGACTTGTTGAATGTCATCTAGATGGTCGGATTGTTTCTTAGACCGAATTGTGAGGTCGTCTAGGTAAACTAATATGATGTTGACCAGGGCATGAAAACAATAAGTCATGGTTCGTTGGAATGTGGCTCCAGATTTTTTGAGACCGAAGGACATAACGCGATAAGCGAAAGTGCCCCATGGGGAGGGGAAAGCAGTTTTGTATTGATCTTCCTTACGTATTTTGATTTGGTTATACCCGGAGAAACTGTCCATGAAAGACAGTACCTTGTGCCCTGCACATGCATCGATTAGTTGGTTGATAAATGGTGTTGGGAAGTTGTCTTTGGGACAAGCTAGATTGAGGTCACAAAAGTCAGTATAGAAGTGAATGGTGCCCACTTTTTTATTGACTTGCACTGGGTTCGAAACCCAAGTGGTATAAGCAATAGGGTATATGAACCCTGCTGCTCGAAGCTTCTCAATTACGGCCTTAACGACTGGAAGCTTAGATGGGTGAATGGGGCATTGTTTCTGGTGGACAAGTGGTATGTTAGGCCAAGTGTCTATGTGATGTTCTACAATGTTAGGATCCAGACCAGGCATCTCGGTGTAGGACCAGGAAAAGACATCCCGAAACTCTTGGAAGAGTTTCTTATAGACATGAACTTCCTCTTCAGTGCATGATGAGCCTAAGGAGATAAGTTCAGGTTTTCCAGGTGTGGTGGAGATGTCAATTTTTATGATAGGCGAAATGTTTTCCATATTGCCTTCTTCAAAGGCATCTAGAGCTAGGATAGGATCTTTGAACCAATCGACCTTGGTTGGTAAAAAATCTTTGGATTCGACAGACAGTTGGTTTTCCGTGGTGGAGGTAGATGCCTCAGGAATGAAGTATGACCGATGGTGCATATCATCCCAGGGGTAGTCAGCTGCTGTAAGTTTCTCTAAGATTTCCTCGTCACTACGGAAGTAGTGTGTCATTAAATCAATTGGTTGAGGCGCATAGGTGGATGAAATCATATAGATGGCATTGATTTCTTCTGAAGAGGAAGACTTTGGGGGGTATATTTCCTCAATGAGGGGAGGAGATATCTCTAAATAAGCATTATTCAACTCATACAGAGCTACTCTATAATCTAGTAGATCGGGCCAGTGATGTGAATAATGGCCATAAATGCCACATATCGCACAGGGGTGATTGGTACGCAGCGATTTATCACGAGGTTGAGGAGGCAGTTCAAGTTTGACGACTGGGATTTTAGTGTCATCGTCCAACATTTGCATGTGTTCTTGAAGTGCTGGTAATTGTGGACACTGATATGTAGCATGGCCTATGTCGTCGCACAAAGAGCACTTGGGGGGAACACGAATTGTTGGGGGATTCTTCGCCGGCTTAGGAGTCTTTGGGGCGGTGCGGGTTGTAGGTCTTGTGGTGTAAGGTTCTAGGACTCTGCCCGCATTGTAGTGGAGTTGAGGGGGAGAATTACTAGACATTGGTGCAGTGACTCCTGTTGGAGGTGGTCGGTTTTGGATATTGGCTACACCAGGGGGAGGACGGTTAGAAGTATGGATGGGTTTCACTGGTTGTAAAATGACATTCGGCGTCGGGGGAGGGGTTGGAGAAGGTAGGTACCACACAGGTAGTCTTAACGTTAAAATTGGAATATTTAGCGTAGCCATTACTGGAGTGTTGATGAATCCTGAAGGAGGAACTAAGAATGGGATAGTGTGAATCGGTGTTGCTCCGATATGACTAGGCTTGTGGGTGGCTATGGCAGTAATGGTGGTTGTTGAGTATGTGGTTGTGTGTTGTGCGAAAGGGTGCACAAATCATATATTTTCGTTATTCGTAAAGGGGGTGGTATAGCTTGGAACATGGAGGTCATGGGAGTATCTGAATATATCCCAGGTTTGACTAAGGAGACGAATGATGTGGGTGCACTATGAGCAGGTTTTTCAATCATAGGTAGAACATTTGAAGGTGTGGCAGGGGCATTAGGATCGTAGTATGTTATTTGATCAATTTTGACCACGCGTCCCTCATGGGGGAACATCATGAGGTGAAAAATGGATGAAGCGACGGCCTTCATTTTATACATGTAACTCCGTCCTAGTAGGAGGTTGTAATCAAGTTGGGTGTTGATGACCTCTATGTCTGTGAGAATTGTTTTTCTGCCTAATTGTACGGTACATTAACTAACAAGCCCTGCGGTTGAGCTGAGCGACCATCGTAAGCTCGTAATGCAGTAGTGGATGGTTGTAGAGCGGGGGATCCAAGTTTTTTCCAGACAAAAGTCGACATTACGCAGGTGGAAGCACCTTCATCGATGACGCATCAATGAACGACAAGGTTTCGAATAGACATAGAAACTTAAAAATCTAAGGTCGATGGCAACTGCGGTTCGGCTTGGTCGAGATCGAATGGCATCATATTTGAGTCATTGGGGTCTAGAGCAGACATCGCAATGGTGGATTGGGCTAAATCGTCCACAATGTTGTAATTTGAGGCTACATAGGCATTGGGATTATTGTTTAACCATCGTAGGGGGGAAGGGGGGCTTTAGGGCCCCCGCCCAATGGCATAGTAGGTATGTGTAATGGTTGATCATTCGAAAGGGTACTGGAGAATGGATTAGTAGGTGTGTTTTCAGGGGCTGAGCCGTATTGGTTTCAGCGAGTTTGAAGGTTGATATCATTTGATGACATCATTAATAAATGGTGAGTGGTTGAATCCGTATGCTAGTAATCAATTGCAGCATAGGTGATATGCTGCTGTGGTGCAGTGGATCCTTGTGGGTGATCCACTGGACGGGTGTTTACTACTCTTTGGTTGGGTAAAGGATTTTGCAATATCATGGGTTGCGTTTGAGGAGGTGGCGCTGATTGTGCAGCGTGTCCTTGGCATTGGGCGTCATCTGTCCAAAGTTGATGTGATTTCTCCAAATGGGGGCATGAATGTGTGTAATGGCCATATAGCCCGCATAAGCACACGAATGGTTTGTTCTTAAATTAGGATTTTTACCCCGTTTCAGTGGACGATCAGGGTTTTGGTTGGTGGGAGAAGCGTTGTTATTATTCAAAGGATTAGGTGGTTGACTGCCTTAGTTTTGAGGTTGAATGTTCCCACGGTTGCGTCCTCTTCCACGGTTTTGTTGACCTCCTTGATTACGTTGATTGTTCTGGTTTTGGGGTTGGTTTTGCTGTGCATAAAATTTCCCTTGTGCAGTAGGTGCATTTTGAGGTCGCGTAGGTGCCGGAGCAGGCTACGGTGGATAGTAAGCAGTAGGGTTTGGAGGTGGACCTGATGCTTGTTGTGGTTGTTGGTAACCTTAAGCGATTGGAAGTGTTGGGGCAAAAAGTGTTTCCTGTTGAGGGTAATACACTGGTTGGGCTGGCGTGTTAATTGGGGTATAATTGGCCTGCTGGTTATAATATGTAGGGGGTGCATAAGCTAAGGGTGCTGGGCCATAACACTGTGGTGGACATGAGGGTTCATGAGTGTGGTGTGTGTGTGTCACTAGAGCATATGAAGTTGTAGCTGCATAATGAAATGTAGCCATAGAAAGGTCCGGGGCATTACTGGTACTCATAATGGTGAAGGGTTTATTTTGTGACACAACCTCGCCAATGATGCCATCAGCGGCATGGGATGCCCCCAACGCGTCGTTCCGGGATGGATCGCCACACGGGGCATCAGGTAAGATAGTGTATAAATAGATAGATTAGGCGTAGATCAAGTCAAACTACCGGGATTTTAAAATGGCTTCTTCTTCTTACTGGGGTCGTTCAGAAGCTACATTTTTGGCTATGAGTGGAAGGAGAGATTTTAGAAACCAATCCAGGAAAATTCGGTCGTCTGTTTTGATTTTGCACAGACTTCGGCGCTTACGCCACTCATGAATATGATGTGTGTAGCAGTTTTATGTCTGCAAGACAGTAGGATTTCAACTCCAGTGTCGTAGCGGACGAGTAGTTGAAAGAACTGCAGGAATGTTGAAGCAAGGGATGTAAACGTGGGATGGATCCCATGGGGTTACTCGATATACCATTTGGTTGCAGAGCCAGTAAAGGTTCATTGTAATAATCGCAGATGAATGGAATCATATACTATGGAGTTTGAGGAACACCATAGATGAAAAGACATGATGTGGTTTTGTGGGTCTTCACCAGCCTTCCCTTCAAACTTGGGGATGTCGGATGGGAGTTTAGTTGGCATTTAGGGCCAAGTAGGATTATGTCTAATAGGATCATTTGTTAGTCTTGTGAGATCTCGTAGGTTAAGACTGGCCATAAATGGTAGACTGGCAGATGAATTCGACATGGTCAAAGGGGCATATGCACTCGTGTTAGAATTATTGATCAACCCGTTGCCCCCAATGTGAGTATTAGCCAGGAGGCGGATATGGCCCCCGAATAAAGGGTTAGAGATGGTATGGGAGGGTCCGACGCCACCAAGTGTAACATGAGTTGCTGATGGGTTTGGGTTGGGTCCAGTGCCTCCAAGTGTAACATGGGTCACAGATGGACTGAGATTAGGTATGGTAATTGTTGGGTTTGGTATAGTAGCATGGATAGTGGTTGTAGGTCCCATTGAGGGCATCCCTAGAGTATGTCCAATGGAGGGCATTCGTGGAGGTGAGTGGAAAGCTCAAAAACCCTAATGCAACCGTGTGTGCAGGAGGGGAGTGTAAAAATAATGGCACTTAGGAAAACAACCAAACTCAAAACACTGGCTATAACAACTGTGCTATAGTAAATGGACTAATCAAAAAATGTGGTCCGAATACCAACATGTAAGGAGCTCCTAGAAAATAAAACTGGTGTACTCACTAGACCAAGGGGAGGTAGTAGAGCATGCAAATACCTAACTAAAATGGTATTATGATTCAACAAGATGTATCCTATGCAAGGTGATGAAATATAAGTTAAACATTATGAATTATAGAACCAAAGGCTAGATATCCCCCTACCGGGAGGGACACCGAGTAGACAATCCTAAAATATAGGCCACTAAGATACCCCGTTCATGACTGTTAACACCCAAAAATTGCTCACTAGCTCCTTTCCGTATTCACATGACCCATTTGTCCACTTTTCCACCATTTGAGCCTCTTAAACTATCAAAAGGTCACCCAAAAGACCATAATACACCTTTTTCCCTTCAAAATATATATATTTTCCTCAAAAAATCATAAAAAACCCTCAAAAGGGGTCCAAAATTCCCCAAAATCAATTAAATGGGAATAATATTCAAAAATATTCAAAAAATGAAAAAGAGGGAAAAAGAGACCTAAACCATTTTGGTCAAGACCATTGGTTTCCTCAAACCACAATGGTATTCCCCATCGCCCAAAAACTATAAAAAGGTGATAGGGGCTCCTCACTATTAATCCCCATTCATCCTATCCTTATGCTGCCAATTTCTTCCCTGAGATCTCAAAGCCTTCATTTGAGCTTAGATCCATTCTTGAAAAAGCCTTTTGGCCAATATTCCCATTAGCATTTGGAGAAGAGAAAGATCATTAGAGAGTTGGAGCACCTCACCACTTCAGCTGCTCAAGCTCAACCATCCTCACCTTTTGAGGTAATACGAAAAATTCAATTTTTTATTTATTTCTTCATGAATCAATGTTGCTTATTGTTCCTAATCTAGATTTCTTTGCATTTTACTACTTACATTAGTTTCCTTCTATTTGCTTTATTTGAGACTGCTGCTACAAGTTAGAAGGTGCCCTTTAGCACTAGCTTGGGAGAAATCCCAAGCAACAGTTTTTTGCGACTCCGCTGGGTTTCAAAATTTCAATCTTTGATTTAAATCCTGTTTTTAGCTGTTTTTTCCATTTATTATTGTAGATCTACCATACTTGTCAGCCCTTTGGTTGCTACACTATCCATTGGCCTTTTCTGCAGTCTAAACAACCCAAAATTTCAATTTTTGGGTTCTTTTTTTGGCGACATTTTCCGTTCGTCGCATCGCGGCTTTCGGCCCCACAAGCGTGCTGCACATCGCGGATTTCATCCCGATTTTGGCGCTACACATCCCAGCTTTTTACACTATTTTTGCGCTGCACATCGTGGTTTTTAGCTTTTTTCCCGCGTTGCACATCACGGCTTTTTCCCACATCGTCACGCTGCACATTGTGGCTTTTCCCATATCGCCGCGATGCACATCGTGGCTTTTTGACCGATAGACGCGACATTCCATGTTTCGTTCGGCCCATTTTTTCAGAATTTTTTCCCATTCGGCCCATTTTTTCCAGCCTCATTCCTGCAATTTTTTTTGGACAGCCTATTGTTTAATTTTTGCAGCATCTAAAAAAAAAAAAAACTCATATTTATTTTTCTATTATGTACTTCACTATATCTTGCTAAAAATTTTCAGTTCAAGTGAAAGAAAGATTAATTAAGTACCTTTTAGAAATCTCATTTTGTGCAAAGTTAAAATCAGATTTTTCGATTTCTATATATTTCCCAAGTGGGACATTGGAAATTTACTTATTTTGATGCTATTTGCTTTACCTTAGATATTTTGAAAGACCCATATTTTTTAAAATTATTATTAAATCATTTGCATTTAAATCGTCTCTTATTTTTTCACACATTGAAATCGTTATTTTAATTATTTGCCCAAGCGAGGCAAATTGTTTTTGTACCCAACCAGACAACCACACACTTTGTCACCTAAATCAAGTGAGCCTTAAAATCTGCTTAACTCAACCAACATTCTAACCCCACTTGGGGAACACTAAAATAATATTGTAGCCAGGTAGGACTGAGGGGATAAGTATCCAAATAACACCCTCACTCATTTTTCATTTGAGACATAGTGGTTGACATTTAGGGTACCAAAATCCACTAGTATTTGTTGGCACGGTTTTAAACCAATTCGTCGGAAAGGCCTTTCCCTTAGGAGGGTCGAAGTAGCCAAGCTGGTTCCAGAGGCTTGAGTGGACTACTGTAGCTAGGGTTTTCACCCTAGCTTGTGCAAATGAGCACCTACTAAGGAGAAGGGCCTCCCTAGTAGCAGTTCAATAATCAGTAAATTAAAGCAATAAAACAATATGAAATTTAACCTAGCATGAGCGTTAACATAAATAACAAAACATGAAAATATGGTAAAGATCTCTCTTTTTGTATTAAAAATTACCTCAGGTGTAGAGATTGGTGAATCTTTTGCAGTAGTCTAGGAGGGTTTCTTCCAAGCTCCAGAGGGTTGTTGGAACCAAGTTTCTGTAGATGTATAGAGGATATGTGCACATTACCTTCACACTAACCAGAGAGGATAACATTCATAACATACTATTAACTAGTCATTCGCATCATTCATCATACATTTAGAACTTATTCAACAACATAACAGAAAGCATTTGCATCATTCACATATCCGCATTAATCAACATAAAGCATTTACATAACCCATTCTTCATCATTACATTATTGTACAATAACGGAATTCATATCATAACCGAACATCTTCATTCATTCATCAAAACCTGCAGAATAAACCTCGCAGAAATAGTCAAGTCATCATATCGCAGATATAAAACAAAACTAAAAGATAGGATCTATCTCCAAAAATCCGACGCCCTTAGGCTTATAATCCTACTCTATTTATATGCTTTCATCTTATTACAAAATGGTCCACATGATCGACTCGACTAATCTAACAAATCTTATTCTTCCGCAAAAGTCGCAAAAGGTCATTTTCCCGCGGAATGACCCTTTCACTCTTGTCAGATTCCACACTTCCTGCGGATCTATCCCATGCCAACAGGCCCCCAACACAATCTTGTGGCTCGTCCTGAGCCACCTGAGCTGGACCCTAATGGTTGGCACCCATCCTTCACTATGCTCGGTTGGTGAAGTTGTTCTTGCTGTCTGGAACTCGTTGTTGTGTACTTCTCATCCCCATCCGTCAATCGCTGGTTCGCTGTCATGTACTTCTTGCACTCATCCTCCAATCTCTAGAAACCTTGATCATCTACCTCTCCAGAGCCTGCTGGTTCACTCCATGTGCGTTCTCATCTGAGAAGAACATCATCGTCGTCGCCAAGGTCGAAACTAGGCCAATTATTCCAGCACATTTGTTTCGCTCCTTGGGTGGCTTCCTACCGAGGCTGGGGAGCTTCCACCCCTGTTCTTCTGGTGGTCACTGCAACCATGAAACTTCGAACTGCTACCACATACTTAGACATATCGGATGAAACTCCGTTGCTGTGACACCTGAGTGCCCAGGCTTCGTTCTGCTCAAGGTGCTCATGCACACTCGTCGTTTGGGCCCGCAATGCCCTTGGTGTGCTACTGCACGAAATGAAACGGATCATTTCCATAGCCTCCTTGGAATTCCTAACTTATGCAATTACCTGATCCACTCGCAGCAGGATTTCTTGCTTCTAGCAATTACCTCTTTGCTTTGCTTGACCTCTGGTGCGTGTATTTATGCATTTTCATCGTCCTGGATGTCTACTTCAAAAACCCTCTGTGAATCCGTTCAACTAATGCATTGATTCGGTCATCATTTCTCCTACGTGTGGTGTCTGGGATTCCTTTGTGTGTGATGAGTGACCATACTGCTCTCGGCTCCTCTTCGTGTCATCCACGTGTGAACTATCATCCATGGTGTCACCAGCCATGCTGTCACATGGCATCAAACATGTCAGTCATCTGAAAAAGTCCCATCTACTGACAATTCATAATGCTGACTGATTTGATAGGGTGATGATCCTACTGCAATTGCACTCCAAATCCTGAACTGCGATACAACCCCTCCTTATGTACATTCTTCGGCACCATCTGCCGCCTCGTATCTTGTTTCAATTTTTTTTATTTTTTTTCATCATCCACTCTTTGATGGATCATGGTGATAGGGCTTCAACCTACACCCATTGACTAACTTAGGTAACAATACTCTATCCAAGTTTACCAACTGTACAGCGCCGCCGTGGGTGACAAAAGTGATAACATATGGTCCCAACCAATGCATTTGCAACTTACCGGGGTGTTTCACAGACTTACTATCGTACAACAAAACTGTATCCCCATCCTGGAGGTGCTTCATCTTGACATATCGGTCATGCCACACCTTCTGCCAATCCTTTTCTACCTTTTGGTGGAACCCTGTGATGAATCGATCTTTGTCAAGTTGTATTAGTTGTGTAAACCATTCTTCTAGTGAGCCATCGTCTCTCATCCCTGTTGCTGCTGCAATGCGTAGGCTGGGTACTATGTGTTCCATCGGTATAACTGCTTCTTGGCCGTAAATAAGTTTAAAAGGAGTCTATTCAGTCAACCGCTTGCATGTGGTGAGATATGCCCAAAGAACCACTGGAATTTTGAACTCTCAGTCGTTGCAGTTCACATTGCACACCTTGGTAAGACCATGCTCCAATATCTTATTGAACGCCTCAATTGTTCCGTTTTCTTGAGGGTGGTAGGGCGTACTCTTCTTGTGCTGGATCTGAAATTCTTCTGTCATTACGGTGATTGTTTGGTTGACAAAGTGCGTCCCTTGGTCGCTTAACAAGATTTTTGGGCATCCAAACTTGGTGACCATATTTTCAAATACAAAGCATGTTGTGGTTGCAGCAGAACAATCTTTGATTCAGGCAGCTTCTGCCTAATGCGTCAGGTAGTCTGCCGCGGTGATGATGTAACGTGACCCTGCTCTCTTCCTAGGAGGGTGGATTAGTCCCACAAAATCAACAGCCCATTTGTCGAAGGCCTGCAGCGTTACTTGTGGTACTAGAGGCATTTCGTCGCACCGTGAGGGCTTCCCAGTTTGTTGGCATACATCGCATCTCTTAGCATAGTCTGCAGCATCTCCATGCAAATTTGGCCACCATAGCTCTGATCGAAGAACCTTCTTGGTAGTTGCTCGTCCACCGTAATGTCCCCCAGCAATTATGTCTTGGGCTTCTGACAAAATCTGTTCTTGTTCATGCGGAAGGATGCATCGTCGAAAGATCTCATCTGGGCCCATTTTGTACAACTCGCCTGTAATTAACTAGAAAACTGTAGCTCAGAAAAATAGTTGTTCCTTCTAGCTGGTAGTGAGCTCGTCCGGCGCCTCTCTTGTCGCCAGAAATTGAATAATTTTTTCATAGTGGTTGTCGACCATGCCAATCCTAAAAAACTAAGCGTCCGACAATCCTTCATCAATTCTTTATGGTTCCTATCCTGATTCTATCCGCGATAGATGATCGGGTCCTACATTCAATCGTCCTGGTTTTACAATACTGAAACAGTAACAGCCAATGACAGATCTTCCCCCACAACACAAGCTTGTTCACTAAATACTTCAGTGCGAAATGATCAATGAACATCTTGAAGTGGCCCCCTAAAAGATAGTGCCAGAATTTTTGTAGAGCATAGACCATTTCCAGCCCCTCTCACTCGGTGGTCGTGTAATTCATCTCTGCAGTATATAGATTTCTATTGGCGAATGATATCGGGTGATCGATGTTTCCAGTTCCTGGTTGGGCCAAGATAATTCCAAGTGCGACTGACGACGCATCAACTTGTACGTGAAATTCCTTTGTCTAGTTCGGGAATGCAAGGATTGGTGCTGCAACCATCTTTTCCTTTAAGATGTCCAGGCTTTTCTGACATTCCTCCATCCATTCAAACTTTATAGCCTTCTTTAGTAACTTCTCCATAGGTGCTATGATACCTGCATAACTGCGAATGAATTTCCTATAGTAACCTGTGTTTCCTAACGTCGCTCGTAGTTGTTTAGTTGTCATTGGTGGTGGGAGGTCGACAATGATGGCAATCTTCGTCGGATCTAACAACCTTCCTTCACAGCAGACAATGTGTCCCAACAGTATGCCGAATGGGGCACAAAAGATACATTTCTTAAGGTTCAAGGAAATATGGTGCTGTCGACATCGTTCGAGCATGAGTCTTAAACTCGCGGCATGATCCTTGACTAACCCATATATTGTCCAGTCATCCATGTAAACAGCAAGGAACTTATGAATATAATCCTTGAAGGTGGCTACCACTATAGGGGAAAATATTGCAGGAGCATTCTTCAATCCGAATGGCCTCACCGTGTACTGAAAACATCCCCACTTGGTGACGAATGTGGTCTTGTGTCGATCTTCTTTCGCAATCTTGATTTGGTGGTAATTTGAAAAAACCATTTGTAAAGGAATATATCTCCTGGCTTCCTACGTCTTCGAGTACTTCATCTGTGAATGGCGTTGGGACTGGATCATGTAAACAGGCATCGTTTAGCTTCCGTAGGTTGACGCATATACGTACTTATCTGGTTTTCTTGTCCTGGACAACCATTGGGCTGATCCATTCGAATTCCCCCACTGGTTCGATAATGCCCGCTTCCAGCATTCTTTCAAGCTCATCTTGCACTTGTTCCTTGTATCGCGGGTTCAACCGATATGGTCACTGCTTAACCGGCTTCACATCGGGTTTCAAGGGAATCCTCATTTCTCCTAAATCTCTGGAAATTCCCTTCATCTTTGAGAACTTTGTTGGAAACAAATCCTAAAACTCATGTAGTAGGTCGGTTATTTTTGCAACGGTCGACTCATCCTAGTAGTCACTAATGTTTGCAAATTTCGGGTTTTCCTGTGATCCGATGTTCACCTTTTTGATCTTTAGTGGTTGCTGAAATTTGCCCGACAGTATATTTGGTGCCACAACACTGCGACTACCCTCCGATTCTGGTACATACTTTGCCCTGGGGTCATCATCATATGCGTGTTCTCCGGTGACATTATAACATTCCATCATCATTTATGGTGTCGCAGTCCATTGGAGTGGCATGGGTTGTCCTACCTATACCTCTTCAAATATTTTTTCGTGGATCGCCTATAGCGCGGTGTGGATCGAGGAATTTATATCTACGAATGAGAATGTTTGGCTGAAGCCAATGGTTAGCTACTCCCAAGATGTTGTTCCACATCGCATTTCTATTGCGACATACTAGCTCCGTGGTACCTCACCCAACATGTGTACAAATGCATGTACCCACTCTTTTCGTACTCTCGATCCCCATTGCTTTTGACAGGCATTCAGATGTGCCTTTGTATTTCCTCGTCCGTCATATCGTATCTGGTCACTTTCCACAGCTTTGCCGAAACGAACCTTCATGAGGCGTCGGCATTGTGGCTAAGATGTTATGTTGGATTTATGCCCTGCCAACGAGCACGCAAAGGTAGCCTTTAGGGCTTCCTCCAAGGCCAGAATACGTTGTGTCTCCACCACTTTTTCCTCGAATTCGGTGAGAAATGTGTCCAAGTTGGGAAATCCTTCATAGGTAGGTAACGCATACTCCTCTTTGGCTACCATGCGCATGCACTGTGTTATCCGTGCGCATCTTTGGAAGGATACTTCATGCAACCTGTTCTGCCAATTCTCAAGGGCCTCATCTGAATCGAAGGATGATGAACTGTCACTGCACCATCCTAACTCTTCATTCATGGTGGGATTAACATAATCCTCCAATATATTGTACAAATTGTCCCATCCTTCTGTAAATTCGTCTCTGACTAGCTCCGTATAGCGCACTCCTTCCATAGGGTCCAATGGTGCGACAACCCTCATTTCCTGATTTTTGAATGACATTATCCTCTTCTTAAAGTTGATGATTACTTAGTTCTCCATAGCCCAATCTATCCCTAGTAGTACCAGATAGGGGATGGTATTATCCATGATTTCGATGACATCGAAATCCGCATATGTTTGGAGTGCTTCAATTTCAACTGGAAGTTGACTCACCTGACCGAGTAGGGTGACCTTCCTCTGGTTCTCCAGTTGTACCTGCACTGGTGACCATGTCATTCATGGCTTTCCCATTGTCTCCCTTGTCTGTTTAGTCAGGATATTCACATCCGAACCCAAATCCAAGATGATGAAGTCAACATCGAATTCTCCGATCTGTGCTGACATTTGCATCTCCCTTCCTGTCTTTCTTTTATGTATACGGTTAACCTTTTGTTCCAGTCGTGCACCTCCTCATCACTATAGCAGACTAGCTATTTCTTCCAATATATTTGGGTCCTTCGCCAAATCCAGGAATCTCCCTAAGAAGGCTTTTAGAGTGTTTGTCTTCCTTTGTGAATTCCTCGGGTCGAATGTCAGTGGCATGTCGTAGACTTCTTCCTCCAGGGGTATCCATCTCCTATTTCTCATTGCATCTCGTGCCTTCTACAAGGTGTCCTTTCTAACTCATGTGCTAATGTTGGCCTGCCTCCATTGCATTTGTGTTGGCCTGACATTGGGGTGCAGCTTATTAGCCTCGGTCACCACCCCTCCCTATGTCACCATTCCAACCGTCCTATGGTTTCCTCTGGCTTCCATCGAGATCATTTGTATAGCAGGCGGCCCATTCGAGTTGCTTGAGTTCTGGTTCTACTTTGTTTGCCATTTCACAATCAACTAAGGGAAATCTTCTATACTATGATCCACCGCGCTGCAGTATGTACATTGCGGTGCGGGGTTTGGACAATCTCGCTAGTAGTGCCCCTGTTGTCCGCAATTGTAGCAAATGATGGAACCTCTTCCTTGTCCAGCAGCTCCTCCATGTCCCATACCAGCACCTCGACCTCCATGGAATCCTCCCCTAAAACCTCCACGTGGTGGTCCATATTGTTGATACTGCAGTTTCCTGTATGGCGGTTGCTGATACTGTTGATGCCCATACTATGGTTGGCCGTACGGTGGTGGTGGATACTGCGGGTGCCCATACTACGGCTTCCCGTATTTCCCCTGGTCGTATTGTTGTTGCAGCACCACCAACGGCTCTTCTCCCTTCATAAAGTATGTGTCAGTTGTTCGATCTTGCAGTAGGTCATAGCCCCTACATTCCTTCTCATCATGGCCAACCAATATGCAAAAATTGCAGTATAAATTTGATGGCTTTGATACCATCTTTTGAAGGTATATGCACTCCTTCGGTCGATGCCCTCTGGTCTGACAGACAGTACATCATGGTATGCCTCCTTGGAGAAGGGGGTTTGGTGCCCCTGACTGCAAATACTCCTGAAACTTTGGGAAATTGTCCTTATGATGCCCCTCAGTTCTACATCTAATGAACCATACATTATCGCAGGTTTCCTTTCCTTTCTTGATATCCTCCAGTTGTGTTGATGTATATGTAACTTCGGAATGTATTTCACATATATGTATATTATATTCCTATAGAGATGGTATTATTCCTCTATAAGGAAGTGTCGTCATTTATATTGTAAGTGTCGTAACTTATACTTGATGGGTTATTAGACCACCTTGTTTGGGGTCGGCCCTGTATAAGTCATGTATAGGTCAAAGGGTTATTAGACCACCCTATTGGGGGTCGGCCATGTGGGTCAAAGGGTTATTATACCACCCTATTGGGGGTCGGCCCACTCAGCATTATGTTATGTGGTTAAGTTCGAGCCTACATGAGTTAGGTAAAAAGGCAAGTCAAGTCAAGTATAAATAGAGTGCGGGAGGCACTCTATTTACTCACTCACTTCTCACACATGCACTCAAGGAGGAGTAGCGCACTTATGGAGGAGGAGGATCTGCTGCTAGGTTATGGCTATCTCTCTTGGTTGGTTGTATCATTGCTCTATCTATCTCTGAGGAAGTTATTGGGGTTTTTCACCTTTATGGTTTTCCCCAAGTAAATCTTTGTGTCTCTTGTGTGCTTGCATTATTGTCTCCATGATTGATATGCTGTAGATATGCTGTACATGTTGTTCTCTCAGTTAAGATCCTAGATCAGATTGAATTAAATTCTGAAAATTTAACATGGTATCAGAGCTAGCCTGAAAGAAGGCATGATATGGCATGTATGACACTTGTTGCACTTACGATGCTAGGGCTTGATATAGCAAAAACCAGTCATCGTAGCACTTTCGCTATAAATCCGTTTTGGAAAATTTTTCGGATCTGAAATTGTTACAGGCCGAAGCTAAGATCTCCAGGTATCTTGTTTCCAAAGGAAAACCTCTAATTCGTTGTACTTTGTGATTTATGATCTGTACAATATAGGGTTTCTGCCTCTTCCAGATCCGAGTCAAAATCAGGTGACCTTGGAAAAAAGGTCATATCTTGGGCTAGGAAGCTCCAAATGAAATTTCGTAAAAAGTGACAGGTAGTACACAGTCTGAACTATCTCAAGAAACGTTTTCAGAGGCCGAAGTTGAACCAGTGACACGTGGCACGCCGTACAAGTTCGCTCTCCTGTATTATCCCATAAACAGGTCACGTTGCGACATTTGGCATAACTCTCTCTCAGAGAGTCCAATTGAGGTCAGACCTATCAGGATGGAAAGGTAACAGGCCGAGCTATCTCAGAAAACGTTTTCAGAGGCCGAAGTTAAAACAGTGACACGTGGCACGCCGTACAAGTTCGCTCTTCTGTTTTATCCCAAAACAGGTCACGTTGCGACATTTGGCATAACTCTCTCTCAGAGAATCCAATTGAGGTCAGACCTGTCAGGATGGAAAGGTAACAGGTCAGGCTATATCATGAAACTTTTTTCAGACCCTTTGGATCAACAATTTCGGAGTTACACCAGAAACAATCAGGTACATATTTCTGTCAAAACAGAATTATTTTTTGGTACCTTCATTCATGGCTTCCGGAATTTAGGGCTTTGAAGAAAGTTGGAATTTTTGTAATCGGAGACCACGGCTGAATGCTACTCATCAAAATAAAAATTTAGAGACCAAAATCAGAATTTTTGGTTGGGCAGAAGGCCGGGCTTGATCAGACCCTAGTTCGGGACTTTGATTAGGAAAGTGGAAAATTAGGGCTTCTGTAAAAATGGGAATTTTTTGAAATCTGAGACCACGGCTGGAAGCTCCTCAGAAAAATAGAAGCTTAGAGCTTTGGATCAAACCTTTTTATTGGGAAAAAGAGTGGGATTCATCAAACCCCAGTTCAGGGTCACGTCTAGTGAATCCGGAAGTTTCAAAGGCAAAATTGAGGAGTGAAACTTTGCAGTTTTCAAATTATGAATATACCAATTTGATCAGCTCATCAAGGCGCATATTTCTATCCTTTCGGAAGTTTGAAATTCAAAGTTTGAATTTTTGGGTTTCTCTGACAAACCCATATCCAGCTCCAGGTCCAATTCTTGCAAATCAAGTGGATTGGGTTAATCCTAGAAGAAGATGGATTGGTCACCTACATAGGTGAAGAAGTTCCTGTTTCAGAGGGAGATAAGGATAAGGCCTTACATAAGAAGATTACTAGCGATCTCGACAGGTATGACTCATCAAGGTATGTCTCGATATTTGTTCATGATTAAGTTTATAGTATGCTTGTCTTCATGTTATTACAGTTAGTACACTCTTGATTTTAGACTTGTCATATCACCTTAATAAAACTATGAATGCACGATAGAAAATATTCATTGATTAAGGTGTTGACACTTATGATTGTACTAATGCATTATGGTGTTGTATGAGGTTTATGTTGTCTACTAACATGAAAGGTACACCAAGAAAGACAAATCATGTTCTTGTCCAAGAACATATGATCATGATAACATGAGGACAAAGATTCATCCATTGTCATGGATCTCATAGAAGATCCATTTACGAGGTATGTATAACTTGGTTTTGTAATGGTTAACTTATGAGACATGCAGGTTACTAGCACAAGTCATTGACGAAGAACAAGAAGACATTATGCAGGTATGTTAGACATAAATAGCTAGCATGCTAATCCAGGTATGTTTTTCCTATATCAAGCTAGAATCCTACCTTGGGTTAGGATCTTATACTGTTGTGTTGTTGATAATGATTATTCATGAAGTCATAGGTCTGAATAGTCATGGTTGTATACATATTATGTTTCTTACCATATTTGATGATATGGCTAACCAAAAGAATCATGAAGGCATAAGTTAGAATAATCATGATTGTATGCATATTATGTGTCTTACCTTAATTAATGATATGACTAACCCGAAGAGTCATAGGTTTGAGTAATTATAAGTTTAGACATGTTATGTTTCTTATGATTTGACTAACCATAAGAATCCTACATAAACCTTGAAAGCTAATGCTTATTATTTCTGTTTGAAATGATCATGACTATACATGCTTTAGATTATTGTGTTTTTTATAATATTAAGATTATTCTAATGAATTTTTGATTATGTATGAGACCTCGGGGATAACACAATGATGATACTAACAAGCATGCATAGGGATCAAGAATGAGTATAAGTTCAAAGACAGGTAATCCAAGAAGCAAAGATCAAAAGGGAGCACACTCCAGTTGCTCCTACCAGAAAGCAAAGGAGCACACTCCAGTTGTTCCTGCAATAAAGAAAAGGAGCACACTTCAGTAGTTTATGCAAGGATGCAGATATTCAGAGGGAGTTGTCCATCTCTCTACATTCCACAACAGAAAGGTATAGAAGAAGCTACTTCAGATTAGGACTCCAGCAGCTCCTGCAAGGAAGCAAAGACTCAGAGGGAGTCCACCCAACGAACAAAGAATGATAAGTATTTTAATCATCATTTCTTGCATATTTGTTTGTTTAAATAAAATTGTTCAATGATGTATATGCTCATGTTCCTAGACTTAGGATATGTATTGTGCATATTAGAATAGTTGCATTAATGAACAGTATACTACTAATACACATGGGTAAGTGGCCTATGGCACTGTACAACATTCCATTGCTACTTATCTAGAATGAAACCTCTTTGCTGACATGTTGGGAGTTGTGCACACTCTTAACAATGTTCTGGTAGAGATTGGAAGGCATCTAGAAAGTTACGGGATATGGATAAATGTTGTATTGAAGCATTGGATAAGATAATTGCATGACTGTATGACATATTTCTTTATGTGTAAGAATTTGGTCTGAAAACTATGAGATGTTTTCTAATAATGCAATTTAACTTGTTGTGTAGGAAAGATAGTATGCCATCTCCTACAAAAGAAGAACTACAACATTTGTTCCAGCAACAAAGATATCTATTGAAGTTATTGAAGTTCCCAGGATCTGGGATGAAGAAATGGAATGCCATGATCCGTCGATCATGAAGAATGATGTTTGGGATGCGATCCCAAAGAGCTAAAGGGAAGTCTGTTGTAACCTCCAAATAGAACTATCAGATCAAGCATGTTGCAGATGGCAGCATTGAGAAATACAAAAGTGATGAAATAGAAGATGCAGCAGATGGATTTCAAGACAGCATGGTGTAGCCATATATGTGTGCAGAACTTGATATGGTAGGATAGACAGCTTTCTATCCATCTTGGGCTTTACCAAGAATAAAGCGGATCCCAACCTTTACTACAAGGTTGAGGAAGGCAATCCAGTGATACTACTTTTGTATGCGGATAACCTGTTTGTTACAGGTGAAGATAGATTGATTGCTGACACGCAGCGGAAGCTTACTATCGAGTTCGAGATGAAGAACTTGGGGATGATGCACTATTTGTTTTTGGCATGGAGGTGTGGAAGAGTGTAGATTGAATCTTCCTTGGTCAAGGGAAGTACACAGTTGATATCCTGAAGAGATTCAGGATGATGGATTGCAAGGCCATGGCCACTCCTACGGCATCGAATCTGAAGCTTCTATGTGATGCTTCATCTGAGCTGGTTGATGTCTCTATGTATCGTCAGATGATTGGGTCCTTGATGTACCTGACGAACACGAGACCGGATATTTGATTTGATGTGAACACATTGCACCAGTTCCTGATGGATCCGAGGAGTGTTCACCGAGTTGCTGTAAAGCATATTCTGAGGTACCTAAAGGGTACAGTGGATTATGGGCTCAGGTATGAGGTGAATCAAAAGTTTAACCTGCAGGGTTATGTTGATTCAGATTGGGCTGGCAGTGCTGCAGATAGGAAGAGCACATCTGGGTGTTGCTTCAGTATGGGATCAGGTGTGATCTCTTGGTTTAGTAGGAAGCAGTCTTGCGTAGCAGTGAGTACAGCTGAGGCAGAGTATGTTGCAGCCTGTTCAGCTAGCTGTGAGGCAGTATGGCTACGGAAAATACTGTCTGAGTTATTTGATCTCCCGTTGGAGGCTACTGGTATCTTCTGTGATAACCAGAGTTGTGTGAAGCTGTCCGAGAACCCAGTGTTTCATGACAGGTCGAAACACATAGAGATCAAATATCACTATATCAGGGATATGGTGCAAAGAGGAGCTATGAAGCTCCTGTATGTTGCGATGGACGAGCAGATTGCAGATGTGCTGACGAAGCCACTATCCAGAGTGAAGTTCGAGTACTTCAGAGAGAGGCTCAACGTTCTTCAGATCGAGGACACTTCGAGAAAGAAGTGATGGACACATTTGCTAAATCCATTCCAAGCATGTTGGAAGGAGGATCCTTCACATGGCTGTGGATGTAAGCGCTGGATGATGGGCATCAGGATGATGTTCTGGTTTCTGCTGGATATGATCAGTTGGATCATTTTTATGTATGTATGCACCATGTTGGATGTTGGATATGATCAGTTGGATCATTTTTATGTATGTATGTACGCATCATGTTGGATGCTAGATATGATCAGGTGGATCATTTATGTATGGATGCATCATGTTGGATGATGGATATGATCAGTTGGATCATGTGTATGTATTTTTGTATATGCATCATGTTGGATGCTTGGACCATGTATCTGTATATGTATCAGGTGGATACATTGTATGATCAGGTGGATCATGTATGGTGATATGTATCATGTATCAGGTGGATACATTGTATGATCAGGAGGATCATGTATGATGATATGTATCAGGTAGATACTTGGTATGCATCAGGTGGATCATGCAGTAGGATGTTGCAGTGATGATCAGGATGATCATGGATGATGAGCTTCAGGATGTTGCTCCAGATGACATGCAGCAGCACGTTGCAGTGATGATGATCAGGATGATCATGGATGGTGAGCTTTAGGATGTTGCTCCAGATGACATGCAGCAGGACGTTGCAGTGATGATGATCAGGACGATCATGAGTACATCAGGATGATGTATGGTGAGTATCAGGTTGATACTCTGTGGCCGTGGATCAGGTTGTGCAGATGAGCATGTCTGGGAGATCCTATAGGTCGGAGTTGTGTACCCGTAACAGCCTGGGATGCTCTTTCGAGACATTGCTCTGGGAGGACATGTAATTTGTGCCCTGGGAGATCTCAGGTCGGAGTTGTGTACCCGTAACATCCTGAGATGCTCTTGCGAGGTTTTGTCCTATGGCATGTAATTTGGGCCCTGGGAGATTTCAGGTCGGAGTTGTGTACCCGTAACATCCTGAGATGCTCTTTCGAGGTTTTGCCATGACCACATGTAATAGCGCCCTGGGAGATTTCAGGTCGGATTTGTGTGATTTCAGGTCGGATTTGTGTACCCGTAACATCCTGAGATGCTCTTGCGAGGTTTTGTGGTGGACCACATGTAATTTGTGCCCTGGGAGATTTCAGGTCGGAGTTGTGTACCCGTAACATCCTGAGATGCTCTTTCGAGGTTTTGTGGTGGGGTCACATGTAATAGCGCCCTGGGAGATCCTACAGGTCGGAGTTGTGTACCCGTAACATCCTGGGATGCTCTTTCGAGGTTTTGTGACGCACGTAATAAGTCCTGAGGATTCCACAGTATGGCCAGTGATGACGAAGACCTGCAGGTGGTGGGCCTACATCCAGTATGAAAAAGGACTGGCTCTGTAGAACTTCCTATGACGAGTAGATTCAGAGATTGATTGAGATAGCAGCAGCAGTGGCGATGATGATGATGACTCGATGACGATTATCCAGTGACGATGATCCAGAGAAGATGACTTGTGCTAGAAGAACTGTGCTGAGAAATACCTTCCTAGTTAAGAGGGAGTGTTGATGTATATGTAACTTCGGAATGTATTTCACATATATGTATATTATATTCCTATAGAGATGGTATTATTCCTCTATAAGGAAGTGTCGTCATTTATATTGTAAGTGTCGTAACTTATACTTGATGGGTTATTAGACCACCTTGTTTGGGGTCGGCCCTGTATAAGTCATGTATAGGTCAAAGGGTTATTAGACCACCCTATTGGGGGTCGGCCATGTGGGTCAAAGGGTTATTAGACCACCCTATTGGGGGTCGGCCCACTCAGCATTATGTTATGTGGTTAAGTTCGAGCCTACATGAGTTAGGTAAAAAGGCAAGTCAAGTCAAGTATAAATAGAGTGCGGGAGGCACTCTATTTACTCACTCACTTCTCACACATGCACTCAAGGAGGAGTAGCGCACTTATGGAGGAGGAGGATCTGCTGCTAGGTTATGGCTATCTCTCTTGGTTGGTTGTATCATTGCTCTATCTATCTCTGAGGAAGTTATTGGGGTTTTTCACCTTTATGGTTTTCCCCAAGTAAATATTTGTGTCTCTTGTGTGCTTGCATTATTGTCTCCATGATTGATATGCTGTAGATATGCTGTACATGTTGTTCTCTCAGTTAAGATCCTAGATCAGATTGAATTAAATTCTGAAAATTTAACAAGTTGCAATGTCAAATTAGCCAACTATGCCTGGACTCTATCCATTCCCATTCCTGCTTCGCCAATTGGTGAAGCCTCTAGCTTCATCGTGATTTCTAATGCCTCTGCCTATGTTGCGACCTTTTACTGCATCAATGGCCCTCGGATATGCAATACTAGTCCGACAATGAACCATTCTTTGTGTTGCAACTCGTTTATTGGAAAGCTCACTTTTTCTATCAACGTCTTGTATCGTTGGTCGAATTCCCACACTGACTCATTCAAGAATTGCTTAATCTCCTTAAGCTCAGTGACATATTGCGACTCATATTTTGGTTTTTTAAATTCGTCAATCATCACCGTTCTGATCTACGCTAGTGTTTTGGCCGTTGTTCCCACTAGGACTTTAAAAAACTTCATATACCAGTCTAACGCTCGACCCCTAAGGGTAGTCGCTAGCTGTCCTAACTTTATCTCATCGTCCTAGACCTGCTTCACAATCCAGACTACTTCCAATATGAACCAATATTGTTCCGGATCCTCAGTCCCATTCCCTTGAAATGTGGGCATCTTTGCCTCGTCTGCCATCCTAACGCTGCTAATATTGTTATTCACTAAAGCACTACTCTTAGCACTGCAAGTGGGGCAACCTCGCGAGTAGTTTTGGTTTCTTCCTATAAAATTTGGAGTAGTGTGCGGGGTTGAAGGTTTGTGGTAACTTACGATCTAACCTCCTTCTACCTCTAGGGTAGCCTGGTCGACGTTTTCTTTGCAATAAGGGCTCTTCCTCCCTTGCGGTCCTGCCTCACGGTTCTGTGTTCCGATGCTCTCAGGAGACTCTCTCTCAGTCCTCCTCTTCTTCTCATGACACTCGAATATTGCTCCACTTCTCAAGAGACCACACTCTTTGTCAGCTTCCCTTTCAAATTCGTCGTCGCTCATGTCCATCTACCACATCTTTTTGTCAGACTCGCATTTATGTGATACCTTCACCCTCGCACATCGATTCTTCTACTCATCAGCGAACATCCTCAATATTCCTTTTTCGCAAACCAGAATTTTAATCCAAAGTTTTAATGATGAAAAAAATATTCCCCTTTGTCCCTTGAAGAAATTTCTTTCAGCGTCGCTGTATGACTTGATGGTATCTACCGCGAACTCAGTTATGTACCCTTCGAGGATACTTTCTACCCAAAAGTCAACCTCTTGTGATACCTTGTTATCAACTTGCTTCAACTGTCACACCAACTCTGGAGTCCAACAATCTGGTTCGGTCTTTTGACAGTGGTTCTTGCGGAACATCAACTATGCTAGCCACTCATGTAATAGCATAGGGAATTCGCAGAAAAATATTTTGTGAATGTCTGAGTAGATGTATCTTTCTAACCAATTGGTCGTTGTCTGTTTAGGATCTCGCTTCTCGGTTTCTGTGAACTCCTCTATCTTCTTATCGAACCACTCTTGGATCTCTGGTTTAGTCGGATGCCATAGCATATCCTATTTCCTTCTTCTTTAGGGTCCCGGCCATGGAATTTGTTGACGCAGAGTCTATCGACAAAGGTTCACTCCACACTGTCGCCAACAAACTATCAACCCAAACTCTCTTATACATTGGCCAGGAAAGGTGTAACCCTTCGCAACAACACTTGCGGAGGAAGTGCAGTCTCACCCGAGGTGAATAAGAGGGTTGTTGGTACCAAGTTTCCACAGTTGTATAAAGGATATGTGCACATTACCTTCGTACTAACTAGAGAGGATAACATTCCTAACATACTATTAACTAGTCATTCGCATCATTCATCATACATTTAGAACTTATTCAACAACATAACAAAAAGCATTCACATCGTTCACATGTTCACATTAATCAACAGAAAGCATTTACATAACCCATTATTCATCATTTCATTATTGTACCATGACAGAATTCATATCATAACCGAATATTTTCATTCATTCATTCACTCATCAAAACCTATGGAATAAACCTTGCAGAAACAGTCAAGTCATCATATCACAGATACAAAACAAAACCAAAAGACAGGATCTATCTCCAAAACTCTAATTCCCTTAGGCTTACAATCCTACTCTATTTATATGCTTTCATCTTATTAGAAAATGGTCCACATGACCGACTCAACTAATCTAAAAAATATTATTCTTCCCCAAAAGTCGCGAAAGGTCCTTTTCCCGCAGAATGACCCTTTCACTCTTGTCAGCTTCCACACTTCCTGCAGATCTATCCCATACAAACGGATATGGTCTGAGATATGAGTTGTGGTATTCTTGCCAAGAGAGGTCAATAAGTCCATACTAGTCTCATAGCGAATGGGAAACTGGAAATGGGTCAAAAAGGACATAGCAAGAGAACGGAAATCAAGAAAAGAGTTCGGTGGTAATTCGATATACCGTTTGACAGATGGGTTGGTGAGAGTCCATTGGAATAACCAAAGATGGATCGAGTCATCCATCAAAGAGTTAGATGAACACCATAAGTGATGTGTCATCACATGATTTTTTGGATCCTCACCAGGTTTTCCATCAAATTTGGGAATATCTGATGGTAGTTTCACCGGAATTGGTGGCCAATTGTATCCGTGAAAAATGGGGTCATTAGTCAGACGAGACAGGTCGGGTAGGTCCAAAGTGGCCAAAAAGGGAAACTGTTGATTCAACTACGGGTACTGATAGTATTTATAAGGCATATATGGACCCATGGGACCTTGTATCGACTGGTTTCATGGTGTTCTCGAAGGAAACTGGCCGTAAGGGGGTGTGCTGCCCAGACCATATGTAGGCCTACTACCATAGTAGGGTGGTCCATTACCATAAGGTGGGGGTCTTCCACCACCACTGGGATAAGGTGGAACTCCACCACCTATGCTGGGAGGGGGTGGGACTCCTCCAGATTGTGGCAGTCCATCGCTGCCACCGGGATAAGGTGGATCTCCACCGCCTCCGCTGAGAGGGGGTGGTGCTCGATCGCCTCCGCTAGAAGGGTGTGGGCCTCCTCCGTCACCTCCACCAAAATACGGTGTTCCTCCACCACCGACATCGGGATAGTGTGGTCCTCCACCATAAGGTGGGGCTCCTTTGCCACCGGAAGGGGGGGTGGTCCTCCGCCTCCACCAAGGGTGGAGGGCCTCCAACTCCGTCGCCAGGAGGGGGTGGGCCATGGTTTCCAGAATGAGGTGGTCCTCCGCCATAAGGTAGAGGCATTCCTTCTCCGGAATTATGTGGGGGCCCACTCCCTCCGGAAGGAAGTTCAGGGGGCCCAAACGGGGGTGGTGGTACTTGAGGGACGGTAAGTGGGGGTCCATGTTATAAAACATTTTTATGCCCCCATATAGTGTATGGATTTCTGGGATAATGTATCCCATAGAGTGCGTTTCCGGGATTGAATTGTCCCGACACATGGTTAAAATAACTTGGATACGCTTGAATCCATGGTAGTTGAGTTGAATCGGATGGTCCCTCAACATGAGATAATCCAATGGTGGATGCTCCAGCGGGTAAGGAAGCTCCAACAGAATGACCAGTAGGAATTCCCCCGCCACTCGTATCATGGTTAGGAAGTAGGGGTTTCCCCCCAGTAACAATGTGTTGACCACTAGTAAATGGTTGACCTGTAATGAGCTGTTGATTACTTGTTATGGGATGTACATTACTCGTAATAAAATTAGGGGGCAAGGAGTATCCTCCCTATGACTTTGGAGGTGGGGGAGGATTGGGTAATGTTCTCATAGTAGTAAGAGGAGTGTTGGACTGTTGTCCTTCAACAGGTTGAGTCATTTGGGGTATAGAACTGGTCTCCTGTCTAGGGGGTGTACTTGCAGGAAGTGACGGTTGACCAGGTTGATAAGTGGTCATGTTGTGGATGGATGGTTCCGGTGAATCATAAGATAAAGTGTGAATCGGCATCTCTCGATACGTGGGTAATGTCAGGTCTTCAACCCTTCCTAAAATACTTTGTCTTCGAAGTTCCTCACCCATGGCACGTGATCGATTCAAGAGATCACGAAAGGGTCCAAAAAGCTCATCAAGAGTGGGCCAAGTGGGTGGGGATGTAGTGGAAAATTGGTCCACTTGTTGACCTAGAGATGTTTTCCAAAAGGGTGCAGCTGGACCAAACGCAACTAATACAAGGTCGTCCTAGGAGGGATTTAACCATTCCACATATCCAGGCTCTCCTGGTAAAATGGGAGGGAAATGTACATTTTGTGAAGTGGAAGCTTCCGCCTCTCCACCCCTTGAGGGGTTGGAGGTGGGTAAATCTGGAGGGAATATATGTGCTCTGACATTCAAAGTAGGATTTTATACTTCAGGTGATAGGACTATGATGTGTGGTTCCATTCTTACCCTCAAAATTACCTCCTGATTAAGGGGATATTCGGGTGGTAAGTCCAAAATTCTTTGGGACCTTCTCCAAGGAAAGTCAGCCAGAGTGACTAAACCAGAGTTTCTCCTAAGAGTATTCTAAACAAAAGAAAAGAAATCCATAAAAATCTACACAAACTAAGGCCACAAGCAAACTTATGTGATAGGTGTGGATTCAAAAGTCTGGAAACCTCACGGGATTTTCAAGGCTTCTCAACTTGCGACATACTCCAGGGTCCAACATTTATACTTGACCCAATTTTTCAGAGCACTAACCAGGGACGATTAGGACCGTACCCCTGACCATATAACCCGACTACCTGATAGTACGTGCATAGTAGATCCCCGAGTGTTGTTCTCGGTGTATTTCTCTGCCAAGATGGCAAAATGGATAGCTAAATTGGTTTCAGAAATCCTAAGAGTGTCTCCCGATATACTCAAGGCATGTGGGAGCTCAAATTCGTGTTGGTGTTGTCTAATGCACAACCGTACGACACAAGACCTTCCGATATGATACCGAGTATGTGAAACACCTTTCGATATATGCCAAGTACGTGAAGTTCCTTTCGATATACCCTAAGGTACGTTAAAGATCCTTCGATATACTGGTTGGAGTGAGAAAGAGATTTGATATACCGGTTGGTACGTGGAAGACTACAAAAGCAATAGGATGCAGTGCAGGAAAATAATGATAGCTTCCATGTCTTAAGACGCCATAACACATTTCTAACTTAACACACAAGTTACTAAAGATTTTACCCTAGTTCTACCGTTAATTTTATCTGGACGGTTAGGTGAATGCATGAGGTGAGTACATAAACGTAAGCATAATGCAAGCCCTAACTACATGAAAAATTGCACTTTTTCTTTTGATGAAATCTATGTATGGGAGGGAGAAATATTTTTCAAGTGGTTTTTACCAAAACAAAAAAAATTCAACAAATCTCAATTCTACAAAAAATGATAATGAACGCACTCTTTTCCATTTTTTCTTTAAGCAAAACATGGAAATCAACAACACAACAAATCTAAATCAAAGTATTTTCTTTTGTCTTTTTTAATCAAAAAGTGAAACTAAGTGATGAAAAGAGAGAATTTATACTTAGAGCACACTAACTCCTCGAATTTCACTATGATAGCCTAAAAGCATGAAAAACCAAAAATGCATATAATTTCTTTCAAGCATGGAATCACTTTTGCAAAAACTTGATTTTACTTGGATTTTTCAAGAAAATGAATGGCTCATAATTCGTGAAAAACACAAGTAATTGACTTTCTCTTTCAAAATTTCCAAAAGATTTACGAATGCTAAACTCCAATGCATGAATCAAATTTTACAACAGTTCTCAAATAAAATTGAAAAAATAGTAAAAATGAAGCACGTTTTGATTTTCCAAAGAATGCACCAAGACAACGCTTGACAATAATACTGCTTTCAAATTTAAATGGCTGAAAAGAAAATATTACTGCAATACTCTAATCATTCAGAAATTATCAAGAAAATGACAAGTACTCATACGAACTGAAAACACACAAGACACTCAACAAACAACCGGATGCAAGAAAAACTAAAAGATGTGCGCAAAAAGAGGTCTAGAACCAGATCCAGTGCAATGAATAGATCAGGTGAGGAAAGGAGGAAATACAAGGTCAAGTGGATGAAGGTGGGGGAGACTAAAGTTTCCACCACTACAAAGTCTCAAGCTTGTCCAAAATGGGACCCAAAACCAATCCAAATAAATCCAAACACTACCAATGAAAAAACACAAGATCCCCGACTGGAAAGTGCAGTACAGAGCGGTCCGAAAATCAAACCAAACTAAAAAATGGAGAGGGGATAACCCAATACCCAGGCTTGGCTTCTCGGCATAGACTGTGGTCCAGTACAGAGCGCCTGGTACAGCTTTTGTGCAGATGATCGGTGCCGATGACGCAAGATGCAGATATGGTTTTAGCGCCAAAGGTGCAGGTTGTAGAGGAGCATAATGCGCCCAGGAGTGGACGTTGCTCTGGCTATACTACCCAGGTGCGCCAGGAGAAATACCAATGCAAAAACAAAAAATATCTCCAAGGATGAGCAATAAAAAAGGATTTACAATTACACACTGACTCAGAGAAAGCTTACAGACTCTTCGACAAGAAGATCTGATGGTGAAAAAGTCTTAGGAGGAAAATGAAATGGCTCACTAAGAAATCAAAGAAGATGATATTCAACTGAAAACTTAAAACAAGGTACGTATCCCCAGTATGGTCGCGAAACTTTTTATCGGACAATCTAACGAAAGCGGACTTAAGGTGTGATCTCCCTAGTCCAATGCGAATCTAGAACAAATCAGACAGAATACAAATCTACCTTCCTAGATCAAATTAGAGATTGAGATATGTGGACATCTTACCTTTCAGATCTATAGATCTAATTCTCCCTCATCACTCCAAACTCCATGGTCGTCAGATCCAAAGCTGCAAGACCTGTCAGAACATGCAAGAAACAAACAAGCAGTAATAGCACATCTACACAATAATTTATCTAAGTAAATAGTTAAGTAAGTAAACTATAAATATCAATGAACAATAAGACATTTATGGAAAGACTTTTGTATTACTGTATAAAAGTAGAAATACATAGAAGAGGGAGGATTACAACCAAGCCCTAACATTTCAATCTTCCTCCAACAAGCGAAGCCAATGCCTCTAAGGAGAAATGGGTTCCTAGAATGGATGACTGATGATCTCCTAAGCTCTATTCCACCAGCATATGGATGCTATATCCTTCCTCCCCTTGGAATGGAGAGGGCTATTTTATTTATAGGACCAAGTGGATAGAGTAGGTTGAGGATCATGGGGAAAGGGCTAAGGGATCCCCCCATTAGGTTAGGGAACCGAAGGCCAGTTCACCTAGGAGTTAGGTATAGGGATCCACCTCATCCAACTTCTATAATTCTCTCGAAATCTACCTTTATCTCATTAAACTGACTCTGGCGCAGGTTGTATGAGGACAACCTATACCAGCGCTTATTTCTCGAAGACAACATGCACCGGTCTAATTAGGAATGTGGATAAAGGACATCAAATTTCTCTAACTGACTAACTTGATCATGGGAGTTCAAGGATTGAGGCACTGAGTTGACATATGTCTCATGATGGTGAGATTTTGGGTGTAACAACCCTGCACTACATATTGGTGTATGTTATACCCAAACATATTACCTGCAAGGTACTAGTTGAATTTTTGCGCATTAGGAATCATCTGGTTAACTGGTTGTTGATTAGGAATCATAGGATTGATCAATTGATTCAGAATCGAGTTGGATGCTAGTTGTTGAACATACTCTTGAGTGAGAAGGAATGGTGTAGACACTTGGGGTTGTTGAGTCCAAGGAACATTCCCAAATCCGTGGTTGGGTGGATTGGCCATGTTAGAAAAACAGGATCGCAGAGCAATAACAATAAACAAAAATGAAAATATAATCACACATACACATTACAAGAGAGACACATATATATCGTGGTTCACCCAATATGGGCTACGTCCACACTGAAATTTCCATTCCTTATTATTATACCATCCAGCAAAGTGAAGGGATACAACCTGCAGCACAGCCGTTGAACTTCCTCTTCACTGTCTCACAGTCTCTCTTCTGATCTCAGAGATGGTTGTCCTCCAACAGTATGGGGCACCAACAAATGGTTGTCCTCCAAAAAGTGAGGTGTGTTGTCCCCACATGGTAGATGGTCCAAACAGAGGGGTTTGGTTACTGGTTCCGCTTGTGGTTCCAATAAACGATTGTCCTCTAGAAATGGTGTAAATTGTGGCCAAAGATTGACCTTCGGTCAGAGCAGGTGTTTGAACAGTGAGAATAGACATTCTTCCAGCAGAGACATTAGAAGGGTTTGGTTGTGTAGGTTGGTTGATTGCACGAGTAGGGATGACTTGTGATTATAGTGGTGCACTAGTTCCAGATGGTAAAGGTGACGATGAGAAAGTAGGTTTTGTTCTCATAATAGGAATGTTCCCCAAAGAAGTGTCAAAAATTTCATCTAGAAATAGATGTGGGGAAGGTTGGAAAGGCGTTTTGGGCATCAATTGCATGGGTATGGAAAGAGTGCGGAAATCGTCAAGGGATTGGCCCAGAGTTGTGTTCCATAATGAGGAGGTTGGATCCAAAACGTTTGTCTCTGAATCATCAAGGAAATGTTGTGGATGGGTCCAGTCTGTGGGTCCTGACCAACCTACATATGACTCGCCGTAAATAGTATCACGGGATGAAGATTGGGGAATTTGGGAATCATGAGAGATTACCACTCAATAAGATTTCATAGGTGGGTATTACGAAGTTGAAGACAGTATCTGAGCAACTTCACGTCTAAATCATTTCGATGCCACTTGTTCATTGGCTAGAGTGACCATTTCTTCTCGTATGGATTCCATAATGTCTTGGGCTGAAGGGAGGTCGGGATATGGCATTCCAAATGATCTATTGCTTGAAGATCCAATTTCATAGCTATGTATAACTGATGGTGAAGTTATAACAGGTGGGGTTTACCACTATAAAAGGGGTTGGTTAAAGTTCATAGCGAAATGAATCGTCGAAGGGAGTACTGGGTCAGATTCCTCAATAACTTTGATATGTCCTTTAGGGAGATCAAATGATGATGGCATCAATGGAGTGGTGCAAGTCTCCGGAAGGATGATAACTTCCGTAGAACAGTGGTTTGAAGTGAGACACTAACTTCAGAAAATAAAGTAGTTTCCACTGCGGTGCTGACTTCTGGTGCAATAATGGATTGTGGTGCTGCACTAGTCTCAGGTACCGTACTAGTTTCTGGAATAGTAATGGTGTCTAGAACTGTGCTATGGGTTGGGGGTATCGTAGTAGTTGGTGGTGTCATGTTGAGTGATGGTGGAACGATCCCCCAACTAGCTAGCCTGCTAGTAGGGGGTGTGGGTATGCGTGAAGATTAGGTTCGGCTAATCAGAAGTACTGTCTAGGGACTCTTCCCTTGTTGTCTACATGATTTCCGTTGGTCTTCCATGGACCTAAATTAAGTGTTCTAGGGAAATTCTCATGAAAACGAACTCAAAAACCATAGAGCAATTGAGTGTGCACAAGGGGAGCTAGGAAAAATAAAAGGCGTCCAGGACAAAAAAGCAATCTCAAAAAACTTGATTGGGACCGATGTCACAGTAAGAGAGCTATAACAAAATGTCCAGAATGCCAAGAAGTAGCACTAAAAATATAAATACCTTCTAAAATATGAAATAGCAAGCACACTGTTGACACAACTCTTCTCGACAGGGGTTGACACTGTCGTCAACAAATACCAAAATCCCTTATGCATTGGCCCAGAAAGGGGTTTCCCTTCCAGCAACGCCTACGATGTAGACGAGGTCTCACCCGAAGTGAATAAGGGTGCTGCAGGAACCAAGCTTCCGCATTTGTGGAGAAGATATGTGAACATTTATCCAGAGATTACAATATTTACCACAGTATATTTAACCTATCATTCACATATATATCTCATAGCATATTTAACAGCACATTCACATTAATCAACAATGTGCATCGATATAATTCAACAGAAAGTATTTAAATAACCTATCATTGCATAACAACAGAATTTATAACCAAACATCCTCATTCATTAACATCTGCGGAACAAACCTCGCAAAGAATAGTCAAGTCATTCCTACCGCAGATACAACAGAATCAAAAGATCGTACTAATCTCCCCAACTTAGCTGCCCTTAGGATTACAATATTGTTCTATTTATATGTTTATCTCTTATTACAACCTTGTTCACATGACCGACTCAACTAATCTACTACTTCTTATATTTCCTCAAAACATGGTGAAAGGTCCTTTTTCTGCGGGATGACCCTTTCGCATCTGTCGGCTTCCGCACTTCCAGTAGATCTGTCCTGTGCCAACAGGCCCCAAACACAATGTTGTGGCTTGTCCCGAGCCACTTCAGCTGGAAACTGTTGGTTTGTTGTACTACTGTTGAAAATCCTCATATGTAGCCCGGATTGGGTTGACTATGTCTTTGACCGAGTCACGGAGCTATGTACTTTTTGTTACCTATCGGCTGCGTGGGGTGGTCGCATACCTTCTTTCGGACTTCCTTCAACGGTTCTTGAACCTGTTTTATGTCTGGAATTATTCTTGCGATGAGGGTTTCAGCCTTTCCTTGAAGCTCATTCAAATGTGTCGCTCAACGTTTCTTCCTTTCATCAGCATTTTCTTCTCATTGCTTCATGCTTTGGAGTTCTGCATTCCTCGTCATTCGTATCATTGTAGACATCGTTTTAAGCGATCCTTGGAATGTTTCCATCTGTTCCTCGATTTCACGGAGTGCCTTCTTTAAAGCAGCTAGCTGGTCATCGTCGACTAGGCTGTCCCAAAATTCTGTGAGGCTTACTGCTATTTGCTGTGCTACCTATTCTAGTTCCTGAATCTCTGTTGCCGCTTCCTCTATCGTCGCCTGGCGATTTTGAGCTTGTTTCGGGGGTGTACTAGGTGTTGCTCTGATATGCAGCTCAGCATTCTCTTTCCAGAGCTCAGTAATAGCAACACCTAACATGACAGCTCAAGCCTCCAGGTCAACATCCGAATCTAGCGATGTTGTTGCACAAGCTTGCGCTAGTGCTTTCTCCACCCTTCTCCATTCTTCTACGACCCTTTCTTTTGCCGTAATGTCGGTAGTCTGCTCAGTGAGTACCATGGCTTGCTCTTGGATAACCTTCTCCTTGTCTGCCAGGGTTGCTTCCAACCAATCTTTTTCTGCGACTACTTGTGCTCTTGCTGTGATAGTTGCAGTATACTTGGCCTGAAGGTGTTCTACTTTGATCTCACTGTGTTGTAGTTGCTTCATGTATTCAACCATTTTATTGTGTATTGTTACCTCAAGGTCACAGATCTCTGCACTTGCTACCGCTTGGGCATGGTGTAGGGTTAACATTGGGAGTAGGTTGAAATCAACCATTGCCAAGTTAGCCTTCCGAATCTCAATATCCAAGGCGTCGTCTCCTATTAAGAAGGAATGGGTTTCGACCTAGACAATGCGTTGCTGGGTTCCTACGGCTACTCCAACTCTGGGGTTTGGTTGGTTCTGGTCGACATCGCCGTGAGGTACCCTGATGTTAATTATTGTATTTTCTATCTTGTTCAGCAAGTCCCCGATGTACTGTAAATTGTCTGCAGAGTGCTTTGTGGCCTTTCGGCAGTTGTGTGCTATGACCTACCTAATACTATCTACCATACTGTCAGCCTGCTGCATAGTGAACCCGGCGCATGTATTCCTCGCATTAGGGTCCATTCTATTCTTTGTTCGTCCTTCTTCCTGTTGGAGGTCAAGATCCAAGTCCATTGGGGTGTTAGCGGTTGAGGCCCCATCATGATTCGAGTCGACCGCTTGATCCTTCGTGGGGGTCTCCGGATCCTTCTTCGAGTTGCTAGAAGCTTCTTCATTTTTGGGCGGTTCTTGTCGTCTCGCGGTTTGTGCTGCTGTGATATCCTGCGGGTCTGCAGGGACTTTCCATTCTTCAAGCCAGTGGGTGATGATGTTATCAAGTTCGACTTTGCTGAGCTTGTACTATGTCCTCACCCATTTCTTGGTTGGATGTGCATGTGCTCGAATGTAAATCGTGTGTATTTCAACCAATATTTGGGCGATGGATTGATACTTCATCGATGCCGATAGTGTGATTCGGGGTATCATCATTACATCCATTCGCATCCTTTCGAGCCAAATGTAGAACTGGATAGTGTTCTCCTGCTGGCGAACCTTATCGGTGGTTTCCCATAAGTTCTGGTATCGCACACCATCGCATACTCGCGGTTCTGTGAGGTTCACCCCTTGGTAGTCGCTTGGTTCCCTCCATTCTTTTAAGGCAATCAGGATGAGTAACCAGGAGTATGTGAATGGGCACCCATGCTCCTGGGCATCGTATACATCCTTTGTTAATTCGCGCAGCAGAAAATGAGCCCAGTTTAGTCTTTAGCCTGAGGTGCATCTTTCTGTTGCCGCGATGACCCCTGAATTGCATTGCATTGGTCGGTTCTTCCTTGTTACTTTGACCGCCAATATTTTTGTTGCAACTAGGACTGCCTGGTTGTTGATTATGTGAATCAGGTAGCCTTGGGAATCCTTTTGTACCCCATACTTCAGGGCCAGCTACTTAGCTACTTTCTTATCATTATCCTTCCCCTAGAAAAACTGTGACGGATCCACCCCTTCTTGTGGTAAGCAAGTGACTGCCGCGATGAGGTCAACGGTAACTGGAATTCACTCATGCAGCCACAGGGAGCTATCATGGAAACATGCAAGGAGTTGTTTGACACATGCATTGACCTATGGTAGGCACCCAAAATGTGGTAGAAGAGTGACGCCCAACAATCCTGATTGTGCCAATCCTTGTGCCCACTCCCTCGGTTCCTTCGTGGTTGGGATGCCTGCGTGGGGAACATCCTCGTATGCTTCTGCATATTCTTGAAAATTCACAAGATCATGGTCAGTATATTGTAATTTCTGTAACTTGATGGTGATATCCCCAACAGTCTTGACCCCTATTGGTACCGGTGCGACCGCAATGGTGTACTTATCCTTTCTAGTGATCCATGGTGTGGGCGCCCCTACCCGACGAGGTGGAACATATTATGCTAGCATGGGACCGTCGTATCCCTCCTGCGCATCTTCAATAGTTGCGGATCCCCCAACGCCATCCTTATTCCTGGTGGATGCCCTAGTGTCCTTCTTCGTCTCTCGACCAGAGTTAGGGGGGTGAGTCGCACTTCATTTTTTCTTCTGCGGGATTGATGATATAACTTCGGGCTGCTCCTGAACAATTGGTGTGGCCTGTGGGCATTCTATGCTGGTGCTAGACACATATACTTCCATCCATCTCTGGGAATGTTACAGTGGCCAGCCCGTTCCCTCATTTCCCACTATATATCAATCGGTGGTGTGCAGGTGTTTTGATGTCATTCATGCCGATCCCTGTTGGGATTCACCAAATCACTCGCCTGTGCGGGTTAGTAACTCCCAGTGTCTTGGTTTTGGTGTTGTGTTATGTGGTCTTTATTGCTTTGAATGCCGGATTAGACCATTGCCTATTCCTCGCTAGTGTGATGGCTTTTTCTCATCATCATCATTTTTATTTTTATTTTTTAATCTTACGGCGGGTATCGCTGCGGCAATATGTCGTTGTGCATTTGGTTTCTCTACTACGAATACCCTTCGCAAGTTCTGTTGGGTCACTGTTGGGTACTTCAGGATGTCATGCGTCTATGGCTCTGCAGCAATTCGTCCGATTGTGGCTATGGGTGATCGTTGTTGAATCCGTTTTGGTGTGTTTTCTGGAAGGGGTGCTATAACATCTGGAAGAACCTGGTCCTTGGATTTTTGTAGGTGGTCAGTTATTGGTGCGATGACCAACTCGTCCTGATGGTCCTCGACGTTTGTGAATTTTGGGTTTCCCTCCAATCCAATGTTTATCTTCTCAGTTACTAAAGGTCGCGGAATTCTGTTGGTTAGTATTGTCGCATTGGTGTGATTGTTTTTGAATTCGAGTGTCATGGTGGTCCTGAAGCCATGGTTTGTTGGACTGGTGCAAAATGTGTTGGATGCATGTGGTTCTACTGTGTTTCCATACTTTGTTGTGGCCTCCCTTTAGGATGACTGTGTTATATGTGCACATATTCGAAAGGATACCTTGTGTAATCAGTTCCGCCAATTCTCCAAGGCCTAGTCCGGGTCGGAGAGTATCGAACTAGTACTGTGCCATTCTAAATCTTCATCCATGGTGGGGTTAGGATAGTCCTTAGAGATGTTGTATAGGTTGTCCCTTTCCAAAGATTCATCCCTGGTTGACTCTGTGTAGCGTTGGCCTTCCACGGGATCCAATGGTGTGATGACTCTCAGCTCATGGTTTTCGAAAGACATTATTCTCTTTTTAAAGTTAATGACAGCCTGATTCTCCAGAGCCCAGTCTATACCCAGCAGTACTAGGTAGGGACTGGTGTCATCCACAATTTCAATAACGTCGAAATCCGCATACGTTCGGAGCCCTTCAATTTCAACCGATAGTTGACATACCCGTCCAAGCAGAGTGAGTTTGTTTTGGTTCGCCAATCCTAGCTATACTGGTGACCAGGTCATCCGTGGCTTCCCCATTGTCTCCCATGTTTTTTTAGTCATGATATTGGCATCTCAACCTCAGTCTAGGATAATGGAGTCGACATCGAACTCACTGATTTGTGCTGACATCCGCATCTCCCGACCTGTTTTTCTTTTATGTATCTGATTGACTCACTATTCCATTCGTGGCACTTTTCATCGTCGCAATATATGAGCTATTTCTTCTAGTGCATTTGGATATTTAGCCAAGGTCAGACAACTCTCTAAAACAACTTCCAGAGTATTTTCCATTGCCGAGTTTTTGTTGAATTGAATGTTGGCGGCATATCATAGGTTTATTCTTCAAAAGGGAACTGTCTCTGATTCCTTATTGCCTCTTGTGTTTTTAAGAAGACCTCCTTCTCGGCGTTAACATCGAAAGTGACCTTTTTCCTCTGTGGTTGGGTCGGTCTAACATTCGGGTGTGCCTTATCGTTACCTGTTACCACTCCTCCTCTCATTACTACGTCTACTGTCGCTGAGCGACTTCTGGCTTCTGTCGATATCCTTTGTATGGCGGATGGAGCATTCTGAGTGTTTGGATTCTGGGGTGGGTGTTTGGTTTTCCATTTTGAGATGAGTTGGGGGCAGTCCTCGACACCGTGTTCCGCAGTGTTACAGTATGTGCATTGCAGCGTAGGGTTCATACAATCCCTCTAGTAATGCCCCTGTTGACCACAATTATAACAGGTGATTGGGCCTCGTCCCTTGCCAGTGGCTCCTCCTTAACCTCTTCCTCCGCAGAAGCCTCCACCGTAGCATTTACGCGGTGGTCCATATTGTTGATAAGGAAGTTACCCATACTGCGGTTTTTTATACTGCTGTAGTTCATACCACGGCTATCCATATGGCGGTGGGGGATACTGTGGGTGCCTATATTGCTCCTGGTCATACTGTTGGTTGTACTGTGGGTGCAGCTAGATCACCAGTGCTTCCTCCCCTTTCATAAAGTATGCATCAGTCGTTCGTTCTTGCAGCAGGTCATAGGCCCCGCAGTTCTTCTCATCATGTCCCACCGATTGATAGAAATTACAGTATAAGTTCGTTGGTTTCGACACCATATTTTGTAGGTATACGCACTCTTTGGGCCGATACCCTCTGGTCAGACGTATAGTACACCATGGCATTCCTTCTTGCCGAAGGGGATTTGGGGCCCCCGACTGCAAATATTCCCGAAACTCTGGGTAGTTGTCTTTGTGGTGTCCCTCGGTCCTACATTTGGTACACCATATGTCTCCGCGATTCTCCTTGCCCTTCTTGATATCCTCTAATTGGAGTGTTAGATTGGCTAGCTGCGCCTGTACTCTATCCATGTCGATCCCTGCGTCGCCAATCGGTGAAACATCCAATCTCATTGCAATTTCCAACACCTCCACTTATGTTGCAACCTTTTGTTGCATCAGTGGTCCTTATATGTACGGTACCAGTCCCGCGATAAACCACTCTTTTTGTTGCAATTCATTTACGGGAAAACTCACCTTCACTATCAGCATCTTATAACGCTGATCGAACTCCCATACTGATTCATTCAGAAATTGCTTAATTTCCTTAAGTTTAGTGACATATTGCAACTCCGATTTTGGTTTTTTAAACTCGTCAATCATCGTAGCTCTAATCTCAGCCAACATTCTCGCTGCCGTTCCCATCAAAAATTTCACAAATTTCATGTACCAGTCTAACGCACGGCCCCTCAGGGTCGTCGCTAGCTGTCCCAATTTTATCATTTCATCCTTAACCTACTTCACGGTCCATAATTCCTCCAATACAAACCAATACTGTCCGGGATCCTCTGTCCTGTCTCCTTGAAATGTAGGCATCTTTGCCTCATCTACCATCTTAACACTGCTAGTATTGTTGTTTACCGAAGCACTACTCTTAGCACTGCAAGTACGGCAACTTCGCGAATAATTTTGGTTTCATCCTATAAAATTTGGAGTAGTGTGCGGGGTCAGAGGTACGTGGTAACTTACGACTTGACCTTGTTCTACCTCTGGGGTATCCTGGTCGACGTCTTCCTCGCAATAAGGGCGCGTACTTCCTTGTGGTCCTGCCACGTGACTTCCTGTTTCGGTCCTCTCAGGAGACTCTCTCTCAGTCCTCCTCTTCTTCTCAGGACGTCAGAATATTACTCCACTCCTCAGGAGACCACACTCTTCGTTATCTTCCCTTTCCAATTCATTGTCGCTCATGTCCATCTACCACATCTTTTCGTCAGGCCCGCCTGTACGCAGTACCTTCACCCTCCCACACCAAGTTTTCTACTCATCAGCGGACATCCTTAATATTCCTTTTTCACAGACCTGCATTTTAATACACAATTTCAATGATGACAAGAATCTTCCCCTTGGTCCCCTGAAGAATTTTCTTTCAACATCACTGTATGATTTAATCGTATCTATCGCGAACTCAGTTATATATCCTTCAAGGATGTTGTCTACCCCAAAGTCAACAACTCATGATACCTTGTTGTTAACCTGCTTCAGATGTCACACCAATTCTGGGGTCCAACACTCTGGTGCAGTCTTCTGGCAATGGTTTTTGCAATACGTCAACTGCGCCAGCCACTTGTGTAAAACAACTGGGAATTCGCAGAAGAAAATTTCGTGGATATCCGAGTACACATATTTTTGTAACCACTCGGTTGCTGTCTGTTTAGGGTCCCTCTTCTCACTTATTGTGAATTCTTCTGCTCTTTTGTCAAACCACTCTTGGATCTATGGTTTTTTTGGGTGCCACAGCATATCCCCTTCATTCCACTTAGTGTCCCGGCAACAGAACCATTTGTTGACACAACTCTTCTCGACAGGGGTTCACACTGTCATCAAAAAATACCAACAGCCTTTACGCACTGGCCTGGAAAGGGGTTTCCCTTCCAGTAACGTCTACAATGCAGATGAGGTCTCACCCGAAGTGAATAAGGGTGCTACGGGAACCAAGATTCCGCAGTTGTGGAGAAGATATGTGCACATTTACCCAGAGATTACAATATTTACCACAGTCTATTTAACCTATCATTCGCATATATATCTCAAAGCATATTTAACAGCACATTCACATTAATCAACAATGTGTATCGACACAAGTCAACAGAAAGTATTTAAATAACCCATCATTGCATAATAACAGAATTTATAACCAAACATCCTCATTAACATATGTGGAACAAACCTCACAGAGAATAGTCAAGTCATTCCTACCGTAGATACAACAGAATCAAAAGATCGTACTAATCTCCCCAACTTAGCTGCCATTAGGATTACAATCTTGCTCTATTTATATGTTTATCTCTTGTTACAACCTGGTCCACATTGTAATGTCCCTTGTTAGGAATTTTATCAAAATGGCAATTTTTCACTTTTTTCCCTAGTTAGACCTTTGACTAGTTTTGATCTCTAGGTCCCAAATTTGCCCCAAATGATCCCAAATCTTCTGAGAAGGTATATGAATGATATTAGAACATAAATATTTGTTTCATGGATACCTTTGGACCTTTAAAATACTTCTGCAAATCCTCTTTCAATTCTGGTCAATGTAGGTAACTTTACTAGTGATTTCCCTTTGACTAGTATTGGTCTCTAGGTCTCAAATTGACTCCAAATCCCTTCAAATATTCAAGGAGGGTGTATGAATGATATTAGTACTTGAATATGATGTTTAGAGATGAAATATGGTCACCAAAATACCTCTTCAAACTCTCTTAATATTCTGGACCAAGTATGCAATTTTACTAGTAATTTGGGGTTCAAATCCCCCTGAGGTAAGTACTGAAAATGGCTTCCCAAATGCCTCCAAACCCACTCAAATTTATGAACAGAGGTATGTAATGTGTTAATTATTTTTATTAAAGTCTCATATGCACCATTAATGGATTATTAAAACTGTTCTTAATGTATTATTACAACTGTTCTCACCCTCTCCCATTCAACTGCAAAAATCCCCAATTCGACCCTTGGGGAAATGGCACTATTTCACCTCCCAATACAACTAAACTGAGTAAAAATGCTTCAAATGCTCAAGTACAGTACATGAAACTTGTATAATACATCCATGGCAGTATATTGATCACAAATATATCAGAGAATCATCCATTCATTCGAAATCATCATCAATACATTAGCTCACAACAAGGTAGTGGGGAAATGGCATTGTTCTTCCATTAAAAATGAGATTTATACATTTCTACTTGGAATTTCGACCTGAAAATTTTTGGAGATGAAGAATAGAGTATTTAATTCATATTACAAAAGAAATGGGGCATTAAAAGTTTCCCCGAAGAGTACAATAGCTCACCAAAAATGCCCTCCCTTAAGGATCAAGAATATGCCATCAAAACTGGAAATGGTTGAAGGAGTGAGCTGCAATAGAAGAAACCATGAGCTGCCCTGTAGCTTACACCTGCAAATAAAGTCTCCATTAAAGCTCCAAATGAAAGGTCTGAATGGCCTTTCCAATTACCAACTTGGATGGGAATCTTTCACCCTCGAAATTGGCTAAGGCAAGAAACTAGTCATCCACTAGCTCTCCCTCTTCACAAATGCAATTGCAAATTCTACAAATGACCAAAATCCCTTATCATACTTCATTTCTACATTTTATAACCAACATTATCCTTCTAAGTGTCGAAATCCTCTCAATAGATTCAATAGATTTTCATTTAGGAAATATTCCACATTTGCCACTTGTCTCCTAGTTCCAACCTTCCATCTTCTCCCAAATTCGATTTTGAGTCTCTTTGGCTTCTCCAACTCCCAAATTCGCCTTTCTTGAGCCTATTTTTGGGGCTGACATGTCATAGTGGTCAAATGTCAGAGGTCAGGTCTGCAATTTGTCATAGTTTTCATAGATGCTCCATCATTGGTGTCATAGGGGCTAGGGAATCTAGCCCAAGTGTCCACAAACTTCCACTTTGACTCTTTATCTTCCATGGAGGTTACCAATACTTCCCAATTCGACCTAATATGCTCAATGACATGTGTTATGACTTACCAACTCACCCAAGAGTGTTCACATTCTCATTAATTCGAATTTGCAAAAGAGAGATACCATGTATTATGAAAAATCAAGCTAGTGTGGGTCCCACATCCTCCATATGTCTCCAAAACCATTTGTCACCTAGGATTTCTCTTGAATTTCTTTATTCACTCTATTTTATTAAATACTTGAACCCTTCTAATGTCTAAACATCATTTATTATCCCCCTTATTCCAAATCCCAAAGCTTCCACCCCAAACCTGGGAAACTAGTAATTTTCCTCCTTGGCAATTATTTGACCCTTAACATCAATTTTACAAACTCTAATGAATATGGCTAATGTGATTAGGCCATTGTGACCTAATTCCAAATTTGGGACATCAAAAATCCTCCCTTCCCAATATTGCTTGTCCTCAAGCAATTTCAAACATGGGTGTTGAAGAACCTGCTTTCTGTATAATTCTTTGAAGTTGCCATTGAATTGCCAAACCTTGAGTCTTTGAGTTTCCATGAATATTTTAGAGAGGAACCATCATGATTGCTGTTGCACTACTCTGATTAAAATCACTTTATTTAGTGGGGAATCCATCTCCCATACTGCTTGCTTCCCCCCAAAAAAATGGAACCAATGAGACAAAAATTATTCCAGGGTCCCATTGCTTGTATTGCACCCCAACAATTAAGAGTGCTCTCCAACCTACACCATTAGATAAGAGGATTCCTGGATTCCATTTTCTTGTATGCATTCTTGTCAGGATATTTAGACACTTAGGAGTTAGTTAAGATCAACTTGTGTAATATATCCGTTAGGGATAGTGTGTTTCTTTAGTATGCATTAGTATGCATTTGTAAATACTTAATCCGATGGTCACGATATGTTTCCGACATAGAGTGATCCGACGGCTCAACTTCTCTTAGATCAAACCTAACCTTGATCCGTGGCTTAACACCCGATTGGTCCATGATCTCTATTTAAAGAGCATGGAGGGTCATTGTTTAGTTGATCGATTATGAGAAGCTCATTTGTAACTTTCTTTCTTTGCATAATAAATTGTCCCGTAGAAGCTATTTGGCCGGGGCCGTGGAGTGTTTCCCTCAAGAGGGTTTAAACCACGTCAAAACATCGGTGTGTTGATCTGTGATCTGTTTGTGTGAAGTGGTTGCTCTTGGTGTTCGGTCCTTTGGTAGTACCCTGTGTACCCGAACATGGTATCAGAGCTTTTATGAAGTGCCGCTTCCGGTTATGATCTAGATCTTGAACTGCTGTTGCCGAAACTCGAAAGGGTTTCTAGTTCTGATATTTCTGTGCATTTCTAGGCTGTGGGAGGTATTCCATTGCGTCCGGAGCGTCGTTTCCATTGAAAAATAGTTTTCGTTTGATCGAAAACGGTTCCCGGTTGCTCCAGAAACGCGTATTTCATCAGATCTGAAGGTATAATGTTACAGTGACGCATTTTTTTTTTATTTCGTTTTTGAAAAGAAAAAATCTCATATTTCTTTTTTTTACTTTTAGATTTTTTTTGGTTCGGATTGTTGCTTTCCCGTTTGCGTATGCTCTTTGCCGTGCACCTTGAGCGATCTCGGCAAATCAGAAACAGAAAGGGAAAGGGTTTTTTCGGCTGCGTATGCTCTTTGCCGTGCACTTTGCGCGATTTCGGCAAATCAGAAACAGAGAGAAAACGTAGACTTTCCGGGCAAGCTAACAAGATCTAACTCTACAAGTGTGGAAAAGTTTTTTTGTTTCGTTTTGTGGTTTGTTTTGCAGGAAAAAGGCAAGCACGCAAACCGAGCAAGAAGAGTAAAAAAAAAAAACCCCTTCCTCATTTCCATATTTTACATACCTTTTAAACTAGCTCACTTGGTCCAAAGTTGCTTTATTCCTTAATAGGTCTTGAGTTCAAGTCTTAGGAAGTTACTTTTAAAAAGAAAAGTGCATGCAATTTCTATTTTCAAGTTACTTTATTGTAAAAGTGCATCTCACTTAAATAATAAAAAATAAAAATACAAGTGAGTCACTTAAGCTTTTTATTTATTGTTGCACTATTTAAAAGTAATATCATTGTAAAAGTGAAATCACTTATTTTACAAAAGTGATTCACTTAAAAGCAATTTTTTTGTAAAGTGATTGTCAAAAGGTTCATCTTGGGAAGAGGGGGGTTCTTTTTTTTGCTGGACATTCTCTAGCTGCCACGTCACTATTGGGGACATCTTCAACAGTTTCTTTGTTCAAGCATAACTTCATCATACAGAGTCCGTTTTCAGTGCCGTTTTTTTTGAAACCGCCTATTTTTTTCGAGCTCTTCACATCCAGACTATTGGTTTCTTCTTTTACAGCCATTAATTTACAAATATGGCCGCCCCTTGTGATATTCTACTTAACAGTTCCAACTATTTCTCATGGAAATCTCGTATGGAGGATGTTCTACGAAGTAGGGGACTTTTCAGAATTACAACAGGAAAAGAAAAAGAACCCACTGATGATGATAAGAAAATAAAATGGGCAAATAGATGTGATGAAGCTCGTGGATTGATTGGGATGTCAATCTCTACTGATTTGCGATTCCACATATCTGGAATTGATGAACCTAATGCTGCTTGGGACAAGTTGGAAACTGTGTTTGGTAAACACAATGAAATTCGAGGTCACCAACTCGAAAATGAGTTGATTTCTTTAAATCCAAGTGACTTTTCATGCATTCAAGATTATTTATCTAAGTACAAAACTCTCAAGCTCTTATGTGAAGAATGTAAGATTGAGAGGGAAGACAAACAATGCATTTATCATATTCTTTCCAAACTTCGACCTGCATATTCTGTTTTTGTATCTACATTTTACTCCATGAAAGCGTCATTGAATGCAGCTAGCTATCAAGAGCCTAGTCTTGAATCCTTTTGTGATTCCTTGATTAGGGAACAAGATAAACTCATTCATCTTGGAATAATCAACAATGCAGATACATCTGGGAAAGCCTTATTGTCCCAACAGAAAGAAAAGTCCAAGCCTCCCAAGAAACAAAATTTTCGTAATAATAAGTCAAACAAGGGTCCAAAACCCTCTCAGTCAACTCCTTCTTTAAAAAATGACAAAGGATCCAAGCCAAAAGGCAAGAAGACTGAGCGTCATTGCAACTATTGCGGGAAAGATAATCATGATGAATCCAAGTGTTTCAAGAAGATGGTAGCCTTGGAAGCAGCAATGAAGAAGCACCACATCAGCCTAGATTCGCCTTCAGAATCTGCCTCTCATGGACATGCACTTTGTGCTTCTGGTTATTCTTATAATGCATCTTCTTCTTCTACTTCAAATGAATGGCTCATTGATTCTGGAGCATCTTATCATATGGCTAAGGATCAAGCCATCTTTTCTAATATGCATGAATGTAACACCAAACAAATATTTGTTGGTGATGATAGATCTCTAAGTGTTGTAGGAGCTGGAACAGTTCCAGTAGATAATGGTTATTTTAGTGATGTACTATGTGTTCCAAGAATTTCCTGCAATTTGTTATCAGTCTATCAGATCACTCATTCTGGTGAAGGTAAAACTGTGACCTTTACACCTCACCAAGTTGTAATCAAGGATTTTAAAGATCCTCAACAAGTTCTAGCTACCGGAATTGTTGATGATATAACCACTTATACTATGAAACGAGAACTATATACTAAGAACGAGAACTCTAGCCATAAAAACTCATATTTTTGCATAAAAAACACCGAAAACAACCCCCAAATCAAAAAGTGTTGATGCCAGTATCATGTTTTCATAAAAAACATCAAAAACAACCCCCAAATCGAAAAGTGTTGATACTAGTATCAACGTTTTTTTTCTCTGGGTTAAAAATATAGCCATGACTTAAAAATCTCATACTGTTATTTACGAAAGCCTTAAAATCAACCCCTAAATTGAAATTTTATGTTTTCAACAAATAAATTCCTAACCCTAACCCCCAACAAACTATTACAAAAGTTAAAAAAAAAATTATAATGGGCCCCTCCTACCTTAACCCCCGATAATTTTTTTAAAACAAATTAAAAATTAAAAAAAAAAAAAATTAAAAATTAAAAAAAAAAAAAAAAAATTTAAAACAAATTAAAAATTTAAAAAAAAACTTAAAAAAAAAAATTTAAAAATTTAAAAAAAAAAAAAATTTAAAAACAAATTAAAAATTAAAAAAAAAAACTTAAAAAAAAAAAATTAAAAATTAAAAAAAAATAAATTTTTTAAAACAAATTAAAAATTTAAAAAAAAAATTAAAAAAAAACAATTAAAAATTAAAAAAAAAACAATTAAAAATTAAAAAAAAAAAAATTTAAAAACAAATTAAAAATTTAAAAAAAAACTTAAAAAAAAAACCCATTGGGCGCCCAAAGGGCCGCCCCACGGGGGCAGCCCTTTGGGCGCCCAACGGGGCGGAGGCAGCATCCGCCCGCCCAAAAGTGGGCGGTGGACGCTGCCTCCGCCCCGTTGGGCGCCCAAAGGGCCGCCCCGCGGTGGCAGCTCGATGCCGGGCATCGAGCTGCCACCGCGGGGCGGCCCTTTGGGCGCCCAACGGGGCGGAGGCAGCGTCCACCGCCCACTTTTGGGCGGGCGGATGCTGCCTCCGCCCCGTTGGGCGCCCAAAGGGCCGCCCCGCGGTGGCAGCTCGATGCCCGGCATCGAGCTGCCACCGCGGGGCGGCCCTTTGGGCGCCCAACGGGGCGGAGGCAGCATCCGCCCGCCCAAAAAGTGGGCGGTGGGCGGATGCTGCCACCGCCCCGTTGGGCGCCCAAAGGGCCGCCCCGCGGTGGCAGCTCGATGCCGGGCATCGAGCTGCCACCGCGGGGCGGCCCTTTGGGCGCCCAACGGGGCGGAGGCAGCGTCCGCCGCCCACTTTTGGGCGGGCGGATGCTGCCTCCGCCCCGTTGGGCGCCCAAAGGGCCGCCCCGCGGTGGCAGCTCGATGCAAAGTGGGCGGCGGACGCTGCCTCCGCCCCGTTGGGCGCCCAAAGGGCCGCCCCGCGGTGGCAGCTCGATGCCCGGCATCGAGCTGCCACCGCGGGGCGGCCCTTTGGGCGCCCAACGGTTTTTTTTTTTAATTTTAAATTTTTTTTTTAAAGTTTTTTTTTAAATTTTTTTTTTTTTAATTTTAAATTTTTTTTTTTTAAGTTTTTGTTTTTAATTTTTAATTTGTTTTTAAATTTTTTTTTTTTTTAAATTTGTAATTTTTTTTTTTAAGTTTTTGTTTTTAATTTTTAATTTGTTTTTAAATTTTTTTTTTTTTAAATTTGTAATTTTTTTTTTTATAAGTTTTTTTTTTAATTTTTAATTTGTTTTTAAATTTTTATTTTTTTGAGTTTTTAATTTTTTTTTTAAGTTTTTTTTTTAATTTTTAATTTGTTTAAATTTTTTTTTTTTAAAGTATTTTTTAAAATTTTTAATTTGTTTTAAAATTTATTTTTTGTAAAGTCTTTTTTTTTTTAATTTGTAAAGTCAAGTTTATTTTTTGTTATTTTCTTTTGTAAAGTTTAGGTTTATTTTTTATTTTTTAAGTTTAAGTTTTTATTTTAATTTTTTAATTTTTTTAAGCTGGGTTTTAAATTTTTTTAGTTAAAACGATGTGTGAAGAGTAATGGGGTAACATTAGGGGGTTAACCTAGTGGGTAGGGCATTAGGAAATGTAATTTTCAGGGGGCTAAGGTAGGGGGTAATGTAGGGGGCTAGGGCGTTAGAAAATGTACTTTGTTTTTTTAAATGTTTATTAATGGTTGGTTGAGGGGTTAGGGTAGGATATGTAATTATTTTTTTAAATGTAATTTTAAAAAAAAATTATTAGTAGTTTGTTAGGGGGTTAGGGTAGAAGGGACGCATTATAATTATTTTTTTAACTTTTGTAATAGTTTGTGGGGGAGTAGGGATAGGGTTAGGGTAGAAGGGGGCAATGTAATTTTTTTAAATATTTTCTTTTTAAATTTTAATAATAATTGGTTAGGAGGTTAAATATTATGAAAAATAATGTGAAATAGTATCATTTTTATACAAAATGACTAAAAATCTGTTAAAAATGGGTTTAAATGTCTTCTTTTTCTCGATTTGTTTACTATTTTTTCCATAAAAATATATTATTTATGATTAAATTTTAAAGATAAATGTTGAAAATGTATGTGTTTTTCATTATAGCTAGCTTTTAAATGTATGTTTTTTGTTAAATTTCTAAAAAACACACTTGAAAATAGAAATTAAAAATACTTTACAATAAAGATGTGTCAAAGGCCCAAAAAAATGCCTCAAAATGAAAATGTGTGATACTGGTATCAACCCTTTTTGAAACGGAGGTAAAAATAGCTACTAAAATTAGGAGAGAGAAAAACGAGAACTGTGTCGAGTTCTCGTTTCATAGTATAAGTGGTTATATTACCAGGTTGTACAAGTTTAACAACTTTGGGTCATCACCTTTCCCTTCAGTTTTTGTTGCTCATAGTGATAACTTGAGCAAACTTTGGCATGAGCGATTTGGTCACTTAAATTATCGCTCATTGCAACAACTATGTAAAGAAAATATGGTGACAGGTCTTCCGATGGTATCTTGCAGAGATGGTGTTTGCTCCGGTTGTGTACTCGGAAAACATCATCGGGACAGTTTTGACAAACGTGCCTCTTGGCACGCCTCGGTTCCCTTGGAGCTTGTGCATAGTGACTTGTGTGGTCCTCTTCCATCTGCTTCCTTTTCTGGTTTCAAGTATTTCTTAACTTTCATTGATGATTACACCAGACGCACTTGGGTTTATTTCCTAAAACTTAAGAGCGAATTATTTAACATGTTCTTGGCCTACAAGGCCCTTGTTGAAAAACAATCTGGTCATCAAATTATTAAGTTAAGATCTGACAATGGAGGAGAATATGTTAACAAACAGTTCACTACTTTCTGCACTGAACAAGGCATCCAACAACAGCACACTGTTCCATATACACCACAACAAAATGGTGTAGCTGAGCGGAAGAACCGCACTTTAAAAGAAATGGCTAATTGTATGATCCAATCTAAGGGACTAAGTCTTCAATTTTGGGCTGAAGCCATAAATTGTGCAAATTACATAGTTAATCGCACCCCCACAAAAGCATTACAAGGTATAATACCAGAAGAAGCATGGAGTAAAATTAAACCTGATGTAAGTCACTTTCGTGTGTTTGGTAGTGAAGCATGGGCTCACATTCCGGATGAAAAACGGAAAGCATTGCAGCCTAAAAGTGAAAAGTGCATATTTGTTGGATATTCTGAAGATGTAAAAGGTTATAGACTTCTTCAACCACATTCTCATGCTATAATCATTAGAAGAGATGTTAAATTTGATGAAAATATCTTGGCCTGCGAGCCTAACTCGGCAAGTGTGCCATCTTTGGCCTGCGAGCCTGATTCGGCGTTTGTGCCTTCTTCTTCTTCTTCCAACTTCCTTGACAGGTTTCCAACTTCAGTTTCTGATGATGACAGTGAGGATGAAAATCCACCTCCGCCTGCTCATGTTCCTCCAGTTGCACCAGCACAAGTGCTTCCTCGATGGGTCCGTTCAACATGTGAAGCAGCTGGTGATCTTGCCGGTGATCCTAAAGATCAACGTCGAACACGTTCTCAGTTTCAGCGAGCCTCTTCTCTTTTGGCTCAAGTTTCCGAGAATCATGATCCAGAAACGTTTGCAGAAGCTTCAGGGAATCCAGATTGGGATGCAGCCATGGATGAAGAATATCGTTCCTTAATGGCGAACGATACTTGGGATCTTGTACCTCTTCCAAAAGGAAGAAAACTTGTCAGATGTAAATGGGTCTACAGAACTAAGTATGCATCAGATGGAAGTATTGAAAGACTTAAGGCAAGGTTAGTTGCCAAAGGTTTTTCCCAAGTTGAAGGGATTGACTACAATGAAACCTTTGCTCCTGTCACCAAAATGAACTCCATCCGCCTTGTTCTTTCCCTTGCAGCCTTACACAACTGGGAAGTCCATCAAATGGATGTCAAGTCTGCCTTCTTACATGGTGATTTACAGGAGGAAATTTATATGGAACAACCTCCTGGCTATGTTCAGAATAACTCTAGCCTTGTCTGCCGCCTTAAGAAATCCTTATATGGCCTTAAGCAAGCTCCTAGAGCTTGGTATGCCAAAATGGATAACTTTCTCCTTGACACTGGTTTTTCTAGATGCCATTCTGACCCCAATGTCTATACCAAGAAAGTAGGAAACCATCTCATCATACTTGTTCTATATGTTGATGACCTTATTCTTACTGGTAGTGACCCTAAGCTTATAACCCATGTGAAATCCAGTCTTAAACAAACTTTTGAAATGTCAGACTTAGGACATTTGCATTATTTTCTTGGTCTCCAAGTTCTGCAAACCAAAGAAGGAATCTTTCTTTCTCAGTCTAAGTATGCTTGTGACCTTCTTCATCGCTTTCAAATGGAAGATTGTACACCAGCCCCTTCTCCCTTCCAGTCTGGAGTCAAACTTTCTGCCACTTGTACTTCACCTGAAGTAGATGCCACCTTGTATCGTCAGCTTGTTGGTAGTCTTTTATACTTGACTCATTCCCGTCCTGACCTTTCCTTTGCCGTTGGTCGAGTTGCCCGTTATATGCAGACACCTCATGAAAGTCACTGGAAAGCAGCTAAAAGAATACTTCGATATATTCGAGGTACAGTTCAGTTTGGGATTCATTACAGTACAGGGGGTAAACCTTTGTTGGTTGGTTTCACTGATTCAGATTGGGCCGGCGATCCTGATGATCGAAAGTCTACTGCAGGTTATGTTTTCAGTCTGGGATCTGGACCTATTACTTGGGCTTGTAAGAAACAACAAGCTCTTGCTCTTTCTTCAGCAAAGGCAGAATATCGAGCAGCAGTTAATGCCAGTCAGAAAGCTTTATGGCTTCGACAGATCCTATCAGAGTTGGATTCGAGCAGCAGCAGCCTACTCCACTTTGGTGCGACAATCAAAGTGCCATCAAGCTTGCCAAAGATCCAGTTCTACATCAACGCAGCAAACACATTGAGCTACATATGCACTTCATCAGAAATCTTGTTCATGATCGTGTTCTTGAAGTGCTCTTTTGCCCTACAGATGATCAAGTTGCAGACATCTTCACCAAGTCTCTTACAGAAGCGAAGTTTTCTAAACTTCGATCTATGTTAGGAGTTCATGAACTCGTCATTAAGGGGGGATAGGCTCTAATGCCTCCTTCCTTCTCCTAATAGTGTCACTTTTGTAAATCCTTCAATCCTATCCCAAGTTGTTCTTAAGGGGGGATGTTATGATATTTAAACACTTAGGAGTTAGTTAAGATCAACTTGTGTAATATATCCGTTAGGGATAGTGTGTTTCTTTAGTATGCATTAGTATGCATTTGTAAATACTTAATCCGACGGTCACGATATGTTTCCGACATAGAGTGATCCGACGGCTCAACTTCTCTTAGATCAAACCTAACCTTGATCCGTGGCTTAACACCCGATTGGTCCATGATCTCTATTTAAAGAGCATGGAGGGTCATTGTTTAGTTGATCGATTATGAGAAGCTCATTTGTAACTTTCTTTCTTTGCATAATAAATTGTCCCGTAGAAGCTATTTGGCTGGGGCCGTGGAGTGTTTCCCTCAAGAGGGTTTAAACCACGTCAAAACATCGGTGTGTTGATCTGTGATCTGTTTGTGTGAAGTGGTTGCTCTTGGTGTTCGGTCCTTTGGTAGTACCCTATGTACCCGAACAATTCTTCCAAACATCATGAGTACCAAATATATATCATCAAAGTACATAACAACATAATGAAAATGTACATCAAGGATATGCTTCATCAAAGAGTTATGAAAGTGCTTATACCTCCAAGCAAGTAGACCACCATTTTCCAAGTGCATACAAGCTTCAAGTGACCAATCAAATCTACTCCAATGACATAGGTGAGGATCCCATGTCCTATAATGCTGATCCAAAAGGATGTGATATGCATCAAAATATTCATCCATGTATTCTTTCATCCAAGAAGTGAATGAAGAATCTCCACTAAAATCTGAACCAAATAATGAGCAGAAAAAACAAGGAGACTTCAAATGAATCAAAGAAGTCTCACCCATACATCCATGAATGTGAGAATCATAAAAATATAACAAAGTATGTGGCTTCCAACAAAAATGTTCTCCAATCATAAATCTATTCTCCCAAGTGTTGGATGAAGTTCCTCCAACATCAAATGAATCAAATGTTGAGCAAAAAAAACCATGAGTCTTCAAGTGACTCAAATGCATATCATAGGTGCATCCATGTAGATTTGCATCATCATAAAATAACAAATAATGTTGCTGCAAATGTGAATAAGAATGTTCTCCAACCATGTCATCATAAAAGGTAAATCTAGGAGTTCCATACTCCTCATGTGGCACCATAAAAAATAACCCTTTCACCCATACTTCATTGAGACTAATACTGCAAAACATGGAATTGTAGGATGTAGAAGAATGAACTAACTCACCCAAATGATCAAAAAGTGCAGAAGTTTCATCATGGGAAGGATCCATGTGGGTAGTATCATGCAGCTCCTTCAAAAGTGGGAAACCTTTGTCATAGATTGGTTCCCATGTAGAGGAATCATGCTCTTCTTTAAAAATTGCATAAGCTTCATCAAGAGACAATTCAAGTTCCTCTTCCACCACATCAAGTGTTTGGATCTCTTCAAGTTCATCTTCAAACACATTAAGCACATTCAAATTCCCACATTTCTCATGATCCACCATGTAACAATTCATTAATCTCAAACAAATGGTTTCTATCAAAAAGCAAAGACATGAAATTACCTTTGATGTGGCACATTGCTCTTTGAATCTTCTCCATGTCTTCAAGGAAGAATGTTTCCTCCAATGAAGTAGCTCTCCAACACGAATTTGACACCAATGCTTGAGTGTCATGGAGAATGCTCAGGGACTCTTGGATCTTATTTTAATTCATCTTTAAGGACCCTTCAAGAAAATGAGGCTCTTGCAAATGAACCTCCTCATCTTCTTCAATTTTTCTTGGACCAACTTCATGAAGCTCAAGTGGTGATGGGGAAGTTGATCTTGGTTCTTCTTCAACTGCTACAAGGTTTTCATTGTCATGCTTAATGAAACTTGTACTTGTAGAAACACTTTCAAAAGTGATCTCTATGTCACCAACATAGAGGTGTGAGCACCCATCAGTAGGTACTCCTTCATAGTTTAAGCATCCATCAGTAGATGCTCTTTGGTTCATGTCTAAGCTAGAAGGTGTCTCGAAATGATCTTCCGTATTTTCAATAGAATCTTCTTCATGCTCTTGTGATGTCTCTTCCTTTTGATCCTTAAAGCAAGCTGACGCATTTTGCCCCTTGTTTTCCTTAGGATCAATATATTTGGAATCTCTTCTTGAATAAATCTCAAAAGCTCTCCTCAAGGAGGACATCATTTCATGCACACATATATGATACTCGCTCCAAGGTTCTTTACAAGAAGGGCATAAACCCTTCTTGACTATCTCCACATCTTCATGTTTGGGCCTATTTTCAAAAACATGTTCAGAAAAGTACTCAAAAGACATGGCATTTTGTGTATTTTTGCTAAAAGCAAGATATTCTTGATATTTTTGATATTGTTGGGGCAAGGTTTTATATTTTGCTCTCCATCTTTGGAACTCACTCATAGAATTATCCTTGGTTGGTGTGACACACTCATATTCATCAGATTTAAATTCATAAGAATAATCTTCATTTCTCTTGAAATTGTAAGAAGTGTTGCATGATGGCATCTCTTCCTCGTACCATTCACATTCTGCTTCATATTGCTCATAAGCATCTGCATATTTCTCATAAGAATTGTACTCATATGATTCATCATAATAGTAAGACATTGCTGCCTATTATTCTTGAATGTATGTACCTAATACACAGGTGCAAGGACCATGCTCTGATACCACTGTAATGTCCCTTGTTAGGAATTTTATCAAAATGGCAATTTTTCACTTTTTTCCCTAGTTAGACCTTTGACTAGTTTTGATCTCTAGGTCCCAAATTTGCCCCAAATGATCCCAAATATTATGAGAAGGTATATGAATGATATTAGAACATAAATATGTGTTTCATGGATACCTTTGGACCTTTAAAATACTTCTGTAAATCCTCTTTCAATTCTGGTTAATGTAGGTAACTTTACTAGTGATTTCCCTTTGACTAGTATTGGTCTCTAGGTCTCAAATTGACTCCAAATCCCTTCAAATATTCAAGTAAGGTGTATGAATGATATTAGTACTTGAATATGATGTTTATAGATGACATATGGTCACCAAAATACTTCTGCAAACTCTCTTAAGATTCTGGACCAAGTATGCAATTTTACTAGTAATTTGGGGTTCAAATCCCCTTGAGGTAAGTACTGAAAATGGCTTCCCAAATGCCTCCAAACCCACTCAAATTTATGAACAGAGGTATGTAATGTGTTAATTATTTTATTAAAGTCTCATATGCACCATTAATGGATTATTACAATTGTTCTCACCCTCTCCCATTCAACTGCAAAAATCCCCAATTCGACCCTTGGGGAAATGACACTATTTCACCTCCCAATACAACTAAACTGAGTAAAAATGCTTCAAATGCTCAAGTACAGTACATGAAACTTGTAGAAGAAATACATGGCAGTATATGGATCACAAATATATCAGATAATCATCCATTCATTCGAAATAATCATCAATACATTGGCTCACAACAAGGTAGTGGGGAAATGGCATTGTTCTTCCATTAAAAATGAGATTTATACATTTCTACTTGGAATTTAGACCTTAAACTTTTTGGAGATGAATAAACGAGTATTTATTTCATATTACAAAAGAAATGGGGCATTAAAAGCTTCCCCAAAGAGTACAATATCTCACCAAAAACGCCCTCCCTCAAGGATCAAGAATATGCCATCAAAACTGGAAATGGTTGAAGGAGTGAGCTGCAATAGAAGAAACCATGAGCTGCCCTGTAGCTTACACCTGAAAATAAAGTCTCCATTAAAGCTTCAAATGAAAGGTCTGAATGTCCTTTCCAATTACCAACTTGGATGGGAATCTTTCACCCTCGAAATTGGCTAAGGCAAGAAACTAGTCATCCACTAGCTCTCCCTCTTCACAAATGAAATTGCAAATTCTAAAAATGACCAAAATCCCTTCTCATAATTCATTTCTACATTTTATAACCAACATTAGCCTTCTAAGGGTCGAAATCCTCTCAATAGATTCAATAGATTTCCATTTAGGAAATATTCCACATTTGCCACTTGTCTCCTAGTTCCAACCTTTCATCTTCTCCCAAATTCGATTTTGAATCTCTTTGGCTTCTCCAACTCCCAAATTCGCCTTCCATGAGCCTATTTTTGGGGCTGGCATGTCATAGTGGTCAGATGTCAAAGGTCAGGTCTGCAATTTGTCATAGTTGTCATAGATGCTCCATCATTGGTGTCATAGGGGCTAGGGAATCTAGCCCAAGTGTCCACAAACTTCCACTTTGACTCTTTATCTTCCATGGAGGTTACCAATCCTTCCCAATTCGACCTAAGATGCTCAATGACATGTGTTATGACTTACCAACTCACCCAAGAGTGTTCACATTCCCATTAATTCGAATTTGCAAAAGAGAGATACCATGTATTATGAAAAATCAAGCTACTGTGGGTCCCACATCCTCCATATGTCTCCAAAACCATTTGTCACCTAGGATTTCTCTTGAATTTCTTTATTCACTCTATTTTATTAAATACTTGAATCCTTCTAATGTCTAAACATCATTTATTATCCCCCTTATTCCAAATCCCAAAGCTTCCACCCCAAACCTAGGAAACTAGTAATTTTCCTCCTTGGCAATTATTTGACCCTTAACATCAATTTTACAAACTCTAATGAATATTTCTAATGTGATTAGGCCATTGTGACCCAATTCCAAATTTGGGACATGACACACATGACCGACTCAACTAATCTAATACTTCTTATATTTCCTCAAAACGTGGCGAAAGGTCCTTTTTCTGCGGGATGACCCTTTCGCATCTATCGACTTCCGCACTTCCAGCGGATCTGTCCCGTTCCAACACACACTTCCTATCTAGGATCTAGAGACCTCAACAAATCGCATCCTTTGCAAGGTGATGAAATCCAAGTCGAACAATACGAAGTGAGAGACCAAATTGGAAGGATATCCCCTTACCGAAAGGGATCCTGGGTAAAATATCCCTAGAAGAAAAGCCACTAAACTACCTCGTTCATGACATGTCCGAGAAGGTTAACCGTAGCTTTTTCCTTTGATCCCTCGTAGAACTGGTATGGAGGGCGTAAAAGATAAGGAATTCAACGGATTGATGTCCTCAGGTACTAAGTGGAGTGCGGAATTCCAAAAAGTTCATCCAGAACTAGTCCTCATTGCTTACCCCCGTGAAACGAGAGGCCCTCTCAACAAATTGGTTGATAACTATTTCAATAAATACAATGGAATTTTAGTATCCTAGAAGACAACAACTATGTTTCAAATGTTAAGCGATAGGGGGAAATTATTTGTATTCCTACCCCCGATGTCCTACGTAACTAACAAATTGTTTTATATCCTTAAGTGAGGTTAAAATGTGTTGCATTAGGGTATAAATTTTAATGGTTGTTTGTCTTACTCAAGCGGGTAGCGGAAGTGAAACTCAATGGTGTTGTGACTCAACTCAAACCATGCAATGTGAATGAATTAATGCACTTTTCCTTTTGATGAAACGCTAGCTACAAATAAGAGAGAGTTCTTCGATCCCAAGAATTTAATAAGCACAAGCACAAGTTCTCAAAGAGCAAAACCATTCATATTTGTATTTTTCTTTTTATGCCAAACTACAACTACTCTTTCAAAGACAAATGAGTCCAACAATGTTTTCTTTTTCTACTTCTAATGAGTGCAATGTATGACGAGTGGATGGAAATGTGTCGTCCAATTGCAAAAAATATTGTGATCTTTAAGCGAAGGAGAGAAAGAGGAATTTGAAAACTTTTCTAAGCCAATTATATGAATTGAAATGCAAAGAAACTTTTTCAAGTAATAAGAATTTTCAATACTTCTTTCAAGGATCAAAATGAATACAACAGATCTTGCCTTGAGATTTCAGTAAAAATTACTTTCGCAATAAAATGTCAAGAAGTAAAATCACCTAAGTTTCTTGTCACCTTAACTCATGAAAACCAAACCAATGAAAAATCAATCAAACAAACAAAATTATGCTTCAAAATTGCTTATAAAGACCATAGTGAGTATGGAAATTGAATACATAAGTGTAAGAAGGTTGTAGGGGTGTAGTGAATGATTGAAACAATGCCCTAACTTCCAATTCACTTGAAATTACACTAATTCACTCATGAATCCAAGCAAAGGCCTAAAAGAGGTTCAAAAGAAAATGCAAAACAATGTAGGGGTTAACGTGGGGTCAAAGAAGTTTGATTAATGCCAGAGAGATGAAATCAATCCACAAGATCATAAATCAAAAAGTAATCAAGCAAAAAGCCAATTTTATGCAGACGTAGGAAATTTTTGCGGGGTGGAAGCAAGTAACCCAGACGCGAAATCTGAGGATTATTGCAGTCTAGTACACTACTTGGGCGCAAAATTTTTGGAATTTTCGCACTGTTAAGAATGTAGTGGGTGCAAAATTTTACTGTGAGTGAGTAGGGCGCAAGTTTTGAAAAACAAATTATCTTTTCTTGGGTTTGCAGACCCAAAGAGAAAAAAGCAGATTACCAAATTGATATCAGAGGTCAGAAGATTGAAAATATGCAGAGGAAATGAATCAAATGGAAAGAAAAACAAAATTTGAAAACCAAATTAAAACTGGATCTAAGCCAGTGGAGTCGCCAATTTCTGTAGTAGTAAATCCATCCTACGGATAGTTAGATTTACCCTTAGATTAAACTGAGACCAACTAAGCCTAATCTAAGAAAACTAACAAACAAATGCTACCTTAATATCCTAGATCTAACAATGCATACAAATATTAAATGTATTCAAAGAGGGAGAACCAATGTAACTCAGCTTCTGATGTTCTTCTTGCTTCTAGCTCTTGTCTTGAATCTCGCAAGCAGAACCTGTTTGAATCAAGCAAACAACAAGAAAATAAAATCTCCAAATACCTTGTATACTAGTTCAGATCTAAATCAGATTAGAAACACTCCATGCTAATGACTGAAACATGACACATGAGATGGGAAAGTAAGACAAGTTATATTAATGGAAACTAGGAGAAACTTACAAAGTGATCCCTTGATGTCCAAGCAAACCTTCAGCTCCAAACCCTCCTTACTTGCTACCTCTGCAAAACTCCTAAGACCATAGGTTTGATACCTCAAATTCTCTCCCACTAGCTTATGGATGGCATCCTTCTTATAGGGTTTGGGAAGCCAACTACTAGGAGATAATAATGGATCTCAAGGAGTAGAAGGTGGATCAAGGAGCTGACTCACAACAAGGAACGAGGAAGATATGGGATTCGAGATGAATCATCATCCCTCAATTTTCTCCATCGAATCCATGATCCCAATCTTCAAGGATTAAGGAAGTTGAGGGGATTTTAGCGCCCCCAACACTAAGAAAAACGCGATGAAGGTGTCATTTTCGTGCCCCAGCAGGTATGCAAGACACGAAAAAGAGGAATTTTTGCATGCTGCACTACTAGCAGGGCGCGAAAATTCTTGCAAAGTGGGAAAATAAAGTGGCAGTATGACCTGATGATGTGGCACTAGGTTTAAGCAAGTTGGATTTGGATCTAAGGTTTCCACAGAAGGCCAAAGAGGGGACCAATTAGGTGAGAGTAAGTTTTTCCATGCATTAGGAGGAAACGTCATTAGGTTTCACATGGGGTAAACCATGACAAGGTGAAACGACACTCAAAGTGGAACATTGGAGTATAACAACCATCTTTCTCACCGTTTATCTTTCACTAGCCAAATTCAACTATCTTCCACTGTTTTGGCCATATGTTCCTCTCAAGAGATCCAATTCACATTTTGTGAGTTGCTTAAGAAAATTGAGACTCTTTACAATCCATCCCAAGTGTTTTTACATAGAATTTAACCTCCAATATACCCATTCAATATCTTTCAAAATTGTTATTGTGTGTTGTCCCGAACTCCAAATTCCACTCCAAGTCCCTCCAAACATCCACCAAACACCTCCAAATCTGTAATTGTTATTTTGAAGTATTCATACTTTGAAAAAATAGAGTCCAGATCCAATCCAATAATCTCCAATGCATCTGAATCCTCCCTGATTCAAGCTAAAATCCTCCTAGTTCTTATTGAGGAATCTTTGGAGCTAGTGTGTCATTTTGACATCCTAGAAGTGGATCATAAGATTCCTTTAGATTTATCATAGATGTAAGAATAGTACATCAACATTCCATCATATTTTTTGAGTTAGTGTGCCCGAATTCTCGTTTGGGTACATTACATTAGTATTCGAGTATGGTCGTTTGCACCTATGAGTTGCAAAACTAAAGTTTCAATTGTCCAAATTCAAAAGGCCCAAGCCGATAGTGGCTATATTCATTCGTGGAAGAATGTTACCCACTTTCTTCTGTCGCTAACAAAATAAGAAGAGCAAGAAATGGCTATGAAGAAACTGGAAAGGGAAATAGAAGCATGTGTAAAACATGCCCCACTGCTACCAGGAGTATCTAGCATTGGGTAAAGATATTTGTGAAGCGATGACCTTCAAGGAATATATCTATTATGAGTATGGATTTTGGACCAAGTGTGCAGATGTGGATTCATCAAAGAACAATAATTCATCAAGAGAAAAAGCATCAACTTGCAAGCACAAGGAGGACAAGGATGGGAACCCACATCCATCCATGTAGTCATTGAGGAGAACCATGAGCCACTTAATTCTTCAAGTGGTCAAGCAGAAAAAAAATTCCACAAGGAGGCGCATAAGTCACTCTAAGGTGACTTTGAAAAAGTTGGATATCCAATACTTACTAATGAGGATTTTAAAAATGAAGAAGAAGAATACACCGCATGTTCTCTTGAAGAAGAATGATCATCCATAGGAAACGCCTATTGTGAATATGGATAATGGAGCAACTACTGATGGTTGCTCAAGAACTTCCGAGACACTCACTGATGGGTGTCATGATGGGGTCCTTACTAATGAATGCTCCATTTCTACAGAGTCATATATTGATGGATGTTATGATGGTATAGCTACTGATGGGTGTCCAAGTCATGATGAGGTTCTTACTGATGAGTGCCCAAGAGTTGATGGAGCATCTACCGATGGATGTTGTGATGAGATACCTACTGATGGGTATCATGGTGACGTTCCTATTGATAGGTTTCTAAGGGTTGACGTGGTGTCTACTGATGGATATCCATCCCTCTATGTTGGTGACATAGAGATTTCTATTGAGGAGACTACTACAAGCACAAGTTCCCATGTGCTTGAAGAAGATGAATATCTTGCAATAGAAGAAAAGGTCCCAATATAAATCTCACCATCGCCACATGAGCTTTATGAGGTTGATCCATTGCTTGATGATGAGGAGGTTCACTCCCAACCTTCTTGTCTTGTAAGGCTATTCAGGATGAGCAAAAGGAGGATCAAAGAGTCCTTACATATTCTCCATGACACACATCCTTATGTCTCACATCATTGTTGGAGAGTTGCTTCATAGGAAGATCAAGATTCTCTTGAAGCCATAGAGAAGGCTCAGAAAGCATTATCCATCATAAAAAACAACTTTCTTCAAATGCTTTCTGACATAGATGATTTGCTTGAGTTTGTAGAGGTGTTGTATGGAGCCCCCTTGTAGAAGGAAGAGGAGATCTACAAGATCAAGGATGATTTGATGGCCACCGAAGATTCTTTGAGATGCACACAAAGTTCCCTCTTAGAGTCTCAGACCAAGATAGAGAAACCTCACCAATATTTGTAGAGGGTGACATATTCCCTCCTCCCTTCCAATCAACCATTCTCTTTTGGTTGATGACATACAGAGTCATATGGAGGAACCTCATGATATGGTGGTTCATGAGGTGCATGAGGATTTTTTGGATGTAGATGATGAGTTCCAAGCACATGTCACTTTCGAGAGTGAAACTGAGATCTCTCATGGAGTGAGTACTCTCTTCGTTCAAGAGTCGAAAGAGCTCCTTAGGGTTGGACAATCCCTTGATGGATTTGATGCATCCACATCTTTGGTGGATACTTGTTGTAGGGATTTGGTTCATCCTTCCTCATCCTACATATTTGGGGGTGAGTATTGGGTGAACAGTTTTTTGATACCCCTACCTTGCCTTAGTGTTTATTGGCCTCAATGTAAATATTGTGTATATGCAATGTGTGTTTACCTTAGTGTGGATCTCAAGGCCAATACCCCACTAGTGGATGCTTAAGGTTTATTTGCATAGGCAAGTATTGCATATTTGAATTATTCATGTGCTACTAAGCCATGAGATATTATAATTGAATGATCACCCAAGATGTGGTACCTTTAGGGATGTCCACTCAAACCAATGTGTTCCCACAAACATTATTGAGGTTATGTAAGGTAACATTCCCAAAAATAAAAAGTAATTAGGAAAATTCATGTCGTTCATAACTTATCAAAAATAAAAATAAAGAGTAATTTAAAAAAACCACAGCCCTAATAAAATAAAATAAAAATTAATTAAAACCGACATAAATCTATGTTAAACCTAGATGTATGAAATTTAGTCAACAAGATTCAACATATTATAATGTATATATTAATATTGTTTTCTCAAATTTTATTAAGAAAGTGTTTAAAATATTGTTTTTTATTTTATTTTCCACAAAATGTGTATAGGAACCCTTGGGTTTTTTGGTGTATTTGGTCACGAATGCATTTTTTCCCATCATAAACTTATTCCACTCAAATTTTGGATGTCATAATATTGTATTGCAAAAAAATATGACTAGAATAATAATAATAATATATTCTTAAGATCACATTTATGGAATTTTGGGACACCCTTTGGACAGAGGTATCTATACCCTCACCCTTAAGATTTGACAGAGGTATCTATACCCTCACCCTTAAGATTTGACATAAAAAGTAGACAAACTCCTATATAAACTGCTGGCTGGTTTTGGAGTTAACGATATTTGTAAACTTTGTGTGAGATCCTACTCATTGTGTTCGTTCAGTATTACTTGTTTTGTTTAACTTTTCTCGAATCATCTTTCATCTCCTCTTTTGTTCTGTTCAATAAGGGTTAAGTGAAATGGGTGACGTGAAAAAGTGTAGTGATTTGTCGGAGTTGCATATGAATCTGATGGAGGAAATATGGGCTTGGTTGCCAATAGAGTCTGTATGTAGATTTCGCAGTGTGTCCAAGGAATGGAATGTCCTTCTGTCGTCAAGAGAATTTATATCAAATAAATGGGTTAAGAAACCCTTTAACCGAGACCCATGGCTGGTTACTGTGCTAGACGACAGATCACATAAATGGATGGAGAATGGCTGGGTCCCTGAGCAAGCCGCCCCTGGATCATTGGCTTCCTGCTTCTTTGATCAGACCTGGAAGGAGACCTCGTCTGTCTCCCTATCTTTCCTCCCTGTCTCTCCAGATCCAGAAGAAATTAGATATCCCTGTTTTATCAGCCTTACTCTCTCCTTGTGCTACGGATCCGCAGCTGGTCTCTTCTTGTTGTGCCGTAGTCGTGAGATTGTTGGGTACAGGGCATTTATTGTTTGCAATCCTCTCACAAGAACGCATGTAGAACTTCCCGTTTTGTCATTGGACGTCATCTTTAACGCGGGCATCATGAGTGACAGTGGAGACGCATACAAAGTCGTGGTGATGGGCACGACAGAACAAAGTCTTTCACTTAAAGTCGAAATATACGATTCCATTGACAAATCATGGAGAATTGTAGGACACCTGCCAGAAAATGTGCAGCGTGTCGGGAGGCAACTGGTTTTCTGCAACGGCTATTTCTACTGTTTGGCGATCATTTCTGAGCGGCGGACCGTTGTGGGTTACAACATTGGAGAGGGGACTTACATCTTTAGGCCATTGCCTGAGATAGCTGAAGGCGAATACATGGTGCCTCACCTGTTGATTTGCGGGTCACGGGTTCTAGTCGCGGCGCGCATATTGAGAAATGATGAAGAGCTTTTGGACGTTATTATATGGGAGTTGGAGAAGGTCAACTCCTCTTCATCGTCGTCTTGTTGGAAGGAGATTGCAAGAATGCCTCCTTCCAATCTTGAGAGATTTTCTATGAGTGGTGGGAGATTTTTTATGAATAGGCGCCAGAGCTGTTGCATGTCGTATTTTATTGACTGCATTAAATGTTGCGTAGGAGTGGGGGATAGCATATATTTCATGGTCTTTGAACAAAAGAAGGTGAAAGAGATCCTTGCTTACAGTGTCACTGAAAATACATGGAGTTGGCTTCCAAACCGTACTTTAGACACCAATGCAAGTACAGGGGACGGCTGGGAGATTCCAGTGGCCTTTGAACCCAGGCCAGACATGAAGGTTTATTAAGGTATGCAGGCCTTCGTGTTACATTCTTTACTAATTTAACTTGTATTCTATTTTTTTGAACTTTAATTGGAGACTTATATTTAGTGATAACATTGCATTAAGCAAAGTTTTGAGAAAAAAACCACTTTAGGTCTTGTAATTTCAGGGTAGGTATGTTTTTGCAGATGTATTAAGAAGATGAGGAGGCTGCATAATATGATGTGGATTTCAAAAGTGGTTTAAATTAAGCCATCACGGGCAGATTCAAACATTACCAGAATTTTTGGAATTTTTGTCAAATCTGTGTTTTGAAAACTACGGTTTTGTCATTTAATAGAGTTTTTGTAGGCCAAAAAATGCTGGGAAGCATAAGTGTTCAGAGATTGTATGCATATTTTTATGTGCAAACTATTAAAACAAACTTGGGATTTTATTTTCATAAGAGGTTTTGTATAAACCTCCTTGCATAGGGTAATTTTATAATGTTTATGAATTTGACTGGATTCCATTAAGCTCACCAACCTACTTGGATATATCTAGTGATTTTATAATGTTTCTGAATAATATTTCTGAATTTGACTGGATTCCATTAAGCTCAGCAACTTACTTGGATATATCTAATGATTTTATAATGTTTGTGGATTCCATTAAGCTCACCAATCTACTTGGATATATCCAGTGATTTTATAATGTTTGTGAATTTGACTGGATTCCATTCAGCTCACCAACCTAGTTGGATGCATATTTGAATCAATTAGAATGCATTGTATGCCAGGTTTCTTAATTATAAAATTCCTTTCCTAATGTGATTAAATAATATTTGTGAATTCGATTGGATTGAAATTCAGCTCACCAACCTAGTGAGATGAATCTTTCAATCAATTGGTGTGTATTGTATGCCATTCTACATGAAAAATACCTGTACCAACAAATAGTTTGAAGTGTTTTTAATTATACTGAAATTGTTGCTAATATATGCATCATTTGTTTTACTTGTTAAAATTGTTGTTAAAAGTTGCAAAAGTTTTACCAAAAATAGCTTTTTCCCAGATATGGTTTTGGAATACATATGAGATATAATGTTATACTATTTTGTACTCACCATAATGTTCATAGAATTTTTATCAGCAATTACCTTACACACCTTGTTAACACTTACAATGTGTTTTGGAAATGGTCTCCTTTGGCTAGTAAGATTTTGGAAATGATCTCCCTTCCCTAGTAAGATTTTGGAGTGTCCTTATTTCTCATTCTTAAAGTTAGTTGCAACATTTTTTTTTCTCCTACTTCAGATTCAATGTAGTTTGATAATATTCTTGAGTCACAATTTCTTTATTTAGTGGCTTTGGGGTTTAGTAAGCAATCTTAGGCATCTTTATTTTGCGTACAAAAAATAAAATCTCAATAGTTCTCTTAAGCTAATGTTTCATTGTCCTCTTTTGTTTTTTCCAAGTGTGAAATCACCTTGTCCTCTAGAATCTGATTTCAATTTCTTGCTTACTTCAAGATCTTATGTCCTAGTATTTTTTGAAGAGATTCATCTTAATCTAAACAATGCCACTAAACCTTCTATTTATTACTCAATTAGCTTTATTAAAGGAATGGAAATTAAGAAAATCTAATTTATCACGGAGTTAAAACTGTAGCCCATTATAATATCTTGTTCGAGCCCTTTCTTTATCCTCTTGCATGTTTTTTTTTTTGTAGTTAGATTAATTGCTTACTTTATTCACATGAAAAAGGTTTGCTCACTTCATTAGGAGCATCATTGGGGTAAAAAAATGCTATATTTTCTCCCACATTGTTTAGGATTTACAATGAAGAGCTAAAGACATATCTTAGGGAGAACACTTTTGGAAGTGAAAGTTGCATCCTACATTATTTCTTGATTGCCATATTCATATTTAAAAATAATATGTTCCTTTTTTATTCCTCCTTCATGGAACTTTAGAGATAGATGGATGCTATCACTAGCTTTTGTCATCATCTTGAATATCACTGAGAAATATTTGGGGGGTTTTAACTTCTTTTTTATGGGGTAAAGTATAGAGTGCCGAGCTCAAGCCCAAGACTCTACTAGTGAATGGCTAGGCATGTATAATGCAAATATTACCATATGACCTTGTGGTTTGCTTGTCATGCTAACTCAAAATCTATGTAAATATTAAGTTGGAAAATAGTTGTGTAAATAAAATGGTTCAAGATAGTTGTGTAAATATAACAAGAGGGGCTATGATTCCAATAAAGGGGAAGAGAAAAAGGGTGCCTATGGGAGATTAAATCCTCTATTGCCAAGTGTCAATCTTAGAACTCATCCAATTGATGTTGTGTTCCTTAAATGAGTCAATTACTTCCTTTTGACTATTAAATCCAATCATTGAATGCATGCGTGAGATTGGTGGGGAAGGTCCTTTCATGTAGTTATGGAAGCTTCGGATGAATGTACTATGATAGTTGTAAGAGTCATTTCTTCAATGGTCAAAAGTTATGTTAGTTGTGTTTTCATCATTGTATCATATCCTTTGGAGTCAACCACTCCTTCTTTCATGTAGATTTACACTACGTAGAGCTTTCTAGTGGTGTTCTCTCCATTTCTATTATCATTACTATATTGTGCATTAACTAGAAATTTGAACTTGGAAGGAGAATTGCCTATTTTAAGGAAATTAGATGGTTGTAGGTGAGCATAAATGTTGGGAAATATAGGAACCTTTACCCATTGAGTTTTGTTGCTGACTAATGCTTAAGAATCCATGAACTAATGCTATAGGAGGTTCTCCAATAGTATACAACAAGTTGGACTCTTGCTTCCCACATTGATAAGCATTGTAAGGTTGGATTTCTTGAGGAAATTGTAGATCAATGGTGGCCTCATAGTAAAAATTGGGGGTGGCATCTTAGCAAAAAGAGTATATGCTGGATATAGTGCCTACGGTTGGGTGGGCAATTGCTTGTACACAACTAGTTGCTTGAATCTTCTTTGTTTAAAGATAAGTACTCTCTTGTATTTGAATTTGGATGATTTTATTATCTTCCTGTAATGGATATGTATAATTATGCATGGTGTGTGTGTGTGTGGATAGAGTTCATTTCCCATGAACGAAGTCTGCAAGCATGGAATTCCTAAATACCCTCCTTTTTTGTATAATACATGGATTGGGACATGACACATATACTTGGGTTTCAGTTCATGGGGCCCATGCTCACTATCATTATCGCTTTTCAACCCTATCACTATAAGGGGCATGCTTCCTTGGTCGTTTTGGAGTGTCAATGTTTCCATTTGCATCTTAGAAAATCCTTATGGAGGTTCACCTTTTTGGAACCATCATTGAACCCACAATGTTATATGGATTCAATATCTAAGTAGTGTGTCAATCCTCCACATATTGGGCATGTGTTGAGAGGGTGCAATCTATCATGCTCTAATGTAGGATCCATTATAAACAAGCAATCCAATAGACTATCATCAAAGTTGATTTTAGTGTCCATCCTTTAAATAATGAGATTGTTAATTTTAGAATTTGTTTCTCCTTTTATAATAATTTCACTTTGGGGGACTACTTCCACGAGAGATAGATGACCATATATTGCATTTTCATCCTCTAGGGATATTTTTTCCCTATCTAGATGCATATAATACTTATTCCTAGAAGCCACTTCATTTATTTATTCCATTGTCATTTAGATAGATGTCTACCTCCTTTTAAATTTAGTTCAAATTCTGTTAACACCTAAAAAGTGCTCACTAGCTCATTTCCTTATTCACATGACCCATTTGTCCACTTTTTCCACCATCTGAGCCTCTAAAGCCAACAAAAGGGCACCAAAAGACCTTAATACACCCCTTTTCCCACTCAAAAAGATAATTTTTCCTAAAAAAGCATAAAAAACCCTCAAAAAGGGTCCAAAATTCCCAAAAATATTAAAAAGGGAATAAAAATATTAATTTTGTTCAAAAAAGGAAAAAGGAGGGAAAAGTACCTAAACCATGTTGGTCAATACCATTGGTTTCCACAAAACCACAATGGTATTTCCCACCACCAAAACCTATAAAAAGGTGGTAGGGGCTCCTCATTATACATCCATCCGTCTTCCTATCCTCATGCTGCCAAAATCTCCCATGAGTTTTTGGCCATTGTAGCAACCTTGGAGAAAGGACCCTTTGGAGTTTGGAGCTGTTCACCCTTGGATCTTCTCAACTATCTTCATCACTTGGAGGTATTGTTATTGCAAGCACTTGCTTGCCCCCATTTTCAATACAAAATTATTTCTTATATTTATTGTTCTTGTTTTTTAATTCAAAAATGCACATGCTAGTTTAGTTTAGATTTAGATTTAGTTTATTGTTTTTGCTTAATATTGAAACTGCTGCTACTAGTTAGCAGGTGCCCATTGCACTAAGCTTGGTTGCAAAACCAAGCCAACAAATTCCCCTAGACTTTTGTCCAATATTTTTTACCCACTACTCATAGATATGTATGCTAGTGAATAATGTGAACGAAAAATTCCTACAACACTCTACGCCTTTGAGTTGGGACATAACTGGGGTGAATTCTATAATCCTTAGTGTGTGTTTTATTAATCACAATCCAATTTTATTGTAGAAACACAATGATGCATCATGGTCACTTCAAAAAAATATAAATAATGTTAGGTAAATTGTTTGTGGTGAACCATTCAAAACTGCTAAACATAGAATCAAATGGTTTGATGTAGAACGATAATCAACCATAGCATAGCTAATATGACAACCTATCTTATCATAACTAAGGTTGTTATCTTGAACGCCTATAAAAAATATTTGGGGGTTTTTAAGTTTTCCTTTTGTCGAGGTGAAGTGGAGATCAACACTACATACTACATATAGCTGGGGGTCCAGTTTGTGGGGCCTATGTTCACTATGAGTCCCCCTCTCCAACATTATCTCTACAAAAGGTATGAATCCATGGTTGTTATTGAGTGGCAATGTTCCCATTTTGACTTTTTTGAAACAATCATTGAATCCACAATGTTATGGAGTTGTAACATATCTATCCTTCACATATTGGGCATGTGTTGAGAGCATGAAATCTATCATGCTCAATGTAGGATCCATTATAAATAGGTATTCCTACACACATCATCCAAGTTGACTTTGGGCCATTATATAAATAGTGAGGACACTTTTAGAGTCATTGTATTCCTTTACTAGATCTATAGCCTAGGGGGACACTTTTATGAAGAATAGATATCAATATCTTCCATTTTTCTCCTACAATAAGATTGTTTTCCTATCGAAAACAATACAAGACCTATTCATTTCTTTATTCCATTGGAATTTTGATATAATGTCTCCCTCCTTTTAGGTTTAATTTGGATGCCCCAACCTACTATCCCCTAGTTTGTAGCTGCTACTCACAAGGATGAATTCTAGGGAATAATGTGCATGAAGAATTCATGTGACACTCTAGGCCTTCAAGCTAGGCCATAAGTGGGGTACACTCTATTATCCTTACGCCATGTCCTATGAATTTAAAACTAGTTTTATTGTAGAAAAATAATGATGCATCATTTTCACTTCAACAAATTAAAAGGAATGCTATGCCAATTATATTGGTTCAACCATTGAACACTCTAGACATAGAATCAAATGGTTTGATATATAAGGGTAGTCAATATTAGAATAAATAATATGGTAGTCAACCTTAGCATAGCTAATTTTTTCATCTTGAACACCTATAAAAAATATTTTTCTTATTTAACTTGTATTATTTTAGGGATGAAGTGGAGATCACTATATCCTACATATACTTGGGGGTCTATTTCACGGGGCCTATGTTCCCTATGAGTCTTGATTTCCACTCGTGACTTTGTAAGAGGCATTCTTCCTTGGTTTTGGTTGAGTTCCAATGTTACTATTTTTATATTTAGGACATCCTTATGGAGTTGCACCCTTTTGACGCTATCATCACCATAAAATTTGGACCAATTTTTCGACGGAAAATGGTTGGTTATCACACGGTGTTTCGTAGTACAAGTGACGAGTCTAGGATACTTAAACCGTCGATTGAGAAATGATCATTTATATGAGGGATTTTATTTTTGTTTGAAGGATGACAAAAACAATGAAACGTGTCAACCCAAAGCTTGATGTGTCAAATTATGCAACCATGGATTGATCAAGACATTCACCTCGGCTGACCCACACAGGTTTGCTAGTTGATCGAGACACTTACATCGGTTGCTAGATACATGTTCATTGGTGGATATACATTAGCCTTTGGACCACAAAATATTTTCATTGGTGGACCAAGATAATTACATCGGTTCATCCAGACAAGACCATCGGTTGATCGGTACATAATTTTGCACTTTTTAATTGGCATCAGTTAATCACCATTGAATCGTTAATTATTCAACCCAATTCCATGGGGGGACCGACAATAAATTTTGGAAAATCAGATCTGTGTCATTGGAAGACCAATATTAATCCATCATTTTACCTACTCAAACATTTGCCTCACTTTTAATGTGGTGTCAACACACTACCACATTTCCCTTCATTGTCATGTTGCCATTTTTTCAGCACCATGAAGCAGCCAATGTCACTCAAAACACCATGGATCCTAGACAGTTTCGAATTAATTAATTAATGAGGGGTTAAGTTTTAAGGCATTAAGTAGCTAGGTGGTTTTAATTTTATTTTATCCTAAGTTTGAAATGCACTTGATGGAAGTATTTTTCATTTATAGATATTTATTTCAATGGAATAAAGTGGATAATTATTGACAAGGGTGCATTAGAGGATAAGGATTGACCAAGTGATGGAATGCAAAGGAAGAAAATATAAACGCAGTCAAATCTAGGAAAGCAGGAAAAAGAAGAAAAAAAAACGGCACAAGGCAGAAAAGAAGGAAAGCATAGGAAAAGCAAAATAAAGAAGAAAAGTAGATAAAAAGTAGAATGCAGGATAAGACAAAAAGTAGGAGAAAGCAAGACAAAGTAGAAAACCAGGATAAGGAAGAAAAGGAGGACAACGAGGGTCAAAGCAGAAAAGCAGGCTAAGGCAGAAAAGCACGAAAAAACAAGACAAAAAAGCAAAAGCGGGATAAAGTGAAAGAAAAAGAAAAAACGAAAGCAAAAGAAAAAAAATAAAGAAAAGAAAAAGCAGAACGCAAAGGAAAAATCAAAATCATAAAGCAAGGAAAAAGCAGAAAGCAAAGGAAAAATATAAAGAAGAAAGAAATCCATCCTTATTCTCTCCTAAAAATGATTAATTATTTTTTATTATTTTCATGATAGAAGTCTAGAAGGAAAGATCTAGTGTCTAGGTTCAATGCATCTAACTCATGGATTATTTTCCCAAGAATCAAACCAATTTATAAAAGGAGTGCGCACTACTTGTCCATCTTTTGACAGTTTGTGAATTGAATTTAGTGCAATTTTGCCTCTTTGACTTGGGAGATGTGCCCCTAGTCCAAGCTGGGACATGCACCCCTCCTTATTCTGAGAGGATGATGAAATACAATCTTCATCATTTATTTTATTGCATGTCCCGAGCTCTGATTTAGTGGTTGGTGTTCTCGTTGTGCAGTTCAACTCCTTCATTTAGTAGAAACAATGTTGAAGGGCCGAAATGGACGTTTTGGTTTCGAATTTCTTGAGAATTTATGGACCTTGAGACCTATTAAATTGTGTTTGTAGCATTTTTTCCAGTATGAAATAGTTATTTTTTCATTAAAAAAGGTGTATGGATGAGCAATTTATGGCCATTTTACTAGATACGTGGGTTCTAGCTAAAAAGAATGCACCAATGCTTTTCTATCTATAAATCTCCCTGTGTTTTGATTTCTGTGAGCATCCATTGAATCTAGGTGCACCTTCCATGAGAATCCATATTCTATTTTTCATCCATGTTTCATATCCCGTGAATTTCGAGCTTGTTTGCAAAGATTGAAAATCCTCCAATTCAAAATCATAATGATTCCTAGTTTTTCTATGATGGAGAATACTTCTTTTTATGTATTTCTTTCCTGAGAGTTATTTGAGATGTATTACAGATAATTATGGTTTATATTTATGTTAATTTGAACCTATGAATTAACTTTTATAGTTTTAATTAAGAAAATTCTGCCTTCCATATCCATCTTTTGGACCTAGTCTAGATTGCCATGGAAAATAGCTAGTTTTCGGTGTTTAATTAATGAATGAAATTATGCAACTCCAAATTGAATTATTTTAGTTGATTCTATTAATTAACATTCCAATATACTCATCCCATTTCTGAAACTGATAATTCGTGACATTCTCCCACTGTTTGGAAAATATTGGATTTGAACTAGTTGTGCAATCTCGAGAGACAATTTTTCTTGTTTTTTTAAAACATCCTCGGAACCTAATAAAAATTGATGAAGCATAAATAAAATTATATTTGAATGATATTTAATGCTATTAATCTCTCCTATGTAAAAAATCCTTCTAGGGTTGTTTGAAGTTTCCTTTCCTACAGCCAGTCAAGTCACTATTCTTCATTGTTTTGCTTTATGTCTTGTAAGAGAGTTAGTTAGTGTATCATCATATATAATTGGTACATTACAGTGGTATTAGCGCACTTTCCTCTACTCCTGTGGAAAGTAATATCTCAAGAAGAAGAACATTGCAGCCATGTCCTACTATGATGATGATTTCTATGAGCAGTATGATGATAACTATGAGGAGCAATATGAAAAGTACTGCAAATAGTATGAGGAAGAAAATGTCTAGGTGGTACCTTCTACAAGTATCTCCCATAATATCACATTTGGAAGGCGAAATCATGGTTATTCTTATATCCATATGTATGGAGAAGATGCATGTTCGACCGTCAAAGATCATCCTTTGGAGGAGCATGAAAGGAGTAAATATCAGCCTACTTTTGAAAAGAGAAGAAAAATATATGAAGCATCATTAGATGCATGTGTTTCCTACTTGATGAGAATTTTTGGTTCTTCTTCAAACGAAGTCTCCAAAGATCTTGATCCTAAGGAAACTAAAGGGCAAGATGCATGAACTTGCTTGAAAGAGCACAAACACAGTGACTACATGAGAGAAGAAAGTTGTGCAGAAGAAGATGAAGAGGCAACCCTCACTTAGAACTTGGATCAGAGAGAAACTAATGATGGTTTCTCAAGTTTTGTAGAAGCATCTATTGATGGATGCTATGAAGAGATACCTACTAATGGGTGCCTAATTTTTGCAGAGACATCTACTGATGCGTGTCCATTTCTCAATGTTGGTGACATGGAGATACCAATTGCGAAGGCTACTGCAAGTACAAATTTCAATAAACTTGAAGATGATAAAGACCTTAAATTCAAAGAAGATATCCAAGAATCAATCTCAATATCACCACAAGAGCTCATGAGGTTGATCAACTAATTGATGATGAGGAGGTGCGCTCTCAACCTTCTCCTTTTGAAAGGCCACTCAAGATGAGAAAAATGAATGGAGGCCTTGCACATTCTTTGTGAAACACATGTTTCAATCTCACAGTATTGTTAGAGAGCTGCTTCATTGGAAGATTCATCTTTCCTTGAAGCCATGAAGAAGCTCCAGAAAGCAATGACTACAATCAAAGGTAATTTTTCACATATGATTTCTGAGAGAGATTATTTGTATGAGCTTGTTCATATGTTGAAGAGAGCATCCTTGAAGGATGATGAAGATATTTGCAAGCTCAATAATGATTTGATGGCCACCCAAGATTCTTTTAGAAGTTCTCAAAGTGCCCTCTTGGTATCTAAGATAGAGATAGAGCAGCTTCACCAGGAGTTGTAGAGATCACATACTCCCTCATATATTCAAGTCCACCATTCTCTTCTGATTTAGGACATTTAAAGTGCTATGGAGGAACCTCATGAAATGGTAGTTAACAAGGTGAAGGATGACATGCATGTGATTGAGAAGTTTTGGGATGCAGATGATGAGTTCCAAGCACATACTCTCTACTAGATTGAAACTAAGCTTTTCCTTGGAGTGAGTCATTCCTCCATTCAGGGGTTAGAAGAGCTCCTGTTTGATGGACCAGCCTTTGATGGAGTTGATGCATCCATTATCTTGATGGATAAGGTTTGTAGTAAGGATATTTTTTGTCCATGATCCTACATTATTTACTTCTACTGATTCCATGTCATTTGAGGAGGATGTTTGGGTCAAAGGTTTCTTCTTCATGATTCCTGAAGAGGAGCAGAAGACTCCCACATTTTCTCTAGTGGATTTAATGTCAACACCATTCCCTTCCCAACAGTTGTAGAGGAATATAGTGCCCACATTTGATGCCTTCATGTATCAAGGTGCAAGGAATTACACCTATTAATTTATTGAGTGGATTGTATGATGGAATTTTGCACCATTGGACTATGGGTAGAGAGTTGAGCCATTGGGAGAACTCACGTAGGGAAGCATTTTGCTTTCCAGTTAGATCAGTGGATTGGGGTGTATTGTCTTTTTCCTGTTTGGGAGAAAAGACACATGAATGATATTTTTTCTTGCATCTATGAATACTTCTTGGATACATGTTACACTTTTTGTGAGTAGTATGGGCATCCATGGACTTTTGATCATGCCTACTTTCTTTGTGATTGGACATGGGACTTTCACCCTTGTCATTGGAACAACAATGTGTTGATATTTGGTACTTGTGTGCATTTGTCATATGAAGTACAATCTGATTTGCATGTTCTTGGAGAGTTTGAGGTCAAGAAGAATGAATACCAAACAGATGTTCATTACCAAAGAGATTATGAGTTGCCTCTAGGTGGTAGTTGCACAGTTTTGAAGGAGGCACATGATCTCACTTCAGTTGATCCATCCATGATGGATGATTGTTATAGAGAGTTGTTTCACCATTCCCCGTCCCACACACATAAGGATAAATATTGGGTAAAGGGATTATTTTTTTTGGTTCCACATAAGGAGAAGGAGGATTCCAAACACTTTATTGATGGTTTGATGGTTAGACCTTGGGGTTTGACAAGTGCACCTATCCCTTACCAATTTGGTGAGTAGAAGCAAAGGAATCTATATGATGTCTCCATCGTGCATAACAGTGCATGGGAGTTCCACTTGAGCGATTTAGGTGGAACAAGTAGTAGTGTAAAGAATTGTTACACCAGAGAAAAGATGGTACATGGGGAGTCTACAAGATTTCCATCCAAACCACTAGATGGAGTATGCATTCATTCACTAATTGTGTGGATAGATACATGAGGGAGTTGAGTAATCCAAGAGGTAAGTTTGTTGCTTGCATTAATGGAAATTTTATGGACATATCATTCAGCTTTTGTGAGCAATTGTATAGGCATTTGTGGTTGTTATGTGATAATTATAGTATACTCGGATGGACATGAGATTTCCACCTTTGTCAATTGGATAGAAGTGATGTGAGTCTCTGTGTTTGTTTGCACATAGAACATAAGGAGTTTCATATTTGGTTGGAGGGACTTGCAAAGGTTCGGTTTTGCATTGGAAGTAATGAAATTCCAATATGATGGAGTGATCTAGACATCCTCCATGATGATATATTATTTTTGTTGATTATGATGTTTGGAAGGATGAAGTTAAGACAATGGGACCCTGGAATTCTTTGGAATTCTTGTGGATTGCGAGTTGTGGATGTCGGAGGCTCATTCCTTCGGTGCTATGCATTTGGGGATCTCGAATTCCGAATCTTGCAAGGTGGATTGCGGATTGTGGAAGTCGGGGATGAGATTTTCCTCGGAGCAATAAATTGGAGTTCCGACTTCCGATTCCCGCACTGTGGATTGCCGAATTTGGAAGTCGGAGGTGTGATCAAGAAAGTTGTGATTTGTGGTCCGACTTCCAAATTCCGATTGCGGAAATCAGATTGGAGATCAATGCAGATTGTGGATTGGGGACCAAGGCATTGCGGATGTGTAAAAAGAGTAGTGTTGCGGATAAGTTTTGGAAGAAAAAAAGTAGCAGGTTGTTCCCCCATCACTCTAAAGAGTACCGAGGTGACTGAAGATGTGACTGAGTGGTATCAAAGCCCAAGGTTGCATCATTGGGGCTTCTTGGGCCAAGCCATGATGTGGAACAGTAATTCCACACTATGATGAGGAATTGGAAAGGGAGAAATCCTTAACTTTTCTCTTTTTTATATAACTACATTTTATGAGTTTTCTATATATGATATTATGGCACGAGAATGTTGAAAATGAAATATATTAGATAGATGAAATGTGTATGCATAGTAGGAATATTAAGAGGTAATGCATACTGCATGTAAACTTATGTGTGCCTTCATATGGTATCGGATATTGATGAAAGTTGTTAATGAGCACGTTGCATTTCAATTTAAATGTACACCTAACAAGGATGCACATCCACTAAAGAGGTTGTGGGAAAAGCTTATGTTGCATGCTTGTGATTCTTCCAATGTTGCACAAAGATGTGTAGAAAATATTTTTGAGATTCCTTGCTTAAACTTTGCTTGAGAAATGATGAAAATGATGTTTCTAGGTTTCTTTCTTCATTTTAGTAAGATGATATCCTAGGTACCATGGTCAACATAACATATCCAATTTTGTTGGAAACCACAGCAAAAGGGACCAAGATAATAGAAGCATGGTTGAAGATGTTGATGATGATATGGCATGTGACCAACAAACCTATGAAGAAAGGATGTAGCAAAAATCCATGATCAAGGGATTGGTGAAAGGAATATATAGTCCTTGGTAAGAAGCCAATTGATCAGGTAACAACAGTGGGTTGATGGCAGTCATGCAGGTAATGCTCATTATACTAATTATGTAAGTGTTGAGAAAGGATGGGTAAGAATCCTTTAACAATGTTTTAATCTTCATAAAATAGTATGCATACAATAGTGAATGCATTTATGTGAATGACATCCCACAGGGTATGGTGAGGTATGTGGTAGTAAAGGAAATGAGCCTCCTAGACCATGTGACTGTTTAAAAAATTTGAATGCATCCATAATAATAAGAACATGCCATGTGTGAAACCATGAGGGTGTTGGGTTGTGAAGCCTGCAGTGCTCAACAAGTATCCCATGAACTCCCTATTGGTGTTAATTTTGGATGAAATCTCTTTTCCAACAACCAAGGAGTGGGAGAAATCCTTATGTGTTGTTTGGATGAACGAGGAAGGCACCCAATTAGTTAACCAAGTAATTAAGGATAACGTTGGGTATTGTGTTGAAGCATTGACTAAGATGCCCAACTTATCGTGGTAAGAAACTTGTGTAGGAACAAGAATGTTTTAAGATCAATGTTGTAGTGCATTAGGTATATTGAGTAAATCGACATTAAAAGATATTATGTAAATCTTGTTGATTATGCATCCATATGTGTGATTTCATATATTTTAATATGCATTGTGTGAATGCATGGCTATGGTGTACATTTCATTGAGATTATATAATAGATGAAATGGTAGAATTATTAAAAATTCTAAGACCCTTTCATGAGATGCTATGGGGAAAGAATTTCATGAAGAAAGTAGTTATGTTTTGATGGGATACCAGGATGCTCTGTTGGGAGAACAAATTTGCATGAAATGATAAGGTTGTGTAATCATGAATGATGAAAGTTTTATTTGACTTCTTGTATATATGATGTGAATGTATCTTGCAATTTATTGTAATAAGGATGCACATAAAGTAGATGTATCTCATTGTATTTGAGAAAATAATGACTAGTAGTGTTTGGATTATTGAGTACTATAATTATGAGATCACCCCAGTGGATGTTATAAATGTTCCAATGAAATGATTATGTGCATGGGTACTCACCACTTAGTGCTTGGATGATTGAAATTTCAGATTTACAGGTAGAAATGTCTTAGATGTGGAAATGTGGGTAAGTCCATGATAAGACTGGAATATACCATGTGCAAAAGCCAAAAATTGTGAGGAAGATCCCATGGAGATGAAATCTGATTTTTGGTGTAGAACAGATTTGTAAATTTCAGATTTGAGATTTTGGTAATGACTACTAATGGTTGTTTGGATATTCAAAATTGTGTCAAGAGGACATGTTGTAGGTGGATGTTTATGCTATGGGAGAAATCCTAAACCATAATGGATAGAGTGATACCACTTGCAAAAGACAAACAATATGAGGATGGGCTCATGGTTGAACATACCAAAATTCTGTAGTGAACATAATTCTAAGTTCAGATTTGAGCCTGATTGAGGAAGACACTTTGCAAGAAGAGAAAATACATATGCAAAATAGATAATTAATTTGTGACCCTTGCTAAAATTATGCATGTCTGATTATTAGAATTAATGTCTAGGGCATGTTTCTATTTCAGACTACTTGAATGTGATTGTGTGTTTTTATTTCAGACTACTTGAATGTGATTGTGTGTTTTTATTTCAGACTGCTTGATTGTGTTTAGGGCCTACATGACTCACATCAGAAAGGGGCGCACACCTTTCGAGTGTTGTGCTTTGTTATGGTTTTCAACCTTGACTACACCCTAAAGGAATGGACGCATTCCTGGTGTTTCAATATTAGAGAGTGAATTTGTGTGAAGTATGTTACAATTTTATATCAGCAATATTGACGAGCTTACCTACCCATCTTGTGTTGTCAATTATTACACATGCAATTGGTAATGCATGCTAAGGAGCAAAGTGAAGTGGGTGCCAAGGCTGGTGGGAGCATGTGGAGATACCTATGGCTCTGTAGAAGATCCCTTGAATAGGAAATGGTCATGGTGCAGTTCCTCCATTGGTCCTATTAACCCATATGGAAGTGTTGGCTTGGCAATGGAGAGGGAAAACCAAGTATGGGACTAGTTTGGCCCCATAAATGCTTGGTAAATCCAGTTGGTGCACTAGTTGAGCATTGAATGTTATGGTGCAATTTCCCTCCTTTGGTCCTGTTAACCCAGACATAATTGTTGGCTTGGAAATCGAAAGGGAAAATTAGGTATGGGACTGGTTTGTCACCATAAACGCTTGGTAAATCCAGTTGGTTCACTCGTTGGGAATTGAATGTTGTGGAGCAGCTGTTGTGCTGTCCAAAAATTCATTATTGTATCCACGAGTTATCCAAGGCTTGTAAAGGAAAGAAGGAGCTTGTGGAATAAAGTGAAGACATCCAATACAGATAAGTATTTGGTTATCTTGTAGCTTCTTGCTTATTTAATATGAATATATATGTGTATATGATTTTTAAATTCTTGTTTATAGATAAACCCTATGAAAATGAACTTGATATGTGAATGGAATAAATGTTTGAGTGTAGGTATTGCTGGAAGCAAGAACCTTGAAGGTATCCTAAGGATGGATGTGGACATGTGACTATCCTAGAAATCTCAGTGTGAGTATTAATGGAAACAATGCTAGGGGAGTTTTGTGGGTCCTAGTAGCCAAAGGTTCTGTAGGAAACAATGGGGAAGGGTTCCATCGTTGAGAAGACTTAGAAACACCTTAGACACTAAGTGTCATCACCAAAACAAGGAAAAGGTGAGTTAAGCATTCACATTTAAAGTGAAAGAGACCAAGGAGCAAGGAACCATAGTGGTGGTGGGGCTCCGGATTGGAACAATATTAAGAGGGGGGGAACTCTTACTATTCTCTTTCTCTTTTTATTTGTGCATTTTAAAAACCAAGAATTGTTGAGTGCATGTCATGAATGAAAGTTGATTGTGTTTATTTTGCTTGAAATAAATGGTGAATGTTGAAGTAGTTAATTCCCTATGAAATGATGAACATGGATGAGTTCATTTTTATGTTGGACGAGCATGAAATGTGTGGAAGTCTCATGGATAAAGCATGGAATTTCCATTTCAATTGGGTAATTAATTGACGGATATTAATGCTTATATTATGCTTGGCCTAACAAGAATTGCAATGATGAATTTCACAAGTGAAAGGTAGATCAATTGGTTGCAACTGCTACAAGACAAGTGTTGCTAGTAAGCAAAGTGTGGAACACTGTGCACATTGATCATGGCATCATACCAAAAGTTACTGAAATTGGCTGGAAGTCTTCTTCAAACAATTTCCAAGACCCAAGAAAATATTGGGGGAATTCTCAAGCTACAAAAGCAACAGAATGAGATGAACCACAAGGTTCTATAGAACTCTCTTTGTCTACAAAATGAGGTAAAGGGAATTCTGGAAACTATCAACAGTGAAAAGGATAATGTTTCAATGAAGAGGCAGTCATCCAATAATCCCATTAAGAAACAATCAAGGATGGAAGGCTCAAGGGAAATGAAGCAGGTAAAGAAAAAACTGAAGAACACACATAGAATGTTGAGAGAGGGGGTGAATCAATATTGTGAGTTTTTACCAATTTAATTTTGAACTGATCTAATACACAGAATTCATCTTTAGTAATAAAACCAAAGTTTCACAATTTATACAAATACAGGAACACCAATGAAAACTTCAATGTCTGAATATATTTATAAATGATAATTTACATTTGAAGGACTATGCTTCAGCACAAATTACATGTACCAGCTACTACTAGTTATATGCATGATCCAACCTCAATAAGAATTATCTTCAGCTCCAACTAAGATAATAGGTTTAGGATGCAACCTGAGTATATATATATATAGGTTGTACCCTTCCTCCACTCTTCCTCCCTACCAGAATTCTTTTTCAATCCACAACATGCCCTAGTTTATGTCTATCCAAATTTCAGTTCAATAAAGAATCAATCCAATTCTTCACATTGCTGTAATGATGCCCGAGATATAGAAAGATAAAAGATAAAAAATAGAAATTGCACTTTACTTCCACCGTGACTTCCCAAATAGCTCCGCAAGCTCGCAAGTCCTCTCCTTGGGCTCATATTACCCCCAAATCTCCACATCGAAATGTATACTTTAAATTTCTTCTTCACACACCAAATCCCCCTTTTTTGTTTCCAATCCGACATAACAATCTCACCAATCCTTACTTCAAATTGGTCACCCACTTTTGTTTCCAATCCGACATAACAATCCCATTTCCAGATTTAATAACTTGAAATTAAGTGCAATTTCATATCTAAGGGATTTTTATTTATTGTACCAAAGATCCATGGGTGAGGATAGCAATGCCACACTCGTTAGGGTTTCTTCAATAAGATAAAACCATCACCCACAAGTGTTCCATGTTCATGATTATTATATCCAAGATATTAAGTGAACATGTCCTCGTTTACTTTATTAATCATGAAGGATTTGCGGGCATTTCAACCAACGGTGGTGGGCATTTTCTCCATAACCCGCGGGCATCTTCTCCATAAGCTCGCGGAAATTTTCCAATAGATCTGTGGGCATTTGCAAATAGGTCTTGTGAGCATATTCTTCAAGGGGCTACAAGATTTTTCATAGGGCCTGCGGTCATATTCTTAAAGGGGTCTACGGGAATTTTCTTATTGCACCCGTGGGAATTTTCTTCATGGATTTGGGCACTTTTCCACTAGGCCTACGGGATTCTTCTTAAAGGGTCCTGCGGAAATTTTCTTATTGCACATGTGGGCATTTTCTTCATGGTTGCGGGAATCTTCTATAGGGCCTGCAGGAATATTTCTTAGTCATTTGCGGGCATTTTTCCTTCATGTTGTGGGAATTCTTCCTTCAATCTCCTTTTGACATCAATTCCAATTATAATTCCAACAATACCTCCCTTTGGAATTGATGTCTACACACAGCTCCCTCTAACAATGAGCTGATGAGCTCCTTCTTACCTTTCTCCCCCTTTTACATCAATGGAAAAGTAGTGAAGAGATTGTAACTAGAAATTCATTCAAACTGCTGCTCCCCCTATCAGTAAACATCTTCATAATGCCAAAATGTGTTACCTCGGACTTATGAGCTTACCTTCGGTCAATATTTGCAATCGGGATCCTAGGACCTTTTTCTTTGCTTGGAGTAGTCATCTTATGTTCTTGAGTTCATCCTCCAGTTCCATGAAATTAAGGTGCACTGAAGTTTTTGAAGGACCTCAAGTTTGGCTTTCCATATGGCAGCCAATTTCCTTCATATGCAACAAACCATTCTTTTGTTGAGAATATATGAATACTCCTAGTTTATTCCTAAGATTCTCAAAAGCCTCTCTAGGTAGTGGCTTAGTAAAGATGTTAGCTATTTTCTATTTAGTGTTCACATATTACAACTTGACCTTTTGATCATGTGCTAGTTCGCTCAAAAAAAGATACTTAATGGATATATGTTTGGTTTTAGCATGCATAACAGGAATTTTTGATATGCTGATAACACTTGTATTATCACAGTAAATTGAGAGTGGTTGATCATTCTTAATATCGATATCTTCCAATAATTTTTTCATCCACAAGAGTTGTGTGCAACATCCGGCTGCTGATATGTTTTCAACTTCAGTAGTTGATAGTGAGATAGAAGATTGTTTTTTGCTTGACCAAGCTACCAATCGATTTCAAAGGAATAAGGCATTCCCACTTGTTCTTTTTCTATCATCAATATTACCTACACAATATGCATCAGAAAATGCTTTGAGATAAAAGGTCTCATCCTTTGGATACCATAATCCATAATCAATCATTCCCTTAAGATATATGAGTATTCTCTTGACATATGTCGTGTGGGATTCCCTTGGATTGGCTTGAAATCTAACCACCAGCCCAACTACTTGCATGATATCAGGACATGATGCAATAATATACAACAAAATTCCAATCATGGATCTATACGTTGTTTTATTTATAGTAGGAGATTCTTCTTCTTTGCTGAGCCTACAACCAGTCATCATTGGTGTAGAGAGAGGGGATCTTTCCATCATGCCAAACTTCTGAAGCATCTCTTTTAGATACTTAGATTGAGACATAAAAATACCTGTGGAATCTTGTGAAATTTGTAGACCAAGGAAGAAGGTCAATTCACCTATCATGGACATCTCAAACTCTTTCTCCATTTCTTTAGCAAAGATTTGGCTAAATCTTTCCTCGTTGCTTCCAAATATCAGATCATCAACATACACCACTTTGATCAAAAAAATTATTGTCTTTAAATTTGAGGTAAATGTTGTTGTTTGTACTACTTCTCTGAAAACCTTGTTGAATTAAATACTTATCCAGTCATTCATACCAAGCTCTGGGTACTTGTTTGAGCCCGTAGAGAGCTTTCTTTAGTTTCTAGACATAGTCTTCCTTTTTTGGACTTTCGAATCCTTCAGGTTGCTCAGTATAGATTTCCTCCTTCAATTCTACATTTAGGAATGCTGAATTAAAATCCATTTGATAAACCTTGAAGTTCTTGTAGCTATCAAATGCCAAAAATATCCTGATCAATTCCATCCTAGCCACAAGAGCAAAGGTTTCATCAAAATCAATTCCTTCCATTTGAGTATAACCTTTGCATACCAATCTTTCCTTATTTCTAATAACTTTCACATTTTCATGTAACTTATTTTTGTAAACCCATTTAGTATCAATGATGTTTTTATGTTGGGTTTAGGAACTAATTCCTAGGTTCCACTTTTTTCAATTTGATCCAATTCTTCTTTCATAGCAATTCGCCAAGATTCATAATTGGAAGCTTCATTGAATTTTTTAAGTTCAATTGTTGAGAGCAGTGCTAGATTCTTCTTCAGATATGTTGATCTAAGCTTCATACCTTTTTCCATGTCTCCAATAATAAAAGCCTCATGTTGATTTCTCCACACAGATTTTATGAAGGAATTCTTACCATTTGGAGTCTTTGTAGTAGTAGGGAGAAATTCTTTTCCTTCAGCCTGATTTTGTTGATCAATTTGCTCCTTTACTTCTTCATTTATTTTGTCTTCATCATCGGATAGGCCATCATCATCAGTTTCAGCAGGGTCAGATTCTAGCAGTTTTTGTTCTAAATCTTCATCTATGAACACAACCATACTTTCAACCATTCGCTTCAGACGCTTGTTGTAGCATTTATAGGCCCTTTTTTCATTTGAATATCCCAAAATATTCCTTTGTCGGTTTTGGAGTAAAATTTTCCCAAGTTATCATCAATGATTTTTATGTAACATTTTCTTCTGAAGATTTTAAAGTAGTCTGCAGTGGCTTTTCTTCTTGACCATAATTCATAAGGATTCTTATCACTGTTGACTCTCAAGTATGCCCTATTTATGATGTAAACAATTTCTCCTACTGCCTCTCTCCAAAATGTTTCAGTTAGATTGGCTTCTAGTAACATTTTTCTTGCTTCCCCTTGAGCAATTCGATTCTTTCTCTCGGCTACACCATTTTGTTGAGGTGTGTGGGTTGTTCGATATTGTCGCTTAATACCATTTTCATCACAATTTTTTTTAAATGCACCCAATGTAAATATTCCTCCATTATCTAATCTAAGACATTTAATATTATGTCCACTCTCATTTTCAACCTTATCTTTAAAAAGTTTAAATTTTTCAAATGCCTCTGATTTGCTCCTCAAAAAGGTAACCCAAGTCATTCTGGAATGGTCATCAATAAATAACATGAAATATAACTCACCTTGAAGAGTTTGAGTTCTTGTAGGTCCAAAAAGATTTGTATGGACAATTTCCAAATGATGTGATGTGGATTGATACACTTTTTCCTTGAAATTTTCTCTTACATGTTTTCCATGTTGACATGATCCACACAGTTTGTTTACAGGTTTCGAAACTTTTGGTATCCCTCTAACATCTTCAATTTGACTAATTTTCACTATGTTTTCAAAGTTTAGGTGAGCTAATATTTTGTGCCAAATACAATTGTTGTTAATTTGAATGATAAGACATCTTTCTCCTTCTATATCTTCCAAAACATAGACACCTATTGGTGATATGACTCCTCTTCCTGTGACATGTTCGGATCCATTTATTTTGATTTCACAGTGATTTGCAAAGAAAGTGACATTCAAATTTGTATCACAGAGTTGTCCAACACTCAATAGATCATGCTCCAATCCTTTAACATAGAAAACATTTTGAGCTTTGGAATTCCCTTTTAGAGGTACAGTTACTTTTCCAAGTATTTTGGTTGTTCCATTGTATCCAAATGATACATCACCACCATTGTTCCTTTTGGGTGTGAGAAACTTATTCTTATCTCCATTCATGTGTTTTGTACATCTGTTGTCAATGTACCATTTATTTACATCCATATGAGCATAGAAAGCTAATCCACATATATCCCCTGTTATGTATTTTCAAGAGTAATCTTCAGCCTGCATTCCTCAGCAGTGTGTCCAAAGTTGTTGCACTTTGAGAACTATATTTCTTGAGATAGAACATAAAAAGAATTATGATTTTGAGAACAGTTCTTCTCATTATACTTCTTTTGGTGATAATGGACTGCACTTCTTTTAGGTTTCCTATAGGAAATTTCCTTATGACCAATATTAAGGCATTTATAACAATGGACAAAAAAAGAGCTTTGATACATGGGATAAGTTTGTCTTCTTGAGGGCTGAAAACTGATTGTAGCTCTTATGTTTGCTTGTGAATCATCTGGATTCTTCAAGCTGATCACTTCTCTTTTAAGTATCTCAACTTCATTCTCTCTTAGGTCCAGTTGTCTCTGAGCTTCATTCAATGGCTCATGAATCTTAGCTATATTTATCTTCAATAAATTGACGGTTCCACTTATTGACTGAAGTTCTTGATTGAGCGAACATTTTTGTTTACTCTCTTTTGATTTGGAAGTGTATCCTAACCCTCTTGTATCTCCATATTTTATTTGTTGTGAAATCATGTTGTTTAGATCTGTGGATCTCTTTTGAAGCTTTTCACTCAACACTTTAGACTTCTTAAGATCTTCCTTGAGAGACTTGATTTCTGCTTCCTTTTCCTGAGTAGTTTATGTTAATCTTTTGACCAGGAGATTCTTTGCAAATTGATGATGTTGTTCTTGTTTTTCTTTCAATTTCTTTAGGTTTTCAATTTCATCTAAGGCTGCAATCAGCTCTTCCTATAGATCAACAGTTCCTTCTTCTAGAATGGGCTGATCTGTAATTTCTTCTTGTTCTAGGAACAAAATCTCATTTCTACAGTCTTAAAAAAATTCTCCTTCTTCAAAATATGAAACATATTCTTATTCTGTTTGATAAAATAGATTTGGTTTGTATGTTGTTCTTTGATCTCTGAAGTTATTTTGTGAATTTGTCCCTTTTTTATTTATCTTGATAGGACATTTGGCAGTGAAATTTCCAATTTTTTCACATTTAAATCATTTCAATGGAATCTTCCCTTTGTACCTTCCAGTTCCCCTTGGGAACTTATTAACAAAGTTGACCATTTCTTCATCAGAGATTTCATGATTGGATTAACAAGATTCATGAGGCTGATGTCTCTTCTTGACTACCTTGAATGTTGCTTCAGTTTTTTTAGGTTCATGAATCCTCATCTCATAGGCTGTAAGAATTCCATGCAATTCTTCAATTTTTAACTCATCCAATTTCTCCCTGACTTCAATGGCAGATACCTTGGTATTGTATTTGGAATTCATTGTTCTGAGAACCTTTTGAACAACTAGCTTAGGATCCATTTCCTCACCAATACCTCTCATAGTGTTCACTAGTTCTTCAACTCTTTGAAAGTATGCTACTACATCTTCTTCTTTGGTCATTTTAAGGCCTTCAAATTGACTTCTGTATGCTTGGATATTAGATTCTTGAACTCTTGAGTGTCCTTGATAAATGGTGGCTAATTTATCCCACATTTCTTTAGTTGTGGTATAATTCATAACTTTGAAGAATTATGTCTCGCTTAAGCCTGCCATAATAGCATTTACAACTGTGGCATTGTGCGCATATCCTCATATTTCTTCATCGATAGTAGGAACATCTTTTGGTTCCTTGTATCCATCCCTTACACTTTTCCAAATGTCAAATCCCAAAGAGATTATATAGGAAGTCATCCTCTTGCTCCTGTAAACATAGTTACTTCCATCAAATCTGGGAACATCCCTAAGCTTAGTTACACCCATTGTGTGTTATTAGATGATCTCCTTCAAGCGGCCAAGCTTTAAAGAAGGACTCAACTCTGATACCAAATGAATAACACACATAAAATGTTGAGAGGGGGGCGTGAATCAATATTGTGAGTTTTTACCAATTTAATTTTGAACTGATCTAATACATAGAATTGATCTTCAGCAATAAACCCAAAGTTTCACAATTTATACAAATATAGGAACACCAATGAAAACTTCAATAACTAAATATATTTATAAATGATAAATTTACATTTGAAGGATTGTGCTTCAACACAGATTACATGTACCAGCCGCAACTGGTTATATGGAGGATCCAACCTCAATAAGAATTATCATAAGCTCCAGTTGAGATAATAGATTCAGGCTGCAACATGAGTATATATATAGGTTGTACCCTTGCTCCACCCTTCCTCCCTAACAAAATTTATTTCAATCCACAAGCTGCTCTAGTTTTTGTGTGTCCAAATTTTAGTTTAATAGAGAATCAATCCAATTCTTCACATTGCTGTAATGATTCCCCAAATATAGAAAGATAAAAGATAAAAATTAGAAACTTCACTTCACTTCCACAGTGACTTCCCAAACTGCTCCACAAACTCGCAAGTCCTCTCCTTGGGATCAGATTACCCCCCGAATATCCACATCTAAATGCATACTTTAAATTTCTTCTTCACACACCATTTATACACAATGAATCCCCCTTTTCTTGTTTCCAAGCCAACATAACAATCTCATCAATTCTTACTTCAAATTGGCCACCGCATTTTGTTTCCAAGCCAACATAGCAATCCCATTTCCAGATTTAACAAATTGAATTTAAGTGCAATTTCATATCTAAGGGATTTTTATTTATGGAATCAATAACATAAAACTATCACCCACAAGTGTGCCATGTTCATCATTATTATATCCAAGATATTAAGTGAACATGTCCTCGTTTATTTTATTGACCATCAAGGCTTTGCGGGCATTTAAACCAACGATGGCGAGCATTTTCTCCATAAGCCTATGGGCATCTTCTCCATAAGTTGGCGAGCATTTTCTAGTAGACCTACGGGTATTTTAAATAGGGCCTGCGAGCATATTGTTCAAGGGGCTTGCGGGCTTTTTCATAGGGCATGCAATCATATTCTTAAAGCGGCCTGTGGGAATTTTCTTATTGCACCCGCGGGCATTTTCTTCATGGATGTGGGAACTTTTACACTAGGCCTACGGGCATCTTCTTAAAGGGGCCTGTGGGCATTTTCTTATTAAACTAGCGAGCATTTTATTCATGGCTGCAGGCAATTTTCCACTGGGCCTACGAGCATCTTCTATAGGGATTGTAGGCATATTTCTTAGTCATTTCCAAGCATTTATCCTTCATGTTGCGGGCATTCTTCGTTAAATCTGCTTTTGACATCAATTCCAATTAGAATTCCAACAAAAGCAACCAATGAAATGTTGGGAATGTGGAGGAAATCATTTCCTCTGTAATTTCCCAACCAAAGATAATAAGAAAGATTGCAGCCATAAAGTTTCCAAACTTGTGGATCAACTCGAAGATAAAGAACATGAGGGGATTGCTGTGGAGATGGAAGGACACAACCAACAGGAGCAGCTTGTAGAAGCCAAAAGGACTTGGTCCTGGAAGCTCAAAGTAAAAGATGAAGTGTAGGACAAAACTGCCACATTTTGTGAATTTTTTATGTGTAAACAATGTGTATGTATTCCTAAGTATTGGAACACCGAGGACAGTGTAGGGGGAGGGAAATGTAATGTCCCCATTTTTACCCTTAGGACATATTTGAATTTTATGTAAACACTGTGCATATGTGATGTATAATTCCTAGCGTGGAGCTCAAGGCCAAGGCCCCGCTGGTGAATGCTCAGCTGTAAGAGGAAAGTATTTGACATGGTGTGATCCATGTGCTATTAATCCATGGAAATTGTAAAATTATGTAAATATCATGTAATAAAAATACTAAGGGGATGGCTATGGATGCAACTAAATGAGGGGGAACTATGTATCCACTAGGGATAGGTTAGGGGGTTATGAGATTGAACCATAGTATACAATATGTCACCTAGGAAACCCACCTTTGGTTGTCCTAGCTGTCTATTATTTCTGCTGCAGGCAGTGGGTGAAAGAAACGGTTCATGAGGTCGATGAAGTGTGGGAAATCCTGAAAATTAGGATGGCAGGGTATGGATCTCTTTTTCCCTGATCCGAACGTCACTCTACCCATGGAAGTTCCTATTCTGGGATCCTCATTAGATTAGGGACTAGCAACTGGATTTGGTGGGGAGAACAGAATGAGCCGAGTGGTGAAGAAAAGAAGAAAATCACGATTTGGGGAGAGCCATGAATTGCGGTTCCTAAATTTCTCAGGAATTGCGGGAGAAGTGAAATCTATTGGAGAAATCCTTAGCCCCAAACCCTGGAGTATATTTGGAGAGTGTGATATGCTCAGGACCCCGTGAGAAAACCACATCTGATAGCCCGAAACCCCAGTCGTGGGATAGAACCTTTCGGTTGTAACCCTGAGGAGATTCAAGCATGGATGACACAATGCAAAAGAGAGAGTAGAGGTTGGAACCACTTGATAAATCCGGTAAAGATTGTTTGGTTGAGTCTGTAGCTCTATGGTTGAGTTCACTGGCTTAGCTTCCTCCTCTCTTGTCTCTTGGCATGCTTGATAAACCCAACTGTGTGTTGACTTAGCATGACTTTTGGTGTGAAACCAAAGCTGTGAGTAAACCTAGGTAGTTCCTCCTTAGTGGATATATAGCCCCATCTTGGGGGTGGTATCTGAGTGATGAAATACTACAGGCTGGGTAGAGACCTATGGTTGGGTTGGAACATTGCAGACCATAGCCAATTTTCTTGGGGATTTCAATAAAAAGATAAGTGTTCCTTGTGCCTTGAATCATGTCATTTTACATCTTTGCATGTGTGTTTGTGATGTTAGAATGCATAGATCAATCCGACTGAGTAATAGGGATGAATGCCTATGCATTATGTTTAATTCTATTGTGCATGCTATTGATTTGATGATTGCATGATACATTTTCTGTGGATGATGCTTCCTTCAGTTGTAGTTATTGAGTATGCTTTTGCACATTTGCATTTCCATTGGTATAATTCCTTTGAATTATCCCTTGATGAATAGGGCTAAGTATTTGAATGGTTCTTTGATGAATAGGAATAAGTGCAAGGCAAGAAGGTGTAGAATACTTCAGTCATGGCTATGAGGAAAGAATAGACACCCCCCTATGGTGTTCATTACCCTTCTCTGGATTAGAGGAAGGGGAGAGGACATAGCAGAGTGAAGTAGAGCTCCTTGCAGGTTGGTAAAGAGGGATGGATGAGGTTGGAGGCCATTATCTGGGGTGGAAAAAAGATAATATCAATGTTCTCAACTATGGATGAAGACCCTGTAGCTACATAATTATCCCCAATAGCTTTCCAACGGTACCAGATTTTCCCAAATTGGACTTAGGATGAAGAAGTTATGGGCTCGAGAAGTTGTGCAGTGGGGCTTCCAACTTTCCAAACCCGCATGCGGATTTTGGATTGCGGAAGTCAGAAGGGCATATTCTATGTGGCGGAGAAATTTGAGTTCTAATTTCTGAGTTCCGCATGCGGACTAAGGATTGCGGATGTCAGAAAGGTAAAATTGTCGTATTTGTAAAGTTGGAGTCCCGACTTCCGAGTTCCACAAGGCGGATTGCGGAAGTCAGGGAGGTAATTTTACCAAGTGGCAAAGTTGGAGTTCTGACTTCCGAGTTTTGCATTGCAGATTGAGAAAGTCGGAAAGGTAATTCGGAGAGGTGGTGAAATTGATGTTTCGAGTTCCGACTTCCGCATTACAGATTGCGTATTGTGGCAGTTAGAGACATGGTTTTCGGCATTGTGTATTGGGTGCTCCGATTTCCAATTTCCTTACTACAGATTGCAGGTTGCGGATGTCAGAGGTGCACTCCTTCGGTGCTATGCATTTGGGGATTCTGACTTCCGAATCCCACAAGGCAGATTGCAGATTGACATTCTAACTTTCGATTCCCACACTATGGATTGTGGAATGCAGAAGTCAGAGGTGTAATCGATGAAGTTGTTATTTGTGGTTTGACTTCCGACTTCCAATTGGGGCCCGCAGAATGAGAATTTCGGACTAGAGATCAATGCGTATCGCGGATTGTGGACCAAGGAATTCCAGATGAGAAAAAATAGTAGTGTTGCGGATGAGTTTTCAAAGAAGAAAAAAGTAGCAGGTTGTTCCCCCATCACTCTAAAGAGTACCGAGGTGACCGGGGACATGACATATATGGTCACGTACATTAACATATGTATGTGAGGCATCTCAAAAGGTTGGCTCTAACTTCCTCCTCAACTCCCTCACAAAAAGTCAACCCTAGGCATCAAAAGTCCTTCTCCATATACCTCATCTTGTTGAGATGCCTCAAGCCATGGAATTTTAGAAGCCGTATAAAGTAAGGAAATACTAGCAAGGTAATACCGAGTGAGTTTATTTCCCATCCCATAACTCCCTTGTGGTTATGGGTTCCCATGATATCATGGATTCTATAATGACTCGGCCTTGAAATCCCAAAGTGGCATTCCTGTAACACTTCCTCTCATCATGTCATCGTAGCATTAGTCATGAATATAACATTTAGTGATCATATACTATCAACATCATCATGCTATCATATGTTGTCACATAAACATACATCAACATATTGAAGATGGCGAGCCGCATGCCACTATATCTCAATATGAAAACACATCATCATAACGATGAATGTGAAGGCACCACATTCTACTGCATGGCATCATGAAACATATTTTAACATCTAGCTATCATAGTGAGGTTATCATTATTAACTTCATAAAACATATTTCATAGTGAATCATAAATCATTTCCATAATGGCATCACAATAATCCCAATCCAATCCATAGTATGAAATAGATCATCCATAATACTCATTCATTCATTAGTTATGTCATCTTAATGAAGATCAAAATAATCGCTACCATGCTCAATCAATACAAAGTATGTGGTGAATCAACATAATAATATGATCATGATCATTTTATCCATATTATGTGTGGAAATACAACAATAGGATCAAGTTAATCCAAGCATATAATGAAACAAAACCTTATCATCATCAATTAACCCATTATATGTGATAAAACAATATAATGTCATCATCATGATCAATATAATCCATGCCATATGATGAGAAAACATAGTATCCAACAAAAAATAGCACACCATTATATTATTAGGAAAACATTAAGCATCTTACTAAAGTAATATGTCATGAGAATCCTTCATGCATTAACAATATATTACACAAATAAGCACCACGTTGAATATCGATATGAACAATAAGTATCAACTAAGTTTCACATTCCATCCTCATGAAATAAATAAGCTACATAACTAAGTATCACTCGCTATTAAATCATACCATGAAATCATTATGCAATAAGACCATATACAAAAACCATAGACCATTGGACAATATTATATCATCATAATGGTGAGATGAAACCATAAACATGCTTTCCTAAATAGCATATGATTGCCTCACCTAGTAAATACTCCCAACTTAATCTCAATTCAACATATTGTATCTAGTGAATGCATAACTAATATACATCCTTAAAAATACGAGTCAAGTTCTAGATTATAGGATCTCATGTCTTTTTGTTCACTTCATATTATTCTTAATATTTGTATCATTCAAATACTCTTCTATTACATTAATTTGCTAAAGGGTTGCCACTTCTTTAACTAGATATGTAAAATGGTGAAACTTAAATATCTTTTTTTTAATTAACATCTTCAAAGATCATTATAATAAAATGTAACTAACATGGGATTCAAATTTTCTTTCTTATAAATAATTTAACTATGTTTCCAATCAATTTACTAAATTATTCTTTAAGTTACTTATGAAGTGAACATCTACTTGTAATATTCTTAATAATCCAATAATAATACATCTAGATATCTAAATGTTGAAACTATCATCTAAAAGATTGAAGGTTGGCTCCAGTAGTGACCACCTCCACTAGAAAGTAGGTTGTTATGCTCTAGGAGGGGTGAGGTTCTTTATGAAGATATACTATTGATTTTAAGTTAAAAAAATATAATAATATAAAAAATACAGCGACTATGCTGGAATAAGCACATATATTTTAGCTCTATTCATTACTTCAAGTATGACATATTTTATCTATTCATTTGGCACGCCAGATCAGGATTTTAGATCTCATTTATTTTCCCATATGGAAGCCCATGTGTATAATTTGCACCATGTGAATATCAAGTTCTGTTGGGATATTGCTATACTCCATCCTAGTCCTAACAACATTTTCCATTTTTGTATTTTCAGTCATGCATTCATTTTGCATGCAATCATGATTTTGCATGCATGCATGTATGATGACGACAACGACAATGATAAAAATAATGCAATCCTTAACAATTGCTTCAAGGAATCATGGTTATTACCTAGGTTCCATACTCCTACATAGACCATGTAGATTACAAATTTAGCCTATGCCTATGATGTGGGCAACATTTTGAGGTTTGGAACAACATGAATTTGTATCATGTATTGGGCAATTTTTGGGGACATAAATCGTTCACTTAGGCCCCAAATCTTTCTTATAATTAGGCTCATGGGCCATGATTGTTTTGATGATGATCATAACAATGATGATGTTAATGATGAATATAGTAATCATCACGATCATGGTGGAAATGATGACGATGATGATATAATAATCATCATGATCATTATAGCAATGATGATGATGACGATGAGTATAGTGATGATCATGATGACGATGGAAATGATGATGATGACGATCATAATCATTATCATTTCCAATAACAACAACATTGCCATCATTCTCATCTAGTTCATCATCATCATCATTTCCAATGACAACATCATTTCCATCATTGTCATCTAGTTCATCATCAATATCTAGGTCATCATCATCACCATCTAGGTCATCATCATCATCATTTAAAGCATATGGGATATGGTTACCATTTGGGTGCCAAACTAGGTGAACTTAGCACCTATAGTAGCATCCCAAATCAATTACAATTAAATTATCCTTATTGTATAGGTGCAAAATGAGGCACATCTTATTAGGATGATGATAAAGTGGATGTAAATTGTGTCCAATTTAGCATCCCAAAACAATTACATTTATATTTTCCTTATGCTAGGTTGTCTAGGTGCAAAACTAGGCGCATTATATTAGGATGACACTAAAGTGGATGCAAATTCGATCCACTTTAACATCCCAAATTAGTTACATTTAAATTTTCCTTGTGCTAGGTTTCTAGGTGAAAAACTAGGTGCATTATATTGGAATGGCGCAAAAGTCTACTCAAATTGTGTCCACTTTAGCATCCAAAATTAGTTACATTTAAATTCTTCTTGTGTCGTTTTTTCTAGGTGCAAAACTAGGAGCAATCTGCATCCACTTTAGTGCCAACTGTTAGACCAATTTCAAAATATTAACCTAAAAAAGCATTCTCAACTCACAGGGTTAAAAGTAACGATGGGATTTATAACTTTCCTAACCAAATCTTACAGAAAAGAGAGGCGAAATGTTTTTTTTTTACCTTGATGCTCTTATCGTCTTATAAACCTAGAAGTTCAATAATGACTAAATAGCATAGCTTTATTATCCTTGACCTTTATTTTTATAGTGCCTTGACCTTTTTACTAAACAAGGTCGGCTTGAATGACCTAACCGGGACAACATGTACAGTTTACAATAAAATATTTGTTTATAGATCTTTCAAGGCCAACATAATAGTTAGGGTTTACATTAAATATTTCAATGACTTTTACATGGTCAATTACATCAATAATAATCCTTGTAGGGTGTACAATAGAAATGATACAAATGACACAAATATTACAAAGAATACAAATAAGAATATCTTCTGAAGTTACATTCTTCAACATTTCACCCCTAAAATTTCCCTTGTTGATTGCATGTTGAGATGCAATGATATTAACTTAATGACATTTATGGAAGGGAAGACATGGAATTGACTTTCCCACTTCCCTTCCTCCCCACCTTCAGGATTTATTCTAGTGATGCCTTTATTTATTGAGATCCCATAATTTTCTTTTAAATTAAGTGATAGTAGGATGTGGTAAAAATTGATAGACTTAAATTTTATTGTAATAGCCATAATTCGTTGACATCATCTAGTATTAATTTCTCAGAATTTACGTCAATCTGATCTAGGATCTTAACTGAGAGAACAACATGTATAGCATATCTACAGCATATCGATCATGGACACAAAAATGCAAGCACACAAGAGACACAGAGTTTACTTGGGGAAAACCATAAAGGTGAAAAACCCCAATAACTTCCTCAGAGATAGATATAGCAATGATACAACCCAAGCATAAGAGATAGGCATCTCTTAGCAGCAGCTTCTCCTCCTCCACAAGTGCGCCACTCTCTCGAGTGTGTGAGAGAGAATAGAATGATCAAATAGAGTGCCTCCCGCACTCTATTTATACTTGACTTGACTTTCCTAATAACCTTTACTAGGTCGGCCTTAACTTAACCACATAACATAATGCTGACTGGGCTGACACCCAATAGGGTGGTCTAATAACCCTTTGACCCACATGGCCAACCCCCAATAGGGTGGTCTAATAACCCTTCGACCCACATGACTTATATAGGGCCGACCCCAACAAGGTGGTCTAATAACCCATCAAGTATAAGTTACGACACTTACAATATAAATGACGACACTTCCGTATAGAGGAATAATAACATCTCTATAGGGATACAAACACTTCCGTATAGAGGAATAATACCATCTCTATAGGAGTACAATATACATATATGAAATACATTCCGAAGTTACATATACATCAACACTTCCTCTTAACTAGGAAGGTATTTCTCGACACAGGTCTTATAGCACAAGTCTTATTCTCTGGATCATCATCACTGGATAATCGTCATTGAGTCATCGTCATCATCACTGCTGCTACTATCTCAATCAATCTTTGAATCTACTCGTCATAGGAAGTTCTACAGAGCCAACCCTTTTTCATGCTAGATGTAGGCCCACCACCTGCAGGTCTTCATCATCAATGGCCATACTATGGATCCCAGGACTGATTACGTGCATCAACAAAACCTAGCGCAAAATATAGGTTCTTTTACATGTTGACCTTCACAAAACCTACTCAGAGCATCCCAGGATGTTATGAGCAAACCGCTCTACCTGTCTGGATCTCGATAGGGCATCCCAGGATGTTACGAGCACACCGCTCTACCTGTCCAGATTTTAAAGGATCTTTTCTATGTGAACTTTCGCAAAAGCTACTCAGAGCATCCTAGCGTAGACTATAGGATCTCGATAGAGCAACCCGGGATGTTACGAGCACACTGCTCTACCTGTCCGCTTTGTTGAAATATTGTAACTTCAAAGAATATTATTTTTGTATATTATTTATTCCGGAGATGTTCCATACCTCCGATGTGATTATACTATAAATCCGGAGATGTTTATTCCTCCGAGTTGGGTGTGGTAACTAGGGTTATTAGACCCACCAGGTGGGGGTCGGCCCAGTCAGTTATAATGGGGTATTTAACCTAATGGTTAAATACGAGCCTACATGTACTTGTGTAAAATACATATCAGAGTAGTGTATAAATAGAGGAGGTGTGTTCCTCATTTGATACACACACTCACTTGAGGATAGTGCACTTGTGAAGGAGAGGTCTGCAATTGTGGAGAAGGAGATCATGTCTCAGGGTTTCATCTTTGTATATTGCTGGTCATCTATATTGAGGAAGCTTTGCTGGGTTTTCTACCCCATGAGGGTTTCCCAGGATAAATCTCTGTCTCTTGTGTTTATGCTATGCTTGTTGTTTCTTCAGTGATCCTGTATATGCTATTATTGTGAAATGGAATGTAATGCTGCTATTTTCTGTCTTAGCATATTGAATTTTAACATGGTATCAGAGCTAACCTGAAGGAAGACAAGGTATGGCACTAACGACACTTGCTTTACTTACGACAATTTGAAGGTTAGGGTTTTACATAGCAAAAACCAGTCATCGTAGCACTTTCGCTATAAATCCGTTTTGGCGAAGTTTTCGGATCTGAAATTGTTACAGGACGAAGATTAAATCTCCAGGTCATATCTTGGGCTAGGAAGCTCCAAATGAAATTTCGTAAAAAGTGACAGGTAGTACACAGTCTGTACTATCTCAGAAAACTTTTTCAGAGGCCGAAGTTGAACCAGTGACACGTGGAATTCCGTACAAGTGCGCTCTCCTGTATTATCCCATAAACAGGTCATGTTGCGACATTTGGCATAACTCTCTCTCAGAGAGTCCAATTGAGGTCAGACCTGTCAGGATGGAAAGGTAACAGGCCGAGATATCTCAGGAAACCTTTTTCAGAGGCCGAAGTTAAAACAATGACACGTGGCACTCCGTACAAGTTCGCTCTCCTGTTTTATCCCAAAACAGGTCACGTTGCGACATTTGGCATATCTCTCTCTCAGAGAATCCAATTGAGGTCAGACCTGTCAGGATGGAAAGATAACAGGTCAGGCTATCTCAGAAAACTTTTTCAGACCCTGTGGATCAAAAATTTTGGAGTTACACCAGAAACAATCAGGTACATATTTCTGTCAAAACAGAATTTTTTTTTTTTGGTACCTTCATTCATGGCTTCCGGAATTTAGGGCTTTGGAGAAAGTTGGAATTTTTGTAATCGGAGACCACGGCTGGATGCTACTCATCAAAATAGAAATTTAGAGACCAAGATCAGAATTTTTGGTTGGGCAGAAGGCCGGGCTTGATTAGACCCTAGTTCGGGACTTTGTTCAGAAAAGTGGAAAATTAGGGCTTCTGTAAAAATGGGAATTTTTGAAATCTGTGACCACGGCTGGAAGCTCCTCAGAAAAATAGAAGCTTAGAGCTTTGGATCAAACATTTTGATTGGGAAGAAGAGTGGGATTCATCAAACCCCAGTTCAGGGTCACGTCCAGTGAATCTGGAAGTTTCAAAGGCAAAATTGAGGAGTGAAACTTTGCAGTTTTCAAATTCTGAATATGCCAGTTTGATCAGCTCAGCAAGACATATTCTTTCATCCATTCAGAAGTGTGAAAGTCAAAGTTTGAATCTTTAGGGTTTCTCTAGCAAACTCTAATCAAGCTCCAGATCAAGTTTCAGGGGGAGTTGAGGCTAAGGCCTTACATAAGAAGACTACAAGAAGTCTCGACAGGTATGACTTAAAGAGGTTCAGGTATGTCTTGAAATCTAATTCTTGATTAAGTTCATGATGTGTTTGCCTTCATATTATTTACTAGTACAATCTTGATTAATGTTAGAATTGTGTTATCACCCTAGTAACAATATGAATGCATGTGAATGATCAAAGACATTCATTGATTAGGGCTATATGATTGTACTAATGCATTATGGTGTTGTGTGAGGTTGATGCTGTCTGCTAACAAGATATAGGTACATCACAAAAGACAAATCAAGTTCCATGACCATGACATCATGAAGACAAAGACTCATCCATAATCTTTGTTCTACTTACGAGGTATGTATGACTTTGTTATATTATGCTTAACCTATGAGACATGCAGGTTCTAGCTCAGGATCTCTAAATCATTGAAGAGATTGTTTAGGTATGTTGTACATAACCAAGTAGGTATACTAATCCAGGTATGTTTCCCATGAATCTCACCTTGTGTTAGGATCCCTTATATAAGTATACTTGGAATGATTGGTTATGCTTATTCATAAAGTTAGTAATCAAAGGATTATGCATATTATATCTTTTATCTTGATTGATGATATGCATGAGTAAAAGAAGACTTCCCTGAAATCTTGAATACTAATGTTTATTAACTATAATCATGACTATACATTTTCAAGATTATTTAGTACTATAATGTTTTGATAGCATTTAGAATATACTAATGAGTGTATGTTTGTGTATGAGATCATGAGGATGACTCTTGAGCATGCACAGTGGTACAGAATGAATAGAAGTTCAAAAGACATACAGAAGATCAAGCGGGAGGCAGCCACACAAACATAAAAGATAAGTATTTGAGTTGTTATTTGAAATAGTAATGATATTGCCTGTAATAGGTTGTATGCATATTTGTATTCCTATAATATATCATGCTGAGTGTAAATATTCCTAGAACATTGAACAGTATACTACTAATATGCATATGATTGGTAAGTTGGACAAACATTCCATTGTTGCTTGTCTAGAATGAAACCTCTTTGCTGACATGCTGAGAGTTGTGCACACTCTCGATAGTATGTTCTAGTAGAGATGGAAGGCATCTAGATAGCCACTGTATGCATACAGGATATGGGAAAGTGTTGTGCCAAAGTATTGGTCAAAATAGTTGCATCACTATGTAAATGATATCTGTATGCATAATAGGTTATCATTTCAATATGATTTGATGATTATGAAGTATTACTAATCATGTACTTAGTTTTGATTTGTAGGAAAGGTCATGAAGAATGATGGACACCGTACAAGTGGTGGATGTTCAAACAAGAAGATTTACAAATCAAACAAAATATAGAAGGCTCATGGCTAGAAGATTCTCTTAGAAAGGGGAAGAGAATCACGACAAGATGTTTGCTCCAAGTATGGTGTAATTAAAGAAGAAGTGTGAATCGGGTTCTGTATAGGTACCTAGGATCGATAATAAATTGATAAGCTTAATGATCACCATGGGTGATGTGGATCTCAACCTTTGCTACAAGGTTGAATATGATTTCTATACACAAATGACATGGATGCAAGAAGGAACTCACCACAGAGTTCGAATGATATTAAGGCTCATATTAGTATACCCATCTAACGAGAGATGGCACAGATAGATATGCAGAAGATCATTCAATGCAGAAATGAAAATGAAAGATCTCAAATTGACGCTTTACTTCCTAGGTCTGGAAGTATGGCAAGGCTCAGAAGGAATATTTCTCAACCAGGGAAAGTATGATGAGAAATATGACTTGAGGTGTTGGAATGGCCACTCTTATGGATTCCAACTTGAAGCTGTTAGGGGATAACTCATCAGAGTTAGTGGATATAACTCTGTACAGTCAAATTATTGGGTCATTGATGTATCTAACATATACTAGATTAGATATATGCTTTGTTGTGAATACCTTGAGTCAGTATCTAGTGGAAACTAGATGTTTTCACCTAATAGTTGCAAAGCATGTGATGAGGCACCTAAAGGATACGATAGACTTTGATCTGTGCTATCTTGGAGATCATGACTTCAGATGGCTACTCAGATGCTGATTGGGCAGAAAGTGTATCAGACAAGAAGAACACATCAAGAGGATGTTATTGTCTAGGATTAGCCATGATCTCGTGGTTTAGCTAGAAGCAGTCTAGTGTGGCTCTCAGTACAAGCAGAATATATGGCTGTTTGCTCTGCTAGTTGTGAAGAAGTTTGGCTTCAGGATTGTTTGACTTAGAGATAGAACCAACTGTGATCCTATGTGACAAATAGAGTTGTATCAAGATGACATAGAATCCAGTGTTCCATGATAAGTCAAAGATCATAGGGATCTAACAAGATATGACACAGAAAGGAGCTATAAAGTTTGAATTCGTAACAGGTTACCAACATACTAACCAAGCCTCTGTCTCGAGTGAAATTTGAATACTTTCGAGACAAGCTTGGTGTAGCTCAAAAGGACCCTCCTCAAAAGGGGGAGTAGTATAGTCACTGATGATGAGATTGTCTCATCGAACAACAAGGTCGATGATGAGGTAACCTGTTCTCTACACCTAGATACTTCGAAATATTTAGATCTAGGACTCGTATACTTAGAATACTTAGTTTTACTTATACATGCTTTTGATGTTGTATGTATTAGTAAGAATACATGCTTTTGATGATAGATGTATTGATGAGAATACAGGTAGGGATTGTATCATCCCTGGACTTCGGTCCCTGAATAGATCCGTAGACGTATGGTCTCCGAAAATGAAGTCCTTAGTGGACACGTAGGGATTGTATCATCCCTGGACTTCGGTCCCTAAATAGATCCGTAGATGTGAGGTCTCCGAGAATGAAGTCCTTAGTGGACAGTTGAGGGGATTGGATCATCCCTGGACTTTCAGTCCTAAAGAGAGCCGTAGACGTGAGGTATCCGAGAATGAAGTCCTTAGTGGACAGTTGAGGGGATTGGATCATCCCTAGACTTTCAGTCCTAAAGAGAGCCGTAGACGTGAGGTCTTCGAGAATGAAGTCCTTAGTGGACAGTTGAGGGGATTGGATCATCCCTGGACTTTCAGTCCTAAAGAGAGCCGTAGACGTGAGGTCTTCGAGAATGAAGTCCTTAGTGGACAGTTGAGGGGATTGGATCATCCCTGGACTTTCAGTCCTAAAGAGAGCCGTAGACGTGAGGTCTCCGAGAATGAAGTCCTTAGTGGACAGTTGAGGGGATTGGATCATCCCTGGAATTTCAGTCCTAAAGAGAGCCGTAGACGTGAGGTCTCCTAGAATGAAGTCCTTAGTGGACAGTTGAGGGGATTGGATCATCCCTGGACTTTCAGTCCTAAAGAGAGCCGTAGACGTTAGGTCTCCGAGAATGAAGTCCTTAGTGGACAGTTGAGGGGATTGGATCATCCCTGGACTTTCAGTCCTAAAGAGAGCCGTAGACGTGAGGTCTCTGATAATGAAGTCCTGAATGAACAGGCAGGGGATTGTATCGTCCCCGGACTGAGGTCCCAGAATAGAGCCGTATACTGGGTCTCCGATAATGAAGTCCTGAATGAACAGGCAGGGGATTGTATCATCCCCGGACTTCGGTCCCTGAATTGATCCGTAGACGTGTGGTCTCCGAGAAGTGGGGATTGTATCATCCCCGGACTTCGGTCCCTGAATTGATCCGTAGACATGAGGTCTCCGAGAAGTGGGGATTGTATCATCCCCGGACTGCGGTCCCTGAATTGATCCGTAGACGTGAGGTCTCCGAGAAGTGGGGATTGTATCATCCCTGGACTTAGGTCCCTGAATTGATCCGTAGACGTGAGGTCTCCGAGAAGTGGGGATTGTATCATCCCCGGACTGCGGTCCCTGAATTGATCCGTAGACGTGAGGTCTCCGAGAAGTGGGGATTGTATCATCCCCGGACTTAGGTCCCTGAATTGATCCGTAGACGTGAGGTCTCCGAGAAGTGGGGATTGTATCATCCCCGGACTGCGGTCCCTGAATTGATCCGTAGACGTATGGTCTCCGAGAAGTGGGGATTGTATCATCCCCGGACTTCGGTCCCTGAATTGATCCGTAGACGTATGGTCTCCGAGAAAGTGATTTTTCATGTGGTTACTTGTATCGGTAGGATACTTGTATTGATGATGTGGTTACTTGTATCGGTAGGATACTTGTATTGATGATGTGGTTACTTGTATCGGTAGGATACTTGTATTGATGATGTGGTTACTTGTATCGGTAGGATACTAGTATTGATGACGTGGTTACTTGTATCAGTATGGATACTTGTATTGATGATATGTATACTTGTATTGGCATGAATACTTGTACTAATGATGTGGATACTTGTATTGTTATGGATACCTGTGTTGATGACGATGCTGACGATCGTGTGATGACGATACTGATGATCGTGTGATGACGATGCTGATGATCGTGTGATGACGATGCTGATGATCGTGTGATGATGATGCTGATGATCGTGTGATGACGATGCTGATGATTGTGTGATGACGATGTTGATGATCGTGAGATGATGATGCCGATGATCGTGTGATGACGATGCTGATGATCGTGTGATGACGATGCTGATGATCGTGTGATGACGATGTTGATGATCGTGTGATGACGATGCTGATGATCGTGTGATGATCGTGAGATGACGATACTGATGATCGTGAGGATCCAGATGTTGATGTTGTTGTAGTTGTTCGAGTGCTGCAGAAGATAAAGACTTAGTACTGAAGATGTTGATGTTCCAGTATTGAAGATGTTCCAGTAACTGCTTGAGTTACTGATGATGTTGAGAAAGCTTCCAATTATTTATAGATGTATCATGTATGATGTTGATGACTCCTTGCTCGTGCAGATACTGTTATAATATCCTTCTCGTTAAGGGGGAGTGTTGAAATATTGTAACTTCAAAGAATATTATTTTTGTATATTATTTATTCCGGAGATGTTCCATACCTCCGATGTGATTATACTATAAATCCGGAGATGTTTATTCCTCCGAGTTGGGTGTGGTAACTAGGGTTATTAGACCCACCAGGTGGGGGTCGGCCCAGTCAGTTATAATGGGGTATTTAACCTAATGGTTAAATACGAGCCTACATGTACTTGTGTAAAATACATATCAGAGTAGTGTATAAATAGAGGAGGTGTGTTCCTCATTTGATACACACACTCACTTGAGGATAGTGCACTTGTGAAGGAGAGGTCTGCAATTGTGGAGAAGGAGATCATGTCTCAGGGTTTCATCTTTGTATATTGCTGGTCATCTATATTGAGGAAGCTTTGCTGGGTTTTCTACCCCATGAGGGTTTCCCAGGATAAATCTCTGTCTCTTGTGTTTATGCTATGCTTGTTGTTTCTTCAGTGATCCTGTATATGCTATTATTGTGAAATGGAATGTAATGCTGCTATTTTCTGTCTTAGCATATTGAATTTTAACACGCTTTTTAAAGGATCTTTTCTATGAGAAACTATAGCAAATCCTACTCAAAGCATCCTAGCGCAGACTATAGGATCTCGACAGAGCAACCCAGGATGTTACGAGCACACTGCTCTACCTGTCCGGTTTTTAAAGGATCTTTTCTATGCTACCTGTAGCAAAACCTCGAAAGGGCATCCTAGCATAGACTATAGGATCTCCCAGGATCTTTTTTATGCTACCTGCACAACCTGTCCATCTCCATAGAGTATCAAACTGATACTCACCATACATCATCACATGATCAACCTGATCATCATCATAGCATCAACTTGATGCGTATCATCTGGAGCGACATCCTGAAGCACGTCATTTGTGATCATCCCGATCATCATAGCATCAACCTGATGCATATCATCTGGAGAAACATCCTGAAGCTCGTCATCTGTGATCACCCTGATCAAACAATATATCCATTTCATGCGTACACAGTATCTACCTGATACATATCATACATGATCCACCTGATCATACAATGCATCCATCTGATATACATAAGTACATGATCACACTGATCATACAAGTATCCACCTGACACATACATAAGTACATGATCACACTGATCATACAAGTATCCACCTGATACATATACAAATACATGATCTACTTGATCATATCCAGCATCAACATGATGCATACATACATACATATAAATGATCCAACTGATCATATCCAGCATCAACATGATGCGTACATACATACATATAAATGATCCAACTGATCATATCCAGCATCCAACATGATGCATATAGAGCAGTAACCGGAGCATCATCCTAATGCTCATCATCCAGCACTTACATCCACAACCATGTGAAGGATCCTCCTTCCAACATGCTTGGAATGGCTTCAGCAAATGTCACCTCACTTCTTCCTTGAACTGTCGTTAATCTAAAGAACACCAAGCCTCTCTCTTAAGTACTCGAACTTCACTCTGGCTAGTGGCTTCGTCATTACATCTGCAATCTGCTCATCCATCGCAACATACATGAGCTTCACTGCTCCTTTATGCACCATATCCTTGATATAGTGATATTTCATCTCTATGTGTTTTGACCTGTCGTGGAACACCGGGTTCTCAGACAGCTTCATACAACTCTGGTTGTCACAAAAGATACCAATAGCCTCCAACAGGAGATCAAATAACTCAGACAATAGCTTCCGAAGCCATACTGCCTCACAACTAGCCGAACAGGCTGCAACATACTCTGCCTCGGCTATACTCAGTGCTGCGCAAGATTGCTTCCTACTAAACCAAGAGATCACACATGATCCCATACTAAAGCAACACCCAGAAGTGCTCTTCCTATATACAGCACTGCCTGCCCAATCTGAATCAACATAACCCTGCAGGTTAAACTTTTGATTCGCTTCATACTTGAGCCCATAATCAATTGTACCCTTCAGGTACCTCAGAATATGCTTTACAGCAATCAGGTGAACACTCCTAGGATCCATCAGGAACTGGCTCAATGTGTTCACCACAAAGCAAATATTTGGTCTCATGTTCATTAGGTACATCAAGGACCCAATCATCTGACGATACATAGTGATATCAACCGGCTCAGATGATGCATCACACAGAAACTTAAGGTTTCATGCCATAGGTGTGGCCATGGCCTTGCAGTCCATCATCCCGAACCTCTTCAGGATCTCTACTGCATACTTCCCTTGTCCAAGGAAGATTCCATCTGCACTCTGCCACACCTCCATACTTAGAAAATAGTGCATCATCCACAAGTTCTTCATTTCGAACTCAACAACAAGCTTTCGCTGCATGTCGGCAATCAATCTATCTTCACCTGTAATAAACAGGTCATCCATATCCAAAAGTAGTATCACTGGATTGCCTTCCTCAACCTTGTAGTAAAGGTTGGAATCCTCTTAACTGTTGGTAAAGCCCAAACTGGATAGAAAGCTGTCTATCCTACCATACCAAGTTCTGGACATATGTGTCTCAGAACCAAGTGGCTGCTCCACATACACTTCTTCTTCAACTACACCATTCAAGAAAGCTATCTTGAAATCCATCTGGTGTATCTTACCTTTCATCACTGCAACCAGAGCAAGTACGGATCTAATGGAAGTGTATCTAGCTACAGGAGCAAAAGTCTCTATGCTACCACCTACAGCATGCTTGATTTTGTAGATCCTCTTGGAAGTCACTACAAACTCCCCTTCAGTTCTTGGGACTGCATCTAAAACATCTTCATGATCGATTGATACTCCTCGATCATGGCATTCTTCCCAGATCCTGGGAACTTCAATATCTTCAATATTTTCAATAGATAACTTTGTTGCTGAACAAATGTTGTAGTCCTTCTTTTGTAGGTGATGGTATATGATCTTTCCTACACAACAAGTTAAATTGCATGATTAGAAAACATCTCATAGTTTTAAGAACAAATTCTTACACATAAAGAAATATGTCATACAGTCATGCAATTATCTTAGCCAATGCTTCAATACAACACTTATCCATATCCCATAACTTTCTAGATGCCTTCCAATCTCTACCAGAACATTGTTAAGAGTGTGCACAACTCCCAACATGTCAGCAAAGAGGTTTCATTCTAGATAAGTAGCAATGGAATGTTGTACAGTGCCATAGGCCACTTACCCATGTATATTAGTAGTATACTGTTCATCAATGCAACTATTCTAATATGCATAATACACAACCTAATTCTAGGAACATCAATATATACATTATTGAATAGTATTATTTAAACAATAAAATATGCAAGGAATGATAATTCAAATACTTATCTTTGTTTGTTTGTTGGGTTGACTCCCTCTCAGTCTTTGCTTCTTTTCTGCAACTCCATACTGATGTGGATTTTTAGAAGTGGTCAACTCCTCTGAATATCTGCATCCTTGCATAAACTATTGAAGTGTGCTCCTTCTTGATCTTTGCTTCCTTGCAGGAACAACTGGAGTGTGCTCCCTCTTAATCTTTGCTTCCTTGCAGGAACAACTGGAGTGTGCTCCCTCTTGATCTTTGCTTCCTTACAGGAACAACTAGAGTGTGCTCCCTCTTGATCTTTGCTTCCTGGATTACATGTCCTTGAACTTATATCCATCACTATGCATGCTTATTAGTATCATCATTGTGTTATCCTCGAGGTCTCATACATAATCACACATTCATTAGTATAATCTTAATACTATCAAAATACAATAATCTTAAACATGTATAGTCATGATCATTTCAAACACAGATAATAAACATTAGTATTCAAGGTTTCAGGGAAGTCTTCTTTTATTCATGCATATTCTTATTTGATCATAGGACTCTTCTGGTTAGTTAAATCATCAATCAAGATAAGAGACATAAAATGCATAAACCCTTGATGACTTACATTTATAACTTTATGAATAAACATAACCAATCATACCAAGTATACTTATATAAGGGATACTAACACAAGGTAGAATTCTAACTTGATATAGGAAAAACATACCTGGATTGGTATGTTAGCTAGCTATGTCTAACATACCCACATGATGTCTTCTTGTTCTCTTCAATGACTTGTGCTAGTAACCTGCATATCTCATAGGTTAACCATTATAGAACCAAGTTATACATACCTCGTAAATAGATCTTCTAAGTGATCCATGACAATGGATGAATCTTTGTCTTCATGTCATCATGATCATATATTCTTGAACTAGAACATGATTTGTCTTTTTTGGTGTACTTTTCATGTTAGCGGACAACATAAACCTCATACAACACCATAATGCATTAGTACAATCATAAGTGTCAACACCCTAATCAATGAATATCTTCTATCCTGCATTCATAATTTTGACAAGTCTAAATTTAATCAAGATTGTACCAACCATAATAACATGAAGACAAACATACCATAAACTTAATCATGCACAAATCTCAAAACATACCTAGATAAGTCATACCTATCGAGATTGCTTGTAATCTTCTTATGTAAGGCCTTAGCCTCATCTCCCTCTGAAACAAGAACTTCTTCACTTATGCAGGTGACCAATCCATTCTATTCTAGGATTAACCCTAATCCAGCTCCAAATCCAGTTCCTGCAAATCAAGTGGATTGTTGTTCTCTCAGTTAAGATCCTAGATCAAATTGAAGAAAATTCTAAAAAATTAACATGGTATCAGAGCATATCTACAGCATATCAATCATGGACACAAAAATGCAAGCACACAAGAGATATAGAGTTTACTTGGGGAAAACCATAAAAGTGAAAAACCCCAATAACTTCCTTAGAGATAGATAGAGCAATGATACAACCCAAGCATAAGAGATGGACTTCTCCTAGCAGCAGCTTCTCCTCTTCCACAAGTGTGCCACTCTCCTGAGTGTGTGAGAGAGAATAGAATGATCAAATAGAGTTCCTCCCGCACTCTATTTATACTTGACTTGACTTGCCTAATAACCTTTACTAGGTCGGCCTTAAATTAACCACATAACATAATGCTAACTGGGTTGACACCCAATAGGGTGGTCTAATAACCCTTTGACCCACATGGCCGACCCCCAATAGGGTGGTCTAATAACCCTTCGACCCACATGACTTATATAGGGCCGACCCCAACAAGGTGGTCTAATAACCCATCAAGTATAAGTTACGACACTTACAATATAAATGACGACACTTCCGTATAGAGGAATAATAACATCTCTATAGGAATACAAACGCTTCCGTATAGAGGAATAATACCATCTCTATAGGAGTACAATATACATATATGAAATATATTCCGAAGTTACATATACATCAACATCTAGCAAGAGGAAGGCTAGACTAGAATCTCCAACAATGAAGAGCTCTTATAATAAGCACAAAGTCTCAAATTATTATGACTTTACTAACTCCATTGCTTTTGGCTATAGAGACTCCCCTTAGTGATGTAAAGTTTTCCAACTCATTATTTGTGGTCATGCTAGGACCCAAAGCATACTCAATATTTGTTCTTTCATCAAGGTCATAATTGAAAACTTATATTTAGTCGTAACACTCTAAGTAAGCAAAGCATAATTGAAAACTTATATTTAGTCGTAACACTCTAAGTAAGCAAAGCTTTGAGAAAACAACTTCAGCCATTGCAATTTCAAATATGTTTTTGCAGATGTATTAAGAAGCTAAAGCTGATGACGCTCGGTAATATGATGTGGATTTCGAAAGTGGTTTAGATTAAGCCATAATCATTGATGGCGCTGGGCAATATGATGTGGATTTCAGAACTGGTTTAGATTAAGCCATAATCATTGATGGCGCTGGGCAATATGATGTGGATTTCAGAACTGATTTAGATTAAGGTACATTTAATATTTTTAATATGTGGTTTAGATTAAGCTGTAGGATTTCAGAATTGGTTTAGATTAAGCTACATTACTAAATGTAGGATTTCAGAAGTGATTTAGAAGTGGTGGATTCAAACAAATGTAGAATTTTTACATTTACCAAACATTTTAATCTGTGTTGTGAAAGCTACATTTTTGTAATTTAATAGAGGTTTTGTACGACCAGTACAAAACAAGAAACTTGTTTTGTAGGACAAGAAACTTTGGGAAGGATAGGAGTTCAGATATTGAAAGCCCGGTTTTTAAGTATAAACCTTTTTGACTATTCTGATTTTATTATATTTGTCAAAACAATAAACTTGTTTTGTAGGACAAGAAACTTTGGGAAGGATACGCCGTTTAGATATTGAAAGCCAGCTCCCCAACCTACTTATGCATTTCTTAATCAATTATCAATTAGAATGCATTCTGTATTATTCAATAAACAAAGGCATCTACCAATAAATAGTCTTTCAAAGGTTTTTAATTATGCTGAAATTGAAATTGTTGTTAAGAGATGCAAAATTTTGAGAAAATGTGCCTCATTATAAAATAGTCTTTGAAAATGTTTTTGGTTGTGCTAAAATTGTTGTTAAAAGTTGTAAAAGATTTACCAAAAGTAGTTTTTTTCCAGAAATGGTTTTGGAATACATATGAGATATAATCTTATAACATTTTTGTACTTACCATATTGTTCATAGAATTTCTATCAATAATACTTTCACAAATGGTTTTGGAATACATATGAGATATAATCTTGTAACAGTTTTGTACTTACCATATTATTCATAGAATTTCTATCAATAATACCTTGCACTGCTTGTGTTGACACTTACAATGGATTTTGGAATGATCCGGCTTCCATTGTAAGATTTTGCACTATCCTTATTTTTCATTATCAAAGTTAGTTGCAACATCTATTTTTCTCCTACTTCAGATTCAATAGTAGATTGATAATTCTCTTGAGTAAGAGTTGCTTTATTTAGTCACTTTGGGATTTAGTGAATAGTCTTGGGCATTTTTATTTTTCTTACTAAAGAATAAATTATGAATGATTTTCTTAAGCTAATGTTTCATTATCCTCTTTTTCTTTTTCCACCTCATCTTGTCCAGTAGCCCATTATAATATCTTGAATATCTTGTTGCAACACTTTCTTCATCCTCTTGCATGCTTGTTATTTTATTTGTAGTTACATAAATTGCTTACTATACTTTTGTACAAACATGTGCTTTTGCCTCAAGTTTTAAATTGTCCAAATGCTTTTTCTCATAATTAAGAGAAGGCACTTGGCATTTAAATGTTTTACCATTTTTTGTTACAATTTTATATTCACTTTTCTCATTTCTCTTATTTTCAATTTTACCATTCTTTCTTTGTCTAGTCTTGTCTTAACCTTGCTTCAAATGTTTACAACATTGGTGCTTCTCTCAAACTTGGTCACAACAAGCTATCAACTTAATTTGTATTTTGAGCAATAGTTAACATTCAATGAATATAGGACAATCATGATTGGGCATACCTTTGCTAAAGTTTATTCCATGATTTTGGATACATGGATATTCATAAATTGTATGGAAGGCAAGGTTCTAGAACAACTATTAGATGATGGATCACATCTTCCAACTTTGTTCTACTACTAAGGATGTTAGTCATTAGTATTCCAAAGTCTTTTGTTGTTTTCTATATTTTTAGAAGGATTTTGACTTAGTCTTGAGCGTATCCTTGTTCCAAAGATTGGAAGACACTTTTCACCTTAAGTCTCTCAGTGTGATTGTTTTTAGGCTCTATGACACAATTGTAGGATGGCTCTTCACATGAAAAGGATAAAGACATATACTAGGGAAAACACTTTTGGAAATGAAGGTTGCATCCTACATCACATATTCATTTCCATATTCATGTTTAAAAAGAATATGTTCCTTTTGGCTTCCTCCCTCATGGAACTTTAGGGGTAGAGGGATGCTCTCACTAGCTTTTGTCATCATGTTGAATAGTTGTAACAAAAATTTGGTGCGTTTTAACTTATTCTTTTACCAAGGTGTAATAGATATTACCCTTAGTTTTGACTTGGAATGTATTAAATCAAAATTATGTAAATGATGTAAATATGCTAGTATGGATTCCTAGTATGAAGCTCATGGACAAGGCCCAACTAGTGAATGTCTAGGCATGTATATTTCAAATATTTCTATATGGACCATATGGTTCACTTGTCATGCTAAATCGAAAGCTATGTAAGTATTAAGTTGGAAAAATAATAAAATGGTTCAAGACGGTTGTGTAAAGAGCACAACAGAGTCTATGATTCCAATATAGGGGAAGAGGAAAGGGGGGCCTATGGGAGATTAAATCCTCTATTTTCAAGTGTCAACCTTAGAACTCATCCAATTGTTGTTGTGTGCCTTGAATGAGCCAATTACTTCATTTTGACTATTAAATCCAATCATTGAATGCATGTGTGAGGTTGGTGCGGAAGGTCCTTTCATGCATTTATGGAATCCTCGGATGAATGTACTTCAATGATAGTTGTAAGAGTCCTTTGTTCAATGGTAAGAAGTTATGTTAGTTTTCTTTTCATCTTTTCTCATGTCCTTTGGAGTCTACCACTCATTCTATCATAGATATTTACACTATGTTGAGCTTTCTTGTGTTCTCTCCATCACCATTATCATTATGCGACTCTGCATTATTAAGAAATTTGAACTTGGAAGGTGAATTGCATATTTTAGGGAAAAGAGATGGTTGTGGGTAAGCATAAAGGTTGGGAAATCTAGGAACCTCTATCCATTGAGTTTTGTTGCTCACAAATGCTTGAGAAGCCACAAACTAATGCTACAAGAGCTTCTCCACTAGCATAGAGTAGATTGGACTCTTAATTCCCACATTGGTAAACAGTTTAAGGGTTGGATTTCATAAGGCAAATGTAGATCCATGAATGTAAATGCCTTCCTTGTGTTGTGTGTGGTAATTGGAAGGAATGCCATAACTATGATGGTTGAGTGAGGTTCATGTAGAGCTCTGGATGAGAATTTGGCTAAGCATTTAGACCATAAAAGATTGTGGTTTGAGAGAGAGAACCCTGTAGGTGTTTCCTTTGCACTAATGGCCTCATAACGCAAATTGGAGATGGCCTCTTAGTAGAAAGAGTATATGCTCGACAAAGTGCCAGTGTTACTTGTACACAACCAATTGCTTGGATAAATATTTTCTTATATTTAAATTTGGATGATTTTATTTTCTTCATATAATGAGGTGGTAGTGTTCATTTTCATTGTGTTATCCATATTTGTACATGCATTTTTTTTTATTTTTTAATAAAACCTTAATATACCCATGGGATGAAGTTTACAAACATAGAATTGATAAATATCTCCTTTGTTGGAATAATACATGGATTGGAACTATAGGAAAATTTAAGAGCGAAACTTAGCCGTGGTTCGAAATTAAGGGTCGAAATTTTTGTAAAAAAGAGGATTTTGTATTATTAGCACACTTTTTATTTTAATTCTTTTATATAGAACATAGTTAGCCCACCCAGGGAGAAGCCAAAAATACAAAATCCGCCCTCAAAATCTAGTTGAAAACTCCAATCAGAGTTCCATAACCCCCAATTTACAGAAATGGAGGTGCTAATCGTCCCCGATTTACAGAATTGGAGGTCTCTAATCGTCCCCGATTTACAGAAATGGAGGTGTTACTTGTAAATCGAACAGTTGCATTCACCCTCGATTTTGGTTTGAAGGGTATTTTAGATCAGAAATCGCCCAGATTTACAATATAACCCCAGATTTATGGTTTGAAAAACATTTTTGCTCATAAATCCCTCAAATTTCATGAAATTGGGGAACAAATTCATTCCTATATAATGCCCTGAAGAATCCACACATCTGAGATTTCAATCGACATTCAGTGTTTATTTTCCCAGGTATCCCTCCCTACGATGTGGACGTGAAAAGAAGTGGGTACAGAGGACTCTGAGCTTTCAACTGTGTGTAAAAATTCCACTCTATTGAAATTTTGAATCAGGATTCAGGTATGTTCTGGTTAGTATTAAACAATTTTGTTTCTCTTTCTTAGTTTATGACCCATCATTTGAATAGTTTCTCTTTCTTTACTGTATGAGCAGTGATCGAAAGATTTCTTTGGCGCATTTATTGTCACTGCTTCCCATTGCAGTGGATTCCGTCGGTTCTGTACTGCCTGAAATGATCTGTTGTTTTTCGTTAAACCTTTAGGGTTATTGTATAGGCAAAATATCTTAAACAACTTGTCAACTATACATTGATGCATATAATTGCTATAGTCTTTTAAAATGAATACATCGATGCATTCTAATTCTCCATGATTGCCTAATTGCAGTGTGAATTGGCTATATTTCTGATGTTTGCTAATTCAGTTTTTGGATATACCTGTTTGTACTCCATTTAATAATGCACAACATAATTATACTCACCCGTTAATGCTCACAACTAATTATTGGCGTAGTATCCTTTGCTATATACAATCCTCAACTGCGTAAGTGTGCTGGCATAAAACAAATTGAGGCTGGAATGTTGTGCACCTTGCTAACATAGCTAAAACCATTGCTTGCATACTCCAAGCCTGTGCGTTTGATCATCACATACAGGAAATGTGTATACATTTTGCAATGGTCAATTAATATTTTAATTGTGGAGCAATGACTCCAAGACCATTAATATTTTAATTGTGGAGCAATGACTCCAAGAGAGAAATAGTACTCACATAATTGATGGAATGAAGGTTGAAATGTTGTAGTGCTATTTAAATCGTAGAGCTGAGCACATTACTCAATGGCACATTATAAAAGCCATCACTAGAGACAACGTTGGCCATGCATTTGTCACTTACATTCAACCCCATCTCTCAAATTGTTCTGATGGATCAGCTACAACACTGAATTGAATTCATTAATTGACTACTAGAACCTATGTGTTTGACTCCTACAGCCTGATTTTATTATTGATTGAATGCTGGATATAAACCATAGCTGGGTGTACCATTGGTTTTCAATCTGTTTCCTTTGTGGGGTTCTGGTATAAAAAGAAATCCATTCCTGAGTGTTGTGTGCCTTGCAAACATATATTACAAACCAATTGCCCTTTCTCTAATTGTTGGATTGGGAATTAACCTTGAATATAGGGAAGCGTTGTGTCTAACCCTCAATCCAAGGCTGTGGGCATTGATGCTCACCGCATTTATACAATTACATATGGGAATACATGAATGTACATTAAAGAGATAGAGCACTGAGTAATCTCTTTTAAACAACAAGGTGCATGGTTGATGATTAACACGATACAATTGATTTGCATTAAAGAGATAGAGCACTAAGTAATCTCTTTCAAACAACAAGGTGCATGGTTGATGATTAACACAATACAATTGACTCATTCTTGGCATAAATAAAGTTCCGAGTCCAAGTAATGAATGGGTATGGATATCCATAGAGTGCTTTTAGTGGTTTCATACAAGTGGATGTATGGAATGTAGTGTTATACCACCATTTTGCCAACGGAATCCATTTGAGACATTGGGATTGTTTATGAAAATTGAAGAAACAAATGTATCATTCCAAACATTTTTTCATGATCTTAGTTTTACCATATAGTTGAGGATGGTATGAAGATCTATGAGCCTATTTAGTACATAGAGAAAAAAAGTGTTTCTTCGAAAAAAAAGTTGGTGAGAAAATTGGCTCTTTGTCATTGACTATGATTTTAACATTCCCATGGAGATTTTGAATACTTTCTGTAGTGACCATGGTTACTAAAAATGGATGAGATAGAACACAAATATGGGTATATTAGTGAGTTTGTAAATCACTACCAAAGATAACATTTTTACATTCTGATTTAGGAAGCCCCATGATAATTTTGTAGATGCTTCATTCAATCAATGATTAGGAATGTCTAACGTGTTTTTGCACTCTTGATGAATAAATTCATGTACATATCCTACATGTGAGAGACTTGGCACTAATTTGTTAGCCAAGATTGTTGATGATGTCAACCTCTCATAGAAAACTGTAAAAGGAGGTTGCCCCCTCAAAGACACTCGAATTTCATATTAAGAACTTGGGTATTTTCAATCCAATCTATATTTGAATTTATTCATTTTACTCATATCACTTGGATTCTTTCTTTTAATGGTGGTGGTTTAATATTGCATATAATTATCAGTATAAGTGCTAGTATGGTAGCAATTTTGGAGAGGAGGAGAAGACTTCTCCCACGCTATCCCTGAGTTGGAGAGTAGGGAAGATTTATGGCAGCAATCTTTTATCCATTCTATCCCTGGATCCCACAATAGCAACAATGTCAATCACTCTGCCAATAAGGGATGCTACGATAGTACAGTTGAGTAATACCAAAAATTGGCAATGGACACTCTTTCCAACTCGTGCTCTCCAAGTTGGGAAGTGGGTTGTGTGTAGGGCATATTAGTGAGTTTGTCCATATATATGGGCATATTAGTGAGTGTGTCCATCATTATCAAGATAACATTTTTACATTCTGATCTAGGTAAGCCCATGATAAATTTTGTATATGCTTCCTCCCATCAATGGTTGGGAATGTCTAATGATTTTAGAACTCTTTATGACTTCACTATATCACACTATTGTTGTTAAAACATCATGCATGCAACCACAAATTTATGTACATATCCTTTCAGCTGCTCGTAGAAGAAGTCACATTTTACCTTGTCATAAGTTTTGGGGAATATACTTTAGAGTTGCAAGCTTTTTTCTGGTAGCCTAATTCCATGTTTTTTTCTTCAATTCCTACATCTCATTTTTAAGGTCTTGTTTGATATTACTCATCTTTAATTGCTCATTACAAATATTATGTCCTCAGTGTTTGTAATGTTTCTTCAAAGTTTTTGGTCCTTCACTTTATTACCTATTATATTCAAATAGTTTCAAGTGGAAATTATTATGAATTTTAAGGTTGTAGATTATCATAATCTATAACAACTAGATATTTTAGTATAAGAAAGAGAGATGGGGTTTTATAAAATAAGATACTTAGAGTCACTTAAATTCCCATTTTCTGCCAAAGTTTTGAAGTTGAAACTTATAACGGTCATCACTTCCTCACTATTGCTCAAAATCATTGTATTGTTATAGTTTGGAAATGGCATCAGCTGCATCACAACTCTTATTCTCATGACATATGTCCCACTATACCAAACTACACTAATCTAAAGATATTTTTTTGTCACGATTGTTTCTATGGACCCAAACCTATGAAATGAAACTAAAAATGTAAGAGAGTGCAAACCAAGAAAGTAAATCCTAACATAGAGGAAAATATCAGAATTTATGTAAAGTTGTAGACATAACTGTGACAACATGGGAAGTAATGTAAAGGGTGAAGGATGATTCAGTTATTATTTCAGTATTGTCACATACAGGGAAGTGCGTGCTTTACATTTCTGACAAAAGTTTTCCATCTAAAATAACCGTGTGTCATTATATTGATTTAAGTGATAAGCTTTCCATCTGCACTTGTGACTAACATGTAACCTTCCCAGGCCAGTACTAAAATTGCATTTGAATTCAAAAAAGGAAAATAACTGAGCCACCACTTCGCAGAAATATATACAACAGGTTGCAAGCAAGGGATATAGAAGCTATACAAATAGAGATTAAGTAGAAGGAAAACATAACATCACAATGTTTTATTGAGATAAGGCAGGAATAAACCTTAAGCAAAAAATTCCTAAGTCCCAAACATGAGCCATGCCCATACAAGAGGATCCCACCATCTTTAAGACACATAGAAGTGGATTAATTAGCTTTCACCGTTCACCTCTTGATTGAGATGACTTTGTTGTATCCTCTTGTGGGATGTGATTTAGAGAGGGGCAACCTAGAAACAAGCTTCTCTATGATTACTACTGAACGAATCCACAGGACACATCCAAGTCTGAGCATACCCAATCTGTCCTCAAAATAGGTTGGTTTAGTCCACCAGACCAAGGTTTGACCTATGTAGAGTCGGCCAGCTCTCACAAGACTCAGTTAAACCAATTGAGTCTCAGTCAAAATCAGATAGGTATGATGGGTTGACGTAGGTCTCACAATGACCCAATGTTATGAAACCCCAAAAAGGCCATATATAAGGTGGTGAACTCCTATGTAATAACTGCTCTTATTACTCATAATATGATATTGTGTTATTGTGTATATCTCTCTCATATGTTCTGTGATGTAACTCTATTTGTGTTTTGTGATATTGGCTTGGCTATGGGTAATCCCAACAAAAACATAGGGATGCAGATTTCTAATTTTCCCATTGTCTTTTGCTCACTGAAAACCATAAAATTTCTGCAACATTTTATTTATATTTTCTAGGTAATAGCAGTCATGGTAACATATGGATAGGGGACATATTTCCTCCCAAAATGGAAGAACATGCCTCATGACCAAAGATGCATTGAACCAAAAATGCAATGCATCTAATATGCTCCAAAGGTTGCATAAGACCACATGCCTCCCAAGGAACATCACGTATCTCTTTTATTTGGACAACTAGAATCAAGGTTGGTAAGATTTTCAATGATCGCAGGAAAAGAGTGAAGCCCTTCGGCAAGGGACACATGGAAACAATTCACATATTAATATTCTCATTCTTACCGTCTTTCTGACCTATTGTGTGCTTATATCCTCATCATCATCATTTATACATATATGTTCAACCATAATCCAGGGGTCAAAACTGGGCTGGGCTATTGCAACCTTTCTCAAACAAACCTATAATGCACACACCCACAAGGATTTCAGAACCTTTATCAATAACAAACATAGAAACCTTACACAAGAAAATACCAAATAAATCCACCACAAAGAAAACACCATATGCTTGGGCATGGAAAGATCAGTGGACCAATAGAAAATTGCACTCTGAATTCCATTAGATTCACCCACACAAAGAGAAGCAGATGCCCATCTGTTGCAATTGTATTTGCAAATACCAATGATAGTTTGTATTTGCAATGTCAAAGGAGAAATGCAATTTTTTTTGCAAGAATGGCATTTTTTTTTGGCTCATTAGGGTCTCTGTAGAATTCAAATTGCAGAATTAATTTCCACTTAAACTGAGGTGAATCAAATTGTATGAAGTCAATTTGTTTAATATATTTTGACCGAAACAAATCCAAGGTTGGGAAAAATTTGGCCAAATTGAATTCCTGTGCGAATTTTCAAATGGAAAGGCATGATTAGGCAGATTTCAACTATTATGGAATATACTATGGATGCAATTAAGAGATTTTGTTTGTGCATGATTTTCATGGATTTAATATCTTTCTTACCATATAAGGAGTGACTGGCTGCCATTATCTACTTTTGGATGAAATTGGCAATATTTAAATGGTTCATTCTGCACTTTTCTTGTGGGAAGAAAATTGTCTTTAAATTCATACTAAATCACTAGCATACCAAGTGTGAATAATTGTGTTCACAATAAGAAACTATTCTTCACAACATGAAACTAAATTAATGTAAAATTGTCTATTGCATTACCGTATTGTAATAATAGAATCTGCATTGTACAGAGCACTTTGAGATAAGACAATCATCTGTAACCAAAGTGGAGGATACAAACTCTCCATACATATAAGGCTTTATACAACTATGCTACTCTTTAGGCTTCAAACTTATGTGCCTATGTTTTGAGTTGAAGTTCACTAATTCTGCATCAAAACTAGTGGCAACCTAAGCAATCGGTTCAAAATTGGTGAAAATAAAATTCATGAAAAATTTGTTAGTGTAAAAAAGTCTCATAAAAATCGTAATTAAGTTCAAAAAGAAGAAATATGCAATTTTTTTATAATTTCATATTCCAAATAAAAACAAATACAATTGCTTAAACTTTACATCGATTAAAAACATGTTAAATTCACAAAATATTTGACCTAGGTTTTTCTAATTGACTCTTTTTCTCCTCAAAATTACAATTAATATTTGAAATTTTCCAACATTTTGAAATTCAAATTGGGCTGTCAGCTTTCCTTCACATTCAGCAAATTTCAATTGTTTGGGAAGAAATTCATCAATGCAGTTACATAGCTGGCAACCATAATACAAAGGATTTTAGCATTGCATTCAGTCACACAAAGCATCCAACCTGCAACAATACCATCATCCAATGACCATTTTCAGCACAACATTTGTATTAACCAACCAAAGATGTTCCTAGCTCATCCAAGAGTTAACTCAGTCCTTCCTCTCTTTTTTGAACGAGGTACACGTTGCTAATGCTCAGAGTGTGCTAGCTTTGAATGTATGATAAATCAAACCCATGTATGTCATTCACTGTTTCCAGAAACGTTTCCCTTCTTACACCATCCTGAAGATTTCCAAGTATGTTCTCTAGCTAACACCACAACAATAAGCTTGAAACATTTTGCTTTAGACACATGTAGTCTAATTGTACAAATCTGTCAATAAAAGGGAAAAATATAAATCTTAGCCTATAATGCATGACCATCTTGGATCATCTTACTGCCCACAACAAGTTAATAATAAACTTATAAATTCATAACGAATATGATGTCCAACTGAATCATTGTTGTAACAATAGAGGAGGCATCATAAACAACCAGTGTCACATTACATGGGAAATCTCTCAAGACATGGTACCTGGTTCCTTGATCTTATTCTCTGGCTAAACACCTCAACTATGAGCTTGAAACAATTTATTTTGGACATATATCTAATATGTAAAACGTTGTTGATACAAGGGCCCTCATGCTGACATTAAGGATTTCTATATTTCATGTATGGCCCATTTCCATTATTTTACTTCACTCTGCAACAAGTTCATAATATGAACAAATTGAATTCACTACCAAATTGAGACATAAAGTGATGTAGTGTTGTTACATTGAAGGAACCTTCATCATCAACCAATACATCACTGCAGGGCCCAAGCATGATTGATCAAAACAAGGTGCTTAAGTCCACATTCTTAGTCACATTACGCACCACAAAACAATAACCTCTTAACATTGGTTGCAACAAAGTTCCAATATTGTTGATGGGCACATACAGTTATTTCAATCCAAAGCCTGTACCATTAGTGTGATAGGAGATTCTAATGATCCATTTCTTAATAAGCTTCATAATCCATATGGGAAGGTATAGAATGCCATAAAATTCAATCCAAATCAAAGTCTGTATACAATAACATCATCTCAGGTAATTAATCTATGAAGCTCTATAGAAACCAATTGTAATGCAATTATGGTAAGGTGCATATGGATTCTTTGTTTGGGTAAATTCGGGTAGGAAATAAAAGATTAGGCCTTACCAATGCAATAGGAAGAGATTAAGAGATTGCTTGTTCTTGGTAATTTCTTCATGCATGGTCATAAATTTTTACCTTTTTAGGTTGAGCTCATTATTAAAATGAAGGATTCTCTCTCTTATGAACTTAAAGCCATACACTTCTATGAGCTTTTGTTGGCATCGTGTAAGGAACTACTATGCTAATGCATCTTACCTCTTGTATTACAAAATTGTTGACATCCAAACACCATGTCAGAGCAAAAATAGTTCCACATAATATATGTGTGCAACCGACTTAAAGGCACATAATATGCATATTTTGTTGTTATGCAATCTAGTTTCCACTGTATAGTTAGCATCACCAAAAATCCCCATAGGAAAATAATCCATCCTTGAAAGGGTGAACACGGCGAGAATCTTTCATAATAATTTCTTGCCTAATAATCTTGGTGATGATCTTAGTAGCATTATGACAATCACCACATACATAGGTTTTATGTGATCCAAATAGGGGTTCTCAGGCTAGTGCTGAATCCATGATATGTCCAAAGGAAAGAGCCAACTTCTCAGTATGAATTCCCATGGTGAGGTGTTTCTCTTCATCCTCCACATCATGTAGCACAAAATTTGTGCTAGGGTCATACCCTACCTCCTTCATCTGCCCTAGCAAGGTATCCAGCATTGCAGAAATTTTCTTTGATTGAGGGTGTACTCTGCCTCCCACAAAGAACATATGAATCTTGTTATTTATCTCAATCAAACTGCATCCTCGAATCTTTTTCAATCCCCTTTCTTTCATCATTTTTTTTTTTGACCTTTGTTACATCATCCCACCTCCCAGCATTAGCATACATGTTTGAAAGTAGCATATAACATCAAACTTTTCCAGAATCTATGGCCAAAAGTTGCTCTACGACATGCTCTCCTATCTCAATACTACGGTGAACTCTACAACCACCAAGCAAGGACAACCAAACACCAATATCAGGTTCTAGAGAGAGATTTTTAATGAAGTCTTCTGCCTCATCTAGATTCTGAGCATGTCCAAGCAAATCAACCATGCAAGCAAAGTAGTCCATCCAAGGCATAAGACCATATTCCCAGATCATGCAATAAAAATATTTCCAACCATCATCTACTAGGTCTACATTACTGCATGCACAAAAAACAAAAAGAAAGGGTATATGGTCAGGCTTCACATCTGTTTGTTGCATTTGAGCAAAAACAACAATAGCATGGCCACCACACCCATGCTTTCCATATGCAACTATCATTGCACTCCAAGAGACTACAGTTTTTGTAGCCAATTTATCAAATAGCTAACATGCAATCTCTAGACTCCCACATTTGGCACACATGTCAATAAGGGAAGAACCCACAAAAAAATCTGATTGCAACCCACTTCTAAGCACATATCCATGATTATTCTTACCTTGTTGCAGAGCCGCTAAAGATGCACATGCCTGAAGTACATGGTGCAGATAGGGGTCGTCATCTCCCTCTGCAAGTCACCCCAAATATCCCACAATCATAGCAAGGACACAACAGGTCCAAACATCAACACTAGCATAATTTAGATGCTCAAACCTACTCCATGTTTCTATCAGACAATTTCAATCCACAATGCGATACAAGAGAGCCCAAAAAACTCGAACAACCACAAAGAAACGATTCAAATATGAAATTTAAAGTACACATACAGTGAGCCATGCACAGAAGAAACCATTAAAATTATCCATTCATTCTATTAAAATTAACTGAGAAGTTTATAGATTTCATAGGCTTCAATTGTCTTTGCTCAATACTTAGAATTTACAAACTTCATTTACATGCTTAAAAGCTTCAAATTATCATATTTACATTAAACGAAATTTACTACTAATCCTCCTGGTCTCAATCTCAGGCAGGGTATTACATTCATCAAAATCATTCAGGAAATTATCGTTCCCTCTGTATCCTTCTCTCAACACCTTCTCCATCTCTTATATTCTTTTCTCCTCTCTTTTGCTTCTCCAAGCCTTGACTGGGATCCTTTCTTCTTTTCATTTTGTTGCCTTTTGCTTTCCCTTATTTCTTTCTATCTAGGGGAGAGGTGTCTATTGTTGAACAGGGACCAGTAGTTGTCATAGTACTGGTCCCACACAACCACCAAATAATGACATAAAAGCACTCAAATATTTAACATAAATATTTCATATTAAGTGCAGTAAAACTTTAAATTATGTACAAAAATTGCACATTAATTGACTGGGCCAGCATGTGTCCATAAATAGTCTTTATGTGCAAAAGAGTACAAAACATCTTGTCCCAAATACCTACAGATCTGCTTGAACATACAAAAGTACATGAACTACAAAATAACCCTCATAGTATTTGCCACCACTGCAAGGTACCTAACAAATCAACCCCCACGGATCTCTATTGGAGCCATCATAGAATCTACTAGTGGTAAATATCCCATGCCACATTCATACATGTTCAACAAATGGTGATTGAATGTTATCCATAAATACATGGTAGTTCAACAATTCAACCCACTATGTTCAATAAATGACATCTACCCATTAAATGCACCCATTAAACATATGAAAGCACAAGGATCATTAAACATATGAAAGCAAAAGGATCGACCATGATAAAATCCCATCCATTGAATCACATTTAAATCAATCCATAACACACATTCAAATTTTAGAGATTGCAATCCATGTGCACCCTTTTTACCAATCGAATTCAACAACAAATAACTATAAAAGAACCATAACCCTTACTGAAGTTCCATTTCAGACATTCAAACTGCAGAGTGTGTGCATAGTGGAGACATACCATCAAAGAGTGTGTGCACAGTATAATCAGGTAGCTGCATAATAGTATTGTTATTTCGATTTCTGGTATAATCAGCTTCAATTTTTATGTTATTTCTATTTCTATTATTTCTATTTTTGTTATAATTAGCTTCCATTTTTCTTGTATAATCAACGTCCCTTATAAATATGTAAGTAGTTTCAGGCATGACAAGAGTCAACAATGCAAGGAGAACAAGCCGTCGACTGAGCAGGGGTTCCCAGCTACGTTGCACCTCATCGGATGAGGAGAGGGTGGATCATGGAAATGCAAACAATGCTCCCAGCAACGTTGTTGAGAATGGCCATGCAGTGGTCGAGGAGAATGTTGTCCCACCATCAACAATAGAGCCACCGTCAACCATAGTTCAAGGTGCAAGTTCAACCAAGAAAATCAGTGCAATAAAAGGCTGGATAAAGCAAGACATGTTAGGTGTAATTGATGATATAGAGTTCAATGGATATTCCATTCATGCAACTGCTAAAAAACATGGGGTTGCTACCTCATCAATACATTATTGGATAAATGGGATCACACATACAAAGCACAGAGGGCCTCTTACAGTTATGAGTGAAGAGGAGGAGGATGAGGTGGTTCAGTGGTGTAAAGAGATAGCCCAAATGGGACATGGGCTAGAGTTGATACAGTTAAAATCCACAGCAGCTCAAATATGTCAGGGGAGGCCAAACCCCTTCAAAGATGGGTTTCCTGGTAAGTCATGGTGGTTTGGGTTTAAAAATAGGCATCCAGAACTTGTGTTACGTATAGTCGAGGGCCTAGATAGATATAGGGATTTAAATCTATGCCCTGCAATTCTGACCAAGTTCTATGACACCCTTTCTAGTGCATACGAGAAACATTCTTATGCTCCAGACCATACATGGAATTGTGATGAAACAGGTTTACAGGAAGGAAGGAATTGTGGCATGTAGGTAATTTCCAAGCGAAGGAGTCGTAATGTGCCAAATAGTTTTCCTAGTAGCAAGGAGTGGATTACTATTCAATGTTCTTTCAATGCAATTGGTGCTTCAATCCCTGGATTTTATCTATTTAAAGGTAAAACTCAACTCAAAAACTATATACAAAATTGTGAACCGGGTGCATGCATGGATGCACATCCCCATGCATGGATGACTAAACAACTCTTTTTGAATTGGCTTACTCACTTTGTTGCATCTATACCAGGCAATGTCTCACCTGTAAATAGACACCTACTGGTTTTAGATGGACATGGAAGCCACATTTTTGTGCAAACAATTGAGGAGGCTAACAATTTGGGCATCGACTTGTTGACACTGCCTACTCATACCACTCATAGATTGCAAACCCTAGATGTTAGTGTGTTCAGGACTTTTAAGAACTATTTTAGGGGTGAGCGAGCTTCGTGGATGGAGAAGAATCCAGGGGTGGAGGTAAAAAGGTGCTAGCCGAGCTTGCAAGTAAAGCCTTTAAAAGGGCTCTCACACCTTCAAATATCAAGGTTGGGTTTAAGACGACTGGAATATGGCCACTGAATTCCAAGGCTCTCATGCATGATACTAGTTGTAGCTAGGAATTTGATGTGGATGGTCAAGAAGAAGGGGATGTCCAAGCACATGTTGATGGCCAAGAAGATGTGGAAGTAGAGGAAGATGTTATTGCTACTGATAATATGATATCCCTCTCTCAAGGAGGACCCTTTTGTGATGATGATGATGAACATGTAAGTGAAACACAGTATAACAATGAACCAATTGACAATAACATGGAGGTTGTTAGACCAACTGAAACACCTGCAACTTTTGCATGTAATATTCTTAATGACTATCGATCATGCAACTGTCAATGAGAATGTAGTTGGAAACGACAAAGTTGATATGAATGTAGTTGTAGGTGATCATGCTCCAAGAAGTGTTAAGATTCAATATGCTAAGATAGATAACATCCGCATTCCATTCAATTTCACAACAATAGCATATACAGGATCACTGAAAGAACAACAAGCATAGCACAAGAGGCACAATTTATCCTGGGAAACCCTCATGGGGTAGAAAACCCAACAAATCTTCCTCAATATAGATGACCAACAAGTACGAATATGTAATCCCCAAACAAGAGCTCCTTCTCCTCGTTTACAGATCTCTCACTTTCCTTTGCGAGTTCAGAAGTGAGTGAGTGTGTGTAAATGAGAGACACAACACTTCTATTTATACTTTATCTCTCACTAGACAAAATACCTAACTAGGTCGGCCCCAACAGATATAACCCAATGCTGATTGTGATGACCCCAATAGGGGACTTAAACACCCTATTATAACTGAATGTAGGCCGACCCCACTAGGGAAGTCTAATAACCCAAGTTACAACATTCCGACGGAGGAATAAACATCTTCGGATATAATAATAATGTACAAATAGAATATTCTTAGAAGTTACAATATTTCAACACTCCCCCTTAACAAGAAGGATATTCTAACAACATCTGCGGGAGTAAGGAGTCATCAACATCATACATGATACATCTATAAATCATTGGAAGATTTCTTCAATCATCATCAGTAACTCAACCAGTTACTGGAACATAATCAATACTGGAACATCAAAATCGTCAGTACTAAGTCTTCATCTTCTGCAACACTTGATCAGCTACAACAACATCATCATCTGGATCTTTTGATCAACATAATCATCTAGATCTTTCGATCAATAGCCTCATCGTCTGAATCTCCCGATCAACAGCATCATCTAGATCTCTTGATCAACAGCCTCATCATCTGGATCTCCCGATCAATAGCATCATCTGGATCTCTCGATCAACAACCTTATCGTTTGGATCTCCCGATCAACAACACCATCTGTATCTCTCGATCAACAGCCTCATCATTTGGATCTCTCGATCAACAACATCATCTAGATCTCTTGATCAACAACCTCATCATCTGGATCTCCCGATCAACAGCATCATCTAGATCTCTTGATCAACAACATCATCATTTGCAACACACATGATCCTTCCTTTCGGAATTACGGGATCACTGTCTAGGGATGATCAATCTCATCAAAATCAATATTTAAGACTATCCTTCCTTTCGAAATTATGGGATTTACTGTCTAAGGATGATCAATCTCAACACAATCAACATTTAAGACTATCCTTCCTTTCATAATTACTGGATTTACTTTCTAGGGATGATCAATCCCATCACAATAAACATTTAAGACTATCCTTCCTTTCGGAATTACTAGATTTACTGTCTAAGCATGATTAATCCTATCAAAATCAGCATTTAAGACTATCCTTCCTTTCGGAATTACTGGATATACTATCTAAGGATAATTAATCCTATCACAATCAACATTTAAGACTATCCTTCCTTTTGGAATTACTGGATTTATTGTCTAAGGATGATTAATCCTATCACAATCAGCATTTAAGACTATCCTTCCTTTCGGAATTGCTAGATTTACTATCTAAGGATGATTAATCCCATCACAATCAGCATTTAAGACTATCCTTCCTTTCGGAATTACTGGATTTACTGTCTAAGGATGATGAATCCCATCACAATCACCATTTAAGACTATCCTTCCTTTCGGAATTATTGGATTTACTGTCTAGGGATGATCAATCTCATCACAATCAACATTTAAGACTATCCTTCTTTTTAGAATTACTGGATTTACTGTCTATGGTTGATTAATCCTATCACAATTAGCATTTAAGACTATCCTTCCTTTCGGAATTACTGGATTTATTGTCTAAGGATGATTAATCCTATCACAATCAGCATTTAAGACTATCCTTCCTTTCAGAATTACTGGATTTACTGTCTAAGGATGATTAATCCTATCACAATCAACATTTAAGACTATCCTTCCTTTCAGCATTATTGGATTTACTGTCTAAGGATGATTAATCCTATCACAATCATCATTTAAGACTATCCTTTGTTACACCTAAAATCCTACCATCATGAGATTCAGTGTATACATCCCTGAAGTTCCGTTGGCTAAGTCATTAACCTGGAAGAGATACCACTGCATTCATGCTAGGTTTTGAGAGGTTGTCGCAGGCTGCACTCATGCAACCTGCGACATCACATCTTGCTCTCTTGTAGGGAGCGATGATGTCAGTTAATAGGAAAAAATAGCTTCTCCGAGCCCATTCTCGAAGCCTGCTGACTTGGATCCTTATCCCTGACCTCTTGGGAGAGCTATCACTTGGTTCCTAACCTCTTGGAAGGATCCCCTATCTCTCTCCTACCATATCTCAACCTATCCTATCCATACCCTATCCACTTAGTCCTATATAAGTGAAGCTCTACCCCTCTTCAAAGGGAGGAAGTCTATAGTGTCTACATGTTGGTGAAATAATCATTGAGAGATCTCTAACTCATCCATTGAGAGACTCACACTTCCTTGGGAGGATATGGAATTTGGCTTGGATGGAGAAAGATTTCTACGTTAAGCCTCGGTTGTAATCATTCTTCTATGTACTTTCCTTATATTTACAGTAATATAAACGCTTTCCACCAATATTGTTGTGTTGATAGTATTGCGTAGTTTACCTGCTTAACTGTTTAATTAGATCTATTATTGTATAGATGCTCTTTACTTGTTTGCATTGTTTTGTGAATCTTGACAGGTCTTGCAGCTGAGATTGGACGACCGCAAGGCATGGAGCAACATCTAGGAGAAAGGATTACAAGTTTAAGGTAAGAGATCTAGTGACTCAATCCTTAATTAGATCTAGGAAAGTAGTTTATACTATGTACTATTTGTTCTAGACTCACGTTGATCTAGGGAGATCCGGCTCGTGCCTGCTCGAGTGGATTGTCCGTCAAACAAATATGGCGACTGTACTGGAGAAGAACATTGCTTTGTAGTGTCAATTTGAATGTTATTTTTAGTTGATTTCTTGCCAAGCCTTTTTCATTTTTCATTTTCCTCCTAAGCTGGTTTCACCATCATATCTTCACTTTGAAAAGTCTGATTACCTTCCTCTGAGTTTGTGCTTTTCATTTTCAAACTAGTTCATTGCTCATTACTTGGATATTTGGCTCATTTTTTAACTTGGATCTCGCCGGTCGCACTTGGTCAATGTACTTAGAGCGACACTGTGTCTTTTTTTATCTCTGTTCTTTGTCTGTGGGCTTCTCGTCACAACCCTTCCATTGGTATACTGCGACATCGTCGCACTCCTCGCATTGGTGAACTGCGACGTTGCACTGTGTACAAACACAGACTGCGCCGATCTGTCAAAGTTGCCATATAGGCACCCTTTCTCCATTCTGCTTTTGAGTGTTGGTTTGTATGCAAAATTTCTCTATACTGCAAGACCCAATCAGAGATCCCATTTTTGCTTTATGTGATTGAGTTGTTTGGTTTTATTTGGATTTTTTTGGGTTCCATCTTGGACAAGTCTGAGATTTGGTAGTGGTGGACACTTTGGTCTCCCCCACCTGCATCCACTCACCCTTGCATTCCCTCCTCTCCTTGCTAGATCTGGTCAAGTGTATTAGATCATTTAGCCAGACCTCATTTGCATACGTTTGTGAGCTTTGCTTGCTTTAGTGTTGCTTGTTACTGTTTGAGTTTGATTGTTTGTGTGTATTTTCGTCCCATTGAGTGCTTGCTTTCTCTTGAGGTTTTCTGAGTTGTTGGAGTGCTACAAGCAATCTTTTCAGTTCAATATTTATGTTTAACTGCATCGATGTTGTCAAATTGTTGTTTTGATGCATCCATTGAAAGATCAAAAGTACTTTGTTTCCATCATTTTTCAAGATCATTTGAAAAACAGTACATGCATTGGAATGTCTCATCTATAAATATTTTGGAAAAGTTGAAAGAAAATTGCATTATTTGTGTTTTTCATGAATTATGAGTTGCTCATCTTCTTGAAAAATTCGAATAGATATCAAGTTTTGCAAAAGTAGTTCTGTGCTTGGAAAGTTGCATTGTATCTTTTGATTTTTATGCTTTTAGGCCATCATAGTGAAAGAGAAAAGCTTGCATATTCTACTTAGGAATTCTCTCTTTTCATTACTTAGCATCATTTTTGTTTTGAAAAGACAAAAGAAAAAGAAAAACATGCTCTGATTTGGCTTAGTAGTGTTGTGTTAAAAAAAAATTGCGTTTCACTGAAAAGGAAAAGAATGTTTCATTATCATTTTTCGTAGATTTGGGATTGTGTTGCATTGCATTGTTTTGGTAAAATTGTTGGAAAGAAAAATAAAATTTCTCCTTCCCTTACATAGAGTTCATCGAAAGAAAAGCATACTTTTTGCATGTAGTTAAAGCCTGCATTATGTTTACCAGTATGTACTCACCTCATGCATTCACCTAACCATCCAGATAAAATTAACGGTAGAACTAGGGTAAAAGTTTTAGTAACTTGTGTGTAAGTTAGAGACGTGCTCCGGCATCGTTAAGCGTGGCAGCTGTCGTTATTTGCTAGCACTATATCCCGGGGGTATTGTAGTATTCCACATACTTATCGGTATATCGAGCTCTTTCACGTACCCACCAAGTACCACATGTACTTGGCGTATATCGAAAGGTGTTTCACGTACTCGGTAGTATATCGAAAGGTATCTTTCCGAACAGTTGTGCATTAGACAGCACCACTAGGGATTTGAACTCCCACGTACCTTGCGTATATCGGGAGACACCCTTAGGATTCCTGAAACCAACTGAGTTAACCTTTTGGCCGTCTTGGCAGAGCAATACACCGAGAACAACACTCGGGGAGATTACTACGCACGTACCGTCCAGGTAATCGGGTATTCAGGCAAGGGTACGGTCCCATTCCTCCTTGTCGCGTTTTACTATTGGACCCTGCGGTATATAGCGATTTGCGAAGCCTTCACAATCCTGTGAGGTTCCAGACCTGTGAATCCACTCTTATAACATAAGTTTGCTTGTGGCCTTAGTTTGTGTAGGATTTTGTATGGGCATCTTTTCTTTTGTGTATCTTGCCTTAGGAGAAAATTTTTGTTTTAGTCACTCTGGCTGACTTTCCTTGGAGAAGGTCTCGCAGGATTCAGAATTTGCCACCCGAATATCCCCTTAACTAGGAGGTAATTTAGAGGGTAAGAATGGATCCACAAGCTAGGGTCGGGTCACATGAAGTGGAAAACCCCACTTTAATGTTGGAGGACTTTTGTTTCCTCATACTCCTCCAAATTCACCAACCTCTCATCCCCCACAGGGTGAAGAAGCACAAATCTCCACTTCATAAGACTTACCTCCAATTGCACCGGGAAAGCTTGGATCGTTGGAATGGATAAACTTAACCCCAAGAAAACCCTATAATAGTCGTTGGTCCTTCGGCAGCTTATTGGACATCTTCTAAAGGCCACCCAGTGGCCCATTTTTCCATTGCATCCCCACCCAGTTGGGCCAGTCCTGACGACCACTTAGCAGCTTATAGTGAGCAACTGGCTCATTTGCGTGCTATGGGTGAGGAGTTTCAAAGTCGGAATTTCCAACTAAGGATCGATGACTGACCAATCCCAGGTCGCTCTTTATCTTTTGAGTCATCGGAATCATCCACGCAACACGTGACCACAACTGAAGCTGGTCAACCATCCATTCCTGCACATGCATCCCCTAGATAGGAGACCAGTTCAGTACCTGTTGAACAACAATAGTACAACACACCTGTGGTCACCACGGTTACGTTACCTTCTCCTCCCCCACCTCAAAATTCGAGGGGAGGATACTCTTTACCCCCTACCTTCCTTACGAGTAACGTTAATCCTACGGTGAATAACCAACAACCAGTGTTGGGTCAACCTTTACTTAGTGGTTAGCAAGTTGCTACTGGGAGGAAACCCCCATCTCTTAACCATAATACTGCAACAGGAGTTCCCATCGGGCCTTTCGTTGGAAATTCCTTACCTCTCGGACCTTCCACGACGGGACTATCCCATGTTGGGGGACCGTCCAACGTAATTCAACCTCCATTGAGTCAAGCATATCTAGGTCATCCTAACTTTGTGCCGAGTCAACTTAATCTCGGAAACGCACTCTACGGGGTACCTTACCCCGGAAATCCTTACTCTCTATGAGGACAGCAAATTTTTTTACAACATGGACCCCCACTTACAGTCCCTCCACCCCCGTTTGGTCCACCCCCACCTCCCATTGGAGGCAGAGGGCCCCCTCATAACTTTGGAGGAGGTGGACCTCTACCTTCTGGTGGAGGACCACCTCATTTCGGTCATCATGACCCACCCCCTCCTAGTGGAGGTGGTGGAGGACCACCCCCTCCGGGTGGTGGTGGTGGAGGACCTTCTCATCCTTGTGGTAGGGGTAGTGGACCACCACCCCACTATGGTGGAGGTGGCGGAGGAGGCTCTTACCCTTCCAATGGTGGCGGTGGCCCACCACCCCCTCTCAGCGGAGGTGGTGGAGGCCCGTCCTATTCCAGTGGTGGTAGCAGACCACCACCTCCTCCCGACGCAGGCAGTGGTGGCCCATCCTACCCTGGCGGTGGTGGTGGACCCCCACCATTTGGAGGCGGCCCACCCCCTCCTGGAGGTGGAGGCGGGCCCCCGCCTTATGGTAATGGGACACCTTATTATGGTAATGGGCCACCTTATTATGGTAATGGACCACCTTACTATGGCGGCGGACCTACATTTGGTCTGGGCGGCCCATACCCCTATGGACAGTTTCCTCCTAGAACACCCTATGGTCAGTCCATACAAGGTCCCATAGGTCCTTACATGCCTTATCAGTACTATCCGTACCCGCATCCTAATCCGTAGCTTCCCTTTTTGGCTACTTAAGACCTACCTGATTTGTCTCGCTTGACCAATGACCCCATTCACCATAGAACTAATTCGCCACCCGTTCCGGTGAGACTTCCATCAGATATCCCAAAATTTGATGGCAAGCTGGGTGAGGATCCTAAAAATCACGTGATGACATACCACTTATGGTGTTCATCCAACTCCTTGATGGACGACTCGATCTGTCTTAGGTCATTCCAACAGAATCTCACTGGTTCGACTGCGAAGTGGTATATTGAACTACCGCCCCATTCTTTCCCTGATTTTGGTTCTCTTGCTATGAATTTTTTGAGTCATTTCCAACTGCCTATACGTTATGAAACTGGTACAGAGCTTTTAACCTCGCTTCGTCAAAATACCGCTACTCATATCTCAGATCATATACATGAGTGGCAGAGGAGACGACGTCTCATTAAGGCCCCTATTCCAGACCAGCTCCTAGCAGATTGGTTTACGAAGTCTCTCATTCCCACCATAGCTCGAGATGTTTCCATGGGAGGTGCTGTCACTGAAGAACAAGCCATCACCTGTGCCCATTTGCTAGACCTAGTCTATGCCCAATCCAACACATTGTTTGATATTCTTCCTTACGCCCCCCGTAGCACCTACGATCCCACAAAACCACCCAAGGGACCCCAAGCCGATGGCATTATTGGATCCCTTACCACCCAGCCTTCCTCTCAAACTGTTGGATCACCGAACCCACAAGGTTCTTACCCATCACCAACATAGGCTGGTCACGGTACCACCAAATCATCTACTCCTGCTATCACTGAAGAGGTGAATTCTGTTTCATCAGCTTCACCTCAAAATTCTGGTAGTAAAAAGAAGAACAAAGGGAAACCTAAGAATTATTCCACCTAGCAGGAAGAAAAGAGCACCCCCGATGATACCAAACAGAAAAGGAAATTGAAGTATCATTTCCTACTATGCGGTGATGATCACTTTTCTAAAGAGTGCCCCCATAGAGACGAAGTTCAAAAGTTTCTTAAGGGAAAACCCACACCCGCAGTTCTCAATGATCCCTTCCCTTCTCAAAATCAACATTCGATCCCTCACACTTCTTCTTCCCAAGGAGAAGCATCCACCACCGCACATGTTCTCATGATGCATAGCAAAACTATCAACTTGAAAAATCGTTCTTGTTCGTATGACTCCATTCCAGCCAAAGAACCTATTGGAAGTAATACTGAAAAATCTTCCACCTCGATGCATGATGTCACCGTATTGGCTGCTCCTCTCACCATAGAGAAGCTCTCATTCGATTCAGTGTTACGTCCACCCAAGAGCATGATTAGAAAATTGGTTTTCAATCCTAATGCTTGGGCTGCTAAAAAATACAACATTGTAGAGGACCTCGCACAAGATCCGTGTGCTATGTTGACGCTTGAAGTATTGCAAAACTGTCCTAATCAGCGCAAGACTCTCCTAGAGGCCTTCGCTGCAATTGACTCGATTTCATCGAATACCATCATGTTCCGGCTAGAATATTTCAAACCAAGGCTCTCCCATCAATTGGCATTTCAAGTTTCCACAAACATTACTAGGAAGACAATCCATCGTACCATTTTGGACGAAGGTGCCTCTATGCCATTCATGTTGATCTCATGCTGGAGAGCCATTGGCTCTCCCAAGTTGAATAGTTCTCCTACCACTTTGAGAGCATTCGACGGACGTGGCTTTCAATCTCATGGGCTGTTACAAGCTGTAGCAGTCAAGTTGGGGGGCGAGACTGCAACCATTAACATAGAAGTGGTCACTGCCCCATTGAATTACAACATTCTACTTGGTTGTAATTGGTTTTATGCCATGACTGCGGTCGCATCATCTATCTTCCTCATAGTACAATTCCCCCATTAAGGTCGAATTGTCATAGTCGACCAACTAGATTTCTGCACACCTGACACCAATACTCACATGGGCGATACCGTTCCTTCGATTGGACAATCTTCACAAAAGTATGAGAGTGTGAGGGTCGGCCTCCTTAAGGATTCATCCCTTATGGGCGTCTTTCCTACTTCGGATCCCCCAAACCATGTTTCCACGGTGAGCATGATGTCCTCGCAGATTTCATCTATCCCTAACTCCACTGATTCATGGCTTGTACCTGATGAAGCCACCACACACCTGATTGGAGACAACATGCCTATGTCACCCGCTGAACTCATGTACAAGGCTATCCAGTCAGCATCGGAGGATCACTTAGCTATGGCCTCCACCTCCTGTTCTCTACAACGGACACCATCCAATCCTATGCTACAGAATTTTCATTCTGACGAGTCCATTATGGAAATCATGAGTGCAGATGATCCTCCGTGGGAAGACCTCCACCATTGTTCATCTTTCCTTCCTTTCTTGGATACTATGGAGAACAACATTCACACCATATTTACACCGGACATCTACTCTGGCTCTCTGTCCTCGATCCTCACATGTCAAATGGACTCAGAAGGAAACTTAGCCAACATTGAGCCTACCACTTTGATAGAAATTTTGGTTACTCCTGGAGTAGTGGAACACATTTAGTTATGCCATAAGTGTTCCCCTGAAGAAGTCATCGCCGCCACGGCCTTATTCAAGCGATTCCCAGATGTGTTTACTTGGACTTATGAGGAGATGCCTAGGATAAACCCCTCCATTGTTTTACACGAGATTAAAACCTATCCCGACGTCAAACCCGTCCTCCAAAAGTTGCGACCGGTACACCCTCGGAAGACTGTGACAATCAAGGAAGAGATTTAGAAACTCTTGAAATCCGACTTTATCTATCCTGTCCCATTGACAGAATGGGTCTCAAACGTCGTCCCTGTTAATAAAAAACAAGGGACCATCCACGCTTGTGTCGATTATCGAGATCTCAACAAATATTGTCCCAAGGACAACTACCTGACTCCCTTCATCGACCAGATTATTGACAATTGTGCTGGAAGTGTCATTTTTTCATTTATGGATGGCTTTTCAAGATACAACCAAATTGAGATCCACCCCACCAACCAACACAAGACTACCTTGATCTGTCCTTGGGGAACGTTTGCATATCATAAAATTTCGTTTGGCCTTAAAAATGTTGGTGCTACATTCCAGCGGGCCATGTCGTATGCCTTCCATGATGTGAAGGACTTTGTGGAACCCTACATGGATGACCTCCCTGCTCACTCAAAGCAATGCGAGTTCCACTTAGATCATTTGACAACCGTTTTCCTCAGATGCAGAAAGTACAATATCTGTCTGAGTCCTCACAAGAGTATTTTTTGTGTCGAGTCCGGACTCCTCTTAGTCTCTATTGTCTCAAAATATGGGATCCGTATTGATCCCTCGAAGGTGGAATCCATTGTCTCCCTTCCACCTCCAACCAACATTACAGAACTTCAGAGTTTGCACGGAAGAGCAACTTATTTATGGCGCTTCATTTGTAATTTGGCACAAAAGATGCAGGGATACATGAGATTGATGAAAAAAGATGTCTTGTTCATTTGGGATGACCAAGCTCAACAATATTTTGATAGTTTGAAACATGCCATTATGCATGACCTTGTGCTCCAACCGCTAAATTACTATCGAGATTACATTTTATATCTTGTCGCTTCCGACACCACTATCGCCATGGTTTTGGTGCAGGAATATGAGAACGCCCAAGAACATGTGATATACTATGCCAGTAAAGGTCTTATTGACACTGAAACTCGCTATTCACATGTTTAGAAACTCGCTCTTGCGGCAGTTATTTCCGTGCAGAAGTTCCGACATTACATTCTGCTTTGCACCACCACCATCATCGCCGATTCAAACCCCATGTACCACATTCTAACTCATCAGGTGCTTGGGGGAAAGCATTCACACTGGATCGTGATACTGCATGAATTCGATCTTCTTTTCGAAAAATCCAAGTCGAAAAAGTCTTTGGTGTTTGCTGAGCTCATCTGTGACCTCCCCCGTACTGATGTAGAATCTGAGCCCAATAACTCTTTTCCCGATGAGTCATTGTTTCTTATCAGTACATCTGATCCGTGGTATGGAGATATCACATTATATCTTCAAACCCAACGTTTCAGCCCCGAATTGTCTCATGACGACCATCATCGTAATCACTACCATGCAAAGTATTACCTGATCATTAGTGATACTTTGCACCATCATGGTATCAACTCTATTCTTCGACGTTGTCTGAATCATGACAAGGCTGAACATGTTATGAACCATATGGTTGATGAGTTCGGCGATAGATTTGGTTTTCTCCATGAAAACTCAACACCGTACTACCCACAGTCGAACGGACAGGTCGAGTCCATTAACAAGGTCTTGAAAACTATGGTCCAACGTATGGTGGGTACGCACAAGGCCAATTGGAATAACATGCTCTTCTATACACTTTGGGCTTATCGAACCTCCATTAAAACTTCCACTAGATTTACCCCTTTCCAACTAGTGTGTGGATTGGAGGCGGTCCTGCCTATTGAGTGCAAGATTCCATCCCTCAAGCTCGCCATCGAACTTCTCCCAAACACTGCTGCCGAGGAAGAACATTTCCTCTACCTATATATGCTCGACGAGACTCGTAGAGATGCCTCTCTTTCTAATGAGGCTCATAAGAAACGCATAAAAGCGGAGTACGACAAGTTGGTACAACCTCGCATGTATAGCAAGGGAGATTTGGTCCTCACATATGACCAAAAACATGATAAGATATGGGCAGGAAAGTTTGATTCCATGTGGCATGGACCTTACATAGTGAAACGCGTCTTAGAGAAGGGAGCTTATGAGCTTGAAGACTACGATGGGATATATTTGGGTGAGCCACACAATGGGATCTACCTGAAGAGGTACTATGCCTGAGTCTTTCACGCATAAGTACTTTTGTATATACTGTACATGGCGTGTGTGTGTTTTTTGTGTGGTGTGATGCTTTGATTTTTGCATGTTTAGGTCTTGTTTCATTTCTTATACCATGTTCTGTCTGTGTGTGCAGATGGAAATGTGCTATGGATTCGCGGACGGTGCCAACGGGCATACTTGTAACCTTGCTTCAGATGCTTGGGTACTCTATTCACCTACTAGCGAGATCATCAGCTCAGGGGGAATGTGTGTAGGTTTTGTGACCAACAATGCTACAGAATATCAAGCAGTCATTGGAACCCTAACAGATGTTATTTCTTTGGGTATGGACCATGTTGTCATCCACTTGGATTCTCAACTAGTGGTCTCTCATCTTAACCAAGTCTATGCCATCCACGATCCTATCTTACTCCATCTCTATAGACGAGTCTATCTTCTGGAAAGGTCCTTTGATTCCATTCAGTAGTTGCACATTCCACGAGATGTGAACACAGTTTACGACTCTATGGCCAACTTCATCTTAGATTGGTACATTGCACACACATAAGTATATTTATGAATTGTTAAAAGTAGACATAACATGTAAATAACTCATTTTATAAGAAAACACATAAACAAGATCACACCATTCATCCATTTTAAAACACATAATGTATAAACCGTTGGAATGTATGTATATATATCATTATAAAAGTAGTGCTGGTACAAAATCTAAAGCAGAACGACTTTCAGTAAATCTCTACAAAATCTGAAGCCTCCTAGCTTTTAGTAAGTAAAACAATCTGAGGCCTCTAAGCTCTTAGTACATGATAACAACATCAGGCCTAGCGCTTGGCATGTACACCCCTAGGTCTAACAGCTCTAGCCTGTTGAGTATGGAAATAGTCAATTGATCTCACAACCCTGCAAAGTAGCGCGTTGAAGCGTGCAGATGCTCCAACCGTATACACCTGCATGGGCCATGGTACCTCATCGACCGTCAGCTCGGGAATGTCTAACGTCAACCCACTCAGGTTCGCGTAGACTCCATCCATCTATGTGATGGAAGCATGGATGGCTAGAGCCATGACTGCTCCCTCTCCTCTCTCTCTCCTCGCAAGAAGAGAGACTCCCACTGGTCGTATGGGGCCCACGTCTGCACACACATGTTGTTAACTCGTTAGCACTATAACAAAAAAATCATAAATGCACAAAACTTAAAAATACAAGGGTTATTGTTCTTACCTATGTCTCCCCATCCTGCTCCCTCGGGTAGTACCAAGTTTGGGTCATCTTTGTAGTCCGTACCACTGTACGGGAAATCCTTTACCATAAGTAACTGGCACTCTAGCCAGCTGAAGAAGTTAGCTCCATATGAGATGATGGGGTCCCCACCATGTCGAGCCATCACCTCTGTCCATCTAGCCATGTAAGGATCCCTATCATCCAACGGCACCTACAGGCGCAGAAGGGGAACCTGCTCCAATAAGAACGAGATCACTATTGATTCGTAGCTAAACTATTTGAGCTCTCCTCACCGACACTTGGTCAGCTGAGCTCGAATGTTCACGAGGAGTCCCTCGCACCAGTTGAATATCTTTAGAGACATGCAATCCTTCGCATATATCATCTGAGACCGAGTAGCCATGTGAGGAGCTTGACTCCCTGCTATCGTCGTAATGGTGAAAAGAATGGCCCACAATGGATGCTCTCGTACATCTTTTATGGGAATCTTCCCACTAGAATCACGAGCGTGAGAAGTGCAGTGCTATAGGATCATGTCCTCCACAATCCGATCACTTCCATGTGATCAAGTAAGAAGCACAATGTCCCCCCTCTGGGACAATCCAGTCCGAAAGTAGATGTCCTCGACATCTATAGTAAACACGTGCTCACCAATCACAAAATACTATTGAGATGCATCCCAACATCTAAGCATATGCGTCAACAGGGGGATTTGGGCTCTCATGCCCTGGATCTCGAAGAACTTTAAAAGACCACAGTTCCTCAGCACTGTCACACACAATGGATCGTTTGCAATTTGCATATCATCTACCTCATGCTCCCATTCACGCTACTCCAAGACCGTTTTGGATGCTTGTAACCTACCAAAAGGAGAGTTTAAACACTGTTAATAGTCACTTCAACCACTGGAAGGTCATTTTTTGGGATTGGTTTCATGGTTGGGATGGACATTTCCGCCATCGCACCCCGTCAATTATGACAGTGCGACGTCGTCATAGTCCACCTTTGCGGGATTTGCGACAACCCAGGTTCATCGCAATTCCTGTAAAGGCCACTTGCGACGACCCGAGGATGCAATAGCCCTCCACAAATCCACTCAAAACCCAAAAAATTGGACCAAAATAAAAAATGTAAACCACTACAATTATGTTGGATCAAGTTTAGAGTTACCTACTCCGGAGGGTGGGTGAAATGGTCGCTCGTAGCTCCCGAAATCGACAAGTGAAGTTTTGGCTCCAAATGGCACTTCTCCTCCCCAATTGGGCAAATGAAGTAATGGTGACTCTATTTGACCTATTTTTCTATTTATAGATAAAAGGAATATTCTTTTTTCAAATATTTGATGCCTTTAGGTCATTTGCTATAGTTTAAATAATTTTTTATTGCATTTTGAATGCTTGGTTGACCATTGGACCTAGTTTTCGAGTGTACAAGAGTCATTAAGTGTCTTTTTATGCCCTTTTTGCGTTGGAACGATCATCTAGGTATGAAAACCCCTTGTGTATTTGGTCGTTATCTTTTTCATTCATTAGATTGTAATTATTTAATGATAATGAGCTTAATCTTTGTTCTTTCTCATGCTCTTGAAACTATGAGAATAAGTTATCGAGTTACGATTTATCACTTTTTCGGGCTCATTAAACTCCTATAGAAAAGGAACCCCCCCCGAAGTCTATCTTTAAGCTCTTTTCAGGCTCTCGAAATACGAAAATATTGCCAAGCGAACTTGTCGCATTCATGCTTGTTAAAGAATTTGAATGGTCGTCTTCATGGTGATAGTTTACCCCTTTTTAGGACCAAGGGGCACTACTTACGAAAAAGGTATACTCCAGTCAATCATGACTGGAAGATTCCTCTCCCGCGTTGTTTTACCCTTTTTCAGGAGATGAGGCTAACTTTACGAAAAAGGACCGTTGGAGTATTCTTTAGTTCTTTTCAAACTCTCTAAACATAAAATGACGATCACGTTTACCTTCTATGGACTCGTTAAATTTTCACATTGAAGGACCCGCCATGGGACGAACCCCTCCTATCCCACGTTCAAAAAATATTTGGGATTGGACTCATCTATGAGATGAGCTATACCGAGCATCTGGTTACCCTCATCAAGCTCGTAAAAAACACATGAGGCACTCATCGTTCATGATGGGGAAAAAGGAAAGCTTTTATGTGACACCCCTTATTAGTGGCAGTACCTAGTCATTTCTTGAACATGGAACTCATTTTCATTTGCATACTTCACTTGGATCATCTGTTTGTCCTCGAATTTCACCTATTTCCTGAGTCTTGCTACTCCTTTGAGTCATTCAAAGAACGCTTCCATCATCATTTGCATTAGGAGTTGGTACCATAACTCGTCGAGTCAATACTGTGAAGGCATGCCATGTCCATGTTCAAGAATACTTTCATTATTCATTATCTGCAGTCAATATCCCATCATGTCGGTCTACTCTGAGTCAGTCTTGCATGTCACTATACCATCCGATCTGCTCTACACATCCTTTGTCGTGTTTCGTGTCGATGACGAGGGATACATCATGGCCCTCCTTCGACGGATTCATCCTTGTCAACTTCAACACATCATCTGAGGATTAAATCTAGAAACCAACCAAGTACCTTGGCCTTGCATGCCTCAATGGCAAGTTACCTCGCTTTCAACATGAGTTTACATCATTGACTCTTGATTGAAATATTTCATCTTGCGTTCAACTTCAACTCATTTATTCATGCTTGATGATATGTACTATGCTACCTTGGGGATCATTGACATTAATGGTGGTTTCCCTTGCACTTGTTAACGATATACATCAATGACCGGTAATCAAATGGTTACTACCATGTTTGATGCCAAGACATTTGTAATCACAAGGATAGATTTGTTTCATTGCAGGTTCAGCTTGAAGACCTTGGGGAGTTATGTTTTACCCAGGTTGCGATGGATATTGTATTGAGTCATGTCACACGGATCCACATTTGTATTGGTCGTGGCTTTCTTATCATCATGGATCTACGCTTGTGTCTAATAGCCATGATTGTGTTCAGTCGGTCATTACTACCATGGATCTGCATTGTATTGGTCGGTAGCCATGTTGTACGTCATATGAGATTGTGTACTTAGATTCAGTTGTATTGCAGCAGCATCCTTCGTCCGACAAGCCATTGCCATTCATTCTGTCAAAGCATTTCACCTATCCAAATTTCAAAGAGATTTATGTTTTGGGGGGCATTCTGTTACACTTAAAATCCTACCATCATGAGATTTAGTGTATACATCCCTGAAGTTCCATTGGCTAAGTCATTAACCTGGAAGAGATACCAATGCATTCATGCTAGATTTTGAGAGGTCGTCGCAGGCTACACTCATGCAATCTGCGATGTCACATCTTGCTCTCTTGTAGGGTGCGACGATGTCAGTTAATAGAAAAAAATATATTCTTCAAGCCCATTCTCGAATCCTTCTGACTTGGATCCTTATCTCTGACCTCTTGGGAGAGTTGGCACTTGGTTCCTAACCTCTTGGAAGGATCCCCTATCTCTCTCCTACCATATCTCAACCTATCCTATCCATACCCTATCCACTTAGTCCTCTATAAGTGAAGCTCTACCCCTCTCCAAAGGGAGGAAGTCTATAGTGTCTACATGCTGGTGAAATCATCATTGAGAGATATCTAACTCATCCATTGAGAGACTCACATTTCCTTGGGAGGATATGGTATTTGGCTTGGATGGAGAAAGATTGCTACGTTTCGCCTCGGTTGTAATCATTCTTCTATGTAAATTCCCTATATTTACAGTAATATAAACGCTTTCCACAAATATTTTTGTGTTGATAGTATTGCGTAGTTTACTTGCTTAACTATTTACTTAGATCTATTATTGTATAGATTCTCTTTACTTGTTTGCATTGTTCTGTGAATCTTGACAGGTCTTGTAGCTGAGATCTGACGACCGCAAGGCGTGGAAAGGATTACAAGTTTAAGGTAAGACATCTAGTGAATTGATCCTTAATTAGATCTAGGAAAGTAGTTTATAGTCTGTACTATTTGTTCTAGACTCACATTGAGCTAGGGAGATCCGGCTCGCATCCGCTCGAGTGGATTGTCCGTGAAACACCTTCCTTTCAGAATTAATAGATTTACTATCTAAGGATGATTAATCCTCAACCACTTACATGATGGTTAATCCTGATCTCTTTAGGACATAAAATCCAGGGATGATACAATCCACTTGTCTACTTAGACAAAGTCTAAGGACCACACATCGACCTCATCATCGGTTCAGGTATCCTTATAGTCGACCTCATCGTCGAAACAGGTAACCTCATCATTGATACAAGTATCCTCATCATTGATACAAGTATCCACATCATCGATACAGGTATCGTCATCATCAATACAGGTATCCTCATATCATCATCAATCATATCACTCCCCCTTTCGAGGAGGGTCCTTCTAAAATACACCAAGCTTGTCTCGGAAATACTCAAACTTTACTCAAGACAGAGGTTTGGTCCATACATCAACAACTTGTTCGTCAGTGCTCACATACTCAAGCTTTATAGCTCCTTTATGCACCATATCATATATAGAAATATCGGATCTCTATGTGCTTTGACTTATCATGGAACACTGGATTCTCAGTCATCTTGATACAACTCTGTTTGTCACATAAGAACACAGTGGGTTCCATCTCTAAGTCAAATAGTCCTGATAGCAACTTCCAAAGCCATATCGCTTCACAACTAGGAGAGAAAGCTACTATGTATTCCGCTTCAGCTGTGCTGAGAGCCACACTGGACTACTTCCTGCTAAACCATGAGATCATAGCAGATCCCAAACAATAACATCCACCAGATGTGCTCTTTCTGTCTAAGACACTTCCAGCCCAATCTACATCTGTATATCCATACAATTTGAAATCATTATCTCCAAAATAATATAGACCAAAGTCTATTGTACCTTTTAGGTAGCTCATCACAAGCTTTATAGCTATCAGGTGAACACGTTTAGGTTGCACTAGATACTGACTCAAGGTGTTCACAGCAAAGCATATATCTGACATGGTATTCATTAGATACATCAATGATCCAATAACCTGTCTGTACTAAGTTACATCAACCAATTCTGACGATTCATCATCCAACAACTTCAAGTTGGAATCCATGGGAGTGGTCATGGCTTTACATTCCAACATATCAAATCTTTTCAAGATTTCCATAGCATACTTTCCCTAGTTGAGAAAGATTCCTTCTGGGCCTTGTCATACTTCCAGACCTAGGAAGTAATGCATCAATCCAAGATATTTCATCTCAAACTCAGTAGCTAGCTTCTAATTGCTTTCCATGATCTGTTTCTCATTCCCTGTCAAAAAGAGATCATCCACATACAGTAATAGTATGACAGGTTCATCATCCATAACCTTAAGGTAAAGGTTAGGATCAACTTTACTTTTGGTAAAGCCCAAGCTTGTTAAGAAGCTATCAATTCTCCCTCTGTGACTGAACATCATTCACATTCTGCATTGAGTGATCTTCTGCATATCTATCCGTTCCATCTCCCATCAAATGGTTCTACTAATATGAGCGTCAAGATCATTCGAACTCTATGGTGAGTTCCTTCTTGCATCCATCTAAGATAAGAATGTCATCTGTATATAGAAACCATAATCAACCTTGTAACAAAGGTTGAAATCCACATCACCCATGGTGATCATTAAGCTCATCAAATGACTATCGATCCTAGGTATCCGTACAAAGATTTCTTCAATCGTCTGATTCTCTATCGAATCCTGAGAGTTTCCTCGATTTACACTTCTTCTTCAATTACACCATTAAGAGAATGGTCTTGTCATCCATGAGTGTGTCTAGCCACTTGGAGCAAACATCTCGTCATGATTGTTAATACCCAAAAAGTGCTCACTAGCTCATTTCCTTATTCACATGACCCATTTGTCCACTTTTCCACCATTTGAGCCTCTAAAGCCATCAAAAGGTCACCAAAAGACCATAATAAACCCTTTTTCCCCTCAAAAGATATATTTTTCCTCAAAAAAACATAAAAACCTCTCAAAAAGGGTCCAGAATTCCCAAAAATATTAAAAGGGAATAAAAATATTCAAAATATTCAAAAAAGGAAAAAAGAGGGAAAAGGTACCTAAACCATGTTGGTCAATACCATTGGTTTCCTCAAAACCATAATGGTATTCCCCACCACCAAAAACTATACAAAGGTGGTAGGGGCTCCTCACTTTCCATCCATCCATCATCCTATCCTCATGCTGTCAAAATCTCTCATGAGACTTTTGGCCATTTTCAGCATAATGGAGAAGAGACCATTGGAGCTTGGAGCTACTCACCCTTGGAGTTGCTCAACACAAATCCTCACCATCTGAGGTATCTTAATACAAAACATCTATTCTTTTATTTCTTGTTCTTTCCATGAATCGTTTTTAAATTTATTTGTTATATGCACATGTTAGTTTAGATTTAGATTTAATTCATAATCATTTTTGCTTTCTATATTGAAACTGCTATTACATTGTTGATAGGTTCCCATTACACAGAGCCTGGTTGCAAAACCAAGCCAACAGTTTTTGGCGACTCCGCTGGCTTCGAATTCTTAGATCTTGGTTTTTTGCTTTAGATCTTGGTTTTTTGCTTTAGATCTTAGTTTTTGTTACTTTTAAATCATTTTAATTTACAGATCTGCCATACTAGGCAGCAGATCCATTGTTGCTCTAGATCTTGGTCCTTTCTATACCCTTTAAACAGCCCAAAACTTCAATTTTTGGGTTCGTTTTTCGGCAACATTTTTCCATTTTCGCCTCGCGGCTTTTCTCCCGATAGTCACGTGGCTCATCGCGACCTCGCGGCCTTTTTCCGCACTACATGCCGTGGCTTTGCAGCCTTTTTCCGCGCTGCACATCGTGGCTTCGCGGCTTTTTTTCACGCTGCACATCACGACCTTGTGGCTTTTTTCCACGCTGCACATCGTGGCTTTGCGGCCTTTTGCCGCGCTGCAGATTGCGACTATGCGCCCAAAACCCGCGATGTAATTTTCTGGCAGCGCGGCTCAACTTTCAAACGACCATATCTCCCTCTCCCGAAATCCGTTTGAGACGATTTGTTTTTTCAAATTGGGTGTTTTCGATCAAGGAATCCAAATATCCTATTAGATTTAAGAAAATTTTCATAGAAATTTCTCTAATATTTTATTTTAGTGTTATTTATCACTTCAGTTCACCCATTTTGGCCCATATTTTCCAGCATTATTTTTTCTGCATTTTTACAGCCATAGTGAATCATTTTCTATTTATATATGCTCCATTAAAAAGTCTTTTTAAAAAATTTTCAGTAAGTGAAAGACAAAATTTCAACACTATTTTTAGATCATAGGTTTCACTTTAAATTTGCTCAATAGTTTGCCCAAGCAATTTTTTGAGAAATCCATTTACTTCTTGAAATTTTTATGTTATTCGCTTTCCTTTGAAATTATTTCAAAAATCCATCATTTTTGAATTGTTTTTAAAGCATTTACATTTCGAAAAATGCCTTTATTTTTTGCAAATTGGAAACGTCTTATTTTTTCATTTGTAATTAATCGCCCAAGCGAGGCAAATGATTTTTAGTTAAATAATCACACTTGCACCCACTTTGCCACATTATTTAAACTGAGCCTTAAAATCTACCTTAACTCAACAAACTTTTTAAACCCACTTGGGGAGCACTTAAAAGAATCTTGTAGTTAGGTAGAATTGAGGGGATAGGTGTACAAATAACACCCCTCAATTATTTACATTTGAGACATAGTGGTTGTCCTCTACGGTACCAAAATCCCTTATAATTTTGACACGGTTATCAACCAATTTATCAGGAAGGCCTCTCCCTTAGGAGGGTTGAAGTAGCCAGACTGGTTCTGGAAGTCCTAGTGGAATACCGCAATCCATTCAGTAACTGAAGGATACCTTTCAAATTTCTCGGTGTACACCTGTACGGGGGTACAGTGGCGATAGGACCAAACTGCAGATTCACCCAACTGAACGTGTCATGAACGGGGTATCCTAGTTTCCATTCTTTAGGATTGTCTACCCGGTGTCCCTCCCGGTAGGGGGATATCTATCCGTTGATTCAACACTCTATATTGTCTGACTTGGATTTCATCACCTTGCAGAGAATATCATTTTTTGACTCACAATACTTCTAGTTAGGTGTTTGCATGATACAATACCCACCTTTGGTCTAGTGAGCACCACTTTTTTCTAGGAACTGTTTTACTTTTGGTATTCTGACCACTTTTTTGGATACCTCCACTTATTATAGCACAGCTGTTATAATAAGTGCTTTTGAGGTTGGTTGTTGGCCTGAGAGATGTTATTTTTTCACTACCCTCTTGCACACATCGTTGCACTAGGGTTTCGAGTCTTTTACATCACCACCATCCACTGGAATTTTTATACATTTCTCACCATTGAGAATTTAAGACAGTCTTGCCATTTTCAGGGTGAACCCCCTCAGTTCGGTGCCCTTGACGAGACACGTCATCAGCATAGAAAACCATCATCCGATTCTAATGCGCCTCACTTCACATCTGATTCTGAGGCTGAATCCGAACACCCCACTGAAACATCACTAACCAACACCATGGCTGGATCACAATACGATCCCCTTTTCACCAGTACTATTGGAGATACATCGAAAAACCCTACTACTACTGTGCCACCCACGGCAACAACAACACCATTAGGCATTCCTAATATAGGGGCCATTCCCCCTTTATGTATGCCCAACATAGGGCCACCACCTGTTATGGGTATGCCCAACATAGGGGTCAGACCCCCTCTCATTACCAAAACCCAGATCCCAGGAATTCCTGGCACTATTCCTAACCCCTCTGCAATCCATGTTGCACTTGGGAGCGCTGGCCTTTCCCACACCACATCGGTTGGAGAACGCATACCTTCCATACCTAGCATACCCTTAGGGGCCACTGGACCACTACATAATGCTACCATTAACAGTTATGTCCCATCCACTACATCACACCCCTCGGCCAGTCTACCATTTCTGGCAAGTTTGAATTTTCTAGACTTGGCAAGACTAACTAATGATCCTATTAGACATGAACCCACTTGGCCTTCCATGCCCACAAAGCTTCCCTTGGACATCCTGAAGTTTGAAGGAAAACCTGGGGAAGATCCCCAAAACCACATAATGTCATTTCACCTATGGTGTTCATCTAACTCCATAGTGGATGACTCCATTAGACTAATACTGTTGCAATGAACGTTCACTGGCTCTGCAACCAAGTGGTACATTGAACAACCACATGGGACCCACCATACATTTACGTCCCTCGCCTCTACTTTCCTTCAGTTTTTTCAGCTACCTGTACACTATGATGCAGGAGTTGAAATATTGTTGTCTTGTAGACAAAACACAGCTACCCACATCACCGACCATATCTATGAGTGGCGCAAGTGCTGTAGCCTCTGCAAGATAAAACTGGACGACCGTATATTTTTGGATTGGTTTTTCCTCTATATACGGTTGTCCAGAAGGATGGTAACTCTAGGAGGTGAATCTTCTTCATAGATTTCTTCAAGTTGGCACTTCCTAGATTTCTTGATAGCTGCTTCTTCATCAAATGTTACATCTCTACTTATCTCCATATGATGAAAACCAAATATGTAAATTCTAAAAGCTTTGGATGTTTCACAATATCCAACAAATATTCCTTTCTTACCAGAGGGATCCAACTTGGTTCTCTTTTCTTTTGGAATGTGAATATACACAGGACATCCAAATATTTTGAGATGACTTACCTCAGGTTTCTTTCCTGTGAACACTTCTTCTGGAGTCTTAAATTCAAGAGCACTATGAGAAAGTGTATTTTGTACATAGACAGCTGTCCTGGCTGCTTCAGTCCATAGATACATGGGAAGATCTTGATCATGTATCATAGTCTTTACAGCTTCCATGATAGTTCTATTATTTCTTTCAGCAACCCCATTTTGTTGGGGATTGTAGGGAGTGGTTAGTTCCCTCTTGATTCCAGCTTCTCTACAAAAGTCTTCAAATTCCTTTGAAGTATATTCTCCGCCATTATCTGTTCTGAGAATCTTGATTTTCTTTTCTGAGAGATTTTCTATTAAGGCCTGAAACTCTTTGAATTTTCCAAAGACTTCATTCTTACCTTTTAGAAATAATATCCAAGTTTTCTTTGAATAGTCATCCATGACTGTGACATAGTATTCATATCCACTAAAAGATGTGGAGGGAATTGGTCCACATACATCAGAGTGTATTAACTCCAAGGTACTTTTAGTCTTTGTTTCACTCCTAGGAAATGGGTTCTTGATATTCTTCCCTTTTGCACATCCTTTGCATGTGCCATCATGATCAATCTTTAAGTCTGGAAAACCTATAACTACCTTGCTTACATAAGGTAGTGCCTTGTAGTTAATGTGAGCAAGTCTCCTATGCCATAGTTCATTTGGGCTAATGGTTTCATGAACAAGAGATGCTTCTGGAAGGCCCTTAAGTTTGTACAAACCTCCTTCTTCTTCACCAATGATAATTGCATCCTTGATAGATTTTCCTTTGGACCACATTAATACTTGTCCATCAATGAATGCAACCCTATAGCCTTTCTTATCCAATGCTGAGATGGATAACAAGTTCTTCTTCAATCCTGGTACATACAATATTTCTTTCATTTTCATGGAGGTACCAGAATCAAGCGTGTAGCTTGCTTCACCAATTCCCTTGATGGGATATTGAAAGTCATCTCCTAGAGATACCTTTTTTGGAGAAGTTTTTTCTTCAAGACTTGAGAGAGTCTTTTTCTGACCTGTCATGTGCTTTGACGCACCACTGTCAATAAGCCATGTATCTTCTCCGGGAGTTATAGATCCATAGAGTGCGGAGAAAAGAACATATTCTTCTGCATCTTCTTCTTTATTTCTCCTATATCTTCTTTTGAAGAAGGTCCTTTCTTCTTCTTCTTCTTCACTTCTAGGTCTTTTATTGTGAGGCCTTTCTTCCTCTTCTACTTCTTCTTCACTATCATCTTCTGCAAGATGTGCTTGATGTATTTTGTAATGAGAACCCTTTTTCTTCTTTAGAGGGCAATCTCTAGCAAGGTGTCCTATTTTGTGACAAGAAAAACATTGGAAAGAGGAGTAATCTCTTCTTTGAATAGTTCCTCTTTTCTTTTGAAATCTATGTGGAGAATGAGACTCCTTGTGACTATTCCTTTTGGAGTAGGATTGATTCCTTCTTCTCTTGGTGTGGGTGGCCAAGGCTTGGTCATATTCTTTGAGAAAGGCTTCTCGGTTTGCAACCCTAGCCTCTTCTTGTACACAATCCTCCCAAACTACATCAAACTTCATACTTTCTTTTCTGGCACACATAGTTTGTATAAATGACTCCCAAGGTCTAGTGAGACCATTTAGATTTGTCATCACAAGTTCATCTTCATCAAGAGTATTACCAATGGCATCTAGTTGCTCCTTGATTTGGGAGATCCTTGAGGAGTAGTATTTAATGGATTCTCCTTTGTGCATCTTGGTACTCTTTAACTGAGTTCTTAGGTTCATCTTCCTATTGATGTTCTTTCCTTCATACATCCTTCCTAGGGCATCATACATTTCCTTTGGAGTATTCTTGGAAGCCACTTGGGGAATCAAGTGGTCTTTAATAGAATCAGCTATGATTCTCTTTGCCCTAATCAAATCCTTCCTATGCTTCTCTTTGGCTTCATCTCCTTCAGGTTCTGCAACTTCATCCTTGATATAATGAGCAAGGTCATTTTCTTCAAGAATGAGACCAATTCTGTATTTCCATGCTCGAAAATTTTCTATACCTTCTAGCTTGTCTTCAAGCTTAGTGTTTGGAGCCATCTTCTCTTGGAGGAGTCCAAGAGATAAGAGATAGGGTAGTACTTACCCGGAAACTTTAACTTTTCACTTTTCCGGATCTACAACAGAATTTCTGGTTTATCACACTTTTGGTAAAACTAGGGATTGACTTTCCCGGAGTTCTACCCAACCAAAAACTTCGATCCAAGGCTCAAAAGATAGATCTTTAGAAGGGCTATTCATCCATGCAACCATAATCCAAAAAATACTAACTTTTGTAGAAACCCTAATTTTGGGAGAGAGAGAGAAATATAATTTCACCTTGTGAAAGATGTTTTATTCAGGCTAGCTCTGATACCATGTTAAGTTTAAACCAAATATACTAGCAAGATCACTGAAAGAAACATAATCACAAGATAGACACAGAAATTACCCTGGGAAACCCTCATGGGGTAGAAAACCCAGCAAAGCTTTCCTCAATAAGATGATCAACCAAAATACAATATGTGCTCCAAGACTTGTCCTTCTACTCTACCTTGCATGCAGATCTCCCAGGCACAAGTGCGCCACTTTTTGAGTTGCGGAGGTGTGTCAAATGAGGAGTTCTCCTCCTCTATTTATATTAGTTCTCGACTGACCAAAATACCTAATGGGGCTGACCTCTCCTGGAGAAGTCTAATAACCCCTAAAATATAAACTCAGGGCCGAGCCCCACATGGTGGGTCTAATAACCCTAGTTACCACAAACCATCAGAGGAATAAACATCTCCGGATACATAATAGAGTCACCTCAGAGGGACAAAACATCTCTGGAATAATAATGTACAAATATAATATTCTTAGAAGTTACAATATTCAACATTCGGCATGTGTTGAGAGGGTGAAATCTATCATGCTTCAATGTAGGATCCATTATAAACAAGCAATCCAATAGGCTATCATCGAAGTTGAGTTTAGGGACCACCCTTTAAATACTGAGAATGATTTTAGAATTTTTTTCTTCCTTTATAATATTTTCACTTTGGTGGACTACTTCTAGGAGGGATAGATAACCATATATTGCATTTTACTCCTCTAGGGAGATTGTTTCCCTATCTAGATGCATATAAGACTTATTCCTAGAGGCCAATTCATTTCCTTAGTCCATTGTCTTTTCGATAGATGTGTACCTCATGAAAAAGTGGATGATTGAGTGACCCCTTGAATTTGTCTCACTTTGAAACACCTTTTATTTTTGTAAAGTTACACTTATATGGGTACTTGAATAATCAACAAAGATGAAAGATTGGGAAACTCAAGAGATAGGAAAATGTATAAATAAATATTACTAAAAGGAGAAGGGGAATTTTGGCTCTGAGATATTCTGAGACCATTGGAAACTTTTGTGGAATTAATATGAAGAAGCCTCTCTTTGTCCCTTTTGATTTTGGAAATACTTGATGTTTCAACATTTGAATGTTTTAATTCATTTGATATTCATGCTAGGTTGTTTTATGAAAATTCTTTGTTTTATGAAAATTCTTATTATGTGTATGACTATTATGCTCATGTTCGTCACATTTTCTCATTTGGATACATCTCAACTTATTTTCCCAATTAGTAGTTGTTGATTTTGGCTCAATAAAAGTAAGAGTTATCTTCCTTCATATTTTTTCAATATTAGATATGTATATCTTTCTTTCCTTTCAAAAAACTATTTTTATGGGATTTTTATAGCACTATGGGATACCATATTACAATAAATAGAAAGAGGCAGTTGAGACAATCATATGTGCACTACCATTGCTATGATTTTGAAAGAAGATCACATCATTTCCCATTCATACTACAATGGCCATGTATGTCATAATGCCACAACGAGCTTTATAATATATATATTTTACATTGTATGCTCAACTGATTAAGAAGAAAGATACAACTATAAATCAAGTAATATAATTGAGAAAGGTACAATTATAACATGGTGCTCACATAAAGTGAATAACATTAACATAAACTATTATAACTCCTATTTAAACAAATTTTATGCTTATTTTAAAGTTTTTAAGGGCATCTAGGACACTCATCATTGCACAGGGGTTTTGTCTATTAAGGATATAAAAATTTCCATTAAGCATCCCGTTAAAGATAAAGGATACATTGAAGGATACCAAGCGGAGACCTTAAAGCTTGGGATTTTGACCATGGTGTTGTAGACAAGGAACTCATATGTATCACCATTTATGTGCAATACCCCCACTTTTGACTTGGAATGTATTTAATCAAATTATGTAAATGATGTGAATATGCTAGATTGGATTCCTAGTGAAAATCTCAAGGCCAATCCTCGACTAGTGAATGACTAGGTATGGATGATGTATATATTTTTATTTGGACCGTATGGTTTCCTTATCATGTCAATTCAAAATATATGTAAATATTATGCTATAAATAATAAAATGGTCCAATATGGCTATGTAAAGAGCACTGGAGGGGCTATGATTCACCATAGGGGGAGAGGAAAGGAAACATATGGGAAACTAAATCATTGGTTTCCAAGTGTCAACCTTAGAACTAATCTAAATTATGCCATGTGCTTTAAATGAGCCAATTACCTTCCCTTGACTATCAATCCTAATCATTGAATGCATGTGTGAGGTTGGTGGGAAAAGTCACTTGATGTAGTTATTGAAGCATGGGGGTGGTGATAGTTTAGTCAACTATCAGAAGTCCTTGTATTCTATGGTTAGAAGTCGTGTTAGTTGTCATTTCACCATCATATCATATCCCTTGGAGTAAAAAATCATTCTATAATTATCGCATGCGCATTTATACACTACGTAGAGTTTTCTATTGTTGTTCATGTCCATTACCAGACTATGTTTAAGCCAAAAATTTGAATTGAGAGATAGAGTTGTAGTTTTGGAAGGAAAATAGATGGTTGTAGGTGAGCATAGATGTTGGGAAAGTTGGGAACCTTTACCCATTGAGTTATTCTAATTTTGTATGCTTGAGAATCCATGAATTAATGTTGCAGGAGGTTCTCCAATAGCATACAGTAGGTTGGATTCTTAATGCACATACTAATAAGCATTGTAAGGGTTGGATTTCTTTAGGGAACTATGGATTAGTGAAGGGAAATGCCTTCCTTGTGATGTTTGGTGAATTTAGAAGGAGTTCCATGGTTGCGATGGTTTAGTGAGATCCTTGTAGAGCTTTGGATGAGTTTTTTTCTAAGCATAGACAACAGAACGGGTTGTGGGTTGAGAGAGAGAAGGTTGAAGATGTTTCCTTTTCCCTGGTGGCCCCATATCCCATATTGGGGGTGGCCTCTCAATAGAAATAGTATATGTTATACATAATTCTTATGGTTGGGTGGAAAATTGCTCTTACATAGCCGGTTGCTTGGATATTCTTTGTGTAAAGATACATATTATTTTGTATTTGAATTTGCAATACTTTAATTGATGCTTGTAATGATTAAGCTTGCATATGCATACTCTATGTGTGTAGATATTTTATTTATTATGTGTATTTTAATTATGCATCTTCACACATATTTTTATTGATATGAATTCATAATTATGGTTATGGATAAAATTTAGAAGCCCATAATCAGTTAATATCCCATTTTGTTGGTTAGATTGAGGGATGTCGACATTACAGAGTGGTATTGCATCTTTTGGTTGTAATACTGAAGTTGTATGGGACGAAAATGCACAGCTACAAGAAAAAATATGAGTTGTAGATGAACGACTCCTATGAGAACTTGTGCTTTCACTTGTTAGATGTTATTTTAACCAAACTGCAGGTTAGCTCTGTGGTTTACTAGTGGGAGAGGTAGAATGGTTGATGATTTTTTTTGGAATTTGTAGATTCAGTGGTGCAAAGATTCTATTCTATTGCACGATAGATAAAACCTAGAGTTGGGAAAAAATGGACAAAGTTAATTTGGTAATAATCCCCTTATTTCCAAATTAAAATTTGGCACAATTTTGAAATTTTTGAAAAATTTGGGAATTTTTTAAGTGGCCCCCACCTATTCCACGTGGATGGGTGACATGAAGGATCCGCATGGTTTGGAGGTATGATGTGAACCAACCCTATCATCACCTAAGCACTAGAATTCGACCTAAGGGCTTGTAGTAGCTTAACACCCTTGTGCTAGACCCAACGTACCAAGTAACCAGAGTTAATGAACCAAGGGATTAGCATATGGAGATCTGACCATTGGGCATTAGAGAAGATAAATGGCTGATGTTGATATTGCATAGGTAACTTCTGTGATGGTTAATAATAGGCAAATGGAGATCTGACTGCCACATGGAAGGAATGATAGATGACGAGGGCTCATAGCGCATTGAAAATGTGCATGTTGTTTAACAGTAGGTGGGTAATACATTTGGATGATATCACGTTGACCATGTGTTTCCTTTTTAGTGGAGATGAATCATAATTTTTTTCCAAAACTGTTTTTGCGAAGAGTTGTTACCACTTCTGGTAACGAGAAAACCACCGACAGTTTCATGCCCAAGGCCAATTGCTATGTTGACTTGGAAGCTAATGGGGGATGACCTAGTCAGGTCACAAGTTGAAAAGTCAAACCCATTTGACACATGGACATGCACGTGTTAGGACAAGTCATAACCCTTTCCAGGTCAACAAAAAATGACGTCAAACTTATGCACCCGATTGCACAAAATCAAATGATTTAAAAAAAATGAGGGGGCTTCCCTCTATCCACCCTATAGTGACAAGCCCCATTAACCCCCATTATTTTTTTCATAAATCTACAAAGTGTGTTATGGATTTTAATCGCAGTTGCTGAATAATATTAAAATTAGGCAATATTGGCAATTTTGGAGCATTGTAATTTTTTGCTCATGAATAAGAAATGGGTATACTTATAGTCATTGGAAAAATTATCCAAAGGGAAATAATTGTATAGATTCAAATTCTTGATTGGTGATTCAAATGTTTCTATAATTGATTAGAAAAGTGCCTATATCCATAGTTTGACAAAAAATTCAATATGGGTATTTTCCATAATACATGATAATTGTTTTTTTGATTTTATGACGATGTAATAAATCTAACAAATGTATTTATATGAAAACTTTTACAGATTCAAAATTATATCATAGACAGTTAAGGTTTCAACATGCAGTATAGTTTAGTTAAGAACGCTTGATCTTGATTGGTCCAAGAGAATCATCATCATGGATGATGCATAGGATCTCTATGAAGCTAAAATAGATGTAATGGGAGAGAACATACATGTTGAGAATCCAAAGAAATAATCTGATGTAGGAGAAACCAAGTGACTCCCCGAGACATTACATAAACTATGACTCAGATCCTAAGTGTGGAACTGCAGAGTTGTAGAGAAGACAATGAGAGGATGATTAGAGATCAAGAAGAACAAAATTAGTTTAATGCAACTATTCTCCAAAGTATGAAAAAAATTCAGAGGATGATTAACTCTGGACATCACTCCAAAAATAAAGAAAAGAGTGGGAGTAGTTCAAGGAGGAATTCTCACAAGAGGTATTTTCAATTGGAATGCATTGTATGCCATTGGACAAAAAAAGGCATCTACCAATAAATAGACTTTGAAAGTGGTTTTAATTATGTTGAAATTGTTGTTAAGAGATGCAAAATTTTGCCAAAATATGGATCGTTATTAAATAATCTTTGAAAATGTTTTTGGATGTCTTGAAATTGTTGTTAAAAGTTGCAATTTTTTTAATCAAAAGTAGTTTTTTTTCCAGAAATGGTTTTGGAATACATATCACCAACCTACTTGGATGCATCTTAAATCAATTGGAATGCATTGTATGCCATTAGACACAAAAACGACATCTACCAACAAATAGTCTTTGAAAGTGCTTTTAATTAGGTTGAAATTGTTGTTAAGAGATGCAAATTTTTTGGATGTGTTGAAATTTTTGTTAAAAGTTGCAAACGTTTTACCAAAAGAAGTTTTTTTTTTTTTTTTTTGGAAACGGTTTTGGAATGCATATGGGATATAATGGTGTACCATTTTTGTACTTACCATATTGTTCATAGAAGCTTTATCAATAATTTCCTTGCATAGCTTGTGTTGACACTTACAATGGGTTTTGGAAATGATAATATTTTGTAGTGTTCTTATTTCTCATTATTAAAGTTAGTTGCAACATCTATTTTTCTCCTACTTCAGAGTCAATTGTAGTTTGGTAATATTCTTGAGTCATTGTTGCTTTATTTAGTGGCTTTGGGGTTTAGTGAACAATCTTAGGCATTTTTATTTTTGTACAAAAAATAAAATCTAAGTTGTTCTTAAGCTAACTTTCATTGTCCTCTTCTGCTTTGCCACCTCTCAAATCATCTTGTCCTCTAGAATCTGACAATGTAATATCTTGAATATCTTGTTGGAGCACTTTCTTCATCCTCTTGCATGTTTGCTATTTTTTTGTAGTTACATAAATTGTTTACTATACTTTTGTACAAACATGAGTTTTTTCCTTGAAGTTTTGAATTGTATAAATGTTTTTTCTCACAATTAAGAGAAGGCATTTGGAATTTAGATGTTTTATCATTTTTTATTCCAATTTTATATTCACTTTTCCCATTTCCCTTATCTTCAAATTTACCCCTATTTCTTTATCTAGTCTTGTCCTAGCCTTGCTTCAAAATTTTACAACATTGGTTCTCCTCCCAAACTTCGTCAGAAAGGATATCAACTTAACTTTTATTTTGGGCAATAGTTAGGATTCAAGGGATTTAGGATAATCATGATTAGGCATACCTTTGCTAAAGTTTCTTCCATGATTGTAGATACATGGATATTATAATATATTAGGAGGAGAAAAAACTAATTTGTATGAGAATCAAGGTTTTAGAAAAAATATTACATGATAGATCACATCTTCATACTTTCTTCTATTATTGAGGAGGTTATTCAATGGTAATTCCAAAGTCTTTTGTTGTTTTGTATATTTTTAGAAATATTTTGACTTAGTCTTGAGGGCATCCTTGTTCTAAAGATTGCAAGACACTTATAAGCTTAAGTCTCTCATTTTGATTTATTTTAGGATCTATGACACAATCGTACGATGGATCTTCACCTGAAAAAGTTTTTCTCACCTCATTAGGAGCATCATTGTGGTAGAAAAGGCTATCTTTTTCTACCACATTGTTGGGATTTACAATGACAAGCTAAATACATATCTTAGGGAGAACACTTTTGGAAATGAAGGTTGAATCTTACATCATGTCTTGATTTCCATATTCACGTTTAAAAATAACATGTTCCTTTTGGCTTCCTCCCTCATGGAACCTTAGAGGTAGATGGATGTTTTCACTAGCTTTTGTCATCATCTTGAATACTTGTAAGAAATAGATTTTGTCTTCTTTCTTTATGGGCGTAAAGTAGAGATCACTGCATCCTACATATTGTAATACCCTTATTTTTGACAAGGAATTATTAAATCAAAACTATGTAACTGATGTAAATATGATAATATGGTTTCCTAGTGCAGAGCTCAAGGCCAAGGCCCGACTAGTGAATGGCTAGGCATGTATAATGCAAATATTTCTATATGGACCATGTGGTTCACTTGTCATGCTAACTTGAAAGCTATGTAAATATTAAGCTATAAAAATAACAAAATGGTTCAAAATGGTTGTGTAGAGAACCAGAGGGTCTATGATTCCAAATAGAGGGGAAGAGGAAAAGAGGCATATGGGAGATTAAATACTCTATTTCCAAGTGTCAACCTTAGAACTCATCCAATTATTGTTGTGTGCCTTAAATGATCCAATTACTTCTTTTTGACTATTAAATCCAATCATTGAATGCATGTGTGGGGTTGGTGGGGAAGAACTCATTCAATTGTTGTTTTGTTCCTTAAATGAGCCAATTACTTCCTTTTGAATATTAAATCCAATCATTGAATGCATGTGTCAGGTTGGTGGGGGAGATCCTTTAATGTAGTTATGGAAGCATGGGGTGAATGTACTTCTATGATAGTTGTAATCTAGTCTGTTCTTCAATGGTCACCAGTTATGTGAGTTGTCTTTTCATCATTCTCTCATATCCTTTGGAGTTTACCACTAATTCCATCATAGATATTTACACAACGTTGAGCTTTCTCTTGTTGCTCTCTCCATTCCATTATCATTACGATATTGAGCATTAACTAGAAATTTGAACTTGGTAGGAGAATTCCAAATTTTAGGGAAAAGAGATGGTTGTAGGTGAGCATAAGGTTGGGCAAGCTAGGAACCTTTATCCGTTGATTTTTTTTGCTCACAAATTCTTGAGAATCCATTAACTAATACTATAGGAGCTTATCCAATAGAATAGAGCAAGTTGGACTCTAACTGTCCACATTTCTAAGCACTGTATGGGTTGGATTTCCTGAGGAAACTGTAGATCAATTAAGGGAAATCCATTCATTGTGTTATGTGTGGAAGTTGGAAGGAATGCCATAACTATGATGGTTGAGTGAGGTTTTTCTAGAGCTATGGATGAGGATTTTTCTAAGCATTGAGACCAAAAAGGGTCGTGGGATGAGAGAGTGTTGACGGACAATCCACTCGACCAGAGGCGAGTCGGATCTCCATAGCTCAACGCGAGTCTAGAACAAATAAAACAGACTACAAATGTGTTTCCTAGATCTACTTAAGGATCAAGTACTGGATGTATTACCTCTTTGATTCACTATCCTTTCTCTCGCTATGTTCCTCCACATCTCACGGTCATCAGATCCAAGCTGCAAGACTTGTCAAGACACAGAAAAGAGAAACGAGTAAAGAGCATCTATACAATAAGAGATCTATGTAAACAGTTAAGAAGGTAAACAACACAACATCATCATACATAAGAGACAATATTGGTGGAAAGCATTTGTATTACTACAAATAGAGGAGTACATGATAGAGATATAGAACTACAACCAATGACTTAATGTAGCAGCCCTTCTCCACACAAGCCAATTGCCAAGCCCTTCCAAGGATGCAAGAGAGTCTCCAAGAGGTGAGTGAAAGTGTCCAAGAGAGATTTCACCAGCATGTAGATACCATAGTCTTCCTCCCTAAGGTAGATTTCACTAGCATATGGATACCTTAGTCTTCCTCCCTTTGGTATGGGAGTGAGCCTCATATATATAGGACTAAGTGGATGAGGATATGGATAGGATAGGATGAGAGATGGTAGGAGAGAGATAGGGGATCTTCCCAACAGGCTAGGGGTTGAGTACCAGCTCTCTAAGAGATCGGGGATAAGCCCCCAAATGGGAAATCTTCGAGAAAGATCTCGAAATGGCTATTTTTTCCCATTAACAGACCTCGTCGCACCTTGCTATGGAGCAACCTGTGACGTCGCATGTTGCTAGTGTGCAACCAGCGATGACCTCTGAAAAGGTTGTACAAACTAAGTACAAATCCTCTAAAATGAATACTTGGTCCAGATGACTTCAGGGATGTATACACAATGGTCAAGATGATGACATTATCACAATGGTCATGATGGAAACACTTGGTCATAATGACGGTACTTGCAATGGTCATGATGATGACACTAGGTCATGATGACGACACTTGCAACACTTGCGACACTTGTGACACTTGCACAAGGGTGACGACATTTTGGTGTAACAGAATGCCCCCCAAAGCATGAAGATGTTAAAGATGTACAAGTAAAATTCTTTGATAGAAAAAATGGCAAAAAGACTTGTCGGATGAAGGACGCTGCTGTAGTACAACTGACTCTGAACTGACAATCTCATATGTAGTACAACATGGCTACTGACCAATACATTGCAGATCCATGGTAGTAATGACCGACTGAACAAAATCATGGCTACTAAACACAAGCATAGATCCATGATGAGATGATAACACAGCCACGACCAATACAAAATTGGATCCGTGTAATATGACTCAATACAAACTCCATCGCAACCTGGGTAAAACATGACTCCCCAGGGTCTTCAAGCTGAACCCGCAATGATACGAATCTATCCATGTGATTACAAATGTATTGACGTCGAACATGGTAGAATCCACTTGATTATCGGTCATTGATGTAAACCGTTAACAAGTGCGAGGGAGATCACCATCAATGTCAATGATTCCCAAGGTATCACAGTACATATCATCGAGCGTGAATAAATGAATTAACGTCGAACACAAGATGAAATATTTCAATCAAGAGTCAATGATGTAAACTCATGATGAAAGCGAGGTAACCTACCATTGAGGCATGCAAGGCCAAGGTACTTGATTGGTTTCTATATTCAATCCTTGGATGATGAGTTGAAGTCGACAAGGATGAATCCGTCGAAGGAGGGGCATACTGAATCCCCCATCAATCGACACGAAACATGACAAAAGATGTGTAGAGTGGATCGGATGGTATAGTAACATGTGAGACTGACTCAAAGTAACAATGGCATGGCGACGTGTGTACTGACTGAAAATGATGAGTGAATGTGTTCTTAAACATGGGCATGGCATGACTTGGCAGTATTGACATGAGAATGACGCAAAATTCTAATGCAACTGATAGTGGAAGCTTTCTCCAAATGACTCAGAGGAGTAACAGGACTCAGAAAGTAAGCGGGGACTCATAGAAAAATAGATGACCCAAGTATCGGTATGCAAATGCAGACGAGTGCCATGTTCAAGAACGACTATATACTGCCACTAAGGTATGTAACACAAACACTTTCCTTTTTCCCCATCATGAATGATGAGTGCCTCACTTGTTTTTTAATGAGCTTGATGAGGGTAACCAGATGCTCGGTATAGCTCATCTCATAGATGAGTCCAATCCCAAATGTTTTACGAACCTAGGAAAGTAGGGGTTCGTCCCATAATGGGCCCTTCAATGTTTAAAATTTAACGAGTCCAGAGAAGGAAAAATCGGCGTCATTTCATGTTTAGAGAGTCTGAAAAGAACTAAAGGAGACTCCAACGGTCCTTTTTCGTAAAGTTATCCTCATCGCTCGAAAAATGGTAAAACAACGCGGGAGAGGACTCTTCTAGCCATGGTTGGTTGGAGTATTCCTTTTTCGTAAATAGTGCTTCCTGGTCCAAAAAAGGGGTAAACTATCACCAGAAAGATGATCATTCAAATGCTTTTACAAGCGTGAAAGCATCAAGTTCGCTTGGCAATCTTTTCCTATTTAGGGAGTCTGAAAAGAGCTTAAAAGGACTCTATGAATAGCTTTTTCATGGTTGATGACCGAGTATGACAAAGGAAAAGTAAACTCGGCACAGTTCCTTTTCCGTAAATAGTCTAGCAAGGCCAGATAAAGTGATAAACCTATACTCGTTAGACACACCTTTTTACTCAAATTTTTAACGAGCACGACTATGGTATCAAAAGCACTCGAAATCTTTTTCATATTTGAACCAGAGCACGAAAAAGTAAAAAGTAAGCTCAAACCACTTTTAATGTTTTAACCAGAGCACAAAAAAAGTGAAAAGTAAGCTCAACACCATCTTACTGTTTTTAACGAGCTCGAAGATATGTTGGAAGGATGCTCATGATGTCTGCTTCATTTTTTAACGAGCTTGTAGCATAAAATGAACTATGCCCAGGATAATTTTCATGGTGTAATGAGGTCAAAACCTTAAAAAAGGAAAGTATGCTCGAAAATGTTCCCAATGGTGAACTTCTTCCCATCATTAAATCCAAAGGTTGGTGCATGGCCCCAACATGATTGCTAGATGTAAGTGACTTAGCTCCAACATGGTGTGGAGAGGCAATCGAGTTGACTTCAACGTAACTTCCAGAGGTTGAAGACATGCCCCCAAGCTTCATTTCATCCGCCTAAGGCATGGGCAGGTGAAAAGAAGGTTCAAGTACTAAGTCTACGAGGAGACTCGACTCAAAGGGAAAGGATATGTTTCATTTTTTAACGAGCTTGACACAGGAATAGAACTCTGCTCAAAAAGACTTGTTTCATTTTTTAAAGAGCTTGACATAGAAAGGGAACTATGCTCATAGGTTAAGGCCCATTGACGAGTTCCTTCCCAACATGATGCCCAGAGGTTGGTAAATGCCCCCAGCATGATTGATAGCATCTTAACATGGTGGTGATCCCTCAACATGATTGTTGACGGTACGCCATGTGGCACGCCCCCCAAGCTTCATTTCGTCTAAAAATGTTGCTTGCTAACCCAACTACCAACCTGGCTACTAATATGAAAATGTTCACTAAGGGGGGGAAAATGAGAATCAGAGGAAATGAAGGTTCAAGTTCTAACTCTAGCGAGAGACTCGAATTGAAGGGAGGGAGATCTATTTCATTTTTACACAAGCTTGAAATAGACAATAACTATGCTTGAGGGGGCCCATCTTATTTTTTAACGAGCTTGAAATGGAATAAAACTATGCTTGAAGGGGGCCATCTTATTTTTTAACGAGCTTGAAATGGAATAAAACTATGCTCGAGTGGATGGTTTCATTTTTTATGCAAGCTTGAAACCAAAGGTAAACTATGCTTAGAGGGGTCTATCTCATTTTTTAACGAGCTTGAAATAGAATAAAACTGTGCTCCAATGGATTGGTTTCATTTTTATGCAAGCTTGAAACCAAAGGTAAACTATGCTAGAGTGTTTGGTTTTCATTTTTTACCGAGCTTGAAACATAACATAAACCATGCTCGTAAAGTGGATTGGTTTCATTTTTATGCAAGCTTGAAACCAAAGGGAAACTATGCTAGGGTGTTCAGTTTCATTTTTTAACGAGCTTGAAACATAACATAAACCGTGCTCGTAGGAACCTATTTCATTTTTTAATGAGCTTGACATAGAACGAGAACTATGCTCATGTGAAATGGTTTCATTTTTATGCAAGCTTGGAATCAAAGAGAAACTTTGATTGAAGGTGGTTTCATTTTTTAACGAGCTTGAAACGTAACATAAATCGTGCTTGTAGGGTCGGTTTCATTTTTATGTAAGCTTGAAACCAAAGGTAAACCACGCTTAAGGTCGGTTTCATTTTTTAATGAGCTTGAAACAGGAAAATAAACTATGCTCGTGCCCTATTCTCAGGGGGAAGAAACCACTAAAACATGTGGAACATTCAGGGAAGTCTGATGACTAGGAGTCATATGATGAGTGGGTGTCACGTAGGAAAGCTGATCAATGGTCACAATCCTCCCATCATAGGGAAAATACATCACTCAAAAGAGTGTGGACATGACGGATTTCATAGCATAGACATAATCACGTCCAAGGAGTAGATTGAAATCTAAAGGACCTTGGACAACCATGACATCAACATAAACAGTTTTACCTCTCAATGTGATAGGCAACTACGGGAGAATCCATAAAGGTTCAGTAGGCCTTCTATTACAAGCCAAAATCTGGTCAGTTACTGGCACAAGCTGAGGCGAACCTATGGCTTGCCAAGTAGTTGAAGTTGAGGATAAAATACTAACAGAAGCTCCCTCATCAACTATCCTACGAAAGATTTCCTTATCGGAAACTCCTACAGAAATTTGAAAAGGAATACTCGAAGGAAGACGAGATTCTGTTAGACCATTGCAATCAAAGGAAATGACCTCAATACTTGGAGGGGATCCTATAGGAATGGACAGGGCTTCCCCTTGCCTATGACATTCTAAACTAACTAGGAAAACATTAGCGGTTTCCAATTCACTCTCACTTGGAAGATAAGAATGAGATGAAGATTGAGTCATGGTGACTGCTTCAGTCTGGACTTCTCCAATGAAAGAGCGGGATCAAGTGGAGATGAGATTGACTCAATCACTTCACTCTCCGAAGGAAGAGTGGGATCAATTACAGATGAAACTGAATTGACAACTTGGTTAACCAACAAGGGGTCAAGGGACAACTTATTATCGCTTGTTGGAAGCACTTGTTGAAAGCTAGTAATATCTTCCAACCACCGTGAAGCTTCATCCATGCTTGGAAAAAGGTAAGTATGATGCATGCCCTTGCATATCCAACAAGGGTCTACGGCTCTACCCTTCCGACCCTTCACCAATGGGTCACTGGTCGAGGGAGTGTCATCAACATGATGGCCATAGGTTGACGATACAAGCAGTTTTGGTTTTTTAAACCACACTTCTGACACACGGGAAAGACCGGGACAATTCTTGAGAAGGTGATCACCCTTGCAAAGTTTGCAAGGGAACTTTGGCTTATGAGGTGTTCTCATAGAATGAGTGCCATCAGAGATAGATGGTTGATGCTTGGTCTCTTTCTTATCTTTCTTCTTCTTAATCTTCCCTTCTTCTTCACACTCGCCTTCTTACTAACATCAGAGTTTTCAGTAGGAGAAGAGGAAGAGATGGAAGCCGATTCAACTTTTGATAGAGAAGGAGAAGGGTCATCATGAGATTGATGCTATGTGGTGAAGGACCTAGTTCCGACACGATTGGTCCACTTTGCGTAACTGGATTGGATAATAACCATACTGGTAATCCTATCGTCAATCCAAGAAGACTCAACGTAGCCATAAAGGGAGGACCAACAGTCCCACAAGGGGGAATAAAAAATGGCATACCTTGGAAAGGGGCCTCTTGGTTGGTAGTCCCAGAAGAATCTTCCATATCTAAACTTCCTAAGAGTCTCTAAGGTACCATACAAGTCAAGCACTACTCAAGTATAAAAGCAACAAGCAGACTGTGTGAATAGGAGTGGATTCAAAGTTTGGAACCTCACGGGATTATCAAGGCATCCCAAACCGCTATATACTGCAGGGTCCAACAATATGACACGACAAGGAGGATTGGGACCGTACCCTTACCTACATACCCAATTACCTAGACAGTACGTGCGTGCTAATATCTTCGAGTGCTGTTCTCGGTGTATTGCTTTGCCAAGACGGCCAAATGGTTAACTCGGTTGGTTTCAGGAATCCTAATGGTGTCTCCTGATATACGCAAGGTATGTGGGAGCTCAAATCCGTAGTGGTGTTGTCTAATGCATAGCCGTTGGCACGAGACCTTCTGATATATGTGTCGAGTACGTGATACACCCTTCGATATATGCCAAGTATGAATTATGGTACTTGGTGGGTACATGAAGGAGCTAGATATACTGATGTACGTGGAAGACTACAATACCCCAAGATTGCAATACTGGAAAATAATGACAGCTGCCATGCTTAAAGACACTAGAACACGTCTCTAACTTAAACACAGTTACTAAATGATTTTAACCTAAGCTAGCGTTAATTTTATCTTGTACGGTTAGGTGGATGCATGAGGTGAGTACATAAATGTAAACATAATGCAATCCTCAACTACATGATAATGCACATTTTCCTTTCCTTTTCAATGAAAATTGCTTAAGGAAGGGAGATATTTTTCTTTCTTTCAAACCAAAAGTACTTAAGTAGTAGCGAAAAGAAGAATTCATCCCTAGAGTGCAATAATTCTAACTTTCTGCAATAATCAACCAAAAAGCATAAAGAAAATGAAAGATGCAACTAATCTTAACAATGTGTAAGACAAAATGATGAAGCACTTTTCAATTTTCAAATGCATGTACCAAAAATGAAATTTTATAACTCAATGCTTTTCATATCTATATACAGAAAGTGAGAAGATATCTACAGCACTCTAATCTTTTAGAAATTCCCCAAAAAAAATGGCAAGCACCCAAACAACTCAAAGGCACTCAAGAGAGGCTCAAAATCTATCAAATGCAATAATTATAACTCATTTCCTATCTTTTTACACTTGAAAAAGACACATCTAAGCTACAAAAGAAGGATTCTACTAACGTTTCCAATCAAATGCAAGACAAAGGAAAGCATTTAACAATCTTATCTAACTCAAATGCATACAAATCTGAAATGAAATCTTTCTTCTTCTTATGAGTGTGAGACAAAGAATTTCAAATGATCAAATTGAAGCAAGAAGAATACTTATCTTTTCTAAATTCATGAATATAGAAAAAGAGTGACAAAATCAAGCTTTTATTTGAACTAAAGTGGAGACAAAGAATCAATCTTCCCCAAAAATGATTGAATAGCTCAGCATGTAAGGGAAACAAGATGCATAACCCAAGAAAGAGAGGCTAAAAAAGACATGGATATCCCACACTCTTCAAGTCTTTAAAACAAACCAATTACGCCAAACCAAAAAATGATCTCAAAACCTTGAGATGGGTCAAAATGACTGATGAATGCACAATTCATGGCCCCCCTTGGCCACCTGTGGAAAAAAATCTATGAGGAATCACAAAAAATTTTATATCGGGAGAAGTTATTCCATATAGCAAGGAACACTTTACAATTCACGGATTTCAATTCCAATGCACCATTCATCTTCTATGAATTTCTGGGTTTTATTACTTCTCACTTTTCACATTTTTCCAAAATTCCAAATTTTGGGCCAAAAATGGCTATCTCCGAAACGGTGCATTTCTGGGAAATCTTCGTCTAATGAAACTATCCATCTTAATGAGAATATGAAATGTCTAGTTCAGTAAAAATTTTGATTCCCACATCTAGGGTCACTTTTACTGCCCACAAGCTTTTCAAAATCCCGAAAAGTGGCCCGGAACAGTGCTTTTTGGCCTTCTTGCTCACTCCGACTCCGCATCCTTTGGAGTTTGGCTCAAGATTCTGAACTTAACATCATGCCTGCTTCATGGCCATGCCTGATCAATTTCAGCTTAAAACGACCTTCCGTTAAGCCTCGGGGCTCCGTCCTTCAAAAGTCACTATTATCTATTTTCTGTCAAATCGGAGTGTAATGGGCTCGGGGTCTTCACTGGTTCTTTCATGGCCTTCATCAATGGCCTCCGAGCCCCACAGGAATCATCCCATTCTGAGCCCGGATGCTCCCTCTATCCAAAAATTGAGTTTTGGTCACTTTAATCTTTTTTTTCTTCGTTCGCTCTGCTGCCGTCGCGAGACGGTTCGCCGATCGCTCCCGCAACTGCAGAGCAATTTGGTGAAAGCTCCCGCAATTGTGAAGCCATTCGGCGAAGGATCCCGCAATTGCGGAGCCATTCGGCGAACGCTCTCGCAACTGCGGAGCCATTCGGCGAAGGCTTCCATTGTGCAGCCATTCGGCGAAGGCTTCCGCCGTTTCGGAGCCGTTCGCAGAATGCTTCCGCCGTTTCGGAGCCGTTCGCGAAATGCTTCCACCGTTGCGCGGAATGCTTCTTTGGTTTCGAGAGGTTTTGCGGAATGCTTCTGAAATTGCGGAACGATTCGCTGAGGTCTTCCGCAGTTGCGGAACGATTCGCTGAAATCTTCCGCCATTTTGGGACGACTCACCGAACTCTTCCGTGTTGCGGAACGGCTTGCGGAATCCTTCCGCAATTTCAGAAGAGAATTCCTTCCGAAATTTTTCCTTTCGACGCCAAACACTTAGAAAATTTTCTGCTTTTTTGGAGCATTTTGCCGAATTTTTCCACATTGCAGGACAACTCGCGGAATCCTTCCGCAAATTTTGGGGCGACTTCCCAAACTCCTCCGCGTTGCGGAAAAACTCGCTGAATGCTTCCGCAGTTTCAGAGCAATTCGCCGAATGCTTCCGCAGTTGCGGAAGACATTCGGGAATTCTTCCCGAAACAGACTTAAACGAATTTTCAAAAACTTTTGGAACAATTTCGGGATTCTTCTTTCCTTCTGAATATGTGCCTTCTGATAAAGGGCGATAGCATTCATTCGTGCTAGCCTTGAATATAGTCCATTTATTTTGGTAAGAATCATATATTTCCATGACCATAGCCTTACCTTCTCTAGCATTTCTTCTAGCTATGAGAAAACAGCATCTTGTGCAACGGTTAAAAGAAAAACCATAGAAACCTCACCATGTAAGTTCAATGCAAGCTGGAAGTTCAATCCATGATCTAGACACAGGATTGCAGATGTATTTGGATTCACCTGTACCAGAACAACAAAGTATGCTTTTGTCACTGGCCATCACAGACTTCAAACTTGGAAGGAAATCGATTGATAATCTGTGGAACTTATAGCTACTTTCCACGCTAATCCATAATTCCTTGATGCCATCTGAGCGCTGACCACGTGAAGTGAGAAAGGCCGGAGAAACAGGAACCGTTAAGGCGGAGGTTAATTCTTTAAATTCCAAGGACTTGAAAATATTGTTCCAGTGTTTGCATACTAGACACAACCTAAAGATTGCTTTCATGGGCAATCTCGCCAAAATTTGTAACCCCAACTCCTCTGTTAGTCTATTCCATGTCTCTTCTGCAATTGGATTTGGCCCATAGAGGCCCAATGCTGCAACCAGTAGCTCTGATACCACTCTGTAACGTACCCTTCCATCAAGTAATGCAGGGAAGGAGACGTTAACAACACAAGGGGTTTTTGACATAGGCTTAGCCCCCAATACTTTTACTCATAATTTCATAACAATTAAAAACTTCTGTGTGCAAATTTAAACTCAATAAAACACAGCGGAATTAAACATAACGACACACATACAGCATAGATTGCATCAGCATATTTATCTCAAGCAATCAATAGGTAGGAAGTTCAATCCCCTTCTTGGGCTATGCACAGACTACATATTGATTTCATTAACATGAATATTTAAATTTCAGATTGAACACATTGCAGAACACAGACTGTATATAAATTAATTCACAAGAATACTTATCTTGCAACGCAAATGTCCACGATTGGCTACGTGAGAGCAACGTTCCACCCAACCATAGATCTCTGTCCAGCCTGTATTCTTTCAGCTGAGAGATCACCCCTGAGCTGGGCTGTGTATCCACTAAGGAGGAACTAGATGGCTCACTCACAGTCAGGGTTTCACTCAAACAACCATGCTAAGCCAACACACAGTTGGGTTTTTCAAGCATGCAATAGGAGATGGAGGAGGATGCTAGTCCACTAAGATCAATCCCAGAGCCACATAAACATCATGCTGGACTCAACAATCCCATCCTCTGTTCATACATCCACTCTTGGATTTCTCACAACTCTGTCACAAATACTCAAAAATCGTCACTGATTTTCTGGGCAGTTAAAACTAGGTTTCCCCATGGATTTTGGGGTAGCTATTGCTCCCAAATTCGCCCCAAGGCTCATACCAACGGATCCCCCATTGGATTTCACTGTCCAATACCCATTATGGGCGTTTTTGGCTTCCCAAAACGTGGGTTCATTCCAAGTCACGATTTTTGGTTTTCTCACTGCTCGGAGCTCGTTTTTGGATGGAGAATGATGTTGGTAACTTCACCATGGAATGGGGATGAGAATGAAGCCACCTCCCATGAGGTAGAGTGACTTGTGGGACAAGTAAACAGAGCCCATACCTACCCATACGAATTTCTGGGTTGCCCATCCCCCATTAAAGCCATGGGCTGACATCTCAACCACATCCTTACAATAGACATAAATGTCATCTAGGGAAGTCAATGGGTTCTCATAATGACATGTGGCAGCCTAGGGTTTAGTCCCATAGCCCCCTCACCACTCCCAAGTGGATACACGTGGCCCCTTCTCATTCGTTGCCTCCGTAGCTAGTTTTGGTATTTTATATTGCATGATATTTAATTACACCCTTTTACAATGTTCCATGGCTTCAGAGCACATGGTATCAAAATATCAAATACTTGCCCTTTAAATAAAATTCGGGCTTTCACTAGTGGGGCCTTGGCCTTGAGCTCCACGCTAGGAAAACATACATCACATGTACACATTATTTACATTAAAGGCTATTATATCCTAAGGGTCGAATTGGGGGTATGACATCTGCATTGTTAAAATTTGGTAAAATATTGTACATATTCATTATCAAAATTGTAATTTTTCATTGTTAGTGTGACACAACTAAAAATGATTAACATAAACGACTAATTCACATTAATCATTGTTAGCTAGTCATATTTATATTCCCGTGACTAAATCAGTCATTTATGTTAGTCATTTTTACTTTAGTCACTTGCTATCTAGTCATATATTTTATCTCGTCACTAAATTAGTCATTTATCTTAATCGTTTTTAGTTGGCTTACTTAAAATTGCTCAATTTTAGTCATTTATCCCTTGAAAAAATAGTGGTGACTAAAGATTTTAGTCACCTAGTTAGTTATCTCTCATTTTGTACTAGTGAAGGTATAGTATGCGAGAATAGAAATTTATTTGATGTAGAGTTCAACCTTTTGGCACAAGGTTGAAGAATATGGTTGCTATATGTAGATGTCCTGATGCAGATATTTCAAGATGTTAAGATGCAGAGGGAGGATAGGGCTCAGTTACAGAAGGAGAAAAAAACTCCACTTCAGAGGGAGTGACTACAACGCATAATTTACAGTTTTTTTATGAGCTTGGGATTTACCAAGAGTAAAGTAGATTCCAACATTTACTACAAGGTTGTGAATGGTGGACTAGTGATACTATTTTTATATGTGGATGACCTATTTCTAATAGGGGACGTAAAGCTCATCAGTGAATGTAAATGGAATCTTGCTGCAAAGTTTGAGATAAAAGATCTGGGTATGATGCATTATTTTTTACGTCTAGAGGCGTGGCATAAATCGTATGAGATTTTTCCTTAACCAAGGAAAATATGTTGTACATATACTAAAGAGATCGGGATGATGGATTGTAAATACATGCCTACACCAGTGGTGATGAACCTAAATTTATTGAGTGGATGTCACCATGTATAGAAAAAATATTGGTTTGTTGATGTATTTGATGAACATGAGGCCACACGATATATTCTTTGTAATGAACATTTTGAGTTAGTACATGGTTGAGTTGATACATGTTCACTTGATTACGACAAAGCAAGTGACTAGTGTGGAACTTAGTATAATCGAGGCAGAGTATATTGCAGCATGTTCCACCAGTTGTGAAGTTGTGTGGCTTCAAAATTTTCTAGTAGGGTTCTTTGATCTTGAGTTATAGGCGACTTGTATCTTTTGTGATAAGCAAAGTTGCATAAAGTCGTCAAAGAACGTTGTGCTTCATGACAAGTCCAAGTACGTTGAGATCATATACGACTACATTCATGACATGGTACAAAAGGGATTTGTGAATCTCCATTATGTTGTGAAATATGAGAAGATAGATGATGTGTTGAGCAAGTCTCTGTCAAGGGTAAAATTTGAATACTTTAAGGACAAGCTTGGAGTGTTCCGACGGGACTTCCCTCGTGAGAGGGAGTATTGAGTTACATATGCAATTTCATGAGGCAGTAGCACAGTTAGTGTGGTAGCAGTAGGTAGTCATTCATGGACTAGTCACCTAGATTCTGTGTGAGCTAGGTGAAGTCGTGTAATGACATAAAGGTTTGATGGGATGCCAAGACCCATAAGATCAATTGAATGAATTTCTAACATAATTGATCTTAAGATAAAATTCTAACATGCAAATCATGGTGGCTTAGTATTTACAAAGAAATGTGGTGAAGTACTTCGAAATGAAACAAAACAATTGATCACAATGGTTCTTGGATAGCAAGGGTGAATTCCATTTGCTACAATAAGGAAACCATTTTCAATTAAAATAGAAAAAAGTGGACATACTCCTAGAAAGAAAAGGTAAATGAGGGGGAAATAAAGTAAAATGATGAGGTACGTCGAATTTGTCTACATGTTGGTAATATCTATTTATAAAATAATTCAATGGAATAGCATTTTTGGATGGAACAAGTGGCATTTGTTGACCATGGGTGGCAAGGTCAATACTCATCCTAGTTAAGACGAGGGTTACAAAAGATTTAAAATACAAAAGAAATAACTATGGTTAGAGAATGTTGGGTTATTAATTGAAAACAAAAATCTAGCGCAAAAATCTTGAGCCAACCATAAGGGAAACTCAACCATTTTGCTAGCTTCTACCCATGTCACCATTTTTCATCATGTTTTAGAATTTTTGAAGATAAGATGAAAGAACCATTTAAGAGATAAGATGCATAAGGACATAAATAAATATATACATTGTTATTTCAGATCCAGGATCTAAAAGGCCTGCTCCATTTGCACCCACCCAAAACACTACAAACACTAACTGCAAACATCGACTTACATACTCGCATCTCGATCAACCAGTAAAAAATCAATAAAACAGACGAACACGTCCCTTATTCAGTGAAATGTGAATTTATGTATAAAGAGAGATGCCTACTTCCTTCTCTATTAAAATGTGGTCGATATCATAATAATATGCCATACTCAATCGCTGTTATTCTTATGGTGGGATCTGGATTTCAATTTATTTAGGATTGGAAAAATTGAGCACGTAACTCAATCCACCACCACATCCCAGGTAAATGATGAATAACTAACTATATTGAGACAATTATAGGGATATTGAAACAGGGAAGGCTAGGGAGACACTCATGAAATTATATTTTGAAAATGAACATTTAAGTTTCATGATCTCGATCCCTTGGGGGTGTAGTATATTAGCATAAATAAGGACCATCGATTCTCCAAGTCAACCCACAAGCTTATAATCAAAACTAGACACGCTAGAAACCATAAACAACGGAAACCAAAATATTAAACCAAGGCTGTAACTGCAAATCCAAGTCAAACCCTAAAGGTACAGTCATGCGTGGAAGAGAAGGGTTTTCACCCATGTCCAGCAAAGAAGGATTTAAAATCATGCTAGAGGATTAAATTGAGATGTAACCCATGACCGAGCACACAACGAAAAAACAAATCCCGGTAGAGAAGGAAAAGATGTCCCTGCCGATAAATTGAAAAATCCGTCCTCCAACAGAGAGAAATCCGTCCTCCAACAGAGATATTAGAACCCAGGAAAAGAATTTTCACTCGCATGCAGATAAATTCGACACGACTAGGTAAAAAACAATTACAACAAGCCAAAAGGTGCCCTTAAACAGAGAAAAACGCCCTCAAGCAAGCAAATCCACCCTTCAAATAGTCATATCTTCCCTCACAACCAAGAAAAATGACCTCATGCAGAAGAAATTGGACCCAAACAGCATAAAAAATGACTTTGCAGCATAAAAGAAGTAGTACGTACAGTCTGTACTACCTTGGATATACAAGTAGCTACGCTCATTAGAAAGGCCTCGAAAAACCGCAACCAACAAAAGAAAATTCATTGCAAACACATTCCTTGATCACAAGATATAAGCTTCTTAAGAAAAACTAGGTTCGGCAAAAAAAAGAGGCTGGGAAGTTGCCAGACCTAAAAGTGCAAAAAAAAAACTTGAGGATTTAGAAAAATTAAAAGCCCTAAACTAGTCTTAGGAAAATCAATTTAAATATGGATAATGTGAAGTTGATTTTAATGAAATAATAGTCAATCTTATTTGATTTCTGCATTCCACACACAATGGCAAGGTCAGAATTTAAAAAAACTGAAAAAAATGAGGTAAACTTGCAAAACAAGGGTTAGGGTTAAAAAAAACTCAAACTTACATAAAATATGCCTAGATCTAAAGTGAAGTCTTGATGGATACTAGATTTAATAGAAAAATAACAAGATAAGGAGATCCTCAACAAAAACATAAGAAAATGTTCTTCTATTTTTTTTTCTTGAAGAACATACCTTAATCAACCTTTATTATGATAATCATCATCATCATCATCATCATAATCACATTTAAAATTTCATTGTCATCATCATAATCATCATCACCATTGTCATCATCATCATCATCATATAATCACATCATTGTTAATGTCATTATCACCCTCGTTTCTTAACATTATTTTCATCATCATCAATGTTATTTCCATTGACATCACCATCATCATCATCATCACCATCAACATCATGACAATTACCATTTCCATCATCATTATCATCATCATTGTCATCAACATGTTATTTTTAAAAGTGAATATGGCAATCAAGACATGATGTAAGATTCAACCTTCATTTCCAAAAGTGTTCTCCCTAAGATATGTATTTAGATTGTCATTGTAAATCCCAACAAAGTGGTAGAAAAAGATAGCTTTTTTAACCCCAATGATGATCCTAATGAAGTGAGAAAATCCTTTTCATGTGAAGAGCCATCCTACAATTGTGTTGAATAGAGCCTCAAATCAATCACAATGAGAAACTTAAGCTTATAAGTGTCTTGCAATCTTTGGAACAAGGATGCCCTCAAGACTAAGTCAAAATCTTTCTAAAAATATACAAAACAACAAAAGACTTTGGAATACCATTGAATAACCTCCTCAATAATAGAAGAAAGTATATTTAAGATGTGATCTCATGTAATATTTGTTCTGAAACCAAACTAAAAGTTAAGTTGATAGCTGTTCTCACCAAGTTTGGGAGGAGAACCAATGTTGTAAACTTTTGAACCAAGTTTGGGAGGAGAACCAATGTTGTAAACTTTTGAAGCAAGGCTAGGACAACACTAAATAAAGAAAGAAGGGTAAATTTGAATATAAGAGAAATGAGAAAAGTAAATATAAAATGGTAATAAAAAATGATAAAACATCTAAATGCCAAATTCCTTCTCTTAATTATGAGAAAAAAATTTAGACAATTTAAAGGCAAAAACTCATGTTTGTACAAAAGTATAGTAAACAATTTATGTAACTACAAAAAAAATAACAAACTTGCAAGAGGATGAAGAAAATGCTGCAACAAGATTTTCAAGATATTACATTGTTAGATTCTAGAGGACAAGATGATTTGAAAGGTGGAAAAGAAAAAGAGGACAATGAAAGTTAGCTTAAGAAAAAAACTTAGATTTTATTTTTTGTAAAAAAAAATAAAAATGCCTAAGATTGCTCACTAAACTCCAAAACCACTAAATAAAGCAACAATGACTCAAGAATATTACCAAACTACAATTGAATCTGAAGTAGCATAAAAACATGTTGCAACTAGCTTTAATAATGAGAAATAAGAACACTGCAAAATCTTACACGGGAAGGGAGATCATTTCCAAAACCCATTGTAAGTGTCAACACAAGCTATGCAAGGAAATTATTGATATAGATTCTATGAACAATATGGTAAGAACAAAAATGGTACACCATTATATCCCATATGCATTCCAAAACCATTTCTAGAAAAAAACTACTTTTGGTAAAAAATTTGCAACTTTTAACAACAATTTCAACACATCCAAAAAAAATTTCAATCTCTTAACAACAATTTCAGCCTAATTAAAAGCACTTTCAAAGACTATTTGTTGGTATATGCCTTTTTTTTGTCTAATGGCATACAGTGCATTCCAATTCATTGAAGATGCATCCAAGTAGGTTGGTGATATATATTCCAAAACCATTTCTGGAAAAAAAAGCTACTTTTGATAAAAACTTTTGCAACTTTTAACAACTTCTTCAAGACAACCAAAAACATTTTCAAAGATTATTTAATAATGATGCATATTTTGGCAAAATTTTGCATCTCTTAACAACAATTTCAACATAATTAAAACCACTTTCAAATATTATTTTAACAACAATTTCAACATAATTAAAACCACTTTCAAACACTATTTATTGGTAGATGCCTTTTTTTGTCCAATGGCAGAACATAATTAAAACCACTTTTAAACACTATTTATTGGTAGATGCCTTTTTTTGTCCAATGGCATACAATGCATTCCAATTGATTAAAAGATGCATCAATGGCATACAATGCATTCCAATTGATTAAAAGATGCATCCAAGTAGGTTGGTGAGCTGAATTAAAATCGAGTCAAATTCACAAATATTATAAATCAGAGTAAATAATTAAGAAACAACCTAGAAAAATGAAACTCCAAGTTTGTTTTAATAACTTGCACATAAAAAGAGTATGTTTACAATCTCTGGACTCTTCTTATTCTTCCCAGAGTTTCTTAGCCTACAAAAAACTCTATTAAATGACAAAAATGTTTAATAAAAGTAAAAATTCTGCTATAGTTTGAATCAGCCAATGATGATGGCTTAATCTAAACCATTTTTGAAATCCACATCATATTACCCAGCATCTTCAGCCTCTTAATACATCTGCAAAAACATACCACCCTGAAATATATTACAAGGGCTGAAGTTGTTTTCTCAAAACTTTGCTTACTTGGGGTGTTATGACTAAATCTAAATGCTAAGAACAAAAGTGAAAATCTAAATAAAAAAGTAAAAATATTAAAAATGAGGTTCATGTCTGGCCTCGGTTCAAAGGCTACTGGCATCTCCCAGCAGTCCCCTATACTTTCAGTGGTGTCTATTATACTTTCAGTGGTTTCTATTAAAGGATGGTCGGGAAGCCAACTCCAAGGACGATTGGGAAGCCAACTCCATGTGTTTTCAGTGATACCATAAGCAAGGATCTCACTCACCTTCCTTTGCTGAAAGACTATGAAGTATATGCTATCCCCCACTCCTACGCAACATGTTTTGCAGTGAACAAAATACCTCTTGCCATTCATAGAATATCTCCTGCCATTCATAGATAATCTCTTAAGATGGGAAGGAGGAATTCTTGCAATCTCCTTCCACCAAGACGACGACGAAGAGGAGTTGAGGTTTACATTCTCCAACTCCCATATAATAACGTCCAAAAGCTTCTCACTATTTCTCACTATGTGCGCCGCGACTAGAACCCGTGACCCGCAATTCAACAGGTGAGGCACCATGTATACTCCGCGGTCAGCTATCTCAGGCAATGGCCTAAAGATGGAAGTCCCACTCCCCTCTCCAATATTGTAACCCACAACGGTCCGCCGCATAGAAATGGTCGCCAAACAGTATAAATAGCCGTTGCGGAAAACCAGCTGCTTCCCCACATGCTTCACATTTTCTGGCAGGTGTCCTGCAATTCTCCATGACTTGTCAATGGAATCGTATATTTCGACTTTAAGTGAAAGACTTTGTTTTGCCGTGCCCATCACCACGACTTTGTATGCGTCACCACTGTGACTCATGATGCCGGCGTTAAGGATGACGTCCAATGAAAAAACGGGAAGTTCTACATGCGTTCTTGTGAGAGGATTGCAAACAACAAATGGCATCCGCACATCAATATCACGAATACGACACAACAAGAAGAGGCCAGCTGCGGATCCGTGGCAGAATGAATAAATTGGATTTTTAATTTCTTCTGGATATTGTTGGAGGAAAGACAGGGAGACAGCCGAGATCTCCTTCCAGGTCTGATCGAAGAAACAGGAAGCCAATGATCCGGGGGCTTGCACAGGGACCCACGCATTCACCCATTTATGTGATGCGCCTTCTACCACAGTAACCAGCCATGGGTCCTTGTTAGGGGTTTTCTTAACCCAACTATTTGTTATAAATTCTCTGGACGACAAAAGGACATTCCATTCCTTGGACACACTGCGAAATCTGCATACAGACTCTATTGGCAACCAAGCCCATATTTCCTCCATTAGATTCACATGCAACACGGACCAATCACAACACTTGTTCATGTTACCCATTTCACTTAACCTAGAAGATAGAAGATGGAAGATGATGAGAGTGAACAAGCACAATCTAACCCATTTCACTTAACCTAGAAGATAGAAGATGATGAGAGTGAACAAGCACAATCTAAAACACAATGATTAATAATGGCTCCCACTCACATAATGGTTCTCAAACATACTTCACAAATATCTTTAAATCCAAAACTCAAAAACTAGTTTAAATAGGAGTTTGTCTACTCTCTATGTCAAATCCGAAAGAGCATGGGGGACGGAGCATAAGGCATGGAGCATGTACACCTATACCCAAAGGGGATCTCAAAGTCCCACAATGTGATTTTAAAGAATATATTAATATTATTATTTTGCAATACAATATTATTATATCTAAAATCTAATTTTTTGAGCGGAATTAATTTATAATGGACCAAAAATTTATTAGGCACCATCACCAAATAGACCAAAAAGCCTAGAAGTCTGCTTTGTAAATTTTGTGGAAAAAAAAATTAAAAAAAAAACAATATTTTAAACACTTTCTTAATAAAATTTGAAAAAAATATATTAATATTGCAAATCTAAAACTTGATAGGGTATGTACACCTCTATGCAAAGGGGTCCAAAAGTCTCACAAATGTGAACTTAAAAATATATTATTATTATTTTCTTTTGCATTTCAATATTATTGCATCCAAAACCTAATTCTTTGAGTGGAATTAGTTTACAATGGGACAAAAATCCATTCATTACCAAATAGACCAAGAGGGCCATGCTATGTACATTTTGTGGGAAATAAAATAAAAAATTTCAATATTCTAAACACTCTTAATAAAATTTGAAAAAACCATTAAAGTATGCATTATAATATTGTGAATAAATTTCACTTATGACCCTAATGGTCTTTAAATGCATATATTACATAACCTTAATAATATTTGTGGAACACATTGGTTTGAGTGGACATCCCTAGCCCTACCACATATTGGGTCATCATTTACATCATAAATTACCTTAACACTTATTTGTACACATAGGACTAAGCCTCATTAGTAATAATCTCACTTGAGAAAATATAAATTTTATGACATAATATTATGGGATACTTAATGTTCCCAAACAATTTTTATGTAAGAGCAATAAAGAGGTAATAGATTGATGACTTACTATTAGAACATTATTACACCCACATCCATCCATGTAGTCATTGAGGAGAACCATGAGCCACTTAGTTCTTCAAGTGGTCAAGCAGAAAAAAATTCCACAAGGAGGAGCATAAGTCACTCTAAGGTGACTTTGAAAAAGTTGGATATCCAATACTTACTAATGAGGATTTTAAAAATGAAGAAGAAGAATACACCGCATGTTCTCTTGAAGAAGAATGATCATCCATAGGAAACGCCTATTGTGAATATGGATAATGGAGCAACTACTGATGGTTGCTCAAGCACTTCCGAGACACTCACTGATGGGTGTCACGATGGGGTCCTTACTGATGAACGCTCCATTTCTACAGAGTCATATATTGATGGATGTTATGATGGGATAGCTACTGAGGGGTGTCCAAGTCATGATGAGGTTCTTACTGATGAGTGCCCAAGAGTTGATGGAGCATCTACTGATGGATGTTGTGATGAGATACCTACTGATGGGTATCATGGTGACGTTCCTATCGATAGGTTTCTAAGGGTTGACGTTGTGTCTACTGATGGATATCCATCCCTCTATGTTGGTGACATAGAGATTTCTATTGAGGAGACTACTATAAGCACAAGTTCCCATGTGCTTGAAGAAGATGAATATCTTGCAATAGAAGAAAAGGTCGCAAGATAAATCTCACTATCACCACATGAGCTTTATGAGGTTGATCCATTGCTTGATGATGAGGAGGTTCACTCCCAACCTTCTTGTCTTGTAAGGCCATTCAGGATGAGCAAAAGGAGGATCAAAGAGTCCTTACATATTCTCCATGACACACATCCTTATGTCTCACATCATTGTTGGAGAGTTGCTTCATAGGAAGATCAAGATTCTCTTGAAGCCATGGAGAAGGCTCAGAAAGCATTATCCATCATAAAAAACAACTTTCTTCAAATGCTTTCTAACATAGATGATTTGTTTGAGTTTGTAGAGGTGTTGTATGGAGCCCCCTTGTAGGAGGAAGAGGAGATCTACAAGATCAAGGATGAGTTGATGGCCACTGAAGATTCTTTGAGATGCACACAAAGTTCCTTCTTAGAATCTCAGACCAAGATAGAGAAACCTCACCAATATTTGCAGAGGGTGACATTTTTTTTTTTTCCTCAGAAAAAAAGCGTAATTTTATTTTAGCAAAGGTGAAAAAATTACATTTTGTATATGCTTAGAAGCATTCGGTTATCCAATTAAGGATAAAAAACAGTCCAAAAAAAAGTGTTTCAGTACACCCGTCCAGTATGATCATTGACATATGTCCATGTCAGTATAATCCAAAAAAACATGATAGAAAGATACAAAGATAAACTAAAATATGTCTGGTGGCTCCCCGATCCTCCTGAAGTCTCCACAGTAATAACATTGCAGAGGGTGACATATTCCCTCCTCCCTTCCAATCAACCATTCTCTTTTGGTTGATGACATTCAGAGTCAAATGGAGGAACCTCATGATATGGTGGTTCATGAGGATTTTTTGGATGTAGATGATGAGTTCCAAGCACATGTCACTTTCGAGAGTCAAACTGAGATCTCTCATGGAGTGAGTACTCTCTCCATTCAAGAGTCGAAAGAGCACCTTAGGGTTGGACAATCCCTTGATGGATTTGATGCATCCACATCTTTGGTGGATACTTGTTGTAGGGATTTGGTTCATCCTTCCTCATCCTACATATTTGGGGGTGAGTATTGGGTGAACGGTTTTTTGATACCCTTACCTTGCCTTAGTGTTAATTGGCCTCAATGTAAATATTGTGTATATGCAATGTGTGTTTACCCTAGTGTGGATCTCAACTAGGCCAATACCCCTCTAGTGGATGCTTAAGGTTTATTTGCATAGGCAAGTATTGGATATTTGAATTATTCATGTGCTACTAAGCCATGAGATATTATAATTGAATGATCACCCAAGATGTGGTACCTTTAGGGATGTCCACTCAAACCAATGTGTTCCCACAAACATTATTAAGGTTATGTATGGTAACATTCCCAAAAATAAAAAGTAATTAGGAAAATTCATATCGGCTCATAACTTATCAAAAATAAAAATAAAGAGTAATTTAAAAAAAACGTAGCCCTAATAAAATAAAATAAAAATTAATTAAAACCGACATAAATCTATGTTAAACCTAGATGTATGAAATTTAGTCAACAACATTCAACATATTATGATGTATATATTAATATTGCTTTCTCAAATTTTATTAAGAAAGTGTTTAAAATATTGTTTTTTATTTTATTTCCACAAAATGTGTATAGGAACCCTTGGGTTTTTTTGGTGTATTTGGTCACGAATGCATTTTTGCCCATCATAAACTTATTCCACTCAAATTTTGGATGTCATAATATTGTATTACAAAAAAAAGATTAGAATAATAATAATAATATATTCTGTTCAAAGGGTGTCTCAAAATTTCAAATTTTATTAAGAAAGTGTTTAAAATATTGTTTTTTATTTTATTTCCACAAAATGTGTATAGGAACCCTTGGGGTTTTTGGTGTATTTGGTCACGAATGCATTTTTGCCCATCATAAACTTATTCCACTCAAATTTTAGATGTCATAATATTGTATTACAAAAAAAGATTAGAATAATAATAATAATATATTCTTAAGATCACATTTATGGAATTTTGAGACACCCTTTGAACAGAATATATTATTATTATTATTCTAATCTTTTTTCAAATCTGAAGGGTGAGGGTAAACCCTTAGGATCTCACCCTTAAGATTTGACATAAAAAGTAGACAAACTCCTATATAAACTGCTGGCTGGTTTTGGAGTTCACGATATTTGTAAACTTTGTGTGAGATCCTACTCATTGTGTTTTAGATTGTGTTCGTTCAGTATTACTTGTTTTGTTTAACTTTTCTCGAATCATCTTTCATCTCCTCTTTTGTTCTGTTCAATAAGGGTTAAGTGAAATGGGTGACGTGAAAAAGTGTTGTGATTTGTCGGAGTTGCAGATGAATCTGATGGAGGAAATATGGGCTTGGTTGCCAATAGAGTCTGTATGTAGATTTCGCAGTGTGTCCAAGGAATGGAATGTCCTTCTGTCGTCAAGAGAATTTATATCAAATAAATGGGTTAAGAAACCCTTTAACCGAAACCCATGGCTGGTTACTGTGCTAGACGACAGATCACATAAATGGATGGAGAATGGCTGGGTCCCTGAGCAAGCCGCCCCTGGATCATTGGCTTCCTGCTTCTTTGATCAGACCTGGAAGGAGACCTCGTCTGTCTCCCTATCTTTCCTCCCTGTCTCTCCAGATCCAGATGAAATTAGATATCCCTGTTTTCCCTGCCTTACTCTCTCCTTGTGCTACGGATCCGCAGCTGGTCTCTTCTTGTTGTGCCGTAGTCGTGAGATTGTTGGGTACAGGGCATTTATTGTTTGCAATCCTCTCACAAGAACGCATGTAGAACTTCCCGTTTTGTCATTGGACGTCATCCTTAACGCGGGCATCATGAGTGACAGTGGAGACGCATACAAAGTCGTGGTGATGGGCACGACAGAACAAAGTCTTTCACTTAAAGTCGAAATATACGATTCCATTGACAAATCATGGAGAATTGTAGGACACCTGCCAGAAAATGTGCAGCGTGTCGGGAGGCAACTGGTTTTCTGCAACGGCTATTTCTACTGTTTGGCGATCATTTCTGAGCGGCGGACCGTTGTGGGTTACAACATTGGAGAGGGGACTTACATCTTTAGGCCATTGCCTGAGATAGCTGAAGGCGAATACATGGTGCCTCACCTGTTGATTTGCGGATCACGGGTTCTAGTCGCGGCGCGCATATTGAGAAATGATGAAGACCTTTTGGACGTTATTATATGGGAGTTGGAGAAGGTCAACTCCTCTTCATCGTCGTCTTGTTGGAAGGAGATTGCAAGAATGCCTCCTTCCAATCTTGAGAGATTTTCTATGAGTGGTGGGAGATTTTTTATGAATAGGCGCCAGAGCTGTTTCAGGTCGTATTTGATTGACTGCATTAAATGTTGCGTAGGAGTGGGGGATAGCATATATTTCATGGTCTTTGAACAAAAGAAGGTGAAAGAGATGCTTGCTTACAGTGTCACTGAAAATACATGGAGTTGGCTTCCAAACCGTACTTTAGACACCACTGCAAGTACAGGGGACGGCTGGGAGATTCCAGTGGCCTTTGAACCCAGGCCAGACATGAAGGTTTATTAAGGTATGCAGGTCTTCGTCTTACATTCTTTACTAATTTAACTTGTATTCTATTTTTTTGAACTTTAATTGGAGACTTATATTTAGTGATAACACTGCATTAAGCAAAGTTTTGAGAAAAAAACACTTTAGGCCTTGTAATTTCAGGGTAGGTATGTTTTTGCAGATGTATTAAGAAGATGAGGAGGCTGCAGAATATGATGTGGATTTCAAAAGTGGTTTAAATTAAGCCATCACTGGCAGATTCAAACATTACCAGAATTTTTGGAATTTTTGTCAAATCTGTGTTTTGAAAACTATGGTTTTGTCATTTAATAGAGTTTAATAGAGTTTTTGTAGGCCAAAAAATGCTGGGAAGCATAAGTGTTCAGAGATTGTATGCATATTTTTATGTGCAAACTATTAAAACAAACTTGGGATTTTATTTTCATAAGAGGTTTTGTATAAACCTCCTTGCATAGGGCGATTTTATAATGTTTATGAATTTGACTGGATTCCATTAAGCTCACCAACCTACTTGGATATATCTAGTGATTTTATAATGTTTCTGAATAATATTTCTGAATTTGACTGGATTCTATTAAGCTCAGCAACTTACTTGGATATAGTTAGTGATTTTATAATGTTTGTGGATTCCATTAAGCTCACCAATCTACTTGGATATATCCAGTGATTTTATAATGTTTGTGAATTTGACTGGATTCCATTCAACTCACCAACCTAGTTGGATGCATATTTGAATCAATTAGAATGCATTGTGTGCCAGGTTTCTTAATTATAAAATTCCTTTCCTAATGTGATTAAATAATATTTGTGAATTTGATTGGATTGAAATTCAGCTCACCAACCTAGTGAGATGAATCTTTCAATCAATTGGTGTGTATTGTATGCCATTCTACATGAAAAATGCCTGTACCAACAAATAGTTTGAAGTGTTTTTAATTATGCTGAAATTGTTGTTAATATATGCATTATTTGTTTTACTTGTTAAAATTGTTGTTAAAAGTTGCAAAAGTTTTACCAAAAATAGCTTTTTCCCAGATATAGTTTTGGAATACATATGAGATATAATGTTATACTATTTTTGTACTCACCATAATGTTCATAGAATTTTTATCAGCAATTACCTTACACAACTTGTTAACACTTACAATGTGTTTTGGAAATGGTCTCCTTTCGCTAGTAAGATTTTGGAAATGATCTCCCTTCCCTAGTAAGATTTTGGAGTGTCCTCATTTCTCATTCTTAAAGTTAGTTGCAACATTTTTTTTTCTCCTACTTCAGATTCAATTGTAGTTTGATAATATTCTTGAGTCACAATTTCTTTATTTAGTGGCTTTGGGGTTTAGTAAGCAATCTTAGGCATCTTTATTTTGTGTACAAAAAATAAAATCTTAATAATTCTCTTAAGCTAATGTTTCATTGTCCTTTTTTGTTTTTTCCAAGTGTGAAATCACCTTGTCCTCTAGAATCTGATTTCAATTTCTTGCTTACTTCAAGATCTTATGTCCTAGTATTTTTTGAAGAGATTCATCTTAATCTAAACAATGCCACTAAACCTTCTATTTATTACTCAATTAGCTTTATTAAAGGAATGGAAATTAAGAAAATCTAATTTATCACGGAGTTAAAATTGTAGCCCATTATAATATCTTGTTCGAGCCCTTTCTTTATCCTCTTGCATGTTTTTTTTTTTGTAGTTAGATTAACTGCTTCCTTAATTCACATGAAAAAGTTTTGCTCACTTCATTAGGAGCATCATTGGGGTAAAAAAAGCTATATTTTTGCCCACATTGTTTAGGATTTACAATGAAGAGCTAAAGACATATCTTAGGGAGAACACTTTTGGAAGTGAAAGTTGCATCCTACATTATTTCTTGATTGCCATATTCATATTTAAAAATAATATGTTCCTTTTGGATTCCTCCTACATGGAACTTTAGAGATAGATGGATGTTATCACTAGCTTTTGTCATCATCTTGAATATCACTGAGAAATATTTGGGGGGTTTTAACTTATTTTTTTTATAGGGGTAAAGTATAGAGTGCGGAGCTCAAGCCCAAGACTCTACTAGTGAATGGCTAGGCATGTATAATGCAAATATTACCATATGACCTTGTGGTTTGCTTGTCATGCTAACTCAAAATCTATGTAAATATTAAGTTGGAAAATAGTTGTGTAAATAAAATGGTTCAAGATAGTTGTGTAAAGATAACAAGAGGGGCTATGATTCCAATAGAGGGGAAGAGAAAAAGGGTGCCTATGGGAGATTAAATCCTCTATTGCCAAGTGTCAATCTTAGAACTCATCCAATTGATGTTGTGTTCCTTAAATGAGTCAATTACTTCCTTTTGACTATTAAATCCAATCATTGAATGCATGTGTGAGATTGGTGGGGAAGGTCCTTTCATGTAGTTATGGAAGCTTGGGGTGAATGTACTATGATAGTTGTAAGAGTCCCTTCTTCAATGGTCAAAAGTTATGCTAGTTGTGTTTTCATCATTGTATCATATCCTTTGGAGTCAACCACTCCTTCTTTCATGTAGATTTACACTACATAGAGCTTTCTCGTGTTGTTCTCTCCATTTCTATTATCATTACTATATTTTGCATTAACTAGAAATTTGAACTTGGAAGGAGAATTGCCTATTTTAAGGAAATTAGATGGTTGTAGGTGAGCATATATGTTGGGAAATCTAGGAACCTTTACCCATTGAGTTTTGTTGCTGACAAATGCTTAAGAATCCATGAACTAATGCTATAGGAGGTTCTCCAATAGTATACAACAAGTTGGACTCTTGCTTCCCACATTGATAAGCATTGTACGGGTTGGATTTCTTGAGGAAATTGTAGATCAATGGTGGCCTCATAGTCAAAATTGGGGGTGGCATCTTAGCAAAAAGAGTATATGCTGGATATAGTGCCTACGGTTGGGTGGGCAATTGCTTGTACACAACTAGTTGCTTGAATCTTCTTTGTTTAAAGATAAGTACTCTCTTGTATTTGAATTTGGATGATTTTATTATCTTCCTATAATGGATATGTATAATTATGCATGGTGTGTGTGTGTGTGGATAGAGTTCATTTCCCATGGACGAAGTCTGCAAGCATGGAATTCCTAAATACCCCCCTTTTTTGTATAATACATGGATTGGGACATGACACATATACTTGGGTTTCAGTTCATGGGGCCCATGCTCACTATGATTCTCGCTTTTCAACCCTATCACTATAAGGGGCATGCTTCCTTGGTCCTTTTGGAGTGTCAATGTTTCCATTTGCATCTTAGAAAATCCTTATGGAGGTTCACCTTTTTGGAACCATCATTGAACCCACAATGTTATATGGATTCAATATCTAAGTAGTGTGTCAATCCTCCACATATTGGGCATGTGTTGAGAGGGTGCAATCTATCATGCTCTAATGTAGGATCCATTATAAACAAGCAATCCAATAGACTATCATCAAAGTTGATTTTAGTGTCCATCCTTTAAATAATGAGATTGTTAATTTTAGAATTTTTTTCTCCTTTTATAATAATTTCACTTTGGGGGACTACTTCCACGAGAGATAGATGACCATATCTTGCATTTTCATCCTCTAGGGATATTTTTTCCCTATCTAGATGCATATAATACTTATTCCTAGAAGCCACTTCATTTGTTTATTACATTGCCATTTAGAGAGATGTATACCTCCTTTTAAATTTAGTTCAAATTCCCCTAGACTTTTGTCCAATATTTTTTACCCACTACTCATAGATATGTATGCTAGCGAATAATGTGAACGAAAAATTCCTACAACACTCTACGCCTTTGAGTTGGGACATAACTGGGGTGAATTCTATAATCCTTAGTGTGTGTTTTATTAATCACAATCCTGTTTTATTGCAGAAACACAATGATGCATCATGGTCACTTCAAAAAAATATAAATAATGTTAGGTAAATTGTTTGGGGTGAACCATTCAAAACTGCTAAACATAGAATCAAATGGTTTGATGTAGAACGATAGTCAACCATAGCATAGCTAATATGACAACCTATCTTATCATAACTAAGGTTGTTATCTTGAATGCCTATAAAAATATTTGGGGGTTTTTAAGTTTTCCTTTTGTCGAGGTGAAGTGGAGATCGACACTACATACTACCTATAGTTGGGGGTCCAGTTTGTGGGGCCTATGTTCACTATGAGTCCCCCTCTCCAACATTATCTCTACAAAAGGTATGACTCCATGGTTGTTATTAAGTGGCAATGTTCCCATTTTGACTTTTTTGAAACAATCATTGAATCCACAATGTTATATGGAGTTGTAACATATCTATCCTTCACATATTGGGCATGTGTTGAGAGCATGAAATCTATCATGCTCAATGTAGGATCCATTATAAATAGGTATTCCCATACACATCATCCAAGTTGACTTTGGGCCATTATATAAATGGTGAGGACACTTTTAGAGTCATTTTATTCCTTTACTAGATCTATAGCCTAGGGGGATACTTTTATGAAGAATAGATATCAATATCTTCCATTTTTCCCCTACAAGAAGATTGTTTTCCTATCGAAAACAATACAAGACCTATTCATTTCTTTATTCCATTGGAATTTTGATATAATGTCTCCCTCCTTTTAGGTTTAATTTGGATGCCCCAACCTACTATCCCCTAGTTTGTAGCCGCTACTCACAAGGATGAATTCCAAGGAATAATGTGCATGAAGAATTCATGTGACACTCTAGGCCTTCAAGCTAGGCCATAAGTGGGGTACACTCTATTATCCTTATGCCATGTCCTATTAATCTAAAACTAGTTTTATTGTAGAAAAATAATGATGCATCATTTTCACTTCAACAAATTAAAAGGAATGCTATGCCAATTGTATTGGTTCAACCATTAAACACTCTAGACATAGAATCAAATGGTTTGATATATAAGGGTAGTCAATATTAGAATAAATAATATGGTAGTCAACCTTAGCATAGCTAATTTTTTCATCTTGAACACCTATAAAAAATATTTTGCTTATTTAACTTGTATTATTTTAGGGATGAAGTGGAGATCACTATATCCTACATATACTTGGGGGTATATTTCATGGGGCCTGTGTTCCCTATGAGTCTTGATTTCCACTCGTGACTTTGTAAGAGGCATTCTTCCTTGGTTCTGGTTGAGTTCCAATGTTACTATTTTTATATTTAGGACATCCTTATGGAGTTGCACCCTTTTGATGCCATCATCACCATAAAATTTGGACCAATTTTTCGACGGAAAATGGTTGGTTATCACACGGTGTTTCGTAGTACAAGTGACAAGTCTAGGATACTTAAACTGTCGGTTGAGAAATGATCATTTATATGAGGGATTTTATTTTTGTTTGAAGGATGACAAAAACAATGAAACGTGTCAACCCAAAGCTTGATGTGTCAAATTATGCAACCATGGATTGATCAAGACATTCACGTCGGCTGACCCGCACATGTTTGCTAGTTGATCGAGACACTTACGTCGGTTGCTAGATACATGTTCATTGGTGGATATACATTAGCCTTTGGACCACAAAATATTTTCATTGGTGGACCAAGATAACTACATCGGTTCATCCAGACAAGACCATCGGTTGATTGGTACATAATTTTGCACTTTTTAATTGGCATCAGTTAATCACCATTGAATCGTCAATTATTCGACCCAATTCCATTGGAGGACCGACAATAAATTTTGGCAAATCGGATCTGTGTCATTGGAATACCAATATTAATCCATCATTTTACCTACTCAAACATTTGCCTCACTTTTAATGTGGTGTCAACACACTACCACATTTCCCTTCATTGTCATGTTCCCATGTTTTCAGCACCATGAAGCAGCCAATGTCACTCAAAACCCCATGGATCCTAGACAGCTTCGAATTAATTAATTAATGAGGGGTCAAGTTTTAAGGCATTAAGTAGCTAGGTGGTTTTAATTTTATTTTATCCTAAGTTTGAAACGCACTTGATGGAAGTATTTTTCATTTATAGATATTTATTTCAATGCGATAAAGTGGATAATTATTGACAAGGTTGCATTAGAGGATAAGGATTGACCAAGTGATGGAATGCAAAGGAAGAAAATATAAAAGCAGTCAAAGCTAGGAAAGCAGGAAAAAGAAAAAAAAAACGGCACAAGGCAGAAAAGAAGCAAAGCATAGGAAAAGCAAAATAAAGCAGTAAAGTAGATAAAAAGCAGAAAACAGGATAATACAAAAAGTAGGAAAAAGCAAGACAAAGTAGAAAACCAGGATAAGGAAGAAAAGGAGGACAAAGAGGGTCAAAGTAGAAAAGCGGGATAAGGCAGAAAAGCACGAAAAAACAAGACAAAAAAGCAAAAGCGGGATAAAGTGAAAGAAAAAGAAAAAGCAAAAGCAAAAGAAAAAAAATAAAGAAAAGAAAAAGCAGAACACAAAGGAAAAATCAAAATCATAAATCAAGGAAAAAGCAGAAAGCAAAGGCAAAAGTAGAAAGCAAAGGAAAAATATAAAGAAGAAAGAAAGCCATCCTTATTCTCTCCTAAAAATTATTAATTATTATTTTATTATTTTCATGATAGAAGTCTAGAAGGAAAGAGCTAGTGTCTAGGTTCAATGCATCTAACTCATGGATTATTTTCCCAAGAATCAAACCAAGTTATAAAAGGAGTGCACACTACTTGTCCATCTTTTGACAGTTTGTGAATTGAATTTAGTGCAATTTTGCCTCTTTGACTTGGGAGATGTGCCCCTAGTCCAAGCTAAGACATGCGACCCTCCTTATTCTGAGAGGATGATGAAATCCAATCTTCATCATTTATTTTATTGCATGTCCCAAGCTCTGATTTAGTGGTTGGTGTTCTCGTTGTGCAGTTCAACTCCTTCATTTAGTAGAAACAATGTTGAAGGGCCGAAATGGACGTTCTGGTTTCGAATTTCTTAAGAATTTATGGACCTTGAGACCTATTAAATTGTGTTCGTAGCATTGTTTCCAGTATGAAATAGTTATTTTTTCATTAAAAAAGGTGTCTGGATGAGCAATTTATGACCATTTTACTAGATACGTGGGTTCTAGCTAAAAATAACGCACCAATGCTTTTCTATATATAAATCTCCCTGTGTTTTGATTTCTGTGAGCATCCATTGAATCTGAGTGCACCTTCCATGAGAATCCATATTCTATTTTTCATCCATGTTGCATATCCCTTGAATTTCGAGCTTGTTTGCAAAGATTGAAAATCCTCCAATTCAAAATCATAATGATTCCTAGTTTTTCTATGATGGAGAATACTTCTTTTTATGTATTTCTTTCCTGAGAGTTATTTGAGATGTAGTACAGATAATTATGGTTTCTATTTATGTTAATTTGAACCTATGAATTAATTTTTATAGTTTTAATTAAGAAAAGTCAGCCTTCCATATCCATCTTTTGGACCTAGTCTAGATTGCCATGGAAAATAACTAGTTTTCGGTGTTTAATTAATAAATGAAATTATGCAAATCCAAATTGAATTATTTTAGTTGATTCTATTAATTAACATTCCAATATACTCATCCCATTTCTGAAACTGATAATTCGTGACATTCTCCCACTGTTTGGAAAATATTGAATTTGAACTAGTTGTGCAATCCCGAGAGACAATTTTTCTTGTTTTTTTAAAACATCCTCGGAACCTAATAAAAATTGATCAAGCATAAATAAAATTATATTTGAATGATATTTAATGCTATTAATCTCTCCTATGTAAAAAATCCTTCTAGGGTTGTTTGAAGTTTCCTTTCCTACATCCAGTCAAGTCACTATTCTTCATTGTTTTGCTTTATGTCTTGTAAGAGAGTTAGTTAGTGTATCATCATATATAATTGGTACATTAAAGTGGTATTAGAGCACTTTCCTCTACTCCTATGGAAAGTAAGATCTCAAGAAGAAGAACATTGTAGCCATGTCCTACTATGATGATGATTTCTATGAGCAGTATGATGATAACTATGAGGAGCAATATGAAAAGTACTGCAAATAGTATGAGGAAGAAAATGTCCAGGTGGTACCTTCTACAAGTATCTCCCATAAGATCACATGTGGAAGGCGAAATGATGGTTATTCTTATATCCATATGTATGGAGAAGATGCATGTTCGACAGTCAATGATCATCCTTTGGAGGAGCATGAAAGGAGTAAATATCAGCCTACTTTTGAAAAGAGAAGCAAAATATATGAAGCATCATTGGATGCATGTGTTTCCTACTTGATGAGAATTTTTGGTTCTTCTTCAAACGAAGTCTCCAAAGATCTTGATCCTAAGGAAACTAAAGGGCAAGATGCATGAACTTGCTTGAAAGAGCACAAACACAGTGACTACATGAGAATAAAGTTGTGCAGAAGAAGATGAAGAGGCAACCCTCACTGAGAACTTGGATCAGAGAGAAACTACTGATGGTTGCTCAAGTTTTGTAGAAGCATCTATTGATGGATGCTATGAAGAGATACCTACTAATGGGTGCCTAATTTTTGCAGAGACATCTATTGATGCGTGTCCATTTCTCAATGTTGGTGACATGGAGATACCAATTGAGAAGGCTACTGCAAGTACAAATTTCAATAAACTTGAAGATGATAAAGACCTTAAATTCAAAGAAGATATCCAAGAATCAATCTCACTATCACCACAAGAGCTCATGAGGTTGATCAACTAATTGATGATGAGGAGGTTCGCTCTCAACCTTCTCATTTTGAAAGGCCACTCAAGATGAGAAAAATGAATATCAAGGAGGCCTTGCACATTCTTTGTGAAACACATGTTTCAGTCTCACAGTATTGTTAGAGAGCTGCTTCATTGGAAGATTCATCTTTACTTGAAGCCATGAAGAAGCTCCATAAAGCAATGACTACAATCAAAGGTAATTTTTCACATATGATTTCTGACAGAGATTATTTGTATGAGCTTGTTCATATGTTGAAGAGAGCATCCTTGAAGGATGATGAAGATATTTGCAAGCTCAATAATGATTTGATGGCCACCCAAGATTCTTTTAGAAGCTCTCAAAGTGCCCTCTTGGTATCTAAGATAGAGATAGAGCAGCTTCACCAGGAGTTGTAGAGATCACATACTCCCTCCTATATTCAAGTCCACCATTCTCTTCTGATTTAAGACATTTAAAGTGCCATGGAGGAACCTCATGACATGGTAGTTAATGAGGTGAAGGATGACATGCATGTGATTGAGAAGTTTTGGGATGCAGATGATGAGTTCCAAGCACATACTCTCTACTAGAGTGAAACTAAGCTTTTCCTTGGAGTGAGTCATTCCTCCATTGAGGGGTTAGAAGAGCTCATGTTTGATGGACTAGCCTTTGATGGAGTTGATGCATCCATTATCTTGATGGATAAGGTTTGTAGTAAGGATATTTTTTGTCCACGATCCTACATTATTTACTTCTACTGATTCCATGTCATTTGAGGAGGATGTTTGGGTCAAAGGTTTCTTCTTCATGATTCCTGAAGAGGAGAAGAAGACTCCCACATTTGCTCTAGTGGATTTAATGTCAACACCATTCCCTTCCCAGCAGTTGTAGAGGAATATCGTGCCTACCTTTGATGCCTCCATGTATCAAGGTGCAAGGAATTACACCTATTAATTTATTGAGTGGATTATATGATGGAATTTTGCAGAATTGGACTATGGGCAGAGAGTTGAGCCATTGGGAGAACTCACATAGGGAAGCATGTTGCTTTCCAGTTAGATCAGTGGATTGGGGTGTATCGTCTTTTTCCTGTTTGGGAGAAAAGACACATGAATGATATTTTTTCTTGCATCTATGAATACTTCTTGGATACATTTTACACTTTTTGTGAGTAGTATGGGAATCCATGGACTTTTGATCATGCCTACTTTCTTTGTGATTGGACATGGGACTTTCACCCTTGTCATTGGAACAACAATGTGTTGATATTTGGTGCTTGTGTGCATTTTTCATATGAAGTACAATCTGATTTGCATGTTCTTGGAGAGTTTGAGGTCAAGAAGAATGAATACCAAACAGATGTTCATTACTAAAGAGATTATGAGTTGCCTCTAGGTGGTAGTTGCACAGTTTTGGAGGAGGCACATGATCTCACTTCAGTTGATCCATCCATGATGGATTATTGTTACAGAGAGTTGTTTCACCATTCCCCGTCCCACACACATAAGGATAAATATTGGGTAAAGGGATTATGTTTTTTGGTGCCACATAAGAAGAAGGAGGATTCCAAACACTTTATTGATGGTTTGATGGTTAGACCTTGGGGTTTGACAAGTGCACCTATCCCTTACCAATTTGATGAGTAGAAGCAAAGGAATCTATATGATGTCTCCATCGTGCATAACAGTGCATGGGAGTTCCACTTGAGCGATTTAGGTGGAACAAGTAGTAGTGTAAAGAATTGTTACACCAGAGAAAAGATGGTACATGGGGAGTCTACAAGATTTCCATCCAAACCACTAGATGGAGTATGCATTCATTCACTAATTGTGTGGATAGATACATGAGGGAGTTGAGTAATCCAAGAGGTAAGTTTGTTGCTTGCATTAATGGAAATTTTATGGACATATAATTCGGCTTTTGTGAGCAATTGTATAGGCATTTGTGGTTGTTATGTGATAATTATAGTATACTCGGATGGACATGAGATTTCCACCTTTGTCAATTGGATAGAAGTGATGTGAGTCTCTGTGTTGGTTTGCACTTAGAACATAAAGAGTTTCATATTTGGTTGGAGGGACTTGCAAAGGTTCGGTTTTGCATTGGAAGTGATGAACTTCCAATATGATGGAGTGATCTAGACATCCTTCATGATGATATATTATTCCTATTGATTATGATGTTTGGAAGGATGAAGTTAAGACAATGGGACCCTGGAATTCTTTGGAATTCTTGTGGATTGCGGGTTGTGGATGTCGAAGGCTCATTCCTTCGGTGCTATGCATTTGGGGATCCCTACTTCCGAATCTTGCAAGGTGGATTACGGATTGTGGAAGTCGAGAATGAGTTTTTCCTTGGAGCAATAAATTGGAGTTCCAACTTCCGATTCCCGCACTGTGGATTGCCGAATTTGGAAGTCGGAGGTGTGATCAACGAAGCTCTGATTTGTGGTTCGACTTCCGAATTCCGATCACGGATTGTGGATTGGAGATCAATGCAAATTGTGGATTGGGGACCAAGGCATTGCGGATGTGTAAAAAGAGTAGTGTTGCGGATAAGTTTTGGAAGAAAAAAAAGTAGCAGGTTGTTCCCCCATCACTCTAAAGAGTACCGAGGTGACCGAAGATGTGACTGAGTGGTATCAGAGCCCAAGGTTGCATCATTGGGGCTTCTTGGGCCAAGCCATGATGTGGAAGAGTAATTCCACACTATGATGAGGAATTGGAAAGGGAGAAATCCTTAACTTTTCTCTTTTTTATATAACTACATTTTATGAGTTTTCTGTATATGATATTATGGCACAAGAATGTTGAAAATGAAATATATTAGATAGATTAAATGTGTATGCATAGTAGGAATATTAAGAGGTAATGCATACTGCATGTAAACTTATGTGTGCCTTCATATGGTATCGCGTATTGATGAAAGTTGTTAATGAGCACATTGCATTTCAATTTAAATGTACACCTAACAAGGATGCACATCCACTAAAGAGGTTGTGGGAAAAGGTTATGTTGCATGCTTGTGATTCTTCCAATGTTGCACAAAGATGTGTAGAATATATTTTTGAGATTCCTTGCTTAAACTTTGCTTGAGAAATGATGAAAATGATGTTTCTAGGTTTCTTTCTTCATTTTAGTAAGATGATATCCTAGGTACCATGGTCAACATAACATATCCAATTTTGTTGGAAACCACAACAAAAGGGACCAAGATAATAGAAGCATGGTTGAAGATGTTGATGATGATATGGCATGTGACCAACAACCCTATGAAGAAAGGATGTAGCAAAAATCCATGATCAAGGGATTGGTGAAAGGACTATGTAGTCCTTGGTAAGAAGCCAACTGATCAGGTAACAACAATGGGTTGATGGAAGTCATGTAGGTAATGCTCATTATACTAATTGTGTAAGTGTTGAGAAAGGATGGGTAAGAATCCTTTAACCATGTTTTAATCTTCATAAAATAGTATGCATACAATAGTGAATGCATTTATGTGAATGACCTCCCACAGGGTATGGTGAGGTATGTGGTAGTAAAGGAAATGAGCCTCCTAGACCATGTGACTGTTTAAAAAATTTGAATGCATCCATAATAATAAGAACATGCCATGTGTGAAACCATGAGGGTGTTGGGTTGTGAAGCCTGCAGTGCTCAACAAGTAGCCCATGAACTCCCTATTGGTGTTAATTTTGGATGAAATCTCTTTTCCAACAACCAAGGAGTGGGAGAAATCCTTATGTGTTGTTCAGATGAAGGAGGAAGGCACCCAATTAGTTAACCAAGTAATTAAGAATAAGGTTGGGTATTGTGTTGAAGCATTGACTAAGATTCCCAACTTATCATGGTAAGAAACTTGTGTAGGAACAAGAATGTTTTAAGATCAATGTTGTAGTGCATTAGGTATATTGAGTAAATTGACATTAAAAGATATTATGTAAATCTTGTTGATTATGCATCCATATGTGTGATTGCATATATGTTAATATGCATTGTGTGAATGCATGGCTATGGTGTACATTTCATTGAGATTATATAATAGATGAAATAGTAGAATTATTAAAAATTCTAAGACCCTTTCATGAGATGCTATGGGGAAAGAATTTCATGAAGAAAGTAGTTATGTTTTGATGGGATACCAGGATGCTCTGTTGGGAGAACAAATTTGCATGAAATGATAAGGTTGTGTAATCATGAATGATGAAAGTTTTATTTGACTTCTTGTATATATGATATGAATGTATCTTGCAATTTACTATGATAAGGATGCACATAAAGTAGATGTATCTCATTGTATTTGAGAAAATAATGACTAGTAGTGTTTGGATTATTGAGTACTGTAATTCTGAGATCACCCCAGTGGATGTTATAAATGTTCCAATGAAATGATTATGTGCATGGATACTCACCACTTAGTGCTTGGATGATTGAAATTTCAGATTTACAGGTAGAAATGTCTCAGGTGTGGAAATGTGGGTAAGTCCATGATAAGACTGGAATATACCATGTGCAAAAGCCAAAAATTGTGAGGAAGATCCCATGGAGATGAAATCTGATTTTTGGTGTAGAACAGATTTGTAAATTTCAGATTTGAGATTTTGGTAATGAGTACTAATGGTTGTTTGGATATTCAAAATTGTGTCAAGAGGACATGTTGTAGGTGGATGTTTATGCTATGGGAGAAATCCTAAACCATAATGGATAGAGTGATACCACTTGCAAAAGACAAACAATATGAGGATGGGCTCATGGTTGAACAAACCAAAATTCTGTAGTGAACATAATTCTAAGTTCATATTTGAGCCTGATTGAGGAAGACACTTTGCAAGAAGAGAAAATACATATGCAAAATAGATAATTAATTTGTGACCCTTGCTAAAATTATGCATGTCTGATTATTAGAATTAATGTCCAGGGCATGTTTCTATTTCAAACTGCTTGAATGTGATTGTGTGTTTTTATTTCAGACTACTTGAATGTGATTGTGTGTTTTTATTTCAGACTGCTTGATTGTGTTTAGGGCCTACATGACTCACATCAGAAAGGGGTGCATACCTTTCGGGTGCTGTGCTTTGTTATGGTTTTCAACCTTGACTACACCCTAAAGGAATGGACGCATTCCTGGTGTTTCAATATTAGAGAGTGAATTTGTGTGAAGTATGTTACAATTTTATATCAGCAATACTGACGAGCTTACCTACCCATCTTGTGTTGTCAATTATTACACATGCAATTGGTAATGCATGCTAATGAGCAAAGTGAAGTGGGTGCCAAGGCTGGCGGGAGCACGTGGAGATACCTATGGCTCTGTAGTAGATCCCAGATCCCTTGACTTGGAAATGGTCATGGTGCAGTTCCTCCATTGGTCCTGTTAACCCAGATGGAAGTGTTGGCTTGGCAATGGAGAGGGAAAACCAAGTATGGGACTGGTTTGGCCCCATAAATGATTGGTAAATCCAGTCGGTGCACTGGTTGAGCATTGAATGTTATGGTGCAATTTCCCTCCTTTGGTCCTGTTAACCCAGACATAATTGTTGGCTTGGAAATCGAAAGGGAAAATTAGGTATGGGACTGGTTTGTCACCATAAACGCTTGGTAAATCCAGTTGGTGCACTCGTTGGGCATTGAATGTTGTGGAGTAGCTGTTGTGCTATCCAAAAATTCATTATTGTATCCACGGGTTATCCAAGGCTTGTAAAGGAAAGAAGGATCTTGTGGAATAAAGTGAAGACATCCAATACAGATAAGTATTTGGTTATCTTGTAGCTTCTTGCTTATTTAATATGAATATATATGTGTATATGATTTTTAAATTCTTGTTTATAGATAAACCCTATGAAAATGAACTTGACATGTGAATGGAATAAATGTTTGAGTGTAGGTATTGCTAGAAGCAAGAACCTTGAAGGTATCCTAAGGATGTATGTGGACATGTGACTGTCCTAGAAATCTCAGTGTGAGTATTAATGGAAACAATGCTAGGGGAGTGTTGTGGGTCCTAGCAGCCAAAGGTTCTGTAGGAAACAATGGGGAAGGGTTCCATGGTTGAGAATCCTTAGAAACACCTTAGACACTAAGTGTCATCACCAAAACAAGGAAAAGGTGAGTTAAGGATTCACATTTAAAGTGAAAGAGACCAAGGAGCAAGGAACCATAGTGGTGGTGGGGCTCCGGATTGGAACAACATTAAGAGGGGGGGAACTCTTACTATTCTCTTTCTCTTTTTATTTGTGCATTTTAAAAACAAAGAATTGTTGAGTGCATGTCATGAATGAAAGTTGATTGTGTTTATTTTGCTTGAAATAAATGGTGAATGTTGAAGTAGTTAATTCCCTATGAAATGATGAACATGAATGAGTTCATTTTTATGTTGGACGAGCATGAAATGTGTGGAAGTCTCATGGATAAAGCATGGAATTTCCATTTCAATTGGGTAATTAATTGACGGATATTAATGCTTATATTATGCTTGGCCTAACAAGAATTGCAATGATGAATTTCACAGGTGAAAGGTAGATCAATTGGTTGCAACTGCTACAAGACAAGTGTTGCTAGTAAGCAAAGTGTGGAACACTGTGCACATTGATCATGGCATCATACCAAAAGTTACTGAAATTGGCTGGAAGTCTTCTTCAAACAATTTCCAAGACCCAAGAAAATCTTGGGGGAATTCTCAAGCTACAAAAGCAACAGAATGAGATGAACCACAAGGTTCTACAGAACTCTCTTTGTCTACAAAATGAGGTAAAGGGAATTCTAGAAATTATCAACAGTGGAAAGGATAGTGTTTCAATGAAGAGGCAGTCATCCAATCGTCCCATTAAGAAATGATCAAGGATGGAAGACTCAAGGGAAATGAAGCAGGTAAAGAAAAACTGAAGAACACACAAAGAATGTTGAGAGGGGGGGTGAATCAATATTGTGAGTTTTTACCAATTTAATTTTGAACTGATCTAATACACAGAATTGATCTTTAGTAATAAAACCAAAGTTTCACAATTTATACAAATACAGGAACACCAATGAAAACTTCAATGTCTGAATATATTTATAAATGATAATTTACATTTGAAGGACTATGCTTCAGCACAAATTACATGTACCAGCTACTACTGGTTATATGTATGATCCAACCTAAATAAGAATTATCTTCAACTCCAACTAAGATAATAGGTTCAGGATGCAACCTGAGTACATATATATATATATATAGGTTGTACCCTTCCTCCACTCTTCCTCCCTACCAGAATTCTTTTTCAATCCACAACATGCCCTAGTTTATGTCTGTCCAAATTTCAGTTCAATAAAGAATCAAATCCAATTCTTCACATTGTTGTAATGATGCCCGAGATATAGAAAGATAAAAGATAAAAAATAGAAATTGCACTTCACTTCCACCGTGACTTCCCAAACAGCTCCGCAAGCTTGCAAGTCCTCTCCTTGGGCTCATATTACCCCCCAAATATTTACATTGAAATGCATACTTTAAATTTCTTCTTCACACACCAAATCCCCCTTTTTGTTTCCAATCCGACATAACAATCTCACCAATCCTTACTTCAAATTGGTCACCCACTTTTGTTTCCAAGCCGATATAACAATCCCATTTCTAGATTTAATAACTTGAAATTAAGTGCAATTTCATATCTAAGGGATTTTTATTTATTGTACCAAAGATCCATGGGTGAGGATAGCAAGGCCACACTCTTTAGGGTTTCTTCAATAAGATAAAACCATCACCCACAAGTGTTCCATGTTCATGATTATTATATCCAAGATATTAAGTGAACATGTCCTCGTTTACTTTATTAATCATGAAGGATTTGCGGGCATTTCAACCAACGGTGGCGGGCATTTTCTCCATAACCCGCGGGCATCTTCTCCATAAGCTCGCGGGAATTTTCCAATAGATATGTGGGAATTTGCAAATAGGTCTTGCGAGCATATTCTTCAAGGGGCTACGAGATTTTTCATAGGGCCTGCGGTCATATTCTTAAAGGGGTCTGCGGGAATTTTCTTATTGCACCCGTGGGAATTTTCTTCATGGATTTGGGCATTTTTCCACTAGGACTACGGGATTCTTCTTAAAGGGTCCTGCGGAAATTTTCTTATTGCACCTGTGGGAATTTTCTTCATGGTTGCGGGAATCTTCTATAGGGCCTGCGGGAATATTTCTTAGTCATTTGCGGACATTTTTCCTTCATGTTGTGGGAATTCTTCCTTCAATCTCCTTTTGACATCAATTCCAATTATAATTCCAACAATATCTCCCTTTGGAATTGATGTCTACATACAGCTCTGCCTAACAATGAGCTGATGAGCTCCTTCTGACCTTTCTCCCCCTTTTACATCAATGGAAAAGTAGTGAAGAGATTGTAACTAGAAATTCATTCAAACTACTGCTTCCCCTATTAGTAAGCATCTTCATAATGCCAAAATGTGTTACCTCAGACTTATGAGCTTACCTTCAGTCAATATTTGCAATCAGGATCCTATGACCTTTTTCTTTGCTTGGAGTAGGCATCTTATGTTCTTGAGTTCATCCTCCAGTTCCATGAAATTAAGGTGCACTAAGGTTTTTGAAGGACCTCAAGTTTGGCTTTCCATATGGCAGCCAATTGCCTTCATATGCAACAAATCATTCTTTTGTTGAGAATATATGAATACTCCTAGTTTATTCCTAATATTCTCAAAAGCCTCTCTAGGTAGTGGCTTAGTAAAGATGTCAACTATTTTCTATTTAGTGTTCACATATTACAACTTGACCTTTTGATCATGTGCTAGTTCTCTCAAAAAAAGATACTTAATGGATATATGTTTGGTTTTAGCATGCATAATAGGAATTTTTGATATGATGATAACACTTGTATTATCACAGTAAATTGAGAGTGGTTGATCATTCTTAATATCAATATCTTCCAGTAATTTTTTCATCCACAAGAGTTGTGTGCAACATCCGGCTGCTGATATGTTTTCAACTTCAGTAGTTGATAGTGAGATAGAAGATTGTTTTTTGCTTGACCAAGCTACCAACCAATTTCAAAGGAATAAGGCATTCCCACTTGTTCTTTTTCTATCATCGAGATTACCTACCCAATATGCATCAGAAAATGCTTTGAGATCAAAGGTCTCATCCTTTGGATACCACAATCCATAATCAATCATTCCCTTAAGATATATGAGTATTCTCTTGACAGATGTCATGTGGGATTCCCTTGGATTGGCTTGAAATCTAACCACCAGCCCAACTACTTGCATGATATCAGGACATGATGCAGTAATATACAACAAAATTCCAATCATGGATCTATACGTTGTTTGATTTATAGTAGGAGATTCTTCTTCTTTGCTGAGCTTACAGCCAGTCATCATTGGTGTAGAGAGAGGGGATCTTTCCATCATGCCAAACTTCTGAAGCATCTCTTTTAAATACTTAGATTGAGACATAAAAATACCTGTGGAATCTTGTGAAATTTGTAGACCAATGAAGAAGGTCAATTCACCTATCATGGACATCTCAAACTCTTTCTCCATTTCTTTAGCAAAGATTTGGCTAAATCTTTCCTCGTTGCTTCCAAATATTAGATCATCAACATACACAACTTTGATAAAAAAATTACCGTCTTTAAATTTGAGGTAAAGGTTGTTGTTTGTACTACTTCTCTGAAAACCTTGTTGAATTAAATACTTATCCAGTCGTTCATACCAAGCTCTGGGTACTTGTTTGAGCCCATAGAGAGCTTTCTTTAGTTTCCAGACATAGTCTTCCTTTTCTGGACTTTCGAATCCTTCAGGTTGCTCAGTATAGATTTCCTCCTTCAATTCTACATTTAGGAATGCTAAATTAAAATCCATTTGATAAACCTTGAAGTTCTTGTAGCTATCAAATGCCAAAAATATCCTGATCAATTCCATCCTAACCACAAGAGCAAAGGTTTCATCAAAATCAACTCCTTCCATTTGAGTATAACCTTTGCACACCAATCTTTCCTTATTTCTAATAACTTTCACATTTTCATGTAACTTATTTTTGTAAACCCATTTAGTGTCAATGATATTTTTATGTTGGGTTTAGGAACTAATTCCTAGGTTCCACTTTTTTCAATTTGGTCCAATTCTTCTTTCATAGCAATTCGCCAAGATTCATAATTGGAAGCTTCATTGATTTTTTTAGGTTCAATTGTTGAGAGCAGTGCTAGATTCTTCTTCAGATATGTTGATCTAAGCTTCATACCTTCTTCCATGTCTCCAATAATAAAATCCTCATGTTGATTTCTCCACACAGATTTTATGAAGGAATTCTTACCATTTGGAGTCTTTGTAGTAGTAGGGAGAAATTCTTTTCCTTCAGCCTGATTTTGTTGATCACTTTGCTCCTTTACTTCTTCATTTATTTTTTCTTCATCATCAGATAGGTCATCATCATCAGTTTCAGCAGGGTTAGATTCTAGCAGTTTTTGTTCTAAATCTTCATCTATGAACACAACCATTCGCTTCAGACGCTTTTTGTAGCATTTATAGGCCCTTTTTTCATTTGAATATCCCAAAATATTCCTTTGTCAGTTTTGGAGCAAAATTTTCCCAAGTTATCATCAATGATTTTTATGTAACATTTTCTTCTGAAGATTTTAAAGTAGTCTGCAGTGGCTTTTCTTCCTGACCATAATTCATAAGGAGTCTTATCACTGTTGACTCTCAACTATGCCCTATTTATGATGTAAACAGTTTCTCCTACTGCCTCTCTCCAAAATGTTTCAGTCAGATTGGCTTCTAGTAACATTTTTCTTGCTTCCTCTTGAGCAACTATTCTTTCTCTCTGCTACACCATTTTGTTGAGGTGTGTGGGTTGTTCAATATTGTCGCTTAATACCATTTTCATCACAATTTTTTTAAATGCACCCAATGTAAATTCTCCTCCATTATTTGATCTAAGACATTTAATATTATGTCCACTCTCATTTTCAACCTTAGCTTTAAAAAGTTTAAATTTTTCAAATGCCTCTGATTTTCTCCTCAGAAAGGTAACCCAAGTTGAAGTCATTCTGGAATAGTCATCAATAAATAACATGAAATATAACTCACCTTGAAGAGTTTGAGTTCTTGCAAGTCCACAAAGATCTATATGGACAATTTCCAAATGATGTGATGTGGATTGATACACTTTTTCCTTGAAATTTTCTCTTACATGTTTTCCATGTTGACATGATCCACACAGTTTGTTTATAGGTTTTGAAACTTTTGGCATCTCTCGAACAACTTCAATTTGACTAATTTTCACTATGTTTTCAAAGTTTAGGTGAGCTAATATTTTGTGCCAAATACAACTGTTGTTAATTTGAATGATAAGACATCTTTCTCCTTCTATATCTTCCAAAACATAGACACCTCCTGGTGATCTGACTCCTCTTCCTGTGACATGTTCGGATCCATTTCTTTTGATTTCATAGTGATTTGCAAAGAAAGTGACATTCAAATTTGCATCACATAGTTGTCCAACACTCAATAGATCATGCTCCAATCCTTTAACATAGAGGACATTTTGAGCTTTGGAATTCCCTTTTAGAGGTACAGTGACTTTTCCAAGTATTTTGGTTGTTCCATTGTCTCCAAATGATACATCACCACCATTGTTCCTTTTGGGTGCGATAAACTTGTTCTTATCTCCAGTCATGTGTTTTGTACATATGTTGTCAATGTACCATTTATTTACATCCATATGAGCATAGAAAGCTAATCCACATATATCCCATGTTATGTATTTTCAAGAGTAATCTTCATCCTGCATTCCTCAGCAGTGTGTCCAAAGTTGTTGCACTTTGAGCACTATATTTCTTGAGAGAGAACATAAAAAGAATTATGATTCTGAGAGTAGTTCTTCTCATTAGACTTCTTTTGTTGATAATGGACTGCACTTCTTTTAGGTTCCCTACAGGAAATTTCCTTATGACCAAAATTAAGGCAGTTATAACAATGGACAAAAAAAGAGCTTTGATACATGGGATAAGTTTGTCTTCTTGAGGGATGAAAACTGATTGTAGCTCTTATGTTTTCTTTTGAATCATCTGGATTCTTCAAGCTAATCACTTCTCTTTTAAGTATCTCAACTTCATTCTCACTTAGGTCCAGTTGTCTCTGAGCTTCATTCAATGGCTCATGAATCTTAGCTATATTTATCTTCAATAAATTGACGGTTCCACTTATTGACTGAAGTTCTTGATTTAGCGAACATTTTTGTTTACTCTCTTTTGATTTGGAAGTGTATCCTGACCCTCTTGTATCTCCATATTTTATTTGTTGTGAAATCATGTTGTTTAGATCTGTGGATCTCTTTTGAATCTTTTCACACAACACTTTAGACTTATTAAGATCTTCCTTGAGAGACTTGATTTCTGCTTCCTTTTCCTGAGTAGTTTATGTTAATCTTTTGACCAGGAGATTCTTTGCAAATTGATGATGTTGTTCTTTTTTTTCTTTCAATTTATTTAGGTTTTCAATTTCATCTAAGGCTGCAATCAACTCTTCCTATAGATCAACAGTTCCTTCTTCTAGAATGGGCTGATCTGTAATTTCTTCTTGTTCTAGGAACAAAATCTCATTTCTACAGTCTTAAAAAATTTCTTCTTCTTCAAAATATGAAACATATTCTTATTCTATTTGATAAAATAGATTTGGTTTGTATGCTGTTCTTTGATCTCTGAAGTTATTTTGTGCATTTGTCCCTTTTTTATTTATCTTGATAGGACATTTGGCAGTGAAATGTCAAATTTTTTCCCATTTAAATCATTTCAATGGAATATTCCCTTTGTACCTTCCAGTTCCCCTTGGGAGCTTATTAACAAAGTTGACCATTTCTTCATCAGATATTTCATGATCGAATGAACAAGATTTATGAGGCTGATGTCTCTTCTTGACTACCTTGAATGCTGCTTCAGTTTTCTTAGGTTCATGAATCCTCATCTCATAGGCTGTAAGAATTCCTTGCAATTCTTCAATTTTTAACTCATCCAATTTCTCCCTGACTTCAATGGCAGATGCCTTGGTATTGTATTTGGAATTCATTGTTCTGAGAACCTTTTGAACAACTAGCTTAGGATCCATTTCCTCACCAATACCTCTCATAGTGTTCACTAGTTCTTCAACTCTTTGAAAGTATGCTACTACATTTTCTTCTTTGGTCATTTTAAGGCCTTCAAATTGACTTCTGTATGCTTGGATATTAGCTTCTTGAACTCTTGAGTGTCCTTGATAAATGGTGGCTAATTTATCCCACATTTCTTTAGTTGTGGTATAATTCATAACTTTGAAGAATTTTGAACTGATCTAATACACAGAATTGATCTTCAGCAATAAACCCAAAGTTTCACAATTTATACAAATACAGGAACACCAATGAAAACTTCAATAACTAAATATATTTATAAATGATAAATTTACATTTGAAGGACTGTGCTTCAACACAGATTACATGTACCAGCTGCAACTGGTTATATGGAGGCTCCAACCTCAATAAGAATTATCTTAAGCTCCAGTTGAGATAATAGATTCAGGCTGCAACATGAGTATATATATAGGTTGTACCCTTGCTCCACCCTTCCTCCGTAACAAAATTTATTTCAATCCACAGCCTACTCTAGTTTTTGTGTGTCCAAATTTTAGTTTAACAGAGAATCAATCCAATTCTTCACACTATTGTAATGATTCCCCAAATAAAGAAAGATAAAAGATAAAAATTAGAAACTTCACTTCACTTCAACAGTGACAGCCCAAACTGCTCCACAAACTCGCAAGTCCTATCCTTGGGATCAGATTACCCCCCGAATATGCACATCTAAATGCATACTTTAAATTTCTTCTTCACACACCATTTATACACAATGAATCCCCCTTTTCTTGTTTCCAAGCCAACATAACAATCTCATCAATTCTTACTTCAAATTGGTCACCGCATTTTGTTTCCAAGCCAACATAACAATCCCATTTCCAGATTTAACAAATTGAATTTAAGTGCAATTTCATATCTAAGGGATTTTTATTTATGGAATCAATAACATAAAACTATCACCCACAAGTGTGCCATGTTCATCATTATTATATCCAAGATATTAAGTGAACATGTCCTCGTTTATTTTATTGACCATCAAGGATTTGCCGGCATTTAAACCAACGGTGGCGAGCATTTTCTCCATAAGCCTTTGGGCATCTTCTCCATAAGTTGGCAAGCATTTTCTAGTAGACCTACGGGTATTTGAAATAGGGCTTGTGAACATATTCTTCAAGGGGCCTGAGGGATTTTTCATAGGGCATGCAGTCATATTCTTAAAGCGGCCCGCGGGCATTTTCTTCATGGATGTGGGAACTTTTCCACTAGGCCTGCAAGCATCTTCTTAAAGGGGCATGTGGGCATTTTCTTATTAAACTAGTGAGCATTTTATTCATGGTTGCAGGCACTTTTCCACTGGGCCTGCGAGCATCTTCTATAGGTCTTGTAGGCATATTTCTTAGTCATTTCCAGGCATTTATCCTTCATGTTGCGGGCATTCTTCGTTAAATCTGCTTTTGACATCAATTTCAATTAGAATTCCAACAAAAGCAACCAATGAAATGTTGGGAATGTGGAGGAAATCATTTCCTCTGTAATTTCCCAACCAAAGACAACAAGAAAGATTGCAGCCATAAATTTTCCAAACTTGTGGATCAACTCGAAGATAAAGAACATGAGGGGATTGTTGTGGAGATGGAAGGTCACAACCAACAGGAGCAGCTTGTAGAAGCCAAAGGACTTGGTCCTGGAAGCTCAAAGTAAAAGATGAAGTGCAAGACAAAACTGCCACATTTTGTGAATTTTTGATCTGTAAACAATGTGTATGTATTCCTAAGTGTTGGAACACCGAGGACAGTGTAGGGGGAGGGAAATGTAATGTCCCCATTTTTACCCTTAGGACATATTTGGATTTTATGTAAACATTGTGCATATGTGATGTATAATTCCTAGCGTGGAGCTCAAGGCCAAGGCCCTGCTGGTGAATACTCAGCTGTAAGAGGAAAGTATTTGACATTGTGTGATCCATGTGTTATTAATCCATGGAAATTGTAAAATTATGTAAATATCATGTAATAAAAATACTAAGGGGATGGCTATGGATGCAACTAAATGAGGGGGAACTATGTATCCACTAGGGATAGGTTAGGGGGTTATGAGATTGAACCATAGGATTAAATATGTCACCTAGGAAACCCACCTTTGGTTTTCCTAGCTGTCAATTATTTCCGCTGCAAGAAGTGGGTGAAAGAAACGATTCATGAGGTCGATGAAGTGTGGGAAATCCCGAAAATTAGGATGGCAGGGTATGGATCTCTTTTTCCCTGATCCGAACGTCACTCTACCCATGGAAGTTCCTATTCTGGGATCCCCATTCCATTAGGGACTAGCAACTGGATTTGGTGGGGAGAACAGAGGGAGCCGAGTGGTGAAGAAAAGAAGAAAATCACGATTTGGGGAGAGCCACAAATTGCGGTTCCTAGATTGCTCAGGAATTGCGGGAGAAGTGAAATCTATTGGAGAAATCCTTAGCCCTGAACCCTGGAGTATATTTGGAGAGTGTGATATGCTCAGGACCCCGTGAGAAAACCGCATCTAATAGCCCAAAACCCCAGTCGTGGGATAGAACCTTTCGGTTGTAACCCTGAGGAGATCCAAGCATGGATGACACAGTGAAAAAGAGAGAGTAGAGGTTGGAACCACTTGATAAACCCGGTGAAGATTGTTTGGTTGAGTCTGTAGCTCTATGGTTGAGTTCACTGGCTTAGCTTCCTCCTCTCTTGTCTCTTGGCATGCTTGATAAACCCAACTATGTGTTGACTTAGCATGACTGTTGGTGTGAAACCAAAGCTGTGAGTAAACCTAGGTAGTTCCTCCTTAGTGGATATATAGCCCCATCTTGGGGGTGGTCTCTGAGTGTTGAAATACTACAGGCTGGGCAGAGACCTATGGCTGGGTTGGAACGTTGCAGACCATAGCCAATTTGCTTGGGGATTTCAATAAAAAGATAAGTGTTCCTTGTGCCTTGAATCATGTCATTTTACATCTTTGCATGTGTGTTTGTGATGTTAGAATGCATAGATCAATCCAACTGAGTAATAGGGATGAATGCCTATGCATTATGTTTAATTCTATTGTGCATTCTATTGATTTGATGATTGCATGATACATTTTGTGTGGATGATGCTTCCTTCAGTTGTATTTATTGAGTATGCTTCTGCACATTTGCATTTCCATTGGTCTAATTCCTTTGAATTGTCCCTTGATGAATAGGGCTAAGTATTTGAATGGTTCTTTGATGAATAGGAATAAGTGCAAGGCGAGAAGGTGTAGCATACTTCAGTCATGGCTATGGGGAAAGAATAGATACCCCCCTGTGGTGTTCATTACCCTTCTATGGATCAGAGGAAGGGGAGAGGACATAGCAGAGTGAAGTAGAGCTCCTTGTAGGTTGGTAAAGAGGGATGGATGAGGTTGGAGGCCATTATCTAGGGTGGAAAAAAGATAATATCAATGTTCTCAACTATGGATGAAGACCCTGTAGCTGCATAATTATCCCCAATAGCTTTCCAACGGTACCGGATTTTCCCAAATTGGACTTAGGATGAAGAAGTTATGGGATCGAGAAGTTGTGCAGTGGGGGGCTTCCGACTTTCCGAACCTGCATGCGGATTGTGGATTGCAGAAGTCAGAAGGGCATATTCTACGTGGCTGTGAAATGGGAGTTCTAATTTCTGAGTTCTGCATGCGGACTGTGGATTGCGGATTTCAGAAAGGTAAAATTGTCGGATTTGTAAAGTTGGAGTCCCGACTTCCGAGTTCCGCAAGGCGGATTGCGGATTACGGAAGTCAGGGAGGTAATTTTACCAGGTGGCGAAGTTGGAGTTCTGACTTCCAAGTTTTGCATAGCGGATTGAGAAAGTCGGAGAGGTAATTCGGAGAGGTGGTGAAATTGATGTTTCGAGTTCTGACTTCCGCATTACAGATTGCGTATTGTGGAAGTCAGAGACGTGGTTTTCGGCATTGTGTATTGGGTGCTCTGATTTCCAATTTCCGCACTACAGATTGCAGGTTGCGGATGTCAGAGGTGCACTCCTTCGGTGCTGTGCATTTGTGGATTCTGACTTCCGAACCCCGCAAGGCGGATTGCAGATTGGCATTCTAACTTCTGATTCCCGCACTATGGATTGTGGAATGTGGAAGTCATAGGTGTAATCGATGAAGTTTTTATTTGTTGTTTGACTTCCGACTTCCAATTGGGGCCCGCAGAATGCGAATTTCGGACTAGAGATCAATGCGTATTGCGGATTGTGGACCAAGGAATTCCAGATGAGAAAAAATAGTAGTGTTGCGGATAAGTTTTTGAAGAAAAAAAAGTAGTAGGTTGTTCCCCCATCACTCTAAAGAGTACCGAGGTGACCGGGGACATGACATATATGGTCACGTACATTAACATATGTATGCAAGGCATCTCAAAAGGTTGGCTCTAACTTCCTCCTCAACTCCCTCACATAAAATCAACCTGAGGCATCAAAAGTCCTTCTCCATATATCTCGTCTTGTTGAGATGCCTCAAGCAATGGAATTTTAGAAACCGTATCAAGTAAGGAAATACTTGCAAGGTAATACCGAGTGAGTTTATTTCCCATCCCATAACTCCCTTGTGGTTATGGGTTCCCATGATATCGTGGATTCTATAATGACTCGGTCTTGAAATCCCAAAGTGGCATTCCTGTAACACTTCCTCTCATCATGTCATCATAGCATTAGTCATGAATATAACATTTAGTGATCATATACTATCAACATCATCATGCTATCATATGTTGCCACATAAACATACATCAACATATTGAAGATGGCGAACCGCGAACCGCATGCCACTATATCTCAATATGAAAACACATCATCATGACGATGAATGTGAAGGCACCACATTCTACTACATGGCATCATGAAACATAATTTTAACATCTATCTATCATAGTGAGGTTATCATTATTAACTTCATAAAACATATTTCATAGTGAATCATAAATCATTTCCATAATGGCATCACAATAATCCCAATCCAATCCATAGTATGAAATAGAGCATCCATAATACTCATTCATTCATTAGTTATGTCATCTTAATGAAGATCAAAATAATCGCTACCATGCTCAATCAATACAAAGTATGTGATTAATCAACATAATAATATGATCATGATCATTTTATCCATATTATATGTGGAAATACAACAATAGGATCAAGTTAATCCAAGCATATAATGAAACAAAATCTTATCATCATCAATTAACCCATTATATGTGATAAAACAATATAATGTCATCATCATGATCAATATAATCCATGCCATATGATGAGAAAACATAGTATCCAACAAAAAATAACACACCATTATATTATTAGGAAAACATTAAGCATCTTACTAAAGTAATATGTCATGAGAATCCTTCATGCATTAACAATATATTACACAAATAAGCACCACGTTGAGTATCGATATGAACAATAAGTATCAACTAAGTTTCACATTCCATCCTCATGAAATAAATAAGCTACGTAACTAAGTATCACTCGCTATTAAATCATACCATGAAATCATTATGCAATAAGACCATATACAAAAACCATAGACCATTGGACAATATTATATCATCATAATGGTGAGATGAAACCATAAACATGCTTTCCTAAATAGCATATGATTGCCTCACCTAGTAAATACTCCCAACTTAATCTCAATTCAACATATTGTATCTAGTGAATGCATAACTAATATACATCCTTAAAAATATGAGTCAAGTTCTAGATTATAGGATCTCATGTCTTTTTGTTCACTTCATATTATTCTTAATATTATTCTTACTAAAGGGTTGCCACTTCTTTAACTAGATATGTAAAATGGTGAAACTTAAATATCTTTTTTTTAATTAACATCTTCAAAGATCATTATAATAAAATGTAACTAACATGGGATTCAAATTTTCTTTCTTATAAGTAATTTAACTATGTTTCCAATCAATTTACTAAATTATTCTTTAAGTTGCTTATGAAGTGAACATCCACTTGTAATATTCTTAATAATCCAATAATAATACATCTAGATATCTAAATGTTGAAACTATCATCTAAAAGATTGAAGGTTGGCTCCAGTAGTGACCACCTCCAGTAGAAAGTAGGTTGTTATTCTCTAGGAGGGGTGAGGTTCTTTATGAAGATATATTATTGATTTTAAGTTAAAAAAATATAATAATATAAAAAATACAGCGACTATGCTCAAATAAGCACATATATTTTAGCTCTATTCATTACTTCAAGTATGACATATTTTATCTATTCATTTGGCACGCCAGATCAGGATTTTAGATCTCATTTATTTTCCCATATGGCAGCCCACGTGTATAATTTGCACCATGTGAATATCAAGTTCTGTTGGGATATTGCTATACTCCATCCTAGTCCTAACAACATTTTGCATTTTTGCATTTTCAGTCATGCATTCATTTTGCATGCAATCATGATTTTGCATGCATGCATGTATGATGACGACAACGACGATGATAACAATAATGCAATCCTTAACAATTGCTTCAAGGAATCATGGTTATTCCATAGGTTCCATACTCCTACATAGACCATGTAGATTACAAATTTAGCCTCTCCCTATGATGTGGGTAACATTTTGAGGTTTGGAACAACATGAATTTGTATCATGTATTGGGCAATTTTTGGGGACATAAATCATTCACTTAGGCCCCAAATCTTTCTTATAATTAGGCTCATGGGCCATGATTGTTTTGATGATGATCATAACAATGATGATGTTGATGATGAATATAGTAATCATCACGATCATGATGGAAATGATGACGATGATGATATAATAATCATCATGATCATTATAGCAATGATGATGACGACGATGAGTATAGTGATGATCATGATGACGATGGAAATGATGATGATCATCATCATAATCATTATCATTTCCAATGACAACATCATTGCCATCATTGTCATCTAGTTCATCATCATCATCATTTCCAATGACAACATCATCACCATCATTGTCATCTAGTTCATCATCAATATCTAGGTCATCATCATCACCATCTAGGTCATCAACATCATCATCATTTAAAGCATATGGGATATGGTTACCATTTGGGTGCCAAACTAGGTGAACTTAGAACCTAGAGTAGCATCCCAAATCAATTACAATTAAATTATCCTTATTGTCTAGGTGCAAAATGAGGCACATCTTATTAGGATGATGATAAAGTGGATGTAAATTGTGTCCACTTTAGCATCCCAAAACAATTACATTTATATTTTCCTTATGCTAGGTTGTCTAGGTGCAAAACTAGGCGCATTATATTAGTATGACACTAAAGTGGATGCAAATTCCATTCACTTTAACATCCTAAATTAGTTACATTTAAATTTTCCTTGTGCTAGGTTTCTAGGTGAAAAACTAGGTGCATTATATTGGAATGGCACTAAAGTGTACTCAAACTGTGTCCACTTTAGCATCCAAAATCAGTTACATTTAAATTCTTCTTGTGTCGTTTTTTCTAGGTGCAAAACTAGGAGCAATCTGCATCCACTTTAGTGCCAACTGTTAGACCAATTTCAAAATATTAACCCAAAAAAGCATTCTCAACTCATAGGGTTAAAAGTAACGATGGGATTTACAACTTACCTAACCAAATCTTACAGAAAAGAGAGGCGAAATGTTTATTTTTTTACCTTGACGCTCTTATCGTCTTATAAACCTAGAAGTTCAATAATGACTAAACAGCATAGCTTTATTATCCTTGACCTTTATTTTTATAGTGCCTTGACCTTTTTACTAAACAAGGTCGGCTTGAATGACCTAACTAGGACAACATGTACAGTTTACAATAAAATATTCATTTATAGATCTTTCAAGGCCAACATAATAGTTAGGGTTTACATTAAATATTTCAATCACTTTTACATGGTCAATTACATCAATAATAATCCTTGTAGGGTGTACAATACAAATGATACAAATGACACAAATATTACAAAGAATACAAATAAGAATATCTTCTGAAGTTACATTCTTCAACATTTCACCCCTAAAATTTCCCTTGTTGATTACATGCTGAGATGCAATGATATTAACTTAATGACATTTATGGAAGGGAAGACATGGAATTGACTTTCCCACTTCCCTTCCTCCCCACCTTCGGGATTAATTCTAGTGATGCCTTTATTTATTGAGATCCCATAATAACATCTCTATAGGAATACAAACACTTCCGTATAGAGGAATAATACCATCTCTATAGGAGTACAATATACATATATGAAATACATTCCGAAGTTACATATACATCAACACTCCCTCTTAACTAGGAAGGTATTTCTCGACACAGGTCTTCTACCACAAGTCTTCTTCTTTGGATCATCATCACTGGATAATCGTCATTGAGTCATCGTCATCGTCACTGCTGCTACTATCTCAATTAATCTCTGAATCTACTCGTCATAGGAAGTTATACAGAGCCAACCCTTTTTCATGCTAGATGTAGGCCCACCACTGTAGGTCTTCATCATCAATGGCCATACTGTGGATCCCAGGACTGATTATGTGCATCAACAAAACCTAGAACAAACTATAGGTTCTTTTACATGTTGACCTTCACAAAACCTACTCAGAGCATCCCAGGATGTTACGAGCAAACCGCTCTACCTCTCTGGATCTCGATAGAGCATCCCAGGATTTTACGAGCACACCACTCTACCTGTCCAGATTTTGAAGGATATTTTCTATGTGAACTTTCTCAAAACCTACTCAGAGCATCCTAGCGCAAACTATAGGATCTCGATAAAGCAACCCAGGATGTTACGAGCACACTACTCTACCTGTCTGTTTTTTAAAGGATCTGTTCTATGCGAAGCTATAGCAAATCCTACTCAGAGCATCCTAGCGCAGACTATAGGATCTCGATAGAGCAACCCAGGATGTTATGAGCACACTGCTCTACCTGTCCGATTTTTAAAGGATCTTTTCTATGCTACCTGTAGCAAAACTCGAAAGAGCATCCTAGCATAGACTATAGGATCTCCCGGTTTCTTTTCTATGCTACCTACACAACCTGTCCACGGCCATAGAGTATCAAACCGATACTCACCATACATCATCCTGATGTACATCATCACATGATCAACTTGATCATCATCATAGCATAAACCTGATGCGTATCATCTAGAGCGACATCCTGAAGCACGTCATCTGTGATCATCCCGATCATCATAGCATCAACCTGATGCATATCATCTGGAGCAACATCTTGAAGCTCGTCATATGTGATCACCCTGATCAAATAATATATCCATTTGATGCGTACACAGTATCTACCTGATACATATCATACATGATCCACCTTATGATACAATGCATCCATCTGATATACATAAGTACATGATCACACTAATCATACAAGTATCCACCTGATACATACATAAGTACATGATCAAACTGATCATACAAGTATCCACCTGATACATATACAAATACATGATCTACCTGATCATATCCAGCATCAACATGATGCGTACATACATACATATAAATGATCCAACTGATCATATACAACATCCAACATGATGCATATAGAGCAGTAACTGGAGCATCATCCTGATGCTCATCATCCAGCGCTTACATCCACAGCAATTTGAAGGATCCTCCTTCCAACATGCTTGGAATGGCTTCAGCAAATGTCACCATCACTTATTCCTCGAAGTGTCATCAATCTGAAGAACACCAAGCCTCTCTCTGAAGTACTCGAACTTCACTCTGGCTAGTGGCTTCATCATTACATCTGCAATCTGCTCATCCGTCACAACATACAGGAGCTTCACTGCTCCTTTATGCACCATATCCTTGATATAGTGATATTTCATCTCTATGTGTTTTGACCTGTAGTGGAACATCGGGTTCTCAGATAGCTTCACACAACTCTGGTTATCACAAAAGATACCAGTAGCCTCCAGCGGGAGATCAAATAACTTAGACAATAGCTTCTGAATCCATACTGCCTCACAACTAGCCGAACAGGCTGCAACATACTCTGCCTCGGCTGTACTCAGTGCTACGCAGGATTGCTTCCTGCTAAACCAAGAGATCGCACATGATCCCATACTGAAGTAGCACCCAGAAGTGCTCTTCCTATCTACAGCACTGCCTGCTCAATCTGAATCAACATAACCCTGCAGGTTAAACTTTTGATTCGCTTCATACTTAAGCCCATAATCAACGGTACCCTTCAGGTACCTCAGAATATGCTTTACAGCAATCAGGTGAACACTCCTCGGATCTGTGAGGAACTGGCTCAATGTGTTCACCGCAAAGCAAATATCTGGTCTCGTGTTCGTCAGGTACATCAAGGACCCAATCATCTGACGATACATAGTGATATCAACCGACTCAAATGAAGCATCACACAGAAGCTTTAGGTTTCATTCCATAGGTGTGGCCATGGCCTTGCAGTCCATCATCCCGAACCTCTTCAGGATCTCTACTGCATACTTCCCTTGTCCAAGGAAGATTCCATCTGCACTCTGCCACACCTCCATACTTAGAAAATAGTGCATCATCCACAAGTTCTTCATTTCAAACTCAACAGCAAGCTTTCGCTGCGTGTCGGCAATCAATCTATCTTCCCCTGTAATAAACAGGTCATCCATATACAAAAGTAGTATCACTGGATTGCCTTCCTAAACCTTGTAGTAAAGGTTGGAATCCACTTTACTATTCGTAAAGCCCAAACTGGATAGAAAGCTGTCTATCCTACCATACCAAGTTCTACACATATGTGTCTCAGAACCAAGTGGTTGCTCCACATACACTTCTTCTTCAACTACACCATTCAAGAAAGCTGTCTTGAAATCCATCTGGTGTATCTTCCCTTTCATCACCGCAGCCAGAGCAAGTACGGATCTAGTGGAAGTGTATCTAGCTACAAGAGCAAAAGTCTCTATGCTACCACTTGCAGCATGCTTGATCTTGTAGATCCTCTTGGAAGTCACTACAAACTCCCCTTCAGGTCTTGGGACTGCATCCCAAACAACTTCATGATCAACTGGTACTCCTCGATCATGGCATTCTTCCCAGATCCTGGGAACTTCAATATCTTCAATATTTTCAATAGATAACTTTGTTGCTGAACAAATGTTGTAGTCCTTCTTTTGTAGGTGATGGTATACGATCTTTCCTACACAACAAGTTAAATTGCATGATTAGAAAACATCTCATAGTTTTAAGAAAAAATTCTTACACATAAAGAAATATGTCATACAGTCATGCAATTATCTTAGCCAATGCTTCAATACAACACTTATCCATATCCCATAACTTTCTACATGCCTTCCAATCTCTACCAGAACATTGTTAAGAGTGTGCACAACTCCCAACATGTCAGCAAAGAGGTTTCATTCTAGATAAGTAGCAATGGAATGTTGTACAGTGTCATAGGCCACTTACCCATGTATATTAGTAGTATATTATTCATCAATGCAACTATTCTAATATGCATAATACACAACCTAATTCTAGGAACATCACTATATACATTATTGAATAGTATTATTTAAACAATAAAATATGCAAGGAATGATAATTCAAATACTTATCTTTGTTTGTTTGTTGGGTTGACTCCCTCTCAGTCTTTGCTTCTTTTCTGCAACTCCATACTGATGTGGATTGTTAGAAGTGGTCAACTCCCTCTGAATATCTGCATCCATGCAGAAACTATTGAAGTGTGCTTCTTCTTGATCTTTGCTTCCTTGCAGGAACAACTAGAGTGTGCTCCCTCTTAATCTTTGCTTCCTTGCAGGAACAACTGGAGTGTGCTCCCTCTTGCTCTTTGCTTCCTTGCAGGAACAACTAGAGTGTGCTCCCTCTTGATCTTTGCTTCCTGGATTACATGTCCTTGAACTTATATAAATCACTATGCATGCTTATTAGTATCACCATTGTGTTATCCTCGAGGTCTCATACATAATCACACATTCATTAGTATAATCTTAATACTATCAAAACACAATAATCTTAAACATGTATAGTCATGATCATTTCAAACAGAGATAATAAACATTAGTATTCAAGGTTTCAGGGAAGTCTTCTTTTATTCATGCATATTCTTATTTGATCATAGGACTCTTCTGGTTAGTTAAATCATCAATCAAGATAAGAGACATAAAATGCATAAACCCTTGATTACTTACATTTCTAACTTTATGAATAAACATAACCGATCATACCAAGTACACTTATATAAGGGATACTAACACAAGGTAGAATTCTAACTTGATATAGGAAAAACATACCTGGATTGGTATGTTAGCTAGTTATGTGTAACATACCCACATGATGTCTTCTTGTTCTGTTCAATGACTTGTGCTAGTAACCTGCATATCTCATAGGTTAACCATTATAGAACCAAGTTATACATACCTCGTAAATAGATCTTCTAAGTGATCCATGACAATGGATGAATCTTTGCCTTCATGTCATCATGATCATATATTCTTGAACTAGAACATGATTTGTCTTTTTTGGTGTACCTTTCATGTTAGCGGACAACATAAACCTCATACAACACCATAATGCATTAGTACAATCATAAGTGTCAACACCCTAATCAATGAATATCTTCTATCATGCATTCATAATTTTGACAAGTCTAAATTTAATCAAGATTGTACTAACCGTAATAACATGAAGACAAACATACCATAAACTTAATCATGAACAAATCTTGAAACATACCTGGATAAGTCATACCTATCGAGATTGCTTGTAATATTCTTATGTAAGGCCTTAGCCTCATCTCCCTCTGAAATAAGAACTTCTTCACTTATGCAGGTGACAAATCCATTCTCTTCTAGGATTAACCCTAATCCAGCTCGAGATCCAGTTCCTACAAATCAAGTGGATTGTTGTTCTCTCAATTAAGATCCTAGATGAGATTGAAGTAAAATCTGAAAAATTAACATGGTATCAGAGCATATCTACAGCATATCAATCATGGACACAAAAATGCAAGCACACAAGAGACACAGAGTTTACTTGGGGAAAACCATAAAGGTGAAAAACCCCAATAACTTCCTCAGAGATAGATAGAGCAATGATACAACCCAAGCATAAGAGATAGACATCTCCTAGCAGTAGCTTCTCCTCTTCCACAAGTGCGCCACTCTCACGAGTGTGTGAGAGAGAATAGAATGATCAAATAGAGTGCCTCCTGCACTCTATTTATACTTGACTTGACTTTCCTAATAACCTTTACTAGGTCGGCCTTAACTTAACCACATAACATAATGCTAACTAGGCCGACACCCAATAGGGTGGTCTAATAACCCTTTGACCCACATGGCTGACCCCCAATAGGGTGATCTAATAACCCTTCAACCCACATGAATTATATAGGGCCGACCCCAACAAGGTGGTCTAATAACCCATCAAGTATAAGTTACGACAATTACAATATAAATGATGACACTTCCGTATAGAGGAATAATAACATATCTATAGGAATACAAACACTTCCGTCTAGAGGAATAATACCATCTCTATAGGAGTACAATATACATATATGAAATACACTCCGAAGTTACATATACATCAACATCTAGCAAGAGGAAGGCTAGAATAGAATCTCCAACAATGAAGAGCTCTTTTAATAAGCAGAAAGTCTCAAATTATTGTGACTTTACTAACTCCATTGCTTTTGGCTAAAGAGACTCCCCTTAGTGATGTAAAGTTTTCCAACTCATTATTTGTGGTCATGCCATGACCCAAAGCATACTCAATATTTGTTCTTTCATCGAGGTCATGAATGACCCCCCTCCCCCTCCCCCCCCCTTCCAATGCTTGCACCTACCTCACTATCTTACCCTCACATTTTTGGAGTGTTATATAATGAATTATTTTCCCTTAAATTTGTAGATAATATTCCATGTTGGTTTTTTCACCTTCTTTTTACTATTGGCTCCTATGTGGATCCTAACATTTCTTCACAATAATTTTTACTTATGCTTGCTTTGTTAAATTGAGATATATGGATATGCTCATTATTTAAGTACTTAGGGGATTATTGTAAGTTTTTAAACCTTAACAGTGAAGTACAAACTTATATTGATTCTTAAGCATTAACAGAAAATACACAATGGCACTCACATAACACAGAGATTTTCACCTGGAAACCATTAACCGGGAAAAACCAACAAAACTTAGAGCCGCACAGCTCCTTTTCATTATATGTTTACAATATATGGTATTCCGCAGCATCTAAAACCCTAATTCGTTTACCCGAAATTAGGTTATAGCCCTAATCCCTTTTACCGGGATTAGATAGAGTACAATGGGTCGAAATCGCGAAAAAGAAAAAAGCAACCCAAAAAAATTTGCGCTCTGCGCAGACTCCAGGGGCCTAACGGTCCGAAACGAAGGGGGTGGGCCCTGTCGGGCTACCCCCCCCCCTCTACACCCCCCCCTTTGGACGCGCCCGGCGCAGGGATCGTGTTGTACATGTAGCCACCATGTGAAGAGATATAACATTCCCAACAATTACATATGATAAATTATTTTTGGGATTATCAAAATAGAGTTAGACATTAGTTTATGACCAATAGCCCATAACCCATGAGTATAATTACAGCTAACTAATTTCTCATGGTTCTTTAATAGTCCACTTAGCACTCATTGTATGAGGTCATGCCCATAGGGGTACAAATAAATGTTAAGGTAATTTATGATGTAAACAATGACCCAAGATGTGGTACACCTAGGGATGTCCACTCCAACCAATGTGTTTCACAAATATTATTAAGGTTATGTAATATATGGCATTTAAATTAGATCATTAGGGTCATAAGTGAAATTTAGTCAACATATATTCAACATATTATAATGTATATATTAATATTGTTTTTCAAATTTTATTAAGAGAGTGTTTAAAATATTTTTGTTATTTTATTTTCCACAAAATTTACATAGCCCCTCTTAGCTTTTTGGCTTTTTGGTTTATTTGGTGACGAATTGGTTTTGGTCCATTGTAAACTAATTCCACTCAAAGAATTAGGTTTTGAATGCAATAATAATAATAATATATTTTTAAGGTGACAATCATAGAACTTTGGGACCTCCTTTGACCAAAGGTGTATATACCCTAAGCCATAGGATTTGACATAAAGAGTGGACAAACTCCTCTATAAACTATATAAACTGCTTTTCAAGTTTTGGATTTGTATTTAAAATATTGTTTTTTATTTTATTTTCCACAAAATGTATATAGCAGTTCTTGGGTTTTGATTGTGATGAATAGATTTTTGGTCCATTGTAAACTAATTTCACTTAAAGAATTAGGTTTTGGACACAATAGTATTGGATTGCAAAATAATAATAATAATAATAATAATATATTGTTATGGTTACATTTGTAAGACTTTGGGACCTAGTTTGTTTAGAGATGTACATACCCTAGGTCGGCTATTTAACATAGAAAGTGGACAAACTCCTATATAAATAGGTTTTGGGGTTTTGGATAGGTCGGCTATTTAACATAGAGAGTGGACAAACTCCTATATAAACAGGTTTTGGGGTTTTGGATTTGAAGATATTTGTGAACTTTGTGTGGGAGCCATTGTTCACTGTCATCATCTTTCATCTTCTCTTAGGTTCTGTTCAATAAAAGTTAAGTAAAATGGGTGACATGAAGAAGTGTTGTGATTTGTCGATGTCGCATGTGAATCTGATGGAGGAAATATGGGCTTGGCTGCCAATAGAATCTGTATGTAGATTTCGCAGCGTGTCCAAAGAATGGAATGTCCTTCTATCGTCAAGAGAATTCTTAACAAATAAATGGGTTAAGAAACCCTCTAACAGGGACCCATGGCTGGTAACTGTCTTACACAGCAGATCATATAAATGGGTGGAGACTAACTGGGTCGTTGTGCAAGCCCCCAGATCATTGGCTTCCTGCTTCTTCGATCAGACCTGGAAGGAGACCTCGGCTGCCTCCCTGTCTCTCCTCCGACAAAAGTCAGCGTTCCACGGATCCGCAGCTGGCCTCTTCCTGTTACGCCCTATTCCTGATATCTTCCTGTTACGCCCTATTCCTGATATCGTGGCATTTGTTGTTTGCAATCCTCTCACAAGAATTTCTGTAGAACAGTGGAGACGCATACAAAGTCGTGGTGATGGGCACGACAAAACAAAGTCTTTCACCTGAACTTAGAGTCGAAATATACGATTCCGTTGACAACTCCTGGAGAATTGCAACTCCGTTGACAACTCCTGGAGAAAATGTGAATTGTGTGGGAAGCCAGCTAGTTTTTTGCAACGGCTACTTCTACTGTTTGGCGATCATTTCTCGGCGGCGTACCGTTGTGGGTTACAACATTGGAGAGGGGACTTCCATCTTTAGGCCATTTTCTGAGATAGCTGACGGAAAATACATGATGCCTCACCTGATGACTTGCGCGTCACGGGTTCTTGTCCCGGCGCACATATTAGGAAACAGTGAGCAGCTTTTGGAGGTTATCATATGGGAGTTGGAGAAGGGCAGCTCCTCTTCATCGTCGTCTTGGTGGAAGGAGATTGCAAGGATGACTCCTTCCAATCTTGAGAGATTTTCTATGAATGGGCGAAAGAGATTATGCAGGTTTTTTGTTGACTGCAATCAATGTTGCGTAGGAGTGGGGGATAGCATATGCTTCATAGTCTTTGAAGGAAGGAAGGTGAAAGAGATCCTTGCTTACAATGTCACTGAAAATACATGGACTTGGCTTCTCAGCCGACCTTTAGACACCATTGGGGACGGCTGGGAGATTTCAGTGGCCTTTGAACCGACGCCAGACATGAAGGTTGATTAAGGTGCCAGTCTTTGCCTTACATTCTTACTTTTTTATTTAGATTTTTTTTTCTTGAAACTTACTTTGTATTCTAATTTTTTTTATATTTTAATTGAAAACTTTTATTTAGTCGTAACACTCTAAGTAAGCAAAGCTTTGAGAAAACAACTTCAGCCATTGCAATTTCAGATATGTTTTTGCAGATGTATTAAGAAGCTGATGACGCTCGGTAATTTGATGTGGATTTCAAAAGTGGTTTAGATTAAGCCATAATCATTGATGGCGCTGGGTAATATGATCTGGATTTCAGAACTGGTTTTGATTAAGCCATAATTATTGATGGCGCTGGGTAATATGATGTGGATTTCAGAATTGATTTAGATTAAGCTACATTTAATATTTTTAATATGTGGTTTAGATTAAGCTGTAGGATTTCAGAAGTGTTTTAGATTAAGCTACATTACTAAATGTAGGATTTCAGAAGTGGTGAATTCAAACAAATGTAGAATTTTTACATTTACCAAACATTTTAATCTGTGTTGTGAAAGCTACATTTTTGTAATTTAATAGAGGTTTTGTACGACTAGTACAAAACAAGAAACTTGTTTTGTAGGACAAGAAACTTTGGGAAGGATAGGAGTTCAGATATTGAAAGCCCGGTTTTTAAGTATAAACCTTTTTGACTATTCTGATTTTATGATATTTGTCAAAATAAGAAACTTGTTTTTGTAGGACAAGAAACTTTGGGAAGAATACCCCATTAAGATATTGAAAGCCAGGTTTTTAAGTATAAACCTTTGTGACTATTCTGATTTTATGATATTTGTTAATTTGATTGGATTTCACTTCAGCTCCCCAATCTACTTATGCATTTCTTAATCAATTATCAATTAGAATGCATTCTGTATCATTCAATAAACAAAGGCATCTATCAATAAATAGTCTTTGAAAGGTTTTTAATTATGCTGAAATTGAAATTGTTGTTAAGAGATGCAAAATTTTGAGAAACTGTGCATAATTATAAAATAGTTTTTGAAAATGTTTTTGGTTGTGCTAAAATTGTTGTTAAAAGTTGTAAAAGATTTACCAAAAGCAGTTTTTTTCCAAAAATGGTTTTGGAATATATATGAGATATAATCTTATAACATTTTTGTACTTACCATATTGTTCATAGAATTTCTATTAATAATACGTGCACAAATGGTTTTGGAATACATATGAGATATAATCTTGTAACAGTTTTGTACTTACCATATTGTTCATAGAATTTCTATCAATAATACCTTGCACTGCTTGTGTTGACACTTACAATGGATTTTGGAATGATCCGGCTTCCATTGTAAGATTTTGTATTGTCCTTATTTTTCATTATCAAAGTTAGTTGCAACATCTATTTTTCTCCTACTTCACATTCAATAGTATATTGATAATTCTCTTGAGTAAGAGTTGCTTTATTTAGTCACTTTGGGATTTTCTTATTTAGTTGCTTTATCAAAGAATAAATTCTAAATGATTTTCTTAAGCTAATGTTTCATTATCCTCTTTTTCTTTTTCCACCTCATCTTGTCCAGTAGCCCATTATAATATCTTGAACATCTTGTTGCAACACTTTCTTCATCCTCTTGCATGCTTGTTATTTTATTTGTAGTTACATAAATTGCTTACTATACTTTTGTACAAACATGTGCTTTTGCCTCAAGTTTTAAATTGTCCAAATGCTTTTTCTCATAATTAAGAGAAGGCACTTGGCATTTAAATGTTTTACCATTTTTTGTTACAATTTTATATTCACTTTTCTCATTTCTCTTATTTTTCAATTTTACCATTCTTTCTTTGTCTAGTCTTGTCTTAAACTTGCTTCAAATGTTTACAACATTGGTGCTGCTTCTCTCAAACTTGGTCACAACAAGCTATCAACTTAATTTGTATTTTGAGCAATAGTTAACATTCAATGAAAATAGGACAATCATGATTGGGCATACCTTTGCTAAAGTTTATTCCATGATTTTGGATACATGGATATTCAAATATGGATATTCATAAATTGTATGGAAAGCAAGGTTTTAGAACAACTATTAGATGATGGATCACATCTTCCAACTTTGTTCTACTACTAAGGATGTTAGTCACTGGTACTCCAAAGTCTTTTGTTGTTTTCTATATTTTTAGAAGGATTTTGACGTAGTCTTGAGGGTATCCCTGTTCCAAAGATTGGAAGACACTTTTCACCTTAAGTCTCTCAGTGTTATTGTTTTTAGGCTCTATGACACAATTGTAGGATGGCTCTTCACATGGAAAGGCTAAAGACATATATTAGGGAGAACACTTTTGGAAATGAAGGTTGCATCCTACATCATATCTTCATTTCCATATTCATGTTTAAAAAGAATATGTTCCTTTTGGCTTCCGCCCTCATGGAACTTTAGGGGTAGATGGATGCTCTCACTAGCTTTTGTCATCATCTTGAATAGCTGTAACAAAAGTTTGGTGCGTTTTAACTTACTCTTCTACTAGGGTGTAATAGAGATCGATGCATCCTACATATTGCAATACCCTTAGTTTTGACTTGGAATGTATTAAATCAAAATTATGTAAATGATGTAAATATGCTAGTATGGATTCCTAGTATGAAACTCAAGGACAAGGCCCAACTAGCGAATGTCTAGGCATGTATATTTCAAATATTTATATATGGACCATATGGTTCACTTGTCATGCTAAATCGAAAGCTATGTAAATATTAAGCTGGAAAAAATAAAATGGTTCAAGACGGTTGTGTAAAGAGCACAACAGAGTCTATGATTCCAATGTAGGGGAAGAGGAAAGGGGGGCCTATGGGAGATTAAATCCTCTATTTTCAAGTGTCAACCTTAGAACTCATCCAATTGTTGTTGTGTGCCTTGAATGATCCAATTACTTCATTTTGACTATTAAATCCAATCATTGAATGCATGTGTGAGGTTGGTGCGGAAGGTCCTTTCATGCATTTATGGAATCCTCGAATGAATGTACTTCAATGATAGTTGTAAGAGTCCTTTGTTCAATGGTCAGAAGTTATGTTAGTTTTCTTTTCATCTTTTCTCATATCCTTTGGAGTCTACCACTCATTCTATCATAGATATTTACACTATGTTGAGCTTTCTTGTGTTCTCTCCATCACCATTATCATTATGCGACTCTGCATTATTCAGAAATTTGAGCTTGGAAGGTGAATTGCATATTTTAGGGAAAAGAGATGGTTGTGGGTAAGCATAAAGGTTGGGAAATCTAGGAACCTGTATCCATTGAGTTTTGTTGCTCACAAATGCTTGAGAAGCCACAAACTAATGCTACAAGAGCTTCTCCAATAGCATAGAGTAGATTGGACTCTTAATGCCCACATTGGTAAACAGTTTAAGGGTTGGATTTCATAAGGCAAATGTAGATCCATGAATGTAAATGCCTTCCTTGTATTGTGTGTGGTAATTTGAAGGAATGCCATAACTATGATGGTTGAGTGAGGTTCATGTATAGCTCTGGATGAGAATTTGGCTAAGCATTTAGACGAGAAAATATTGTGGTTTGAGAGAGAGAACCCTGTAAGTGTTTCCTTTGCACCAATGGCCTCATAACCCAAATTGGAGATGGCCTCTTAGTAGAAAGAGTATATGCTCGACAAAGTGCCAGTGATTAGGTGGAAAATTACTTGTACACAACCAATTGCTTGGATAAATATTTTCTTATATTTGAATTTGGATGATTTTATTTTCTTCATATAATGATTATGTATAATTATACACTTTGTATAAGAAACTAGTGTTCATTTTCATTGTGTTATCCATTTATGTATTTGTACATGCATTTTTATTTTTATTTTATAAATCCTTAATATACCCATGGGATGAAGTTTACAAACACAGAATTGATAAATATCTCCTTTGCTGGAATAATACATGGATTGGAACTATAGGATTTTGTATTATTAGCACACTTTTTATTTTAATTCTTTTATATAGAGCATAGTTAGCCCACCCAGGGAGAAGCCAAAAATACAAAATCCGCCCTCAAAATCTAGTTGAAAACTCCAATCAGAGTTCCATAGTCCCCAATTTACGGAAATGGAGGTGCTAATCGTCCCCGATTTACAGAAATGGAGGTGTTAAAAATTGATAAATATCTCCTCAATTTTTACTTGTAAATCGAACAGTTGCATTCACCCTCGATTTATGGTTTGAAGGGTATTTTAGATCAGAAATCGCCCAGATTTACAATATAACCCCAGATTTATGGTTTGAAAAATATTTTTGCTCATAAATCCCTCAAATTTCATGAAATTGGGGAACAAATTCATTCCTATATAATGCCTGACCCTGAACAATCCACACATCTGAGATTTCAATCGACAATCAGTGTTTATTTTCCCAGGTACAGAGGACCCTGAGCTTTCAACTGTGTGTAAAAATTCCACTCTATTGAAAGTTTGAATCGGGATTCAGGTATGTTCTGGTTAGTATTAAACAATTTTGTTTCTCTTTCTTAGTTTATAACCATTATTTGAATAGTTTCTCTTTCTTTACTGTATGAGCAGTGATCGAAAGATTTCTTTGGCGCATTTATTGTCACTGCTTCCCATTGCAGTGGATTCCGTCGGTTCTGTACTTGTCAACTATACATTGATGCATATAATTGCTATAGTCTTTTAAAATGAATACATCGATGCATTCTAATTCTCCATGATTGCCTAATTGCAGTGTGAATTGGCTATATTTCTGATGTTTGCTAATTCAGTTTTTGGACTCCATTTAATAATGCACAACATAATTATACTCACCCGTTAATGCTCACAACTAATTATTGGCGTAGTATCCTTTGCTATATACAATCCTCAGTTTTCTTTGCTATATACAATCCTCAGTTTTCTTTAATTCACCGATGTCAACATTAAATTTCCTATTGGTTGAGCACTTTGATCAATGGAATTGATAACCATAGTGTGATCTTGTCTCGATAAATTGTGGAATTGTTGGAACATTGATTCCTTTGCTAATTCCTTAATTTTCTAATTGATAATTGTTGGTTTCAATCTCTTGCCTGCGTAAGTGTGCTGGCATAAAACAAATTAAGGCTGGAATGTTGTGCACCTTGCTAACATAGCTAAAACCATTGCTTGCATACTCCAAGCCTGTGCGTTTGATCATCACATACAGGAAATGTGTACATTTTGCAATAGTCAATTAATATTTTAATTGTGGAGCAATGACTCCAAGACCATTAATATTTTAATTGTGGAGCAATGACTCCAAGAGAGAAATCGTACTCACATAATTGATGGAATGAAGGTTGAAATGTTGTAGTGCTATTTAAATCGTAGAGCTGAGCACATTATTCAATGGCACATTATAAAAGCCATCACTAGAGACAACGTTGGCCATGCATTTGTCACTTACATTCAACCCCATCTCTCAAATTGTTCTGATGGATCAGCTACAACACTGAATTGAATTCATTAATTGACTACTAGAACCTATGTGTTTGACTCCTACAGCCTGATTTTATTATTGATTGAATGCTGGATATAAGCCATAGCTGGTGTTGGAATAAACAATTCCGACCTCCAAGGTAAGCCCACGTGACTTGTCAATGATGTAGGTAGAGAATTAAATAGGGTAGTTGAAGTTAAATTAGTTTCTAGAAGAGGCTTCCCGCCCTCTCTTTAGATTCATCCAGAAGCTGTATATGTAATATATTTTTTCTCATTTTTAATATAGAGTTTGCTGAGCCGTAGAGCTCTGTTCTCAGCTGTATATGTAATATATTTTTTCTCATTTTTAATATAGAGTTTGCTGAGCCGTAGAGCTCTGTTCTCAGCTTCCTCTGCATCTACTCATGGTATCAGAGCAGGGAGATCATGCCGCTGCCCGATCCATTTGAAGTTGCCTTGAACCAACCGAGTTCACTGGCACATAGGAGAAGCCGTCTCTAGTAAACCCCAGCCACTATCGCTGGAAGAGAAACCCCATCTGATTGTGGAGGAGAGCGCCTGTGCAGAGGGGAGGCACTCCAATGGATTTCCTGTTGGTGCGAGAGAGAAAATGGCTTTAGAAAATGTAGCGGCCGTGGAAGAGAATGGCAAGGGAAATGGCGCTGCAGCTGAGCTGCACAAGTTCTTGGTTCTGAAACCCCATCTGATTGTGGAGGCACCACACGCTGCTGACGCTATAAGCTTCTACAAGCGCGTGTTCGTGGCTGAAGAAACTGCAAAGTCTCACATTTTGTGGGATTGACGGCATAAGCGTCAGAGGCGAGAGGCCCTCGATTTCGCCTGGTGTTATTGGACAAGGAGGAACGATTGTAGACTCTGGAACCGTCATAAGTCGGCTTGTCCCGCAGCCATACTCTACCCTGAAAGCCACGTTCCGAAGCAAGACCCGGGATATTCCGAGCACGCTTGGCCGGAGTAGGAATCCCTATTGAGCGGCCATCTCTAAAGTAGGCCTTCGCTTCTTTTCCTCTCAGGACCAGACCACCGAGGTTTGAGGGTCGATTCTCCTCCACTTGAACCTTGATGTCGTTGGAATTAAGGCCGGGCATGTCGACCATAAATACGTAAGAGTTGGGGTATTCTTTGGTTTTGGCAAGCTTATTGATCTGTTCTGGATGTTGCGCACAATAGTCCATATGTTGTTTCAATTTAGGCCCGAATTCCTGGTTAAGACCGTTGGCAATAGCTACTTCAGCTCTTCCATCACTATATTTCTTCTTAAATTCATCTTTAATGCGCTCCAGGAAGGCCATCGGTACCTGTCTACCAACTGATTCATCTGCCACGACACAATATGTAAATCCATCTTCGATGAGATAATTGAAGGTGTGGCGTTGACAGTCAAACGTGAATTTATTGCTGGTGGCAGGGAGCTTCTGGAGGCACTGGTAAGCTCGGTGGTGCATAGAAGGAAAGTTGTAGAGGGTACAGCGGGTCGATGTTCGACTTTATGCACAGAGAAATCTGGTAAGGTCTTCGTTCCTTCCTTGTTTTGATTGATTAGGGTTGCCGTCGGGCTTCTGTTGTGGGCTCTGGCTGTGAGGCGGTCTCGGTGGACTCTGTGTCGGGTTAATTCCAATGTGGTTCTGTTATTGCGTTTAAGGGGAATATCAGTGGTTGTGAGACGGTCCTGGTGGCCTATCTGTCTTTTTATGTTTGCTGTGGCTCCCTATTGTGTTAAGGACTTTTCCTTCTGTGAATAAGGAATCAAACCCTCTATTGCAGCCTTCAGTACAGTAGAATGGACTGCCCCTGCTCTGTTTAGCCACAGTAGCATACTCTGTTTTTGGGGTTATGCTCTGCTAGTACAGAACACCTGCAACTCAGCAGAGCAAAAAATGGGCAGAAAGTCCAGGTCTAGACAAGCCAAGAAGAAAGAAAATCAGTGGAGCAGAGTGGATCTGCCATCACCTCCACAGTTTAATGGCACGAATTTTTCCATGTGGACAAGTAGAATGAGGGTATATCTACGGTATGTAGATACACATGTTGAATTAAATGATGAAGCCAAAGATGCTTTGGCATTGCATCTCATCCAACTAGCTGTGGATGACAGATTGATGCAAATGATTACAGCAGTAAAGACTTCTAAGGAAGCATGGTGCATTCTAGAGGAAGAATGCAGCGAAAGGGGGAGCAGCCATAATGAAACAGCTATAGTTATGGTTCAAGTTGAAGCTGAGAAGAAGCTTGAAGTCTCTGTCAGTCAAACAGAGCACAAGAAGTTTGAAATGAGTGAATCCCACATTGCAGTCAAGCATGTGGATGTTGTTGAGGTTGAAGAGGAAGCTGCCATAGTAGCAGCAGAGAATGGTGAGTTAGCAACTCAAGAAGTTGCAGGACAGCCAGTAGAGGCTGAATGTGAAGAAGAAGAGCTCATGAAGAGCATGCCCATGAGGGCAGAAATTTTTCCTAACAGTTTAGATGTTTGTGAGTGTGCAGGTATTGAGAACAAGAATCAGCCTGCAATAACTGAAGAAAAAGAGCATGCAGTCAATGTACCAAGAAATTTTGATGAAGATTTGAAATTCATTGAAGAATGGCTCGAAAAGCCAAACTATGTTGAACTGAACTGCACTGATGTTGTAGCCGTTAGAAGTTTAGCTGAAGGCAGCATTGAGGTTGCAAAGATGAGTAAAGAAGGCAGCCATGTAGCTGCAAAAGATGAAGGAAAGGGTGACAGTTTTGCTACAGCAGTTGAGCCAGCTGAAAATGAGGAGATGGATGAACAGGATGAAGGATGTGAAGATGAAAAGCCTGTTGAAGAGATCTTTGAGAAATGGAGTCCTGAAGAGATAAAGTACTATTATGAGCTTATGTGGTAGCAAGCCACAGATTCACAGGTTGCTGAAAATATGAAACCTGAAGATAGCATGTGGGAACCTCATATGCTGAAAGAAACTCTGAATTTCATTGAAGGTGAGGAGACATGGCAGAATGCCATTGGCAAGTTTGATGACATAGATGGAAGAATGAGACCAAAAGAGCTTGAAGAAATACGGAATAAGAAGGTGAGAAAGAAGAAGAAAACGAGAAGGATCATCGAGTACAAGGTCTGGAGCAAACGGAAGAAAAAGGCCGGTGAAGGTAAAACAAATTTTAACTTGTTTTGTGACTGTATGTAAGCCTGGCCGAGACTTAGACCAGCAGGCATAAATTTGAACTGTTGTAAGCCCACAGAGTCATTGACTATATGCTTAGCATTTTGTATGTAGATGTTTACGGTCAGAATTGCGGGGGAGTGTTGGAATAAACAATTCCGACCTCCAAGGTAAGCCCACGTGACTTGTCAATGATGTAGGTAGTGAATTAAATAGGGTAGTTGAAGTTAAATTAGTTTCTAGAAGAGGCTTCCCGCCCTCTCTTTAGATTCATCCAGAAGCTGTATATGTAATATATTTTTTCTCATTTTTAATATAGAGTTTGCTGAGCCGTAGAGCTCTGTTCTCAGCTTCCTATGCATCTACTCTGGCTCCCCCTGATTCTCTAATAGCTGGGTGTACCATTGGTTTTCAATCTGTTTCATTTGTGGGGTTCTGGTATAAAAAGAAATCCATTCCTGAGTGTTGTGTGCCTTGCAAACATATATTACAAACCAATTTCCCTTTCTCTAATTGTTGGATTGGGAATTAACCTTGAATATAGGGAAGCGTTGTGTCTAACCCTCAATCCAAGGCTGTGGGCATTGATGCTCACCGCATTTATACAATTACATATGGGAATACATGAATGTACATTAAAGAGATAGAGCACTGAGTAATCTCTTTTAAACAATAAGGTGCATGGTTGATGATTAACACGATACAATTGATTTGCATTAAAGAGATAGAGCACTAAGTAATCTCTTTCAAACAACAAGGTGCATGGTTGATGATTAACACAATACAATTGACTCGTTCTTGGCATAAATAAAGTTCCGAGTCCAAGTAATGAATGGGTATGGATATCCATAGAGTGCTTTTAGTGGTTTCATACAAGTGGATGTATGGAATGTAGTGTTATACCACCATTTTGCCAACGGAATCCATTTGAGACATTGGGATTGTTTATGAAAATTGAAGAAACAAATGTATCATTCCAAACATTTTTTCATGATCTTAGTTTTACCATATAGCTGAGGATGGTATGAAGATCTATGAGCCTATTTAGTACATAGAGAAAAAAAGTGTTTCTTCAAAAAAAAAGTTGGTGAGAAAATTGGCTTTTTGTCATTGACTATGATTTTAACATTCCCATGGAGATTTTGAATACTTTCTGTAAAGATTGTTGTGACCATGGTTACTAAAAATGGATGAGATAGAACACAAATATGGGTATATTAGTGAGTTTGTAAATCACTACCAAAGATAACATTTTTACATTCTGATTTAGGAAGCCCCATGATAATTTTGTAGATGCTTCATCCAATCAATGATTAGGAATGTCTAACGTGTTTTTGCACTCTTGATGAATGAATTCATGTACATATCCTACATGTGAGAGACTTGGCACTAATTTGTTAGCCAAGATTGTTGATGATGTCAACCTCTCATAGAAAACTGTAAAAGGAGGTTGCCCCCTCAAAGACACTCGAATTTCATAATAAGAACTTGGGTATTTTCAATCCAATCTATATTTGAATTTATTCATTTTACTCATATCACTTGGATTCTTTCTTTTAATGGTGGTGGTTTAATATTGCATATAATTATTAGTATAAGTGCTATTATGGTAGCAATTTTGGAGAGTAGGAGAAGACTTCTCCCACGCTATCCCTGAGTTGGAGAGTAGGGAAGATTTATGGCAGCAATCTTTTATCCATTCTATCCCTGGATCCCACAATAGCAACAATGTCAATCACTCTGCCAATAAGGGATGCTACGATAGTACAATTGAGTAATACCAAAAATTGGCAATGGACACTCTTTCCAACTCGTGCTCTCGAAGTTGGGAAGTGGGTTGTGTGTAGGGCATATTAGTGAGTTTGTCCATATATATGGGCATATTAGTGAGTGTGTCCATCATTATCAAGATAACATTTTTACATTCTGATCTAGGTAAGCCCATGATAAATTTTGTATATGCTTCCTCCCATCAATGGTTGGGAATGTCTAATGATTTTAGAACTCTTTATGACTTCACTATATCACACTATTGTTGTTAAAACATCATGCATGCAACCACAAATTTATGTACATATCCTTTCAGCTGCTCGTAGAAGAAGTCACATTTTACCTTGTCATAAGTTTTGGGGAATATACTTTAGAGTTGCAAGCTTTTCTCTGGTAGCCTAATTCCATGTTTTTTTCTTCAATTCCTACATCTCATTTTTAAGATCTTGTTTGATATTACTCATCTTTAATTGCTCATTACAAATATTATGTCCTCAGTGTTTGTAATGTTTCTTCAAAGTTTTTGGTCCTTCACTTTATTACCTATTATATTCAATTAGTTTCAAGTGGAAATTATTATGAATTTTAAAGTTGTAGATTATCATAATCTATAACAACTAGATATTTTAGTATAAGAAAGAGAGATGGGGTTTTATAAAATAAGATACTTAGAGTCACTTAAATTCCCATTTTCTGCCAAAGTTTTGAAGTTGAAACTTATAACGGTCATCACTTCCTCACTATTGCTCAAAATCATTGTATTGTTATAGTTTGGAAATGGCATCAGCTGCATCACAACTCTTATTCTCATGACATATGTCCCACTATACCAAACTACACTAATCTAAAGATATTTTTTTGTCACGATTGTTTCTATGGACCCAAACCTATGAAATGAAACTAAAAATGTAAGAGAGTGCAAACCAAGAAAGTAAATCCTAACATAGAGGAAAATATCAGAATTTATGTAAAGTTGTAGACATAACTATGACAACATGGGAAGTAATGTAAAGGGTGAAGGATGATTCAGTTATTATTTCGGTATTGTCACATACAGGGAAGTGCGTGCTTTACATTTCTGACAAAAGTTTTCCATCTAAAATAACCGTGTGTCATTATATTGATTTAAGTGATAAGCTTGCCATCTGCACTTGTGACTAACATGTAACCTTCCGAGGCCAGTACTAAAATTGCATTTGAATTCAAAAAAGGAAAATAACTGAGCCACCACTTCGCAGAAATATATATACCAGGTTGCAAGCAAGGGATATAGAAGCTATACAAATAGAGATTAAGTAGAAGGAAAACATAACATCACAATGTTTTATTGAGATAAGGCAGGAATAAACCTTAAGCAAAAAATTCCTAAGTCCCAAACATGAGCCATGCCCATACAAGAGGATCCCACCGTCTTCAAGACACATAGAAGTGGATTAATTAGCTTTCACCATTCACCTCTTGATTGAGATGACTTTGTTGGATCCTCTTGCGGGATGTGATTTAGAGAGGGGCAACCTAGAAACAAGCTTCTCTATGATTACTACTGAACGAATCCACAAGACACATCCAAGTCTGAGCATACCCAATCTGTCCTCAAAATAGGTTGGTTTAGTCCAGCAGACCAGGGTTTGACCTATGTAGAGTGGGCCAGCTCTCACAAGACTCAGTCAAACCAATTGAGTCTCAGTCAAAATCAGATAGGTATGATGGGTTGACGTAGGTCTCACAATGACCCAATGTTATGAAACCCCAAAAAGGCCATATATAAGGAGGTGAACTCCTATGTAATAACTGCTCTCATTACTCATAATATGATATTGTGTTATTGTGTATATCTCTCTCATATGTTTTGTGATATTGGCTTGGCTATGGGTAATCCCAACAAAAACATAGGGATGCAGATTTCTAATTTTCCCATTGTCTTTTGCTCACTGAAAACCATAAAATTTCTGCAACATTTTATTTATATTTTCTAGGTAATAGCAGGCATGGTAACATATGGATAGGGGACATATTTCCTCCCAAAATGGAAGAACATGCCTCATGACCAAAGATGCATTGAACCAAAAATGCAATGCATCTGATATGCTCCAAAGGTTGCATAAGACCACATGCCTCCCAAGGAACATCACGTATCTCTTCTATTTGGGCAACTAGAATCAAGGTTGGTAAGATTTTCAATGATCGCAGGAAAAGAGTGAAGCCCTTCGGCAAGGGACACATGGAAACAATTAACATATTAATATTCTCATTCTTACCGTCTTTCTGACCTATTGTGTGCTTATATCCTCATCATCATCATTTATACATATATGTTCAACCATAATCCAGGGGTCAAAACTGGGCTGGGCTATTGCAACCTTTCTCAAACAAACCTATAATGCACACACCCACAAGGATTTCAGAACCTTTATCAATAACAAACATAGAAACCTTACACAAGAAAATACCAAATAAATCCACCACAAAGAAAACACCATATGCTTGGGCATGGAAAGACCAGTGGACCAATAGAAAATTGCACTCTGAAGTCCATTAGATTCACCCACACAAAGAGAAGGAGATTCCCATCTGTTGCAATTGTATTTGCAAATACCAATGATAGTTTGTATTTGCAATGTCAAAGGAGAAATGCAATTTTTTTTGCAAGAATGGCATTTTTTTTGGCTCATTAGGGTCTCTGTAGAATTCAAATTGCAGAATTAATTTCCACTTAAACTGAGGTGAATCAAATTGTATGAAGTCAATTTGTTTAATATATTTTGACCGAAACAAATCCAAGGTTGGGAAAAATTTGGCCAAATTGAATTCCTGTGCGAATTTTCAAATGGAAAGGCATGATTAGGCAGATTTCAACTATTATGGAATATACTATGGATGCAATTAAGAGATTTTGTTTGTGCATGATTTTCATGGATTTAATATCTTTCTTACCATATAAGGAGTGACTGGCTGCCATTATCTACTTTTGGATGAAATTGGCAATATTTAAATGGTTCATTCTGCACTTTTCTTGTGGGAACAAAATTGTCTTTAAATTCATACTAAATCACTGGCATACCAAGTGTGAATAATTGTGTTCACAATAAGAAACTATTCTTCACAACATGAAACTAAATTAATGTAAAATTGTATATTGCATTACCGTATTGTAATAATAGAATCTGCATTGTACAGAGCACTTTGAGATAAAACAATCATCTGTAACCAAAGTGGAGGAACTAAACTCTCCATACATATAAGGCTTTATACAACTATGCTACTCTTTAGGCTTCAAACTTATGTGCCTATGTTTTGAGTTGAAGTTCACTAATTCTGCATCAAAACTAGTGGCAACCTAAGCAATCGGTTCAAAATTGGTGAAAATAAAATTCATGAAAAATTTGTCAGTGTAAAAAAGTCTCATAAAAATCGTAATTAAGTTCAAAAAGAAGAAATATGCAATTTTTTTATAATTTCATATTCCAAATAAAAACCAATACAATTGCTTAAACTTTACATTGATTACAAACATGTTAAATTCACAAAATATTTGACCTAGGTTTTTCTAATTGACTCTTTTTCTCCTCAAAATTACAATTAATATTTCAAATTTTCCAACATTTTGAAATTCAAATTGGGCTGTCAGCTTTCCTTCACATTCAGCAAATTTCAATTGTTTGGGAATAAATTCATCAAATGCAGTTACATACCTGGCAACCATAATACAAAGGATTTTAGCATTGCATTCAGTCACACAAAGCATCCAACCTGCAACAATACCATCATCCAATGACCATTTTCAGCACAACATTTGTATTAACCAACCAAAGATGTTCCTAGCTCATCCAAGAGTTAACTCAGTCCTTCCTCTCTTTTTTGAACGAGGTACATGTTGCTAATGCTCAGAGTGTGCTAGCTTTGAATGTATGATAAATCAGACCCATGTATGTCATTCACTGTTTCCAGAAACGTTTCCCTTCTTACACCATCCTGAAGATTTCCAAGTATGTTCTCTAGCTAACACCACAACAATAAGCTTGAAACATTTTGCTTTAGACACATGTAGTCCAATTGTACAAATGTGTCAATAAAAGGGAAAAATATAAATCTTAGCCTATAATGCATGACCATCTTGGATCATCTTACTGCCCACAACAAGTTAATAATAAACTTATAAATTCATAATGAATATGATGTCCAACTGAATCATTGTTGTAACAATAGAGGAGGCATCATAAACAACCAGTATCTCACTACATGGGAAATCTCTCAAGACATGGTACCTGGTTCCTTGATCTTATTCTCTGGCTAAACACCTCAACTATGAGCTTGAAACAATTTATTTTGGACATATATCTAATCTGTAAAACGTTGTTGATACAAGGGCCCTCATGCTGACATTAAGGATTTCTATATTTCATGTATGGCCCATTTCCATTATTTTACTTCACTCTGCAACAAGTTCATAATATGAACAAATTGAATTCACTACCAAATTGAGACATAAAGTGATGTAGTGTTGTTACATTGAAGGAACCTTCATCACCAACCAATACATCACTGCAGGGCCCAAGCATGATTGATCAAAACAAGGTGCTTAAGTCCACATTCTTAGTCACATTACGCACCACAAAACAATAACCTCTTAACATTGGTTGCAACAAAGTTCCAATATTGTTGATGGGCACATACAGTTATTTCAATCCAAAGCCTGTACCATTAGTGTGATAGGAGATTCTAATGATCCATTTCTTAATAAGCTTCATAATCCATATGGGAAGGTATAGAATGCCATAAAATTCAATACCAAATCAAAGTCTGTATACAATAACATCATCTCAGCTAATTAATCTATGAAGCTTTATAGAAACCAATTGTAATGCAATTATGGTAAGGTGCATATGGATTCTTTGTTTGGGAAAATTCAGGTAGGAAATAAAAGATTAGGCCTTACCAATGCAATAGGAAGAGATTAAGAGATTGCTTGTTCTTGGTAATTTCTTCATGCATGGTCATAAATTTTTACCTTTTTAGGTTGATCTCATTATTAAAATGAAGGATTCTCTCTCTTATGAACTTAGAGCCATACACTTCTATGAGCTTTTGTTGGCATCGTGTAAGGAACTACTATGCTAATGCACCTTACCTCTTGTATTACAAAATTCTTGACATCCAAACACCATGTCAAAGCAGAAATAGTTCCACATAATATATGTGTGCGACCGACTTAAAGGCACATAATATGCATATTTTGTTGTTATGCAATCTAGTTTCCACTATATAGTTAGCATCACCAGAAATCCCCATAGGAAAATAATCCATCCTTGAAAGGGTGAACATGGTGAGAATCTTTCATAATAATTTCTTGCCTAATAATCTTGGTGATGATCTTAGTAGCATTATGACAATCACCACATACGTGGGTTTTATGTGATCCAAACAGGGGTTCTCAGGCTAGTGCTGAATCCATGATATGTCCAAAGGCAAGAGCCAACTTCTCAATATGAATTCCCATGGTGAGGTGTTTCTCTTCATCCTCCACATCATGTAGCACAAAATTTGTGCTAGGGTCATACCCTACCTCCTTCATCTGCCCTAGCAAGGTATGCAGCATTGCAGAAATTTTCTTTGATTGAGGGTGTACTCTGTCTCCCACAAAGAACATATGAATCTTGTTATTTATCTCAATCAAACTACATCCTCGAATTTTTTTCAATCCCCTTTCTTTCATCATTTTTTTTTTTGACCTTTGTTACATCATCCCACCTCCCAGCATCAGCATACATGTTTGAAAGTAGCATATAACATCAAACTTTTCCAGAATCTATGGCCAAAAGTTGCTCTACGACATGCTCTCCTATCTCAATACTACGGTGAACTCTACAACCACCAAGCAAGGACAACCAGACACCAATATCAGGTTCTAGAGAGAGATTTTTAATGAAGTCTTCTGCCTCATCTAGATTCCGAGCATGTCCAAGCAGATCAACCATGCAAGCAAAGTAGTCCATCCAAGGCATAAGACCATATTCCCAGATCATGCAATAAAAATATTTCCAACCATCATCTACTAGGTCTACATTACTGCATGCACACAAAACAAAAAGAAAGGGTATATGGTCAGGCTTCACATCTGTTTGTTGCATTTGAGCAAAAACAACAATAGCATGGCCACCACACCCATGCTTTCCATATGCAACTATCATTGCACTCCAAGAGACTATAGCTTTTGTAGCCAATTTATCAACTAGCTAACATGCAATCTCTAGACTCCCACATTTGGCACACATCTCAATAAGGGAAGAACCCACAAAAAAATCTGATTCCAACCCACTTCTAAGCACATATCCATGAATATTCTTACCTTGTTGCAGAGCTGCTAAAGACGCACATGCCTGAAGTACATGGTGTAGATAGGGGTCGTCATCCCCCTCTGCAAGTCACCCCAAATATACCACAATCATAGCAAGGACACAACAGGTCCAAACATCAACACTAGCATAATTTAGATGCTCAAACCTACTCCATGTTTCTATCAGACAATTTCAATCCACAATGCGATACAAGAGAGCCCAAAAAACTCGAACAACCACAAAGAAACGATTCAAATATGAAATTTAAAGTACACATACAGTGAGCCATGCACAGAAGAAACCATTAAAATTATCCATTCGTTCTATTAAAATTAACTGAGAAGTTTATAGATTTCATAGGCTTCAATTGTCTTTGCTCAATACTTAGAATTTACAAACTTCATTTACATGCTTAAAAGCTTCAAATTATCATATTTACATTAAACGAAATTTACTACTAATCCTCCTGGTCTCAATCTCAGGCAGGGTATTACATTCATCAAAATCATTCAGGAAATTCTCGTTCCCTCTGTATCCTTCTCTCAACACCTTCTCCATCTCTTATATTCTTTTCTCCTCTCTTTTGCTTCTCCAAGCCTTGACTGGGATCCTTTCTTCTTTTCACTGTGTTGCCTTTTTCTTTCCCTTATTTCTTTTTATCTAGGGGAGAGGTGTCTATTGTTGAACAGGGACCAGTAGTTGTCATAGTACTGGTCCCACACAACCACCAAATAATGACATAAAAGCACTCAAATATTTAACATAAATATTTCATATTAAGTGCAGTAAAACTTTAGATTATGTACAAAAATTGCACATTAATTGACTGAGCCAACATGTGTCCATAAATAGTCTTTATGTGCAAAAGAGTACAAAACATCTTGTCCCAACTACCTGCAGATCTGCTTGAACATACAAAAGTACATGAACTACAAAATAACCCTCATAGTATTTTCCACCACTGCAAGGTACCTAACAAATCAACCCCCACGTATCTCTATTGGAGCCATCATAGAATCTACTAGTGGTAAATATCCCATGCCACATTCATACATGTTCAACAAATGGTGATTGAATGTTATCCATAAATACATGGTAGTTCAACAATTCAACCCACTATGTTCAATAAATGACATCTACCCATTAAATGTGCCCATTAAACATATGAAAGCACAAGGATCATTAAACATATGAAAGCAAAAGGATCGACCATGATAAAATCCCATCCATTGAATCACATTTAAATCAATCCATAACACACATTCAAATTTTAGAGATTGCATTCCATGTGCACCCTTTTTACCAATCGAATTCAACAACAAATAACTATAAAAGAACCATAACCCTTACTAAAGTTCCATTTCAGACATTCAAACTGCAGAGTGTGTGCATAGTGGAGACATACCATCAGAGAGTGTGTGCACAGTATAATCAGGTAGCTGCATAATAGTATTGTTATTTCGATTTCTGTTATAATCAGCTTCAATTTTTATGTTATTTCTATTTTTGTTATAATTAGCTTCCAGTTTTCTTGTATAATCAACGTCCCTTATAAATATGTAAGTAGTTTCAGGCATGGCAAGAGTCAACAATGCAAGGAGAACAAGCCGTCGACTGAGCAGGGGTTCCCAGCTACATTGCTCCTCATCGGATGAGGAGAGGGTGGATCATGGAAATGCAAACAATGCTCCCAGCAATGTTGTTGAGAATGGCCATGCAGTGGTCGAGGAGAATGTTGTCCCACCGTCAACAATAGAGCCACCGTCAACCACAGTTCAAGGTGCAAGTTCAACCAAGAAAATCAGTGCAATAAAAGGCTGGATAAAGCAAGACATGTTAGGTGCGATTGATGATATAGAGTTCAATGGATATTCCATTCATGCAACTGCTAAAAAACATGGGGTTGCTACCTCATCAATACATTATTGGATAAATGGGATCACACATACAAAGCACAGAGGGCCTCTTACAGTTATGAGTGAAGAGGAGGAGGATGAGGATGTTCAGTGGTGTAAAGAGATGGCCCAAATGGGACATGGGCTAGAGTTGATATAGTTAAAATCCACAGTAGCTCAAATATGTCAGGGGAGGACAAACCCCTTCAAAGATGGGTTTCCTGGTAAGTCATGGTGGTTTGGGTTTAAAAATAGGCATCCAGAACTTGTGTTACGTATAGTCGAGGGCCTAGATAGAGATAGGGATTTAAATCTATGCCCTGCAATTCTGACCAAGTTCTATGACACCCTTTCTAGTGCATACGAGAAACATTCTTATGCTCCAGACCATACATGGAATTGTGATAAAACAGGTTTACAGGAAGGAAGGAATTATGGCATGTAGGTAATTTCCAAGCAAAGGAGTCATAATGTGCCAAATAGTTTTCCTAGGAGCAAGGAGTGGATTACTATTCAATGTTCTTTCAATGCAATTGGTGCTTCAATCCATGGATTTTATCTATTTAAAGGTAAAACTCAACTCAAAAACTATATACAAAATTGTGAACCGGGTGCATGCATGGATGCACATCCCCATGCATGGATGACTAAACAACTCTTTTTGAATTGGCTTACTCACTTTGTTGCATCTATACCAGGTGGTGTCTCACCTGTAAATAGACACCTGCTGGTTTTAGATGGACATGGAAGCCACATTTTTGTGCAAACAATTGAGGAGGCTAACAATTTGGGCATCGACTTGTTGACACTGCCTACTCATACCACTCACAGATTGCAAACCCTAGATGTTAGTGTGTTCAGGACTTTTAAGAACTATTTTAGGGGTGAGCGAGCTTCGTGGATGGAGAAGAATCCAGGGGTGGAGGTAAAAAGGTGCTAGCCGAACTTGCAAGTAAAGCCTTTAAAAGGGTTCTCACACCTTCAAATATCAAGGTTGGGTTTAAGACGACTGGAATATGGCCACTGAATTCCAAGGCTCTCATGCATGATACTAGTTGTAGCTAGGAATTTGATGTGGATGGTCAAGAAGAAGGGGATGTCCAAGCACATGTTGATGGCCAAGAAGATGTGGAAGTAGAGGAAGATGTTATTGTTGTTGATAATATGATATCCCTCTCTCAAGGAGGACCCTTTTGTGATGATGATGATGAACATGTAAGTGAAACACAGTATAACAATGAACCAATTGACAGTAACATGGAGGTTGTTAGACCAACTGAAACACCTGTAACTTCTCCATGTAATATTCTTAATGACTATCGATCATGCAACTGTCAATGAGAATGTAGTTGGAAACGACAAAGTTGATATGAATGTAGTTGTAGGTGATCATGCTCCAAGAAGTGTTAAGATTGAATATGCTAAGATAGATAACATCTGCATTCCATTCAATTTCACAACAATAGCATATATAGGATCACTGAAAGAACAACAAGCACAGCACAAGAGGCACAATTTATCCTGGGAAACCCTCATGGGGTAGAAAACCCAACAAATCTTCCTCAATATAGATGATCAACAAGTACAAATATGTAATCCCCAAACAAGAGCTCCTTCTCCTCGTTTACAAATCTCTCACTTTCCTTTGCGAGTTCAGAAGTGAGTGAGTGTGTGTAAATGAGAGACACACCACTTCTATTTATACTTTATCTCTCACTAGACAAAATACCTAACTAGGTCAGCCCCAACAGATATAACCCAATGCTGATTGGGATGACCCCAATAGGGGACTTAAACACCCTATTATAACTGACTCTAGGCCGACCCCACTAGGGAAGTCTAATAACCCAAGTTACAACATTTCGACGGAGGAATTAACATCTCCGGATATAATAATAATGTACAAATAGAATATTCTTAGAAGTTACAATATTTCAACACTCCCCCTTAACAAGAAGGATATTCTAACAACATCTGCGGGAGTAAGGAATCATCAACATCATACATGATACATCTATAAATCATTGGAAGATTTCTTCAATCATCATCAGTAACTCAACCAGTTACTGGAACATAATCAATACTGGAACATCAAAATCGTCAGTACTAAGTCTTCATCTTCTGCAACACTTGATCAGCTACAACAACATCATCATCTGGATCTTTTGATCAACATAATCATCTAGATATTTCGATCAATAGCCTCATCGTCTGAATCTCCCGATCAACAACATCATATGGATCTCTTGATCAACAGCCTCATCATCTTGATCTCCCGATCAATAGCATCATCTGGATCTCTCGATCAACAACCTTATCGTTTGGATCTCCCAATCAACAACACCATCTGTATCTCTCGATCAACAGCCTCATCGTTTGGATCTCTCGATCAACAACATCATCTAGATCTCTTGATCAACAACCTCATCATCTGGATCTCCCGATCAACAGCATCATCTAGATCTCTTGATCAACAACATCATCATTTGCAACACACATGATCTTTCCTTTCGAAATTACGGGATCACTGTCTAGGGATGATCAATCTCATCAAAATCAATATTTAAGACTATCCTTCCTTTCGAAATTACGGGATTTACTGTCTAAGGATGATCAATCCCAACACAATCAACATTTAATACTATCCTTCCTTTCATAATTACTGGATTTACTTTCTAGGGATGATCAATCCCATCACAATAAACATTTAAGACTATCCTTCCTTTCAGAATTACTAGATTTACTGTCTAAGCATGATTAATCCTATCACAATCAGCATTTAAGACTATCCTTCCTTTCGGAATTACTGGATTTACTATCTAAGGATAATTAATCCTATCACAATCAACATTTAAGACTATCCTTCCTTTTGGAATTACTGGATTTATTGTCTAAGGATGATTAATCCTATCACAATCAGCATTTAAGACTATCCTTCCTTTCGGAATTGCTAGATTTACTGTCTAAGGATGATTAATCCCATCACAATCAACATTTAAGAATATCCTTCCTTTTGGAATTACTGGATTTACTGTCTAAGGATGATGAATCCCATCACAATCACCATTTAAGACTATCCTTCCTTTCGGAATTATTGGATTTAGTGTCTATGGATGATTAATCCTATCACAATTAGCATTTAAGACTATCCTTCCTTTCAAAATTACTGGATTTATTGTCTAAGGATGATTAATCCTATCACAATCATCATTTAAGACTATCCTTCCTTTCAGAATTACTGGATTTACTGTCTAAGGATGATTAATCCTATCACAATCAACATTTAAGACTATCCTTCCTTTCAGCATTATTGGATTTACTGTCTAAGGATGATTAATCCTATCATAATCATCATTTAAGACTATCCTTTGTTACACCTAAAATCCTACCATCATGAGATTCAGTGTATACATCCCTAAAGTTCCATTGGCTAAGTCATTAACCTGGAAGAGATACCATTGCATTCATGCTAGGTTTTGAGAGGTTGTCGCAGGCTGCACTCATGCAACCTGCGACATCACATCTTGCTCTCTTGTAGGGTGCGACAATGTCAGTTAATAGGAAAAAATAGCTTCTCCGAGCCCATTCTCGAATCCTGCTGACTTGGATCCTTATCCCTGACCTCTTGGGAGAGCTAGCACTTGGTTCCTAACCTCTTGGAAGGATCCCCTATCTCTCTCCTACCATATCTCAACCTATCCTATCCATATCCTATCCACTTAGTCCTATATAAGTGAAGCTCTACCCCTCTCCAAAGGGAGGAAGTCTATAGTGTCTACATGCTGGTGAAATAATCATTGAGAGATCTCTAACTCATCCATTGAGAGTCTCACACTTCCTTGGGAGTATATGGAATTTGGCTTGGATGGAGAAAGATTGCTACGTTAAGCCTCGGTTGTAATCATTCTTCTATGTACTTTCCTTATATTTACAGTAATATAAACGCTTTCCACCAATATTGTTGTGTTGATAGTATTGCGTAGTTTACCTGCTTAATTGTTTACTTAGATCTATTATTGTATAGATGCTCTTTACTTGTTTGCATTGTTTTGTGAATCTTGACAGGTCTTGCAGCTGAGATCGGACGACCGCAAGGCATGGAGCAACATCTAGGAGAAAGGATTACAAGTTTAAGGTAAGAGATCTAGTGACTCAATCCTTAATTAGATCTAGGAAAGTAGTTTATACTATGTACTATTTGTTCTAGACTCACATTGATCTAGGGAGATATGGCTCGCGCCTGCTCGAGTGGATTGTCCGTCAAAAAAATATGGCGACTGTACTGGGGAAGAACATTGCTTTGTAGTGTCAATTTGAATGTTATTTTTAGTTGATTTCTTGCCAAGCCTTTTTCATTTTTCATTTTCCTCCTAAGCTGGTTTCACCATCATATCTTCACTTTGAAGAGTCTGATTACCTTCATCTGAGTTTGTGCTTTTCATTTTCAAACTAGTTCATTGCTCATTACTTGGAGATTTGGCTCATTTTTTAACTTGGATCTCACCGGTTGCACTTGGTCAATGTACTTAGAGCGACACTGTGTCTTTTTTTATCTCTGTTCTTTGTCTGTGGGCTTCTCGTCACAACCCTTCCATTGGTATACTGCGACATCGTCGCACTCCTCGCATTGGTGAACTGTGACGTTGCACTGTGTACAAACACAGACTGCGCCGATCTGTCAAAGTTGCCATATAGGCACCCTTTCTCCATTTTTCTTTTGAGTGTTGGTTTGTATGCAAACTTTCTCTATACTGCAAGACCCAATCAGAGATCCCATTTTTGCTTTATGTGATTGAGTTGTTTGGTTTTATTTGGATTTTTTTGGGTTCCATATTAGACAAGTCTGAGATTTGGTAGTGGTGGACACTTTGGTCTCCCCCACCTGCATCCACTCACCCTTGCATTCCCTCCTCTCCTTGCTAGATCTGGTCAAGTGTATTAGATCATTTAGCCAGATCTCATTTGCATACGTTTGTGAGCTTTGCTTGCTTTAATGCTGCTTGTTACTGTTTGAGTTTGATTCTTTGTGTGTATTTTCCATCCATTGAGTGCTTGCTTTCTCTTGAGGTTTTCTGAGTTGTTGGAGTGCTACAAGCAATCTTTTCAGTTCAATATTTATGTTTAACTGCATCGATGTTGTCAAATTGTTGTTTTGATGCATCCATTGAAAGATCAAAAGTACTTTGTTTCCATCATTTTTCAAGATCATTTGGAAAACAGTACATGCATTGGAATGTCTCATCTATAAATATTTTGGAAAAGTTGAAATAAAATTGCATTATTTGTGTTTTTCATGAATTATGAGTTGCTCATCTTCTTGAAAATTTCGAATAGATATCAAGTTTTGCAAAAGTAGTTATGTGCTTGGAAAGTTGCATTGTATCTTTTGATTTTTATGCTTTTAGGCCATCATAGTGAAAGTGAAAAGCTTGCATATTCTACTTAGGAATTCTCTCTTTTCATTACTTAGCATCATTTTTGTTTTGAAAAGACAAAAGAAAAAGAAAAACATGCTCTGATTTGGCTTAGTAGTGTTGTGTTAAAAAAAAATTGCGTTTCACTGAAAAGGAAAAGAATGTTTCATTATCATTTTTCGTAGATTTGGGATTGTGTTGCATTGCATTGTTTTGGTAAAATTGTTGGAAAGAAAAAGAAAATTTCTCCTTCCCATACATAGAGTTCATCGAAATAGAAGCATACTTTTTGCATGTAGTTAGGTCCTGCATTATGTTTACGAGTATGTACTCACCTCATGCATTCACCTAACCATCCAGATAAAATTAACGGTAGAACTAGGGTAAAAGTTTTAGTAACTTGTGTGTAAGTTAGAGACGTGCTCCGGCGTCGTTAAGCGTGGCAGCTGTCGTTATTTGCTAGCACTATATCCCGGGGGTATTGTAGTATTCCACATACTTATCGGTATATCGAGCTCTTTCACTTACCCACCAAGTACCACATGTACTTGGCGTACATCGAAAGGTGCTTCACGTACTCGGTAGTATATCGAAAGGTATCTTTCCAAACAGTTGTGCATTAGACAACACCACTACGGATTTGAACTCCCACGTACCTTGCGTATATCGGGAGACACCCTTAGGATTCTTGAAACCAACTGAGTTAACCTTTTGGCCGTCTTGGCAGAGCAATACACCGAGAACAACACTAGGGAGATTACTATGCACGTATCATCCAGTTAATCGGGTATTCAGGAAAGGGTACAGTCCCATTCCTCCTTGTCGCATTTTACTATTGGACCCTACGGTATATAGCGATTTGCGAAGCCTTGACAATCCTGTGAGATTCTAGACCTGTGAATCCACTCTTATAACATAAGTTTGCTTGTGGCCTTAGCTTGTGTAGGATTTTGTATGGGCATCTTTTCTTTTGTGTAGCTTGCCTTAGGAGAAAATTTTTGTTTCAGTCACTCTGGCTGACTTTCCTAGGAGAAGGTCTCGCAGGATTCAGAATTTGCCACCCGAATATCCCCTCAACTAGGAGGTAATTTCGAGGGTAAGAATGGATCCACAAGCCAGGGTTGGGTCACATGAAGTGGAAAACCCCACTTTAATGTTGGAGGACTTTTGTTTCCTCATACTCCTCCAAATTCACCAACCTCTCATCCCCCGCAGGGTGAAGAAGCACAAATCTCCACTTCACAAGACTTACCTCCAATTGCACCAGGAAATCTTAGATCGTTGGAACGGATAAACTTAACCCCAAGAAAACCCTATAATAGTCGTTGGTCCTTCGGCAGCTTATTGGACATCTTCTAAAGGCCACCCAGTGGCCCATTTTTCCATTGCATCCCCACCCAGTTGGGTCAGTCCTGACGACCACTTAGCAGCTTATAGTGAGCAATTGGCTCATTTGCGTGCTATGGGTGAGGAGTTTCAAAGTAAGAATTTCCAACTAAGGATCGACGACTGACCAATCCCAGGTCGCTCTTTATCTTTTGAGTCATCGGAATCATCCGCGCAACACGTGACCACAACTGAAGCTGGTCAACCATCCATTCCTGCACATGCATCCCCTAGATAGGAGACCAGTTCAGTACCTGTTGAACAACAATAGTACAACACACCTGTGGTCACCACGGTTACGTTACCTTCTCCTCCCCCACCTCAAAATTCGAGGGGAGGATACTCTTTACCCCCTACCTTCCTTACGAGTAACGTTAATCCTATGGTGAATAACCAACAACCAGTGTTGGGTCAACCTTTACTTAGTGGTTAGCAAGTTGCTACTGGGAGGAAACCCCCGTCTCTTAACCATAATACTGCAGCAGGAGTTCCCATCGGGCCTTTCGTTGGAAATTCCTTACCTCTCGGACCTTCCACGATAGGACTATCCCATGTTGGGGGACCGTCCAACGTAATTCAACCTCCATTGAGTCAAGCATATCTAGGTCATCCTAACTTTGTGCCGAGTCAACTTAATCCCAGAAACGCACTCTACGGGGTACCTTACCCCGGAAATCCTTACTCTCTATGAGGACAACAAATTTTTTTACAACATGGACCCCCACTTACAGTCCCTCCACCCCCGTTTGGTCCACCCCCACCTCCCATTGGAGGCAGCGGGCCCCCTCATAACTTTGGAGGAGGTGGACCTCTACCTTCTGGTGGAGGACCACCTCATTTCGTTCATCATGACCCACCCCCTCCTAGGGGAGGTGGTGGAGGACCACCCCCTCCGGGTTGTGGTGGTGGAGGACCTTCTCATCCTGGTGGCAGGGGTAGTGGACCACCACCCCACTATAGTGGAGGTGGAGGAGGAGGCTCTTACTCTTCCGATGGTGGTGGTGGCCCACCACCCCCTCTTAGCGGAGGTGATGGAGGCTCGTCCTATTCCAGTGGTGGTAGAGGACCACCACCTCCTCCCGACGGAGGCAGTGGCGGCCCATCCTACCCTAGCGGTGGTGGTGGACCCCCACCATTTGGAGGCGGCCCACCCCCTCCTGGAGGTGGAGGCGGGCCCCCACCTTATGGTAATGGGCCACCTTATTATGGTAATGGGCCACCTTATTATGGTAATGGACCACCTTACTATGGCGGCGGACCTACATTTGGTCTGGGCGGCCCATACCCCTATGGACAGTTTCCTCCTAGAACACCCTATGGTCAGTCCATACAAGGTCCCACAGGTCCTTACATGCCTTATTAGTACTATCAATACCTGCATCCTAATCCATAGCTTCCCTTTTTGGCTACTTAAGACCTACCTGATCTGTCTCGCTTGACCAATGACCCCATTCACCATAGAACTAATTGGCCACCCGTTCCAGTGAGACTTCCATCTGATATCCCAAAATTTGATGGCAAGCCAGGTGAGGATCCTAAAAATCATGTGATGACATACCACTTATGCTGTTCATCCAACTCCTTGATGGACGACTCGATTTGTATTAGGTCATTCCAACAGAATCTCACTGGTTCGACTACGAAGTGGTATATTGAACTACCACCCCATTCTTTCCCTGATTTTGGTTCTCTTGCTATGAATTTTTTGAGTCATTTCCAACTGCCTATACGTTATGAAACTGGTAGATAGCTTTTAACCTCGCTTCGTCAAAATACCGCTACTCATATCTCAGATCATATACATGAGTGGCAGAGGAGACAGCGTCTCATTAAGGCCCCTATTCCATACCATCTCCTAGTAGATTTGTTTACGAAGTTTCTCATTCCCACCATAGCTCGAGATGTTTCCATGGGAGGTGCTATCACTAAAGAAAAAGCCATCACCCGTGCCCATTTGCTAGACCTATTCTATGCCCAATCCAACACATTTTTTGATATTCTTCCTTACGCCCCCCGTAGCACCTACGATCCCACAAAACCACCCAAGGGACCCCAAGCCGATGGCATTATTGGATCCCTTACCACCCAGCCTTCTTCTCAAACTGTTGGATCACCGAACCCACAAGGTTCTTACCCATCACCAACATAGGCTGGTCACGGTACCACCAAATAATCTACTCCTGTTGTCACTGAAGAGGTGAATTATGTTTCATCAGCTTCACCTCAAAATTCTGGTAGTAAAAAGAAGAACAAAGGGAAACCTAAGAATTCTTCCACCTAGCAGGAAGAAAAGAGCACCCCTGATGATACCAAACAGAAAAGAAAATTGAAGTATCATTTCCTACTGTGCGGTGATGATCACTTTTCTAAAGAGTGCCCCCATAGAGATGAAGTTCAAAAGTTTCTTAAGGGAAAACCCACACCCGCAGTTCTCAATGATCCCTTCCCTTCTCAAAATCAACATTCGATCGCTCACACTTCTTCTTCCCAAGGAGAAGCATCCACCACCGCACATGTTCTCATGATGCATAGCGAAACTATCAACTTGAAAACTCATTCTTGTTCGTATGACTCCATTCCATCCAAAGAACCTATTGTAATTAATACTGAAAAATCTTCCACCTCGATGCATGATGTCACCGTATCGGCTGCTCCTCTCACCATAGAGAAGCTCTCATTCGATTCAGTGTTACGTCCACCCAAGAGCATGATTAGAAAATCGGTTTTCAATCCTAATGCTTGGGCTGCTAAAAAATACAACATTGTAGAGGACCTCGCACAAGCTCCGTGTGCTATGTCGACGCTTGAAGTATTGCAAAACTGTCCTAATCAGCGCAAGACTCTCCTAGAGGCCTTCGCTGCAATTGACTCGATTTCATCGAATACCATCATGTTCCGACTAGAATATTTCAAACCGAGGCTCTCCCATCAATTGGCATTTCAAGTTTCCACAAACATTGCTAGGAAGACAATCCATCGTACCATTTTGGATGAAGGTGCCTCTATGCCATTCATGTTGATCTCATGCTGGAGAGCCATTGGCTCTCCCGATTTGAACAGTTCTCCTACCACTTTGAGAGCATTCGATGGACGTGGCTTTCAATCTCATGGGCTGTTACAAGCTGTAGCAGTCAAGTTGGGGGGAGAGACCGCAACCATTAACATAGAAGTGGTCACTGCCCCGTTGAATTACAAATTCTGCTTGGTTGTAATTGGTTTTATGCCATGACCGCGGTCGCATCATCTATCTTCCTCATAGTACAATTCCCCCATTAAGGTTGAATTGTCATAGTCGACCAACTGGATTTCTGCACACCTGACACCAATACTCACCTGGGCGATAACGTTCCTTCGATTGGACAATCTTCGCAAAAGTATGAGAGTGTGAGGGTCGGCCTCCTTAAGGATTCATCCCTTATGGGCATCTTTCCTACTTTGGATCCCCCAAACCATGTTGCCACGGTGAGCATGATGTCCTCGCAAATTTCATCTATCCCTAACTCCACTGATACATGGCTTGTACCTGATGAAGCCACCACACACCTGATTGGAGACAACATGCCTGTGTCACCCGTTGAACTCACGTATGAGGCTATCCAATCAGCATCAGAGGATCACTTAGCTATGGCCTCCACCTCTTGTTCTCTACAACGAACACCATCCAATCCTATGCTACAGAATTTTCATTCTGACGAGTCCATTATGGAAATCATAAGTGCAGATGATCCTCCGTGGGAAGACCTCCACCATTGTTCATCTTTCCTTCCTTTCTTGGATACTATGGAGAACATCATTCACACCATATTTACACCGGACATCTACTCTGGCTCTCTGTCCTCGATCCTCGCACGTCAAATGGACTCAGAAGGAAACTTAGCCAACATTGATCCTACCACTTTGATAGAAATTTTGGTTACTCCTGGTGTAGTGGAACACATTCAGTTATGCCATAAGTGTTCCCCTGAAGAAGTCATCGCCGCCACGGCCTTATTCAAGCGATTCCCAGATGTGTTTACTTGGACTTATGAGGAGATGCCTAGGATAAACCCCTCCATTGTTTTACACGAGATTAAAACCTATCCCAACGTAAAACCCGTCCTCCAAAAGTTGCGACCCGTACACCCTCGGAAGACTGTGACAATCAAGGCAGAGATTTAGAAACTCTTGAAAGCCGACTTTATCTATCCTGTTCCATTGACAGAATGGGTCTCAAACGCCGTCCCTGTTAATAAAAAACAAGGGACCATCCGCGCTTGTGTCGATTATCGAGATCTCAACAAATCTTGTCCCAAGGACAACTACCTGACTCCCTTCATCGACCAAATTATTGACAATTGTGCTGGAAGTGTCATTTTTTCATTTATGGATGGCTTTTCCAGATACAACCAAATTGAGATCCACCCCACCAACCAACACAAGACTACCTTGATCTGTCCTTGGGGAACATTTGCATATCATAAAATTTCGTTTGGCCTTAAAAATGCTGGTGCTACATTCCAGCGGGACATGTTGTATGCCTTCCATGATGTGAAGGACTTTGTGGAACCCTACATGGATGACCTCCCTGCTCACTCAAAGCAGTGCGAGTTCCACTTAGATCATTTGACAACCGTTTTCCTCAGATGCAGAAAGTACAATATTTGTCTGAGTCCTCACAAGAGTATTTTTTGTGTCGAGTCCGGACTCCTCTTAGTCTCTATCGTCTCAAAAGATGGGATCCGTATTGATCCCTTGAAGGTGGAAGCCATTGTCTCCCTTCCACCTCCAACCAACATTACAAAACTTCAGAGTCTGCAAGGAAGAGCAATTTATTTATGGCGCTTCATTTGTAATTTGGCACAAAAGACACAGGGATACATGAGATTGATGAAAAAAGATGTCTTGTTCATTTGGGATGACCAAGCTCAACAATATTTTGATAGTTTGAAACATGCCATTATGCATGACATTGTGCTCCAACCGCTAAATTACTATCGAGATTACATTTTATATATTGTCGCTTCCGACACCACTATCGCCATGGTTTTGGTGCAGGAAGATGAGAACGCCCAAGAACATGTGATATACTATGCCAGTAAAGGTCTTATTGACACTGAAACTCGCTATTCACATGTTGAGAAACTCGCTCTTGTGGCAGTTATTTCCGTGCAGAAGTTCCGACATTACATTCTGCTTTGCACCACCACCATCATCGCCGATTCAAACCCCATGTACCACATTCTAACTTGTCAGGTGCTTGGGGGAAAGTATTCACGCTGGATCGTGATACTGCATGAATTCGATCTTCTTTTCAAAAAATCCAAGTTGAAAAAGTCTTTGGTGTTTGCTGAGCTCATCTGTGACCTCCCCCGTACTGATGTAGAATCTGAGCCCAATAACTATTTTCCTGATGAGTCATTGCTTCTTATCAGTACGTCTGATCCGTGGTATGGAGATATCACATTGTATCTTCAAACCCAACGTTTCAGCCCCGAATTGTCTCATGACGACCATCGTTGTAATCACTACCATGCAAAGTATTACCTGATCATTAGTGATACTTTGCACCATCATGGTATCAACTCTATTCTTCGACGTTGTCTGAATCATGACAAAACTGAACATGTTCTGAATGATTGTCACACTGGGGCGTGTGGCAGTCACCTCTCTGGGATGGCTACAACCCAAAAGATTCTTGGCGTTGGATATTATTGGTCGTCTATTTTCAAAGATTGCATCGAGGCCGTAAAAAAATGTCCTCCATGTCAACATTTTCATACGAAAAAGCGCACCCATCCTGCCCCATTACACTCGGTTATTTCCGTTGGCCCCTTCGCTAATTCCGTATCGGTTATTTCCATTGTCCCCTTTGCTAAAATGGGGCATCGATTTCATGCATTGTAATCCTACCTCGGACGGGGGGCATAGTTACATCATTGTAGCTGTGGACTACTTTAGAAAGTGGGCCGAGGCAATGCCTACATACACGAACGACAGAAAGACCATCGCACTCTTCATGTTTGGAGTTCCTCAAGCGATAATTACTGGCCATGGTTCTCACTTTATGAACCATATGGTTGATGAGTTCGGCGATAGATTTGGTTTTCTCCATGAAAACTCAACACCGTACTACCCACAGTCGAATGGACAGGTCGAGTCCATTAAAAAGGTCTTTAAAACTATGGTCCAACGTATGGTGGGTACGCACAAGGCCAATTGGAATAACATGCTCTTCTCTACACTTTGGGCTTATCGAACCTCCATTAAAACTGCCACTAGATTTACCCCTTTCCAACTAGTGTGTGGATTGGAGGCGGTCCTTCCTATTGAGTGCAAGATTCCATCCCTCAAGCTCGCCATCGAACTTCTCCCAAACAATACTGCCGAGGAAGAACATTTCCTCTACCTAGATATGCTCGACGAGACTCACAAAGATGCCTCTCTTTCCAATGAGGCTCATAAGAAACGCATAAAAGCGGAGTACGACAAGTTGGTACAACCTCGCATGTATAGCGAGGGAGATTTGGTCCTCACATATGACCAAAAACACGATAAGATATGGGCAGGAAAGTTTGATTCCATGTGGCATGGACCTTACATAGTGAAACGCGTCTTAGAGAAGGGAGCTTATGAGCTTGAAGACTACGATGGGATATATTTGGGTGAGCCACACAATGGGCTCTACCTGAAGAGGTACTATGCTTGAGTCTTTCACGCATAAGTACTTTTGTATATACTGTACATGGCGTGTGTGTGTTTTTTGTGTGGTGTGATGCTTTGATTTTTGCATGTTTAGGTCTTGTTTCATTTCTTATACCATGTTCTGTCTGTGTGTGCAGATGGAAATGTGCTATGGATTCGCGGACGGTGCCAGCCGGCATACTTGTAACCTTGCTTCAGATGCTTGGGTACTCTATTCACCTACTAGCGAGCTCATCAGCTCAGGGGGAATGTGTCTAGGTTTTGTGACCAAAAATGCTACAGAATATCAAGCAGTCATTGGAACCCTAACAGATGTTATTTCTTTGGGTATGGACCATGTTGTCATCCACTTGGATTCTCAACTAGTGGTCTCTCATCTTAACCAAGTCTATGCCATCCACGATCCTATCTTACTCCATCTCTATAGACGAGTCCATCTTCTCGAAAGGTCCTTTGAGTCCATTCAGTAGTTGCACATTCCACGAGATGTGAACATAGTTGCCGACTCTATGGCCAACTTCATCTTAGATTGGTACATTGCACACACATAAGTATATTTATGAATTGTTAAAAGTATACATAACATGTAAATAACTCATTTTATAAGAAAACACATAAACAAGATCACACCATTCATCCATTTTAAAACACATAATGTATAAACCGTCGGAATGTATGTATATATATCATTATAAAAGTAGTGCTGGTACAAAATCTAAAGCAGAACGACTTTCAGTAAATCTCTACAAAATCTGAAGCCTCCTAGCTTTTAGTAAGTAAAACAATCTGAGGCCTCTAAGCTCTTAGTACATGATAACAACATCAGGCCTAGCGCCTGACACGTACACCCCTAGGTCTAACAGCTCTAGCCTACTGAGTATGGAAATAGTCAATTGCTCTCACAACCCTGCAAAGTAGCTCGTTGAAGCGTGCAGATGCTCCAACCATATACACCTGCATGGGCCATGGTACCTCATCTACCGTCAGCTCGGGAATGTCTAATGTCAACCCGCTCAGGTTCGCGTAGACTCCATCCATCTATGTGATGGAAGCATGGATGGCTAGAGCCATGACTGCTCCCTCTCCTCTATCTCTCCTCGCAAGAAGAGAGACTCCCACTGGTCGTATGGGGCCCACGTCTGCACACACATGTTTTTAACTCGTCAACACTATAACAAAAAAATCATAAATGCAAAAAACTTAAAAATACAAGGGTTATTGTTCTTACCTATGTCTCCCCATCCTGCTCCCTTGGGTAGTACCAAGTTTGGGTCATCTCTGTAGTCCATACCACTATACGGGTAATCCTCTACCATAAGTAACTGGCCCTCTAGCCAGCTGAATAAGTTAGCTCCATATGAGATGATGGGGACCCCACCATGTCGGGCCATCACCTCTGTCCATCTAGCCATGTAAGGATCCCTAGGATCCCTATCATCCAACGACACCTACAGGCACAGAAGGGTAACCTGCACCAATAAGAACGAGATCGCTATCGATTCGTAGCTGAACTATTTGAGCTCTCCTCACTGACACTTGGTCAGCTGAGCTCGAATGTTCACGAGGAGTCCCTCGCACTAGTTGAAGATCTTCAGAGACATGCAATCCTTCGCATATAGCATCTGAGACCGAGTAGCCATGTGAGGAGCTTGACTCCCTTCTATCGTCGTAATGGTGAAAAGAATGGCCCACAATGGACGCTCTCGTACATGTTTTATGGGAATCTTCCCACTAGAATCACGAGCGTGAGAAGTGCAGTGCTATAGGATCATGTCCTCCACAATACGATCACTTCCCTGTGATCAAGTAAGAAGCACAATGTCCCCCCTCTGGGACAATCCAGTCCGAAAGTAGATGTCCTAGACATCTATAGTAAGCACGTGCTCACCAATCACAAAATACTATTGAGCCGCATCCCAACATCTAAGCATATGCGTCAACAGGGGGATTTGGGCTCTCATGCCCTGGATCTTGAAGAACTTTAAAAGACCACAGTTCCTCAGCGCTGTCACACACAATGGATCGTTTGCAATTTGCATATCATCTACCTCTTGCTCCCGTTCACGCTACTCCAAGACCGTTTTGGATGCTTGTAACCTACCAAAAGGAGAGTTTAAACACTGTTAATAGTCACTTCAACCACTGGAAGGTCATTTTTTGGGCTTGGTTTCATTTTTGGGATGGACGTTTCCGCCATCGCACCCTGTCAATTATGACAGTGCGACGTCGTCATAGTCCACCTTTGTAGGATTTGCGACAACCCAGGTTCATCGCAATTCCTGTAAAGGCCACTTACGACGACTCGAGGATGCAATAGCCCTCCACAAATCCACTCAAAACCCAAAAAATTGGACCAAAATAAAAAATGTAAACCACTACAATTATGTTGGATCAAGTTTAGAGTTACCTGCTCCGGAGGGTGGGTGAAATGGTCGCTCGTAGCTCCCGAAATTGACAAGTGAAGTTTTGGCTCCAAATGGCACTTCTCCTCCCCAATTGGGAAAATGAAATAACGGTGACTCTATTTGACCTATTTTTCTATTTATAGATAAAAGGAATATTCTTTTTTCAAATATTTGATGCCTTTAGGTCATTTTCTATAGTTTAAATAATTTTTTATTGCATTTTGAACGCTTGGTTGACCATTGGACCTAGTTTTCGAGTGTACAGGAGTCATTAAGTGTCTTTTTATGCCCTTTTCGCGTTGGAACGATCATCTCAGGTATGAAAACCCCTTGTGTATTTGGTCGTTATCTTTTTCATTCATTAGATTGTAATTATTTAATGATAATGAGCTTAATCTTTGTTCTTTCTCATGCTCTTGAAACTATGAGAATAAGTTACTGAGTTACGATTTATCACTTTTTCGGGCTCATTAAATTCCTACAGAAAAGGAACCCCCCCCGGAGTCTATATTTAAGCTCTTTTCAGGCTCTCGAAATACGAAAATATTGCCAAGCGAACTTGTCGCATTCCTACTTGTTAAAGAATTTGAATGGTCGTCTTCATGGTGATAGTTTACCCCTTTTTAGGACCAAGGGGCACTACTTACGAAAAAGGTATACTCCAGTCAATCATGACTGGAAGATTCCTCTCCCGCGTTGTTTTACCCTTTTTCAGGCGATGAGGCTAACTTTACAAAAAATGACCGTTGGAGTATTCTTTAGTTCTTTTCAGACTCTCTAAACATAAAATGACGATCACGTTTACCTTCTATGGACTCGTTAAATTTTCACATTGAAGGACCCACCATGGGACGAACCCCTCCTATCCCACGTTCGAAAAATATTTGGGATTGGACTCATCTATGAAATGAGCTATACCGAGCATCTGGTTACCCTCATCAAGCTCATAAAAAACACATGAGGCACTCATCGTTCATGATGGGGGAAAAGGAAAGCTTTTATGTGACACCCCTTATTAGTGGCAGTACCTAGTCATTTCTTGAACATGGAACTCATTTTCATTTGCATACTTCACTTGGATCATCTCTTTGTCCTCGAGTTTCACCTATTTCCTGAGTCTTGCTACTCCTTTGAGTCATTCAAAGAACGCTTCCATCATCATTTGCATTAGGAGTTGGTACCATAACTCGTCGAGTCAATACTGCGAAGGCATGCCATGTCCATGTTCAAGAATACTTTCATTGTTCATTATCTGCAGTCAATATCCCATCATGTCGGTCTACTCTGAGTCAGTCTTGCATGTCACTATACCATGCGATCTGCTCTACACATCCTTTGTCGTGTTTCGTGTCGATGACGGGGGATACATCATGGCCCTCCTTCGACGGATTCATCCTTGTCAACTTCAACACATCGTCTGAGGATTAAATCTAGAAACCAACCAAGTACCTTGGCCCTGCATGCCTCAATGGCAAGTTTCCTCGCTTTCAACATGAGTTTACATCATTGACTCTTGATTGAAATATTTCATCTTGCGTTCAACTTCAACTCATTTATTCATGCTTGATGATATGTACTATGCTACCTTGGGGATCATTGACATTAATGGTGGTTTCCCTTGCACTTGTTAACGATATACATCAATGACCGGTAATCAAATGGTTACTACCATGTTCGACGCCAAGACATTTGTAACCACATGGATAGATTTTTTTCATTGCAGGTTCAGCTTGAAGACCTTGGGGAGTTATGTTTTACCCAGGTTGCGATGGATATTGTATTGAGTCATGTCACACGGATCCACATTTGTATTGGTCGTGGCTTTGTTATCATCATGGATCTACGCTTGTGTCTAATAGCCATGATTGTGTTCAGTCGGTCATTACTACCATGGATCTGCATTGTATTGGTCGGTAGCCATGTTGTACGTCATATGAGATTGTGTACTTAGAGTCAGTTGTATTGCAGCAGCATCCTTCGTCCGACAAGCCATTGCCATTCATTCTGTCAAAGCATTTCACGTGTCCAAATTTCAAACAGCTTTATGTTTTAGGGGGCATTCTGTTACACTTAAAATCCTACCATCATGAGATTCAGTGTATACATCCCTCAAGTTCCATTGGCTAAGTCATTAACCTGGAAGAGATACCAATGCATTCATGCTAGGTTTTGAGAGGTCGTCGCAGGCTACACTCATGCAATCTGCGACGTTGCATCTTACTCTCTTGTAGGGTGCGACGATGTCAGTTAATAGGAAAAAATATCTTCTTCAAGCCCATTCTCGAATCCTTCTGACTTGGATCCTTATCCCTGACCTCTTGGGAGAGTTGGCACTCGGTTCCTAACCTCTTGGAAGGATCCCCTATCTCTCTCCTACCATATCTCAACCTATCCTATCCATACCCTATCCACTTAGTCCTATATAAGTGAAGCTCTACCCCTCTCCAAAGGGAGGAAGTCTATAGTGTCTACATGCTAGTGAAATCATCATTGAGAGATCTCTAACTCATCCATTGAGAGACTCACACTTCCTTGGGAGGATATGGTATTTGGCTTGGATGGAGAAAGATTGCTACGTTTTGCCTCGGTTGTAATCATTCTTCTATGTAAATTCCCTATATTTACAGTAATATAAACGCTTTCCACCAATATTTTTGTGTTGATAGTATTGCGTAGTTTACTTGCTTAACTATTTACTTAGATCTATTATTGTATAGATTCTCTATACTTGTTTGCATTGTTCTATGAATCTTGACAGGTCTTGTAGCTGAGATCTGACGACCGCAAGGCATGGAAAGGATTACAAGTTTAAGGTAAGACATCTAGTGACTCGATCCTTAATTAGATCTAGGAAAGTAGTTTATAGTCTGTACTATTTTTTCTAGACTCACATTGAGCTAGGGAGATCGGGCTCGCATCCGCTCGAGTGGATTGTCCGTGAAACACCTTCCTTTCAGAATTACTGGATTTACTATCTAAGGATGATTAATCCTCAACCACTTACAGGATGGTTAATCCTGATCTCTTTAGGACATAAAATCCAGGGATGATACAATCCACTTGTCTACTTAGACAAAGTCTAAGGACCACACATCGACCTCATCATCGGTTCAGGTATCCTTATAGTCGACCTCATTGTCGAAACAAGTAACCTCATCATTGATACAAGTATCCTCATCATTAATACAAGTATCCACATCATCGATACAGGTATCGTCATCATCAATACAGGTATCCTCATATCATCATCGGTCATATCACTCCCCCTTTCGAGGAGGGTCCTTCTAAAATACACCAAGCTTGTCTCGGAAATACTCAAACTTTACTCAAGACAGAGGTTTGGTCAATACATCAGCAACTTGTTCGTCAGTGCTCACATACTCAAGCTTTATAGCTCCTTTCTGCACCATATCATATATAGAAATATCGGATCTCTATGTGCTTTGACTTATCATGGAACACTGGATTCTCAGTCATCTTGATACAACTCTGGTTGTCACATAAGAACACAGTGGGTTCCATCTCTAAGTCAAATAGTCCTGATAACAACTTCCAAAGCCATATCGCTTCACAACTAGGAGAGAAAGCTACTATGTATTCCGCTTTAGCTGTGCTGAGAGCCACACTGGACTACTTCCTGCTAAACCATGAGTTCATAGCAGATCCTAGACAATAACATCCACCAGATGTGCTCTTTCTGTCTAAGACACTTCCATCCCAATCTACATCTGTATATCCATACAATTTGAAATCATTATCTCAAAAATAATATAGACCAAAGTCTATTGTACCTTTTAGGTAGCTCATCAAAGGCTTTACAGCTATCAGGTGAACACGTTTAGGTTGCACTAGATACTGACTCAAGGTGTTCACAGCAAAGCATATATCTGGCATGGTATTCATATGATACATCAATGACCCAATAACCCATCTGTACTAAGTTACATCAACCAATTCTGACGATTCATCATCCAACAACTTCAAGTTGGAATCCATGGGAGTGGTCATGGCTTTACATTCCAACATATCAAATCTTTTCAAGATTTCCATAGCATACTTTTCCTAGTTGAGAAAGATTCCTTCTGGGCCTTGTCATACTTCCAGACCTAGGAAGTAATGCATCAATCCGAGATCTTTCATCTCAAACTCAGTAGCTAGATTCTAATTGCTTTCCATGATCTGTTTCTCATTCCCTGTCAAAAAGAGATCATCCACATACAGTAATAGTATGACAGGTTCATCATCCATAACCTTAAGGTAAAGGTTAGGATCAACTTTAAAGCCCAAGCTTGTTAAGAAGCTATCAATTCTCCCTCTGTGACTGAACATCATTCACATTCTGCATTGAGTGATCTTCTGCATATCTATCCGTTCCATCTCCCGTCAAATGGTTCTACTAATATGAGCGTCAAGATCATTCGAACTCTATGGTGAGTTCCTTCTTCCATCCATCTAAGAGAAGAATGTCATCTGTATATAGAAACCATAATCAACCTTGTAGCAAAGGTTGAAATCCACATCACCCATGGTGATCATTAAGCTCATCAAATGACTATCGATCCTGGGTATCCGTACAAAGATTTCTTCAATCGTCTGATTCTCTATCGAATACTGAGAGTTTGCTCGATTTGCACTTCTTCTTCAATTACACCATTAAGAGAATGGTCTTGTCATCCATGAGTGTGTCTAGCCACTTGGAGCAAACATCTCGTCATGATTGTTAACACCCAAAAAGTGCTCACTAGCTCATTTCCTTATTCACATGACCCATTTGTCCACTTTTCCACCATTTGAGCCTCTAAAGCCATCAAAAGGTCACCAAAAGACCATAATACACCCTTTTTTCCCCTCAAAAGATATATTTTTCCTCAAAAAAACATAAAAACCTCTCAAAAAGGGTCCAGAATTCCCAAAATTATTAAAAAGGAATAAAAATATTCAAAAAAGGAAAAAAGAGGGAAAAAGGTACCTAAACCATGTTGGTCAATACCATTGGTTTCCTCAAAACCATAATGGTATTCCCCACCACCAAAAACTATACAAAGGTGGTAGGGGCTCCTCACTTTCCATCCATCCATCATCCTATCCTCATGCTGTCAAAATCTCTCATGAGACTTTTGGCCATTTTCATCATCATTGGAGCTTGGAGCTACTCACCCTTAGAGTTGCTCAACACAAATCCTCACCATCTGAGGTATCTTAATACAAAACATCTATTTTTTTATTTCTTGTTCTTTCCATGAATCGTTTTTAAATTTATTTGTTATATGCACATGTTAGTTTAGATTTAGATTTAATTCATAATCATTTTTGCTTTCTATATTGAAATTGCTATTACATTGTTGATAGGTGCCCATTACACAAAGCTTGGTTGCAAAACCAAGCCAACAGTTTTTGGCGACTCCACTGGCTTCGAATTCTTAGATCTTGGTTTTTTGCTTTAGATCTTAGTTTTTGTTACTTTTAAATCATTTTAATTTACAGATCTGCCATACTAGGCAGCAGATCCATTGTTGCTCTAGATCTTGGCCCTTTCTGTACCCTTTAAACAACCCAAAACTTCAATTTTCGGGTTCGTTTTTCGGCAACATTTTTCCATTTTCGCCTCGCGGCTTTTCGCCTGACAGTCACGTTGCTCATCGCGACCTCGCGGCCTTTTTCCGCGCTGCGTGCCGTGGCTTTGCATCCTTTTTCCGCGCTGCACATCGCGGATTTTTTCCGCGCTGCACATCGCGACCTTGCGGCTTTTTTCCACACTGCACATCGTGGCTTCGCGGCTTGTTGCTGCGCTGCAGATCGCGACTGTGCGCTCGAAACCCGCGATGTAATTTTCTGGCAGCGCGGCTCAACTTTCAAACGACCATATCTCCCTCTCCCGAACTCCGTTTGAGACGATTTGTTTTTTCAAATTGGGTGTTTTCGATCAAGGAATCCAAATATCCTATTAGATTTAAGAAATTTTTCATAGAAATTTCTCTAATATTTTATTTTAGTGTTATTTATCACTTCAGTTCACCCATTTTGGCCCATATTTTCCAGCATTATTTTTTCTGCATTTTTACAGCCATAGTGAATCATTTTCTATTTATATATGCTCCATTAAAAAGTCCTTTTAAAAATTTTCAGTAAGTGAAAGACAAAATTTCAGCACTATTTTTAGATCATAGGTTTCACTTTAAAGTTGCTCAATAGTTTGCCCAAGAAATTTTTTGAGAAATCCATTTACTTCTTGAAATTTTTATGTTATTCGCTTTCCTTTGAAATTATTTCAAAAATCCATCATTTTTGAATTGTTTTTAAAGCATTTACATTTCGAAAAATGCCTTTATTTTTTGCAAATTGGAAACGTCTTATTTTTTCATTTGTAATTAATCGCCCGAGCGAGGCAAATGATTTTTAGTTAAATAATCACACTTGCACCCACTTTGCCACATTATTTAAACTGAGCTTTAAAATCTACCTTAACTCAACAAACTTTTTAAACCCACTTGGGGAGCACTTAAAAGAATCTTGTAGTTAGGTAGAATTGAGGGGATAGGTGTACAAATAACACCCCTCAATTATTTACATTTGAGACATAGTGGTTGTCCTCTACGGTACCAAAATCCCTTATAATTTTGACACGGTTCTCAACCAATTTATCAGGAAGGCCTCTCCCTTAGGAGGGTTGAAGTAGCCAGACTGGTTCTGGAAGTCCTAGTGGAATACTGCAATCCATTCAGTAACTGAAGGATACCTTTCGAAGTTCTCGGTGTACACCTATACGGGGGTACAGCGGCAATAGGACCAAACTGCAGATTCACCCAACCGAACGTGTCATGAACGGGGTATCCTAGTTGCCATTCTTTAGGATTGTCTACCCGGTGTCCCTCCCGGTAGGGGGATATCTATCCGTTGATTCAACACTCTATATTGTCTGATTTGGATTTCATCACCTTGCAGAGAATATCGTTTTTTGACTCACAATACTTCTAGTTAGGTGTTTGCATGATACAATACCCACCTTTGGTCTAGTGAGCACCACTTTTTTCTAGGAACTGTTTGAATTTTGGTATTCTGACCACTTTTTTGGATCCCTCCACTTATTATAGCTCAACTTTTATAATAAGTGCTTTTGAGGTTGGTTGTTGGCCTGAGAGCCGTTATTTTTTCACTACCCTCTTGCACACATTGTTGCACTAGGGTTTCGAGTCTTTTACATCACCACCATCCACTGGAATTTTTATACATTTCTCACCATTGAGAAAATCTAAGACAGTCCCACCATTTTCAAGGTGAACCCCCTCAGTTCGGTGCCCTTGACACGACACGTCATCAGCATAGAAAACCATCATCTGATTCTGATGCGCCTCACTTCACATCTAATTCTGAGGTTGAATCCAAACACCCCACTGAAACATCACCAACCAACACCATGGCTAGATCACAATACGATCCCCTTTTCACCAGTACTATTGGAGATACTTCGACAAACCCTACTACTACTGTGCCACCCACGGTAACAACAACACCATTAGGCATGCCTAATATAGGGGCCATTCCCCCTTTATGTATGCCCAACATAGGGCCACCACCTGTTATGGGTATGCCCAACATAGGGGTCACACCCCCTCTCATTACCAAAACCCATATCCTGGGAATTCCTGGCACTATACCTAACCCCTCTGCAACCCATGTTGCACTTGGGAGCGCTGGCCTTTCCCACACCACATCGGTTGGAGCACGCATACCTTCCATACCTAGCATACCCTTAGGGGCCACTGGACCACTACATAATGCTACCATTAACAGTTATGTCCCATCCACTACATCACACCCCTCGGCCAGTCTACCATTTCTGGCAAGTTTGAATTTTCTAGACTTGGCAAGACTAACTAATGATCCTATTAGACATGACCCCACTTGGCCTTCCATGCCCACAAAGCTTCCCTCGGACATCCCGAAGTTTGAAGGAAAACCTGGGGAAGATCCCCAAAACCACATAATGTCATTTCACCTATGGTGTTCATCTAACTCCATAGTGGATGACTCCATTAGACTAATACTGTTGCAATGAACGTTCACTGGCTCTGCAGCCAAGTGGTACATTGAACAACCACATGGGACCCACCATACATTTATGTCCCTCGCCTCCACTTTCCTTTAGTTTTTTCAGCTACCTGTACGCTATGATGCAGGAGTTGAAATACTGTTGTCTTGTAGACAAAACACAGCTACCCACATCACCGACCATATCTGTGAGTGGCGCAAGTGCTGTAGCCTCTGCAAGATAAAACTGGACGACCGTATATTTTTGGATTGGTTTTTCCTCTATATACGGTCGTCTAGAAGGATGGTAACTCTAGGAGGTGAATCTTCTTCATAGATTTCTTCAAGTTGGCACTTCCTAGATTTCTTGATAGCTGCTTCTTCATCAAATGTTACATCTCTACTTATCTCCGTATGATGAAAACCAGGTATGTAAATTCTAAAATATTTGGATGTTTCACAATATCCAAAAAATATTCCTTTCTTACCAGAGGGATCCAACTTGGTTCTCTTTCTTTTTGGAATGTGAATATACACTGGACATCCAAATATTTTGAGATGACTTACCTCAGGTTTCTTTCTTGTGAACACTTCTTCTGGAGTCTTAAATTCAAGAGCACTATGAGAAAGTCTATTTTGTACATAGACAGTTGTCCTGGCTGCTTCAGTCCATAGATACATGGGAAGATCTTGATCATGTATCATAGTCTTTACAGCTTCCATGATAGTTCTATTCCTTCTTTCAGCAACCCCATTTTGTTGGGGATTGTAGGGAGTGGTTAGTTCCCTCTTGATTCCAGCTTCTCTACAAAAGTCTTCAAATTCCTTTGAAGTATATTCTCCGCCATTATCTGTTCTGAGAATCTTGATTTTCTTTTCTGAGAGATTTTCTATTAAGGCCTTGAACTCTTTGAATTTTCCAAAGACTTCATTCTTACCTTTTAGAAATAATATCCAAGTTTTCCTTGAATAGTCATCCATGACTGTGACATAGTATTCATATCCACTCAAAGATGTGGAGGGAATTGGTCCACATACATCAGAGTGTATTAACTCCAAGGTACTTTTAGTCTTTGTTTCACTCCTAGGAAATTGGTTCTTGATATTCTTCCCTTTTGCACATCCTTTGCATGTGCCATCATGATCAATCTTTAAGTCTGGCAAACCTATAACTACCTTTCTTACATAAGGTAGTGCCTTGTAGTTAATGTGATCAAGTCTCCTATGTCATAGTTCATTTGGGCTAATGGTTTCATGAACAAGAGATGCTTCTGGAAGGCCCTTAAGTTTGTACAAACCTCCTTCTTCTTCACCAATGATAATTGCATCCTTGATAGATTTTCCTTTGGACCACATTAATACTTGTCCATCAATGATTGCAACCCTATATCCTTTGTTATCCAATGCTGAGATGGATAACAAGTTCTTCTTCAATCCTGGTACATACAATATTTCTTTCATTTTCATGGAGGTACCAGAATCAAGCGTGTAGCTTGCTTCACCAATTCCCTTGATGGGATATTGAAAGTCATCTCCTAGAGATACCTTTTTTGGAGAAGTTTTTTCTTCAAGACTTGAGAGAGTCTTTTTCTGACCTGTCATGTGCTTTGAAGCACCACTATCAATAAGCCATGTATCTTCTCCAGGAGTTATAGATCCAGAGAGTGCGGAGAAAAGAACATATTCTTCTGCATATTCTTCTTTATTTCTCCTAGATCTTCTTTTGAAGAAGGTCCTTTCTTCTTCTTCTTCTTCACTTCTAGGTCTTTTATTGTGAGGCCTTTCTTCCTCTTCTACTTCTTCTTCACTATCATCTTATGCAAGATGTGCTTGATGTATTCTATAATGAGAACCCTTTTTCTTCTTTAGAGGGAAATCTCTAGCAAGGTGTCCTATTTTGTGACAAGAAAAACATTGGAAAGAGGAGTAATCTCTTCTTTGAATAGTTCCTCTTTTCTTTTGAAATCTATGTGGAGAATTAGACTCCTTGTGACTATTCCTTTTGGAGTAGGATTGATTCCTTCTTTTCTTGGTGTGGGTGGCCAATGCTTGGTCATCTTCTTTGAGCAAGGATTCTCGGTTTGCAACCCTAGCCTCTTCTTGTACACAATCCTCCCAAACTACATCAAACTTCATACTTTCTTTTCTGGCACACATAGTTTGTATGAATGACTCCCAAGGTCTAGTGAGACCATTTAGAGCTGTCATCACAAGTTCATCTTCATCAAGAGTATCACCAATGGCATCTAGTTACTCCTTAATTTGGGAGATCCTTGAGAAGTAGTCTTTAATGGATTCTCCTTTGTGCATATTGGTACTCTTTAACTGAGTTCTTAGGTTCATATTCCTATTGATGTTCTTTCCTTCATACATCCTTCCTAGGGCATCATCCATTTCCTTTGGAGTCTTCTTGGAATCCACTTGGGGAATCAAGTGGTATTTAATAGAATCAACTATGATTCTCTTTGCCCTAATCAAATCCTTCATATGCTTCTCTTTGGCTTCATCTCCTTCAGGTTCTGCAACTTCATCCTTGATATACTGAGCAAGGTCATTTTCTTCAAGAATGAGACCAATTCTGTATTTCCATGCTCGAAAATTTTCTATACCTTCTAGCTTGTCTTCAAGCTTAGTGTTTGGAGCCATCTTCTCTTGGAGGAGTCCAAGAGATAAGAGATAGGGTAGTACTTACCCGAAAACTTTAACTTTTCACTTTTCCGGATCTGCAACAAAATTTTTGGTTTATCACACTTTTGGTAAAACTAGGGTTTGACTTTCCCGGAGTTCTACCCAACCAAAAACCTCGATCCAAGGCTCAAAAGATAGATCTTTAGAAGGGCTATTCATCCATGCAACCATAATCCAAAAAATACTAACTTTTGCAGAAACCCTAACTTTGGGAGAGAGAGAGAAATATAATTTCACCTTGTGAAAGATGTTTTATTCAGGCTAGCTCTGATACCATGTTAAGTTTAAACCAAATACACTAGCAAGATCACTGAAAGAAACATAATCACAAGATAGACACAGAAATTAACCTGGGAAACCCTCATGGGGTAGAAAACCCAGCAAAGCTTTCCTCAATAAGATGATCAACCAAAATACAAGATGTGCTCCAAGACTTGTCCTTCTTCTCTACCTTGCATGCCGATCTCCCAGACACAAGTGCGCCACTTTCTGAGTTGCAGAGGTGTGTCAAATGAGGAGCTCTCCTCCTCTATTATATTAGTTCCCGACTGACCAAAATCCCTAATGGGGCCGACCTCTCCTGGAGAAGTCTAATAACCCCTAAAATATAAACTCAGGGCCGACCCCGACATGGTGGGTCTAATAACCCTAGTTACCACAAACCATTGGAGGAATAAACATCTCCGGATACATAATAGAGTCACCTCGGAGGGACAAAACATCTCTGGAATAATAATGTACAAATATAATATTCTTAGAAGTTACAATATTCAACATTCGGCATGTGTTGAGAGGGTGAAATCTATCATGCTTCAATGTAGGATCCATTATAAACAAGCAATCCAATAGGCTATCATCGAAGTTGAGTTTAGGGACCACCCTTTAAATACTGAGAATGATTTTAGAATTTTTTTCTTCCTTTATAATATTTTCACTTTGGTGGACTACTTCTAGGAGGGATAGATAACCATATATTGCATTTTACTCCTCTAGGGAGATTGTTTCCCTATCTAGATGCATATAAGACTTATTCCTAGAGGCCAATTCATTTCTTTAGTCCATTGTCTTTTCGATAGATGTGTACCTCATGAAAAAGTGGATGATTGAGTGACCCCTTGAATTTGTTTCACTTTGAAACACCTTTGATTTTTGTAAAGTTACACTTATATGGGTACTTGAATAATCAACAAAGATGAAATATTGGGAAACTCAAGAGATAGGAAAATGTATAAATAAATATTACTAAAAGGAGAAGGGGAATTTTGGCTCTGAGATATTCTGAGACCATTGGAAACTTTTGTGGAATTAATATGAAGAAGCCTCTCTTTGTCCCTTTTGATTTTGGAAATACTTGATGTTTCAACATTTGAATGTTTTAAGTCATTTGATATTCATGCTAGGTTGTTTTATGAAAATTCTTATTATGTGTATGACTATTATGCTCATGTTCGTCACATTTTCTCATTTGGATACATCTCTACTTATTTTCCCAATTAGTAGTTGTTGATTTTGGCTCAATAAAAGTAAGAGTTATCTTCCTTGATTTTTTTTCAATATTAGATATGTATATCTTTCTTTCCTTTCAAAAAACTATTTTTATGGGATTTTTATAGCACTATGGGATACCATATTATGATAAATAGAAAGAGGCAGTTGAGACAATCATATGTGCACTACCATTGCTATGATTTTGAAAGAAGATCACATCATTTCCCATTCATACTACAATGGCCATGTATGTCATAATTCCACAACGAGCTTTATAATCTATATATTTTACATTATATGCTCAACTGATTAAGAAGAAAGATACAACTATAAATCAAGTAATATAAATGAGAAAGGTACAATTATAACATGGTGCTCACATAAATTGAATAACATTAACATAAACTATTATAACTCCTATTTAAACAAATTTTATGCTTATTTTAAAGTTTTTAAGGGCATCTAGGACACTCATCATTGCACAGGGGTTTTGTCTGTTAAGGATATAAAAATTTCCATTAAGCATCCCGTTAAAGACAAAGGATACATTGAAGGATACCAAGCGGAGACCTTAAAGCTTGGGATTTTGACCATGGTGTTGTAGACAAGGAACTCATATGTATCCCCATTTATGTGCAATACCCCCACTTTTGACTTGGAATGTATTTAATCAAATTATGTAAATGATGTGAATATGCTAGATTGGATTCCTAGTGAAAATCTCAAGGCCAATCCTCGACTAGTGAATGGCTAGGTATGGATGATGTATATATTTTTATTTGGACCGTATGGTTTCCTTATCATGTCAATTCAAAATATATGTAAATATTATGCTATAAATAATAAAATGGTCCAATATGGCTATGTAAAGAGCACTGGAGGGGCTATGATTCACCATAGGGGGAGAGGAAAGGAAACATATGGGAAACTAAATCATTTGTTTCCAAGTGTCAACCTTAGAACTAATCTAAATTATGCCATGTGCTTTAAATGAGCCAATTACCTTCCCTTGACTATCAATCCTAATCATTGAATGCATGTTTGAGGTTGGTGGGAAAAGTCACTTGATGTAGTTATTGAAGCATGGGGGTGGTGATAGTTTAGTCAACTATCAGAAGTACTTGTATTCTATGGTTAGAAGTCGTGTTAGTTGTCATTTCACCATCATATCATATCCCTTAGAGTAAAAAATCATTCTATAATTCTCACATGCGCATTTATACACTACGTAGAGTTTTCTATTGTTGTTCATGTCCATTACCAGACTATGTTTAACCCAAAAATTTGAATTGAGAGATAGAGCTGTAGTTTTGGAAGGAAAATAGATGGTTGTAGGTGAGCATAGATGTTGGGAAAGTTGGGAACCGTTACCCATTGAGTTATTCTAATTTTGTATGCTTGAGAATCCATGAATTAATGTTGCAGGAGGTTCTCCAATAGCATACAGTAGGTTGGATTCTTAATGCACATACTAATAAGCATTGTAAGGGTTGGATTTCTTTAGGGAACTATGGATTAGTGAAGGGAAATGCCTTCCTTGTGATGTTTGGTGAATTTAGAAGGATTTCCATGGTTGTGATGGTTTAGTGAGATCCTTGTAGAGCTTTGGATGAGTTTTTTTCTAAGCATAGACAACAGAATGGGTTGTGGGTTGAGAGAGAGAAGGTTGAAGATGTTTCCTTTTCCCTGGTGGCCCCATATCCCATATTGGGGGTGGCCTCTCAATAGAAATAGTATATGTTATACATAATTCTTATGGTTGGGTGTAAAATTGCTCTTACATAGCCGGTTGCTTGGATATTCTTTGTGTAAAGATACGTATTATTTTGTATTTGAATTTGCAATGCTTTAATTGAGATATTTTATTTATTATGTGTATTTTAATTATGCATCTTCACACATATTTTTATTGATATGAATTCATAATTATGGTTATGGATGAAATTTAGAAGCCCATAATCAGTTAATATCCCATTTTGTTGGTTAGATTGAGGGATGTCGACATTACAGAGTGGTATTGGATCTTTTGGTTGTAATACTAAAGCTGTATGGGACGAAAATGCACAGCTACAAGAAAAAATATGAGTTGTAGATGAACGACTCCTACGAGAACTTGTGCTTTCACTTGTTAGATATTATTTTAACCAAACTGCAGGTTAGCTCTGTGGTTTACTAGTGGGAGAGGTAGAATGGTTGATGCATTTTTTTGGAATTTGTAGATTCAGTGGTGTAAAGATTCTATTCTATTGCACGATAGATAAAACCTAGAGTTGGGAAAAAATGGACAAAGTTAATTTGGTAATAATCCCCTTATTTCCAAATTAAAATTTGGCACAATTTTGAAATTTTTGAAAAAATTGGGAATTTTTTAAGTGGCCCCCACCTATTCCACGTGGATGGGTGACATGAAGGATCCGCATGGTTTGGAGGTATGATGTGAACCAACCCTATCATCACCTAAGCACTAGAATTCGACCTAAGGGCTTGTAGTAGCTTAACACCGTTGTGCTAGACCCAACGTACCAAGTAACCAGAGTTAATGAACCAAGGGATTAGCATATGGAGATCTGACCATTGGGCATTAGAGAAGATAAATGGCTGATGTTGATATTGCATAGGTAACTTCTGTGATGGTTAATAATAGGCAGATGGAGATCTGACTGCCACATGGAAGGAATGATAGATGACGAGGGCTCATAGCGCATTGAAAATGTGCATGTTGTTTAACAGTAGGTGGGTAATACATTTGGATGATATCACGTTGACCATGTGTTTTCTTTTTAGTGGAGATGAATCATAATTTTTTTTCCAAAACTGTTTTTGCGGAGAGTTGTTACCACTTCTGGTAACGAGAAAACCACCGACACTTTCATGCCCAAGTCCAATTGCTATGTTGACTTGGAAGCTAATGGGGGATGACCTAGTCAGGTCACGAGTTGAAAAGTCAAACCCATTTGACACATGGACATGCACGTGTTAGGACAAGTCATAACCCTTTCCAAGTCAACAAAAAATGACGTCAAAATTATGCACCCGATTGCACAAAATCAAATGATTTAAAAAAAATGAGGGGGCTTCCCTCTATCCACCCTATAGTGAAAAGCCCCATTAACCCCCATTTTTTTTTTCATAAATCCACAAAGTGTGTTATGGATTTTAATCGCAGTTGCTGAATAATATCAAAATTAGGCAATATTGGCAATTTTGGAGCATTGTAATTTTTTGCTCATGAATAAGAAATGGGTATACTTATAGTCATTGGAAAAATTATCCAAAGGGAAATAATTGTATAGATTCAAATTCTTGATTGGTGATTCAAATGTTTCTATAATTGATTAGAAAAGTGCCTATATCCATAGTTTGACAAAAAATTCAATATGGGTATTTTCCATAATACATGATAATTGTTTTTTTTTATTTTATGACGATGTAATAAATCTAACAAATGTATTTATATGAAAACTTGTACAGATTCAAAATTATATCATAGACAGTTAAGGTTTCAACATGCAGTATAGTTTAGTTAAGAACCCTTGATCTTGATTGGTCCAAGAGAATCATCATCATGGATGATGCATAGGATCTCTATGAAGCTAAAATAGATGTAATGGGAGAGAACATACATGTTGAGAATCCAAAGAAATAATATGATGTAGGAGAAACCAAGTGACTCCCCGAGACATTACATAAACTATGACTCGGATCCCAAGTGTGGAACTGCAGAGTTGTAGAGAAGACAATGAGAGGATGATTAGAGATCAAGAAGAACAAAATTAGTTTAATGCAACTATGCTCCAAAGTATGATAAAAATTCAGAGGATGATTAACTCTGGACATCACTCCAAAAATAAAGAAAAGAGTGGGAGTAGTTCAAGGAGGAATTCTCACAAGAGGTATTTTCAATTGGAATGCATTGTATGCCATTGGACAAAAAAAGGCATCTACCAATAAATAGACTTTGAAAGTGCTTTTAATTAGGTTGAAATTGTTGTTAAGAGATGCAAAATTTTGCCAAAATATGGATCATTATTAAATAATCTTTGAAATTTTTTTTGGATGTCTTGAAATTGTTGTTAAAAGTTGCAATTTTTTTAATCAAAAGTAGTTTTTTTCCAGAAATGGTTTTGGAATACATATCACCAACCTACTTGGATGCATCTTAAATCAATTGGAATGCATTGTATGCCATTAGACACAAAAACGACATCTACCAACAAATAGTCTTTGAAAGTGCTTTTAATTAGGTTGAAATTGTTGTTAAGAGATGCAAATTTTTTGGATGTGTTGAAATTTTTGTTAAACGTTTTACCAAAAGTAGTTGGGTTTGGTTTTGTTTTTTTGTTTTTTTTTGTTTTTTTTTTTTTTTTTTTTTTCTTCTTCTGTCTGGAAACGGTTTTGGAATGCATATGGGATATAATGGTGTACCATTTTTGTACTTACCATATTGTTCATAGAAGCTTTATCAATAATTTCCTTGCATAGCTTGTGTTGACACTTACAATGGGTTTTGGAAATGATAAGATTTTGTAGTGTTCTTATTTCTCATTATTAAAGTTAGTTGCAACATCTATTTTTCTCCTACTTCAGAGTCAATTGTAGTTTGGTAATATTCTTGAGTCATTGTTTCTTTATTTAGTGGCTTTGGGGTTTAGTGAACAATCTTAGGCATTTTTATTTTTTGTACAAAAAATAAAATCTAAGTTGTTCTTAAGCTAACTTTCATTGTCCTCTTCTACTTTGCCACCTCTCAAATCATCTTGTCCTCTAGAATCTGACAATGTAATATCTTGAATATCTTGTTGGAGCACTTTCTTCATCCTCTTGCATGTTTGCTATTTTTTTGTAGTTACATAAATTGTTTACTATACTTTTGTACAAACATGAGTTTTTTCCTTGAAGTTTTGAATTGAATAAATGTTTTTTCTCACAATTAAGAGAAGGCATTTGGAATTTAGATGTTTTATCATTTTTTATTCCAATTTTATATTCACTTTTCCCATTTCCCTTATCTTCAAATTTACCCCTATTTCTTTATCTAGTCTTGTCCTAGCCTTGCTCCAAAATTTTACAACATTGGTTCTCCTCCCAAACTTCGTCAGAAAGGATATCAACTTAACTTTTATTTTGGGCAATAGTTAGGATTCAAGCGATTTAGGATAATCATGATTAGGCATACCTTTGCTAAAGTTTCTTCCATGATTGTATATACATGGATATTATAATATATTAGGAGGAGAAAAAACTAATTTGTATGAGAATCAAGGTTTTAGAAAAAATATTACATGATAGATCACATCTTCATACTTTCTTCTATTATTGAGGAGGTTATTCAATGGTAATTCCAAAGTCTTTTGTTGTTTTGTATATTTTTAGAAATATTTTGACTTAGTCTTGAGGGCATCCTTGTTCTAAAGATTGCAAGACACTTATAAGCTTAAGTCTCTCATTTTGATTTATTTTAGGATCTATGACACAATCGTACGATGGATCTTCACCTGAAAAAGTTTTCATCACCTCATTAGGAGCATCATTGTGGTAGAAAAGGCTATCTTTTTATACCACATTGTTGGGATTTACAATGACAAGCTAAATACATATCTTAGGGAGAACACTTTTGGAAATGAAGGTTGAATCTTACATCATGTCTTGATTTCCATATTCACATTTAAAAATAACATGTTCCTTTTGGCTTCCTCCCTCATGGAACCTTAGAGGTAGATGGATGTTTTCACTAGCTTTTGTCATCATCTTGAATACTTGTAAGAAATAGATTTTGTCTTCTTTCTTTATGGGCGTAAAGTAGAGATCACTGCATCCTACATATTGTAATACCCTTAGTTTTGACAAGGAATTATTAAATCAAAACTATGTAACTGATGTAAATATGATAATATGGTTTCCTAGTGCAGAGCTCAAGGCCAAGGCCCAACTAGTGAACGGCTAGGCATGTATAATGCAAATATTTCTATATGGACCATGTGGTTCACTTGTCATGCTAACTTGAAAGCTATGTAAATATTAAGCTATAAAAATAACAAAATGGTTCAAAATGGTTGTGTAGAGAACCAGAGGGTCTATGATTCCAAATAGAGGGGAAGAGGAAAAGAGGCATATGTGAGATTAAATACTCTATTTCCAAGTGTCAACCTTAGAACTCATCCAATTATTGTTGTGTGCCTTAAATGATCCAATTACTTCTTTTTGACTATTAAATCCAATCATTGAATGCATGTGTGGGGTTGGTGGGGAAGAACTCATTCAATTGTTGTTTTGTTCCTTAAATGAGCCAATTACTTCCTTTTGAATATTAAATCCAATCATTGAATGCATGTGTGAGGTTGGTGGGGGAGATCCTTTAATGTAGTTATGGAAGCATGGGGTGAATGTACTTCTATGATAGTTGTAATCTAGTCTGTTCTTCAATGGTCACCAGTTATGTGAGTTGTCTTTTCATCATTCTCTCATATCCTTTGGAGTTTACCACTAATTCCATCATAGATATTTACACAACGTTGAGCTTTCTCTTGTTGCTCTCTCAATTCTATTATCATTATGATATTGAGCATTAACTAGAAATTTGAACTTGGTAGGAGAATTCCAAATTTTAGGGAAAAGAGATGGTTGTAGGTGAGCATAAGGTTGGGCAAGCTAGGAACCTTTATCCGTTGAGTTTTTTTGCTCACAAATTCTTGAGAATCCATTAACTAATACTATAGGAGCTTATCCAATAGAATAGAGCAAGTTGGACTCTAACTGTCCACATTTCTAAGCACTGTATGGGTTGGATTTCCTGAGGAAACTGTAGATCAATTAAGGGAAATCCATTCATTGTGTTATGTGTGGAAGTTGGAAGGAATGCCATAAATATGATGGTTGAGTGAAGTTTTTGTATATCTATGGATGAGGATTTTTCTAAGCATTGAGACCAAAAAGGGTCGTGGGATGAGAGAGTGTTGACGGACAATCCACTCGACCGGAGGCGAGTCGGATCTCCCTAGATCAACGTGAGTCTAGAACAAATAAAACAGACTACAAATGTGTTTCCTAGATCTACTTAAGGATCAAGTACTGGATGTATTACCTCTTTGATTCACTATCCTTTCTCTTGCTATGTTCCTCCACATCTCACGGTCGTCAGATCCAAGCTGCAAGACTTGTCAAGACACAGAAAAGAGAAACGAGTAAAGAGCATCTATACAATAAGAGATCTATGTAAACAGTTAAGAAGGTAAACAACACAACATCATCATACATAAGAGACAATATTGGTGGAAAGCATTTGTATTACTACAAATAGAGGAGTACATGATAGAGATATAGAACTACAACCAATGACTTAACGTAGCATCCCTTCTCCACACAAGACAATTGCCAAGCCCTTCCAAGGATGCAAGAGAGTCTCCAAGAGGTGAGTGAAAGTGTCCAAGAGAGATTTCACCAGCATGTAGATACCATAGTCTTCCTCCCTAAGGTAGATTTCACTAGCATATGGATACCTTAGTCTTCCTCCCTTTGGTATGGGAGTGAGCCTCATATATATAGGACTAAGTGGATGAGGCTATGGATAGGATAGGATGAGAGATGGTAGGAGAGAGATAGGGGATCTTCCCAACAGGATAGGGGTTGAGTACCAGCTCTCTAAGAGATCAGGGATAAGCCCCCAAATGGGAAATCTTCGAGAAAGATCTCGAAATGGCTATTTTTTCCCATTAACAGACCTCGTCGCACCTTGCTATGGAGCAACCTGCAACGTCGCATGTTGCTAGTGTGCAACCAGCGACGACCTCTGAAAAGGTTGTACAAACTAAGTACAAATCCTCTAAAATGAATACTTGGTCCAGATGACTTCAGGGATGTATACACAATGGTCAAGATGATGACATTATCACAATGGTCATGATGACAACACTTGGTCATAATGACGGTACTTGCAATGGTCATGATGATGACACTAGGTCATGATGACGACACTTGCAACACTTGTGACACTTGTGACACTTGCAAAAGGGTGACGAAATTTTGGTGTAACAGAATGCCCCCCAAAGCATGAAGATGTTAAGGATGTACAAGTGAAATGCTTTGATAGAAAAAATGGCAAAAAGACTTGTCGGATGAAGGACGCTGCTGTAGTACAACTGACTCTGAACTGACAATCTCATATGTAGTACAACATGGCTACCGACCAATACATTGCAGATCCATGGTAGTAATGACCGACTGAACAAAATCATGGCTACTAGACACAAGCATAGATCCATGATGAGATGATAACATATCCATGACCAATACAAAAGTGGATCCGTGTAATATGACTCAATACAAACTCCATCGCAACCTGGGTAAAACATGACTCCCCGGGGTCTTCAAGCTGAACCCGCAATGATATGAATCTATCCATGTGATTACAAATGTATTGACGTCGAACATGGTAGAATCCACTTGATTACCGGTCATTGATGTAAACCGTTAACAAGTGTGAGGGATATTACCATCAATGTCAATGATTCCCAAGGTATCACAGTACACATCATCGAGCGTGAATAAATGAATTAACGTCGAACGCAAGATGAAATATTTCAATCAAGAGTCAATGATGTAAACTCATGATGAAAGCGAGGTAACCTACCATTGAGGCATGCAAGGCCAAGGTACTTGATTGGTTTCTAGATTCAATCCTTGGATGATGAGTTGAAGTCGACAAGGATGAATCCGTCGAAGGAGGGCCATACTGAATCCCCCATCAATCGACACGAAACATGACAAAAGATGTGTAGAGTGGATCGGATGGTACAATAACATGTGAGACTGACTCAAAGTAACAACGGCATGGCGACGTGTGTACTGACTGAAAATGATGAGTGAATGTGTTCTTGAACATGGGCATGGCATGACTTGGCAGTATTGACATGAGAATGATGCAAAATTCTAATGCAACTGATAGTGGAAGCTTTCTCCAAATGACTCAGAGGAGTAACAAGACTCAGAAAGTAAACGGGGACTCATAGACAATTAGATTACCCAAGTATCGATATGCAAATGCAGACGAGTGCCATGTTCAAGAACGACTATATACTGCCACTAAGGTATGTAACACAAACACTTTCCTTTTTCCCCATCATGAATGATGAGTGCCTCACTTGTTTTTTAATGAGCTTGATGAGGGTAACCAGATGCTCGGTATAGCTCATCTCATAGATGATTCCAATCCCAAATGTTTTACGAACCTAGGAAAGTAGGGGTTCGTCCCATAATGGGCCCTTCAATGTTTAATTTAACGAGTCTAGAGAAGGAAAAATCGGCGTCATTTCATGTTTAGAGAGTCTGAAAAGAACTAAAGGAGACTCCAACGGTCCTTTTTCGTAAAGTTAGTCTCATCGCTTGAAAAATGGTAAAACAACGCGGGAGAGGACTCTTCTAGCCATGGTTGGTTGGAGTATTCCTTTTTCGTAAATAGTGCTTCCTGGTCCAAAAAAGGGGTAAACTATCACCAGAAAGATGATCATTCAAATGCTTTTACAAGCGTGAAAGCATCAAGTTCGCTTGGCAATCTTTTCCTATTTAGGGAGTCTGAAAAGAGCTTAAAAGGACTCTATGAATAGCTTTTTCATGGTTGATGACCGAGTATGACAAAGGAAAAGTAAACTCGGCACAGTTCCTTTTCCGTAAATAGTCTAGCGAGGCCAGATAAAGTGATAAACCTATACTCGTTAGACACACCTTTTTACTCAAATTTTTAACGAGCACGACTATGGTATCAAAAGCACTCGGAATATTTTTCATATTTGAACTAGAGCACGAAAAAGTAAAAAGTAAGCTCAAACCACTTTTCATGTTTTAACCAGAGCACGAAAAAAGTGAAAAGTAAGCTCAACACCATCTTACTGTTTTTAACGAGCTTGAAGATATGTTGGAAGAATGCTCATGATGTCTGCTTCATTTTTTAACGAGCTTGTAGCATAAAATGAACTATGCTCAGGATAATTTTCATGGTTTAATGAGGTCAAAACCTTAAAAAAGGAAAGTATGCTCGAAAATGCTCCCAATGGTGAACTTCTTCCCATCATGAAATCCAAAGGTTGGTGCATGGCCCCAGCATTATTGCTAGATGTAAGTGACTTATCTCCAACGTGGTGTGGAGAGGCGATCGAGTTGACTTCAACGTAACTTCCAGAGGTTGAAGACATGCCCCCAAGCTTCATTTCATCCGCCTAAGGCATGGGCGGGTGAAAAGAAGGTTCAGGTACTAAGTCTATGAGGAGACTCGACTCAAAGGGAAAGGATATGTTTCATTTTTTAACGAGCTTGACACAGGAATAGAACTCTGCTCAAAAAGACTTGTTTCATTTTTCAAAGAGCTTGACATAGAAAGGGAACTATGCTCATAGGTTAAGGCCCATTGACGGGTTCCTTCCCAACATGATGCCCAGAGGTTGGTAAATTCCCCCAACATGATTGATAGCATCTTAACATGGTGGTGATCCCTCAACATGATTGTTGACAGTACGCCATGTGGCATGCCCCCCAAGCTTCATTTCGTCTAAAAATGTTGCTTGCTAACCCAACTACCAACCTAGCTACTAATATGAAAATGTTCACCAAGGGGGGGAAAATGAGAATCAGAGGAAATGAAGGTTCAAGTTCTAACTCTAGCGAGAGACTCGAATTGAAGGGAGGGAGATCTATTTCATTTTTACACAAGCTTGAAATAGACAATAACTATGCTTGAGGGGGCCCATATTATTTTTTAACGAGCTTGAAATGGAATAAAACTATGCTTGAGGGGGCCCATCTTATTTTTTAACGAGCTTGAAATGGAATAAAACTATGCTCGAGTGGATGGTTTCATTTTTTATGCAAGCTTGAAACCAAAGGTAAACTATGCTTAGAGGGGTCTATCTCATTTTTAACGAGCTTGAAACCAAAGGTAAACTATGCTAGAGTGTTTGGTTTTCATTTTTTACCGATCTTGAAACATAACATAAACCATGCTCGTCAAGTGGATTGGTTTCATTTTTATGCAAGCTTGAAACCAAAGGGAAACTATGCTAGGGTGTTCAGTTTCATTTTTTAACGAGCTTGAAACATAACATAAACCGTGCTCGTAGGAACCTATTTCATTTTTTAATGAGCTTGACATAGAACGAGAACTATGCTCATGTGAAATGGTTTCATTTTTATGCAAGCTTGGAATCAAAGAGAAACTTTGATTGAAGGTGGTTTCATTTTTTAACGAGCTTGAAACGTAGCATAAACCGTGCTCGTAGGGTTGGTTTCATTTTTATGTAAGCTTGAAACCAAAGGTAAACCACGCTTAAGGTCGGTTTCATTTTTTAATGAGCTTGAAACAGGAAAATAAACTATGCTCATGCCCTATTCTCAGGGGGAAGAAACCACTAAAACATGTGGAACATTCAGGGAAGTTTGATGACTAGGAGTCATATGATGAGTGGGTGTCACGTAGGAAAGTTGATCAATGGTCACAATCCTCCCATCATAGGGAAAATACATCACTCAAAAGAGTGTGGACATGATGGCTTTCATAGCATAGACATAATCACGTCCAAGGAGTAGATTGAAATCTAAAGGACCTTGGACAACCATGACATCAACATAAACAGTTTTACCTCTCAATGTGATAGGTAACTGCGGGAGAATCCATAAAGGTTCGGTAGGCCTTCTATTAAAAGCCAAAATCTGGTCAGTTACTGGCACAAGCTGAGGCGAACCTATGGCTTGCCAAGCAGTTGAGGATAAAATACTAACAGAAGCTCCCTCATCAACTATCGTACGAAAGATTTCTTTATCAGAAACTCCTACAGAAATTTGAAAAGGAATACTCGAAGGAAGACGAGATTCTGTTAGACCATTCCAATCAAAGGAAATGACCTCAATACTTGGAGGGGGTCCTGTAGGAATGGACAGGGTTTCCCCTTGGCTATGACATTCTAAACTAACTAGGAAAACATCAGCGGTTTCCAATTCACTCTCACTTGGAAGATAAGAATGAGATGAAGATTGTGTCATGGTGACTGCTTCAGTCTGGACTTTCTCCAATGAAAGAGCGGGATCAAGTGGAGATGAGATTGACTCAATCACTTCACTCTCCGAAGGAAGAGTGGGATCAATTACAGATGAAACTGAATTAACAACTTGGTTAACCAGCAGGGGGTCAAGGGACAACTTACTTTCGCTTGTTGGAAGCACTTGTTGAAAGCTAGTAATATCTTCCAACCACCGTGAAGCTTCATCCATGCTTGGACAAAGGTAAGTATGATGCATGCCCTTGCATATCCAACAAGGGTCTGCGGATCTACCCTTCCGACCCTTCACCAATGGGTCACTGGTCGAGGGAGTGTCATCAACATGATGGCCGGAGGTTGACGATACAAGCATTTTTGGTTTTTTAAACCACACTTCTGACACACGGGAAAGACCGGGACAATTCTTGAGAAGGTGATCACCCTTGCAAAGTTTGCAAGGGAACTTTGGCTTATGAGGTGTTCTCATAGAATGAGTGCCATCAGAGGCAGATGGTTGATGCTTGGTCTCTTTCTTATCTTTCTTCTTCTTAATCTTCCCTTCTTCTTCACACTCACCTTCTTACTAACATCAGAGTTTTCAGTAGGAGAAGAGGAAGAGATGGAAGCCGATTCAACTTTTGATGGAGAAGGAGAAGGGTCATCATGAGATTGATGCTATGTGGTGAAGGACCTAGGTCCGACACGATTAGTGCACTTGGCATAACTGGATTGGATAATAACCATACTGGTAATCCTATCGTCAATCCAGGAAGAATCAATGTAGCCATAAAGGGAGGACCAACAGTCCCACAAGGGGGAATAACAAATGGCATACCTTGGAAAGGGGCCTCTTGGTTGGTAGTCCCATAAGAATCTTCCATATCTAAACTTCCTAAGAGTCTTTAAGGTACCATACAAGTCAAGCACTACTCAAGTCTAAAATACACAAGCAGACTGTGTGAATAGGAGTGGATTCAAAGTCTAGAACCTCACGAGATTATCAAGGCATCGCAAACCGCTATATACTGCAGGGTCCAACAATATGACACGACAAGGAGGATTGGGACCGTACCCTTACCTACATACCCGATTACCTGGACAGTACGTGCGTGCTAATATCCTCGAGTGTTGTTCTCGGTGTATTGCTTTGCCAAGACGGCCAAATGGTTAAATCGATTGGTTTCAGGAATCCTAATGGTGTCTCCTCATATACGCAAGGTATGTGGGAGCTCAAATCCATAGTGGTGTTGTCTAATGCATAGCCGTTGGCACGAGACCTTCTGATATACGTGTCGAGTACGTGATACACCCTTCGATATATGCCAAGTACGAATTATGGTACTTGGTGGGTACATGAAGGAGCTAGATATACTGATGTACGTGGAAGACTACAATACCCCCAGACTGCAGTACTGGAAAATAATGACAGCTGCCATGCTTAAAGACACTAGAACACGTCTCTAACTTAAACACAGTTACTAAATGATTTTAACCTAAGCTAGATTTAATTTTATCTTGTACGGTTAGGTGGATGCATGAGGTGAGTACATAAATGTAAACATAATGCAATCCTCAACTACATGATAATGCACATTTTCCTTTCCTTTTCAATGAAAACTGCTTAAGGAAGGGAGATATTTTTCTTTCTTTCAAACCAAAAGTACTTAAGTAGTAGCGAAAAGAAGAATTCCTCCCTAGAGTGCAATAATTCTAACTTTCTGCAATAATCAACCAAAAAGCGTAAAGAAAATGAAAGATGCAACTAATCTTAACAATGTGTAAGACAAAATGATGAAGCACTTTTCAATTTCAAATGCATGTACCAAAAATGAAATTTGATAACTCAATGCTTTTCATATCTATATACAGAAAGTGACAAGATATCTATAACACTCTAATCTTTTAGAAATTCCCAAAGAAAAATGGCAAGCACCCAAACAACTCAAAGGCACTCAAGAGAGGCTCAAAATATATCAAATGCAATAATTATAACTCATTTCCTATCTTTTTACACTTGAAAAAGACACATCTAAGCTACAAAAGAAGGATTCTACTAACGTTTCCAATCAAATGCAAGACAAAGGAAAGCATTTAACAATCTTATCTAACTCAAATGCATACAAATCTGAAATGAAATCTTTCTTCTTCTTATGAGTGTGAGACCAAGAATTTCAAATGATCAAATTGAAGCAAGAAGAATACTTATCTTTTCTAAATTCATGAATATAGAAAAAGAGTGACAAAATCAAGCTTTTATTTGAACTAAAGTGGAGACAAAGAATCAATCTTCCCCAAAAATGATTGAATAGCTCAGCATGTAAGGGAAACAAGATGCATAACCCAAGAAAGAGAGGCTAAAAAAGACATGGATATCCCACACTCTTCAAGTCTTTAAAACAAACCAATTATGCCAAACCAAAAAATGATCTCAAAACCTTGAGATGGGTCAAAACGACTGATGAATGCACAATTCATGGCCCCCCTTGGCCATGAGGGGGATTTTTTTTTTCAAAAATAGAACCCATTTCACTTAAAAATGCAAGCAAAACACTAGTTTTTACTCAAGAGGCCAAACATGAATCCAAAACTCAAAAGACCCAAAAACCAATACAAACAAGCCAAACAAAACACTGCTGGACAAAAGGGTCTCTGCCTGGAAAGTACAGTGTAGAGGGAGTTCACACATCAGACCAAGGCTCAAACTGTTAGATGAGAGGATGGATGTCTGTATGCCAACTTTTGGCAGATCGACGCACTCTAGATTCACCCATAGTGCGACATCGTAGTCTTCCTTCATGGGAGGTGCGACGATGTCGCAGTGTACCAATGCAAAAGTTGTGACGGGTAAGAAATAGACAAGGGACAGAGACTCAGAAAAACACAGTGTCTCTCTATTTTCACTGCCCAGGTGCGATAGGCAAGTTCTATATTAAAAAATGAATCAGATCTCTCAAGGATGAACCACAAATAGGTTTGAAACTAGGTTATACAAACTCAAAGGAAGAAGATGAGGATCTTCAATGTGAAGATCTGACAATGGAATCACTCCAAAGAAGGAAAAATGACAAAAATGATAACAAGGCTTGTGTCAAGCAATCAACTGAAAATGACTTAGATTAACGACTACTAGACAGGGAAACTCCCTAGTATGGTCGCCATATTTGTTGACAGACAATCCACTCGACCGGAGGCGAGCCGGATCTCCCTAGCTCAATGCGAGTCTAGAACAAATAAAACAGACTACAAATGTGTTTCTAAGATCTACTTAAGGATTAAGTACTAGATGTCTTACCTCTTTGATTCGCTATCCTTTCTCCCGCTATGTTTCTCCACGTCCCACTGTCGTCAGATCCAAGCTGCAAGACCTGTCAAGACACAGAAAAGAGAAATGATTAAAGAGCATCTATACAATAAGAGATATATGTAAACAGTTAATAAGGTAAACAACACAACATCATCATACATAAGAGACAATATTGGTGGAAAGCATTTGTATTACTGCAAATAGAGGAGTACATGATAGAGATATAGAATTACAACCAATGACTTAACCTAGCAACCCTTCTCCACACAAGCCAATTACCAAGCCCTTCCAAGGAAGCATGAGAGTCTCCAAGAGGTGAGTGAAAGTGTCCAAGAGAGATTTCACTAGCATGTAGATACCATAGTCTTCCTCCCTAAGGTAGATTTCACTAGCATATGGATACCTTAGTCTTCCTCCCTTTGGTACGGGAGTGAGCCTCATATATATAGGACTAAGTGGATGAGTTAATGGATAGGATAGGATGAGAGATGGTAGGAGAGAGATAGGGGATCTTCCCAATAGGCTAGGGGTCGAGTACCAGCTCTCCAAGAGATCAAGGATAAGCCCCCAAATGGGAAATCTTCGAAAAAGATCTCGAAATGGCTATTATTGCCCATTAATAGGCCTCGTCGCACCTTGCTATGGAGCAACCTGCGATGACCTCTCAAAAGGTTGTACAAAATAAGTACAAATCCTCTCAAATGAATACTTGGTCCAGAATACTTTAGGGATGTATACACAATGGTCAAGATGACAACATTATCACAACGGTTATGATGACAACACTTGGTCATAATGATGGTACTTGCAACGGTCATGATGATGACACTTGCGACACTTGTGACACTTTCACAAGGATGACGACATTTTGGTGTAACAGAGAGAGAACCCTGTAGGTGTTTCCTTCGCATTGGTGGCCTTATAGCCCAAATTGGAGGTGACCTATTAGTAGAAAGAGTATATGCTAGATAGAGTTCCTACAATTGGGTGTAAAATTTCTTTTACACAAACTGTTGCTTGGATCTTCTTTTTTTAAAGATATGTATTCTCTTGAATTTGAATTTGGATGATTTTATTTTCTTTATGTAATGAATATGTATAATTATGCATGGTGTGAGTGTGTGTTTGTGTGTGGATAGTGATGATTTCTGTTGTGTTCTCCATTTATGTATATGTACACATATTTTATTGTTTATGAATTCGTAATATGCCCATTGTACAAAGTTTACAAGCATGGAATTCGTAAATATCCCCTTTTGCTGGAATAATATATGGATTGGGACATGACACATATACTTGGGGTTGAGTTCATGGGGCCATGCTCAATATGATTCTCACTTTTCAACCCTATCTCTGCATGGAATATGATTCCTTGGTGGTGTTGGAGTGTCAATGATTCCATTTGTATTTTTAGGAAAGTCTTATGGAGGTTTACCTTTTTGGCATCATCATTGAACCCACAATGCTATATGAATTCAATGTCTAAGTAGTGTGTCAATCTCCAAATATCCGGCATGTGTTGAGAGGGTGCAATCTATCATGTTTCAATGTAGGATCCATTATAAACAAGCAATCCAATAGGCTATCATCGAAGTTGAGTTTAGTGACCATCCTTTAAATACTGAGAATGTTTTTAGAATTTTTTTTCTTCCTTTATAATATTTTCACTTTGGTGGACTACTTTTAGGAGGGATAGATAACCATATATTGCATTTTACTCCTCTAGGGAGATTTTTTCCCTGTCTGGATGCATCTAATACTTATTCCTAGAGTCCAATTCATTTATTTAGTCCATTGTCTTTTCTATAGATGTGTACCTCATGAAAATGTGGATGATTGAGTGACCCCTTGAATTTGTCCCACTTTGAAACACGTTTAATATTAGTAAAGTTACACTTAGATGGGTACTTGAATAATCATCATGGATGAAAGGTTGGGAAACTCAAGAGATAGTAAAATGTATAAATAAGTATTACTAAAAGGAGAAGGGGAATTTTGTCTCTGAGATATTCTGAGACCAATGGAAAATTTTATGGAATTAATATGAAGAAGCCTCTCTTTGTCGCTATTGATTTTGGAAATACTTGATGTTTCAGCGTTTGAATGTTTTAACTCATTTTATATTCATGCGAGGTTGTTTTATGAAAATTATTATTATTTGTTTGATTATTATGTTCATGTTCATCACATTTTCTCATTTGGATACATCTCAACTTATTTTACCAATTTGTAGTTTCTGATTTTCATAGGAATAAGAGGAACTTCCCCAAGAATGGTTTCAGTACCTTGTTCATCAGCCTCATGAATGTACTGGGTGCATTAGTCAATGAAAAATGCATGAATAACCACTCATACAACCCTTCCTTCTTCTTGAAGGCTGTATTCCACTCATTGCCTTATCTAGACCTGATCTGGTGGTATCCACTCTTCAAGTCGATCTTGGTGAAATATCTTGATCCACTCAAACAGTCAATCAAGTCGTCCATCCTTGGCAATGGAAATCTATACTTGATCGTGATCTTGTTGATGGCTTTGGAGTCTCTACACATCCTCCATTCTCCTCCTTTCTTTGGTGCTAGTATAGTTGGTACTGCACACGAGATCATACTTTCTCTGATCAATCCCTTTTTCCAACAACTCCTGGACTTGTCGATTGAGTTCTCCACTTTATGTTGGAGTCATTCTATGTGGTTCCTTGTCGACCATGATGGTTTCAAACTCATCCAGCATATTCTTGACTTTGATTGAAACTATTTCCATCTTCGACCATTCGACACTCAGTCCTTTCAGAATGATGACGAAACATCCCAATTGTTTCTCCTATTTTGCTAGGAATTCATTTCCTAAGCACATCAACACTCTCTTCTCCCAATAGTTTCTCTCTCCCTCCTTATAGTTGGATATGTCCTCCTGCTTTGGCTTCAAAAATATTTGCATGCCATTTTTCCACACTGTGACTGTGTTGGATCGACCATCATATATCATTTTCCGATCATTGCCATGGTATTCCAAACAACAAGTGACAAGCATCCATTAGGATTACGTCACATAGTACATTGTATTCAATTTTCCCAACCTTGAAGTTGATCATGCACTGTCTGGTTAGATTCACATGATGTCCTTTCTGTAACCAGGATATCTTGTATGGATTTGGGTGTTGTCGACACATCAAACCCAACTTATCGATGACCTCCATTGACACTAAGTTCTCTGTGCTGCCTCCATCGACAATGGTTTTGCAGTATCTGTCAGCGATTGACACTTTGGTCCTGAAAATGGCCTTTCGCTGGGATGACTCCTCCTCTTCTTGTTGGTTGTTCTGAACCAATGTTCTTCTGGTTGTGTAGTTTCGACTCTTCTCTTGATCATCTCCACCGCTATCAGATGTCAAACTTGACCTCTCCTTGCCCCTGCCATCTCGTCGGCATTTGGGTTTTGACTCTTCTTCCACATGTAAATTATCTAGGAATTCATATGCTTTGTGTCGCACTCCTTAACACTTATAACAGACTATAGTTGATCTGTCAGCTCCTCTCCTTTCTGTTGTACCACTTCGACCAAAATCACCCCGATCACGGGTCTCTCAACCTTGCCATTGGTTTTCTTGTACATTTTCTCTAGTCGATGTCCCTTCTATGCATTGGTTATCTTCGATGGATTCTCTCCTGGTCCCACAAATTTGTCCTTTTGTGCAAGCATTCTTCGCACTTCGACGAGTCATCCTTCCTTTGGTCGATGTTGTTCTTCTCGTCATCTTTTCCTTAGCCTTCAGGGATAGCTGGTAGGATTCACTAATCGCTCTGAACTTTGACAAGATCAACTCGTCCTATATAACATACTTCAAACCATTTACATATATAGCGACCGCTTCTTTTCCTTTATCGGTTCGACCAGATATAATTGACATTCTGTAGAAATATTCCATGTATTCCTTCACCGTCATCTCTTTCTGTTGAAATTTGTGCAACTTCCTGAACCAGGAAATAACATAGCCATTTGGAAAGAACTTCCCCTTCATATTGGAAACCATTATGTCCCAAGACTTGATCTTTTCTTTTCCCTTCTTGACTTCTGCAGCCTGTACATTGTCCCACCATAATGAAGCATGACCCTTCGACTTCAGACATGCAGTTTTAACCCTCTTGGGATCCTATAGTTGCTCTATATCGAAGTATTTCTCCATATCTTTGAACCAATCTATCAGGTCTTCTCAATCCAAAATTCCTGAGTATGTAGGTACATCCATTTTTGTCTTACCCTCATCTATGTTAGTAGCTTGATGAATCTATCTTCTGGTTCTTCTTCTACTGCTTCCTGAGCTTCCACTTCCTCTCCTTCTTCATCACTATGGTCAAGTGCGTCAGGACCAAAGCCATGTGACTCTTTGATTACCGTGACCTCATTGGACAAAATTTTCATTGTTCGCATCCACTCGTCGAACATGTCATAGTCTGCTATGACTCTTGTGCCTCCTAGGGATCTTCATCCTAAGCCACAAACATTTATACCTCTTTATGCCATTATTTTCAACCTCAGCTAAAAATATACACTCATCCAATCGCAACCGGACTTTCACCACATGTGCACAACTCTACCCAACCGCAACTAGAGCTATTCACGCTTACACAGGCTCAACCTTCTCTAAGGATTATTTCGTTCAAATACCACTTGACACTATGCAAGAAAGTATTGGTTTCTATCCTGATCATAGGACTTATCCTACTCTGATACCACTTGATGCAAGGTAGGCCGGTCGGACCCCCTTGCTTAATAGATTCACACAAATGCGCTCACAACGACCAGATGTGAACTCAAAATTCCAAGAAGTTGGATTCTATTAATTGAATCAATTACAAAAATTACATGTAAACTAATAAACAAGTTGGCCTCATCCTGTTACAATACACAAGAGTAATCTCTACTCTGTATGTGTTATTTCTCTATGTTTGTGTGATATCTAATCCTTGATCATCGCTCTCTATTTGTCTTCCCTTTCTTTTGTGCCTTCACACCGCTCTTCTACTCTTCTCTGCTATTGATAGCGAGGTCCACCTTGTCGGTCTCCCCGATGTGTCCTTACTCTGTTCTCCGAACTATATTTGATCTATAGAACTGCAATTTCCAGCGCCCCTGAACGTTCCTTCCCAACCTTCTCTTGTGGTGACATATGGCTTGATCTCAACCACCCTCTTAACTGCCATTAACTTCCTCAACTGGATTGATCTCAATAATGACTATAGGTATGTTTCCTCGACCTCTATACCTCTTTGAATTCGGTATAGTTTCTAATCTAATCATTGTCGTTCTCAACATGTCGACCATTCTGTGCTTTGTCGGTCTTCGAATCAACCTGTCAGCTTTACTTAGTCTCCTTAGTTGCCAGTCTGCCCCATCCTTCTTGCTTGTCCTTTTCCATATTCTTCGGTGTCTATGTTCAACAACTCGTCAACTTTCAACCTCTTCAACTTCCGTTCCTGTCAACCATACTTTGATAGCTTCTTGATCGACTACCTAGCTTTTATTGCCAGTCTTCCCGCACCAATGGTCGTCGACAATCCCTCTAGTCTACCTTCTATTTTCGATCATCTTCGATTGTTTCTCCTAGGACCCAATGCCCCTTCATCACTTCTACAAAGGAAGAAGTTTGTGAAGACAAATATTTCCCTAAAGAGGTTGTTAAATTTTCTGAATTTACTTCAATCTGATCTAGGATCTTAACTGAGAGAACAACATGTATAGCATATCTACAGCATATCAATCATGGAGACAATAATGCAAGCACACAAGAGACACAAAGATTTACTTGGGGAAAACCATAAAGGTGAAAAACCCCAATAACTTCCTCAGAGATAGATAGAGCAATGATACAACCAACCAATAGAGATAGCCATAACCTAGCAGCAATCCTCCTCCTCCATAAGTGCACCTCTCCTCCTTGAGAGTATGTGTGAGAAGTGAGTGAGTAAATAGAGTGCCTCCCGCACTCTATTTATACTTTACTTGACTTGCCTTTTTACCTAACTCATGTAGGCTCGAACTTAACCACATAACATAATGCTGAGTGGGCCGACCCCCAATAGGGTGGTCTAATAACCCTTTGACCCACATGGCTGACACCCAATAGGGTGGTCTAATAACCCTTTGACCCACATGACTTATACAGGGCCAACCCCAAATGAGGTGGTCTAATAACCCATCAAGTATAAGTTACGACACTTACAATATAAATGACGACACTTCCTTATAGACGAATAATACCATCTCTATAGGAATACAATATACATATATGTGAAATACATTCCGAAGTTACATATACATCAACGCTCCCTCTTAACTAGGAAGGTATTTCTTAGCATAGTTCTTCTAGCACAAGTCATCTTCTCTGGATCATCGTCACTGGATAATCGTCATCGAGTCATCATCATCGTCACTGCTGCTGCTATCTTAATCAATCCTTGAATCTACTCGTTATAGGAAGTTCTACAGAGCCAGTCCTTTTTCATACTGGATGTAGGCCCACCACCTGCAGGTCTTCGTCATCACTGGCCATACTGTGGAATCCTCAGGACTTATTACGTGCGTCACAAAACCTCGAAAGAGCATCCCAGGCTGTTACGAGCACACAGCTCTACCTATAGGATCTCCCAGGGCACAAATTACATGTGACCTCACCACAAAACCTCGAAAGAGAATCCCAGGACTGATTACGAGCACAAGGCTCAACCTATCGGATCTCCCAGGGCACAAATTACATGTGGTCACCACAAAACCTCGAAAGAGCATCCCAGGACTGATTACGAGCACACAGCTCAATCTATCGGATCTCCCAGGGCACAAATTACATGTGGTCATGGCAAAACCTCGCAAGAGCATCCCAGGACTGATTACGAGCACACAGCTCAACCTATCGGATCTCCCAGGGCACAAATTACGTGCCATAGGACAAAACCTCGAAAGAGCATCTACCAGATATCCCAGGGCACAAATTACATGCCATAGGCAAAACCTCGAAAGACTATCTGCAGATATCCCAGGGCACAAATTATATGTCCTCCCAAGCAAAACCTCGAAAGAGCATTTGCCAGATGTCCCAGGGCACAAATTACATGCCATAGGCAAAACCTCGAAAGACCATCTGCAAATCTCCCAGGGCACAAATTACATGCTTATCTGCACAACCTGATCCACGGCCACAGAGTATCAAACTGATACTCACCATACATCATCCTGATGTATCCATGATCATCCTGATCATCATCACTGCAACATCCTGCTGCATGTCATCTGGAGCAACATCCTGAAGCTCGTCATCTATGATCATCCTGATCATCACTGCAACATCCTGCTGCATGTCATCTGGAGCAACATCCTGAAGCTCATCATCTATGATCATCCTGATCATCACTGCAACATCCTGCTGCATGTCATCTGGAGCAACATCCTGAAGCTCATCATCTATGATCATCCTGATCATCACTGCAACATCCTGCTGCATGATCCACCTAATCATCAATGCATCTACCTGATGCATACCAAGTATCTACCTGATACATATCATCATACATGATCCTCCTGATCATCAATGCATCTACCTGATGCATACCAAGTATCTACCTGATACATATCATCATACATGATCCACCTGATCATCAATGCATCTACCTGATGCATATACAGATACATGGTCCAAGCATCCAACATGATGCATATACAAAATACGTACACATGATCCAACTGATCATATCCAGCATCCAACATGATGCATTCATACATAAATGATCCAACTGATCATATCCAGCATCCAACATGATGCGTACATAAAAATGATCCAACTGATCATATCCAGCATCCAACATGATGTGTACATACATACATAAAAATGATCCAACTGATCATATCAAGCAGAAACCAGAACATCATCCTTATGCTCATCATCCAGCGCTTACATCCACAGCCATGTGAAGGATCCTCCTTCCAACATGCTTGGAATGGCTTCAACAAATGTGTCCATCACTTCTTCCTTGAAGTGTCCTCGATCTGAAGAACGCCAAGCCTCTCTCTGAAGTACTCGAACTTCACTCTGGCTAGTGGCTTCGTCAACACATCTGCAATCTTCCTGTCTGTTGCAACATATAGGAGCTTCGCAGCTCCTCTCTGCACCATATCCCTGATATAGTGATATTTGATCTCTATGAAACACTGGGTTCTCGGACAGCTTCACACAACTCTGGTTATCACAGAAGATACCAGTAGCTTCCAATGGGAGATCAAATAACTTAGACAGTAGCTTTCGTAGCCATACTGCCTCACAACTAGCTGAACAGGCTGCAACATACTCTGCCTTAGCTGTACTCAGTGCTACGCAGGACTGCTTCCTGCTAAACCAAGAGATCACACCTGATCCCATACTGAAGCAGCACCCAGATGTGCTCTTCCTGTCTGCAGCACTGCCAGCTCAATCTGAATCAACATAACCCTGCAGGTTAAACTTTTGATTCGCCTCATACCTGAGCCCATAATCCATTGTACCCTTCAGGTACCTTAGAACATGCTTTACAGCAACCAGGTGAACACTCCTCGGATCCGTCAGGAACTGGCTCAATGTGTTCACAGCAAAGCAAATGTCTGGTCTCGTGTTCGTCAAGTACATCAAGGACCCAATCATCTGGCGATACATAGAGACATCAATCGGCTCAGATGAAGCATCACATAGAAGCTTCAGATTTGATTCCATAGGTGTGGCCATGGCCTTGCAATCCATCATCTCGAACCTCTTTGGGATCTCTACTGCATACTTCCCTTGTCCAAGGAAGATTCTATCTGCACTCTGCCACACCTCCATACCTAGGAAATAGTGCTTCATTCCCAAATATTTCATATCGAATTCAGCTGCAAGCTTCCGCTGCGTGTCGGCAATCAATCTATCTTCACCATACCAAGTTCTGCACATATATGATTTCCTATCATGTGTCTCAGAACCAAGTGGCTGCTCCACATACACTTCTTCTTCAACTACACCATTCAAGAAAGTTGTCTTGAATCCATCTGGTGTATCTTCTATTTCATCACTTTTATATTTCTCAATGCTGCCATCTGCAACATGCTTGATCTGATAGTTCCATTTGGAAGTCATAGCAAACTTCCCTTCATGTCTTGGGATTACATCCCAAACATCATTCTTCATGATCGACGGATCATGGTATTTCATTTCTTCATCCCAGATCCTGGGAACTTCAATATCTTCAATAAATAAATTTGTTGCTGAACAAATGTTGTAGTTCTCCTTTTGTAGGAGATGGCATACGATCTTTCCTACACAACAAGTTAAATTGCATGATTAGAAAACATCTCATAGTTTTCAGAACAAATTCTTACACATAAATAAATATGTCATACAGTCATGCAATTATCTTAGCCAATGCTTCAATACAACATTTATCCATATCCCGTAACTTTCTAGATGCCTTCCAATCTCTACCAGAACATTGTTAAGAGTGTGCACAACTCCCAACATGTCAGCAAAGAGGTTTCATTCTAGATAAGTAGCAATGGAATGTTGTACAGTGCCATAGGCCACTTACCTATGTATATTAGTAGTATACTGTTCATCAATGCAACTATTCTAATATGCATAATACATATCCTAAGTCTAGGAACATGAGCATATACATCATTGAACAATTTTATTTACACAAACAAATATGCAAGAAATTAAAATACTTATCTTTGTTTGTTCGTTGGGTGCACTCCCTCTGAGTCTTTGCTTCCTTACAGGAGCTGCTAGAGTCCTAATCTGAAGTAGATTTTTCTACACCTTTTTGTTGTGGAAAGATGGTCAACTCCCTCTGAATATCTGCATCCTTGCAGAAACTACTGAAGTGTGTTCCTTTGCTTTCTTGCAGGAACAACTGGAATGTGTTCCCTCTTGATCTTTGCTTCCTGGATTACCTGTCCTTGAACTTACATTCATCCTTGGTCCCTAAGCATGCTTATTAGTATCATGATTGTGTTATCCTTGTGAACTCATATAAAATCATACATTCATTAGTATACTATTAAAACACAATAATCTCAAGCATGTATAGTCATGATCATTTCAAACAGAAATAATAAGCATTAGCATTCAAGGTTTATGTAGGATTATTATGGTTAGTTAAAGCATAAGAAACATAACGTGTCTAAACCTATAATTACTCAAATCTATGACTCTTCGGGTTAGTCATATCATCAATCAAGAGAAGAGATATAATATGCATAAAACCATGACTATTCAAACCTATGGTTTCATGATTCTTCTGGTTAGTCAAATCAATCAATATAAGAGACATATTATTTTACTTATATTCCTATTTGACCATAGGACTTTTCTGGTTAGTCATATCATTAAACAAAGTAAAAAGCATAATATGCCTAAACCCATGATTACTAACTTCAATGAATAATCATAATCAATCATGCCAAGTATACTTATATAAAGGATCTTATCACAAGATGAGATTGTAACTTGATATAGGAAAAACATACCTGGATTAGCATGCTAGCTAGTTATGTCTAACATACTCACATGATGTCTTCTTGTTCTTCTTCAATGACTTGTGCTAGTAACCTGTATATCTCATAGGTTAGCCATTATAAAACCAAGTTATACATACCTCGTAAATGGATCTTCTATGAGATCCATGATAATGGATGAATCTTTGTCCTCATGTTATCATGATCATATGTTCTTAGACCAGAACATGATTTGTCTTTCTTGGTGTACCTTTCATGTTAGTAGACAACATAAATCTCATACAACACCATAATGCATTAGTACAATCATAAGTGTCAACACCCTAACCAATGAATATCTTCTATCATGCATTCATAATTTTGTTAAGGTGATACGACAAATCTAAAATCAAAATTGTACTAACCATAATAACATGAAGACAAACATACCATAAACTTAATCATGGACAAATATCGAAACATACCTTGATGAGTCATACCTGTCGAGATCGCTTGTAATCTTCTTATGTAAGGCCTTATCCTCATCTCCCTCTGAGACAGGAACTTCTTCACTTATGCAGGTGATCAATCCATCTTCTTCTAGGATTAACCCAATCCACTTGATTTGCAAGAACTAGACCTTGAGCTGGATATGGGTTTGTCAGAGAAACCCCAAAAATTAAAACTTTGAATTTCAAACTTCTGACAGGATAGAAATATGTGCCTTGATGAGCTGATCAAGTTGGTATATTCAGAAATTGAAAACTGCAAAGTTTCACTCCTCAATTTTGCTTTTGAAACTTCTAGATTCACTGGACGTGACCCTGAACTGGGGTTTGATGAAGCCCACTCTTTTGCCCAATCAAAATGTTTGATCCAAAGCTAGAAGCTTCTATTCTTCTGAGGAGCTTCCAGCCGTGGTCACAGATTTCAAAAATTCCCATTTTTACAGAAGCCCTAATTTTCCACTTTTCTGATCAAAGTCCCGAACTAGTGTCTAATCAAGCCTGGCCTTCTGCCCAACCAAAAATTCTGATCTTGGTCTCTAAATTTCTATTTTGATGAGTAGCATCTAGCCGTGGTCTCCGATTACAAAAATTCCAACTTTCTCCAAAGCCCTAAATTCCGGAAGCCATGAATGAAGGTACCAACAAATAATTCTGTTTTGACAGAAATATGTACCTGATTGTTTCTGGTGTAACTCCGAAATTTTTGATCCACAGGGTCTAAAAAAGTTTCCTGAGATAGCCTGACCTGTTATCTTTCCATCCTGACAGGTCGGACCTCAATTGGATTCTCTGAGAGAGAGTTATGCCAAATGTCGCAACGTGACCTGTTTTGGGATAAAACAGGAGAGCGAACTTGTACGGCGTTCCACGTGTCACTGTTTTAACTTCGGCCTCTAAAAAAGTTTTCTGAGATAGCTCGGCCTGTTACCTTTCCATCCTGACAGGTCGGACCTCAATTGGACTCTCTGAGAGAGAGTTATGCCAAATGTCGCAACGTGACCTGTTTATGGGATAATACAGGAGAGCGAACTTGTACGGCGTTCCACGTGTCACTGTTTTAACTTCGGCCTCTGAAAACGTTTTCTGAGATAGGAAAGACTGTGTACTACCTATCACTTTTTACGAAATTTCATTTGGAGCTTCCTAGCCCAAGATATGACCTTTTTCCCAAGGTCACCTGATTTTGACTCAGATCTGGAAGAGGCAGAAACCCTATATTGTACAGATCATAAATCACAAAGTACAACGAATTAGAGGTTGTCCTTTGGACACAAGGTACCTGGAGATCTTAGATTCGTCCTGTAACAATTTCAGATCCGAAATATTTTCCAAAACAGATTTATAGTGAAAGTGCTACGATGACTGGTTTTTGCTATATCAAGCCCTAGCATCGTAAGTGCAACAAGTGTCATAATGCCATATCATGCCTTCTTTCAGGCTAGCTCTGATTCCATGTTAAATTTTCTGAATTTACTTCAATATGATCTAGGATCTTAACTGAGAGAACAAAATGTACAGCATATCTACATCATATCAATCATGGAGACAATAATGCAAGCACACAAGAGACACAAAGATTTACTTGGGGAAAACCATAAAGGTGAAAAACCCCAATAACTTCCTCAGAGATAGATAGAGAAATGATACAACCAACCAATAGAGATAGCCATAACCTAGCAGCAATCCTCCTCCTCCATAAGTGCGCCTCTCCTCCTTGAGAGTATGTGTGAGAAGTGAGTGAGTAAATAGAGTGCCTCCCGCACTCTATTTATACTTGACTTGACTTGCCTTTTTACCTAACTCATGTAGGCTCGAACTTAACCACATAACATAATGCTGAGTGGGCCGACCCCCAATAGGGTGGTCTAATAACCCTTTGACCCACATGACTTATACAGGGCCAACCCCAAATGAGGTGGTCTAATAACCCATCAAGTATAAGTTACGACACTTACAATATAAATGACGACACTTCCTTATAGAGGAATAATACCATCTCTATAGGAATACAATATACATATATGTGAAATACATTCCGAAGTTACATATACATCAACAGAGGTCAGGTCTAAGACCACTGAAAGGGCCAAAACTTAGTTCCTACAACTCCTAGGGTGGAAAGAATACATCAAAGGTGTATTAATTGTCCTGAAAATTATGAAATTTAATGTCAAAATCCTGAAAATAATGGAAAAGTGGGTTTTTGATTGATAATATTAAAAATCAAGAAAATGTATTATCCCACATTGAAAGTTGAATCATGAATTCCCATTTCCCAATGATATAAAATAAAGGCATTTGGGGCATAGTAAGGGACATAAAGTGAGATTAATTGCATGCTGGAAGGGTTTCAAGGTTGGAAAGTTCATCTTCAACAAAGCTCTTGAAGGATCAAAGGCAAGGATGGAGAAGGATAACTAAAAGAAAAGGAGGATGGATTCACCTCCAACAAGGTTGTAAGTAAGTATCTTTTCTTCTGAAAAAATGAACAATTATCTAAACTTTCCTAATATCTTTAACCATTTTGAATTGAAACTAAACTTGGAGGGAAAAACTTAAACTCATAAATGGAAGGAAAATTTAATTGTTTCATATAATATCAATGAAGAAAAGATACTTACTTACAACCTTGCTTGAGATGAATCGATCCTTCTTTGCTTTGAGCTATCCTTCTCAATCCTTTCCTTTGATCCTTCAGGATATTTGTTGAATATGAGCTTTCTAACCTTGAAATCCTTCCATCATGCCTTTACTCTCACTTTCTGTCCCTTACTATGCCCCAAATGTCTTTTTTTTATAACATTGGGAAATGGGAATTCATGATTAAAATTTCAATGTTGGATAATACATTTTCTTGATTTTTGAATATTTTCACTCAAAAACCCACTTTTCCATTATTTTCAGGATTTTGACATTAAATTCTAAAATTTTTAGGACAATTAATACACCTTTTATGTATTCTTTCCAGCCTAGGAGTTGTAGGAACTAGTTTTTGGCCCTTTGAGTGGTCCTAGACTTGGCCTCTTTAAGGAAACCTTTGTCTTCACAAACCTATTCCTTTGTGGAAGCGGCGGTAATATGAGAGATTGAAGTTCTCAATTGTTCTAAATTTCTAGTCTTCATGTTGCGAGCGAATGGTAAAATGTGCTTCCTCCTTCACTTGTTAAGGGTGTTAATTTGATTGTTAACAGGAAGTATTTAGGGCTATTGTGAATAAAATAGAGACCTTTTTAAAAGGTAGAGATGTTGGAGGGAGATTAATTAAAGATATATGAAAATAAGTTTCTTATCTTGGAAAGGGTAGAAAATGCCATATTTATATTTCTTAGAATCATTCACTTCCAAATGTTTTGGAAGGAAAATAAAAAATCTTGAAAGGTATAGTTACCTTGTGTTAATAATATACACTAACATAAGAGGGTTGGGAAAGAACTCCAATTTTTTTTCCTTTGGTAGTTTAGTTGACCTACATAAGCCTAATATTATACTGATCCAAGAGACAATGAGAAAGAGTAAAAGGATAGTGGAGGAATTTGCAAGGACATGGAAGGAATATGAAGTTTTAGTCATTTATTCTATAGGGTGTTCTAGTGGTTTGTTAAAGTATAATTTATATGGAATCCCCAACATTCTATGATAAAAAAATTATGGAACCATTGAGTGTCATGTCCCAACTTTTAATTTTTAATCCTTTGATTAAAATAATTAAACGTGGCCAAAATTCATTTGATAAATTCATGATAATCAATAATGTTGGTAGCATAAGTCATGGATGAGGCCAAATATTGATTATTTAATGAGTTGAAAATGGTATAAAAGGCTCTAGAGGGAACGTTGGAGGATGCATGATGACCTTATGAGTTGTCTCCCTCAAGGAATGTGGAAAAAGTAGCTAGAAAGCAAGAAAAAGAGGAAAGGAAGAAGTTTCCATTTTATTGCTAAAAGCAGAAAAAGTAGGAAAGGAAAAAGTTTCCATATTTTGATAATAAAGCTCAAGAAGGAATAGAAACAACATGAAAGCATCAAGGAATCTCATTAAAAGATACAGGGTACAAATTTATCCAAGGAGGGTGCACTTGATGAGAGATAGTAGGTCCACATGTACCAATAACTTATTGAATTCTAAGAAAGCAAGTTCTAGGAGGAAAAACCCAATAGAATATTTGATGCTAATAAAAGAGGTATGATCACTCTAATGTAGTAATTTTGGCCATTTTAATTTTTCTAGAGGATATCTACACTTTTCATAGCTTGGGTGATGTTCCCCTTACTACCATTGGGTGATGTGCCCATTTGCAACCAATAAACCAGTTAGGGAGATTGAGAAGTCATTATACCCGTAGATTGAGGAAGAGAACACTCAGTTATTTTCATGGAGATTCAAGAAAGATGATTAAATATTTTTTAGGTATGATTTGAGTCTTATTATGGTGTGATCAAGTTCTAGTTTGGTGTGGTAGAGTTCTGGTAGCAGCAATGTTGAATTTGTAGTGTGTTTCAGAGCTAGTTTTGATTTTGCGTGTGCTAGGATAAGGAGGGAACCATGTGGTGTGTAAAGTGGGCCTTGGATTTTGTATTGGATTTAAAACCCCTATGTCAGGTGGAGGGAACGTACATTTATTCATATCAGAGTTTTTGGTCGTGATCCTTCAAGAGGAAAGAGTTTTCATATTGAAAAATCCATTTTCTTGGGTTGTATCGTCAAGATTTTCTTTTGATTTTCTTTGCCTATCAAATGTAACAGATTTATATGTATTTGAAGTTGTAATTATATCCATGTAATTTATGAAATTATCCATCCAATAAAAATAAATTTCCATTGTGTTTCTCCCATAGTTTCATTTCCATTCTCCATTGTTAAATCTTCTTTGCAAAAATCTGCACAAATAGAAAAACAAACTTAATTTCCGTGTTGTAAATATTCCATAAGTGTTCTCTATAATAAATCTGTGATCCATATAGCTTATTTTGGGGTGGGTTGATATATATATATGAGCCTATTTGGTTTAATTTGGGAGGGTCTCACTTTGCTTGGAAAGATCTGGAAACCAATAGTCTTTACTGGTCAAATTCGAGCTAGTCTTCCTTTTTGTGATGAAATAATCAACCAGTCGCTCATAATTTTGAGTTGATGCATATGGAGCTGAGCATGTTTCTCAAATTTGAATTATAATTCCTTACTATTGTTTATTTGTTTCCATTACTGCACCATAAGTAGAGAATTTTCCACATAATTCTTGGGGCCATTGCCTCTAGTCATTTTTGGCCATTCGCAGGTGTGATGCACTTTGAAATGTGCAAATTGTCGAAGCAAACCCATGAGTGAATTTTTTTAGGTGCATGGGATGTGTATATTTTGAGTTTTTTAGAGTTTCTAGTGTTCTAGAAACTTTGTTTGAAATATCTAGTATTAGCATAGTGGTGTTTGAACCAAATGTTTTTCAAGTTATAAGTACAAGATTGCCAATTTTGAGCTAATGTGCCTAATTGTCTGATTGGGTACACTACAGTGGTATCCAAGCATGGTTCTCTGCACCTATCTAAATATCTATTTTCAAAAGAATAAATTTGAAGAATGATTGCATAACATAACTTTCAATTGAAGAAGAATTGCAGACATGTCTCTATTTGGTGATAATGATTTCAAACTAGACACATCGGAAGAGTCATTCCCTGAGGATGATCTCATTTATATAGATGGAGGATTGAAAATCTTACATGAGGAGGATGATTCCTTATGTGACATCATATATAAAGAATATAGAATTCTCGATCCACCAATGGCTATTCTTGAAGAAGAATTAGCAGTAAGACTAGTAGCAAGTGCCAACATGCCTCACTATTATCAGGAGTATCTGTCATTGGGTAAGGATTCTTGTACAATTTTTTATTTCAAATATTATTTTACTTACAAGTATGGATTCTGGCCCCAAGTTGTGGATGAGAATTCTTTTAAGAGAAACATTCCATCAAAATAAGAACCATGTTGTTCCTCTAGCCAGTGGATTGTGACATCAAAGAAGAAAGATGGAAACACCAAGCACATGAATGAAAAGGATTTTCATTTTTATAGAAGACATGTTTCCTTGCAACAACCAACCATTTCATGTCTTGATAAAGGTAATTTAGAATCTTCTAATGTGGATTTTCCTGTTAAGAGTGAGTTATGTGACATGATTTCATGGAACAAGCAATCCGATTTTACATTTCAAGCATTAGAAAATGTGAAGACAACACATCTAGATGGTGACTACAAGATTGAAGAAAGTTTTGCAGAAGCTATGCAATAAGGACCTAAAAATCAGCCTTTGAAGGATCATGAGAAGAACAAAAATAAACCAACTTGTGGAAGCCATAAAGAAAATGAAACCATAATGGTTGATGATACTACCAGTGTTGTAGATTGCAAGATTATGAAGAAGAAGAAGCATTAATTTTATTAAGGGATGAAAATAAATATTGGGAGGTAGACATGGATACATCTAGTAATGGTGAATTAGTAGCAATTTCACATAAGAATGAAGATGAGACACAAAGGTATGATGACATTTCTGATTTTTACAGTAGACATATTCCTTGGTGTCATCATGATACATCATCCATTTAGAAGGTTAATGATAGTATGGTAGAATCTTTTGATACTAATTTTCAAAATGCAAGTGTTGAAGATGGTTTCATTCCAATGAAAGAAGACATTGTAAGGGCTGAAACAATATATATGAACTTGCATGAGTTGAATGACTCCCTATGTGACATCATACATAGTGTTGTTAAGAAGCCAGTGCATGACTTAGCAAACCAACTCTTAGTCACAAAAGAAAAGATATTGCAAGTATTGTCAAGAATTGGTGATGCAAATTTTTTTATTGAAGACCTTATATGGAGGACCCAGTTGGAGGAGAGACATAGAGGGTTTCTTGTTCTGAACTATGCAACATAAAAAAAGAATTGGAAAGAATTAAATCAGATTACTTGCAACTATTTATGGACAGAGACCTTGCTATCAAATTTGTTGAAGACAAGTCCATGGAGTTTGAGAGGATTGGTATGGACTTGGGATGATCATATCCTTCCTCCAACATCACAAAAAAAACATATGTATATGGTTGATAACATTCATGAATTGATGGAGGAACCTGATGGGAACATTAAGCAAGATGAGCACTAATATTTGTTGGTGCTTGAGGAGGGAATTGACATGGAAATTGTTGACCAAGAACTTGTCTTGCATAAAGAGGATTCATATCTACCTCTATGGGAGAAATACTTAGACATGGAAGAGGTAGAGGATTACATTCCATATGGAACAACAAGCAAAGATGTCTATACAACCATGGATTGGGTGGATAGATACATAACATAACTGGAGATTCAAGGGAGAACATGCACTAGCATCAGTATAAAATTAATTGACACACCCTTTATTTTCCAATCTTGTGAACAGTAGCAGAGCCATCTATGGATGCCATATGGTGCATTCATTGTACATAGAAAGACATGTAAGTTCCATTTGATTCGGTTGGATGGAGCATATGACATTGATGTAAGTAATAGAACTAGTGTGCAAAATGCACACGAGGAGTTTCTTTTTCTATTGGAAAGATTCATAAAGGTTCCAACAAGCATTGGAAGTGGTGGACTTCCAATATGGTTATGGGATCTAGAAATTCCTCATAAAAATAGATTATTTCAGATGACAGCGCTATCCACAAATTTGGATGAAAAGAAGGTTTTATCAACTCTCCTTGGGAGAGCGCATCTTTTTAGTGGATCGGATTCTCCATTGAAGAAATTTCATTTTTTACCCTCCTCCTACTAGGTTCTCCAAAACCAGATTTGGCAAGATGAAAAACAACACCAAGCTTGATGTGAATCTTGAAGGGGATGATAACTTATGAGCATGTAAGTATAGGATTCTCCTCATCCTAGAATAAAATGACTTGGAAAAGTATGTGAAAGAAGAGGTGTCAGAGCCAGAGGAAGATGAGCCTAAGGTAAGGCATAAGAAGAACATGGTTAGGGAAAAGAGGGTCATTGTTGATTCTATCAAGGATCACTTGATCCCTCATGTCTGATCAAAGAAGACTTCGTAGCAAATGTTTGATGCCTTTTCTAGTTTTTTCGAAGGAAAGAACATCAACTGAAAGATGACCTTGAGAAATCAACTCAAAAATGTGAAGATGTAAGAGGCATAATCCATTCAATCATACTTCAAAAGGGTATCTCAGATCGAGGAACATCTTGAAGCTATTAGAGACATGGTTAAGGAACCAAAAGTAGTGATGACTACTTTGAATGGCCTTCCAAGGTCATGGGATCTTTCATCCAAGGAATATGTTCTAGAAAGAATTTAACATAGTTCAGTAGACTATAGGAAGAATGTACACAAGAAGAAGCTAGATTGGTAGGAAGAAAATAAAATTTGGGTAATGATGAAGATCAAGCACTAGAAACACACACAAAGAAAGAAAAGAGAAGAAAATAAGTCCATCCTTCAAACAATTCTCAAAAGTTTTAGAAGTATCAAAATGATCAAAGGGAGCACTCAAACTTTAGATGCTACAACTACCAAAAGATGGGACATATTACAATAAATTGTACTCAAATAAAATATCAAATCAGAAGTGGAAAAAGATATCATGATTATACCATAGAAGATGATGAACTTGATCAAAAGAAAACAAGATAAGACGATTCAAGTGAAGAATATGTATTGATATCAACTCTTTCAGGGACAGTCACTCATGGAAGTGACACATAGCCTCTTGATAGTGGTGCTTCTAAGCACATGACTGGTTACAAGGATTCTCTCACAAGTTTTATTCGGAAGGAGTCACCTCATAAAGTGAAGCTTAGAGATGATTATCAGTATCCTATTAAAGGAGTAAGAGAAGCCTCCTACAAGTTGGATTCCAAAAATCCTATGAATATGAAGGATGTGCTATATGTACTTGGTTTGAAGAAGAATCTTCTATCAATTTCAACATTGGATAAGAAAGGATTCAAAGTTTCCTTCATGGATGGAGAAGTTCTCATGTGGCAAAAAATAAATACCATTCATGATGCAGTTGTGATTGGTATTGAAGGAGGAGGACTATACAAATTGAAGGGACACTCAAATTCAACACTTGCACACAGTACCATGAATCCAAGTGAACTATGGCATAGAAGAATTGCTCATTGAAACTACAAATCATTGTTGATCATGAGAAAGATGGTAATATGTTTTCTAGAGATCCAAGTAGATCATGATGGTGTTTGTAAAGGATGTGTACTGCAAGGAAAGAATGTGAAGAACCCATTTTCAAGCAGTGATAACAAAGAAAAGGAGGATCTTATATTTGGTGCATGAGGACGAAGGATGGAGACTTAAACAAGTTTCGGAATAGACAAAGAAGAAGATCAAGGTCTTTAGAATTAGATGATGGAGAAGAGTATGCTTCAAGAATCTCCAGTGACTTCTACAAGGAGGAAGTAATCAAGAGGGGTCCTACAAAACACATGAAAGATAAGTATTTTTTGTCATTTGAGCTATTCCTTATATTCTTGAGTATTTTGAAGGATAATGCTCATAATAGTTATATATAGTTCTGTGACACAGTTTTCTTTTATGCATTTATATATGACTAAGATTGATTAAGAGTAGGCTCATGTAGTGCATGTTATATTGCGTAAGTATCCCACAGTGTTGCAAAGCATCCCATGAGCTCTTGATGGAGCAAGTCTAGGATGAAACATGTTTGCTAACCTACTGAGAGTAGTGCATGCTATTTATATGGAAGGCATCTAGATAGTTTCCGTGAGTATACTGGAAATGGATGGGTTTTTTTTTTAAGCATTGGATAAGATGCATTGGTTACATGATTATGTGCATTATGCATAAAAACTTGTCATTGCATTGAATTGATTGATTAATATGCAATGTTTCCAACCATATGACTGAATTTGACTTGTAGGAAATATCGTGTGCAATGACCTACAAGAGAAGGATGATTAGACTTGTTACAAAGAACAAGTGATGAATGTTCAGCAGTGACCTTCGAGTAGATTTACAAAATCGAGCATACTCCAGAAGTACAAAGCAAGGTTCATGGTTTCTCTCAGAAATAGGGATTTGATTATGATGAGATGTTTTCTACATTAGCCAGACACACTTCCATCAAAACTATTATAGCTTCAGTGATAGAATTTACACCAGATAGATGTCAATACTACTTTCTTGAATGGTGTAATCGAAGAAGAAGTGTATATCAAGCAACCTCCAGAATTCATGACTCTTAATAGAGAATCACATGTGTATAAGGATTTGTATAGGCCCTCAGAAGGCATGCAAGCACTAGTACAAAATGAGAAATTAATGATAAAAAAATGACTAAAATTTGACTATAAATGACTATTTTTGAGTCGGTGACTATTAGTATCCAATTTCCACTATCTTATCTCTAGTCGTATTTCACTAGTCATTAATTGGTTGACTTATTAGTCATTGATTTAGTTATTGATAGTCATTGATTAAGTCATTGATTTAGTCATTGATACTCACTGATTTAGTCATTGATTGTCACAATTAATGACCAAATATACGACTAAATAAACTACTAGATGATAACATATTAATGACTAATCTAAATACGACTAAACCTTAGTCATGCTATAAGTTACTGGAAATTAGCTACTAATATTCATATATATGTGAATTTAGTCATTTTCTTAATCACTAATTTATGATAGGGTACGGAGGAATCGAACCACCAATATCCTGCCTATAATTAGGCAGGTGCTCTACCATTGAGATAGCACCCTTTCAGAAATTTTTATTCCTTGAGAATGATGATATTCAAACAAATTTTGCATCATTCAAGCATACAAATTAATGATTACCAATTTACTATAGATCCATAATGGCTTACCTTGTACTAGTCCTTCAAGTCTTTCAACTGCATTTATTAAGTGCAAATAAATTTTTGCACTTAATAAAAGCAGTTGAAGAACTTGAAGGACTAGTACAAGGTAATCCATTATGGATCTATAGTAACTTGGTAATCATTATTTTGTATGCTTGAATGATGCAAAATGAAAAAATCCCATAAATTTATAGGAATGACAAGCATGCATCCATTGTTAAACTATCTACAGAGTCATCTAGAGTCATGCCAAGATATTTGAATTTGACTGAAAATTAATATGTAACTTGAAGATAATGGTGGATGATCCCATGGAAGGAGAATTTCAATTATATAGAAGCAAAGGATGAGAAAATGATGTACCAAACTCATCTTCCTCCAATGTGGACCAAGCCACCATCCCCTGTAAAATTGAGATGCACCTGCAACAATTAATTAATAAGAATATGCGAAATAGCAGAAATAATAGAACATAATCACTTTTATATTGATCATGGGCCACTTCGAGGGGGAAACCTCCTTTGAGCAAGCTCAATACTATTAACTTCACGGTGCCTTCAATGACCTCAACACACACTTATATACTAAATCTATGCCCAATACCATGAGTCAAAACCATGGGACATATAATACTCCGGGACGACTTACAAAGCATATGCGTCCAATACTATGGGTCAATACTATGGGCTAATATAAACTACGGATCAACAAATACTACGGGACGGCTTACAAAGCATATGCGTCCAACAACAATATACTAACATAGTAAAGAGAAGGGTTTACATAGGTTCCTAACATCCCCTCTCCCTTAGAAAAAGCTTTGTCCTCAAAGCTTTGGTTGGAGAAATTGCTGCAGAGGCTGAAGGAGTGGTTCCCCGGTAGCATCCTCGGGTTGCATTTCAGGCCACTGACACCTTTGGAGTGTCAAGGAGGATTTCTTGGAAGGCTGTAGATGAAGAAGAACCCTGTCAGCTGCGTGGAAAATGCGCTCAAAACGGTGCTGATCGGGTTGTTGATTCAGGCGAATTCTGGCCATGTGAAGATTGTCCTGCAGAATGAGAAGAATTTGATCGCGGTTTCGAAGAACCGACTCAATTGCCTGAACTGGGGAGCTGCTAAGGGTGTATGGAAGAAGAATTGGTGGTGTTTTTCCATAGACCGCTTCATATGGTGTCCAGTGAGATGTGGTATTGTACCACAGAGCGCTGCTAGGAAATCCATAGAAATAGTTGGCCAAAGCTGTTTACGGATGGGCAAGGGTTTGAGTAATCCCGAAAGGAGTGTCGTTTCACCCTTGTTGACTTGGAAAGTATCATCGTCAGCCACCATCTGTTGAATTGTCATTTTTAGTCCCTGCCAAAAGAAGTTACATTGTTCTTGGTCATACATATTGCAGAACCCAAAGTGCCATGTTGATGAAGAAGCATGGATTTCATAGAAGAGAGAGCCCTATTGAACATATTGCACCCAATTTGGAACAAGAAGAGAAAGAGTTGTAAGAGAAACTGGGTCATCAATTGTGCAAGAAGGAGCATCTTCCACCATATTGTCCTTACCCTTCTTGTAAGTGATCACATAGGGATAACCCATGAGTTGGATAACCCATTTCAGGTGTGTTGGGGAGGAGACCCATTGTTCCAGAAAATTTTCCAGACTCGGGAGATCAGTCTTGATGCAGAAATAATTCCCTAATAGGTATGGCTGCCACTTCTGTACTGCATGCAAAATAGCCATCATTTCCTGCTGAGAGGTAGATGTGGCTAAATTCTTACCGGAAAGGTCTCGTGAAGGTAGCAAGCGCATTAGTTTAGCAAAGATACCTGCATATCTATCCAAGGAAGTAGTGGAGACTGTTGATGGGTGCATCTGAATGGAATTGAGCTGAGCGATGACACCATGTGAATTCTTCTTAAGGATTTTTTCCAGGCGACGTGAACTGATGATGCAGAGAGACCCTGGTTGTAAGCCCATAAATTTGTGTTGTGCCCCATTGACTTTAAACTACATCCAAAGTTCAGCAAAATCCCATAAGATGGGGCCAAGTGTGCGTAACCATTGAACGCCCAAAACCACATCACATCCGCCTAAGGGCAAGGAAAACATGTCAGAGCGTAGGTTATAATCTTCCATAGAGATACGCACATTGTGACACTTCCCCTTGCAAGGTAAGGTGACCCCATTGGCAACCATGACTTCAAAGTTGGAGCAAGGATGGACAAAACAATCATCCTGTTTGGCAATCCAAGGGTCAATGAAGTTATGAGTGCTACCAAAATCAATGAGTATGGTAAGAGGGAGCTTCTTGAAGTATCCCCTGACCCGCATTTTTTGTGGGGTGGTGAAGCCGGTTACATCATGGAGAGAGATCTCAGGTGGGTCGTCCTGAAATGGGGTGTCAACAGGCGGGTGTTGAATGTCGATCTGATCATCCACTGTATCTGTAGCTTCTTCACCAAGTTCTAAGGCAGGCGGAGAATCCACATCCAATAGATAGAGCTTTTGTTGAACACATCTATGTCCCCGAGTGAATTTTTCATCACAATTATAGCAAAGACCTTTTTCTCGACGTGCCTACATTTCTATTTTAGACAAATGCTTGATAGCAGTTGGTTGAGGAGAAGGCGTGATGGGAGGTCGTTGGGAACCCATATTTCTGAAGGGAACAAAGGTGGGTTTGGAGCGTTGTTGAGCTGCAATCTTGTCCTCAGCCAACTTAGCCAACCCTAGGACTTCCATCATTGTGTTGGGACAAAACATTTTGACCTCTGAGCGAATTTCATCCTTGAGACCACTTATAAAACAACTCCTGTATAATTCATCAGACAATCCTTCTATGTGATTGGCCAATTTCTCAAATTCTGTCTGATACTCTCTCACTGTGCCAATTTGGTGAAGTTTAGTGACTGCTCTTGTGAAATCATCAAAAGCACTAGGGCCAAATCGTGGCAAAATGAGTTGGCAAAAATCTGTCCAGTTTGGCTCGGGATGAGCTTTGATGTACCAACAATACCATTGAAGGGCTTCTTGTTCCAAATGAAAGGATGCAAGTGGAACTTTCTGGACATCAAAAGTATTATGCAGACTGAAATATTGTTCTGCTCGGTATATTCATCCAGTCAGATCAGTACCATTGAAACGAGGAAAATCAAGCTTCGGCCCACAAAAATTGTTGGAAGAAGAGAACCCGGTGGCTGCAAAAGATTCTGGCTGTCGGTTATTGTTCATGGCTGAATGTTGAAGATGGAGGCTGAGAAATTTTTCATCCAGATCTTGGAGTTTGGTTTGGATGGCTGCAAGTGCTTCCTCCATGGTGTTTGCTCCTGCACGGGTGACAACCATAACCAGGTGTTTTTTTTTTTTTGTGGAATGGGTAGAAGAACACAAATAGAAGCTGATTTAGTAAAGGGAAATTTGGATTGGGGAAACAATTTGATGGGTAATTGGGGTTTGACTAGATTTTGGACACTGTCGAAAGGACAAGAAAGCAAAAAGGGGGATTTCAGAAGCGGGGTGATAGAATGAGAAAATTTGGCAGAGAGGGACAAAGAAGCAGAGTTCATAAAGGAACTTTGTGGTAAAATTTGAAGGCGATTGGGTGAAATCTGAGGAAGTTATGGTAAACCCTAAAAAAGACAAATGTGGGCTTTTGTGCTTTGGGAAGGGGAATTGGGGATAGGGTCCCCAGGAATGAAATATGCAGAATGGGATGACAGGGGTTCCCCGAAAATTTCAAGGGAAACAGAGTGAAAACAAGGGAGATATGGACAAAAAACTGAATTTTATACTTCTTTTTTTTCCAGACTGGAGCAGCTATGGCTCGGAAAGAATCTGGAATAGCGCCGAATGTATTGAAAATGGCTGGATCTGGAACGGCTTAAAATGGAGCTCAAATGGCGCAGTAGTGATCGACAATAGTTCAGCTGAAAGTAGATATGGACCCCGGGTATGTGCGGCTTCCTAACAGTTCAGGGGTTTCACTCGGCCACCAATGCTGTCTGACGGCTTGCGTATTGGGGCAATACCCCTCACTCCACGGCTCAGGTAAAACTGATAACCGCTTTTCCACAAACGATAGCTCTTGGTTTACCTCACGGGTGGGAACTAGTCAATCAGGTAGGGGTCGTTGCCCTTTTCGCTGGCAGGTCCTCTCAATGGGCCAACTACTTTGGGGTTCCTGTGGTACTCCTCACAATGAGTTTTAGGGATTATGCCCAATTACTTCCCACGGTTAAGCGGATAGGGAGTATTCCCAAATCCGAAGCTGCAACAGATGCGAAAAAAAAAATTGGCAGAAATTTCACCCAGCGAGCCCAAGAAAGTGCTCTGATACCAGATGAGATGCACCTGCAACAATTAATTAATAAGAATATGCGAAATAGTAGAAATAATAGAACAGAATCACTTTTATATTGATCACGGGCCACTTCGAGGGGGCAACCTCCTTTGAGCAAGCTCAATAGAATTAACTTCACGGTGCCTTCAATGACCTCAACACACACTTATATACTAAGTCTATGCCCAATACCATGAGTCAAAACCATGGGACATATAATACTACGTGACGACTTACAAAGCATATGCGTCCAATACAATGGGTCAATACTATGGGCTAATATAAACTACGGATCAACAAATACTACGGGACGACTTGCAAAGCATATGCGTCCAACAACAATATACTAACATAGTAAAGAGAAGGGTTTACATAGGTTCCTAATAAAAATGAACACAGGTTCATGTTTCTCTCAGGTTCCATGAACATATTACACAACCTTCAAATAGTTTCAATCATATTTGGATGTCTATCTTAACTTCAAAGGGCCAAAACTTGAACTAGTAAATTCATAATATTTAAAATATATGTACAAAAAATCTCCACATCTAATAAACCAAGACATCATTTACTTATTGCATGATATTAGAATGGATGGACATATTGTTAGACAACATTTTGAGAGTTTTTATAAGATTTGGATATTCATTCCTAGGATGTATATGCCCATCCTAGGAAAAATTAACCTCTAAAATATTTTTAAAAAATCAGATAGAAATTTTGGAATCAACAAGATAGGATCCCTTGTAATTTTCTTTAGTCTCCAATGGAGCAACTCATTACCAAAAATGTATATAGAATATTAAAAATAAATATACTACTAATTCCATTTCACATCAAGAAGAATGGGCATTAGATCTAAGTACTCTTAGCCACTAGATAAATGGAAATGAAATGAGATGAAATATTAGCAACAATACCTTCGAGTTTGCTTGCTGACAAGAAGTATGAATACTTATGTGATTATTTTATTCATAGGTGACTTAAACAACCACTAACTTGCAATCAAGGCAAGAAACCATGTTCATCATGGTATATAAATAAAATAAAATAAAAGTTAAAGATAGACTATGCCAATCACACTATCATATATACCTCAAAAGAGAACTAGCAAATATCCCACACCTGTTCAACTTTGTCCAAAATTCCCACATGGAATGCCACTATTTAAACAAAAAGAAATTGAAAACATGAAAGTAGTAATATAGTCTACCTGTCTATTGGATGTAGAGTCTCATAGATGTACAACGGAATTAGTCAAGCACATGCAATAAAATTATAAATGGACAAAAAGAAGAAAAATTTGTGGTTTAGACCTTCCTTTATATACTCAGATATATATATTATGATCAGACTTTGTATCTTAGTAGACAAGTCGCTAATAAAACAATTGACACACCTGAGAGAGAGATAGATAGGTAGTTGTAGGTCAGAGTGAGACAAATTCAGACCTCAAGGTATTAATCAAAACAGTATAGAAATGAGGATGAACTTTCTATCCCATTGCTTCAAAGCTTCAAATATGTCAATGCTAGGCTGATGAATGGTACAGACAACAGTCCTTCTAGTATCTACTGTATTACAAATAGTTCGCATCACAATTGTAGCTACCTTGGCATCCAAACCAGATGTGGGCTCATCCATAAAAAATTCTTTAACTTGTCTTTATGAAGTTAAAATTCGTTAATGTAAACAAAACAAGTACAAGCTATGACACTTATACAAAAACAAAAAGGAGGAAATTAGATGACAAAAAAATTTACACTTGGAGAGCTTTGATCCCTCCCAGTACTTGAAAAATATAGGTTTAAAAAGAATCTATGCTGAGTAAAAATAACAATATATTTTTATTTGTTGAAGTCTTATGCACTCAAAGAGGATTGTTTCCATTATTAAATTTTATTTTTCTTCCCTCTACTAAAACAAGAATCTTTGGACTATATCCTTCTTTTCCCCTATGAACTCGCTTCCAAATGCAACGTTTTCCAACATCTTTGCTTCATTTTCTACTTTATGTCTGTGGAAAACGCCTTGCCATAGTTGGGTAGTTGGATCCCCATCTATTCCCATCAATCTGTTAGTACTTGAAAGACTTAAATTACTATGCCCATCTGTGTGTTCTGTAAGATCTACTCAATTAAAAATTGTCATAACACATGCCATCTTAAAAGTGAAGGATCCTTTGTTGGTCCAATCATCTATGTCTTCAGATGAAATTGTCAATTTTTCAGAACTGAACTTATATATGGTTGATGCAACTTATGGAAACAACTCTCACGTCTCTAATAATTTTGCTAGAATATTATTGAATAAGACATGGAACCAAATCATAATATTTTATCACTTAATCATTTTCTTCCTATAGAGAAGTTGTTTGCACAGGTTGAGTATTGTTCCTTGATTATATGCTCACATTGCAGAAGAGGAAAAGACAAGAATATCCATAATAAAATGGGAATTCTTTAGTCGAATTTAATGGTTGATACATATGACCTATCACAATTTTTTATAGCAGTGCCCCTCTGTCTTTGTTATCAAAAGGGATAGGATACTTATTCGTTTATTCTTTAAGATGATGTAGTATTAGACATGGATTTTTTATGTTGATCAAGAAAGAAATTTTAAATGATTGCACATTTATATTTCACACTACAAACCAAAATCAAGCAAGAGTTTATAATACAAAAATCAATTTGCAGTTAGTCCTAAAGGCATGTGCATATTATTAGTAGTATGCTAAGATTATGATTATTTTAGATATAAGTTGTCTCTATGTTAGCCATAAATATTTTCTTTACCTGTGATAAAGATCCTACACCCTACTTCTGTATCTAGCATCAAAGCTTCAACAACAACAACACCACTTTTGAGGGACAACTTCCACTTTTGAGAAATAATTGTGTGCTTTATTTAGGAACAATTTACCTTTAAGGCTTATTGTAGCATAGTGTGAAGGATTGTATTCATAATTGTTCAAGATTGCAGCTCAGTTTCTGGAGTAATATGTCAACAATAGATGTTCAACAGTGAGATTTTACAAGCCTAAATCGTCTAACATTTAAGAAACAACCCTAGAAAAACCACTTGTTCCATTGCTTGGTACTTTGGAGAGGCCTTGTCCCATTTTTCAAAAGGGTTTGTGAAATGATTATGCCACATGTGAGTGCATATGCAGACTCAAGACTTATCCTGTGAAACTAATGCACATTTTTTAGAAGGTCATATTGCATTGTAAGCATTCTTGGGGGGTAGCGATTTCTTTTGAGGCAATAATGTTGAACCTTTGAGGGACCAAACCTTGATTTATGTCAAAGAGATACCTTTTAGAGGAACAACAGGCCTTGAAAGATTACTGTTTGGAGGAAGGGAAGTTGACATCAGCCATGTACAAGCAGTTTTTCAGGCCATACTTCATCCCTATAGCGGGGGCACACCTCTCTTCAGCCTATTTGCAGACCTTTCGTGCATTCATCATTTAACATTTAACTTAGTGGCATAGCCCAATCTTAACATTCAGCAAGACCTAGTTAATGTTCTCACTTTATCTTCTTTGTATATTTTGCATGTGGGATAATTATAAATTAGACTTTAGATAAAAATCCATTAACTAACAGGTACCACTGCCTGTCATAAACTTTATTTTAACATAAAATCTGTTTACTAACAATTATTATGAAGGACTATAAAAAATTCTAATACCTAGATAAATTTCTAATAATTAACGTTAAAGTTGGTTATCTTTAGATATTGTAATAGTCCACTCTCTTTGAACCAAATCAATTGTATTGTTAGCTACTAGAATATTTCAGGACCTTCCCACTTAGCTAGGAACAAGATGATCACAATATTCTAATATAGAGAGTTAATGCAAATAGTGACAATCTAAGTGACAAGGGATGATTTCGATGTTGAAGCAACCAAAAACATATGATGCCAATAACCTAAAGTCTGTAGTAAAAATCCAAGTCACTAATAATACGCTTCCAAAGGGATAATATGTCACTCACACACACAAGGTGTTGAGGAGTCTGTTAATTCTATATGAGGGGAGCAAAGTTAGTGTCACCTACCCAAATTCTGAAAATATTATTTTATTGGCAAAACACTTTATGTTAAATTTTAATTACAAAGTTTTGTAATTATGACCAAGTTTGGTCAAGGATGAATGTAATTACTGATTATTATTATTTAATAAATTAAAAGTAGGAGACAAACACCCAAGGGGACTATTAAATGAGTGTTCGCTGACCCACTAGGAGGAATGGAAGCTGTTAGAAGGCATGGGATAGATGGCAGCAATTGCACTTCACCACTAACTGTTGGTTATGGGACAACCGCCCCTAAAATTGTGGCATTATCCCCCAGGTGATGGGAGTGAGCAGGCAGCTCATTAAATGACCAATTAACCACTAAAAGGACTAGGCAGCCTACATAAGGCAAATTCGAATTGAGCATGCAGCTCTTACAATATTTTATGCAGAAATATTCCTCAAGTGCATCAGGTGATCACTAAGAGATTCGAATGAGGAGGCTATGTGAGAGTGCAACTGTAAGTCTGCAAATTATTCTGAGAAGGAGAACCAAGGGTGCTGGTGCAGGTCCTTTTGACTACTAAGTCTTTAAGATTGGATAACTATTGCTACTACAAGTTGAGGTCCTAAGCTTCTAAGTTTCTTCCTCCTGGTGGTTCAGTGAACAGGCTCGGGGGTCCTAAGGCAGGTAAACTTGGCTGTCTTCAGAAATTGGTTGGGTGGAACAGGTTCCTTGGGCTATTTGTTTCCCTGCACTTAACTAGGTTTCACTATTCCTACTTTGTTTATAGTTTAATGTTTCTGCTTAGTCAAACTCTGTTTTCTAAAAGAATTTATTTTATTTTATGATCTATGTTTAATTTTGAATCATAAAGCTTTGTTAAAAATTTGATTAGATAACGATCTCTATATTTTTCTCCATGTTGTTCTTTGCATAGTACTCTAGTATAGAGAAGCAAATTAATGATAAATGAGAGATAGGTAGATTGCCATTGAGTGGATAAATAATTTCAGTAAGTGTTCTGTTTATAATTCTATCCTATGTTTAAACACAGTAAAACATTATAGTGTAGAACAAATTGCAGTATAGAAATCATGTAAATATTAATTGAAAGAAAAACACAGTATGCTTCTGACAGTTCCATATATTTCTCTTGTCTCTATTCATTTAATATAGCAAGCAAATGCAATCAAAATTTAACATTTCATGATTTTCCAAGTAATAGTATTTTAAAGAATTATAGCAGTTGCAAGAACCAATCACTATATAGATTTAATGTCATTATACATATTTTATTTCTTCACTAATTTCCTGCTTTGATTTCAAGTATCGAATATTTATTACAGTGGTATCAAAACCTAATATGCTACAAACCCTAATTCTGTATACACAGATCATAATTTCTATATCAAGTCTTCTATGACAAATTGTAGACTTTATTCAGAGAATGATAACATTAATGACTTATTAAACCCTAGTCATCACTTTCTAGAACCATACTATCTTTTATATATGGTAATTTTACTATCTAAGAATTATCTAACAGTTAGCCGAAGGCATGATTACATATTCATATCTAAACATTAGCTCACAATCCCTAGCAGTACACATATACATTATCAAAATTATGATTACAAAGATTTAATCTTGGGTACAAATCCCGGCATAAGCCTGATAGAAATCGTAAGCTACAGGTAGAGTATCCTTCGTAAAAACAAAACTAGAGTATGGAGGAATATCCGTTTCGACATCTATTAACAGTCAACCATTTTCATCTATTTCCAAATAAGATTATCAACAATGAGAACAAAACAAAGACATACATCTTTTAAGTCATACAAATTGTAAATTTCAGTCCAAGACAACTATTGTTGCTTGGCATCATTGTAACTAGCTTTCACATGGTCAACTATTATTTAAATATAACTTTCCATTGAAAAGAAAACAAACTATAGTTTACAAGTGCAACAAGAACCCTCGATTTTGAATTTCCATCCAAACAAATAACATAGAATTACAAGAGTTACCCTCGACATTTTAACAATAAGCCGAGACTGTGGGACCACGAAACTACACAGGGTTTTACCCTGAACTTAACAACTTACGGTGTAAAGACCAACTCAAAGATGGTTCCAATGCTACAACAAAAATATTTTGAGCCGAACATCAAATACAATACTAAGGATCAACCTCTTACAGTATAATATCAAAACAAAACAAGCTTAAACTTCTTTGCAGCCATCACTGATGCAAGCCGGAGGTTTCCAACTCTCGGCACATAGAAAAACACATCAAAGGCATCTACGAGGCTTTGCAAGAACCACCAGAGCTTACCGGGAAGCGGTAGTAGCTTTCCTTTCCCAAAACCGTTGCATAAAAGACTTCCAACGAAGAGGGTACCTTCACAGTTACACATCGAAGTGGTTAAAAATAAGAAGATACAAGAAAACGATTAAGCGAAACAGTATTTTGTTATTATCATAAACATTATCTTCTCATCGAAGCTCGGGTCATTGGCACACCACACCAGCAGAAGAACAACGAAATTTGGTAACAACATCAGTAACCGCATTTTCAAAACCCTGAAGATGATTCAAAAAGAAAATCCAAACCCCAATACAAAAATACTCTCAACAGCTGACAGAAGCCACATTTCGTATTATTGTATCGTGGCTCTATGGCAAGGAGCTAAGCCTGCAACTATTAAATAAATTTCATATCACAGGTTACACGATCGAAACCCTGGAAGGGAATTTCCTTCAACCCTACTTTTTGGCAGCCTGTCGGCCTCAACTCAATGTAACAATGAAAGACCGAGAAACTTGCTACCACTACATACAACAAGGTTAGGGTTCCACAACTCAACGATCAATATTTGGTGAGATCAGCGCACAGGAAAGAGCCAATAGTGCTATGTCGAAAGCCGAGCAACATTGCATTAACATCTCATTAATTACTTCAACAACAAAGTGGTCAACATTACATTCCAAGTGAACATTACTGTGTACAGCATGGAGGAGAGGCGATACAACAACCTTGCCAGCTAGAACTCTTAGTTACATTATCGATCAAAGTTCACGTGGTTGGACTACATGGGTTGACAACCAGGCTTTCCACTATGGAGTTTGGTCATAACAATTAATACATGATCGTAACCCTGTCAACCTGTCAACATCAATTTCAATGCACATCAACTCATCACTCCATTAATGAGACCTTGGTGATTACAATAAAATATGTTAATAAAACTTAGGATAAGAGCTAATACATATAGCATGGGTCAAACTACTGCTTAAGCCATAACCTTTCTAAGTTTGTTTAGAACGTATTCATGTCTGCATATGATAATACTCGACAGTGCTAATGTATAGCTAGGTTTGCATATTATAATCATATCATTGCATAATAAAAACCTTATCATTGTAAAATGTAGCGTAAACTTTATATAGTCTCAAGTTTAAACTTAGCCATATAGATATTATATTGCTAATTCATGGAAAGCTAGATATAGTTAGGATTCTAACTATGTACAAGAATATCATAACAGTACAAATTGTAACAACATGCAATAATATCCAAGAACTTAAAAACATCTGTAAACTGTACTATTTTTGCATAATCATAAAAGATCTTTCATTCAAGAGATTAACATCCGCTTAAATATGAAGTAGAAAATACAATTAAATCATATTTAGTGGAGAAGTATGATGTGTCATCGCTACAAATTATCTTAGTTAAGAAATCAAGTTAATTTATATGTTCCGCATTAATGACTTTGATAAATATTGCTATTATAATTTTATTTTATTTTGGGTATTTTCGGGATGTTACAGTTAGGGCTCTCTACCTCAAGAATATGCTTTACTATACAAAGTTGGAAGAAGGGGATTCAATTTTAGAACAACTGCTAAAATTGAAGAATAGTAGAGATCAATTACTTGTCATATAAAGGGAAATAGAGGGAAATAGATAAGTATAACATGGTAGTGATTTCATTAGTGATTACTTTTAAGAGTTTTCTTTAACCCTTCAATCACTTTCTTGAGAAATTAAATATTGTTTTGAATCCATTGATATTAGTTTTGACAAGTTGTGAAGTTAGCGGTTGCAAAGGAGTATGGGAAGAAGTGGTTGGAAGTGGTGGTAAAACTTTTGAGAGTGCTCTTGCTGCAAAGTATAAATGCAAAAGAAAATTAACAATGGATTGAAGGCGGGGGGCGAATTCAGTTTAAGCAAAGCAACTATCACATATAATTTTGTTTATAAAAACATATGTTGTCAATACAATGGTAAAAAATCAGCTTAGAAAAAGTAAACTAATGTGACAAAACATGAAGAAGAATTTGACTATGCATTTGGTGCTTCATAGGTGGGATGTAAGCCTTCAAATGACTGGCTCTTTTATTTGGAGATACCAAGAATATGGAAAACATGAGGAATCGGTCTATTACCTTTGCTCAAAACAGATCCAAAGCATAGACTTTGATCTTAAGTGATGACAAGGCACATTTTGTTAAACATTATGGTGATCTTCAATTTAGATTGTCATATGGTAGGAAGTTCAAACTTCACCTTTAGGAATGTGATTTACAAATTAGGGATGAACACAAATTTATTTCGGTTAGTGAAATAACAAAGAAGATCCCAGATTTGGAAGTCCTATTTAGTGTGGATGGATATTTTATAAATGATAAAAAGGATTTGTAAGATGATTTCATTAGGGGTGAAGGATAATAGTTGTACATATTTGTGGAGGTTGTACAAATTACATCAACTAGGTTGGACTTTTGTTTTACAGTTACAACACCAAAAGCTAAATATTGGAATGTGCCCATGTAACGCCCCTGTTTCCCCAGTTTAGTAACACAAATAAATATGTAAATGTAACAATTAGTAATAACATCGAATAACCGCCAGTTGTGGTTGAGGAAATGCCGAAAAGAAGGGGTCTATGAAACTATTAGGGAGTAGGTAAGGGGGTATGGAGCCTCAAAGACCGTATTCCTTTCCAACCCTTAGTGTTGGACCCTTGTATGATTTTTATTAATGTTTTATTTTAAACCTTAGATTATAATGGTTCATGTGGTGACGTGATGAGGTTTTCCCAAGGTGGTTGCATGGTGTTTTGGGAGGTGGCATGTGGTTCTCCTTGTCCATGCACCAAAAAGGCTTGGGACTTAGGAGGATAGGGTCATTCATTTCATGAAGCAGGGAGAGGGAAGGCCGGTACGGTCAGGGAGGAGTAGAGCATAACTGAATAGCTAATGTGCATATAGTTCTGAAAATATAACAACTGTTTTCTTGACCAATTACCTGGGCTAGTGAGTTGGTTTGTTGGTTCAACTTGTTGTTCACTATTGAAGTCCTTGTACATCCAGTGATGTAGTTATCGTTGAACAAACTTTCCCAGGAACACTAAATGGTTGTTGAAATTGCCCAAGGGACTACTCAGTCAGAGAAGGGAATTTACCACCAAGTGTTGGATGTGTTGGGGAAGGAAGATTATTGGTTATTGTGTTTTGATCAGCTATTCTAGTGTGATGTTGTTTTTGTGAGAGAAAATTCATTGATTCCACGTGTTTTTCCCTCGTGGTTTCATAGCCTTAGCTCGGGGTGGCAACCTTGCTAATAGATTGAGGAGCAAGGAGTGCCTAAGGTTGGGAGTAACATTCATCACCCATAGCCGATTTCCCAGATAAGTATTTATTATAATCTTGCAATTGCAATTTTTCATGGTAAACAAATCATTTATAAATCTGGTAATGTTTAAATTGTTGCAGACATAGATAATGTGGCTTGCTAATACCTTGGTCAATCACCGAATTATCTATACTCTGTTTCTATAATGGTTGAATATATAGTGAACTAAACCATTGGATATATGCTGGGTAGTTTCCCTGTTTATTTCATTTTCTAGTGGGCATTTCAAACTCACGAAACCACGAGACAAAGTATACCTCTGTTTCAATGAAATTGTCAGCGTTTGATGAGCAGTAGCACCCAGAAAATCGTGGGTCAGTTAATACCACAATTTTGATTATGATTGTTGGGTGTTTGATGAGTAGTAGAACCCAGAAAATTATGGGTCAGCTAATACCACATTTTTATTATGGTTTCTAGGCGTTTGATGAGCATTAGAACCCAGAAAATTGTGGGTCAATGGATACCTCTGTTTTACATGTGTTTGCTGGTCATTTGTCGAGCATTTAATCCAGAAAAATCGTGGTGAATGAGAGGCAGCGATTCCCCCTTTTCTTTTCCAGACAGATACCTCTTGGAAAGTCCTTACTAACCATGGAAATCCAAGGAGATAGGCACAATTCCTGAAGAAAATAATCACTTTTGAAATAGGACTCTGACTAGAAGGATTGGGAACTTACCTTTGCTATGCTCATTGAAGGGAATAAATATGAGGGAACTATCTTTGTTGTAAACATAAGTTAATCGTCTCTCAAACCCAAAGAAGCACCTCTTCACTCTTCCTTTTGATAAACATGTTTTGTCCACGAGGTGTTGTTTGGAAATTGCCATTGCTGCCATTCTTTAGTGGTAATTTAACCTTGCACTAGATCTGGTAGAGGCTGCAAAAAAAAGGTGTCTTACAGAGTAGAGTAAGAAGAAGTTAAATTTTATGATTCTACAAGGAATGTAACTGATATACCCATACCATTTAATTAGAGAAGGCATTTAAGAGAGGTCAATCTTAAGTTAAATACTCTTCAAACCTTTCATGCATTAAGCATTTAACATTAAAAAATATTCCATAACAATTGTTTTCAAAGTCAATACCCATAAATTTATCAAGGGCGTTTAGGCACAAGATACAATCCCATCTACAGGCCATCAAATTCAACCTAATCATTAGTGGCATAGCCCAATATTACACAAAATATTAGTCTCTTATAAGTTGTATCAATTTCTCAATCCGTCTCTACTAGATCTCCAAATATTCCTCTTAGAGGATCTGTCAAAATCTAGTTTTGAAATTCAAAAAGCCTTCCTTGGGGGCTGCCAAACAATTCTAGATCCTTCATGGCAGCCTGAAGAATTCCCTTTATTGGATATCTCCCTGTTGAAGATTCCTTGAAACCTTCTTTTTCAATTGAGATATCTTCTGGTCCTTGTCCTTTTCCTTTGTCATTGTTGTAGTTGTTTCTCTTAATCCAGAAAGAATTCTATAAACTTGTTTAGATCCTTGAGTGTCCAATTGCTTTTGATTTTATTTTTTTCTATTTCTGACCAGCCATTTGAGCATCTATGGCCTGGAATTAGATCCCGGATAAGGTTAAAAAAGGTCCATCTATCACACCCTTAGGACATTTTTGGATCTATCTTACCAAACTTTGGAGCCTCCTTTATGCAAATACCTGCTATTGGTTTCCATATATTCCTGGTTATAGACAGATTAGCAGCAGGTGGTTCATTTCCTCTTAAACCTCCTTGCAACATAGACATCTTCAGGGACCTTGTAGGCCTCTTTTTGGAACTAATTCAATGAACTAGGGTTTCACAAAGGACTTCAATATATTGCTATCTGTTTCTATTGAAACCTTAAAAATGATATTGTTTTCTTCATCTGTTAGGATTGAGACTTTATAATGGTCATACTTTGTAGTATTGTACTTTAGCTTAACTTAGGAAATCTATGTTAGGATTACTTTATATGATAGAGTTGCATTATGATGTAATAAAGTTGAGCTACAATGATTTAAAACCAATTAAGTTGTATGTTAGTGGTTAGGTGTTGAAGGGTTTTTTTAACATACATTTCCCATATTGAGACAAAGATATGTAATGTTTCTCACACCCTATGCTTAATGAATCACATTGTCTTTATCTCTCCTATCTACAACTTTGTGAATATGTATACATGTGTGTAATTCTGAGAGATTCTATTGAAATATTAGTGTTTGCATGTCAAAAATGTTAAAAAAGTAGGTCTTGGATATTCCCATTTACGAGGATTTTCTTTTATTCTAATTAGAATGTTCATGGACATGCTTATTTCCCTCCAATATCACAACCCAAAGGGATACCTCTAAAATTTCAAGATGTCAAAGGCAAGGAGTGGGTCTTTCAGTTCTGATTTTGGCCTAATAATAATAGCAGGATGTATGTTCTGGAAGGGATGACACCTTGTATTCAGTCAATGCAATTGCAAGCTGGTGACACAGGTATCCACCAGTACATGCCCCAAGTCTGGGGGCTGCAGCATATAACCCATAATTCCTTCTGGTTAGGTACTAGATCTGAGGGGTATCTATTCCATCAAATCCGAGAGACATGCACCTAGCCTCATTATTTTTCTTTGTCATGGCATTCAGGTGGGGAAGAACATGATGAGAATGCAACTATCGACCTCAAGAATGAATCAATGCCCCATTGGCATCCATCCTGCATGTTATTGTTCTTACCTGACAAACCTCTGTTGTCCAAATTCTATCATATTATTTTCCTTGATTGCTTCATCAAATGGATTTTTTGGAATTTTTTGTCTTTGCTGCTGAAATTTTATTAGATTCTTTGCTGATATTTCATCCAAGGAACTTCCTCAATCTTACTCTCGGTGTTGCTTTGTAACCATAGGTTCGAACTTTTGGAAAATTGTTGGCCCTCCAAGCTAACCGGATCTTTTGTTTTTCTTATATGTTGTAACCCATTTTGAAGCCTATATTGAAATATGGATCGTTGTGGAAGTAAAGTTTACAAGGGGGTTGCGATAATATTTAAATAATATGCATATTAAGAATCCTGAGAGCATGCTCCTGTGCGAGATCAAGGCCAAGGCTCTACTAGTGGGCTTGTTAGTTTACTTAAGCATATTAATGCATTTCCCTACGTGGATGGAGTCCAAGAGCAATGCATGATGTAAGCAGGTTGCAACTCATTAAATATAAATGAAATAAAACATATGGACCTTTCTCCCTTTGGAGGAAAAGAAGGTTGGGGATCTATGATCTAGCAAGTGCCATGTGAAGCTCAAACATGTGTTGAGTTTCTCCCTACATCGATGGGGTCCAAGATGTAAGCAATGTGATATAAAGATGATGCAAATAGGATGTAACTCATATAAGTATAAATGAAAAACAAATATGGACCTTATCGCCTTGGGAGATTGTTATTGCTTAAACTTTGGCTTGAGGTGAAAAAGTCTTAATCACCTAGGCGATACTTCAAAGGAATGTACAATTATTACCATTGCCACCTCAACAACAATTCCTCCGCTTTAGGCTAGCTAAATACTAGCACAAGGAGGGTTTCCATGGGGTAATATAAGTCTATAATAGACAATAAAAGATGATGAATCTAGCTTAGTTTGAAATTCAAATTATAAATATGTTTTTAGAGATAAAAATTACAGCAGGATGGGTAGATTTACAAACATAAATATTGATCTAGCTAGAGATGATAAAGTGCAAGGTTTTCTAGACCAAAACTATTAAGAAATTTGAACACAAAGAAACCAAGACTAACTCGAAAGAGTTATCGTAATGTATTGCATATTTCCAAACATGGGACCTTATGATTGATAACCACTCTTAATAGCTTGGGAAAAACTTGCTACTATACCAACAAGATTTAGCACAAGCAAAGTAGTCAGAGGGATAATGACTAGGAGACTGGTCCACTTGAAAACATATAGCTCAACAAATTCACCATCCTCATATGAATACTTTGATTTGACAGTATTGTGTAAATCCGTGCTAGAAATTTCAATAGCCCTTGAAAGAAAACAAACATATGTGTCGATACACCTCCAATCCCCCAAAATTTATCATTCCTAGACACTAATACATATTTAAAAAGTCCTTGGTTTTGCTCTACATGGGAGTATACAACATGGTCTGCAAACCTTCGAGAGAAAAATTGAGTTTTTATCGACAACAGGGAAACATAGATGTCAGGTCTAGATGAAATATTAGATAAGCATGACATAAAATTATATGCTTGTACATAAAATTGCGATCTTAAAACATGGACCATTACAAGGAACAATTCAATTACAAAAAATATTCCTCAAAAGCCATACACTGACAAAACAATTTAATTTGCAAATTATGGTTCTATAACAAACAAACCCTCTTGAAAAAATACCTCATTAAATGCATGTAGGCTGGTAATATTTGAGAAGAATAACCCTTTCATTAGAAATCTTTTTATCCCACATATCTAATTGGTGTATAACTGAGTCAAAACCTGCAGACATACAAATGTGTTAAAACTCAAAAATTATTGGTCCCTAATCTTGGAAACAATTCGCTTGTATTCCCTAATATTCCATACTTGGCATACATATCTAGAGGGGTTGTTTCCAAAATAACATCTTCTTAAATCTATTCCTAATCATGCATTCATGGATCCACTTACCCTGTTCTAGAGCTCCCAATTGCACACATGTCGGAAGCATGCTGATCTTGAAGGTGATCAGATCCAGATTCACACGGTCCCGCTGCATTTCATTGAAGATCCTCAAGGACTCATTAGAAATCCCATTCTGAGCATATACCAATCTATCATTGCATTCCATGAGACCACATCCCATTCAACCATTTTTTCAAACAGTTGGCGTGCAACCACCAAATTTCCCCATTTAGCATACATAGCCATAACATCATTCTGAACAAAAACATAAGACTCAAACCTCTATCTGACAACATGATCATGAGTCTCCTTCCCTTCTTGCGGCGCCAATAATGAATCACATGCCTTGAGTACAAAGGGGAAAGTGAAATTGTTGGGATGCACATATTCCCTATGTATTTGGCAATACAATGCAAGGGCTTCCTCATAAGGGCCATTGCAAGGATACCTTTTAATCATTTTGTTCCACACTAAAACATATGGTTTGTATATTTTGTCAAACAAAAAGCATGTATACGCCATATTATTGAAAAATCCATAGATGCCCACATGCTTGGTTTGCTTGAAAATGTCTTGGTGGAATCCATTTGTGATCAGGTTGGCATGGACTTGTTTCAATTGTTTTATGTTAACATGAGATTTCAAGATGGAATCGTATGTGTTGCAGTGGATTGGTTGATCGCACACCTCCTTTACTGTTGAACCGATCTCCTATACGCGTCCAGTGCTAGGCCCAAGCATTGGATTTGGTGCATGTTCATTACACAGACTCACAGTAAGACGTTATTTGCATAGTCCTAATATCCTAAAACGCAGAACCTTCTACATTATCTGCAGAATCCTAATATCCTAAAACAAGTTTGATTCGGCACAATAAATTTCCAAGGGTTACACTGTCGCTTATTTGCTTAATTTTTATCTAGTTTTGAAATTCATGATATTAACTATATATACTATAACATCGGCTCATACAATTCCATAGTAGCTGCCATTGATAGGCCATTTCACACCCACAATTTGAGGCACCCCTAGTATGGGTGAGTATCTAGAGCTACTACCTAAAGGTTTCCATACTTCCAAGGGATAGGAATTTTCTTATACATAATTTTTATGGTCGCCACTAGATCTTGCCAATACAAAAACTTATGGATTTAACATGGGGATCTTGCCAATATAGAACCCCTATGGTTTTTACATGGGGAAGTATTGGTGGGTTTCTTGTTCAATTTCTCAATTGAAAAAACCCTATGACTTTATTCTCGGGCTATCTACATCGACAATTTACTAATGTCAGCATCAGAAAGCGGGTTCAAGGGGAACCATATGCCCTCCATTCTTTAATCCATGCCATATTTTCTCTATATTCCCTCAAAAGGAAGCTCTTTACACCGCTTTCCCTCGGTACTCATTTTATATTGGTCATTTGTGCCAGGGATTAAAGGAACTTTAGACACTTAAACCCATGGAGGAGAGTCTTATCAATCGAGTACAAAAATAAATCACCTTTGGTTGAGAAAGTTATCCTTCCTTGAGGGACGGATTTATGCTATCCATGGTGATCCTAACCTTTTTTAATATTTTGCTAGTGGGCTTAGGGATTAGCAGTTAACAACATGTGTTTCCTCCAAGGAGTTCATAGGTTCAAATCTGGAGGAGGATAAGGTATGTACACCTCCGTAAAATTTAGCAGTTAAATCACTACACAAAGTGGGGTCCCCTGTCCCACAAACAAGGGGGTTTCATACACCAAATTGGTGTCAAGGGTGAACTTAAAGATATTATTAGTAGTAGTAGTCGTAGTAGTAGGAAGGCTAACCTTATCTCATTCACAATCACTTATAAAAATATAGCCACACTTCATTGTGAGCTTATCTAGGAGAGTATAATCTCACAGCTAGTATTCACCTAAGGGAGTACCTATTGCAAATAAGGGAAAATCCATGAAGCAATCAAATCCATCACCTATTTTAAATGTCTAGTCCTTAGATACAAAGATGGAAGGGGGAGCATTATTCACATACTTATAGATGAGGTGAGGTATTCATCCTTAACTTTTTCCCTATAGGTCCAAGTAAATATAAAGTGGTATAGATCACAGCTAGTCCTAATATTATGTTAAACCTTAAGGGTTTTATGGTACTAGACATGCACAGGGCTGGACAAAGAGAAACTTAGATATGAGAATAGTTTGTTGCTTTTTGTAACTCAAAATGTCACCACAAGTTGTTCAAAGATTCCCGGAACTACTTCCTTGGGTGTAAATGAGTGATGTCCTACCCTCAAACCTCTTCCAAACAATAATTGAAAGTTGACCGTCCTCTCCTAAAACAAATCCATAAGGTTTCAGATGCCTTCATGCCATTGATACCTAGTCATAATCTCCTTGGGATAGACTTCAACTTTTTGTCAACATATTATTATATCTTGGATATGCATCTCATGCTTTTACAGGATTCATAGGCCAGTTGTTGTGTGTGCCAAGATCTGGTTTCAGTTTTATTTATACCTCTTTCACGATGAAAATTTCCTCTAATGTAGATCATTGCCCACCAAATTGACCCAGAACTGAATATCGAGGCTATTGGAAGGTAAAACATGCCCATAATTCTTCAAACAGTACATATATCTGCTTGGAGTGTGCCCAAAATGATCTCTAGTGTGTTGTTTGAGGCTCAAAGTAGTCCAAACAATGCCCAAATTTGTTATGAAACAATGTCGTATTGATGTTAGGATGTGAAATCTTACCCAGGATTAGGAAATAATGCTCCTCACCACTGTTGTTCATTGTTGTCCACATCCACAAAACCATCTTAAAATGCCTCTTTTATGCCTAGGTTAGCCCAGAACTGATTTCAAAACCTAGGTGAACATCCTATGAAAATAGCAGGGTAACACCCTCAAAATACCTTTCATTTTCCATCCATCCTCCCATATTTTCATATTCAAGTCACCTAACTACTATTTTGACACCATAAATTACAACAATAAAAAAATCACTATAGTCTCAATAACTCTAGATCCAATCATCAACAATCCACAACTATAAAAGCATATTCAAGCTTTTTAATCCAAATTAGTGTCTTTATGGTCACTTTAAAACCACCTAGCTCATTCTAGATAAACCTTATGCATTTATGATCCTCTGCTTACCTGATTATTATTGCAAATAGTGTGATGAGAAAATGAAGCTCAATGCCATCTACATGTGATACAATAATTGGAATATCGGTATTTTAAATAATGAATCGAAGCAAATTTTGACTACAACAACAATCAAAACATTTAGAGAATGTCACAAAATGTTGTTTATATCCCATATACATTAGGAAATGTACTTACTGCTAGAACTCTTGATTTCATTGCATATGTGATGGGAGGTTGTGTGTAGTTGTTAAAAGTAAAGGCAGTGCCAAACTATAAATCAACAAAATAGATATTTTGCAATGTCAATTCACAGATTAAAGATGGGTATGATTTCCCATTGTTCTTGTTGATTAAATATGGGTAGGATTTCCCACTACCTAGGATCCAAATGAAATACAATAGGAATATATTTATGGAGTACAAATTTGGTGAAGGTCCTATATTCACAATGTTGTTGCAAGGCAGTGAGGGAGTGATGCCATGTGCAGAAATGATCAGGTGGCTAATCGATTACACTGATGTGAACACAAGACAAATATACAATGAGTAGTGAAAATGCATAGGATCTTTCTTGGCTACTTATTTATAAGCATACTACAAGTTTGTCAAAGTTTAATCATATTTGACGAATGAATGGATGCGAGAATTCACTCTTACAATTGCTATGACATCTTGGCTAGTTGGTATGATGATGGTAGGACTTTGAAAGCTAGCGATCCCCAAGAATGGTAGGAATTTGAAAGCTAGGGATACCCGATCATGGTAGGACTTTGAATCAACAACAACAACAATTCCCCATGAATCCTCCCTTGACCATGTCCAATTCCACAGGTCCCCATGACTTGGATGCATAGTTCCATTGACACACTATGAAGCCATGTGTGGTGCTTTATTGCATTATTAATATCTTTGGATGCCAAAATAGTTTCTTTATGGCAAAAGGAATGACACTCTTCTATAGAATGTCATTCCCAAGACCCCAAGACACGTGTGTATTGCTTAAAACCACCTAGTGGCACAAACATCTCCAATCATAGGCCAATTATACCCTTAAGAGACCATGTGTGGTTGGTGGAGGAAAAATTCATAGACATGGATGGATAGAAGCTTCCTTTAGGGTCCTATGTTTAGATATTTTCCACTAACCATGTTGAAATCCCTAAGGCCACAAGACCTAGATACATAGTTCCACGAATACCCATAAAAGTCATATGTGTGGTGCTTCGAGACATTGTTCATGGCTATGTATGTCTCAATTATTTTTGAAGGTCCAAGGGCATGATCTTCCTCCCTATAACTTCATTCCCAATGCCTTGATACATGTACATACTACTCAAAATCACCTATCAGTTCACTGAAATCCTCAATCATAGGCCAATGATACCCTCAGAAGACCATGTGTGGTTGGTGGAAACAACTTTCTTAGCACTAGATGGATAGAATATTCCTTTAGGTCTTGAGATTCATGCCTCCGCCCATGACCATGTTGAAGCCCCAAAGTCCCCAAGACTTAGATATATAGTGCAATGGATACCCTTGCATAGACACACATGGTATCTTAAGGAATTGTTCATGGTTTTGGATGCCTCGGTGGTTTCTTTAGGGACAATGGCATGGTATTTACCTTAGAATGTCATTCACAAGCCATCGATACACATACATATTTCTCAAACTTTCCTAATGGAATCACCATATTTAATTAGTATAGGATGATGATACCCTCAGGAGTCCATGTGTGGTTGGTGAAGGAAACACTCTTATCCTTGGATGGCTAAAATATTTCAGGGCCCAAGGTTCATGTCTCTTCTATTGTCCATGTCCAAATCCTCAAGGCCGTGATACCTAGATACAAAGCTCCATGGATACCTTTGCAAAATAATGTGTGGTTCTTTGAGGAATTGCTCATGGTTCTATATGGCTCAATGGTTTTTTTAGAGACAAAGGCATGGTCTTCTTCTCTAGAGCATAATTCCCAATACTTTTACTCATAATTTCATAACAATTAAAAACTTCTGTGTGCAAATTTAAACTCAATAAAACACAGCGGAATTAAACATAACGACACACATACATCATAGATTGCATCAGCATATTTATCTCAAGCAATCAATAGGCAAGGATTTCAATCCCCTTCTTGGGCTATGCACAGACTACATATTGATTTCATTAACATGAATATTTAAAATTCAGATTGAACACATTGCAGAACACAGACTGTATATAAATTAATTCGCAAGAATACTTATCTTGCAACGCAAATGTCCACGACTGGCTACGTGAGAGCAACGTTCCACCCAACCATAGATCTCTGTCCAGCCTGTATTCTTTCAACTGAGAGATCACCCCCGAGATGGGATGTGTATCCACTAAGGAGGAACTAGATGGCTCACTCACAGTCAGGGTTTCACTCAAACAGCCATGCTAAGCCAACACACAGTTGGGTTTTTCAAGCATGCAATAAGAGATGGAGGAGGATGCGAGTCCACTAAGCTCAATCCTAGAGCCACATACATATCATGCTGGACTCAGCAATCCCATCCTCTGTTCATACATCCACTCTTGGATTTCTCACAACTCTGTCACAAATACTCAAAAACCGTCACTGATTTTCTGGGCAGTTAAAACTAGGTTTCCCCATGGATTTTGGGGTAGCTATTGCTCCCAAATTCGCCCCAAGGCTCATACCAACGGATCCCCCATTGGATTTCACTGTCCAATACCCATTCTGGGCGTTTTTGGCTTCCCAAAACGTGGGTTCATTCCAAGTCGCGATTTTTGGTTTTCTCACTGCTCGGAGCTCGTTTTTGGATGGAGAATGATGTTGGTAACTTAACCATGGAATGGGGATGAGAATGAAGCCACCTCCCATGAGGTAGAGTGACTTGTGGGACAAGTAAACAGAGCCCATACCTACCCATACGAATTTTTGGGTTGCCCATCCCCCATTAAAGCCATGGGCTGACATATCAACCAATTCCTTACAATAGGCATAAATGTCATCTAGGGAAGTCAATGGGTTCTCATAATGACATGTGGCAGCCTAGGGTTTAGTCTCATACCCCCTCACCACTACCCAGTGGATACACGTGGCCCCTTCTCATTTGTTGCCTCCGTAGCCAGTTTTGGTATTTTATATTGCATGATGTTTAATTACACCCTTTTACAATGTTCCATGGCTTCAGAGCACATGGTATCAAAATATCAAATACTTGCCCTTTAAATAAAATTCGGGCTTTCACTAGCGGGGCCTTGGCCTTGAGCTCCACGCTAGGAAAACATACATCACATGTACACATTATTTACATTAAAGGCTATTATATCCTAAGGGTCGAATTGGGGGTATTACATTCCCCTCCCCCTTAGAACAACACCGTCCTCAGTGTTCCAAGACTTAAGCATACATATACAATTTACACATATCCAAAACTTCAAAAGCTTTGCAGATCTGCCCTACATTCTATCCTTTACTTTGAACTTTCAGGACCAAGTCGTTTGATCTTCACGAGCTGCTCTTGCTGATTCGGATCTTCCAGCTCATCCATAAGTCTAAAAATTTTATGGCTACTACCCTCTTGAGGTTCTCTTGTTGGGCAATTGCGGAGGCAATGATCCCCTCCACATTTCCAACACTTCACTGGTTGCTTCATCTTTACGTGTTCAATTTCCTTTGACTCTTCCCACCTGGAGTGTTTCTTAATTGGACGATTGGATGAATGCTTCTTCATTGATCCACTTTTCTTTCCCTTGCTGATTTCTCTCATAATGCTTTTTACCTCTTTCTGCAGACGAAGAGTGTCCTGCAAGACCTTGTGGTTCATCTTGTTCTGCTGCTTTTGCATCTTGAGCATCTCTCCAAGATTTCCTTGGGCCTTGGAAATTGTATGAAGAAGAATTTCAGCCAATTCTAATAGCCCTTGGTCTGCCGCCATGGTCAATGGAAACAACTGACCACACTTTGCTCGCTAGCAACACTTGCTTGCACCAGCTGCAACCAATTGATTCAATTTCCACCTGTGAAATTCATCATTACAATTCTTGTTAGGCCAAGCATAACCCAAACATTAAAAATCAGTCAATGGTTTTTCCCCAGTTGACATGGATAGTCCATGCTTTACTCATGAGACTTCCACACTTTTTATGCTTGCCCAACATACACCTGAATTTCTTCGTGTTCATCCATTCACAGGAAATTCATTAATTAGCATTCACAATTCACTTTAATCAAATAAACACACTGTTACTTTCAGTCATGCATGCATTCAACAATTTTTCTAATTCTATAAATGCATCAATAAAAGGAAGGAAAGAGAGCAGTAAGAGTTTCTCCTCTTAGTTTTGTTCCATTTTGGAACCCACACCACCACTCTGGTTTTCATGCTCCTGTCCTCTTTCACTTCACGTGAATGCTCGACTTGCCCTTCTTGGCTATGACACGTAGTGTCTATGGTCTATTCCAGACCTCTCAACCATGGAGTTCCTCCACTTGGTTGGTCTAACTCTTGGCTGCTAGGACTCACACAGTTCCACTAGCCCCATCTTTCTGTACTACTCATGCTAAGCTATTTAGGGTGGTTACATGTCCACATGCATCCTTAAGATGCTTCAAGATTCTTGCTTCCAACAATACCTGCGTTGGATGTCTTCACTTTATTCCATAGGACCCTTCTTTGCTTTACAAGCCTTGGATCTCCTATGGGTATAATAACGAATGTTGGGATAGCACGCAGGCTACTCCTCAACATTAATTAATTTTGCATGTTTGGCCAGTGCACAGGCTGCTCCACAACATCAATTAATCAATGTTGAACCAGCCACTTCCTGGATTTACCAAGCAGCTTACTGTTCCTTCAGAGTCCTTGCTTCCTGCATTGACCAAGGTTTCTAACAAAGAAACAATAATGCATCAGCTCACTGTTACAAGTTTTATGCTTGAAACCTTCATTATTCAAATAAGAAATGAATGAAATTGAATCCTTATCTGTATTGTGCATTTCCTCTCTCGTCCACAGGGTTCTACTTTTACTTTATAAGCCTTGGGATCCTCCTACGGACTAGGATGTTCGGCCAGCATGCAGGCTGCTCCAAATCATCAAATAATTAATTCCCTACCAGTACACCTTCATGCCGACTGGGTTTACCAAGCATTTGGTGGTGCCCAACCAGTCCCATACCTGGTTGGCCCTCTCCATTGCTGAGCCAGCACATACATATGGATCATCGGCCAATGGAAGGTAACTGCGCCACCGACCATTACAGGTCAAGTCTCCACTACTCTGCCTTAGGCTTGCATCAGCCTTTCACAGGTATCACAATCCCTCAATGCGCATAACAATTCTTCACCCACACAAGGGTGGCACTTCTTCTCTTATGTAAGCCGGCGGTTCCATTTAGGAATTCTTTAGGTGACTTTTAACTGCAAGCTATCATGGCCCCATGATACCCACTCACCTTACACAAGGGTTACCACTGCTCCTACAGTCCTCTTGAGTATTCTTTTCTTTACTTTTCCCTTTAATGTGCAGCACTGAATTTCATATGTATAATCTGTCAACACAAAATGGATATCAAGCTCATTAATATCACTGCTCTAGAATTGTAAACATATTTCATAACATTCACTATCCAACCTTGAAACACCAGGAATGCGTCCATTCCCTTAAGGTGTAGTCAATATTGGCATCCCTAACACAACTCAACACCAGAAAGGCGTGCACTCCTTACTGATGTGAACTATGAAGGTCCTAATCATACTTCAAGCAGTCTGCCATAATGGAAATAAAATCAAAACATTCTCTGCATATTAACTCTAATAATTAGACATGCATGTATGTATATATATATATATATATATACATACATATATATCAATCAGGGTTTATGGAACACTTATCCATTTTGCAGATGTTATTTCTCTTCTTTAATGAGGAATGGAGGCTCCTTCTTTGAGTTGACAGTCCCTCGGTTTTCCATCCCAATTCCTTTTGATGTTACATAACCTTCATATGTCTTACTGACATAATCTTCACCATCCCACTCATATTGTTTACCAATCATGTAGTGAAAATGAGACATTAATAATGTCTTATGGCATTTCACCTGAAACCCATTTTCAAATCATGGAATCTCTTCTCATGAAGTTTGGCTTCTGCAGGCCCACTCTCATGGTCTTACTACAATGTGTCTTCCTGGAACACTTATTGAACAACCAAACAGTTAGCAACATTTAACAATACAATTCAAATCCGATTGTTCCATAACCAATCCATGGCATTAATAATTAAATTCAGTATGAATTTGCAACTATGTCTACTACAGAAATTGGTTCTCATCCATGAGGCTATTCTCATATTGTTTGGCTCCTGTAAGTGACACCACTCTGCCCGTTATGGTCTTATGCCCGCTGCCATACATGAGCATCCACTTGCAGCGTGTCCTCCTGACACATTTTCATATAAGCCAAATAGTCATTAGCAATTATTAGTAAAATTTCAAATCCTTTACAAATCTGATATTTACAATTGTTCTTATTAATAGAACTTAGAGCTCTCAACCATGAGATTCCTTCTCATAAGCTCTAGATCCAATTTTCAAATCCGTTTCTCACAGAAATTTGATTTGCAATTGTGATAATATTCTCATGAGAATGTTTTCAGATTTATTTCATGCATACTTTACAACCATGAGAACCTTCTCATAACCTTTGGCTTCTGCATGTGGTAGATCCCAGTCTCTACTATGGACTTATCCTCATTGCCATACACAAGAATTTTCTACCTGAAAACTGAACCTTCAATCAGCCAAACACGTTGTGAGTATCTACGCACATAATCATTCATTGCCATAATAGTGACTAAAGTGATCTCAGAATTATAATACTCAATAATTCAAACACCTTCAACGGTTAACATTTGAAATGCAACGAAGTATATACACTTCTATATATGCATCATTATCACAATAGAATTTCAAGACATAGTCACACTATCCATGCAACTTAAATAAATCGTAAATACTCATTATTTCACGGTCATATCATTCATACAACTATGTCCTTCCACAGAGCATTCTAGCAGCCCATCAATCATGATTGGGTTCTTCATGCACTTACTATTCTGCATTCATAACAGCCCATGAAATGATCTTAGAATTATCATCAATTCATCATTTCATTCATTATTTATTTTGCAATAAAATATGCATCATCCCTATGCATTCATACAATGCATCACAAGATTTATAAAATATGTTAATGCTCATCTACTCAATGCACATCTACTCAACGCTACCTTGCATTGTTTCATGAGTACTATGCATTCAAGTATATTATGATCGAAACATGACTATCTCATATAACTTGTATTACCATAATCAGGACCACCAGTCCTCACTTGCTTTGGTTATTAAGCACATAACCAACATACGCATGGCATGATATAAATTCATATGAATGCATTGAGATTTCTAAACAGTCATAGGGTGTAAGGATCATTTCCTTCACTTACCCACACATCACCAAGCTTGATAGGTTAACAGTCCCCATCGATATTCAATATCACATGCGAACTAACTCAACATAGCTCAAACATAGTTTGAAGAGATCTTATCAAATCCTCTTTCAACATTCATGCAATTTGGCACCAATAATCATTACCTACATTGTTACCATTAACATCGCCTGATGTTACCTGATCAGTTGACCTCTTACCAAGGCTATTCAGTCCTTTTGCCAACTTTATGGTCATAGATTTGTTGCACCATCATTTCTGCATAAGGTTGTTGGCTTCATGCAACAACATCCTCAGCACATTTAGCCATGCTCTTTGTTATCTTTGGTCCTACAACCAATACCAACATCAACAGTCATTATCAACCACAATATTCTCCATTAGTGGTTCATTGCATATGTAGACTTCATTATTTTACCAATATGCAATATCCCATTTATGCACAATCATTTCCATATGCACTATGCAATGTTTGTTAAGATGTCATCTGGTGCATATACATCTATGTAATCCCTTACATTTTCAACATTTTTATGCCATATGACAATTTCATGATTATAAGTATGATAACAAGCAGGGGTTTAAAGAATTCTTCCCTTTTCGATCCCTCATTGTAACATGGAATTCTTCTTCCATATCATGCAATTGTAGAAATTGCCCATATCGACAACAAGATTGTTTGTCAAAATAGCCGTTGGCATTCTTCTGCACTAAATATCTAGGATATATGTAGACCTCATCTAAACTCTGGTCATGCATCATTGTTCCCTGTTGGGAAATATTTCCAATGCCTACATTCCTGCTCCATTCTGACATCGGGTGCAGGAACTGCATCTCTTCAAAAATGACAACTTTCGCTCCAATTCTGCACATATTACACAGTTGCATTTTGGTCCAGAATGCCAACTTTAGCCACCTGTGGAAAAAAATCTATGAGGAATCACAAAAACTTTTATATCGGGCGAAGTTAGTCCATATAGCAAGGAACACTTAGCAATTCACGTATTTCAATTCCGATGCACCATTCATCTTCTATGAATTTCTGGGTTTTATTACTTCTCACTTTTCACATTTTTCCAAAATTCCAAATTTTGGGCCAAAAATGGCTATCTCCGAAACGGTGCATTTATGGGAAATCTTCGTCTAACGGAAACTGTCCGTCTTAATGGGAATATGAAATGTCTAGTTTAGTAAAATTTTTGATTCCCACATCTAGGGTAACTTTTACTGCCCACAAGCTTTTCAAAATCTCGAAAAAGTGGCCCGGAACAGTGCTTTTTGGCCTTCTTGCTCACCCCGACTCCACATCCTTTCGAGTTTGGCTCAAGATTCTGAACTTAACATCGTGCCTGCTTCATGGCCGTGCCTGATCAATTTCAGCTCAAACCGACCTTCTGTTAAGCCTCGGGGCTCCATCCTTCAAAAGTCACTATTATCTAATTTCTGTCAAATCGGAGTGTAATGGGCTCGGGGTCTTCACTGGTTCTTTCATGGCCTTCGTCAATGGCCTCCGAGCCCCACAGGAATCATCCCATTCTGAGCACGGATGCTCCCTCTATCCAAAAATTGAGTTTTGGTCACTTTACTCATTTTTTTTTTCTTCGTTCGCTCTGCCGCCATCGCGAGACAGTTTGTCGATCGCTCCCGCAACTGCAGAGCAATTTCACGAAGGCTCCCGCAATTGTGGAGCCATTCGGCAAAGGCTCCCGCAATTGCGGAGCCATTCGGCGAACGCTCTCGCAACTGCAGAGCCATTCGGCGAAGGCTTCCGTTGTGCAGCCATTCGGCAAAGGCTTCCGCCGTTTCGGAGCCGTTCGCGGAATGCTTCCGCCGTTTTGGAGCCGTTCGCGAAATGCTTCCACCGTTGCGTGGAATGCTTCCCTGGTTTCGGGGGGTTTTGCGGAATGCTTCCGAAATTGCGGAACGATTCGCTGAGGTCTTCCGCAGTTGCGGAATGATTCGCCGAAGTCTTCCGCCATTTCGGGATGACTCGCTGAACTCTTCCGCGTTGCGGAACGATTCGCGGAATCCTTCCGCAATTTTGGAAGAGAATTCCTTCCGAAATTTTTTCTTTTCGACGCCAAACACTTAGAAAATTTTCTGCTTTTTTGGAGCATTTCCCGAATTTTTTCGCATTGCGGGACAACTCGCGGAATCCTTCCGCAAATTTCGGGGCGACTTCCCAAACTCCTCCGCGTTGCGGAAAAAATCGCGGAATGCTTCCGCAGTTTCAAAGCAATTCACCAAATGCTTCCGCAGTTGCGGAAGACATTCGGGAACTCTTCCCGAAACAGACTTAAACAAATTTTCAAAAAATTTTGGAACAATTTCCGGATTCTTCTTTCCTTCTGAATATGTGCCTTCTGATAAAGGGTGATAGCATTCATTCGTGCTAGCCTTGAATACAGTCCATTTATTTTGGTAAGAATCATATATTCCCATGACCATAGCCTTACCTTCTCTAGCATTTCTTCCAGCTATGAGAAAACAACATCTTGTGCAATGGTTAAAAGAAAATCCATAGAAACCTCACCATGTAAGTTCAATGCAAGCGGGAAGTTCAATCCATGATCTAGACACAGGATTGCAGATGTATTTGGATTCACCTGTACCAGAACAACAAAGTATGCTTTTGTCACTGGCCATCACAGACTTCAAACTTGGAAGGAAATTGATTGATAATCTGTGGAACTTATAGCTACTTTCCACGCTAATCCATAATTCCTTGATGCCATCTGAGCGCTGACCACGTGAAGTGAGAAAGGCCGAAGAAACAGGAACCGTTAAGCCGGAGGTTAATTCTTTAAATTCCAAGGACTTGAAAATATTGTTCCAGTGTTTGCATACTAGACACAACCTAAAGATTGCTTTCATGGGCAATCTCGCCTAAATTTGTAACCCCAACTCCTCTGTTAGTCTATTCCATGTCTCTTCTGCAATTGGATTTGGCCCATAGAGGCCCAATGCTGCAACCAGTAGCTCTGATACCACTCTGTAACGTACCCTTCCATCAAGTAATGCAGGGAAGGAGATGTTAACAACACAAGGGGCTTTTGATATAGGCTTAGCCCCCAATACTTTTACTCATAATTTCATAACAATTAAAAACTTCTGTGTGCAAATTTAAACTCAATAAAACACAGCGGAATTAAACATAACGACACACATACAAAATAGATTGCATGAGCATATTTATCTCAAGAAATCAATAGGTAGGAAGTTCAATCCCCTTCTTGGGCTATGCACATATTACATATTGATTCATTAACATGAATATTTAAATTTCAGATTGAACACATTGCACAACACAGACTGTATATAAATTAATTCACAAGAATACTTATCTTGCAACGCAAATGTCCATGATTGGCTATGTGAGAGAAACGTTCCACCCAACCATAGATCTCTGTCCAGCCTATATTCTTTCAGCTAAGAGATCACCCCCGAGCTGGGCTGTGTATCCACTAAGGAGGAACTAGATGGCTCACTCACTGTCAGGGTTTCACTCAAACAGCCATGCTAAGCCAACACACAGTTGGGTTTTTCAAGCATGCAATTGGAGATGGAGGAGGATGCTAGTCCACTAATCTCAATCCCAGAGCCACATAAACATCATGCTGGACTCAGCAATCCCATCCTCTGTTCATACATCCACTCTTGGATTTCTCACAACTCTGTCACAAATACTCAAAAACCGTCACTGATTTTCTGGGCAGTTAAAACTAGGTTTCTCCATGGATTTTGGGGTAGCTATTGCTCCCAAATTCGCCCCAAGGCTCATACCAACGGATCCCCCATTGGATTTCACTGTCCAATACCCATTCTGGGCGTTTTTGGCTTTCCAAAACGTGGGTTCATTCCAAGTCACGATTTTTGGTTTTCTCACTGCTCGGAGCTCGTTTTTGGATGGAGAATGATGTTGGTAACTTCACCATGGAATGGGGATGAGAATGAAGCCACCTCCCATGAGGTAGAGTGACTTGTGGGACAAGTAAACAGAGCCCATACCTACCCATACGAATTTCTGGGTTGCCCATCCCCCATTAAAGCCATGGGCTGACATCTCAACCACTTCCTTACAATAGGCATAAATGTCATCTAGGGAAGTCAATGTGTTCTCATAATGACATGTGGCAGGCTAGGGTTTAGTCCCATAGCCCCCTCACCACTCCCTAGTGGATACATGTGGCCCCTTCTCATTCGTTGCCTCCATAGCCAGTTTTGGTATTTTATATTGCATGGTGTTTAATTACACCCTTTTACAATGTTCCATGGCTTCAGAGCACATGGTATCAAAATATCAAATACTTTCCCTTTAAATAAAATTCGGGCTTTCACTAGCGGGTCCTTGGCCTTGAGCTCCACGCTAGGAAAACATACATCACATGTACACATTATTTACATTAAAGGCTATTATATCCTAAGGGTCGAATTGGGGCTATTACATCTGCATTGTTAAAATTTGGTAAAATATTGTACATATTCATTATCAAAATTGTAATTTTTCATTGTTAGTGTGACACAACTAAAAATGACTAACATAAACGACTAATTCACATTAATCATTGTTAGCTAGTCATATTTATATTCCCGTGACTAAATTAGTCATTTATGTTAGTCATTTTTACTTTAGTCACTTGCTATCTAGTCATATATTTTATCTCGTCACTAAATTAGTCATTTATCTTAATCGTTTTTAGTTGGCTTACTTAAAATTGCTCAATTTTAGTCATTTATCCCTTGAAAAAATAGTGGTGACTAAAGATTTTAGTCACCTAGTTAGTTATCTCTCATTTTGTACTAGTGAAGGTATAGTATGCGAGAATAGAAATTTATTTGATGTAGAGTTCAACCTTTTGGCACAAGGTTGAAGAATATGGTTGCTATATGTAGATGTCCTGATGCAGATATTTCAAGATGTTAAGATGTAGAGGGAGGATAGGGCTCAGTTACAGAAGGAGAAAAAAACTCCGCTTCAGAGGGAGTGACTACAACGCATAATTGACAGTTTTTTTATGAGCTTGGGATTTACCAAGAGTAAAGTAGATTCCAACTTTTACTACAAGGTTGTGAATGGTGGACTAGTGATACTATTTTTATATGTGGATGACCTATTTCTAATAGGGGACGTAAAGCTCATCACTGAATGTAAATGGAATATTGCTGCAAAGTTTGAGATAAAAGATCTGGGTATGATGCATTATTTCTTACGTCTAGAGGCGTGGCATAAATCGCATGAGATTTTTCCTTAACCAAGGAAAATATGTTGTACATATACTGAAGAGATCGGGATGATGGATTGTAAATACATGCCTACACCAGTGGTGATGAACCTGAATTTATTGAGTGGATGTCACCATGTATAGAAAAAATATTGGTTTGTTGATGTATTTGACGAACATGAGGCCACGAGATATATTCTTTGTAATGAACATTTTGAGTTAGTATATGGTTGAGTTGATACATGTTCACTTGATTACGACAAAGCAAGTGACTAGTGTGGAACTTAGTATAATCGAAGCAGAGTATATTGCAGCATGTTCCACCAGTTGTGAAGTTGTGTGGCTTCAAAATTTTCTAGTAGGGTTCTTTGATCTTGAGTTATAGGCGACTTGTATCTTTTGTGATAAGCAAAGTTGCATAAAGTCGAAAAAGAACGTTGTGCTTCATGACAAGTCCAAGTACGTTGAGATCATATACGACTACATTCATGACATGGTACGAAAGGGATTTGTGAATCTCCATTATGTTGTGAAATATGAGAAGATAGATGATGTGTTGAGCAAGCCTCTGTCAAGGGTAAAATTTGAATACTTCAAGGACAAGCTTGGAGTGTTCCAACGGGACTTCCCTCGTGAGAGGGAGTGTTGAGTTACATATGCAATTTCATAAGGCAGTAGCACAGTTAGTGTGGCAGCAGTAGGTAGTCATTCATGGACTAGTCACCTAGATTCTGTGTGAGCTAGGTGAAGTCGTGTAATGACATAAAGGTTTGATGGGATGCCAAGACCCATAAGATCGATTGAATGAATTTCTAACATAATTGATCTTAAGATAAAATTCTAACATGCAAATCATGGTGGCTTAGTATTTACAAAGAAATGTGGTGAAGTACTTTGAACTGAAACAAAACAATTGATCACAATGGTTCTTGGATAGCAAGGGTGAATTCCATTTGCTACAATAAGGAAACCATTTTCAATTAAAATAGAAAAAAGTGGACATACTCCTAGAAAGAAAAGGTAAATGAGGGGGAAATAAAGTAAAATGATGAGTTACGTCGAATTTGTCTACATGTTGGTAATATCTATTTATAAAATAATTCAATGGAATAGCATTTTTGGATAGAACAAAGTGGCATTTGTTGACCATGGGTGGCAAGGTCAATACTCATCCTAGTTAAGATGAGTGTTACAAAAGATTTAAAACACAAAAGAAATACCTATGGTTAGAGAATGTTGGGTTATTAATTGAAAACAAAAATCTAGCGCAAAAATCTTGAGCCAACCATAAGGGAAACTCCACCATTTTGCTGGCTTCTACTCATGTCACCATTTTTCATCATGTTTTAGAATTTTTAAAGATAAGATGAAAGAACCATTTAAGAGATAAGATGCATAAGGACATAAATAAATATATACATTGTTATTTCAGATCCAGGATCTAAAAGGCCTGCTCCATTTGCACCCACCCAAAACTACGAACACTAACTGCAAACATCGACTTACATACTCGCATCTCGATCAACCAGTAAAAAATCAATAAAACAGACGAACACGTCCCTTATTCAGTGAAATGTGAATTTATGTATAAAGAGAGATGTCTACTTCCTTCTCTATTAAAATGTGGTCGATATCATAATAATATGCCATACTCAATCGCTGGTATTCTTATGGTGGGATCTGGATTTCAATTTTATTTAGGATTGGAAAAATTGAGCACGTAACTCAATCCACCACCTCATCCCAGCTAAATGATGAATAACTAACTATATTGAGACAATTATAGGGATATTGAAACAGGGAAGGCTAGGGAGAGACTCATGAAATTATATTTTGAAAATGAACATTTAAGTTTCATGATCTCGATCCCTTGGGAGTGTAGTATATTAGCATAAATAAGGACCATCGATTCTCCAAGTCAACCCACAAGCTTATAATCAAAACTAGACCCGGTAGAAACCATAAACAACGGAAACCAAAATATTAAACCCAAGGCTGTAACTACAAATCCAAGTCAAACCCTAAAGGTACAGTCATGCATGGAAGAGAAGGGTTTTCACCCATGTCCAGCAAGGAAGGATTTAAAATCATGCTAGAGGATTAAATTGAGATGTAACCCATGACCGAGCACACAACGAAAAAACAAATCCCGGTAGAGAAGGAAAAGATGTCCCTGCCGATAAATTGAAAAATCCGTCCTCCAACAGAGAGAAATCCGTCCTCCAACAGAGATATTAGAACCCAGGAAAAGAATTTTCACTCCCAGGAAAATGACCTCATGCAGAAGAAATTGGACCCAAACAGCATAAAAAATGACTTTGCAGCATAAAAGAAGTAGTACGTACAGTCTGTACTACCTTGGATATACAAGCAGCTACGCTCATTAGAAAGGCCTCGAAAAACCGCAACCAATAAAAGAAAATTCATTGCAAACACATTCCTTGATCACAAGATATAAGCTTCTTAAGAAAACCTAGGTTCGGCAAAAAAAAGAGGCTGGGAAGTTGCCAGACCTAAAAGTGCAAAAAAAAACTTGAGGATTTAGAAAAATTAAAAGCCCTAAACTAGTTTTAGGAAAATCAATTCAAATATGGATAATCTGAAGTTGATTTTAATGAAATAATAGTCAATCTTATTTGATTTCTGCATTCCACACACAATGGCAAGGTCAGAATTTAAAAAAACTGAAAAAAATGAGGTAAACTTGCAAAACAAGGGTTAGGGTTAAAAAAAACTCAAACTTACATAAAATATGCCTAGATCTAAAGTGAAGTCTTGATGGATACTAGATTTAATAGAAAAATAACAAGATAAGGAGATCCTCAACAAAAACATAAGAAAATGTTCTTCTATTTTTTTTTCTTGAACAACATACCTTAATCAACCTTTATTATGATAATCATCATCATCATCATCATCATAATCAAATTTAAAATTTCATTGTCATCATCATAATCATCATCACCATTGTCATCATCATCATCATCATATAATCACATCATTGTTAATGTCATTATCACCCTCGTTTCTTATCATTATTTTCATCATCATCAATGTTATTTCCATTGACATCACCATCATCATCATCATCACCATCAACATCATGACAATTACCATTTCCATCATCATTATCATCATCATTGTCATCAACATGTTATTTTTAAAAGTGAATATGGCAATCAAGACATGATGTAAGATTCAACCTTCATTTCCAAAAGTGTTCTCCCTAAGATATGTATTTAGATTGTCATTGTAAATCCCAACAAAGTGGTAGAAAAAGATAGCTTTTTTTACCCCAATGATGATCCTAATGATGTGAGAAAATCCTTTTCATGTGAAGAGCCATCCTACAATTGTGTTGAATAGAGCCTCAAATCAATCACAATGAGAAACTTAAGCTTATAAGTGTCTTGCAATCTTTGGAACAAGGATGCCCTCAAGACTAAGTCAAAATCTTTCTAAAAACATACAAAACAACAAAAGACTTTGGAATACCATTGAATAACCTCCTCAATAATAGAAGAAAGTATATTTAAGATGTGATCTCATGTAATATTTGTTCTGAAACCTTGCTTCTCATACAAATTATTTTTTTCTCCTCCTAAGATATTAGAATATCCATGTATCTAAAATCATGGAAGAAACTTTAGCAAAGGTATGCCCAATCATGATTGTCCTAAATCCCTTGAATCCTAACTATTGCCCAAACTAAAAGTTAAGTTGATAGCTGTTCTCACCAAGTTTGGGAGGAGAACCAATGTTGTAAACTTTTGAAGCAAGGCTAGGACAACACTAAATAAAGAAAGAAGGGTAAATTTGAATATAAGTGAAATGAGAAAAGTAAATATAAAATGGTAATAAAAAATGATAAAACATCTAAATGCCAAATTCCTTCTCTTAATTATGAGAAAAAAATTTAGACAATTTAAAGGCAAAAACTCATGTTTGTACAAAAGTATAGTAAACAATTTATGTAACTACAAAAAAAATAACAAACTTGCAAGAGGATGAAGAAAATGCTGCAACAAGATTTTCAAGATATTACATTGTTAGATTCTAGAGGACAAGATGATTTGAAAGGTGGAAAAGAAAAAGAGGACAATGAAAGTTAGCTTAAGAAAACAAATTAGATTTTATTTTTTGTAAAAAAAAATAAAAATGCCTAAGATTGCTCACTAAACTCCAAAACCACTAAATAAAGCAACAATGACTCAAGAATATTACCAAACTACAATTGAATCTGAAGTAGCATAAAAACATGTTGCAACTAGCTTTAATAATGAGAAATAAGAACACTGCAAAATCTTACACGGGAAGGGAGATCATTTCCAAAACCCATTGTAAGTGTCAACACAAGCTATGCAAGGAAATTATTGATATAGATTCTATGAACAATATGGTAAGTACAAAAATGGTACACCATTATATCCCATATGCATTCCAAAACCATTTCTAGAAAAAAACTACTTTTGGTAAAAAATTTGCAACTTTTAACAACAATTTCAACACATCCAAAAAAAAATTCAATCTCTTAACAACAATTTCAGCCTAATTAAAAGCACTTTCAAAGACTATTTGTTGGTAGATGTCTTTTTTTTGTCTAATGGCATACAGTGCATTCCAATTCATTGAAGATGCATTCAAGTAGATTGGTGATATATATTCCAAAACCATTTCTGGAAAAAAAAGCTACTTTTGATAAAAACTTTTGCAACTTTTAACAACTTCTTCAAGACAACCAAAAACATTTTCAAAGATTATTTAATAATGATGCATATTTTGGCAAAATTTTGCATCTCTTAACAACAATTTCAACATAATTAAAACCACTTTCAAATACTATTTTAACAACAATTTCAACATAATTAAAACCACTTTCAAACACTATTTATTGGTAGATGCCTTTTTTTGTCCAATGGCACAACATAATTAAAACCACTTTTAAACACTATTTATTGGTAGATGCCTTTTTTTGTCCAATGGCATACAATGCATTCCAATTGATTAAAAGATGCATCCAAGTAGGTTGGTGAGCTGAATTAAAATCCAGTCAAATTCACAAATATTATAAATCAGAGTAAATAATTAAGAAACAACCTAGAAAAATGAAACTCCAAGTTTGTTTTAATAACTTGCACATAAAAAGAGTATGTTTACAATCTCTGAACTCTTCTTATTCTTCCCAGAGTTTCTTAGCCTACAAAAAACTCTATTAAATGACAAAAATGTTTAATAAAAATAAAAATTCTGCTATAGTTTGAATCAGCCAATGATGATGGCTTAATCTAAACCATTTTTGAAATCCACATCATATTACCCAGCATCTTCAGCCTCTTAATACATCTGCAAAAACATACCTACCCTGAAATATATTACAAGGGCTGAAGTTGTTTTCTCAAAACTTTGCTTACTTGAGGTGTTATGACTAAATCTAAATGCTAAGAACAAAAGTGAAAATCTAAATAAAAAAGTAAAAATATTAAAAATGAGGTGAAAGGCAAAGGCTTGCATACCTTAATCAACCTTCATGTCTGGCCTCGGTTCAAAGGCTACTGGCATCTCCCAGCAGTCCCCTATACTTTCAGTGGTGTCTATTATACTTTCAGTGGTTTCTATCAAAGGATGGTCGGGAAGCCAACTCCAAGGACGATTGGGAAGCCAACTCCATGTGTTTTCAGTGATACCATAAGCAAGGATCTCACTCACCTTCCTTTGCTGAAAGACTATGAAGTATATGCTATCCCCCACTCCTACGCAACATGTTTTGCAGTGAACAAAATACCTCTTGCCATTCATAGAATATCTCCTGCAATTCATAGATAATCTCTTAAGATGGGAAGCAGGAATTCTTGCAATCTCCTTCCACCAAGACGACGACGAAGAGGAGTTGAGGTTTACCTTCTCCAACTCCCATATAATAACGTCCAAAAGCTTCTCACTATTTCTCACTATGTGCGCCGCGACTAGAACCCGTGACCCGCAATTCAACAGATGAGGCACCATGTATACTCCGCGGTCAGCTATCTCAGGCAATGGCCTAAAGATGGAAGTCCCACTCCCCTCTCTAATATTGTAACCCACAACGGTCCGCCGCAGAGAAATGGTCGCCAAACAGTATAAATAGCCGTTGCAGAAAACCAGCTGCTTCCCCACATGCTTCACATTTTCTGGCAGGTGTCCTGCAATTCTCCATGACTTGTCAATGGAATCGTATATTTCGACTTTAAGTGAAAGACTTTGTTTTGCCGTGCCCATCACCACGACTTTGTATGCGTCACCACTGTCACTCATGATGCCGGCGTTAAGGATGACGTCCAATGAAAAAACGGGAAGTTCTACATGCGTTCTTGTGAGAGGATTGCAAACAACAAATGGCATCCGCACATCAATATCACGAATACGACACAACAAGAAGAGGCCAGCTGCGGATCCGTGGCAGAATGAATAAATTGGATTTTTAATTTCTTCTGGATATTGTTGGAGGAAAGACAGGGAGACAGCCGAGATCTCCTTCCAGGTCTGATCGAAGAAACAGGAAGCCAATGATCCGGGGGCTTGCACAGGGACCCACGCATTCACCCATTTATGTGATGCGCCTTCTACCACAGTAACCAGCCATGGATCCTTGTTAGGGGTTTTCTTAACCCAACTATTTGTTATAAATTCTCTGGACGACAAAAGGACATTCCATTCCTTGGACACACTGCGAAATCTGCATACAGACTCTATTGGCAACCAAGCCCATATTTCCTCCATTAGATTCACATGCAACACGGACCAATCACAACACTTGTTCATATTACCCATTTCACTTAACCTAGAAGATAGAAGATGAAAGATGAAGAGAGTGAACAAGCACAATCTAAAACACAATGATTAATAATGGCTCCCACTCACATAATGGTTCTCAAACATACTTCACAAATATCTTTAAATCCAAAACTCAAAAACTAGTTTATATAGGAGTTTGTCTACTCTCTGTGTCAAATCCGAAAGAGCATGGGGCACGGAGCATAAGGCATGGAGCATGTACACCTATACCCAAAGGGGATCTCAAAGTTCCACAATGTGACTTTAAAGAATATATTATTATTATTATTTTGCAATAAAATATTATTATATCTAAAATCTAATTTTTTGAGGGGAATTAATTTATAATGGATCAAAAATTCATTAGGCACCATCACCAAATAGACCAAAAAGCCTAGAAGTCTGCTTTGTAAATTTTGTGGAACAAAAATTAAAAAAAAAACAATATTTTAAACACTTTCTTAATAAAATTTGAAAAAAAATATTAATATATACATTATAATATATAGAGAGTTCACGAATATTTGCTAAAGACAAAAGTCCCGCGCCTGACTTTTTTGACCTGATGGGGGAAGAGCTTTTGGAATTAGTGAATTTCTCCAAGATTCATGGCTTCCTGCCAGGAGGACTAAACTCAACATTTGTCACTCTCATACCAAAAAAAGATAAGCCCTCATCATTTGGAGATTTTCGTCCAATTGCTCTTTGTAACTTATTATACAAGCTCATATCAAAAATCATTGCAGACAGATTGAAGGTTTTTTCCAGGCATATTTCGGCTGAACAGTTTGGCTTTTTAGATGGAAGGCAGATCTATGACGCAATCGGCATCACTCAGGAATTAATGCACAGTATAAAAATCCATAAAAAAAGGTTTTTCTTCTAAAAATGGATTTAGTTAAAGCATTTGATAGAGTTAATTGGTCTTTCCTCAGATTGACTCTCATCAAAATTGGGATTCCTCCATCATTCATCAAATGGATCATGGCCTGCATTACCTCCACAAATATCTCAGTGCTTGTAAATGGTAGCCCTTCAACCTTTTTCTGTTGCTCCAGGGGGATTAGACAGGGTTGTCCCCTATCTCCACTGCTTTTTATATTGGTCATGGATGGATTTAGCAGACTGATAAATGAAGCTTTAAAGAAAGGCAAAATAAAAGGTATAAAGATTGCAAAGAATTGTGTGATTTCTCACATATTATTCGCAGATGATGTGCTGGTGGCTGGTGATGATTCCATTGAAGAGTGGGATGCTTATAAGAACATATTCCAAACATTTTGCAGAGCTTCAGGAATGACGATCAGTGCTGATAAATCCAATTTCTATACTCTGGATTTGGATGAAGAACAAATCATTGATATTCAGTCGATCTTGCCATACAAGTGTTTCCCTATGGAACTTGGCTTTAAATATCTTGGTTTCACTCTTAAACCAAACAATTATCAGATAAAGGATTGGTATTGGTTATTGAAGAAAATTGAAGCACGCATTGCGCATTGGGCATATAGGCTCCTGTCCATTGGTGGAAAATTAATACTTGTCAAATCAGTTTTGGCTAGTATTCCAGTGTTCTGGTTTTCATTATTTGAAGTTCCTTCAGCAATCATTAAACAAATTAGAAAGTAGTTCTTCAATTTCCTGTGGTCTGGCTCTATAGGTGGTCCAAAGATTCAAATGGTAGCGGCTGACTTGCTCTCCAGACCTTTTCGCTATGGTGGTTGGGGCATCAAAGAACTGGAGACTTTTAATGTTGCACTTAGACTTAAAAGTGCTTGGCGGGGCATCTTTGGACAGACCCTTTGGTCTCGGATTTTACACATTAAATACATCAAACCAAATTTTTCATGCTGGATTAGAAATCCCAGACTAAAGGGATGGAATTTCTCCCCTATCTGGAGGGGTTTTATGAAAGTGTTTCATTGGATTAAGGACGATCTTCTATGGCAAGTAGGTTCTGGAAATAGTATCTGTGTTGGCATTGATCCTATCATAGGACTGAATTTTGATCACACCCTTCCTTCTAGCATCACCAGTTACTTGCAAATTATTGGCTTAAATACCCTGAACAAACTCCAGAATTTCAATTACAGAGCTGGCATCAATTCGAAATGGTTGTCTGCACAGGATATTGGCCTCTCAGGATACTTGGCTAATGTATGGCAAAACTACATCAGAAATCTTGATGCTGCAGGCATAACCTTAAATGGTGATTCTGATAAGCTCGTGTGGAGTGGAAATCCAGCTTCGGGTGTTGTCACAGCCCAGTCTGCATATTCTAGGATCCTACAGGAAAAATTAATTTTTCCTCAGGATTGGTGGTACAAAAGGATTTGGACTTGGAGCATCCCGCTTAAATTGAAGTGCTTCATTTGGCTAGTGTTACTCGATAAGTTAAAAACTTGGGACAATTTATGTAAGCGGGGCTGGACCGGACCTAGCTTTTGCATTTTATGTAAAGTTGATGCTGAAACAAAACAACATTTGTTTGTTGACTGTTCCTTCACCTGCAAAATATGGGACATGTTGTCAAAAAAACTTAATATTTCTATGTGCTGGAATGTTGGGGATTTCAACAAATGCTTATTAAATTGGTATAGACATTGTAAACAGCAATTTTATATTGCCATCTGTATTCCTTGGGCCATATGGTACATTAGAAATTGTGCCATCTTTCGGAATTTGGTGCCAGATAGTTCACATTGCAGCTTGGTTGCATTGAATATGCTCTCTTCCTTTGAGGTGGAACCACAGAAATCAAAGACTATCAAGATTAGTACCTTCAATTTCAAAGTTGAACAGCCGGTGCTATTTTTTGATGGAGCGGCAGAAAATGGTCTCTGTGCTGTTGGAGGTGTTCTCTATCTAAATGACTCACATTATTATTCTGTCAAATTAAATTGTGGTGCTGGAACAAATATGAAGGCAGAATTGATGGCCCTTTGGTGTGTATTAAAAATTGCAAATATCTTTGGGATGGTCAACATCAAGGTTTTTGGTGACTCAAGGGTCACCATCAAGTGGGCAATGGGTGATTTTAAACTTAATGTCTTGAACCTGAGACATTGGGCAGCAAGAACCTATTTTGAAATCTCCAAACAGCATAATATCAGTTTTGAACATATTTATAGAGAATTTAACGATCAGGCCGATAAACTTTCAAAGCTTGCACTTTCTGGCGCAGAAGGTTATCTCATTTGGGAAGAATGGTTTGAAGACCGTTGTTTGGATCAGGGCTCTTTTTATTTCCTGGATTAATCTGGTGATGAACTGTTCTTTCGACATCTTTTGTATAGATGCTACACTGTATATTTTTTGATCTTTTTGGACGACATGGTCTTTTGGTTTAATTCCAGTGATATGTAATAGGCTGTTCTGAGATTGCGGTAGCTGATCTATCAGCTATTTTGAGAGATTATATGATGTTCTGTATATGATTCAATCTCTTGAATCAAGAACCTTCTTTGTACTATTTGATTCTATAATAGAATATCAATAGTAGTTTTTTTCTCTGGAAAAAAGAATATTGCAAATCTAAAACTTGATAGGGTATGTACACCTCTACGCAAAGGGGTCCCAAAGTCTTGCAAATGTGAACTTAAAAATATATTATTATTATTATTATTATTTTCTTTTGCATTTCAATATTATTGCATCCAAAACCTAATTCTTTGAGTGGAATTAGTTTACAATGGGACAAAAATCCATTCATTACCAAATAGACCAAGAGGGCCATGCTATGTACATTTTGTGGGAAATAAAATAAAAAAATTTCAATATTCTAAACACTCTTAATAAAATTTGAAAAAACCATTAAAGTATGCATTATAATATGTTGAATAAATTTCACTTATGACCCTAATGGTCTTTAAATGCATATATTACATAACCTTAATAATATTTGTGGAACACATTGGTTTGAGTGGACATCCCTAGCCGTACCACATATTGGGTCATCATTTACATCATAAATTACCTTAACACTTATTTGTACACATAGGACTAAGCCTCATTAGTAATAATCTCACTTGAGAAAATATAAATTTTATGACATAATATTATGGGATACTTAATGTTCCCAAACAATTTTTATATAAGAGCAATAAAGAGGTAATAGATTGATGACTTACTATTAGAACATTATTATACCTAAGGACCTTAGTCATACATCATTTTGGTGATTAATTGGTCCAAAACTGGCTAATAATTACAATCCAAGGTTGTTAGAAGGTTGTTAGAAGTTAGTTAGGGTAAATGATGGCTTATCCACCAAAGTATGGGCCAAAATTAGTCAAATATAGTTGTTGGCGCCCTAATAATAACCACCACCAACATTTTTTACCACAATCTGAGCTAAGGCGCCTTGTTTTCCTATTTTAAGGAAATTGTTTTTGACTTAAGGCACCCATGCATTAAACCTAGTCATTTTGATCCTTTCTTAGTTGTTTTGGCCTATACTTGGATACCTAAATCCACCCAATCTTATCCACCAGATGTGTGAGTCTTATTAATATCTTCGCATGCCTATCCAACGTTCACGTGGACAATTAGTACATGTTTAGTTAGATTTGGGAGCCTATTGGCCAACCTAAGGGGGATGAAGGTCCAATGTAAGCTAGCCACTTGTACAACCTCCAAAGGAAAACAAATTCTTCTTATTGTTATATAAGGAGGATCACAACTCATTGTTGGGTTGGACAGTTAATAAAATATGATATTTGATCATTTGTTTTTCTGGTTTTTAACAATTATATTATTGGTTTTTTATGGCATTTATATTCCAGAATTTTTTTTTCACTAATATCTTGCATACTTAGCCATTTATTTCAACTGTGAAGTAATCTATAGATGCTAGATCCTACTATGATATAGATTTCACACTTACTCTACATAGATAATTTGAAAAATGATATCTCATATGTTGGACTATGAAATCCCTTAAATATTTAAACAAAAAGAGTGAAGGGAGCTCAAAATTAGATAGTTCATTAGGCACAATATTTCCTAACAATTTCCAAATGGGGTAGCAAGCTAAGTGGGCTTGACTATGTGTAAAACTTCAAAGTTAAGTGCACTTGAGCCAAATGACTCTTGGAATGGATGCCCTCTCGAGAATCATTTGCTACCATGTGAAATCCTAGAAGTGGTGCAATGAGTGCTAAGTGGGCTATTAAAAAAATACAAGAAATTGGTCAGTTGTAACTATACTCATGAGTTATGGGATATGGGTCATAGACTAATGTCTAACTCTATGTTGATAATCCCAAAATTTTTTTATCATATGTTGGACTTCGAAATATCCTAAATATTTAAATAATGAGCATATCCATATATCTCAATGTATCAAAGGAAACATAAGTAAAAATTATTGTGAAGAACTGCTAGGTTCCACATAGGATCCAGTAGTAGAAAGAAGGTGAAAAATCCAACATGGAATATTGGCTACAAATTTAAGGGAAAAATAATCGATTATATAATGCTCTCCAAAAATTTGAGGGTAAGATAGTGAGGTAGGTGCAAGTAGTAGAGGGGAGAGGGGAGGAGATAGGAAAGGGGAGGGAGGTCATTCATGACATCGATGAAATAAAATATATAGAGTATTCTTGGGGTCTTAGCATCACCACAAATAATGAGTTGGAAACCTTTACATTGCCAAGGGGACTCAAAAGTAACGGAGTTAGTAAAGTCACAATAATTGGAGACTTTGTGGTTATTATAAGAGCTCTTCATTGTTGGACATTCTCATATAGCCTCCCTTTTACTAGATTATCTCAACAAATTATGGCTATAGAAAGATAATTTAATTCTATCGAATTTTACCTCATCCTCCTATCAATTAATTAAAAAGAAAATAATGGGATCTTAATAAATAAAGGCATCATTAGTATAAAATATGAGGTTGGGAAGGGATAGACGTAGGAAATTTAATTCCATGTCTCCCCTCACATAAATGTCATTAAGGTAATGTCATTACACCTGAACATGAAATCAAAGGAAAGTGTGTCAATTAAACCCCATCACCTTTCCCCAAGACTATTTAACCTTCTCACAATGATGTTAATGTAGGTATGGGTGACAAGTTTGGCCTCATGTGTGGGAATTTTTGGATGTTCACTAAAATAAATATGGCAAGAGTGGAATCCAAACATGCATCATTTGGTAAGCCTAGAGTAGTGCTAAGTTTCCATCCAGTTCTAGTTAATCTTCATTGGAGGGCTCTTTATGGGAAGGTAAGCCTTACATGGTACAATTCAACTATCAAAATTGTTGTTGCATAATCTATGATTTGAAGGAGATATATAATGGTATAGAACACTTTGAGAGGAATGTTGAGGAGACCAACAAAATCATGGCTTCCTCAACTAAGAAATGGAGTAAATGTAAGGAGGAAATAAAGATTCATACAAGAGAGAAGAGCCAATTTTGTGACTACTGCATCACTAAAGTGAGTGAGAACATCATCAAGTGGCAAGAATGAGACACAAAAACATAGGATTTCATGATAGCTTACTGAACAATAATACAATCTATGATTGGTAAAACGATGCACTACCTTGATCTCCCTAGTCCTACAATTAGTACATTTCATGTGGATACTTTGGATGATTCATCCTCATGTGAATTTCCTGAAAATACAAGTTATTTTGATGTTCTTCACCTAAGACATGTAGTCAAAGCTTCAATTGACCATCTAGGTGCACTTTCCATTGAGGAAATGGAAGAAGATGGAATAAATAAGTGAACTTGAACAACCTTGTCCACTTAAGGCATAGTTAAATTTATGGTTTATTATTGTATTATCACTTTGTTTTTATTTTAGGATAGTTCATTAGGAAGTAAACCTACCCATTGACAACTACAAGTTTTTGGAAGTTTCAATGCAAACAAATTTTTGGATGGAACATGTTCACAAGAAGACTAGAGGCAAGGCTATAGTGCATACATTGACTTTTGTAACTCTAGCTATATATGAAAACCACAATCCTTTTAATACAACCATTTAATCGTTATTATGAAAAAAAATCTAAAAGTAAGGTCTCCTTCATCACAAAAAATAATTCAAACTCTAAAAAGATGTCATGTCGAATGTCAATTGCAAGTGTTCAAAGTCGGGGTAAAAATATCAATGTGAAAACCAGTAAAAAATTTTCAAGGTGATTGTCAACCCAACTATATGAAATGGTATCTTCACTCGACTACTTTAACTTCATCTCATCTAATTATATATATTTGATAATTAAAATATATGTTAATATAAGATCAAGTCAAATATTATAAAAATTTATAAAAAAAATTGGAAAAATGACTACAACATTCTCTATAAGATAATAATGTGTATTTAGATAATGTAATATCCAAATAACCATTGTGAACCAATATCAAAGGTAGTAGTGTTATAGGCTAATGCGTTAATATCTAGAATGAAAACCAACCCAACTAGTGGGGGTTGCATTTTGGTATTGGGGATTACATAATCGTTAATGTCAAATCAACTTGTTGTAAATATAGTGATTTTATTATTCATAATACTTTGAAGGCCATTCCAAACCACAATGGAATGATTGGTTTCGGTCTAAGGGATTACATAGTAGTCAATGCCAAATAATTTTGGTGTAAACATGTGTAAATGTAATGATTATATTATGAATAATGCTTGAAGGAAATTCTAACAACAATGGAAGGATTGGTTGTGCTAAAGATAATGATTATATTATGTGTGGCATTCCAAGGTAATCCCAAAAAACAATGGAGGGATTGGTTATGGTAATCACATTTTTTAATATAAATTGTGTATTATAAATATATAGATTTAGGGTCCTCACATGAAGATGAGGGATCTTTTAGGTGAAATTGTAGATTCGTGAAATGATCAAGAGTTTAGAAAATAAAAAATGCTCGAGCATTTATTACATCTAGTCATGGGCATGATCGGGCCTCCAATGTCAGTTAAAATGCATGATAGGAAACAAAAGCGCTCAAGAATTATTTAACTGCATGATGCTCAAGCATTATAACTCTCTACCAATATGTAATTACATAACGCTATAGCATTATGTATTACATAACGCTAGAGCGTTATGTATTACATAACGCTAGAGCGTTATGTATTACATAACACTCGAGCATTATTTATTCCATAAACGCTTGAGAATTTTACTTAACATAGTATAAACCCAAAAGGGGTCATGACTGACCTCCATTCCGTGTCCAATAGAAAATAATAGTCATGAGAAAGTGGTGAGGAGAAGCAAGAATTATCAAGCATTCTACAATAATAGAGGGGGAAATTGGACGAGGATGACATAAATTTGAATAGGAGGGAAAATTGGAAGAGTAGGCATGGTTCCTTAAGCAACTATGCTCTTGAATTTTTCCTCATTTCCTTATTAAACATATAATTTTTGTTGTTTCCCCAATTTGTAAATCCAATTAAATGAAACCAAAAATTAAATTTCCATAACAAATTACATACTAAATCCATAACCATAGTCTAATTATGTACCAAATCCAACTTGAAAATGAATGGGTTCACAAATGTTGAGGATCTCACTCAATGTAATGTACCCAAATAAAGATTTAGCCACATTAACTCAAAAATGGCATTCTTGGACTTATAACTTGAAAAACATTTGGTTCAAACACTACTTGACTAATACTAAATATTTCAAATGGAGTTGCTAGAACACCTATAGACTCTAAAAAACTCAAAATATACACATCCCATACACCTAAACAAATTCACTTAGGGATTTGCTTTTATATTTTGCATATTTCGAAGTGCATCGCACCCGGGAAAGGCCAAAAATTACCAAAGGCAATGGCCCCAGGAATTGTGTGGAAACTTCTATGTTTCTAGTGAAATACTAGAAATAATAGTAAGGAATTGTACTTCATATTTGAGAAACATGGTCAGATACATATGCATCAATTTGAAATTATGAGGGATTGGCTCATTATTTCATCACATAAAGGAAGACTAGCTCGAATTTGACTAGTAAAGACTACTGGTTTCCAACTCTTTCCAAACACACTAAGAGTCTCCCAAATTCGACCATAGAGGCTCATATATATATATATATTAAAACACCTCAAACAAAGCTATATGGCTCACATACTAATTACAGAGAACACTTTGGAGTATTTACAACACAGAAATTAAGTTTGCTTTACCATTTGTGCATATTTTTACAAAGAACATTTAACATTGGAGAATGGACATGAAACTGTTGGAGAAACACAATGGACCTTTATTTTTATTGGATGGATACTTTCAAGATCTCAATCTAGTCTTAAAAGATCCATCATGCTTTTTTGGCGGAAACTCTAATTACAACCATCCAACTCTCATACTCTAACTACTTTTTTCATGCATGATTCCTCAAGCTGCCATTTATGTAAAGGTTGAACCTACTACCATAGATAGTGGCCAACAGAAACATCCAAGTGAAGTCTACAGTTCTACTGCCATACTTGATTCTAATTACTGGAAAAAGAAGTCTGTCTTTCTTACTGGTCATAATTTACAGCTACTTATGATATCTAACAAACCCCTCAAATGGTAGTGCCTTTCCCCATGCTATTGTATGTCCAACCCAGTTGAAACAAATGAATCCCATAATGATCCCAACGTCCCAAATGAACCTGAGAATTGCAAGGTGTCTACTACATCAACCTCTACACTACATAGTATCAGCATAAGGATCCTTATGAAAACTCCCAAACCGACTAACAGGAAAATATTGTGTCCATCCTTCATAAAATTCCCCGCTTAGGAAACAATTCCACTACTCCACATGGACAGACTTTTGAAACTGATGGCTAGCTTGCTCTCCTTTTCTAGCTACTAAATTGTAGAACCAAAAAATATCAGGATCTCAGTGTCGATGCTACACCCCTCCAAACAGATAAAATTGGAAACCCCAATTTCTACAGTTTCTGCTGAATTTAGGTCAAAATTGAAAATTCTCGGATCTGAGATATGACTCCACATATGAATGTTACCTCCTAGGTAGAGTTCAATAATTCTAAGATAGAGCTTTATATGAGGATGGAAAGGATTATAACTGAAAGCCCTAGTTTCCAACTTTCGGCAATTGCTACAAGTATTTGTCGCAATGCTTTCTACCAGTCCTACTGATACCATGTTAGAATTTTAACTTAAGAGCAATTATGTTAGAATTTCATTTAATTTATCACATCACATCATAATAATTGCATGCATAAGGATAATTGAAAGAAATACATTTAACAATAGACACAAATATTTATCCTAGGAAAACCCTCTAATGGGAATAACCTAGTAGAACTTCTCAGTATAGATTCATCAACAAAGTACAATGTCAATACAATTAAGAGATAAAGCTCTCTCACATAAAAAAAAATACACAAAAATAAAAGATAAGATAACCTCGAGAATATGTCTTCCTTTAGCTGCTACTATTCTCTTCCTCCTGTGCAGTTTCTCTCTCTCTTGCTTGAGCAAACTTATATGATATCTCCAAATGAGTAATTTGCCCTCCTTATTTATACACTTTTCTCGCTGATTTTTTCACTATAGAGACGAATTCACTGGGGAAAGTTTTCCCATTGTTTGGGGCAGTTTGACCCATTGATTTCTGTGCGGACGACTTGTTTATTTTCACTTGATTTCTCGAGAGTATATCTTTAGCATTATTCTTTTAGGGTTTTACATTAGGATTTATGAAAATCTCAACATTGCAAAGATAAGGTAGTTACCTTATTATTTCGAATATTTTAGAGTCTTGTGTGAGCATTGCAGTTGAAGAAAAGAGATAAGTTTCAAAGAATAATTGCTTTTGGACATAGCTATCTATGACATTGTTTTTTCTCTTGTAGACAAAGTGAGGTAAGACAAATGTGCAGTGATATACAAAATGCATCTGTCATGAAAAATATGTTTCTTTTACTTACTATACATCATATATTTTAGTCTACAAGCCTCTTGATTACAACTAAAACCTTAATCCTGAGGATGAATTACAGTTTCGATACTAGACTTCTCTCCTCCGCTTTGTTACATCCTAAGAAGTTTCATAAGTTACATCATACTTACATACAAAAGTATGCAATATACATAATTACATGTGGAAGTATTTATTTAGAGGATATTTGTATTGTTTGGAAGTTGCTTTAGAAAACACATCAAATTATTGAGGGATATCGGTGTACATACATCATGTGATTAATTTTACTTAGGTCAATGATCTAATCACTATGCATAATTGACATATAATTGCTCGGTAGGTGAATTACTCAACAACATGTCTTGAATTCCATGCTCCTCCTAGTTTATTATAAATGGGAATGATATCTATGTAGTCATATAACAATTATATAGATTCAATCCTTCTATTAGTGTTATTCCATGTTTATGTTGTGTTTTATGTGTATGGATTTAAAGCTTCTGTATGGTCCTGATTAGTGCTCTTTTTTTCTAAACATGGTATCAGAGTGTGGGACATAGAGATATCCCCATTGATTTTGTTTTCATTGGTTGTGGCCTCAGTTTGTACTATGACCATGACCCTATGTTTTCCCAGCTCAACGCACTTTCCTTGTGGTTCGAACTACTCCCGCATGTGTTGTGTATTCCTCCTTAGTGGTTTCTCCTTTCTTGTGGCTTTGCGAAAGTCATGTATAGGTTTTGGTGTATTTTATTTTAATGCTTTGTGACCCTATTTCAAATCCATCCATCTTTGAATAGAACTTGTGCAAGGGTTTCTCATAGATATGAGTGGAGGATTTATAATGGCATTATAATGTGTCTCCATGGTCATATTTGTTGAGTTTTGTGGCCCTCCTTGTGGTCTCCTTTTGTTGCTTCTAAAAGGGGATATTGTTACCTTGATGGCATTTTACTCTTGTTTTCCATTGTTCACAGATTCGTGTTCGAAGAAGGTATGTATTTGCAATAGGTTCATATACCACTTTATCATGGCCCTTTGATTGCATGAGTTCAATTCTCTTTGTGTGAGGAATTTGACTGGTGCTATATATTTTGTGTTAATTGGACTTTTGTATCCTCACATTCATGTATTTCACACCCTCTATATTGTTTGGTTTACCTTGTGTGCGTATTTTCCATAGAAATGACCTTAGGTGGAGAGGTATTTTATCTTTTTCTTTCAGGATTCTTCCAATATATTTCGGATCTATGGAATTGGTAGATTTGGGATCTACTATGTAGTCTGTATTTGAGTTTTTTTGGGGGGGAACATCGTCCATATTCATAATTATGCATTGTTATTTAGGTTTGCAGCATGAATTGACCCTTGGATGGTTAGAGAACCTAGATCTTTGGACCTCTGTGTTTATAATCATGAATTGGATCCTTGGATGATTCATGTGGATTCTCTAGTCATATACTTAGATATGGCGTGCGCAACATTTTGAGACATCCCTTAGCCCTTGGATCTATCTTATAGAAGCTTGGATCATGCTCCTCGATTGGATGGATAAAGGCTTGCCATCTTATTAGCACAATTTCTTCAAAGCATATGGTACTTTCAATGTGCATCATCCTCAATTTTTTGGTTATTATGTGGATTGTTTGTATTATGCTTTTCCCACTTGCCTATTTTTATATGGTGTATTTAGAAAAGGGAATGAGCACTTCTGTCATAGATAAAGTTTTTCTTGATCTTAACACTCATGCTAGAAGTAATGGTCTTCCAAATTTTATATGGTCGTGGCAGATACTTTTATGTAGAGGATATTTTATATCTTTGACATATACATGGTCATGTGGAATTGATTTAAAGGTGAATCTTTCCTTTGTAAATATTTAGGTAATATATGAATCTTGGATTTTTCTTATCCATGCATGGTTGCTTGGAGCTATTATATGGATCTTTGTGTTAGAATATTATAAATACTCAGAGGGGGGTGAATTAGTATTAGTGAAGTTATGAACAATTTTTACTTCATATCATATTTAAACTTGAACTCAAATTATGCATTCACATAAACAATAACATTCATCCACATATGCAAAAAATACATAACACAAGGCTTTTACGTGGAAATCCAAACGGAAGAAAAACATGGAATGTTCTCTTATATTAAAAGATTACATTCATGAAAGCAAAAACTTCCAAATTTCTCTAGAACCAACTAGAAGGAGGCACCACCCCCTAGTTTTATAGGCACTGACCAGAAGGAAGCACCAACTCCTTGATTTACCATCTTCAATTGGAAGGAGGAACTGACCCCTTGTTGCTTTCCCTATCCTACCACCATGATATGTCTGTATAAGATACTTATTTTGTATTCTACCAATCCATGCACACGACATATTAACTGCTTTTCGTTCCGTTTTACGCACTTTCTATATGTTGTGATCTTTTATGAACCGTATCCCATACTTCACTTCACTTCATCAGCATTACACACTTGACTTCATACTTCCAAAATGGTGCATTGCTTATTCATGCATTTTGCTTATGCACATCTACAAACTCAACTGATATTGCACATCCTGTGCTATGTTGCAGTTCTGACATTGTGCATCTGTATCAGATCACATAGATAATTTTGTGCACCTTTTTCTATGCCATAGTTTTGTCTTAGCACATGAGTCTTAGATAATATGTGACCTTCTACATACCATCTGCAATACAGCCTTTTTTTTCTTACACACTTGTCTGAGATAAACCTCATCAAAATGCGCATCTTCTACTATGCCGCATTTCTGTCTTCTCGCATTTGTATCAGATGTACTGTTTCATTTTCTGCTTCACTTGTTGTTCTTCAACACTTCACTTCATCTTTCTATGCATCATTTGTTGTACTACATTTTTTTCATTAATCTCTTCTACTAAATTATTTTGTTCCAGTTCCATGAGTCATCGATACCCCAAGAATTAGAAGCTTGCCAAATTGAATTCCTACCACTTTTGCCTCTTGAAGATTCAAGCAACAAGCTTACTTCAACTCTCCAACTCCGCTTCTTATTTTTACTTGGTCTACGCAAACTATATGTCTACAAGTTTTTCATAGCATCCCTTCCTCCTTGCTTTTCGGTCAAGCTAATTTCTACATCTGCCACTTGTAATGATATCCGCAACTAAGGTGTCATCCCTTGTGGGTATTTTGCATACTTGGTCCTTTGCATTGTGGGTCTTGTGCACTTTGGAACCACTCCATGTGGGGACTTTTGCCCTTGAATTACAATTGCTTGTGGGTATTGCGCACTTGACTTCTTCGACCACATCTTCTTTCTGGGACTCTTGTGCACTTCAAATACTTGTATACTTCTTCTGATTGGTGAATCTTGTGCACTTCTAGGACTTGCATTACTATCCAACCAATTCTTTCTCTCGAACTTCTTGCACACTCCCAAGACTCATCCTACCATATTCTTGGAATTAAGTTTGAATAATATGGATGGTGTCTTGCACACATAGCTTAATTACTTCTTCAAACTAGATGTACCTCTACAATCTATATGTTCATCTTCAAACTAGATGTACCTCTACAATCTGTATGTACTTCTTCAAAATAGATCTCATATACTTCTTCAAATTGGAATAAGTATATTGAATCCTCTTTGACATTAGTTGACATCAATGACAACCAAATTTAAACAATATCCCCCTTTCGAATTGATTTCAACACCTCATGAAGCTGTGCACGTCAACACCTCATGAAGTTGTGCTCTTCCTCTATTTTGTTCACAGTACTCCCCTTATGCTCTTTGCAGTTTGAGCATCTACTCATTTTCTATTATTGTTTTCTTTCATTTCTGCGTGGATCTATTCCACTAATGCATGCTTCATGATCTTTCATCATTTTTCATTTGCACGACCTCCAATCAATACTTATCTGTTTTTTTTCATCTATGCACAAATCTCATGCTTCATGACAAAATTACATGCCTTCATGATCTTTCTCCCCCCTTTGACATCAATGAAAAAGAGGTGCCTTTAATGAACAATTTAAGGTTCTTCTTTCTGCAAATTTGTGCTGGCCTTCATAACATTTTCTTACTCCAATTACTTCCCCCATCTTCATGCTTTATTCTTTTCCTAAGGAGTAATGTTTTCTACTCACGTTCCTAATTGAACTGTGGTTGCAAACTTCTATAGAGTTTCCTTTGCAACTACTGTTAAATTTTCTGAATTTACTTCAATATGATCTAGGATCTTAACTGAGAGAACAACATGTACAGCATATCTACAGCATATCAATCATGGAGACAATAATGCAAGCACACAAGAGACACAAAGATTTACTTGGGGAAAACCATAAAGGTGAAAAACCCCAATAACTTCCTCAGAGATAGATAGAGCAATGATACAACCAACCAAGAGAGATAGCCATAACCTAGCAGCAGATCCTCCTCCTCCATAATTGCGCCACTCCTCCTTGAGTGCATGTGTGAGAAGTGAGTGTGCAAATAGAGTGCCTCCCGCACTCTATTTATACATTGACTTGACTTGCCTTTTTACCTAACTCATGTCGGCTCGAACTTAACCACATAACATAATGCTGAGTGGGCCGACCCCCAATAGGGTGGTCTAATAACCCTTTGACCCCACATGGCCGACCCCCAATAGGGTGGTCTAATAACCCTTTGACCCACATGACTTATACAGGGCCGACCCCAAACAAGGTGGTCTAATAACCCATCAAGTATAAGTTACGACACTTACAATATAAATGACGACACTTCCTTATAGAGGAATAATACCATCTCTATAGGAATACAATATACATATATGTGAAATACATTCCGAAGTTACATATACATCAACAACTACAACCTTTTTCTTTCATTTTTCCTTCCTTAAATGAGATTCTTTCTTCCACCTTCTCATCATGGATTGAATTCAGAGTATCTACACATTCATCAATTGTATCTCCGATTTCCCTTTGTAATTGTGAGAAAGATTATGTGATACTAAAGGATTCTTTCTATAGTGGTTCAAGCCTGTTAATGATCTTCCGTTGTTCTTCCCGAATCCTACTTACTTCTTGCTACTACTTATTGTACTCACCCATCTTGTTCATCTTCTCAATAGTTGGTAGGAAATTAAAGATACCACCGATATTTTGTTCCAATTATTGCACATCCTGAAGACTCTTACCTACTTCAGTTAATTGTTCATTTGCAATTAGCTTTCCCCATAGGTGAGCACTTTCTTGATGCAGCTCCACACATTTTAACTCCAAGGTCGCACTGTTCTCAATTGCAATGTTTATTCTCTCCATCATATTTTCACGTTCTACCCTGACCTCTGGAGGGGTTCCTAGTGGTTGTTTAAGTGATAGAGATTCAACTTTTCCTTGCAATTCTTGGATAGCCTTGACCTATATTTACCACTTTTATTACTGGAGAAGTTTCTTCATCATATTGAACCTATGTAAGCACATTGAACACTTCTTCCACTACCCAATATATATTTAAGGAATTATGTTGTACTTTATCCACTTACTGCTTTAGATTATTACCTCTTGTGACTAGTTCTTTTGCTTTCTTTTCCAACTCCGATGTCTTTTGCGCAGTATTTTCTTTTTCTATCTTTAGGCCATAACATTCTTCCTGTAGAACTTCCTTCTCACTATGGATTTTATACTAGTTATCTATCACATATTCTTGTCTCCATCTAATTTCCTAAAAAATGGTTGTGTGTAGTGCATGTATCTCATTTAAAGGTAAGTGTGACAGATTTATTTCTACATGAATTATTGCTTTCTGCATCTCTTGAGTCGGAAGCGTCAGAGATGTAGATGAAATAATCTGTGTTTGATGCGACTCTATTTCCTTTGTCTGTGTGATAGGATGTGTCTATGAACTACCTATATGTGTGTTTGAGCATGCTTCCACATCATTTCTTCCTTATCCCTAGGTTTTCAATATCAATTTCTCCATTGTTGCAAACTTTTCTTCGATCTGAAGCACGATCTCCTCTTGCTACGTCACAAGATCTTCAATTTCACCCTTTGTAGCCATATTCTCTATTGCTTCTTCAGTATCTTTTCTAACCTCCACACCAATTCGTGTAATATCATCCGATGTTAGTGCTAGAAAAAGGTTAGGTTTGGATGATTTCCTTTTCTTCCTTGAAGACTCTCCAGAATGAGTCATTTTTGTTCTCTTCTTAGCTGGCGCATATTGTTGTGTTGGTTTAGGAGGAATTCCTGCACCAATAGTTTCCTATTCTATGGTTGTTGGCTTATTACGCAATTCTCGTTGTGCATCTTCTTTTATCCTTTTGTTAATGGAATCCTCCATGTTTGATCCCATTCTTGGATGATTTTTGCATTATCATCCTTACAACAAATAAACATGGTAGGTAACCATTGCCTATTAGGATCCCTCTTGGATCGTATGTAATTCTGATGCATTCCAATTTGAAACACACAATTCCCTTGTAGGATTCAATTATGTGAGTCTGTAAGTGTGGAGTCTTGCATAGAATGAATCTAATATCCTCACTGTATGTGTAAAATTTGACGTTGTTGTCTTCATTTTTACATGCAATCTTAGAGAACCACCTATTTGTATGTATAGCTGCTACGAATGGCCTTCTATTCCTGTTAAGGAATTGAATCCCCTCTGGTTCTTTAAATACTGTAAGAGAAATACATATCAATAATCAGGTATAAAGAAAGGGGTTACCTTTTGGTTATGTTTCTAGGTAGTCTTCCATAAATTTGTTCAACAAGAATGTTGACTAGTTTATTTGTACTCTCTCCAAACACTTCTTTGTGGCTAGAATGATTGCTGCAGAGACTTGGCCCTAGTTATAGCTAGTATGCGCCCTCCTTGGAGTCTCCTTCACTCTTTTGGTTCCCACATGGTTCAGTTATTCTTAGTTCTACTCTAGTTGACTAATCATTAACCATCGGTGGCCACTAGACCTTATCAGGAGATGGTTCCAATGCAAACTAAGCCATGACTTGAGGAGAATTTGAACTCTCCTAAGGGTATTGAATTCATTCTATTGTATTGCCATATTTTTTCCAGCTTACAATTGATTAATGTATCAACATCAGGTTCTCACATATTTTGAGTTTATATGTGAATTTGATCATACTTCTTGCTAATTCTTCTCTTCAGTTAACACAATGAAATTGTGAGGTTTGTTCAAGCTTAGTGATCTACCCTGTGGAATTTCACAGAGATGTTGTAGAGGGATTAAGTAAAGATATATGAAAATAATTTTCTTAGCTTGGAAAGGGTATAAAATTCCATATTTATATTTCTTAGAATCATTCCCTCCCAAATGTTTTGGAAGGAAAATAAAAAAAATTAAAAGGTATAGTTACCTTGTGTTAATAATATACACTAACATAAGAGGGTTGGGAAAGAACTCCAATTTTTTTTCCTTTGGTAGTTTAGTTGACCTACATAAGCCTACTATTATATTGATCCAAGAGACAATGAGAAAGAGTAAAAGGATAGTGGAGGAATTTGCAAAGACTTGGAAGGAATACGAATTTTTAGTCATTTATTCTACAAGGTGTTCTATTGGTTTGTTAAAGTATAATTTTTGTGGAATACCCAACATTCTATGATAAATAACTTATGGAACCCTTGAGTGTCATGTCCTGAACTTTTATTTTTTAATCCTTTGATTAAAATAATTAAACTTGGCCAAAAATTATTTGATAAATTCAAGATAATCATTAAAGTTGGTAGCATTGTTTCCTGGGTTTTCACCCAAGCATGTGCTAATGTGCACCTACTAACTAGTAGTAGCCGTCTCGATTAAAGCAGTAAAACAAAATGTAAAAACTTGAAGATAAATCCAACATGTGCATGTAAAAACTTGAAAGTAAATAGCAAAGAACTCATATCTCAATGCAAAACAGATTCTTTATTCATGGAAAAAATAGTTTTACAGAAATCATATTACCTCGATGGCGAGGATTGTTGAGGTTGAGCAATTGCAAGGTTGAGATGCTCCAATGTTCCAATGGTCTCTTCTTTTCCAATGCTTCAATGGTTGGGAAAATCTCAAAAGATGGGCAAAGCTCAAGATGGATTTTGGTAGCATGAGGATAGGATGAATATGGAATGAATAGTGAGGAGCCCCTATCACCTTTTTATAGTTTTTTGGTGATGGAGAATACAACCATGGTTTTGAGGAAACCAATGGTATTGCTAAAAATGGTTTAGGTTTCTTTTTCCCTCTTTTTCATTTTTTGAATATTATTCCCTTTTAATTGATTTTTGGGAATTTTGGACCCTTTTTTAGGGTTTTTTTTGTGTTTTTTAAGGAAAAATGAATATTTTAAGGAGAAAAGATGTATTTTGGTCTTTTTGGTGACCTTTTGAAGGTTTTAGAAGCAAAAATGGTAGGAAAAGTGGACAAATGGGTCATGTGCATAGGGAAATGAGCTAGTGACCACTTTTTGGGTGTTAACATATTTCCCCCTGATGTGTGAGGGCAGGAGCTCATCGTATGGCCGATAAACATCATAGTTTCTTTGTCTTTTTCCTGGTATTTGGAGGAGATAAGAGACCGATTGGAGATTGGAACACTGAGCCCATGCAAACTGCACAAACTAAAAATACATGTCCTCAAAATCAATGAGAAATAATATATGATAATGGACGAGGTGGGCATACCCATGCTCGTATTAAGATATAAAAATAACAATGAGGCCCAAAAAGGGGACCTGATCAATACATATAAACCTATTGTGTACATCATAATGGTCCAGAGGGGACACAATGCTAGGACATACTCATGGCCATACCATGATTGATCTGAAAAAATGATACACTCGAAAATTATCAATCATTTTGCATGGTGTCAGAAGGACTAATAAAATGCTTGATCTGAAGGTGTCCAACAACTGTGGGGACTCAAAAAATGTGATTCAAAATTTGAAAAGTATACTGAACTGTACACTTGAGGAAGTATACAACTGGGGTACTTCCAAATGTTGTCGCCTAACACAGCCCGGATATCCACAGGAACATATAATTGGTTGTTCCTAAAGTACACTCACGAATGTGCTAGAGTCAGGTGACATCCAGGGTCTTCAACTAATAACAGAACGGATCGATACCCTATACGAATCTCAACGATGCGATCAAGGTGTTGACATCGAGCATGTGAGAAACAATCATTTGGAGAGGCACTAATGAATCCTTTCAAAATGATCCGTAGGCACTCACCACTAATGGTGATGAGTCCAAGGCACAGGGACCTCTGGGTCTATCCTTTGGAATAGATTGGTTGGCGTCGACAGAGGGAGACCTTGGAAATACCAAGGCAATTATGTTTCCTTGATAGGAGCAGGAGGTGGACAACCAAAATGGGATAGTACTCATAGTGGGATTGACATACTGTGGGGATGGGAAATAACTTGGGTTTTTAGAGTGGGGGGACTCAAACCTCCTTTGTTCGGAGTATGATGATATGGTTGACCTGGAATCATATGAAAGTAACTTTTAAGTATGGGGATCATAGCCTTAAGGGATCAGGGGTAAGTATTGCAGGATGGATTCACTCTGGGAGACAAGCTCATGGATGATATCAGGGGACTCTCAAGGTGAGATATTGCAGAATACTCTGAACGAAGGCGACCATAATGTGGAAGCTTCCATGTGAGTAGAAATGATCTGTTGTGGTGCCGAGAGGTACCGTTGGGGCCTTCTTGATTGTTTAAGGAGCTCCAAGAAAGGACAGAAGTGTGCTCTATAATGGTACTGTCGTGTGAATTTGTACAAGCCCAGGACAGTTCATGCTCGTGGCTGTTTTTAGTTTTTAGAGAGTTTGAAAGCAGTAAGTAGACTCCAAGGGTGTTCTTTTTCGTGTGTTAGTCTCCAAGGCCCGAAAAAGCGTAAAATAATGCAAATGGAGAACTCTTCTAGCCAATGTGACTAGAGTATTCCTTTTTCGTAATTAGTCTACAAGGTCCGGAAAAGGGGTAAACTTATACCAGGTAGACGCCCATTCAAATATGTTTAATGAGCATGAAAGGAAGCAAGATTGCTCGGCGATCTTTTCATTGTTTTAGGAGTCAGAAAAGAGTTTAACAGAAATTCCCTAAGTGCCTTTTTCGTAAAGGAATTGCTTGGCCTGAAAAAGGGGTAAAATTATACCGAAAAAAAGTAGTGGCTATGCAAGGAGGAAGTGCTCAATCAAGGGACAAGCATGGGAACCAAGAACAAAGGTGGTGGGGGGGACACTGATGGGACCTCCTTACGGGTTTATGAATGATAGAAAAACAATGCTATAATTGCAATATGGATGGAGCGAAGGGCTCATGTATAGGTTGGTATGTTCAAAACTGTAAAAGTTGGCAGCGGGCGATGTGGCACGTAAATCGAGGTAACTAGGTGTAGGGACACAATGCCAAAGAGGTTTTCGAAGAGAGTGAGAAATGATCTCAAGCATCATCATGAGTGTCGAAAACTGAATCCCATGATATAAAGAATGTCAAAAATGGACAACGACTGATGTGGCATGCAAACCGAGGTGACGACGAACATGTGAAAAGATGCTCGAAAAATCTTGTGGTGAGAGCGAGAAATGATCTCAAGCGTCATCACGAGCACGGAAAACTGAATCTAGCGATATAAACAACGTCAAAAATGGACAACAACCGATGTGGCATGCAAACTGAGGCGACGACGGACATGTGAAAAGATGCACGGAAAATCTTGTGGTGAGAGCGAGAAATGATCTCAAGCGTCATCAGGAGCATGGAAAACTCAATCTGGTGATATAAAGAGTGTAAAAAATGGACAACGGCCGATGTGGCACGCAAACCAAGGTGACAATGGGCATGAAAAATATGCTAAAAAATGAGATCAGTGAAAGAGGGAAAGTGATTGGACCACTGTGAATTTCTCGGCATGATGATTCCAATGGTACCAACGGTTCCGAAAACGAACGTCGTATGACACCAAAATGGTTGACTGAAAATTGGTCAAATTTCTATAAATAGTAAGTGGACGCAATGTGACATGTGTCATTCTTATGGTTGAGTTTTACAGAGTATTTGCTTTGGTCAGAGCATTTTCTTCATTTGTGGGAGTTTTGAACGTCGATTTTTTATTCCGTGAGTTTTAGGGAAGCCTATTGGCCTTAGCCTTTAATTTTACTTGCTTTCGGGGGTTCTCGGGGTCTCCGAAGTGGCGTGTATGCCACGTTGGCTTGCCAACGTGGAATATCGCGTCTTTCGAGACTTTTTCCATGATCCACATCGCGGCTATGGGCTTCACAGGTGTGATGTGTATCACCGCTGTGGACCTCGCAGTCGCGATGTGAATGGCGGCTGCGAGTGCTTACATTCGCGATGTTCATCGCGGCTGTGGGTGGTTACAGTTGTGATGTGCATCGCGGCTATGGGTGCTTATAGCCATAATGTGCATCGCGGCAGTGGGCTTCAAAGCCATGATGTGAATCGCGGCTATGGGCCCTGAAGCCGCAATGTGGATCGCTAGCTTAGAAATTTTTGTTATGGTATTTTTCTAAGTTGTATTTCAGTTGCCTCCAAATGCTATTGAGCATATGGGGACCTTTTTTGTTGATATATGTTATGTACTGATGATGTACTTTTTGTATATTCGGGTGTTGAGGGCACTCATGACATTGTGACTATATATATATATATATATATATATATATATGCACGTGGATGCATTTTTTATGTAGTCATGTATGCACGTGGATGCACATCTTGTCATGTGGCATGTGTTTTGTTGCACATGGATACAATTTCTATTATTGTCTTCCCGTAGAGGCATGTTTTATGCACGTGGTGTTAGGATATCTCATCATTCACTTTTGTACTCTGCATGCATGCATTCTACATGCATTGCATGCACCCGCATGCTGCCCAGTCATCAGTATGGTACCTCCAACACCTAGTCTTTAGTCTCCCAGCACTCGAGAGCTACTTTCCATTCAGTTTAAGCGCTCCTAGCCTGTTATGCGCCCAGTTCTCACCTACCATTGAGGAAGGGCACCTTTTTCACCTACCAGTCCAGTTACACTTCAGTTATCACTCCGATTTACCTCTGATTGACCCATAATTGATGTTATCACTCTGATTGACCTTCGATGAGACATGACTGACAGTTCTGAGTGCAGTTAAGCCCTCATGGTCCCTCCACTGAGCCTCCATCCCTAGATTAGTGCCACTTACCATCAATTACACTTATTACACTGAGTTAGACTCAGTTTGACAGTGACTTGTGCATTGATGACCACCACTGATTGATGGTGAGGACTCCTAGTTGGAGCCAAGCTATGCCATTCAATTAATTCGAATGACCTCCTTAGGCAATTCAAATTTCTCACTCATTGTGACAGTATTGTATTGTATTTTCACCCTTATTGGGATACAGAGCACTGATGAAAGCTTTTGCTCAGTTTTACACCATATTTTCCGAGTTTCATCTATTGTCATTGATTTACTTGTTCATTAGATCTGCTGTGACTAATTTTACATGGTATCAGATCCATTGCAGGGACAAGATCTCTTTTCTATAGGTGTTCTACAAGAAGATTTGAGTGAATTTGCTAAAAATTACTGAAGTTTTGGCATGAAAGGTCTCATGTGCATTCGCTCATGTGCATGCAAAGCAGAAAAATACACTCCAATCCACTCTAGAAGCTTGAGTTTTACACATAATTCCAAGATTTGATACATTGGACCCATTCAAATTTTTTTATCTCCAATCCCAGGTGTGATGCAACTCTAAAAGGATGGATTGTTTGACCTTACTGTCCTTGTTTTGATTGTGATTTGCAGGTTAATCATCTACATCAATTGCATTCGCTCTCTTGTGTTTGACAAGTTCTTCTACATCAAGTGCACTCGCTATTTGAGATGGAATACTCTTCTTCCAAGCCAGTTCTTACTCCTTTGAATTATTTTGAATGGAAAGATGATATGGAGATTATATTACGCTCAAAAGGGTTCTATAGAGTCACTGTTGGCCTTGAATTGGAGCCAAGCACATTGTCGGAAAGAACCAAACACTACAATAAGCTTGATGAAGCTTATGGTATCCTTTGCCTCTCCATTTCCAAGGATCTTCACCTCCATCTCAGCAGATTGAAGACTCCAAAAGAAATACGGGAGCAACTTGACACACTTTTTAGCAAGCAGGATGAGCTTAGGGCTTTTCAATTAGAGAATGAATTGATTGCTCTTAGTCCTGAGAATTTCGAGACCATCAATGAGTTTTTCACAATATTAAAGCACTTGACATTGCAGTTGAAGAACAATGGTGTTGTGAAAGAGGATAAGCAATTGATCCTCTCCATTCTCTCAAAGCTTGGTAAATATTACTCGGTATTTGTCTATACTTTCAATTCCAATCGGCTAACTACCCCGAATTGGAAGATGCCTTCATTTAATCCGTTACCAAAGAGCATGACAAGTTGATTCAAATGGGGTCCATAAACTCCAAAGATTCAGCCCTATTTGTTCAAGGATCTAAGAATTCGAATGGAAAAGGAAAGCAAAAGAAAGAGAATCCCAAATTCGAACCTCACAAGCAAAGAGAGAAAGGCAAGAAGATGGATGCACCATCCAATTCAAGAAACAAGCAAAAGGGTAAAGAGGGAAAAGAAAAATCTAAGTGTTCTTATTGCAACCATGGATTTCATCCTGAAATTTCATGCATAAAGAAAACAATAGATCAAATGGACCTCCTTTTGGAAAAGAAAAACATATGTCTTCCCGACGGTGCAAAGAATAAGGATAGCAATGATGATCATGAGAGAGGTCAAGCACTCATGGCAACTGTTTCGAAACCCACCACTCTAATGATAGATTCCAGTGCCTCGAATCACATGGCTGCAAATATTGATTCCTTCTCTTCATTCGATCCAAACAGATCCATCCCCATCCATTTGTGAGATGACTAAAAAATTTCATCAAAGGGTAAAGGTACCATCCATGTAGAGCATGGAAGCTTCCAGAATGTTCTCTATGTTCCTTCCTTGGCTTCAAATCTACTTTTTGTGTATCAAATGACACACACTGGTGAACCGAATCAAGTTACATTAAGCCTTAATATAGTTGAAATTTCTGATATCAAAAGTTGAAGACTTATTGCAGTCGGAAAGGCAAACCACACTGCAAAATACTATGAGTTTTCTCACTTTATGCCTCTTGAAAAGCCCACTGCTCTCCTCACTCATGGCAACAAGGTTAGTAGGATTTGGCATGAAATATTTGGACACCTTAACTACAATTATTTTCTGCTGTTACAAAATAATTCCATGGTTGATGGTCTTCCGCAACTCCGTTCCTCGAACGATATTTACCCCGGTTGCATTGTTGGGAAGCACCCTGAGCACAGGTTCAACTGCGGCAAAACTAGCAGAGCTTATACCATTTTGGGCCTCATACATTCTGATATCAGTGGTCCACTGCCAAATATGTCCATGAATGGTTCAAGGTATGTTTTGACATTCATCGATGACTTTTCCCGCTTTACTTGGGTATTTTTTCTCAAAAACAAGTCAAAAGTGCTTGGAAAATTCAAGGATTTTAGGGCTTCTATTGAGGCCGCCATTGAGAGCAAGATCAAAGCTCTTAGATCTGATAATGGCGAAGAATATATCAAGACTAAGTTTTTGCAACTTTGTGCCGAAAGCGGAATTCAGATCCAACATTCAGTTCCCTACACACCCCAGCAGAATGGTGTAGCGAAAAGGAAGAATCGGTCATTGAAAGAGATGGCTACTTGCATGCTTGAGTCAAAAGGTTTGGATACAAATCTTTGGGGAGAATCCATTAATGTTGCTGCATATATTCAGAACTGAGTTCCACATTCATCCGTGAAAGGTAAAACTCCTTTCAAAGCATTCTTTGGTCGCAAACCGGATGTGTCCAATTTGAGGGTTTTTGGCTCCACTGCATGGGCTAGAATTCCTTCTGATAAGAGAAAGTATTAAGATCCACAAAGTATTGAATGTATCCTGATAGTATATGGGGAAGAATCAAAAGCATATAAACTCATGAATATCAAATCCAAAAACGTATTCATAGAGTGAAGTGTGAAGTTTGAAGAACCACTGCCAGATCTGAAACTAGTTGAGGAAAACACTGCCGATCTGCACCCTCCACAAGAAGAAGATTCAAGCAAGTATGAAGAAAGAATTGGATCTGATATCTCTGATATTATATAAGAATTTGATGGCCATGACATATCAGGTTTTGAATCAGACCATAATGATCCTCCTCAGTTACCAAAGTGGGCCCAAAACACTCTACAATCTGCTGCTCCAAACATTGGAAATCCTGTTGATCCAAGGAGAACAAGAATAGACTATCAAAGAGCAGGTATGGATCTTTCTTTTTCTAAGAAATGTTATTTGATTATTGGTTCAGATCCCAAATCATACTATCATTCCCACCGAGATCCACGATGGAAAACCGCCATGGATGAAGAGTACAGTGCTCTTCAAAAGAACAATACATGGGAGCTAATTTCTCTTCCACCTGGAAGAAAATTAGTTCAATGCAAGTGGATCTACCACACAAAGGTTGTTTCTGATGGCTCTATCAGAAAATACAAAGCTAGGTTGGTGGAAAAAGTTTTCTCCCAAGTCCAAGGTGTGGACTACACTGAGACTTTTGCACCGGTTGCAAAGATGGATTCCATCTGCCTAGTTTTGGCCATTGTTGCATCCAAGCACTAGGAAGTGCACCACATGGATGTGAAGAGTGCTTTTATACATGGAGACCTTGATGAGGAGGTATATATGAAACAACCATAAGGATACATATCAGATCCATCATTATTTTGTAGATTGAAGAAATCTTTGTATGGATTGAAACAGGCCCCAAGAGCTTGGTACGCAAAGATGGACTCCTTCCTTCTTTCTCAGAATTTCAAAAGATGAAAATCTGATCCTAATGTGTACCTACAGAAATTTAAAGGTAATTTGTTGATTGTGGTTTTATATTTTGATGATCTTCTCATTACTGGTAGCACTCTCCTTACAATTAACAAGCTGAAAACCGCTTTAAATCTAGCTTTTGATATGAGCGATTTGGGCTTGCTTAAGCAATTTTTTGGGCTTGGAGATAGCTCAAAACTTTGATGGGATCACATTATCTTAGAAAAAGTAGGCTAAATACCTACTAATAAAGTTTAATATGGCAGAATGTAAGGCTGCTCCATTTCCATTCCTCTCAGGAATCAGTCTTGAAGAGGGAAATACTATACCGCTTGTAGATTGCACTATGTATCGACAGTTGATTGGTTCACTACTCTACCTGACACACTCAAGGCCTGATATATCTTATGCCATGAGTGCTGTATCAAGGTATATGCAGCAGCCCCATGATCTTCATTGGAGGGCAGCCAAGCGGATCTTGCAGTATGTGCAAGGTATGAAACATTTTGGCATACATTATGCTGCAGATTCTGAGCTAGATTTCATTGGTTTTACTGATTCAGATTGGGCAGGTGATAGCATAGATCGGAAGTCCACTTCCGGATATGTTTTCATGATTGGACATGGGACTATTTGTTGTTAAGCAAAAAGCAGGCAGCCATTGCACTTTCTTCAGCAGAGGTAGAGTATCGAGGGGTAGTCAATGCCTGCATTCAGGCAGTTTGGTTGCAGGGTATTCTTTCCGAGTTTGATTTTGGTAGCACTACTTCGACTGTCCTATTTTGTGACAATCAAAGTGCTATTAAGATCTCCACCGATCCAGTTCAGTGGTTGAGGGCCAAACACATTGAGATTCATATGCACTACATTCGAGAGTTGGTGCATGATTGCACCATCATTCTATAATATTGCCCTACCGATGAGCAAATTGTAGACATCTTCACCAAGAGCTTCACTGAGAAGAAGTTCTCTTACCTCCGTTCACTGTTGTGGGTGAGTTCCATCACGGTGGAGACAGATTAGATCCGTTTTTATGTTTAGCTTGAGGGGGGGCTTTCTTCCCACTGGGTTTTCCCTCTTTCCTCACTTAGTAGCATTTTTTGGATTATTGTATTGGGGTGACCTTTGGTCTCAGTAACCAGGGCCCTGCATTTTATTTTTTACATCATAGTATAGCTTGAGGGTGGGTGTTAGGATATCTCATCATTCACTTTTGTACTTTGCATGCATTTTTCATGCATGCATTGCATGCACTCGCATGCTACCAGTCATCAACATGGTACCTCCAGCACATAGTACTTAGTCTCCCAGCACTCGGGAGATACTTTCCACTCAGTTTAATCCCTCCTATCCTATCATGTGCCCAGTTCTCACCTACCACTGAAGAAGGGTGTCTTTCTCACCTACCAGTCTAGTTACACTTCAGTTATCACTCTGATTTACCTCTGATTGACCCATAACTAATGTTATCACTCCGATTGACCTCCGATGAGACATGACTGACAGTTTTGAGTGCAGTTACGCCCTCATGCGCCTTCACTGAGATTCCATCCCTAGATTAGTGCCACTTACCATCAGTTACACTTTTTACACTCAGTTAGACTTAGTTAGACTTAGTTTGACACCTATTTGACAGTGACTTGTGCATTGATGACCACCACTGATTGATGATTAGGACTCCTAGTTGGAGCCAAGCTATGCCATTCAGTTAATTCAAATGACCTCCTTAGGCAATTCGAATTGCTCACTCATTGTGACAGTATTGTATTGTATTTTCACCCTTATTGGGATACAAAGAACTGATGAAATCTTTTGCACAGTTTTACACCATATTTTCTAAGTTTCATCTATTGCGATTGATTTACTTGTTCATTAGATCTGTTGTGACTAATTTTACACGTGGATGCACATCTGTTGTTTTTGTATGCCCGTGGAGGCACATTCTATACACGTGGATGCAATATGATGATGGATTGTTTTGTATGATTTTTTAATGTTTATGCATGTTCGATGTCCTACATGGTCTGGTTGACATGCCAATCTCAAATGTTATTAGCCATTTGGTCTGCTACACTATTGAGATTTCTTGGGACATGTGTGAATGAAATGGATTCAAACAATCGAACCATTTGTTTAGTGCGCAAGAATTTTGTAAAGAGACAGGGATTACATATCTAGTAACAGTTGTTGAGCTGGGAAACAAGCAGTTGGGAGTCAAGGTAGATGTTAAGGTGACTTATGTCCATCTGGAGAGCAGCGGTCAGGAGACCGGTCACGGCGTCGTACTCAGCCTGATTATTTGTGGGAGCACCTATGCACACTCCGTCGAGGTGGATCAACTCATGTGAGGGGGAATAAAGTACCCAAGCTGCGGAGGCGAGATTTGGAGACCAACGACTTGCACCATCGACAAAGTAAATATAGTAAAGTGGGGCAGGATCCATCTGTGGTCATGTAGGAAAAAATGTAAGGTTCTAAAAGTTAATGAAAAAATGAACTAAAACTGTACAATGTGGACGATGGTGTCCAAAAATATTTTTATGCGTAAAAATGTTTGAGGTACAACCCGTTGCAGGGGTTACGCATGGGGTTACCTTCTAAGTCGGCCAGAATGTATGCCCCATGACCATGGCAAGTCTATATGATGTATGGGACTTGCCACATGGATTCAAATTTTCCTTTTCCTTTTTTGTCATGGGCTTGATCATAAACGAGTACAAGGTCTCCTTCACTAAATGTCCGTGGGTGAACATGTTTGTCATAACTGAGTTTTGATCAGTTCTTCGTGGCTTCTATGGTTTGGAGGGCTGCGCGGTGATCTTCGTCGGCTTGCTCCAAAAGAAGTAAGCGTTCTTCAATTCGTGAAGTATCCGGGAGGAGTTCTATGGCGATTTGCAATGTCCGGATCTGACACTCAATGGGAATGACAGATTCCACGCCGTGAACCAAATGTAAAGGGGTGAAACCGATGGCGGTTTTGGTGGACATACGGTAATCCCACAATGCAGGGAAGAGCATGTGATTCCAATTGGATTTATGTCGGTCGACAGTGCGCTGGAGGATAGTCTTCAAAATTTTGTTAATAGCTTCAACTTCGCCGTTTCCTTGGGGCTAGTAGGCAGAAGAGAAATGATGTTCGAACTTAAGGAGTGTTGACAATTCTCGCCAAACAGAGTCCTCAAAGTGAGAACCATGGTCTGAGACAAGTTGCTTTGGTACTCCAAAACGAGCAATAACATGGTTGAGGAAAAAGCAGGTTGTAGTGTCGGCTTTGCAGTTGTAACTAGGCATGGCTTCTACCCATTTAGTAAAGTAATCGACGGCTACAATGATGTAATTATGACCTCCAGCTAATGTTGGGTTACACTCCATGAAGTCAATGGCCCATTTGCAAAAGGGACCAACGGTGATTACTGGATGGAGGGGGGCGGGGGAGTCCTTGATTTGGGGGCAAAGAGCTGGCAATTTTGGCAATGTTTGACTGCTGTGATACAATCAGTAAATAATGAGGGCCAAAAATAACCCACGTGGATTACCTTTTGGGCCATAGCCATTCCAGAGAAATGGCTGCCGCAGACACCGCTATGACAATCATTAAGCACTTGTTATGCTTCTTCATGAGAAAGACATCATCATAGGATTGTGTCGACACAACGTCGATAGAGGACATCACCTAAGAGGAGATAACGGGGGGCATGGTGGTGGATGCGACGACGTCCGTCACGGTCAAAATTGGGTTGAAACTTCTGTGTACGGAAGTAAAACAATTTGTCATCGTACCAAGGGTCGTCTGACGAGATGATGAATAAATGGTCATCAATTAGGTCAGTATTGATAGCTGGTGATGACGATGAGGGTAGCAGGTCCATGATGAGTTGGGCGAGTGCCAAGGATTTGGTGCTTTTCGTGGTTTTGAACATCAAGTCATATTCTTGTAGGATAATTACCCATTTAGTTATGCGGCCTTGAAGAAGGCGATGAGTCAAGAGATAAACCATTGGGTTGGAATTTGAGACAACTGTGGTATGGGTGAGTAAGATGTAGTGTCGCAATTTTTGTACTGAAAAGACGATGGCGAGGGCTAGTTTCTCTTCGTATGGGCACCGTAGCGCTGGGCCAGATAAATTTTGTCTTATGTAATAAATGACATGCTCTTGACGAGCTGTGTCTTCTTGAACAAGGACTCCTGAAACGGCGTAGTCAGATGCCAAAATGTAAAGAATGAAATCTTTGGAGAAGTCAGGAGGGGAGATCAAGGGGAAGTTGGTGAGGGATTTCTTTAGGTTTTCAAGGCTCCTTGCGCTTGATCGTCCTACACAAAAGGGATGTGGGTACAAAGCAAACGGAGGAAACCATGGACTGTTGTGGCATAGTCGGGTACAAAATGGTGAAGGAAATTTGATTTTCCCTGAAGGCTTTGTAGCTACCGAAGTGTTCGGGGTGATTGTAGGTCTAAGATGGATTGGACCTTTAATGCATCTACGGTGATTCCTTTTTCTGAAATGATGAAACCCAATAGATGGCCTGCTGAAACGCAAATGACACACTTGAGTGGGTTCAAGCGGATCTGGTACTTGCGACGGCTCAAGAAGACTTGTCGAATGTCGTCGAGATGGTCGGATTGTTTCTTAGACCGAGCCGTGAGGTCGTCTAGGTAAACTAATATGATGTTGACCAGGTCATGAAAACAATAAGTCATGGTTCGTTGGAATGTGGCTCCAGATTTTTTGAGACCAAAGGACATAATGCGATAAGCGAAAGTACCCCATGGGGAGGTGAAAGCAGTTTTGTATTGATCTTCCTTACGTATTTTGATTTGGTTATACCCGGAGAAACCATCCATGAAAGACAGTACCTCGTGCCATGCACATGCATCGATTAATTGGTTGATAAATGGTGTTGGGAAGTTGTCTTTGGGACAAGCTAGATTGAGGTCACAGAAGTCAGTACAGACGCGAATGGTGCCCACTTTTTTATTGACTTGCACTGGGTTCGAAACCCAAGTGGTATAAGCAATAGGGTATATGAACCCTGTTGCTCGAAGCTTCTCAATTATGGCCTTAACGACTGGAAGCTTAGATGGGTGAATAGGGCATTGTTTCTGGTGGACAAGTGGTATGTTAGGCCAAGTGTCTATGTGATGTTCTACAATGTTAGGATCCAGACCAGGCATCTCGGTGTAAGACCAGGAAAAGACATCCCGAAACTCTTGGAAGAGTTTCTTATAGACATGAACTTCCTCTTCAGTGCATGATGCACCTAAGGAGATAAGTTCAGGTTTTCCAGGTGTGGTGGAGATGTCAATTTTTATGATAGGCGAAATGTTTTCCATATTGCCTTCTTCAAAGGCATCTAGAGCTAGGATAGGATCTTTGAACCAATCAACCTTGGTTGGTAAAAAATCTTTGGATTCGACAGACAGTTGGTTTTTCGTGGTGGAGGTAGATGCCTCAGGAATGAAGTATGACCGATGGTGCATATCATCCCAGGGGTAGTTAGCTGCTGTAAGTGTCTCTAAGATTTCCTCGTCGCTACGGAAGTAGTGTGTCATCAAATCAATTGGTTGAGGCGCATAGGTGGATGAAGTCATATAGATGGTATTGATTTCTTCTGAAGAGGAAGACTTTGGGGGGTATATTTCCTCAATGAGGGGAGGAGATATCTCTAAATCGGCATTATTCAACTCATACAGAGTTACTCTATAATCTAGTAGATCGGGCTAGTGATGTCAATAATGGCCGTAAATGCCACATATCGCACAGGGGTGATTGGTACACAGCGATTTATCACGAGGTTGAGGAGGCAGTTCAAGTTTGACGACTGGGATTTTAGTGTCATCGTCCAACATTTGCATGTGTTCTTGAAGTGCTGGTAATTGTGGACACTGATGGGTAGCATGGCCTATGTCGTCGCACAAAGAGCACTTGGGGGGAACACGAATTGTTGGGGGATTCTTCGTCGACTTAGGAGTATTTGGGGTGGTGTGGGTTGTAGGTCTTGTGGTGTAAGGTTCTGGGCCTCTACCCGCATTGTAGTGGAGTTGAGGGGGAGCATTACTAGACATTGGTGCAGTGACTCCTGTTGGAGGTGGTCGGTTTTGGATATTGGCTACACCAGGGGGAGGACGGTTAAAAGTATTGATGGGTTGCACTGGTTCTAAAACGACATTCGGCGTCGGGGGAGGGGTTGGAGCAGGTAGGTACCACATAGGTAGTCTTAACGTTAAAATTGGAATATTTAGCTTAGCCATTACTGGAGTGCTGATGAATCCTGAAGGAGGAACTAAGAATGGGATAGTGTGAATCGGTGTTGCTTCGATATGACTAGGCTTGTGGGTGGCTATGGCAGTAATGGTGGTTTTTGAGTATGTGGTTGTGTGTTGTGCGAAAGGGTGCACAAATCATATATTTTTGTTATTCGTAAAGGGGGTGGTATAGCTTGGAACATGGAGGTCATGGGAGTATCTGAATATATCTCGGGTTTGACTAAGGAGACGAATGATGTGGGTGCACTATGAGCAGGTTTTTCAATCATAGGTAGAACATTTGCAGGTGTGGCAGGGGCATTAGGATCGTAGTATGTTATTTGATCAATTTTGACCACGCGTCCCTCATGGGGGAACATCATGAGGTGAAAAATGGATGAAGCGACGGCCTTCATTTTATACATGTAACTCCGTCCTAGTAGGAGGTTGTAATCAAGTTGGGTGTTGATGACCTCTATGTCTGTGAGAATCATTTTTCTGCCTAATTGTACGGGTACATTAACTAACAAGCCCTGCGGTTGAGCTAAGCGACCATCGTAAGCTCGTAATGCAGTAGTGGATGGCTGTAGAGAGGGGGATCCAAGTTTTTTCCAGATAAAAGTCGACATTACGCAGGTGGAAGCACCTTCATCGATCATGCATCAATGAATGACAAGGTTTCGAATAGACACAGAAACCTAAAAATCTAAGGTCGATGGCAACTGTGGTTTGGCTTGGTCGAGATCGAATGGCATCATATTTGAGTCGTTGGGGTCTAGAGCAGACATCGCAGCAGCGGATTGGGATAAATCGTCCACAATGTTGTAATTTGAGGCTGCACGGGCATTGGGATTATTGTTTAACCATCGTAGTGGGGAAGGGGGGATTTAGGGCCCCCGCCCAATGGCATAGTAGGTATGCGTAATGGTTGATCATTCGAAAGGGTACTAGAGAATGGATCAGTAGGTGTGTTTTCAGGGGCTGATCCGTATTGGTTTCAGCGAGTTTGAAGGTTGATATCATTTGATGACATCAATAATAAATGGTGAGTGGTTGAATCCATATGCTGGTAATCAATTGCAGCATGTGATATGCTGTTGTGGTGTAGTGGATCCTTGTGGGTGATCCATTGGACGAGTGTTTACTACTCTTTGGCTGGGTAAAGGATTTTGCAATATCATGGGTTACGTTTGAGGAGGTGGCGCTGATTGTGCAGCGTGTTCTTGGCATTGGGCATCATCTATCCAAAGTTGATGCGATTTCTCCAAATGGGGGCATGAATGTGTGTAATGGCCATATAGCCCGCATATGAACACGGATGGTTTGTTCTTAAATTAGGATTTTTACCCCATTTCAGTGGACCATCAGGGTTTTGGTTGGTGGGAGAAGCGTTGTTATTATTCGGAGGATTAGGTGGCTGACCACCTTGGTTTTGAGGTTCAATGTTCCCACGGTTGCGTCGTCTTCCACGGTTCTATTGACCTCCTTGATTACATTGATTGTTCTGGTTTTGGGGTTGGTTTTGCTGTGCATAAAATTTCCCTTGTGCAGTAGGTGCATTTTGAGGTCGCGTAGGTGCCGGAGCAGGCTGCGGTGGATAGTAAGAGATAGCGTTCGGAGGTGGACCCGGTGCTTGTTGTGGTTGTTGGTAACCTTAAGCGATTGGAAGTTTTGGGGCAAAAAGTGTTTCCTGTTGAGGGTAATACACTAGTTGGGATGGCGTGTTAATTGGGGTATAATTGGCCTGCTGGTTATAATATGTAGGGGGTGCATAAGCTAAGGGTGTTGGGCCATAACACTGTGGTGGACATGAGGGTTCATGAGTGTGGTGTGTGTGTGTCACTAGAGCATATGAAGTTGTAGCTGCATAATGAAATGTAGCCATAGAAAGGTCTAGGGAATTATTGGTACTCATAATGGTGAAGGGTTTATTTTGTGACACAACCTCGCCAATGATGCCATCAGCGGCATGGGATGCCCCCAACACGTCGTTCCGGGATGGATCGCCACACGGGGCATCAGGTAAGATAGTGTATAAATAGATAGACTAGCTGTAGATCAAGTCAAACTACCAGTATTTTAAAATGGCTTCTTCTTCTGACTAGGGTTGTTCAGAAGCTACATTTTTGGCTATGAGTGGAAGGAGATATTTTAGAAACCAATCCAAGAAAATTCGGTCGTCTGTTTTGATTTTGCACAGACTTCGGCGCTTATGCCACTCATGAATATGATGTGTGTAGCAGTTTTCTGTTTGCAAGATAGTAGGATTTCAACTCCAGCGTCGTAGCGGACGAGTAGTTGAAAGAACTGTAGGAATGTTGAAGCAAGGGATGTAAACATGGGATGGATCCCATGGGGTTACTCGATATACCATTTGGCTGCAGAGCCAGTAAAGGTTCGTTGTAATAATCGCAGATGAATGGAATCATCTACTATGGAGTTTGAGGAACACCATAGATGAAAAGACATGATGTGGTTTTGTGGGTCTTCACCAGCCTTCCCTTCAAACTTGGGGATGTCGGATGGGAGTTTAGTTGGAATTTAGGGCCAAGTAGGATTATGTCTAATAGGATCATTTGTTAGTCTTGTGAGATCTGGTAGGTTAAGACTGGTAGATGAATTCGACATGGTCAAAGGGGCATATGCACTCGTGTTAGCATTATTGATCAACCCGCTGCCCCCAATGTGAGTATTAGCCATGAGGCGGATATGGCCCCCGAATAAAGGGTTAGAGATGGTATGGGAGGGTCCGACGCCACCAAGTGTAACATGAGTTGCTGATGGGTTTGGGTTGGGTCCAGTGCCTCCAAGTGTAACATGGGTCACAGATGGACTGAGATTAGGTATGGTAATTGTTGGGTTTGGTATAGTAGCATGGATAGTGGTTGTAGGTCCCATTGAGGGCATCCCCAGAGTATGTCCAATGGAGGGCATTCCTAAAGTGGGAGTGGGTCCCATAGTGGGCATCCCTAAAGTAGTTGTGGCTACCTTAGTGGCCATTATGGTGGCGGGGGTGGTTGATGTTCCACTAACAGTCCCTGTGAAAAAATATTCAAAAGGCATACCAACCATGGCTCTAATGGGTGCAGTGTATGTGGTATTTTCAAATTCTGCCTCAGATTCAGATGTGAAATGAGGTGCATTAGAATCGGATGACGGGGCTCTATGCTGATGACGTGTGGAGTCAAGTGATAATTTCCTTTGTCTATGACGAGTGGTTTCAAGTGAACCGTACTACGGGGGTTCATCCTGGAAGCGCCTAGAACGTCTCGAAGGCTCAATGGTGGTAGTCGACTAATAAGACTAATGGTGGAGGTGAGTGGAAAGCTCAAAAACCCTAATGCAATCGTGTGTGCAGGAGGGGAGTGTAAAAATAATGGCACTTAGGCAAACAACCAAACTCAAAACACTTGCTATAACAACTGTGCTATAGTAAATGGACTAATCAAAAAATGTGGTCCAAATACCAACATGCAAGGAGCTCCTAGAAAATAAAACTGGTGTACTCACTAGACGAAGGGGAGGTAGTAGAGCATGCAAATACCTAACTAAAATGGTATTATGATTCAACAAGACGTATCCTCTGCAAGGTGATGAAATATAAGTTAAACATTATGAATTATAGAACCAAAGGCTATATATCCCCCTACCGGGAGGGACACCGAGTAGACAATCCTAAAATATAGGCCACTAAGATACCCCGTTCATGACTGTTAACACCCAAAAATTGCTCACTAGCTCCTTTCCCTATTCACATGACCCATTTGTCCACTTTTCCACCATTTGAGCCTCTTAAACCTTCAAAAGGTCACCCAAAAGACCATAATACACCTTTTTCCCTTCAAAATATATATTTTTCCTCAAAAAATCATAAAAAACCCTCAAAAAGGGTCCAAAATTCCCCAAAATCAATTAAATGGGAATAATATTCAAAAATATTCAAAAAAGTAAAAAGAGGGAAAAAGAGGGAAAAAGAGACCTAAACCATTTTGGTCAATACCATTGGTTTCCTCAAACCACAATGGTATTCCCCATCACCAAAAAACTATAAAAAGGTGATAGGGGCTCCTCACTATTAATCCCCATTCATCCAATCCTTATGCTGCCAATTTCTTCCCTGAGATCTCAAAGCCTTCATTTGAGCTTAGATCCATTCTTGAAAAACCCTTCGGGCCAATATTCCCATTAGCATTTGGAGAAGAGAAAGCTCATTGGAGAGTTGCAGCACCTCACCACTTCAGCTGCTCAAGCTCAACCATCCTCACCCTTTGAGGTAATACAAAAAATTCAATTTTTTATTTATTTCTTCATGAATCAATGTTGCTTATTGTTCCTAATCTAGATTTCTTTACATTTTACTACTTACATTAGTTTCCTTCTATTTGCTTTATTTGAGACTGCTGCTACAAGTTAGCAGGTGCCCTTTAGAACTAGCTTGGGAGAAATCCCAAGCAACAGTTTTTTGCGACTCCGCTGGGTTTCGAACTTTCAATATTTGATTTAAATCCTGTTTTTAGTGGTTTTTTCCATTTATTATTGTATATCTACCATACTTGTCAGCCCTTTGTTTGCTGCACTATCCATTGGCCTTTTCTGCAGTCTAAACAACCCAAAATTTTAATTTTTGGGTTCTTTTTTTGGCGACATTTTCCGTTCGTCGCATCGCGGCTTTCGGCCCCACAAGCGTGCTGCACATCGCGGCTTTCAGCCCGATTTTGGTGCTACACATTGCGGCTTTTTACACTATTTTTGCGCTGCACATCGCAGTTTTTAGCTTTTTTCCCGCGCTGCACATCACGGCTTTTTCCCACATCGTCGCGCTGCACATCGTGGGTTTTCCCATATCGCCGCGATGCACATCGCGGCTTTTTGACCGATAGACGCGACATTCCATGTTTCGTTTGGCCCATTTTTTCCGAAATTTTTCCCATTCAGCCCATTTTTTCCAGCCTCATTCCTCCAATTTTTTTTGGACAGCCTATTATTTAATTTTTGCAGCATTTAAAAAAAAAAAACTCATATTTATTTTTCTATTATGTACTTTACTATATCTTACTAAAAATTTTCAGTTCAAGTGAAAGAAAGATTAATTAAGTACCTTTTAGAAATCTCATTTTGTGCAAAGTTAAAATCATATTTTTCGATTTCTATATATTTCACCCAAGTGGGACATTGGAAATTTACTTATTTTGATGCTATTTGCTTTACCTTAGATATTTTGAAAGACCCATATTTTTTAAAATTATTATTAAATCATTTGCATTTAAATTGTCTCTTATTTTTTCACACATTGAAATCGTTATTTTAATTATTTGCCCAAGCGAGGCAAATTGTTTTTGTACCCAACCAGACAACCACACACTTTGTCACCTAAATCAAGTGAGCCTTAAAATCTGCTTAACTCAACCAACATTCTAACCCCACTTGGGGAACACTAAAATAATATTGTAGTCAGGTAGGACTGAGGGGATATGTATCCAAATAACACCCCTCACTCATTTTTCGTTTGAGACATAGTGGTTGACATTTAGGGTACCAAAATCCACTAGTATTTGTTGGCACGGTTTTAAACCAATTCGTCGGAAAGGCCTCTCCCTTAGGAGGGTCGAAGTAGCCAAGCTGGTTCCGAAGGCTTGAGTGGAGTACTGTAGCTAGGGTTTTCACCCTAGCTTGTGAAAATGAGCACCTACTAAGGAGAAGGGCCTCCTTAGTAGCAGTTCAATAATCAGTAAATTAAAGCAATAAAGCAATATGAAATTTAACCTAGCATGAACGTTAACATAAATAACAAAACATGAAAATATGGTAAAGATCTCTCTTTTTGTATTAAAAATTACCTCAGGTGTAGAAGTTGGTGAATCTTTTGCAGCAGTCTAGGAGGGTTTCTTCCAAGCTCTAGAGGGTTGTTGGAACCAAGTTTTTGTAGTTGTATAGAGGATATGTGCACATTACCTTCGCACTAACCAGAGAGGATAACATTCATAACATACTATTAACTAGTCATTCGCATCATTCATCATACATTTAGAACTTATTCAACAACATAGCAGAAAGCATTCGCATCATTCACATATCCACATTAATCAACATAAAGCATTTACATAACCCATTATTCATCATTACATTATTGTACAATAACGAAATTCATATCATAACCGAACATCTTCATTCATTCATCAAAACCTGCAGAATAAACCTCGCAGAAATAGTCAAGTCATCATATCGCAAATACAAAACAAAACTAAAAGACAGGATCTATCTCCAAAAATCCGATGCCCTTAGGCTTATAATCCTACTCTATTTATATGCTTTCATCTTATTACAAAATGGTCCACATGACCAACTCGACTAATCTAACAAATCTTATTCTTCCGCAAGAGTCGCGAAAGGTCCTTTTCCCGCAGAATGACCCTTTCACTCTTGTCAGATTCCACACTTCTTGCAGATCTATCCCATGCCAACAGGCCCCCAACACAATCTTGTGGCTCGTCCTAAGCCACCTAAGCTGGACCCTAATGGTTGGCATCCATCCTTCACTGTGATTGGTTGGTGAAGCTGTTCTTGCTGTCTGGAACTCGCTTTTGTGTACTTCTCATCCCCATCCGTCAATCGCTGGTTCGCTGTCATGTACTTCTTACACTCATCCTCCAGTATCTAGAAACCTTGATCATCTACCTCTCCAGAGCCTGCTGGTTCGCTCCATGTGCGTTCTCATATGAGAAGAACTTCATCGTCGTCGCCAAGGTCGAAACTAGGCCAATTATTCCAGCACATCTGTTTCGCGCCTTGGGTGGCTTCCTACCGAGGCTAGGGAGCTACCACCCCTGTTCTTCTGGTGGTCACTGCGACCATGAAACTTCGAACTTCTACCACATACTTAGACATCTCGGATGAAACTCCGTTGTTGTGACACCCGAGTGCCCAGGCTTCGTTCTGCTCAAGGTGCTCATGCACACTCGTCGTTCGGGCCCGCAATGCCCCTGGTGTGCTACTGCACGAAATGAAATGGATCATTTCCACAGCCTCCTTGGAATTCCTAACTTATGCAATTACCTGATCCGCTCACAGCAGGATTTCTTGCTTCTAGCAATTACCTCTTTTCTTTGCTTGACGTCTGGTGCGTGTATTTATGCATTTTCATCATCCTGGATGTCTACCTCAAAAACCCTCTGTGAATCCGTTCAACTAATGCATTGATTCGGTCATCATTTCTCCTGCGTGTGGTGTCTGGGATTCCTTTGTGTGTGATGAGTGACCATACTGCTCTCGGCTCCTCTTCGTGTCATCCACGTGTGAACTATCATCCATGGTGTCACCAGCCATGCTGTCACATGGCATCAAACATGTCAGTCGTCTGAAAAATTCCCATCTACTGACAATTCAGAATGCTGACTGATTTGATAGGGTCATGATCCTGCTGCCATCGCACTCCAAATCCTGAACTGCGATACAACCCCTCCTTGTGTACGTTCTTCGACACCATCTGCCGCCTCATATCTTGTTTCAATTTTTTTTTTTTTTCATCATCCGCTCTTTGATGGATCATGGTGATAGGGATTCAAACTACACCCATTGACTAACTTAGGTAACAGTACTTTATCCAAGTTTTCCAACTGTACAACACCGCCGTGGGTGACAAAAGTGATAACATATGGTCCCAACCAATGCATTTGCAACTTACCGGGGTGTTTCACGAACTTACTATCGTACAACGAAACTGTATCCCCATCCTGGAGGTGCTTCATCTTGACATACCGGTCGTGCCACACCTTCTGCCAGTCCTTTTCTACCTTCTGGTGGAACCCTGTGATGAATCGATCTTTGTCAAGTTGTATTAGTTTTGTAAACCATTCTTCTAGTGAGCCATCGTCTCTCATCCCTGTTGCTGCTGCAATGCGTAGGCTGGGTACTATGTGTTCTATCGGTATAACTGCTTCTTGGCCGTAAACAAGTTTAAAAGGAGTCTGGCCAGTCAACCGCTTGCATGTGGTGAGATATGCCCAAAGAACCACTGGAATTTTGAAGTCTCAGTCGTCGCAGTTCACATTGCACACCTTGGTAAGACCATGCTCCAATATCTTATTGAATGCCTCAATTGTTCCGTTTTCTTGAGGGTGATAGGGTGTACTCTTCTTGTGTTGGATCTGAAATTCTTTTGTCATTGCGGTGATTGTTTGGTTGACAAAGTGCGTCCCTTGGTCGCTTAACAAGATTTTTGGGCATCCAAACTTGGTGACCATATTTTCAAATACGAAGCGTGTTGTGGTTGTAGTAGAACAATCTTTGATTGGGGCAGCTTCCGCCTAATGCGTCAGGTAGTCTGTCGCGGTGATGATGTAACGTGACCCTACTCTCTTCCTAGGAGGGTGGATTAGTCCCACAAAATCAACAGCCCATTTTTCGAAGGCCTGCAGCGTTACTTGTGGTACTAGAGGCATTTCATCGCACCGTGAGGGCTTCCCAGTTCGTTGGCATACATCGCATCTCTTAGCATAGTCTGCAGCATCTCCATGCAAATTTGGCCACCATAGCTCTGATCGAAGAACCTTCTTGGTAGTTGCTCGTCCACCGTAATGTCCCCCAGTAATTCTGTCTTGGGCTTCCGACAAAATCTGTTCTTGTTCATGCGGAAGGATGCATCGTCGAAAGATCTCATCTGGGCCCATTTTGTACAACTCGCCTGCAATTAACTAGAAAACTGTAGCTCAAAAAAATGGTTGTTTCTTCTAGCTAGTAGTGAGCTCGTCCGGCGCCTCCCCTGTCGCCGGAAATTGAATAATTTTTTCATAGTGGTTGTCGACCATGCCAATCCTAAAAAACTAAGCGTCCGACAATCCTTCAACAATTCTTTATGGTTCCTATCCTGATTCTATCCGTGATAGATGATCGGGTCCTACATTCAATCGTCCTGGTTTTACAATACTGAAACAGTAATAGCCAACGACAGATATTCCCCCCCAACACAGGCTTGTTCACTAAATACTTCAATGCAAAATGATCAATGAACATCTTGAAGTGGCCCCCTAAAAGATAGTGCCAGAATTTTTGTAGAGCATAGACCATTTCCAGCCCCTCTCACTCGGTGGTCATGTAATTCATCTCTGCAGTAGATAGATTTCTATTGGCGAATGATATCGGGTGATCGATGTTTCCAGTTCCTGGTTGGGCCAAGATAATGCCAAGTGTGACTGACGACGCATCAACTTGTACGTGAAATTCCTTTGTCTAGTCCGGGAATGCAAGGATTGGTGCTGCAACCATCTTTTCCTTTAAGATGTCCAGGCTTTTCTAACATTCCTCCATCCATTCAAACTTTACAGCCTTCTTTAGTAACTTCTCCATTGGTGCTATGATACCTGCATAACTGCGAATGAATTTCCTGTAGTAACCTGTGTTTCCTAACGTTGCTCGTAGTTGTTTAGTTGTCATTGGTAGTGGGAGGTCGACAATGATGGAAATGTTCGCCGGATCTAACAACCTTCCTTCGCAACAGACAATGTGTCCCAACAGTATGCCGAATGGGGCACAAAAGATACATTTCTTGAGGTTCAAGGAAATATGGTGTTGTCGACATCGTTCGAGCATGAGTCTTAAACTCGCAGCATGATCCTTGACTAACCCATATATTGTCCAGGCGTCCATGTAAACAACAAGGAACTTATGAATATAATCCTTGAAGGTGGCTACCACTATTCTGGAAAATATTGCAGGAGCATTCTTCAATCCGAATGGCCTCACCGTGTACTGAAAACATCCCCACTTGGTGACGAATGTGGTCTTGTGTCGATCTTCTTTCGCAATCTTGACTTGGTGGTAATTTGAAAAAACCGTTTGTAAAGGAATATATCTCCTGGCTTCCTACGTCTTCGAGTACTTCATTTGTGAATGGCGTCGGGACTGGATCATGTAAACAGGCATCGTTTAGCTTCCGTAGGTTTACGCATATACGTACTTATCTGGTTTTCTTGTCCTAGACAACCATTGGGCTGATCCATTCGAATTCCCCCACTGGTTCGATAATGCACGCTTCCAACATTCTTTCAAGCTCATCTTGCACTCGTTCCTTGTATTGCGGGTTCAACCGATATGGTCACTGTTTAACCGGCTTCACATCGGGTTTCAAGGGAATCCTCATTTCTCCTAAATCTCTGGAAATTCCGTTCATCTTTGCGAATTTTGTTGGAAACAAATCCTAAAACTCATGTAGTAGGTCGGTTATTTTTGCAATGGTCGACTCATCCGAATAGTCACTAATGTTTGCAAATTTCGGGTTTTCCTGTGATCCGATGTTCACCTTTTTTATCTTTAGTCGTTGCTGAAATTTGTTCGACAGTATATTTGTTAGATTTTCAGAATTTACTTCAATCTGATCTAGGATCTTAACTGAGAGAACAACATGTACAGCATATCTACAGCATATCAATCATGGAGACAATAATGCAAGCACACAAGAGACACAAAGATTTACTTGGGGAAAACCATAAAGGTGAAAAACCCCAATAACTTCCTCAGAGATAGATAGAGCAATGATACAACCAACCAAGAGAGATAGCCATAACCTAGCAGCAGATCCTCCTCCTCCATAAGTGCGCCACTCCTCCTTGAGTGCATGTGTGAGAAGTGAGTGAGCAAATAGAGTGCCTCCCGCACTCTATTTATACTTGACTTGACTTGCCTTTTTACCTAACTCATGTAGGCTCGAACTTAACCACATAACATAATGCTGAGTGGGCCGACCCCCAATAGGGTGGTCTAATAACCCTTTGACCCACATGGCCGAACCCCAATAGGGTGGTCTAATAACCATTTGACCCACATGACTTATACAGGGCCGACCCCAACAAGGTGGTCTAATAACCCATCAAGTATAAGTTACGACACTTACAATATAAATGACGACACTTCCTTATAGAGGAATAATACCATCTCTATAGGAATACAATATACATATATGTGAAATACATTCCGAAGTTACATATACATCAACACTCCCTCTTAACTAGGAAGGTATTTCTCAGCACAGTTCTTCTAGCACAAGTCATCTTCTCTGGATCATCGTCACTGGATAATCGTCATCGAGTCATCATCATCATCACTGCTGCTGCTATCTCAATCAATCTCTGAATCTACTCGTCATAGGAAGTTCTACAGAGCCAGTCCTTTTTCATACTGGATGTAGGCCCACCATCTGCAGGTCTTCATCATCACTGGCCATACTGTGGAATTCTCAAGACTCATTACGTGCGTCACAAAACCTGGCTGCAACATCCCAGGCTATTATGAGCACACAGCTCTACCTGTAGGATCTCCCAGGAGCACATTACATGTGACCCATCACAAAACCTGGCTGAAGCATCCCAGGCTGTTACGAGCACGCGGCTCTACCTGTCGGATCTCCCAGGAGCACATTACATGTGATCTCACCACAAAACCTGGCTGAAGCATCCCAGGTTGTTACGAGCACACAGCTCTACCTGTCGGATCTCCTAGGAGCACATTACATGTGGTCCACCACAAAACCTGGCTAAAGCATCTGAGGCCTTTTTCATCCTGTCCAGATCTCCCAGGAGAAAATTACATGTGGTCATGGCAAAAACTGGCTGAAGCATCTGAGGCCTTTTTCATCCTGTCCAGATTTCCCAGGAGCAAATTACATGCCATAGGACAAAACCTCGCAAGAGCATCTGCCAGATATCCCAGGGCACCGAATTACATGCCATAGGAAAAACCTCGAAAGACTAATTGCAGATCTCCCAGGGCACAAATTACATGTCCTTCCAAGCAAAACCTCGCAAGAGCATTTGCCAGATGTCCCAGGGCACCGAATTACATGCCATAGGCAAAACCTCGAAATACCATCTGCAAATCTCCCAGGGCACAAATTACATGCTTACCTGCACAACCTGATCCATGGCCACAAAGTATCATCTGATACTCATCATCATCACTGCAACATCCTGTTGCATGTCATCTGGAGAAGCTCATCATCCACGATCATCCTGATCATACAATGCATCCATCTGATGCACACATAGATACATGATCCACACAATGTATCCATCAACATACATGATCTACCTGATCATACAAAGATACATGATCCACACAATGTATCCATCAGCATCCATGATCTACCTGATCATACAAAGATACATGATCCACACAATGTATCCAACATCATCCATGATCTACCTGATCATACAAAGATACATGATCCACACAATGTATCCAACAACATCCAACATGATGCGTTCATACAAAATACATACACATGATCCAACCGATCATATCCAGCATCCAACATGATGCGTACATACATAAATGATCCAACTGATCATATCCAGCATCCAACATGATGCGTACATACATAAATGATCCAACTGATCATATCCAAGCAGAAACCAAAACATCATCCTGATGCCCATTATCCAGCACTTACATCCACAGCCATGTGAAGGATCCTCCTTCCAACATGCTTGGAATGGCTTCAGCAAATGTGTCCATCACTTCTTCCTCGAAGTGTCCTCGAAGTGTCCTCGATTTGGAGAATGCCAAGCCTCACTCGGAATTACTTGAACTTCACCCTGGCTAGTGGCTTCGTCAGCACATCTGCAATCTGCTCGTCCGTCGCAACATACAGGAGCTTCACAGATCCTCTCTGCACCATATCCCTGATATAGTGATATTTGACCTCTATGTGTTTCGACCTGTCATGAAACACTGGGTTCTCGGACAGCTTCACACAACTCTGGTTATCACAGAAGATACCAGTAGCCTCCAATGGGAGATCAAATAACCCAGACAGTAGCTTCCGTAGCCATACTGTCTCGCAACTAGCTGAACAGGCTGCAACATACTCTGCCTCAGCTGTACTCAGTGCTACGCAGGACTGCTTCCTGCTAAACCAAGAGATCACACCTGATCCCATACTGAAGCAACACCTAGATGTGCTCTTCCTGTCTGCAGCACTGCCAGCCCAATATGAATCAACATAACCCTGCAGGTTAAACTTTTGATTCTCCTCATACCTGAGCCCATAATCCACTGTACCCTTCAGGTACCTCAGAACATGCTTTATAGAAACCAGGTGAACACTCCTCGGATCCGTCAGGAACTGGCTCAATGTGTTCAAAACAAAGCAAATGTCTGGTCTCGTGTTCGTCAAGTACATCAAGGACCCAATCATCTGACGATACAAAGAGACATCAACCGACTCAGATGAAGCACCACATAGAAGCTTCAGATTCGATGCCATACGTGTGGCCATATCCTTGCAGTCCATCATCCCGAACCTCTTCAGGATCTCTACTACATACTTCCCTTGTCCAAGGAAGATTCCATATGCACTCTGCCACACCTCCATGCCAAAAACAAATAGTGCATCATCCCCAAGTTCTTCATCTCGAACTTGGAAGAAAGCTTCCGCTGCATGTCGGCAATCAATCTATCTTTACCTGTAACAAACAGTTTATTTGCATACAAAAGTAGTATCACTGGATTGCCTTCTTCAACCTTGTAAAAAAGGTTGGAATCTGCTTTACTCTTGGTAACGCCCAAACTAGATAGAAAGTTGTCTATCCTACCATACCAAGTTCTGCACACATATATGACTACACCATGCTGTCTTGAGATCCATCTGGTGCATCTTCTATTTCATCACTTTTATATTTCTCAATGCTGCCATCTGCAACATGCTTGATCTGATAGTTCCATTTGGAAGTCATAACAAACTTCCCTTCACATCTTGGGACTACATCCCAAACATCATTCTTCATGATCGACGGATCATGGCATTCCATTTCTTCATCCCAGATCCTGGGAACTTCAATATCTTCAATAAATAAATTTGAACAAATGTTGTAGTTCTTCTTTTGTAGGAGATGGCATACGATCTTTCCTACACAACAAGTTAAATTGCATGATTAGAAAACATCTCATAGTTTTCAGAACAAATTCTTACACATAAATAAATATGTCATACAGTCATGCAATTATCTTAGCCAATGCTTCAATACAACATTTATCCATATCCCGTAACTTTCTAGATGCCTTCCAATCTCTACCAGAACATTGTTAAGAGTGTGCACAACTCCCAACATGTCAGCAAAGAGGTTTCATTCTAGATAAGTAGCAATGGAATGTTGTATAGTGCCATAGGCCACTTACCCATGCATATTAGGAGTATATTGTTCATCAATGCAATTATTCTAATATGCATAATACACAACCTAATTCTAGGAACATCAGTATATACATTATTGAACAGTATTATTTAAGAAATGACAATTCAAATACTTATCTTTGTTTGTTCATTGGGTGGACTCCCTCTGAGTCTTCGCTTCCTTGCAGGAGCTGCTGGAGTCCTAATCTGAAGTAGATTCTTCTACAACTTTCTGTTGTGGAATGTAGAGAGATGGACAACTCCCTCTGAATATCTGCATCCTTGCATAAACCACTAGAGTGTACTCCCTCTTGATCTTTGCTTCCTGGATTACCTGTTCTTGAACTCATATTCATCCTTGGTCCCTATGCATGCTTATTAGTATCATGAATGTGTTATCCTTGTGATCTCATATAAAATCATACATTCATTAGTATACTATTAAAACACAATAATCTCAAGCATGTATAGTCATGATCATTTCAAACATAAATAATAAGCATTAGCATTCAAGGTTTATGTAGGATTCTTATGGTTAGTCAAATCATAAGAAACATAACATGTCTAAACCTGTAATTACTCAAACCTATGACTCTTCAGGTTAGTTGAATCATCAATCAAGATAAGAGATATAATATGCATAAAACCATGATTATTCAAACCTATGACTCTTCAGGAATAATCATTATCAACAATAGTATAAGATCCTAACACAAGGTAGGATTCTAGCTTGATATAGGAAAAACATACCTGGATTAGCATGCTAGCTATTTATGTCTAACATACCCGTATAATGTCTTTTGTTTCTCTTCAGTGACTTGTGCTAGTAACCTGCATGTCTCATAAGTTAACCATTGTATAAACAAGTTATACATACCTCGTAAATGGATCTTGTATGAGATCCATGACAATGGATGAATCTTTGTCCTCATGTTATCATGATCATATGTTCTTGGACCAGAACATGATTTGTCTTTATTGGTGTACCTTTCATGTTAGTAGACAACATAAACCTCATACAACACCATAATGCATTAGTACAATCATAAGTGTCAACACCCTAACCAGTGAATATCTTCTATCATGCATTCATAATTTTGTTAAGGTTATACGACAAATCTAAAATCAAAATTGTACTAACCGTAATAACATGAAGACAAACATACCATAAAATTAATCATGGACAAATATCGAAACATACCTCGATGAGTCATACCTGTCGAGATCGCTTGTAATCTTCTTATGGAAGGCCTTAGCCTCATCTCCCTCTGAAACAGGAACTTCTTCACTCATGCAGATGATCAATCCATCTTCTTCTAGGGTTAACCCAATCCACTTGATTTGCAAGAACTGGACTTTGAGCTGGATATGGGTTTGTCAGAGAAACCCCAAAAATTCAAACTTTGAATTTCAAACTTCCGAAAGGATAGAAATATGCGCCTTGATGAGTTGATCAAACTGGTATATTCAGAATTTGAAAACTGCAAAGTTTCACTCCTCAATTTTGCCTTTGAAACTTTCGGATTCACTGGACGTGACCCTAAACTGGGGTTTGATGAAGCCCACTCTTCTACCCAATCAAAATGTTTGATCCAAAGCTCTAAGCTTCTATTTTTCTGAGGAGCTTCCAGCTGTGGTCACAGATTTCAAAAATTCCCATTTTTACAGAAGCCCTAATTTTCCACTTTTCTGATCAAAGTCCCGAACTAGGGTCTAATCAAGCCCGGCCTTCTGCCCAACCAAAAATTCTGATATTGGTCTCTAAATTTCTATTTTGATGAGTAGCATTCAGCCGTGGTCTCCGATTACAAAAATTCCAACTTTCTCCAAAGCCCTAAATTCCGGAAGCCATGAATGAAGGTACCAAAAAATAATTCTGTTTTAACAGAAATATGTACCTGATTGTTTCTGGTGTAACTCCGAAATTTTTGATCCACAGGGTCTGAAAACGTTTTTGAGATAGCCTGACCTGTTATCTTTCCATCCTGATAGGTCTGACCTCAATTGGATTCTCTGAGAGAGAGTTATGCCAAATGTCGCAACGTGACCTGTTTTGGGATAAAACAGGAGAGCAAACTTGTACGGCGTGCCACGTGTCACTGTTTTAACTTCGGCCTCTGAAAACGTTTCCTGAGATAGCTCGGCCTGTTACCTTTCCATCCTGACAGGTATGACTTCAATTGGACTCTCTGAGAGAGAGTTATGCCAAATGTCACAACGTGACCTGTTTATGGGATAATACAGGAGATCGAACTTGTACGGCGTGCCACGTGTCACTGGTTCAACTTCAGCCTCTGAAAACATTTTCTGAGATAGTACAGACTGTGTGCTACCTGTCACGTTTTACGAAATTTCATTTGGAGCTTCCTAGCCCAAGATATGACCTTTTTCCCAAGGTCACCTGATTTTGACTCAGATCTGGAAGAGGCAGAAACCCTATATTGTACAGATCATAAATCACAAAGTACAACGAATTAGAGGTTGTCCTTTGGACACAAGGTACCTGGAGATTTAATCTTCGTCCTCTAACAATTTCAGATCCGAAAACTTCGCCAAAACGGATTTATAGCGAAAGTGCTACGATGACGGGTTTTTGCTATATCAAGTCCTAGCATCGTAAGTGCAACAAGTGTCATACATGCCATATCATGCCTTCTTTCAGGCTAGCTCTGATACCATGTTAGATTTTCAGAATTTACTTCAATCTGATCTAGGATCTTAACTGATAGAACAACATGTACAGCATATCTACAGCATATCAATCATGGAGACAATAATGCAAGCACACAAGAGACACAAAGATTTACTTGGGGAAAACCATAAAGGTGAAAAACCCCAATAACTTCCTAGAGATAGATATAGCAATGATACAACCAACCAAGAGAGATAGCCATAACCTAGCAGCAGATCGTCCTCCTCCATAAGTGCGCCACTCCTCCTTGAGTGCATGTGTGAGAAGTGAGTGAGCAAATAGAGTGCCTCCCGCACTCTATTTATACTTGACTTGACTTGCCTTTTTACCTAACTCATGTAGGCTCGAACTTAACCACATAACATAATGCTGAGTGGGCCGACCCCCAATAGGGTGGTCTAATAACCCTTTGACCCACATGGCCGACCCCCAATAGGGTGGTCTAATAACCATTTGACCCACATGACTTATACAGGGCCGACCCCAACAAGGTGGTCTAATAACCCATCAAGTATAAGTTACGACACTTACAATATAAATGACGACACTTCCTTATAGAGGAATAATACCATCTCTATAGGAATACAATATACATATATGTGAAATACATTCCGAAGTTACATATACATCAACAATATTTGGTGCCACAACACTGCGACTACCCTCCAATTCTGGTACATACTTTGCCCTGGGGTCATCATCATATGCGTGTTCTCCGGTGACATTATAACATTCCATCATCATTTATGGTGTCGCAGTCCATTGGAGTGGCATGGGTTGTCCTACCGGTACCTCTTCAAATATTTTTCCGTGGATCGCCTGTAGCGCGGTGTGGATCGAGGAATTTATATCTACGAATGAGAATGTTTGGCTGAAGCTAATGGTAAGCTACTCCCAAGATGTTGTTCCACATCGCATTTCTACTACGACATACTAGCTCCGTGGTACCTCACCCAACCTGTGTACAAATGCATGTACCCACTCTTGTCATACTCTCGATCCCCATTGTTTTTGACAGGCATTCAGATGTGCCTTTGTATTTCCTCATCCGTCATATCGTATCTGGTCGCTTTCCACAGCTTTGCCGAAACGAACCTTCATGAGGCGTCAGCATTGTGGCCAAGATGTTATGTTGGATTTATGCCCTACCAACGAGCATACAAAGGTAGCCTTTAGGGCTTCCTCCAAGGCCAGAAGACATTGTGGCTCCACCACTTTTTCCTCGATTTCGGTGAGAAACGTGTCCAAGTTGGAAATCCTTCATAGGTAGGTAACGCATACTCCTCTTTGGCTACCATGCGCAGCCACTGTGTTCTCCGTGCGCATCTTCGAAAGGATACTTCATGCAACCTGTTTTTCCAATTCTCAAGGGCCTCATCTGAATCGAAGGATGATGAACTGTCACTGCACCATCCTAACTCTCCATTCATGGTGGGATTAACATAATCCTTCGATATATTGTACAAATTGTCCCATCCTTCTATAAATTTGTCTCTGACTGGCTCCGTATAGCGCACTCCTTCCATAGGGTCCAATGGTGCGACAACCCTCATTTCCTGATTTTTGAATGACATTATCCTCTTCTTAAAGTTGATGATTACTTAGTTCTCCATAGCCCAATCTATCCCCAACAGTACCAGATAGGGGCTGGTATTATCCACGATTTCGATGACATCGAAATCCACATATGTTCGGAGTGCTTCAATTTCAACTGGAAGTTGGCTCACCCGACCGAGCAGGGTGACCTTCCTCTGGTTCTCCAGTTGTAGCTGCACTGGTGACCATGTCATTCATGGCTTTCCCATTGTCTCCCTTGTCTGTTTAGTCAGGATATTCACATCCGAACCCAAATCCAAGATGATGAAGTCAACATCGAATTCTTCGATCTGTGCTGTCATTCGCATCTCCCTTCCTGTCTTTCTTTTATGTATACGGTTAACCTTTTGTTCCAGTCGTGCACCTTCTCATCACTGTAGCATACTAGCTATTTCTTCCAATATATTTGGGTCCTTCGCCAAATCCAGGAATCTCCCCAAGAATGATTTTAGAGTGTTTGTCTTCCTTTGTGAACTCCTTGGGTCGAATGTCAGTGGCATGTCGTAGACTTCTTCCTCCAAGGGTATCTGTCTCCTATTTCTCATTGCATCTTGTGCCTTCTACAAGGTGTCCTTTCTGACTCATGTGCTAATGTTGGCCTGCCTCCGTTGCATTTGTGTTGGCCTGAAATTGGGGTGCAGCTTATTAGCCTCGGTCACCACCCCTCCCTATGTCACCATTCCAATTGTCCTACGGTTTCCTCTGGCTTCCGTCGAGATCATTTGTATAGCAGGCGGCCCATTCGAGTTGCTTGAGTTCTGGTTCTACTTTGTTTTCCATTTCACAATCAACTAAGGGCAATCTTCTATACTATGATCCACTGTGCTGCAGTATGTACATTGCGGTGCGGGGTTTGGACAATCTCGCTGGTAGTGCCCCTATTGTCCGCAATTGTAGCAGATGATGGGACCTCTTCCTTGTCTAGCAGCTCCTCCATGTCCCATACCAGCACCTCGACCTCCACGGAATCCTCCCCTGAAACCTCCACGTGGTGGTCCATATTGTTGATACTGCGGTTTCCTGTATGGTGGTTGCTGATACTATTGATGCCCATACTATGGTTGGTCGTACAGTGGTGGTGGATACTACGGGTGCCCATACTGCGGCTTCCCGTATTTACCCTGGTCGTATTGTTGTTGCAGCACCACCAACGGCTCTTCTCCCTTCATAAAGTACGTGTCAATTGTTCGATCTTGCAGTAGGTCATAGCCCCTGCATTCCTTCTCATCATGGCCAACCAATCTGCAAAACTTGCAGTATAAATTTGATGGCTTCGATACCATCTTTTGAAGGTATACGCACTCCTTCGGTCGATGCCCTCTGGTCTAATAGACAATACATCATGGTACGCCTCCTTGGAGAAGGGGGTTTGGTGCCCTTGGCTGCAAATACTCCCGGAACTTTGGGAAATTGTCCTTATGATGCCCCTCAGTTCTACATCTAATGAACCATACATTATCGCGGGTTTCCTTTCCTTTCTTGATATCCTCCCGTTGTAATGTCAAATTAGCCAACTATGCCTGGACTCTGTCCATTCCCATTCTTGCTTCGCCAATTGGTGAAGCCTCTAGCTTCATCGTGATTTCTAATGCCTCTTTCTATGTTGCGACTTTTTACTGCATCAATGGCCCTCAGATATGCAATACTAGTCTGACAATGAACCATTCTTTGTGTTGCAACTCATTTATTGGAAAGCTCACTTTTTCTATCAAAGTCTTGTATCGTTGGTCGAATTCCCACACTAACTCATTCAGGAATTGCTTAATCTCCTTAAGCTCAGTGACATATTGCGACTCAGATTTTGGTTTTTTAAATTCGTCAATCATCACCGTTCTGATCTACGCTAGTGTTTTGGCCATTGTTCCCACTAGGACTTTAAAAAAATTCATATACCAGTCTAACACCCGACCCCTAAGGGTAGTCGCTAGCTGTCCTAAATTTATCGCATCATCCTGGACCTGCTTCACAGTCCAGACTGCTTCCAATACGAACCAATATTGTTCAGGATCCTCAGTCCCATTCCCTTGAAATGTGGGCATCTTTGCCTCGTCTTCCATCCTAACGCTGCTAATATTGTTATTCACTGAAGCGCTACTCTTAGCACTGCAAGTGGGGCAACTTTGCGAGTAGTTTTGGTTTCTTCCTATAAAATTTGGAGTAGTGTGCGGGGTTGAAGGTTTGTGGTAACTTACGATCTAACCTCCTTCTACCTCTAGGGTAGCCTGTTCGACGTTTTCTTTGCAATAAGGGTGCTTCCTCCCTTGCGGTCCTGCCTCACGGTTATGTGTTCCGGTCCTCTCAGGAGACTCTCTCTCAGTCCTCCTCTTCTTCTCATGACGCTGGAATATTGCTCCACTTCTCAAGAGACCACACTCTTTGTGAGCTTCCCTTTCAAATTCATCGTCGCTCATGTCCATCTACCACATCTTTTTGTCAGACTCGCATTTACATGATACCTTCACCCTCGCACACCGATTCTTCTACTCATCAGCGAACATCCTCAATATTCCTTTTTCGCAAACCAGAATTTTAATCCAAAGTTTTAATGATGACAAAAATATTCCCCTTGGTCCCTTGAATAAATTTCTTTCGGCGTCGCTGTATGACTTGATGGTATCTACCGCGAACTCAGTTATGTACCCTTCGAGGATACTTTTTACCCAAAAGTCAACCTCTTGTGATACCTTGTTATCAACTTGCTTCAACTGTCGCACCAACTCTGGAGTCCAACAATCTGGTTCGGTCTTTTGACAGTGGTTCTTGCGGAACATCAACTATGCTAGCCACTCATGCAATAGCACAGGGAATTCGCAGAAAAATATTTTGTGAATGTCTGAGTAGATGTATCTTTCTAACCAATTGGTCGTTGTCTGTTTAGGATCTCGCTTCTCGCTTTCTGTGAACTCCTCTGCCTTCTTATCGAACCACTCTTGGATCTCTGGTTTAGTCGGATGCCATAGCATATCCTCTTTCCTTCTTCTTTAGGGTCCCGGCCATGGAACCATTTGTTGACGCAGAGTCTATCGACAAAGGTTCACTCCACACTGTCGCCAACAAACTATCAACCCAAACTCTCTTATACACTGGCCAGGAAAGGTGTAACCCTTCCCAACAACACTTGCGGAGAAAGTGCAGTCTCACCCGAGGTGAATAAGAGGGTTGTTGGTACCAAGCTTCTGCAGTTGTATAGAGTATATGTGCACATTACCTTCGTACTAACCAGAGAGGATAACATTCATAACATACTATTAACTAGTCATTCGCATCATTCATCATACATTTAGAACTTATTCAACAACATAACAAAACAAAATATTTTCATTCATTCATAACCGAATATTTTCATTCATTCATAACCGAATATTTTCATTCATTCATTCATTCATCAAAACCTATGGAATAAACCTTGCAGAAATAGTCAAGTCATCATATCACGGATACAAAACAAAACCAAAAGACAGGATCTATCTCCAAAACTCTGATGCCCTTAGGCTTACAATCCTACTCTATTTATATGCTTTCATCTTATTAGAAAATGGTCCACATGATCGACTCGACTAATATAAAAAATATTATTCTTCCCCAAAAGTCACGAAAGGTCCTTTTCCCGCAGAATGACCCTTTCGCTCTTGTCGGCTTCCACACTTCCTGCAGATCTATCCCATGCAAACGGATATGGTCTGAGATATGAGTTGCGGTATTCTGGCCAAGAGAGGTCAATAAGTCCATACTAGTCTCATAGCGAATGGGCAACTGGAAATGGGTCAAAAAGGACATAGCAAGAGAACGGAAATCAGGAAAAGAGTTCGGTGGTAATTCGATATACCGTTTGACAGCTGGGTTGGTGAGAGTCCGTTGGAATAACCGAAGATGGATTGAGTCATCCATCAAAGAGTTGGATGAGCACCATAAGTTATGTGTCATCACATGATTTTTTGGATCCTCACCAAGTTTTCCATCAAATTTGGGAATATTTGATGGTAGTTTCACCGGAATTGGTGGCCAATTGTATCCGTGAAATATGGGGTCATTAGTCAGATGAGACAGGTCGGGTAGGTCCAAAGTGGCCAAAAAGGGAAACTGTTGATTCAGCTACGGGTACTGATAGTATTTATAAGGAATATATGGACCCATGGGACCTTGTATCGACTGGTTGCATGGTGTTCCCGGAGGAAACTGGCCGTAAGGGGGTGTGCTGCCCAGACCATATGTAGGCCTGCTACCATAGTAGGGTGGTCCATTACCATAAGGTGGGGGTCTTCCGCCACCACTGGGATAAGGTGGAACTCCACCGCCTATGCTGGGAGGGGGTGGGCCTCCTCCAGATTGTGGCAGCCCGTCGCTGCCACCGGGATAAGGTGGATCTCCACTACCTCCGCCGAGAGGGGTGGTGCTCGATCGCCTCCGCTAGAAGGGTGTGGGCCTCCTCCGTCACCTCCACCAAAATAGGGTGTTCCTCCACCACCGACACCGGGATAGGGTGGTCCTCCACCATAAGGTGGGGCTCCTTTGCCACCGGCAGGGGGGTGGTCCTCCGCCTCCACCAAGGGGGGAGGGCCACTGCCTCCACTAGAAGGGGGAGGGCCTCCAACTCCGTCGCCAGGAGGGGGTGGGCCATGGTTTCCAAAATGAGGTGGTCCTCCGCCAGAAGGTAGAGGCATTCCTTCTCCGGAATTATATGGGGGCCCACTGCCTCCAGAAGGAGGTTGAGGGGGCCCAAATGGGGGTGGTGGTACTTGAGGGACAGTAAGTGGGGGTCCATGTTATAAAACATTTTTATGCCCCCATATAGTGTATGGATTTCTGGGATAAGGTATCCCATAGAGTGCGTTTCTGGGATTGAATTGTCCCGACACATGGTTAAAATAACTTGGATACGCTTGAATCCATGGTAGTTAAGTTGAATCGGATGGTCCCCCAACATGAGATAATCCCATGGTGGATGCTCCAGCGGGTAAGGAAGCTCCAATAGAATGACCAGTAGGAATTCCCCCGCCACTCTTATCATGGTTAGGAAGTAGGGGTTTCCCCCCAGTAACAACGTGTTGACCACTAGTAAATGGTTGACCTGTAATGAGCTGTTGATTACTTGCTATGGGATGTACATTACTCGTAATAAAATTAGGGGGCAAGGAGTATCCTCCCTGCGACTTTTGAGGTGGGGGAGGAGTGGGTAATTTTCTCATAGTAGTAAGAGGAATGTTGGACTGTTGTCCTTCAAGAGGTTGAGTCATTTGGGGTATAGAACTCGTCTCCTATCTAAGGGGTGTACTTGCAGGAAGTGACGGTTGACCAGGTTGATAAGTGGTCATGTTGTGGATGGATAGTTCTGGTGAATCATAAGATAAAGCGTGAATTGGCATCTCTCGATACGCGAGTAACGTCAAGTCTTCAACCCTTCCTAAAAGACTTTGTCTTCGAAGTTCCTCCCCCATGGCACGTAATCGATTCAAGAGATCACGAAAGGGTCCAAAAATCTCATCAAGAGTGGGCCAAGTGGGTGGGGATGTAGTGGAAAATTGGTCCACTTGTTGACCTAGAGATGTTTTCCAAAAGGGTGCAGCTGGACCAAACGCAACTGATACAAGGTCGTCCTAGGAGGGATTTAACCATTCCACATATCCAGGCTCTCCTAGTAAAATGGGAGGGAAATGTACATTTTGTGAAGTGGAAGCTTCCGCCTCTCCACCCCTTGAGGGGTTGGAGGTGGGTAAATCTGGAGGGAACATATGTTCTCTGACATTCAAAGTAAGATTTTATACTTCAGGTGATAGGACTATGATGTGTGGTTCCATTCTTACCCTCAAAATTACCTCCTGATTAAGGGGATATTTGGGTGGTAAGTCAAAAATTCTTTGGGACCTTCTCCAAGGAAATTCATCCAGAGTGACTAAACCAGAGTTTCTCCTAAGAGTATTCTGAACAAAAGAAAAGCAATCCAGAAAAATCTACACAAACTAAGGCCACAAGCAAACTTATGTGATAGGTGTGGATTCAAAAGTATGGAAACCTCACGGGATTTTCAAGGCTTCGCAACTTGCGACATACTCCAGGGTCCAACATTTATACTTGACCCAATTTTTCAGAGCACTAACCAGGGACGATTAGGACCATACCCCTAGCCATATAGCCCAACTACCTGATAGTACGTCCATAGTAGATCCCCGAGTGTTGTTCTCGATGTATTTCTCTGCCAAGATGGCAAAATGGATAGCTCAGTTGGTTTCAGAAATCCTAAGAGTGTCTCCCGATATACTCAAGGCATGTGGGAGCTCAAATTCGTGTTGGTGTTGTCTAATGCACAACCGTACGGCACAAGACCTTCTGATATACTACCGAGTATGTGAAACACCTTTCGATATACGCCAAGTACGTGAAGTTCCTTTCGATATACCCTAAGGTACGTTAAAGATCCTTCGATATGCTGGTTGCAGTGAGAAAGAGATTCTATATACCGGTTGGTACGTGGAAGACTACGAAAGAAATAGGATGCAGTGCAGGCAAATAATGATAGCTTCCATGTCTTAAGACGCCGGAACACGTTTCTAACTTAACACACAAGTTACTAAATATTTTACCCTAGTTCTACCGTTAATTTTATCTGGACGGTTAGGTGAATGCATGAGGTGAGTACATAAACGTAAGCATAATGCAAGCCCTAACTACATGAAAAATTGCACTTTTTCTTTTGATGAAATCTATGTATGGGAGGGAGAAATATTTTTCAAGTGGTTTTTACCAAAACAAAAAAACTTCAACAAATCTCAATTCTACAAAAAATGATAATGAAAGCACTCTTTTCCATTTTTTCTTTAAGCAAAACATGAAAATCAACAACACAACAAATCTAAATCAAAGTATTTTCTTTTGTCTTTTTTAATCAAAAAGTGAAACTAAGTGATGAAAAGAGAGAATTTCTACTTAGAGCACACTAACTCCTCGAATTTCACTATGATATCCTAAAAGCATGAAAAACCAAAAATGCATATAATTTCTTTCAAGCATGGAATCACTTTTGCAAAAACTTGATTTTACTTGGATTTTTCAAGAAAATGAATGGCTCATAATTCGTGAAAAACACAAATAATTGACTTTCTCTTTCAAAATTTCCAAAAGATTTAAGAATGCTAAACTCCAATGCATGAATCAACTTTTACAACAGTTCTCAAATTAAATTGAAAAAACAGTAAAAATGAAGCACTTTTTGATTTTCCAAAGAATGCACCAAGACAACGCTTGACAATAATACTGCTTTCAAATTTAAATGGCTGAAAAGAAAATATTACTGCAATACTCTAATCATTCAGAAATTATCAAGAAAATGACAAGCACTCATACGAACTGAAAACACACAAGACACTCAACAAACAACCAGATGCAAGAAAAACTAAAAGATGTGCGCAAAAAGAGGTCTAGAACCAGATCCAATGCAATGAATATATCAGGTGAGGAAAGGAGGAAATACAAGTTCAAGTGGATGAAGGTGGGGGAGACTAAAGTTTCCACCACTACAAAGCCTCAAGCTTGTCCAAAATGGGACCCAAAACCAATCCAAACAAATACAAACACTACCAATGAAAAAACACAAGATCCCTTACTAGAAAGTGCAGTACAGAGCAGTCCGAAAATCAAACCAAACTAAAAAATGGAGAGGGGATAACCCAAGACCTAGGCTTGGCTTCTCGGCATAGACTGTGGTCCAGTACAGAGCGCCTGGTGCAGGTTTTGTGCAAATGATCGGTGCCGATGACGCAAGATGCAGATATGGTTTTAGCGCCAAAGGTGCAGGTTGTAGAGGAGCAGAATGCACCCAGGAGTGGATGTCGCTCTGGCTATACTAACCAGGTGCGCCAGGAGAAATACCAATGCAAAAACAAAAAATATCTCCAAGGATGAGCAATAAAAAAGGTTTGACAATTACACACCGACTCAGAGAAAGCTTACAGACTCTTCGACAAGAAGATCTGATGGTGAAAAAGTCTTAGGAGGAAAATGAAATGGCTCACTAAGAAATGAAAGAAGATGATATTCAAATGAAAACTTAAAACAAGGTACATATCCCCAGTATGGTCGTGAAATTTGTTACCGGACAATCTACCAAAAGCGGACTTAAGGCGTGATCTCCCTAGTCCAATGCGAATCTAGAACAAATCAGACAGAATACAAATCTACCTTCCTAGATCAAATTAGAGATTTAGAGATGTGGACATCTTACCTTTCAGATCTATAGATCTAATTCTCCCTCGTCACTCCAAACTCCACGGTCGTCAGATCCAAAGCTGCAAGACCTGTCAAAACATGCAAGAGACAAACAAGCAGTAATAACACATCTACACAATAATTTATCTAAGTAAATAGTTAAGTAAGTAAACTATAAATATCAATGAACAATAAGACATTTATGGAAAGACTTTTGTATTACTGTATAAAAGTAGAAATACATAGAAGAGGGAGGATTACAACCAAGCCCTAACATTTCAATCTTCCTCCAACAAGCGAAGCCAATGCCTCTAGGAGAAATGGGTTCCTCCAATGGATGACTGATGATCTCCCAAGCTCTATTCCACCAGCATATGGATGCTATATCCTTCCTCCCCTTGGAATGGAGAGGGCTATTTTATTTATAGGACCAAGTGGATAGAGTAGGTTGAGGATCATGGGGAGAGGGCTAAGGGATCCCCCCATTAGGTTAGGGAACCGAAGGCCAGTTCACCTAGGAGTTAGGTATAGGGATCCACCTCATCCAACTTTTAGAATTCTCTCGAAATCTACCTTTATCTCATTAAATTGACTCTGGCACAGGTTGCATGAGGACAACCTATACCAGCGCTTATTTCCCGAAGACAACATGCACCGGTCTAATTAGGAATGTGGATAAAGGACATCAACTTTCTCTAACTGACTAACTTGATCATGGGACTTCAAGGATTGAGGCACTGAGTTGACATATGTCTCATGATGGTGAGATTTTGGGTGTAACAACCCTGCACTACATATTGGTGTATGTTATACCCAAACATATTACCCGCAAGGTACTAGTTGAATTTTTGCGCATTAGGAATCATCTGGTTAACTGGTTGTTAATTAGGAATCATAGGATTGATCAATTGATTCATAATCGAGTTGGATGCTAGTTGTTGAACATACTGTTGAGTGAGAATGAATGGTGTAGACACTTGGGGTTGTTGAGTCCAAGGAACATTCCCAAATCCATGGTTGGGTGGATTGGCCATGTTAGAAAAACAAGATCGCAGAGCAATAACAATAAACAAAAATGAAAATATAATCACACATACACATTACAAGAGAGACACATATATATCATGGTTCACCCAATATGGGCTACATCCACACTGAAATTTCCATTCCTTATTATTATACCATCTAGCAAAGTGAAGGGATACAACCTGCAGCACAGCCGTTGAACTTCCTCTTCACTGTCTCACAGTCTCTCTTCTGATCTCAGAGATGGTTGTCCTCCAACAGTATGGGGCACCAACAAATGGTTGTCGTCCAAAAAGTGAGGTGTGTTGTCCCCACATGGTAGATGGTCCAAACAAAGGGTTTGGTTACTGGTTCCACTTGTGATTCCAATAAACGATTGTCCTCTAGAAATGGTGTAAATTGTGGCCAAAGATTGACCTTCGATCAGAGAAGGTATTTGAACAGTGGGAATAGACATCCTTCCAGCAGAGACATTAGAAGGGTTTGGTTGTGTAGATTGGTTGATTGCACGAGTAGGGATGACTTGTGAATATAGTGGTGCACTAGTTCCAGATGGTAAAGGTGACGATGAGAAAGTAGGTTTTGTTCTCATAATAGGAATGTTCCCCAAAGAAGTGTCAAAAATGTCATCTAGAAATAGATGTGGGGAAGGTTGGAAAGGAATTTTGGGCATCAATTGCATGGGTATGGAAAGAGTGTGGAAATCGTCAAGGGATTGGCCAAGAGTTGTGTTCCATAATGAGGAGGCTGGATCCAAAACGTTTGTCTCTGAATCATCAAGGAAATGTTGTGGATGGGTCCAGTCTGTGGGTCCTGACCAACCTACATATGACTCGCTGTAAGTAGTATCACGGGATGAAGATTGGGGCATTTGGGAATCATGAGAGATTACCACTTAATAAGAGTTCGTAGGTGGGTATTACAAAGTTGAAGACAGTATCTGAGCAACTTCACGTCTAAATCATTTCAATGCCACTTGTTCATTGGCTAGAGTGACCATTTCTTCTCGTATGGATTCCATAATTTCTTGGGCTGAAGGGAGGTCGGGATATGGCATTCCAAATTATCTATTTCTTGAAGATCCAATTTCGTAGCTATGTATAACCGGTGGTGAAGTTATAACAGGTGGGGTTTACCACTATAAAAGGGGTTGGTTAAAGTTCGTAGCGAAATGAATCGTCGAAGGGAGTACTGGGTCAGATTCCTCAATAAATTCGACATGTCCTTCAGGGAGATCAAATGATGATGGCATCAATGGAGTGGTGCTAGTCTTCCGAAGGATGATAACTTCCGTAGAACAGTGGTTTGAAGTGAGACACTAACTTCAGAAAATAAAGTAGTTTCCATTGTGGTGCTGACTTCTGGTGCAATAATGGATTGTGGTACTGCACTAGTCTCAGGTACCGTACTAGTTTATGGAATAGTAATGGTGTCTAGAAATGTGCTATGGGTTGGGGATATCGTAGCAGTTGGTGGTGTCATGTTGAGTGATGGTGGAACGATCCCCCAACCAGCTAGCCTGCTAGTAGGGGATGTGGGTATGCATGAAGATTAGGTTCGGCTAATCAGAGGTATTGTCTAGGGACTCTTCCCTTGTTGTCTACATGATTTCCGTTGGTCTTCCATGGACCTAAATTAAGTGTTCTGGGGAAATTCTCATGAAAACGAACTCAAAAACCATAGAGCAATTGAGTTTGCACAAGGGGGATCTAGGAAAAATAAAAGGCATGCAGGGCAAAAAATCAATCTCAAAAAACTTGATTGGGACCGATGTCACAGTAAGCAAGCTATAACAAAATGTCCAGAATGCCAAGAAATAGCACTAAAAATAAAAATACCTTCTAAAATATGAAATATCAAGCACACTGTTGACACAACTCTTCTCGACAAAGGTTCACACTGTCGTCAACAAATACCAAAATCCCTTACGCACTGGCCCAGAAAGGGGTTTCCATTCCAGCAACGCCTGCGATGCAGACGAGGTCTCACCTGAAGTGAATAAGGGTGCTACAGGAACCAAGCTTTTGTAGTTGTGGAGAAGATATGTGCACATTTATCCAGAGATTACAATATTTACCACAGTCTATTTAACCTATCATTCACATATATATCTCAAAGCATATTTAACAGCACATTCACATTAATCAACAATGTGCATCGATACAAGTCAACATAAAGTATTTAAATAACCCATCATTGCATAACAACAGAATTTATAACCAAACATCCTCATTCATTAACATCTGCGGAACAAACCTCGCAAAGAATAGTCAAGTCATTCCTACCGCAGATACAACAGAATCAAAAGATCGTACTAATCTCCCCAACTTAGCTACCCTTAGGCTTACAATCTTGTTCTATTTATATGTTTATCTCTTATTACAACCTGGTTCACATGACCGACTCAACTAATCTACTACTTATATTTCCTCAAAACATGGTGAAAGGTCCTTTTTCTGCTGGATGACCCTTTCGCATCTGTCGGCTTCCGCACTTCCAGTAGATCTGTCCCATGCCAACAGGCCCCAAACACAATGTTGTGGCTTGTCCCGAGCCACTCCAGCTGGAAACTATTGGTTTGTTGTACTACTGTTGAAAATCGTCATATGCATCCCAGATCGGGTTGACTATGTCTTTGACCGAGTCACGGAGCTGTGTACTTTCTGTTACCTATCGGCTGCATGGGGTGGTCACATACCTTCTTTCGAACTTCCTTCAACTATTCTTGAACCTGTTTCATGTCTGGACTTATTCTTGCAATGAGGGTTTCAGCCTTTCCTTGAAGCTCATTCAAATGTGTCACTCAACGTTGCTTCCTTTCATCAACATTTTCTTCCCGTTGCTTCATGCTTTGGAGTTCTGCATTCCTCGTCATTCGTATCATTGTAGACATCGTTTTAAGTGATCCTTGGAATGTTTCCATCTGTTCCTCGATTTCACGGAGTTCCTTCTTTAAAGCATCTAGCTGGTCATCGTCGACTAGGCTGTCCCAAAATTCTGTGAGGCTTACTGCTATTTGATGTGTTGCCTATTCTAGTTCCTGAATCTCTGTTGTCGCTTCCTCTATCGCCGCCTGGCAATTTTGAGCCTGTGTCGAGGGTGTACTGGGTGTTGCTCTGATATGGAGCTCAGCATTCTCTTTCCAGAGCTCAGTAATAGCAACACCTAACATGACAGCTCGAGCCTCCAAGTCAACATCCGAATCTAGCGATGTTGTTGAACAAGCTTGCGCTAGTGCTTTCTCCACCCTTCTCCATTCTTCTACGACCCTTTCTTTTGCCGTAATGTCAGTAGTCTGCTTAGTGAGTACCATGGCTTGCTCTTGGATAACCTTCTCCTTGTCTGCCAGGGTTGTTGCCAACCAATCTTTTTCTGCGACTACTTGTGCTCTTGCTGCGATAGTTGCAGTATACTTGGCCTGAAGGTGTTCTACTTTGATCTCACTGTGTTGTAGTTGCTTCATGTATTCAATCATTTTATTGTGTATTGTTACCTCACGGTCACAGATCTCTGCACTTGCTACCGCTTGGGCATGGTGTAGGGTTAACATTGGGAGTAGGTTGAAATCAACCATTGCCAAGTTAGCCTTCCGAATCTCAATATCCAAGGCGTCGTCTCCTGTTAAGAAGGCATGGGTTTCGACCTAGACAATGCGCTGCTGGGTTCCTACGGATACTTCAACTCTGGAGTTTGGTTGGTTCTGGTTGACATCACAGTGAGGTACCCTGATGTTAATTATTGTATTTTCTATCTTGTTCAGCAAGTCCCCGATGTACTGTAAATTTTCTGCAGAGTGCTTTGTGGCCTTTCGGCAGTTGTGTGCTATGACCTACCTAATACTATCTACCATACTGTCAGCCTGCTGCGTAGTGAACCCGGTGCATGTATTCCTCGCATTAGGGTCCATTCTATTCTTTGTTCATCCTTCTTCCCGCTGGAGGTCAAGCTCCAAGTCCATTGGGGTGTTAGTGGTTGAGCCCCCATCATGATTCGAGTCGACCACTTGATCCTTCGTGGGGGTCTCCGGATCCTTCTTCGAGTTGCTAGAAGCTTCTTCATTTTTAGGCGGTTCTTGTCGTCTCGCGGTTTGTGCTGCTGCGAGATCCTGTGGGTCTGCAGGGACTTTCCATTCTTCAAGCTAGTGGGTGATGATGTTATCAAGTTCGACTTTGTTGAGCTTGTACTATGTCCTCACCCATTGCTTGGTTGGATGTGCATGTGCTCGAATGTAAATCATGTGTATTTCAACCGATATTTGGGCGATGGACTGATACTTCATCGACGCCAGTAGTGTGATCCGGGGTATCATCATTGTATCCATTCGCATCCTTTCGAGCCAAATGTAGAACTGGATAGTGTTCTCCTGCTGGCGAACCTTATCGGTGGTTTCCCATAAGTTCTGGTATCGCACACCGTCGCATACTCACAATTCTGTGAGGTTCACCTCTTGGTAGTCGCCTGGTTCCCTCCATTCTTTTAAGGCAATCAGGATGAGTAACCAGGAGTATGTGAATGGGCGCCCATGCTCCTGGTTATCGTATACATCCTTTGTTAATTCACGCAGCAGAAAATGAGCCCAGTTTAGTCTTTAGCCTAAGGTGCATCTTTCTGCTGCCGCGATGACTTTTGAATTGCATTGCATTGGTCGGTTCTTCCTTGTTACTTTGACTGCGAATATTTTTGTTGCAACTCGGACTGCCTGGTTGTTGATTGTGTGAATCAGGTAGCCTTGGGAATCCTTTTGTACCCAATACTTCAGGGCCAGCTACTCAGCTACTTTCTTATCGTTATCCTTCCCCTAGAAAAACTGTGATGGATCCTCCCCTTCTTGTGGTAAGCAAGTGACTGCCGCGATGAGGTCAACGGTAACTGGAATTCACTCATCCAGCCATAGGGAGCAGTCATGGAAACATGCAAGGAGTTGTTTGACACATGCATTGACCTATGGTAGGCGCCCAAAATGTGGTAGAAGAGTGATGCCCAACAATCCTGATTGTGCCAATCCTTGTGCCCACTCCCTCGGTTCCTTCGTGGTTGGGACGCCTGCGTGGGGAACATCCTCGTATGCTTCTGCATATTCTTGAAACTTCACAAGATCATGGTCAGTATATTGTAATTTCTGTAACTTGATGGTGATATCCCCAACAGTATTGACCCCTATTGGTACCGGTGCGACCGTAATGGTCTACTTATCCTTTCTAGTGATCCATGGTGTAGGCGCCCCTACCCGACAAGGTGGAACATATTCTGCTAGCATGGGACTGTCGTATCCCTCCTGAAAATATTCAATAGTTGCGGATCCTCCAACGCCATCCTTATTCCTGGTGGATTCCCTAGTGTCCTTCTTCGTCTCCCGACCAGAGTTAGGGGGGCGAGTTGCACTTCATTTTTTCTTCTGCGGGATTGATGACATAACTTCGGGCTGCTCCTGAACAATAGGTGTGTCCTGTGGGCGTTCTGTGCTAGTGCTAGACACATATACTTCCATCCATCTCTGGGAATGTTACAATGGCCAGCCTGTTCCCTCATTTCCCACTATATATCAATCGGTGGTGTGCAGGTGTTTTGACATCATTCATGTCGATCCCTGTTGGGATTCGCCAAATCACTCGCCTGTGCAGGTTAGTAACTCCCAGTGTCTTGGTTTTGGTGTTGTGTTATGTGGTCTTTATTGCTTTGAATGCCGGATTAGACCATTGCCTATTCCTCGCTAGTGTGATGGATTTTTCTCATCATCATCATTTTTATTTTTATTTTTTAATCTTACGACGGGTATCGCTGCGGCAATATGTCGTTGTGCATTTGGTTGCTCTACTACGAATACCCTTCACAAGTTCTATTGGATCGCTGTTGGGTACTTCAGGATGTCATGCGTCTATGGCTCTGCAGCGATTCGTCCGATTGTGGCTATGGGTGATCGTTGTTGAATCTGTTTTGGTGTGTTTTCTCGAAGGGGTGCTATAGCATCTGGAAGAACCTGGTCCTTGGATTTTTGTAGGTGGTCAGTTATTGGTGCGATGACCATCTCGTCCTGATGGTCCTCGACGTTCGTGAATTTTGGGTTTCCCTCCGATCCAATGTTTATCTTCTCAGTTACTAAAGGTCACGGAATTCTGTTGGTTAGTATTGTCGCATTGGTGTGATTGTTTTTGAATTCGAGTGTCATGGTGGTCCTAAAGCCATGGTCTGTTGGACTGGTGCAAAATGTGTTGGATGCATGTGGTTCTACTGTGTTTCCATACTTCGTTGTGGCCTCCCTTCAGGATGACTATGTTATATGTGCACATCTTCGAAAGGATACCTCGTGTAATCAGTTTCGCCAATTCTCCAAGGCCTAGTCCGGGTCGGAGAGTATCGAACTAGTACTGTGCCATTCTAAATCTTCATCCATGGTGGGGTTAGGATAGTCCTCAGAGATGTTGTATAGGTTGTCCCTTTCCAAAGATTCATCCCTGGTTGACTCTGTGTAGCGTTGGCCTTCCGCGGGATCCAATGGTGTGATGACTCTCAGCTCATGGTTTTCAAAAGACATTATTCTCTTTTTAAAGTTAATGACAGCCTAATTCTCCAGAGCCCAGTCTATACCCAACAGTACTAGGTAGGGACTGGTGTCATCCACAATTTCAATAACGTCGAAATCCGCATACGTTTGGAGCCCTTCAATTTCAACCGATAGTTGACATACCCGTCCAAGCGGAGTGACTTTGTTTTGGTTCTCCAATCCCAGCTATACTGGTGACCAGGTCATCCGTGGATTCCCCATTGTCTCCCATGTGTTTTTAGTCATGATATTGGCATCTCAACCTAAGTCTAGGATAATGGAGTCGACATCGAACTCACCGATTTGTGCTGACATCTGCATCTCCCGACCTATTTTTCTTTTATGTATCCGATTGACTCGCTATTCCATTCGTGGCCCTTTTCATCATCGCAGTATATGAGCTATTTCTTCTAGTGCATTTGGATCTTTAGCCAAGGTCAAACAACTCTCTAAAAAAACTTCCAGAGTATTTTCCATTGCCGAGTTTTTGTTGAATTGAATGTTGGCGGCATATCGTAGGTTTATTCTTCAAAAGGGAACTGTCTCTGATTCCTTATTGCCTCTTGTGTTTTTAAGAAGACCTCCTTCTCGGCGTTAATATCGAAAGTGACCTTTTTCCTCTGTGGTTGGGTCGGTCTAACATTCGGGTGTGCCTTATTGTTACTTGTTACCACTCCTCCTCTCATTACTACGTCTACTGTCGCTGAGCGACTTCTGGCTTCCGTCGATATCCTTTATATGGCGGATGGAGCATTCTGAGTGTTTGGATTCTGGGGTGGGTGTTTGGTTTTCCATTTTGAGATGAGCTGGGGGCAGTCCTCGACACTGTGTTCCGCAGTGTTACAGTATGTGCATTGCAGTGTAGGGTTCAGATAGTCCCTCTGGTAATGCCCATATTGACCATAATTATAACAGGTGATTGGGCATCGTCCCCTGCCAGTGGCTCCTCCTCAACCTCTTCCTCCACAGAAGCCTCCACTGTAGCATTTACGCGGTGGTCCATATTGTTGATAAGGAAGTTACCCATACTGCGGTTGTTGATACTGCTGCGGTTCATACCACAGCTATCCATAAGGCGGTGGGGGATACTGTGGGTGCCTATATTGCTCCTGGTCATACTGTTGGTTGTACTGTGGGTGCAGATAGATCACCAGCGCTTCCTCCCCTTTCGTAAAGTATGCATCAGTCGTTCGTTCTTGCAGCAGGTCATAGGCCCCGCAGTTCTTCTCATCATGTCCCACCGATCGATAGAAATTACAGTATAAGTTCGCTGGTTTTGACACCATATTTTCTAGGTATACGCACTCTTCAGGCCGATACCCTCTGGTCAGACATATAGTACACCATGGCATTCCTTCTTACCGAAGGGGATTTGGGGCCCCTGACTGCAAATATTCTCGAAACTCTGGGCAGTTGTCTTTGTGGTGTCCCTCGTTCCTACATCTGGTACACCATATGTCTCCGCGATTCTCCTTGCCCTTCTTGATATCCTCTAATTGGAGTGTTAGATTGGCTAGCTGCGCCTATACTCTATCCATGTTGATCCCTGCGTCGCCAATCGGTGAAGCATCCAATCTCATTGCAATTTCCAACACCTCCACTTATGTTGCAACCTTTTGTTGCATCAGTGGTCCTTGTATGTACGGTACCAGTCCCACGATAAACCACTCTTTTTGTTGCAATTCATTTACGGGAAAAATCACCTTCACTATCAGCGTCTTATAACGTTGATCGAACTCCCATACTGATTCATTCAGAAATTGCTTAATTTCCATAAGTTCAATGACATATTGCAACTCCGATTTTGGTTTTTTAAACTCGTCAATCATCGTAGCTCTAATCTCAGCCAACATTCTCGCTGCCGTTCCCATCAAAAATTTCACAAATTTCATGTACCAGTCTAATGCACGGCCCCTCAGGGTCGTCGCTAGCTATCCCAATTTTATCACTTCATCCTTAACCTACTTCACGGTCCATAATTCCTCCAATACAAACCAATACTGTCTAGGATCCTCTGTCCTGTCTCCTTGAAATGTAGGCATCTTTGCCTCATCTGCTATCTTAAAGCTTCTAGTATTGTTGTTTACCGAAGCACTACTCTTAGAACTGCAAGTATGACAACTTCGTGAATAATTTTGGTTTCATCCTATAAAATTTGGAGTAGTGTGCGGGGTCAGAGGTACGTGGTAACTTACGACCTGACCTTGTTCTACCTCTAGGGTATCCTGGTCGACGTCTTCCTTGCAATAAGGGCACTTACTTCCTTGTGTTCCTGCCACGTGACTTCCTGTTTCGGTCCTCTCAAGAGACTCTCTCTCAGTCCTCCTCTTCTTCTCAGGACGTCGGAATATTACTCCACTCCTCAGGAGACCACACTCTTCGTTATCTTCCCTTTCCAATTCATTGTCGCTCATGTCCATCTACCACATCTTTTCGTCGGGCCCGCCTGTACGCAGTACCTTCACCCTCGCACACCGAGTTTTCTACCCATCAGCGGACATCCTTAATATTCCTTTTTCACAGACCAGCATTTTAATCCACAATTTCAGTGATGACAAGAATCTTCCCCTTGGTCCCCTGAAGAAGTTTCTTTCAGCATTGTTGTATGATTTAATCATATCTATCGCGAACTCAGTTATATATCCTTCAAGGATGCTGTCTACCCCAAAGTCAACAACTCATGATACCTTGTTGTTAACCTGCTTCAGATGTCGCACCAATTCTGGGGTCCAGCACTCTGGTGCAGTCTTCTGGCAATGGTTTTTGCGATACGTCAACTGCACCAGCCACTTGTGCAAAACAACTGGGAATTCACAGAAGAAAATTTCATGGATATCCGAGTACACATATTTTTGTAACCACTCGGTTGCTATCTGTTTAGGGTCCCTCTTCTCACTTACTGTGAATTCTTCTGCTCTTTTGTCAAACCACTCTCCACTCTCCAAATTCCACTCCAAATTCCACTCCAAGTCCCTCCAAATTCCACTCCAAGTCCCTCCAAACATCCACCAAACACCTCCAAATCTGTAATTGTTATTTTGAAGTATTCATACTTTGAAAAAAAAGAGTCCAAATCCAATCCAAGAATCTCCAATGCATCTGAATCGTCCCTGATTCAAGCCAAAAGCCTCCTAGTTCTTATTGAGGAATCTTTGGAGCTAGTGTGTCATTTTGAAATCCTAGAAGTGGATCATAAGATTCCTTTAGATTTTTCATAGATGTAAGAATAGTACATCAATATTCCATCATATTTTTTGAGTTAGTGTGCCCGAATTTTCGTTTGGGTACATTACATTGGTATTCGAGTATGGTCGTTTGCACCTATGAGTTGCAAAACTAAAGTTTCAATTGTCCAAATTCAAAAGGCCCAAGCCGATAGTGGCTATATTCATTCGTGGAAGAATGTTACCCACTTTCCTCTGTCGCTAACAAAATAAGAAGAGCAACAAATGGCTATGAAGAAACTGGAAAGGGAAATAGAAGCATGTGTAAAACATGCCCCACTGCTACCAGGAGTATCTAGCATTGGGTAAAGATATTTGTGAAGCGACGACCTTCAAGGAATATATCTATTATGAGTATGGATTTTGGACCAAGTGTGTAGATGTGGATTCATCAAAGAACAATAATTCATAAAGAGAAAAAGCATCAACTTGCAAGCACAAGGAGGACAAGGATGGGAACCCACATCCATCCATGTAGTCATTGAGGAGAACCATGAGCCACTTAGTTCTTCAAGTGGTCAAGCAGAAAACAATTTCCACAAGGAGGCGCATAAGTCACTCTAAGGTGACTTTGAAAAAGTTGGATATCCAATACTTACTAATGAGGATTTTAAAAATGAAGAAGAAGAATACACCGCATGTTCTCTTGAAGAAGAATGATCATCCATAGGAAACGCCTATTGTGAATATGGATAATGGAGAAACTACTGATGGTTGCTCAAGCACTTCCGAGACACTCACTGATGGGTGTCATGATGGGGTCCTTACTGATGAATGCTCCATTTCTACAGAGTCATATATTGATGGATGTTATGATGGGATAGCTACTGATGGGTGTCCAAGTCATGATGAGGTTCTTACTGATGAGTGCCCAAGAGTTGATGGAGCATCTACTGATGGATGTTGTGATGAGATACCTACTGATGGGTATCATGGTGATGTTCCTATTGATAGGTTTCTAAGGGTTGACGTGGTGTCTACTGATGGATATCCATCCCTCTATGTTGGTGACATAGAGATTTCTATTGAAGAGACTACTACAAGCACAAGTTCCCATGTGCTTGAAGAAGATGAATATCTTGCAATAGAAGAAAAGTTCCCAAGATAAATCTCACCATCACCACATGAGCTTTATGAGGTTGATCCATTGCTTGATGATGAGGAGGTTCACTCCCAACCTTCTTGTCTTGTAAGGCCATTCAGGATGAGCAAAAGGAGGATCAAAGAGTCCTTACATATTCTCCATGACACACATCCTTATGTCTCACATCATTGTTGGAGAGTTGCTTCATAGGAAGATCAAGATTCTCTTGAAGCCATGGAGAAGGCTCAGAAAGCATTATCCATCATAAAAAACAACTTTCTTCAAATGCTTTCTGACATAGATGATTTGTTTGAGTTTGTAGAGGTGTTGTATGGAGCCCCCTTGTAGAAGGAAGAGGAGATCTACAAGATCAAGGATGATTTGATGGCCACCAAAGATTCTTTGAGATGCACACAAAGTTCCCTCTTAGAGTCTCAGACCAAGATAGAGAAACCTCACCAATATTTGCAGAGGCTGACATATTCCCTCCTCCCTTCCAATAAACCATTCTCTTTTGGTTGATGACATTTAGAGTCATATGGAGGAACCTCATGATATGGTGGTTCATGAGGTGCATGAGGATTTTTTGGATGTAGATGATGAGTTCCGAGCACATGTCACTTTCGAGAGTGAAACTGAGATCTCTCATGGAGTGAGTACTCTCTTCGTTCAAGAGTCGAAAGAGCTCCTTAGGGTCGGACAATCCCTTGATGGATTTGATGCATCCACATCTTTGGTGGATACTTGTTGTAGGGATTTGATTCATCCTTCCTCATCCTACATATTTGGGGGTGAGTATTGGGTGAATAGTTTTTTGATACCCCTACCTTGCCTTAGTGTTTATTGGCCTCAATGTAAATATTGTGTATATGCAATGTGTGTTTACCCTAGTGTGGATCTCAAGGCCAATACCCCACTAGTGGATGCTTAAGGTTTATTTGCATAGGCAAGTATTGCATATTTGAATTATTCATTTGCTACTAAGCCATGAGATATTATAATTGAATGATCACCCAAGATGTGGTACCTTTAGGGATGTCCACTCAAACCAATGTGTTCCCACAAACATTATTAAGGTTATGTAAGGTAACATTCCCAAAAATAAAAAGTAATTAGGAAAATTCATGTGGCTCATAACTTATCAAAAATAAAAATAAAGAGTAATTTAAAAAAACCACAGCCCTAATAAAATAAAATAAAAATTAATTAAAACCGACATAAATCTATGTTAAACCTAGATGTATGAAATTTAGTCAACAAGATTCAACATATTGTAATGTATATATTAATATTGTTTTCTCAAATTTTATTAAGTGTTTAAAATATTGTTTTTTATTTCATTTTCCACAAAATGTGTGTAGGAACCCTTAGGTTTTTTGGTGTATTTGGTCACGAATGCATTTTTCCCATCATAAACTTATTCCACTCAAATTTTGGATATCATAATATTGTATTGCAAAAAAAAGATTAAAATAATAATAATAATATATTCTTAAAATCACATTTATGAAATTTTGGGACACCCTTTGGACAGAGATATCTATACCCTCACCCTTAAGATTTGACATAAAAAGTAGACAAACTCCTATATAAACTGCTGGCTGGTTTTGGAGTTAGCGATATTTGTAAACTTTGTGTGAGATCCTACTCATTGTGTTTTACATTGTGTTCGTTCAGTATTACTTGTTTTGTTTAACTTTTCTCGAATCATCTTTCATCTCCTCTTTTGTTCTGTTCAATAAGGGTTAAGTGAAATGGGTGACGTGAAAAAGTGTTGTGATTTGTCGGAGTTGCAGATGAATCTGATGGAGGAAATATGGGCTTGGTTGCCAATAGAGTCTGTATGTAGATTTCGCAGTGTGTCCAAGGAATGGAATGTCCTTCTGTCGTCAAGAGAATTTATATCAAATAAATGGGTTAAGAAACCCTTTAACCGAGACCCATGGCTGGTTACTGTGCTAGACGACCGATCACATAAATGGATGGAGAATGGCTGGGTCCCTGAGCAAGCCTCCCCTGGATCATTGGCTTCCTGCTTCTTTGATCAGACCTGGAAGGAGACCTCGTCTGTCTCCCTATCTTTCCTCCCTGTCTCTCCAGATCCAGATGAAATTAGATATCCCTGTTTTCCCTGCCTTACTCTCTCCTTGTGCTACGGATCCGCAGCTGGTCTCTTCTTGTTGTGCCGTAGTCGTGAGATTGTTTGCAATCCTCTCACAAGAACGCATGTAGAACTTCCCGTTTTGTCATTGGACTTCATCCTTAACGCGGGCATCATGAGTGACAGTGGAGACGCATACAAAGTCGTGGTGATGGGCACGACAGAACAAAGTCTTTCACATAAAGTCGAAATATACGATTCCATTGACAAATCATGGAGAATTGTAGGACACCTGCCAGAAAATGTGCAGCGTGTCGGGAGGCAACTGGTTTTTTGCAACGGCTATTTCTACTGTTTGGCGATCATTTCTGAGCGGCGGACCGTTGTGGGTTACAACATTGGAGAGGGGACTTACATCTTTAGGCCATTGCCTGAGATAGCTGAAGGCGAATACATGGTGCCTCACCTGTTGATTTGCGGATCACGGGTTCTAGTCGCGGCGCGCATATTGAGAAATGATGAAGACCTTTTGGACGTTATTATATGGGAGTTGGAGAAGGTCAACTCCTCTTCATCGTCGTCTTGTTGGAAGGAGATTGCAAGAATGCCTCCTTCCAATCTTGAGAGATTTTCTATGAGTGGTGGGAGATTTTTTATGAATAGGCGCCAGAGCTGTTTCAGGTCGTATTTTATTGACTGCATTAAATGTTGCGTAGGAGTGCGGGATAGCATATATTTCATGGTCTTTGAACAAAAGAAGGTGAAAGAGATCCTTGCTTACAGTGTCACTGAAAATACATGGAGTTGGCTTCCAAACCGTACTTTAGACACCACTGCAAGTACAGGGGACGGCTGGGAGATTCCAGTGGCCTTTGAACCCAGGCCAGACATGAAGGTTTATTAAGGTATGCAGGTCTTCGTCTTACATTCTTTACTAATTTAACTTGTATTCTATTTTTTTGAACTTTAATTGGAGACTTATATTTAGTGATAACACTGCATTAAGCAAAGTTTTGAGAAAAAAAAACACTTTAGGCCTTGTAATTTCAGGCTAGGTATGTTTTTGCAGATGTATTAAGAAGATGAGGAGGCTGCAGAATATGATGTGGATTTCAAAAGTGGTTTAAATTAAGCCATCACGGGCAGATTCAAACATTGCCAGAATTTTTGGAATTTTTTGTCAAATCTGTGTTTTGAAAACTACGGTTTTGTCATATAATAGAGTTTTTGTAGGCCAAAAAATGCTGGGAAGCATAAGTGTTCAGAGATTGTATGCATATTTTTATGTGCAAACTATTAAAACAAACTTGGGATTTTATTTTCATAAGAGGTTTTGTATAAACTTCTTTGCATAGGGTGATTTTATAATGTTTCTGAATTTGACTGGATTCCATTAAGCTCACCAACCTACTTGGATATATCTAGTGATTTTATAATGTTTCTGAATAATATTTCTGAATTTGACTGGATTCCATTAAGCTCACCAACTTACTTGGATATATCTAGTGATTTTATAATGTTTGTGGATTCCATTAAGCTCACCAATCTACTTGGATATATCCAGTGATTTTATAATGTTTGTGAATTTGACTGGATTCCATTCAGCTCACCAACCTAGTTGGATGCATATTTGAATCAATTAGAATGCATTGTATGCCATGTTTCTTAATTATAAAATTCCTTTCCTAATGTGATTAAATAATATTTGTGAATTTGATTGGATTGAAATTCAGCTCACCAACCTAGTGAGATGAATCTTTCAATCAATTGGTGTGTATTGTATGCCATTCTACATGAAAAATACCTGTACCAACAAATAGTTTGAAGTGTTTTTAATTATACTGAAATTGTTGCTAATATATGCATCATTTGTTTTACTTGTTAAAATTGTTGTTAAAAGTTGCAAAAGTTTTACCAAAAATAGCTTTTTCCCAGATATGGTTTTGGAATACATATGAGATATAATGTTATGCTATTTTTGTACTAACCATAATGTTCATAGAATTTTTATCAGCAATTACCTTACACAACTTGTTAACACTTACAATGTGTTTTGGAAATGGTCTCCTTTCGCTAGTAAGATTTTGGAAATGATCTCCCTTCCCTAGTAAGATTTTGGAGTGTCCTCATTTCTCATTCTTAAAGTTAGTTTTCGATGTTTAATTAATAAATGAAATTATGCAACTCCAAATTGAATTATTTTAGTTGATTCTATTAATTAACATTCCAATATACTCATCCCATTTCTGAAACTGATAATTCGTGACATTCTCCCACTGTTTGGAAAATATTGAATTTGAACTAGTTGTGCAATCCCGAGAGACAATTTTTCTTGTTTTTTTAAAACATCCTCGGAACCTAATAAAAATTGATGAAGCATAAATAAAATTATATTTGAATGATATTTAATGCTATTAATCTCTCCTATGTAAAAAATCCTTCTAGGGTTGTTTGAAGTTTCCTTTCCTACAGCCAGTCAAGTCACTATTCTTCATTGTTTTGCTTTATGTCTTGTAAGAGAGTTAGTTAGTGTATCATCATATATAATTGGTACATTATAGTGGTATTAGAGCACTTTCCTCTACTCCTGTGGAAAGTAATATCTCAAGAAGAAGAAAATTGTAGCCATGTCCTACTATGATGATGATTTCTATGAGCAGTATGATGATAACTATGAGGAGCAATATGAAAAGTACTGCAAATAGTATGAGGAAGAAAATGTCCAGGTGGTACCTTCTACAAGTATCTCCCATAAGATCACATGTGGAAGGCGAAATGATGGTTATTCTTATATCCATATGTATGGAGAAGATGCATGTTCGACAGTCAATGATCATCCTTTGGAGGAGCATGAAAGGAGTAAATATCAGCCTACTTTTGAAAAGAGAAGCAAAATATATGAAGCATCATTGGATGCATGTGTTTCCTACTTGATGAGAATTTTTGGTTCTTCTTCAAACGAAGTCTCCAAAGATCTTGATCCTAAGGAAACTAAATGGCAAGATGCATGAACTTGCTTGAAAGAGCACAAACACAGTGACTACATGAGAATAAAGTTGTGCAGAAGAAGATGAAGAGGCAACCCTCACTGAGAACTTGGATCAGAGAGAAACTACTGATGGTTGCTCAAGTTTTGTAGAAGCATCTATTGATGGATGCTATGAAGAGATACCTACTAATGGGTTCCTAATTTTTGTAGAGACATCTATTGATGCGTGTCCATTTCTCAATGTTGGTGACATGGAGATACCAATTGAGAAGGCTACTGCAAGTACAAATTTCAATAAACTTGAAGATGATAAAGACCTTAAATTCAAAGAAGATATCCAAGAATCAATATCACTATCACCACAAGAGCTCATGAGGTTGATCAACTAATTTATGATGAGGAGGTTCGCTCTCAACCTTCTCATTTTGAAAGGCCACTCAAGATGAGAAAAATGAATATCAAGGAGGCCTTGCACATTCTTTGTGAAACACATGTTTCAGTCTCACAGTATTGTTAGAGAATTGCTTCATTGGAAGATTCATCTTTCCTTGAAGCCATGAAGAAGCTCCATAAAGCAATGACTACAATCAAAGGTAATTTTTCACATATGATTTCTGACAGAGATTATTTGTATGAGCTTGTTCATATGTTGAAGAGAGCATCCTTGAAGGATGATGAAGATATTTGCAAGCTCAATAATGATTTGATGGCCACCCAAGATTCTTTTAGAAGCTCTCAAAGTGCCCTCTTGGTATCTAAGATAGAGATAGAGCAGCTTCACCAGGAGTTGTAGAGATCACATACTCCCTCCTATATTCAAGTCCACCATTCTCTTCTGATTTAAGACATTTAAAGTGTTATGGAGGAACCTCATGACATGGTAGTTAATGAGGTGAAGGATGAAATGCATGTGATTGAGAAGTTTTGGGATGCAGATGATGAGTTCCAAGCACATACTCTCTACTAGAGTGAAACTAAGCTTTTCCTTGGAGTGAGTCATTCCTCCATTGAGGGGTTAGAAGAGCTCATGTTTGATGGACTAGCCTTTGATGGAGTTGATGCATCCATTATCTTGATGGATAAGGTTTGTAGTAAGGATATTTTTTGTCCATGATCCTACATTATTTACTTCTACTGATTCCATGTCATTTGAGGAGGATGTTTGGGTCAAAGGTTTCTTCTTCATGATTCCTGAAGAGGAGAAGAAGACTCCCACATTTGCTCTAGTGGATTTAATGTCAACACCATTCCCTTCCGAGCAGTTGCAAAGGAATATCGTACCTACCTTTGATGCCTCCATGTATCAAGGTGCAAGGAATTACACCTATTAATTTATTGAGTGGATTATATGATGGAATTTTGCAGAATTGGAATATGGGAAGAGAGTTGAGCCATTGGGAGAACTCACATAGGGAAGCATGTTGCTTTCTAGTTAGATCAGTGGATTGGGGTGTATCGTATTTTTCCTATTTGGGAGAAAAGACACATGAATGATATTTTTTCTTGCATCTATGAATACTTCTTGGATACATGTTACACTTTTTGTGAGTAGTATGGGCATCCATGGACTTTTGATCATGCCTACTTTCTTTGTGATTGGACATGGGACTTTCACCCTTGTCATTGGAACAACAATGTGTTGATATTTGGTACTTGTGTGCATTTTTCATATGAAGTACAATCTGATTTGCATGTTCTTGGAGAGTTTGAGGTCAAGAAGAATGAATACCAAACAGATGTTCATTACTAAAGAGATTATGAGTTGCCTCTAGGGGGTAGTTGCACAGTTTTGGAGGAGGCACATGATCTCACTTCAGTTGATCCATCCATGATGGATGATTGTTACAGAGAGTTGTTTCACCATTCCCCGTCCCACACACATAAGGATAAATATTGGGTAAAGGGATTATGTTTTTTGGTGCCACATAAGAAGAAGGAGGATTCCAAACACTTTATTGATGGTTTGATGGTTAGACCTTGGGGTTTGACAAGTGCACCTATCCCTTACCAATTTGATGAGTAGAAGCAAAGGAATCTATATGATGTCTCCATCGTGCATAACAGTGCATGGGAGTTCCACTTGAGCGATTTAGGTGGAACAAGTAGTAGTGTAAAGAATTGTTACACCAGAGAAAAGATGGTACATGGGGCGTCTACAAGATTTCCATCCAAACCACTAGATGGAGTATGCATTCATTCACTAATTGTGTGGATAGATACATGAGGGAGTTGAGTAATCCAAGAGGTAAGTTTGTTGCTTGCATTAATGGAAATTTTATGGACATATCATTCGGCTTTTGTGAGCAATTGTATAGGCATTTGTGGTTGTTATGTGATAATTATAGTAGACTCGGATGGACATGAGATTTCCACCTTTGTCAATTGGATAGAAGTGATGTGAGTCTCTGTGTTGGTTTGCACATAGAACATAAAGAGTTTCGTATTTGGTTGGAGGGACTTGCAAAGGTTCGGTTTTGCATTGGAAGTGATGAACTTCCAATATGATGGAGTGATCTAGACATCCTCCATGATGATATATTATTCCTATTGATTATGATGTTTGGAAGGATGAAGTTAAGACAATGGGACCCTAGAATTCTTTGGAATTCTTGCGGATTGCGGGTTGTGGATGTCGGAGGCTCATTCCTTCGGTGCTATGCATTTGGGGATCCCGACTTCCGAATCTTGCAAGGTGGATTACGGATTGTGGAAATCGAGGATGAGTTTTTCCTTGGAGCAGTAAATTGGAGTTCCAACTTTCGATTCCCGCACTCTGGATTGCCGAATTTGGAAGTCGGAGGTGTGATCAATGAAGCTCTGATTTGTGGTCCGACTTCCAAATTCTGATTGCGGATTGCGGATTGGAGATCAATGCAGATTGTGGATTGGGGACCAAGGCATTGCGGATGTGTAAAAAGAGTAGTGTTGCGGATAAGTTTTGGAAGAAAAAAAAGTAGCAGGTTGTTCCCCCATCACTCTAAAGAGTACCGAGGTGACCGAAGATGTGACTGAGTGGTATCAGAGCCCAAGTTTGCATCATTGGGGCTTCTTGGGCCAATCCATGATGTGGAAGAGTAATTCCACACTATGATGAGGAATTGGAAAGGGAGAAATCCTTAACTTTTCTCTTTTTTATATAACTACATTTTATGAGTTTTCTGTATATGATATTATGGCACAAGAATGTTGAAAATGAAATATATTAGATAGATTAAATGTGTATGCATAGTAGGAATATTAAGAGGTAATGCATACTACATGTAAACTTATGTGTGCCTGCATATGGTATCGCGTATTGATGAAAGTTGTTAATGAGCACATTGCATTTCAATTTAAATGTACACCTAACAAGGATGCACATCCACTAAAGAGGTTGTGGGAAAAGGTTATGTTGCATGCTTGTGATTCTTCCAATGTTGCACAAAGATGTGTAGAATATATTTTTGAGATTCCTTGCTTAAACTTTGCTTGAGAAATGATGAAAATGATGTTTCTAGGTTTCTTTCTTCATTTTAGTAAGATGATATCCTAGGTACCATGGTCAACATAACATATCCAATTTTGTTGGAAACCACAGCAAAAGGGACCAAGATAATAGAAGCATGGTTGAAGATGTTGATGATGATATGGCATGTGACCAACAAACCTATGAAGAAAGGATGTAGCAAAAATCCATGATCAAGGGATTGGTGAAAGGACTATGTAGTCCTTGGTAAGAAGCCAACTGATCAGGTAACAACAATGGGTTGATGGAAGTCATGTAGGTAATGCTCATTATACTAATTGTGTAAGTGTTGAGAAAGGATGGGTAAGAATCCTTTAACCATGTTTTAATCTTCATAAAATAGTATGCATACAATAGTGAATGCATTTATGTGAATGACATCCCACAGGGTATGGTGAGGTATGTGGTAGTAAAGGAAATGAGCCTCCTAGACCATGTGACTGTTTAAAAAATTTAAATGCATCCATAATAATAAGAACATGCCATGTGTGAAACCATGAGGGTGTTGGGTTGTGAAGCCTGCAGTGCTCAACAAGTATCCCATGAACTCCCTATTGGTGTTAATTTTGGATGAAATCTCTTTTCCAACAACCGAGTGGGAGAAATCCTTATGTGTTGTTCGGATGAAGGAGGAAGGCACCCAATTAGTTAACCAAGTAATTAAGAATAAGGTTGGGTATTGTGTTGAAGCATTGACTAAGATGCCCAACTTATCATGGTAAGAAACTTGTGTAGGAACAAGAATGTTTTAAGATCAATGTTGTAGTGCATTAGGTATATTGAGTAAATCGACATTAAAAGATATTATGTAAATCTTGTTGATTATGCATCCATATGTGTGATTGCATATATGTTAATATGCATTGTGTGAATGCATGGCTATGGTGTACATTTCATTGAGATTATATAATAGATGAAATGGTAGAATTATTAAAAATTCTAAGACCCTTTCATGAGATGCTATGGGGAAAGAATTTCATGAAGAAAGTAGTTATGTTTTGATGGGATACCAGGATGCTCTGTTGGGAGAACAAATTTGCATGAAATGATAAGGTTGTGTAATCATGAATGATGAAAGTTTTATTTGACTTCTTGTATATATGATATGAATGTATCTTGCAATTTACTGTGATAAGGATGCACATAAAGTAGATGTATCTCATTGTATTTGAGAAAATAATGACTAGTAGTGTTTGGATTATTGAGTACTGTAATTCTGAGATCACCCCAGTGGATGTTATAAATGTTCCAATGAAATGATTATGTGCATGGATACTCACCACTTAGTGCTTGGATGATTGAAATTTCAGATTTACAGGTAGAAATGTCTTAGGTGTGGAAATGTGGGTAAGTCCATGATAAGACTGGAATATACCATGTGCAAAAGCCAAAAATTGTGAGGAAGATCCCATGGAGATGAAATTTGATTTTTGGTGTAGAACAGATTTGAGATTTTGGTAATGAGTACTAATGGTTTTTTGGATATTCAAAATTGTGTCAAGAGGACATGTTGTAGGTGGATGTTTATGCTATGGGAGAAATCCTAAACCATAATGGATAGAGTGATACCACTTGCAAAAGACAAACAATATGAGGATGGGCTCATGGTTGAACAAACCAAAATTCTGTAGTGAACATAATTCTAAGTTCAGATTTGAGCCTGATTGAGGAAGACACTTTGCAAGAAGAGAAAATACATATGCAAAATAGATAATTAATTTGTGACCCTTGCTAAAATTATGCATGTCTGATTATTAGAATTAATGTCCAGGGCATGTATCTATTTCAAACTGCTTGAATGTGATTGTGTGTTTTTATTTCAGACTACTTGAATATGATTGTGTGTTTTTATTTCAGACTGCTTGATTGTGTTTAGGGCCTACATGACTCACATCAGAAAGGGGTGCATACCTTTTGGGTGCTGTGCTTTGTTATGGTTTTCAACCTTGACTACACCCTAAAGGAATGGACACATTCCTGGTGTTTCAATATTAGAGAGTGAATTTGTGTGAAGTATGTTACAATTTTATATCAGCAATACTGACGAGCTTACCTACCCATCTTGTGTTGTCAATTATTACACATGCAATTGGTAATGCATGCTAATGAGCAAAGTGAAGTGGGTGCCAAGTCTGGCGGGAGCACGTGGAGATACCTATGGCTCTGTAGTAGATCCCTTGACTTGGAAATGGTCATGGTGCAGTTCCTCCATTGATCCTGTTAACCCAAATGAAGTGTTGGCTTGGCAATGGAGAGGGAAAACCAAGTATGGGACTGGTTTGGCCCCATAAATGCTTGGTAAATCCAATCGGTGCACTGGTTGAGCATTGAATGTTATGGTGTAATTTTTCTCCTTTGGTCCTGTTAACCCAGACATAATTGTTGGCTTGGAAATCGAAAGGGAAAATTAGGTATGGGACTGGTTTGTCACCATAAACGCTTGGTAAATCCAGTTGGTGCACTCGTTGGGCATTGAATGTTGTGCAGCAGCTGTTGTGCTATCCAAAAATTCATTATTGTATCCACGGGTTATCCAAGGCTTGTAAAGGAAAGAAGGATCTTGTGGAATAAAGTGAAGACATCCAATACAGATAAGTATTTGGTTATCTTGTAGCTTCTTGCTTATTTAATATGAATATATATGTGTATATGATTTTTAAATTCTTGTTTATAGATAAACCCTATGAAAATGAACTTGACATGTGAATGGAATAAATGTTTGAGTGTAGGTATTGCTGGAAGAAAGAACCGTGAAGGTATCCTAAGGATGTATGTGGACATGTGACTGTCCTAGAAATCTCAGTGTGAGTATTAATGGAAACAATGCTAGGGGAGTGTTGTGGGTCCTAGCAGCCAAAGGTTCTGTAGGAAACAATGGGGAAGGGTTCCGTGGTTGAGAAGCCTTAGAAACACCTTAGACACTAAGTGTCATCACCAAAACAAGGAAAAGGTGAGTTAAGCATTCACATTTAAAGTGAAAGAGACCAAGGAGCAAGGAACCATAGTGGTGGTGGGGATCCGGATTGGAACAACATTAAGAGGGGGGGAACTCTTACTATTCTCTTTCTCTTTTTATTTGTGCATTTTAAAAACAAAGAATTGTTGAGTGCATGTCATGAATGAAAGTTGATTGTGTTGATTTTGCTTGAAATAAATGGTGAATGTTGAAGTAGTTAATTCCCTATGAAATGATGAACATGAATGAGTTCATTTTTATGTTGGATGAGCATGAAATGTGTGAAAGTCTCATGGATAAAGCATGGAATTTCCATTTCAATTGGGTAATTAATTGACGGATATTAATGCTTATATTATGCTTGGCCTAACAAGAATTGCAATGATGAATTTCACAGGTGAAAGGTAGATCAATTGGTTGCAACTGCTACAAGACAAGTGTTGCTAGTAAGCAAAGTGTGGAACACTGTGCACATTGATCATGGCATCATACCAAAAGTTACTGAAATTGGATGAAAGTCTTCTTCAAACAATTTCCAAGACCCAAGAAAATCTTGGTGGAATTCTCAAGCTACAAAAGCAACAAAATGAGATGAACCACAAGGTTCTACAGAACTCTCTTTGTCTACAAAATGAGGTAAAGGGAATTCTGGAAACTATCAACAGTGGAAAGGATAGTGTTTCAATGAAGAGGCAGTCATCCAATCGTCCCATTAAGAAATGATCAAGGATGGAAGACTCAAGGGAAATGAAGCAGGTAAAGAAAAACTGAAGAACACACAAAGAATGTTGAGAGGGGGGGTGAATCAATATTGTGAGTTTTTACCAATTTAATTTTGAACTGATCTAATACACAGAATTGATCTTTAGCAATAAAACCAAAGTTTCACAATTTATACAAATACAGGAACACCAATGAAAACTTCAATGTCTGAATATATTTATAAATGATAATTTACATTTGAAGGACTATGCTTTAGCACAAATTACATGTACCAGCTACTACTGGTTATATGTATGATCCAACCTCAATAAGAATTATCTTCAACTCCAACTAAGATAATAGGTTCAGGATGCAACCTGAGTATATATATATATATAGGTTGTACCCTTCCTCCACTCTTCCTCCCTACTAGAATTCTTTTTCAATCCACAACATGCCCTAGTTTATGTCTGTCCAAATTTCAGTTCAATAAAGAATCAAATCCAATTCTTCACATTGCTGTAATGATGCCCGAGATATAGAAAGATAAAAGATAAAAAATATAAATTGCACTTCACTTCCACCGTGACTTCCCAAATAGCTCCGCAAGCTTGCAAGTCCTCTCCTTGGGCTCATATTACCCCCCAAATATTTACATCGAAATGCATACTTTAAATTTCTTCTTCACACACCAAATCCCCCTTTTTTGTTTCCAATCCGACATAACAATCTCACCAATCCTTACTTCAAATTGGTCACCGACTTTTGTTTCCAAGCCGACATAACAATCCCATTTCCAGATTTAATAACTTGAAATTAAGTGCAATTTCATATCTAAGGGATTTTTATTTATTGTACCAAAGATCCATGGGTGAGGATAGCAATGCCACACTCTTTAGGGTTTCTTCAATAAGATAAAACCATCACCCACAAGTGTTCCATGTTCATGATTATTATATCCAAGATATTAAGTGAACATGTCCTCGTTTACTTTATTAATCATGAAGGATTTGCGAGCATTTCAACCAACGGTGGCGGGCATTTTCTCCATAACCCGCGGGCATCTTCTCCATAAGCTCGCGGGAATTTTCCAATAGATCTGTGGGCATTTGCAAATAGGTCTTGCGAACATATTCTTCAAGGGGCTACGAGATTTTTCATAGGGCCTGCGGTCATATTCTTAAAGGGGCCTACGGGAATTTTCTTATTGCACTCGTGGGAATTTTCTTCATGGATTTGGGCACTTTTCCACTAGGCCTACGGGATTCTTCTTAAAGGGTCCTGCAGAAATTTTCTTATTGCACTTGTGGGAATTTTCTTCATGGTTGCGGGAATCTTCTATAGGGCCTGCGGGAATATTTCTTAGTCATTTGCGGACATTTTTCCTTCATGTTGTGGGAATTCTTCCTTCAATCTCCTTTTGACATCAATTCCAATTATAATTCCAACAATATCTCCCTTTGGAATTGATGTCTACACACAACTCCCCCTAACAATGAGCTGATGAGCTCCTTCTGACCTTTCTCCCCCTTTTACATCAATGGAAAAGTAGTGAAGAGATTGTAACTAGAAATTCATTCAAACTGCTGCTTCCCCTATTAGTAAGCATCTTCATAATGCCAAAATGTGTTACCTCAGACTTATGAGCTTACCTTCAGTCAATATTTGCAATCAAGATCCTATGAACTTTTTCTTTGCTTGGAGTAGTCATCTTATGTTCTTGAGTTCATCCTCCAGTTCCATGAAATTAAGGTGCACTGAGGTTTTTGAAGGACCTCAAGTTTGGCTTTCCATATGGCAGCCAATTGCCTTCATATGCAACAAACCATTCTTTTGTTGAGAATATATGAATACTCCTAGTTTATTCCTAAGATTCTCAAAAGCCTCTCTAGGTAGTGGCTTAGTAAAGATGTCAGCTATTTTCTATTTAGTGTTCACATATTACAACTTTACCTTTTGATCATGTGTTAGTTCTCTCAAAAAAAGATACTTAATGGATATATGTTTGGTTTTAGCATGCATAACAGGAATTTTTGATATGCTGATAATACTTGTATTATCAGAGTAAATTGAGAGTGGTTGATCATTCTTAATATCGATATCTTCCAGTAATTTTTTCATCCACAAGAGTTGTGTGCAACATCCGGCTACTGATATGTTTTCAGCTTCAGTAGTTGATAGTGAGATAGAAGATTGTTTTTTGCTTGACCAAGCTACCAACCAATTTCAAAGGAATAAGGCATTCCCACTTGTTCTTTTTCTATCATCGAGATTACCTACACAATATGCATCAGAAAATGCTTTGAGATCAAAGGTCTCATCCTTTGGATACCACAATCCATAATCAATCATTCCCTTAAGATATATGAGTATTCTCTTGACAGATGTCATGTGGGATTCCCTTGGATTGGCTTGAAATCTAACCACCAGCCCAACTACTTGCATGATATCAGGTCATGATGCAGTAATATACAACAAAATTCCAATCATGGATCTATATGTTGTTTGATTTATAGTAGGAGATTCTTCTTCTTTGCTGAGCTTACAGCCAGTCATCATTGGTGTAGAGAGAGGGGATCTTTCCATCATGCCAAACTTCTGAAGCATCTCTTTTAAATACTTGGATTGAGACATAAAAATACCTGTGGAATCTTGTGAAATTTGTAGACCAAGGAAGAAGGTCAATTCACCTATCATGGACATCTCAAACTCTTTCTCCATTTCTTTAGCAAAGATTTGGCTAAATCTTTCCTCGTTGCTTCCAAATATTAGATCATCAACATACACAACTTTGATAAAAAAAATTATCGTCTTTAAATTTGAGGTAAAGGTTGTTGTTTGTACTACTTCTCTGAAAACCTTGTTGAATTAAATACTTATCCAGTCGTTCATACCAAGCTCTGGGTACTTGTTTGAGCCCATAGAGAGCTTTCTTTAGTTTCCAGACATAGTCTTCCTTTTCTGGACATTCGAATCCTTCAGGTTGCTCAGTATAGATTTCCTCCTTCAATTCTACATTTAGGAATGTTGAATTAAAATCCATTTGATAAACCTTGAAGTTCTTGTAGCTATCAAATGCCAAAAATATCCTGATCAATTCCATCCTAACCACAAGAGCAAAGGTTTAATCAAAATCAATTCCTTCCATTTGAGTATAACCTTTGCACACCAATCTTTCCTTATTTCTAATAACTTTCACATTTTCATGTAACTTATTTTTGTAAACCCATTTAGTGTCAATGATGTTTTTATGTTGGGTTTAGGAACTAATTCCTAGGTTCCACTTTTTTCAATTTGATCCAATTCTTCTTTCATAGCAATTCGCCAAGATTCATAATTGGAAACTTCATTGATTTTTTTAGGTTCAATTGTTGAGAGCAGTGCTAGATTCTTCTTCAGATATGTTGATCTAAGCTTCATACCTTCTTCCATGTCTCCAATAATAAAATCCTCATGTTGATTTCTCCACACAGATTTTATGAAGGAATTCTTACCATTTGGAATCTTTGTAGTAGTAGGGAGAAATTCTTTTCCTTCAGCCTGATTTTGTTGATCACTTTGCTCCTTTACTTCTTCATTTTTTTTTTTTCATCATCAGATAGGTCATCATCATCATTTTCAGCAGGGTCAGATTCTAGCAGTTTTTGTTCTAAATCTTCATCTATGAACACAACCATTCGCTTCAGACGCTTGTTGTATCATTTATAGGCCCTTTTTTCATTTGAATATCCCAAAATATTCCTTTGTCGGTTTTGGAGCAAAATTTTCCCAAGTTATCATCAATGATTTTTATGTAACATTTTCTTCTGAAGATTTTAAAGTAGTCTGTAGTGTCTTTTCTTCCTGACCATAATTCATAAGGAGTCTTATCACTGTTGACTCTCAACTATGCCCTATTTATGATGTAAACAGTTTCTCCTACTGCCTCTCTCCAAAATGTTTCAGTCAGATTGGCTTCTAGTAACATTTTTCTTGCTTCCTCTTGAGCAATTCTATTCTTTCTCTCTGCTACACCATTTTGTTGAGGTGTGTGGGTTGTTCAATATTGTCGCTTAATACCATTTTTTGTCAAAATTTTTTTTAAATGCACCCGATGTAAATTCTCCTCCATTATTTGATCTAAGACATTTAATATTATGTCCACTCTCATTTTCAACCTTAGCTTTAAAAATTTTAAATTTTTCAAATGCCTCTGATTTGCTCCTTAGAAAGGTAACCCAAGTTGAACTCATTCTGGAATAGTCATCAATAAATAACATGAAATATAACTCACCTTGAAGAGTTTGAGTTCTTGCAGGTCCACAAAGATCTGTATGGACAATTTCCAAATGATGTGATGTGGATTGATACAATTTTTCCTTGAAATTTTCTCTTACATGTTTTCCATGTTGACATGATCCACACAGTTTGTTTACAGGTTTCGAAACTTTTGGCATCCCTCGAACAGCTTCAATTTGACTAATTTTCACTATGTTTTAAAAGTTTAGGTGAGCTAATATTTTGTGCCAAATACAACTGTTGTTAATTTGAATGATAAGACATCTTTCTCCTTCTATATCTTCCAAAACATAGACACCTCCTGGTGATCTGACTCCTCTTCCCGTGACATGTTCGGATCCGTTTCTTTTGATTTCACAGTGATTTGCAAAGAAAGTGACATTCAAATTTGCATCACGTAGTTGTCCAACACTCAATTGATCATGCTCCAATCCTTTAACATAGAGGACATTTTGAGCTTTGGAATTCCCTTTTAGAGGTACAGTTACTTTTCCAAGTATTTTGGTTGTTCCATTGTCTCCAAATTATACATCACCACCATTGTTCCTTTTGGGTGTGAGAAACTTGTTCTTATCTCCAGTCATGTGTTTTGTACATATGTTGTCAATGTACCATTTATTTACATCCATATGAGCATAGAAAGCTAATCCACATATATCCCTTGTTATGTATTTTCAAGAGTAATCTTCATCCTGCATTCCTCAACAGTGTGTCCAAAGTTGTTGCACTTTGAGCACTATATTTCTTGAGAGAGAACATAAAAAGAATTATGATTCTGAGAGTAGTTCTTCTCATTATACTTCTTTTGGTGATAATGGACTGCACTTCTTTTAGGTTCCCTACAGGAAATTTCCTTATGACCAAAATTAAGGTAGTTATAACAATGGACAAAAAAAGAGCTTTGATACATGGGATACGTTTGTCTTCTTGAGGGATGAAAATTGATTGTAGCTCTTATGTTTACTTGTGAATCATCTGGATTCTTCAAGCTGATCACTTCTCTTTTAAGTATCTCAAATTCATTCTCTCTTAGGTCCAGTTGTCTCTGAGCTTCATTCAATGGCTCATGAATCTTAGCTATATTTATCTTCAATAAATTGACGGTTCCACTTATTGACTGAAGTTCTTGATTTAGCGAACATTTTTGTTTACTCTCTTTTGATTTGGAAGTGTATCCTGACCCTCTTGTATCTCCATATTTTATTTGTTGTGAAATCATGTTGTTTAGATCTGTGGATCTCTTTTGAAGCTTTTCACTCAACACTTTAGACTTCTTAAGATCTTCCTTGAGAGACTTGATTTCTGCTTCCTTTTCCTGAGTAGTTTATGTTAATCTTTTGACCAGTAGATTCTTTGCAAATTGATGATGTTGTTCTTTTTTTTCTTTCAATTTATTTAGGTTTTCAATTTCATCTAAGGCTGCAATCAGCTCTTCCTATAGATCAACAGTTCCTTCTTCTAGAATGGGCTAATCTGTAATTTCTTCTTGTTCTAGGAACAAAATCTCATTTCTACAGTCTTAAAAAATTTCTTCTTCTTCAAAATATGAAACATATTCTTATTATGTTTGATAAAATAGATTTGGTTTGTATGCTGTTCTTTGATCTTTGAAGTTATTTTGTGCATTTGTCCCTTTTTTATTTATCTTGATAGGACATTTGGCAGTGAAATGTCAATTTTTTCACATTTAAATCATTTCAATGGAATATTCCCTTTGTACCTTCCAGTTCCCCTTGGGAGCTTATTAACAAAGTTGACCATTTCTTCATCAGATATTTCATGATCGGATGAACAAGATTCATGAGGCTGATGTCTCTTCTTGACTACCTTGAATGCTGCTTCAGTTTTCTTAGGTTCATGAATCCTCATCTCATAGGCTGTAAGAATTCCTTGCAATTCTTCAATTTTTAACTCATCCAATTTCTCCCTGACTTCAATGGCAGATGCCTTGGTATTGTGTTTGGAATTCATTGTTCTGAGAACCTTTTGAACAACTAGCTTAGGATCCATTTCCTCACCAATACCTCTCATAGTGTTCACTAGTTCTTCAACTCTTTGAAAGTATGCTACTACATCTTCTTCTTTGGTCATTTTAAGGCCTTCAAATTTACTTATGTATGCTTGGATATTAGCTTCTTGAACTCTTGAGTGTCCTTGATAAATGGTGGCTAATTTATCCCACATTTCTTTAGTTGTGGTATAATTCATAACTTTGAAGAATTATGTCTCGCTTAAGCCTGCCAGAATAGCATTTACAACTGTAGCATTGTGCCCATATCCTCATATTTCTTCATCGATAGTAGGACCATCTTTTGGTTCCTTGTATACATCCCTTACACTTTTCCAAATGTCAAATCCCAAAGAGATTATATAGGAAGTCATCCTCTTTCTCTTGTAAACATAGTTACTTCCATCAAATCTGGGAACATCCCTGAGCTTAGTTACACCCATTGTGTGTTATTAGATGATCTCCTTCAAGCGGCCAGGCTTTAAAGAAGGACTCAACTCTGATACCAAATGAAGAACACACATAAAATGTTGAGGGGGGGGCGTGAATCAATATTGTGAGTTTTTACCAATTTAATTTTGAACTGATCTAATACACAGAATTGATCTTCAGCAATAAACCCAAAGTTTCACAATTTATACAAATACAGGAACACCAATGAAAACTTCAATAACTAAATATATTTATAAATGATAAATTTACATTTGAAGGACTGTGCTTCAACACAGATTACATGTACCAGCTGCAACTGGTTATATGGAGGCTCCAACCTCAATAAGAATTATCTTAAACTCCAGTTGAGATAATAGATTCAGGCTGCAACATGAGTATATATATAGGTTGTACCCTTGCTCCACCCTTCCTCCCTAACAAAATTTATTTCAATCCACAACCTACTCTAGTTTTTGTGTGTCCAAATTTTAGTTTAACAGAGAATTAATCCAATTCTTCACACTGCTGTAATGATTCCCCAAATAAAGAAAGATAAAAGATAAAAATTAGAAACTTCACTTCACTTCAACAGTGACAGCCCAAACTGCTCCACAAACTCGCAAGTCCTCTCCTTGGGATCAGATTACCCCCCGAATATGCACATCTAAATGCATACTTTAAATTTCTTCTTCACACACAATTTATACACAATGAATCCCCCTTTTCTTGTTTCCAAGCCAACATAACAATCTCATCAATTCTTACTTCAAATTGGTCACCGCATTTTGTTTCCAAGCCAACATAACAATCCCATTTCCAGATTTAACAAATTGAATTTAAGTGCAATTTCATATCTAAGGGATTTTTATTTATGGAATCAATAACATAAAACTATCACCCACAAGTGTGCCATGTTCATCATTATTATATCCAAGATATTAAGTGAACATGTCCTCGTTTATTTTATTGACCATCAAGGCTTTGCCGGCATTTAAACCAACTGTGGCGAGCATTTTCTCCATAAGCCTATGGGCATCTTCTCCATAAGTTGGCGAGCATTTTCTAGTAGACCTACGGGTATTTGAAATAGGGCTTGCGAACATATTCTTCAAGGGGCCTGAGGGATTTTTCATAGGGCATGTAGTCATATTCTTAAAGCGGCCCACGGGCATTTTCTTATTGCACTCGCGGGAATTTTCTTCATGGATGTGGGAACTTTTCCACTAGGCCTGCGGGCATCTTCTTAAAGGGGCATGTGGGCATTTTCTTATTAAACTAGTGAGCATTTTATTCATGGTTGCAGGCACTTTTCCACTGGGCCTACGAGCATCTTCTATAGGGCTTGTAGGCATATTTCTTAGTCATTTCCAGGCATTTATCCTTCATGTTGCGGGCATTCTTTGTTAAATCTGCTTTTGACATCAATTCCAATTAGAATTCCAAAAAAAGCAACCAATGAAATGTTGGGAATGTGGAGGAAATCATTTCCTCTATAATTTCCCAACCAAAGACAACAAGAAAGATTGCAGCCATAAATTTTCCAAACTTGTGGATCAACTCGAAGATAAAGAACATGAGGGGATTGTTGTGGAGATGGAAGGTCACAACCAACAGGAGCAACTTGTAGAAGCCAAAGGACTTGGTCCTGGAAGCTCAAAGTAAAAGATGAAGTGCAGGACAAAACTGCCACATTTTGTGAATTTTTGATCTGTAAACAATGTGTATGTATTCCTAAGTGTTGGAATACCGAGGACAGTGTAGGGGGAGGGAAATGTAATGTCCCCATTTTTACCCTTAGGACATATTTGGATTTTATGTAAACATTGTGCATATGTGATGTATAATTCCTAGTGTGGAGCTCAAGGCCAAGGCCCTGCTGGTGAATACTCAGCTGTAAGAGGAAAGTATTTGACATTGTGTGATCCATGTGTTATTAATCCATGGAAATTGTAAAATTATGTAAATATCATGTAATAAAAATACTAAGGGGATGGCTATGGATGCAACTAAATGAGGGGGAACTATGTATCCACTAGGGATAGGTTAGGGGGTTATGAGATTGAACCATAGGATTAAATATGTCACCTAGGAAACCCACCTTTGGTTGTCCTAGATGTCAATTATTTCCGCTGCAAGAAGTGGGTGAAAGAAATGATTCATGAGGTCGATGAAGTGTGGGAAATCCCGAAAATTAGGATGGCAGGGTATGGATCTCTTTTTCCCTGATCCGAACGTCACTCTACCCATGGAAGTTCCTATTCTGGGATCCCCATTCCATTAGGGACTAGCAACTGGATTTGGTGGGGAGAACAGAGGAAGCCGAGTGGTGAAGAAAAGAAGAAAATCACGATTTGGGGAGAGCCACGAATTGCGGTTCCTATATTGCTCAGGAATTGCGGGAGAAGTGAAATATATTGGAGAAATCCTTAGCCCCGAACCCTAGAGTATATTTGGAGAGTGTGATATGCTCAGGACCCCATGAGAAAACCGCATCTGATAGCCCGAAACCCCAGTCGTGGGATAGAACCTTTCGGTTGTAACCCTGAGGAGATCCAAGCATGGATGAGATAGTGCAAAAGAGAGAGTAGAGGTTGGAACCACTTGATAAACCCGGTGAAGATTGTTTGGTTGAGTCTGTAGATCTATGGTTGAGTTCACTGGCTTAGCTTCCTCCTCTCTTGTCTCTTGGCATGCTTGATAAACCCAACTGTGTGTTGACTTAGCATGACTGTTGGTGTGAAACCAAAGTTGTGAGTAAACCTAGGTAGTTCCTCCTTAGTGGATATATAGCCCCATCTTGGGGGTGGTATCTGAGTGTTGAAATACTACAGGTTGGGCAGAGACCTATGGTTGGGTTGGAACGTTGCATACCATAGCCAATTTGCTTGGGGATTTCAATAAAAAGATAAGTGTTCCTTATGCCTTGAATCATGTCATTTTACATCTTTGCATGTGTGTTTGTGATGTTAGAATGCATAGATCAATCCAACTGAGTAATAGGGATGAATGCCTATGCATTATGTTTAATTCTATTGTGCATTCTATTGATTTGATGATTGCATGATACATTTTGTGTGGATGATGCTTCCTTCAGTTGTATTTATTGAGTATGCTTCTACACATTTGCATTTATATTGGTCTAATTCCTTTGAATTGTCCCTTGATGAATAGGGCTAAGTATTTGAATGGTTCTTTGATGAATAGGAATAAGTGCAAGGCGAGAAGGTGTAGCATACTTCAGTCATGGCTATGGGGAAAGAATAGACACCCCCCTGTGGTGTTCATTACCCTTCTGTGGATCAGAGGAAGGAGAGAGGACATAGCAGAGTGAAGTAGAGCTCCTTGTAGGTTGGTAAAGAGGGATGGATGAGGTTGGAGGCCATTATCTAGGGTGGAAAATGTTCGGATATCCACATCATCGTTTTCAGGATCTTGCATGCAATTAAGGTTTGCATGCAAAATCTAGGGTTTGCATGCACCTGCATGCACTTGCATGCATCCCAGTCACCAGTTTGATGCCTCCAGCACCTTAGCCACCTCATTCTAGCACCCGGGAGCCACTTACTACAGAGTTTTAGCCCTCCTAGGCTGAAAGGCGCCCACTTCTCACCTACTGCCAGAGAAGGGCACACTTGTTCACCTACCACTGCAGTTCCACTTCAGTTACATTCAGTTAGCTCCAATTCTCCCTGATTTGAGGCTAGTTTCACTCCCGACTGACTGTTTCACTTCCGTTGGACCTCCAGTTTGACTAGATGACTTGTTCTGACTTCAGTTAGTCTCCCATGCGCCCCCCACTGAGCCTCCTTCCCTTAATCAGTGATACACACTTCAGTTACACATGACACACTCAGTTAGACTCAGATTGACACCTGGATGACTGGTTCTTGTGCATTGATGACCACCACCGATTGATGATGAGGACTCCTAGTTGGATTCAAGCTACTCCATTCAGTGATTCGAATGGCCTACTTAGTCAATTCGAATTGCTCATTGACAGACATTGTATTCTATTGTAATTCATTCACCCTTTCTGGGATATTGAGCACTGCTGCATGTTTTGCACAGTTTTACACCATATTTTCTATATTCATCTGTTGTGATTGATTTACTTGCTCATTAGATCTGCTGTGACCAATTTTACAGAAAAAAGATAATATCAATGTTCTCAACTATGGATGAAGACCCTGTAGCTGCATAATTATCCCCAATAGCTTTCCAACGGTACCGGATTTTCCCAAATTGGACTTAGGATGAAGAAGTTATGGGCTCGAGAAGTTGTGCAGTGGGGCTTCCGACTTTCCGAACCTGCATGCGGATTGTCGATTGCAGAAGTCAGAAGGGCATATTCTACGTGGCTATGAAATGGGAGTTCTAATTTCTGAGTTCCGCATGCAAACTGTGGATTGCGGATGTCAGAAAGGTAAAATTGTCGGATTTGTAAAGTTGGAGTCCCAACTTCCGAGTTCCACAAGGCGGATTGCGGATTACAGAAGTCAGGGAGGTAATTTTACTAGGTGGCGAAGTTGGAGTTCTGACTTCCAAGTTTTGCATTACGGATTGAGAAAGTCGGAGAGGTAATTCGGAGAGGTGGTGAAATTGATGTTTCGAGTTCTGACTTCCGCATTACATATTGCGTATTGTGGAAGTCAGAGACGTGGTTGTCGGCATTGTGTATTGTGTGCTCCGATTTCCAATTTCCGCACTACAGATTGCAGGTTGCGGATGTCGGAGGCGCACTCCTTCGGCGCTGTGCATTTGTGGATTCCGACTTCCGAACCCCACAAGGCGTATTGCAGATTGGCATTCTAACTTCCAATTCCCGCACTATGGATTGTGGAATGCGGAAGTCAGAGGTGTAATCGATGAAGTTGTTATTTGTTGTTTGACTTCCGACTTCCAATTGGGGCCCGCACAATGCGAATTTCAGACTAGAGATCAATGTGTATTGTGGATTGTGGACCAAGGAATTCCAGATGAGAAAAAATAGTAGTGTTGCGGATAAGTTTTCGAAGAAAAAAAAGTAGTAGGTTGTTCCCCCATCACTCTAAAGAGTACCGAGGTGACCGGGGACATGACATATATGGTCACGTACATTAACATATGTATGCAAGGCATCTGAAAAGGTTGGCTCTAACTTCCTCCTCAACCCCCTCACAGAAAATCAACCCTAGGCATCAAAAGTCCTTCTCCATATATCTCGTCTTGTTGAGATGCCTCAATCAATGGAATTTTAGAAACCGTATAAAGTAAGGAAATACTTGCAAGGTAATACCGAGTGAGTTTATTTCCCATCCCATAAATCCCTTGTGGTTATGGGTTCCCATGATATCGTGGATTCTATAATGACTCGGTCTTGAAATCCCAAAGTGGCATTCCTGTAACACTTCCTCTCATCATGTCATCATAGCATTAGTCATGAATATAACATTTAGTGATCATATACTATCAACATCATCATGCTATCATATGTTGTCACATAAACATACATCAACATATTGAAGATGGCGAACCGCGAACCGCATGCCACTATATCTCAATATGAAAACACATCATCATGACGATGAATGTGAAGGCACCACATTCTACTACATGGCATCATGAAACATAATTTTAACATCTAGCTATCATAGTGAGGTTATCATTATTAACTTCATAAAACATATTTCATAGTGAATCATAAATCATTTCCATAATGGCATCACAATAATCCCAATCCAATCCATAGTATGAAATAGAGCATCCATAATACTCATTCATTCATTAGTTATGTCATCTTAATGAAGATCAAAATAATCGCTACCATGCTCAATCAATACAAAGTATGTGATTAATCAACATAATAATATGATCATGATCATTTTATCCATATCATGTGTGGAAATACAACAATAGGATCAAGTTAATCCAAGCATATAATGAAACAAAATCTTATCATCATCAATTAACACATTATATGTGATAAAACAATATAATGTCATCATCATGATCAATATAATCCATGCCATATGATGAGAAAACATAGTATTCAACAAAAAATAACACACCATTATATTATTAGGAAAACATTAAGCATCTTACTAAAGTAATATGTCATGAGAATCCTTCATGCATTAACAATATATTACACAAATAAGCACCACGTTGAGTATTGATATGAACAATAAGTATCAACTAAGTTTCACATTCTGTTAACACCCAAAAAGTGCTCACTACCTCATCCACCACATTATATGGCTCGTTTGTCCATTTTCCTACCATATTTCCCTTAAAATCCCAAAAAATCCCATTAAAAAGCCTCCAAAAGGCCTAAAAAGCCTCCAAAAGGCCTAAAATGCCTCCAAAAGGCCATAAAACCCTCAAAATAGCCTAAAAAAGGCTAAAAAACCTCCTTTTCCTCCAAAAATAGCAAAAATCCCCTAAAAAGGGAATAAAAAATATAAAATAATGAGGAAAAGGAGGAAAAAAACCCTATACAGCTGCACAAAACCATGTGTTTCCCAAAACCATGGGTCAGCACTCCACCACCAAAAAACTATAAATAGGTGATGGAGATCCCTTATTCCATATCCACAATCACAAGCACCCTTACTCTGCCAAAATCTCTCTCGAAACCCTAGTTCACCATCGAACTATTTTCACCTTGAGAGCCACTTTTGGCCCATTCCCAACATTGGAGAAGGAGAAGGAGCATCTTGAAGCTTGGAGCATCCTCTTGGACACTGCAAAGGGCTTCATCAACCTCCACATTGGAGGTAATATCAATATAAAACCACTTTTTTATATCTTTTGTTTATGTTTCATGCAATGTTTTAGAAGTAATTTAACTTCTGTTTTAGATTAATTTATTTACATTTACTGAACTGCTACTAAGGAGTCCATTCTCCTTAGTAGGTGCTCATTTGCACAAGCTAGGGGTAAAACCCTAGCTACACATTCCATCCTCATGAAATAAATAAACTACGTAACTAAGTATCACTCGCTATTAAATCATACCATGAAATCATTATGCAATAAGACCATATACAAAAACCATAGACCATTGGACAATATTATATCATCATAATGGTGAGATGAAACCATAAACATGCTTTCCTAAATAGCATATGATTGCCTCACCTAGTAAATACTCCCAACTTAATCTCAATTCAACATATTGTATCTAGTGAATGCATAACTAATATACATCCTTAAAAATATGAGTCAAGTTCTAGATTATAGGATCTCATGTCTTTTTGTTCACTTCATATTATTTTTAATATTATTCTTACTAAAGGGTTGCCACTTCTTTAACTAGATATGTAAAATGGTGAAACTTAAATATCTTTTTTTTAATTAACATCTTCAAAGATCATTATAATAAAATGTAACTAACATGGGATTCAAATTTTCTTTCTTATAAGTAATTTAACTATGTTTCCAATCAATTTACTAAATTATTCTTTAAGTTGCTTATGAAGTGAACATCCACTTGTAATATTCTTAATAATCCAATAATAATACATCTAGATATCTAAATGTTGAAACTATCATCTAAAAGATTGAAGGTTGGCTCCAGTAGTGACCACCTCCAGTAGAAAGTAGGTTGTTATTCTCTAGGAGGGGTGAGGTTCTTTATGAAGATATATTATTGATTTTAAGTTAAAAAAATATAATAATATAAAAAATACAGCGACTATGCTCAAATAAGCACATATATTTTAGCTCTATTCATTACTTCAAGTATGACATATTTTATCTATTCATTTGGCACGCCAGATCAGGATTTTAGATCTCATTTATTTGCCCATATGGCAGCCCACGTGTATAATTTGCACCATGTGAATATCAAGTTCTGTTGGGATATTTCTATACTCCATCCTAGTCCTAACAACATTTTGCATTTTTGCATTTTCAATCATGCATTCATTTTGCATGCAATCATGATTTTGCATGCATGCATGTATGACGACGACAACGACGATGATAACAATAATGCAATCCTTAACAATTGCTTCAAGGAATCATGGTTATTCCATAGGTTCCATACTCCTACATAGACCATGTAGATTACAAATTTAGCCTCTCCCTATGATGTGGGTAACATTTTGAGGTTTGGAACAACATGAATTTGTATCATGCATTGGGCAATTTTTGGGGACATAAATCATTCACTTAGGCCCCAAATCTTTCTTATAATTAGGCTCATGGGCCATGATTGTTTTATGATGATCATAACAATGATGATGTTGATGATGAATATAGTAATCATCACGATCATGATGGAAATGATGACGATGATGATATAATAATCATCATGATCATTATAGCAATGATGATGACGACGATGAGTATAGTGATGATCATGATGACGATGGAAATGATGATGATCATCATCATAATCATTATCATTTCCAATGACAACATCATTTCCATCATTGTCATCTAGTTCATCATCATCATCATCATTTCCAATGACAACATCATCACCATCATTGTCATCTAGTTCATCATCAATATCTAGGTCATCATCATCACCATCTAGGTCATCAGCATCATCATCATTTAAAGCATATGGGATATGGTTACCATTTGGGTGCCAAACTAGGTGAACTTAGCACCTAGAGTATCATCCCAAATCAATTACAATTAAATTATCCTTATTGTCTAAGTGCAAAATGAGGCACATCTTATTAGGATGATGATAAAGTGGATGTAAATTGTGTCCACTTTAGCATCCCAAAACAATTACATTTATATTTTCCTTATGCTAGGTTGTCTAGGTGCAAAACTAGGCGCATTATATTAGGATGACACTAAAGTTGATGCAAATTCCATTCACTTTAACATCCTAAATTAGTTACATTTAAATTTTCCTTGTGCTAGGTTTCTAGGTGAAAAACTAGGTGCATTATATTGGAATGGCGCTAAAGTGTACTCAAATTGTGTCCACTTTAGCATCCAAAATCAGTTACATTTAAATTCTTCTTGTGTCGTTTTTTCTAGGTGCAAAACTAGGAGCAATCTGCATCCACTTTAGTGCCAACTGTTAGACCAATTTCAAAATATTAACCCAAAAAAGCATTCTCAACTCACAGGTTTAAAAGTAACGATGGGATTTATAACTTACCTAACCAAATCTTACAGAAAAGAGAGGCGAAATGTTTATTTTTTTACCTTGACGCTCTTATCGTCTTATAAACCTAGAAGTTCAATAATGACTAAACAACATAGCTTTATTATCCTTGACCTTTATTTTTATAGTGCCTTGACCTTTTTACTAAACAAGGTCGGCTTGAATGACCTAACTTGGACAACATGTACAGTTTACAATAAAATATTCGTTTATAGATCTTTCAAGGCCAACATAATAGTTAGGGTTTACATTAAATATTTCAATCACTTTTACATGGTCAATTACATCAATAATAATCCTTGTAGGGTGTACAATACAAATGATACAAATGACACAAATATTACAAAGAATACAAATAAGAATATCTTCTGAAGTTACATTCTTCAACATTTCACCCCTAAAATTTCCCTTGTTGATTACATGTTGAGATGCAATGATATCAACTTAGTGATATTTATGGAAGGGAAGACATGGAATTGACTTTCCCACTTCCCTTCCTCCCCACCTTCGGGATTTATTCTAGTGATGCCTTTATTTATTGAGATCCCATAATAACATCTCTATAGGAATACAAACACTTCCGTATAGAGGAATAATACCATCTCTATAGGAGTACAATATACATATATGAAATACATTCTGAAGTTACATATACATCAACACTCCCTCTTAACTAGGAAGGTATTTCTCGACACAGGTCTTCTAGCACAAGTCTTCTTCTTTGGATCATCATCATTGGATAATCGTCATTGAGTCATCGTCATCATCACTGCTGCTGCTATCTCAATCAATCTCCGAATCTACTCGTCATAGGAAGTTATACAGAGCCAACCCTTTTTCATGCTAGATGTAGGCCCACCACTGTAGGTCTTCATCATCAATGGCCATACTGTGGATCCCAGGACTGATTATGTGCATCAACAAAACCTAGAACAAACTATAGGTTCTTTTACATGTTGACCTTCACAAAACCTACTCAGAGCATCCCAGGATGTTACGAGCAAACCGCTCTACCTCTCTGGATCTCGATAGAGCATCCCAGGATTTTACGAGCACACCACTCTACCTATCCACATTTTAAAGGATATTTTCTATATGAACTTTCGCAAAACCTACTCAGAGCATCCTAGCGCAAACTATAGGATCTCGATAGAGCAACCCAGGATGTTACGAGCACACTACTCTACCTGTCTGTTTTTTAAAGGATCTGTTCTATGCGAAACTATAGCAAATCCTACTCAGAGCATCCTAGCGCAGACTATAGGATCTCGATAGAGCAACCCATGATGTTATGAGCACACTGCTCTACCTGTCCGATTTTTAAAGGATCTTTTCTATGCTACTTGTAGCAAAAAATCGAAAGAGCATCCTAGCATAGACTATAGGATCTCCCGGGATCTTTTCTATGCTACCTACACAACTTGTCCACGGCCATAGAGTATCAAACTGATACTCACCATACATCATCCTGATGTACATCATCACATGATCAACTTGATCATCATCATAGCATAAACCTGATGCATATCATCTAGAGAAACATCCTGAAGCACGTCATCTGTGATCATCCTGATCATCATAGCATCAACCTGATGCATATCATCTGGAGCAACATCTTGAAGCTCGTCATCTGTGATCACCCTGATCAAATAATATATCCTTTTGATGCATACACAGTATCTACCTGATACATATCATACATGATCCACCTTATCATACAATGCATCCATCTGATATACATAAGTACATGATCACACTAATCATACAAGTATCCACTTGATACATACATAAGTACACGATCACACTGATCATACAAGTATCCACCTGATACATATACAAATACATGATCTACATGATCATATCCAGCATCAACATGATGCATACATACATACATATAAATGATCCAATTGATCATATACAGCATCCAACATGATGCATATAGAGCAGTAACTGGAGCATCATCCTGATGCTCATCATCCAGCGCTTACATCCACAGCAATGTGAAGGATCCTCCTTCCAACATGCTTGGAATGGCTTCAGCAAATGTCGCCATCACTTATTCCTCGAAGTGTCATCAATCTGAAGAACACCAAGCCTCTCTCTAAAGTACTCGAACTTCACTCTGGCTAGTGGCTTCGTCATTACATCTGCAATCTGCTCATCCGTCACAACATACAGGCGCTTCACTGCTCCTTTATGCACCATATCCTTGATATAGTGATATTTCATCTCTATGTGTTTTGACCTGTCGTGGAACACCGGGTTCTCAGATAGCTTCACACAACTCTGGTTATCACAAAATATACCAGTAGCCTCCAGCGGAAGATCAAATAACTTAGACAATAGATTCTGAATCCATACTGCCTCACAACTAGCCGAACATGCTGCAACATACTCTGCCTCGGCTGTACTCAGTGCTACGCAGGATTGCTTCCTGCTAAACCAAGAGATCGCACATGATCCCATACTGAAGTAGCACCCAGAAGTGCTCTTCCTATCTACAGCACTGCCTGCTCAATCTGAATCAACATAACCCTGCAGGTTAAACTTTTGATTCGGTTCTTACTTGAGCCCATAATCAACTGTACCCTTCAGATACCTCAGAATATGCTTTACAACAATCAGGTGAACACTCCTCGGATCTGTGAGGAACTGGCTCAATGTGTTCACCGCAAAGCAAATATCTGGTCTCGTGTTCGTCAGGTACATCAAGGACCCAATCATCTGACGATACATAGTGATATCAACCGACTCAGATGAAGCATCACACATAAGCTTTAGGTTTCATTCCATAGGTGTGGCCATGGCCTTGCAGTCCATCATCCTGAACCTCTTCAGGATCTCTACTGCATACTTCCCTTGTCCAAGGAAGATTCCATCTGCACTCTGCCACACCTCCATACTTAGAAAATAGTGCATCATCCACAAGTTCTTAATTTCGAACTCAGCAGCAAGCTTTCGCTGCGCGTCGGCAATCAATCTATCTTCACCTGTAATAAACAGGTCATCCATATACAAAAGTAGTATCACTGGATTGCCTTCCTCAACCTTGTAGTAAAGGTTGGAATCCGCTTTACTGTTCGTAAAGCCCAAACTGGATAGAAAGCTGTCTATCCTACCATACCAAGTTCTACACATATGTGTCTCAGAACCAAGTGGTTGCTCCACATACACTTCTTCTTCAACTACACCATTCAAGAAAGCTGTCTTGAAATCCATCTGGTGTATCTTCCCTTTCATCACCGTAGCCAGAGCAAGTACGGATCTAGTGGAAGTGTATCTGGCTACAAGAGCAAAAGTCTCTATGCTACCACCTGCAGCATGCTTGATCTTGTATATCCTCTTGGAAGTCACTACAAACTCCCCTTCAGGTCTTGGGACTGCATCCCAAACATCTTCATGATCAACTGGTACTCCTCGATCATGGCATTCTTCCCAGATCCTGGGAACTTCAATATCTTCAATATTTTCAATAGATAACTTTGTTGTTGAACAAATGTTGTAGTCCTTCTTTTGTAGGTGATGGTATACGATCTTTCCTACACAACAAGTTAAATTGCATGATTAGAAAACATCTCATAGTTTTAAGAAAAAATTCTTACACATAAAGAAATATGTCATACAGTCATGCAATTATCTTAGCCAATGCTTCAATACAACACTTATCCATATCCCGTAACTTTCTAGATGCCTTCCAATCTCTACGAGAACATTGTTAAGAGTGTGCACAACTCCCAACATGTCAGCAAAGAGATTTCATTCTAGATAAGTAGCAATGGAATGTTGTATAGTGCCATAGGCCACTTACCCATGTATATTAGTAGTATACTATTCATCAATGCAACTATTCTAATATGCATAATACACAACCTAATTCTAGGAACATCAGTATATACATTATTGAATAGTATTATTTAAACAATAAAATATGCAAGGAATGATAATTCAAATACTTATCTTTGTTTGTTTGTTGGATTGACTCCCTCTCAGTCTTTGCTTCTTTTCTGCAACTCCATACTGATGTGGATTGTTAGAAGTGGTCAACTCCCTCTGAATATCTGCATCCATGCAGAAACTATTGAAGTGTGCTCCTTCTTGATCTTTGCTTCCTTGCAGGAACAACTGGAGTGTGCTCCCTCTTAATCTTTGCTTCCTTGCAGGAACAACTGGAGTGTGCTCCCTCTTGATCTTTGCTTCCTTGCATGAACAACTAGAGTGTGCTCCCTCTTGGTCTTTTCTTCCTGGATTACATGTCCTTGAACTTATATCCATCACTATGCATGCTTATTAGTATCATCATTGTGTTATCCTCGAGGTCTCATACATAATCACACATTCATTAGTATAATCTTAATACTATCAAAACACAATAATCTTAAACATGTATAGTCATGATCATTTCAAACACAGATAATAAACATTAGTATTCAAGGTTTCAGGGAAGTCTTCTTTTATTCATGCATATTCTTATTTGATCATAGGTCTCTTTTGGTTAGTTAAATCATCAATCAAGATAAGAGACATAAAATGCATAAACCCTTGATTACTTACATTTCTAACTTTATGAATAAATATAACCAATCATACCAAGTACACTTATATAAGGGATACTAACACAAGGTAGAATTCTAACTTGATATAGGAAAAACATACCTGGATTGGTATGTTAGCTAGTTATGTGTAACATACCCACATGATGTCTTCATGTTCTCTTCAATGACTTGTGCTAGTAACCTGCATATCTCATAGGTTAACCATTATAGAACCAAGTTATACATACCTCATAAATAGATCTTCTAAGTGATCCATGACAATGGATGAATCTTTGTCTTCATGTCATCATGATCATATATTCTTGAACTAGAACATGATTTGTCTTTTTTGGTGTACCTTTCATGTTAGCGGACAACATAAACCTCATACAACACCATAATGCATTAGTACAATCATAAGTGTCAACACCCTAATCAATGAATATCTTCTATCATGCATTCATAATTTTGACAAGTCTAAATTTAATCAAGATTGTACTAACCGTAATAACATGAAGACAAACATACCATAAACTTAATCATGAACAAATCTCGAAACATACCTGGATAAGTCATACCTGTCGAGATTGCTTGTAATATTCTTATGTAAGGCCTTAGCCTCATCTCCCTCTGAAATAGGAACTTCTTCTCTTATGCAGGTGACCAATCCATTCTCTTCTAGGATTAACCCTAATCCAGCTCGAGATCCAGTTCCTACAAATCAAGTGGATTGTTGTTCTCTCAATTAAGATCCTAGATGAGATTGAAGTAAAATCTGAAAAATTAACATGGTATCAGAGCATATCTACAGCATATCAATCATGGACACAAAAATGCAAGCACACAAGAGACACAGAGTTTACTTGGGGAAAACCATAAAGGTGAAAAACCCCAATAACTTCCTCAGAGATAGATAGAGCAATGATACAACCCAAGCATAAGAGATAGACATCTCCTAGCAGTAGCTTCTCCTCTTCCACAAGTGCGCCACTCTCACGAGTGTGTGAGAGAGAATAGAATGATCAAATAGAGTGCCTCCCACACTCTATTTATACTTGACTTGACTTGCCTAATAACCTTTACTAGGTCAGCCTTAACTTAACCACATAACATAATGCTAACTAGGCCGACACCCAATAGGGTGGTCTAATAACCCTTGACCCACATGGCCGACCCCCAATAGGGTGATCTAATAACCCTTCGACCCACATGACTTATATAGGGCCGACCCCAACAAGGTGGTCTAATAACCCATCAAGTATAAGTTACCACACTTACAATATAAATGACGACACTTCCGTATAGAGGAATAATAACATCTCTATAGGAATACAAACACTTCCGTCTAGAGGAATAATACCATCTCTATAGGAGTACAATATACATATATGAAATACACTCCGAAGTTACATATACATCAACATCTAGCAAGAGGAAGGCTAGAATAGAATCTCCAACAATGAAGAGCTCTTATAATAAGTAGAAAGTCTCAAATTATTGTGACTTTACTAACTCCATTGCTTTTGGCTAAAGAGACTCCCCTTAGTGATGTAAAGTTTTCCAACTCATTATTTGTGGTCATGCCATGACCCAAAGCATACTCAATATTTGTTCTTTCATCGAGGTCATGAATGACCCCCCTCCCCCCTCCAATACTTGCACCTACCTCACTATCTTACCGTCAAATTTTTGGAGTGTTATATAATGAATTATTTTCCCTTAAATTTGTAGATAATATTCCATGTTGGTTTTTTCACCTTCTTTTTACTATTGGCTCCTATGTGGATCCTAACATTTCTTCACAATAATTTTTACTTATGCTTGCTTTGTTAAATTGAGATCTATGGATATGCTCATTATTTAAGTACTTAGGGGATTACTGTAAGTTTTTAAACCTTAACAGTGAAGTACAAACTTATATTGATTCTTAAGCATTAACAGAAAATACACAATGGCACTCACATAACACAGAGATTTTCACCTGGAAACCCTTAACCGGGAAAAAAAAACAAAACTTAGAGCCGCACAGCTCCTTTTCATTATATGTTTACAATATATGGTATTCCGCACCATCTAAAACCCTAATTTGTTTACCCGAAATTAGGTTACAGCCCTAATCCCTTTTACCGGGATTAGATAGAGTACAATGGGTCGAAATCGCGAAAAAGAAAAAGCAACCCAAAAAATTTTGCGCTCTGTGCAGACTCCGGGGGCCTAACGGTCCGAAACGAAGGGGGGTTGGCCCTGTCGGGCTACCCCCCCCCCCCCCCCCCCCCCTCTACACCCCCCCTTTGGAAGCGCCCGGCGCAGGGATCGTGTTGTACATGTAGCCACCATGTGAAGAGATATAACATTCCCAACAATTACATATGATAAATTATTTTTGGGATTATCAAAATAGAGTTAGACATTAGTTTATGACCAATAGCCCATAACCCATGAGTATAATTACAGCTAACTAATTTCTCATGGTTCTTTAATAGTCCACTTAGCACTCATTGTATGAGGTCATGCCCATAGGGGTACAAATAAATGTTAAGGTAATTTATGATGTAAACAATGACCCAAGATGTGGTACACCTAGGGATGTCCACTCCAACCAATGTGTTTCACAAATATTATTAAGGTTATGTAATATATGGCATTTAAATTAGATCATTAGGGTCATAAGTGAAATTTAGTCAACATATATTCAACATATTATAATGTATATATTAATATTGTTTTTCAAATTTTATTAAGAGAGTGTTTAAAATATTTTTGTTATTTTATTTTCCACAAAATTTACATAGCCCCTCTTCGCTTTTTTGGCTTTTTGGTTTATTTGGTGACGAATTGGTTTTGGTCCATTGTAAACTAATTCCACTCAAAGAATTAGGTTTTGAATGCAATAATAATAATAATATATTTTTAAGGTGACAATCATAGAACTTTGGGACCTCCTTTGACCAAAGGTGTATATACCCTAAGCCATAGGATTTGACATAGAGAGTGGACAAACTCCTCTATAAACTATATAAACTGCTTTTCAAGTTTTGGATTTGTATTTAAAATATTGTTTTTTATTTTATTTTCCACAAAATGTATATAGCAGTTCTTGGGTTTTGATTGTGATGAGTAGATTTTTGGTCCATTGTAAACTAATTTCACTTAAAGAATTAGGTTTTGGACACAATAGTATTGGCTTGCAAAATAATAATAATAATAATATATTGTTAAGGTTAAATTTGTAAGACTTTGGGACCTAGTTTGTTTAGAGATGTACATACCCTAGGTAGGCTATTTAACATAGAGAGTGGACAAACTCCTATATAAATAGATTTTGGGGTTTTGGATAAGTCGGCTATTTAACATAGAGAGTGGACAAACTCCTATATAAACAGGTTTTGGGGTTTTGGATTTGAAGATATTTGTGAACTTTGTGTGGGAGGCATTGTTCACTGTCATCATCTTTCATCTTCTCGTAGGTTCTGTTCAATAAAGGTTAAGTAAAATGGGTGACATAAAGAAGTGTTGTGATTTGTCGATGTCGCATGTGAATCTGATGGAGGAAATATGGGCTTGGCTGCCAATAGAGTCTGTATGTAGATTTCGCAGCGTGTCCAAAGAATGGAATGTCCTTCTATCGTCAAGAGAATTCTTAACAAATAAATGGGTTAAGAAACCCTCTAACAGGGACCCATGGCTGGTAACTGTCTTACACAGCAGATCATATAAATGGGTGGAGACTGCCTGGGTCGTTGTGCAAGCCCCCAGATCATTGGCTTCCTGCTTCTTCGATCAGACCTGGAAGGAGACCTCGGCTGCCTCCCTGTCTCTCCTCCGACAAAAGTCAGCGTTCCACGGATCCGCAGCTGGCCTCTTCCTGTTACGCCCTATTCCTGATATCTTCCTGTTACGCCCTATTCCTGATATCGTGGCATTTGTTGTTTGCAATCCTCTCACAAGAACTTCTGTAGAACTTCCCGTTTCGTCATTGGACGTCATCTATAACGCGGGCATCATGAGTGACAGTGGAGACGCATACAAAGTCGTGGTGATGGGCACGACAAAACAAAGTCTTTCACCTGAACTTAGAGTCGAAATATACGATTCCGTTGACAACTCCTGGAGAATTGCAACTCCATTGACAACTTCTGGAGAAAATGTGAATTGTGTGGGGAGCCAGCTAGTTTTTTGCAACGGCTACTTCTACTGTTTGGCGATCATTTCTCGGCGGCGTACCGTTGTGGGTTACAACATTGGAGAGGGGACTTCCATCTTTAGGCCATTTTCTGAGATAGCTGACGGCAAATACATGATGCCTCACCTGATGACTTGCGCGTCACGGGTTCTTGTCGCGGCGCACATATTAGGAAACAGTGAGCAGCTTTTGGAGGTTATCATATGGGAGTTGGAGAAGGGCAGCTCCTCTTCATCGTCGTCTTGGTGGAAGGAGATTGCAAGAATGACTCCTTCCAATCTTGAGAGATTTTCTATGAATGGGCGAAAGAGATTATGCAGGTTTTTTGTTGACTGCAATCAATGTTGCGTAGGAGTGGGGGATAACATATGCTTCATAGTCTTTGAAGGAAGGAAGGTGAAAGAGATCCTTGCTTACAATGTCACTGAAAATACATGGACTTGGCTTCTCAGCCGACCTTTAGACACCATTGGGGACGGCTGGGAGATTTCAGTGGCCTTTGAACCGACGCCAGACATGAAGGTTGATTAAGGTGCCAGTCTTTGCCTTACATTCTTACTTTTTTATTTAGATTTTTTTTTTTGAAACTTACTTTGTATTCTAATTTTTTTTATATTTTAATTGAAAACTTATATTTAGTCGTAACACTCTAAGTAAGCAAAGCTTTGAGAAAACAACTTCAGCCATTGCAATTTCAGATATGTTTTTGCAGATGTATTAAGAAGCTGATGACGCTCGGTAATTTGATGTGGATTTCAAAACTGGTTTGATGTGAATTTGATGACGCTCGGTAATTTGATGGCGCTGGGTAATATGATGTGGATTTCAGAACTGGTTTTGATTAAGCCATAATTATTGATGGCGCTGGGTAATATGATGTGGATTTCAGAATTGATTTAGATTAAGCTACATTTAATGTTTTTAATATGTGGTTTAGATTAAGCTGTAGGATTTCAGAAGTGTTTTAGATTAAGCTACATTGCTAAATGTAGGATTTCAGAAGTGGTTTAGAAGTGGTGAATTCAAACAAATGTAGAATTGTTAGATTTACCAAACATTTTAATCTGTGTTATGAAAGCTACATTTTTGTAATTTAATAGAGGTTTTGTACGACTAGTACAAAACAAGAAACTTGTTTTGTAGGATAAGAAACTTTGGGAAGGATAGGAGTTTAGATATTGAAAGCCCGGTTTTTAAGTATAAACCTTTTTGACTATTCTGATTTTATGATATTTCTCAAAATAAGAAACTTGTTTTTGTAGGACAAGAAACTTTGGGAAGAATACCCCATTAAGATATTGAAAGCCAGGTTTTTAAGTATAAACCTCTGTGACTATTCTGATTTTATGATATTTGTTAATTTGATTGGATTTCACTTCAGCTCCCCAACCTACTTATGCATTTTTTAATCAATTATCAATTAGAATGCATTCTGTATCATTCAATAAACAAAGGCATCTACCAATAAATAGTCTTTGAAAGGTTTTTAATTATGCTGAAATTGAAATTGTTGTTAAGAGATGCAAAATTTTGAGAAACTGTGCATAATTATAAAATAGTCTTTGAAAATGTTTTTGGTTGTGCTAAAATTGTTGTTAAAAGTTGTAAAAGATTTACCAAAAGCAGTTTTTTTCCAAAAATGGTTTTGGAATATATATGAGATATAATCTTGTAACATTTTTGTACTTACCATATTGTTCATAGAATTTCTATCAATAATACGTGCACAAATGGTTTTGGAATACATATGAGATATAATCTTGTAACAGTTTTGTACTTACCATATTGTTCATAGAATTTCTATCAATAATACCTTGCACTGCTTGTGTTGACACTTACAATGGATTTTGGAATGATCCGGCTTCCATTGTAAGATTTTGCATTGTCCTTATTTTTCATTATAAAAGTTAGTTGCAACATCTATTTTTCTCCTACTTCACATTCAATAGTAAATTGATAATTCTCTTGAGTAAGAGTTGCTTTATTTAGTCACTTTGGGATTTTCTTATTTAGTTGCTTTATCAAAGAATAAATTCTAAATGATTTTCTTAAGCTAATGTTTCATTATCCTCTTTTTCTTTTTCCACCTCATCTTGTCCAGTAGCCCATTATAATATCTTGAACATCTTGTTGCAACACTTTCTTCATCCTCTTGCATGCTTGTTATTTTATTTGTAGTTACATAAATTGCTTACTATACTTTTGTACAAACATGTGCTTTTGCCTCAAGTTTTAAATTGTCCAAATGCTTTTTCTCATAATTAAGAGAAGGCACTTGGCATTTAAATGTTTTACCATTTTTTGTTACAATTTTATATTCACTTTTCTCATTTCTCTTATTTTCAATTTTACCATTCTTTCTTTGTCTAGTCTTGTCTTAAACTTGCTTCAAATGTTTACAACATTGGTGCTGCTTCTCTCAAACTTGGTCACAACAAGCTATCAACTTAATTTGTATTTTGAACAATAGTTAACATTCAATGAAAATAGGACAATTATGATTGGGCATACCTTTGCTAAAGTTTATTCCATGATTTTGGATACATGGATATTCATAAATTGTATGGAAAGCAAAGTTTTAGAACAACTATTAGATGATGGATCACATCTTCTAACTTTGTTCTACTACTAAGGATGTTAGTCACTGGTACTCCAAAGTCTTTTGTTGTTTTCTATATTTTTAAAAGGATTTTGACGTAGTCTTGAGGGTATCCCTGTTCCAAAGATTGGAAGACACTTTTCACCTTAAGTCTCTCAGTGTTATTGTTTTTAGGCTCTATGACACAATTGTAGGATGGCTCTTCACATGAAAAGGCTAAAGACATATATTAGGGAGAACACTTTTGGAAATGAAGGTTGCATCCTACATCATATCTTCATTTCCATATTCATGTTTAAAAAGAATATATTCCTTTTGGCTTCCGCCCTCATGGAACTTTAGGGGTAGATGGATGCTCTCACTAGCTTTTGTCATCATCTTGAATAGCTGTAACAAAAGTTTGGTGCGTTTTAACTTACTCTTCTACTAGGGTGTAATAGAGATCGATGCATCCTACATATTGCAATACCCTTAGTTTTGACTTGGAATGTATTAAATCAAAATTATGTAAATGATGTAAATATGCTAGTATGGATTCCTAGTATGAAGCTCAAGGACAAGGCCCAACTAGCGAATGTCTAGGCATGTATATTTCAAATATTTCTATATGGACCATATGGTTCACTTGTCATGCTAAATCGAAAGCTATGTAAATATTAAGCTGGAAAAAATAAAATGGTTCAAGATGGTTGTGTAAAGAGCACAACAGAGTCTATGATTCCAATATAGGGGAAGAGGAAAGGGGGGCCTATGGGAGATTAAATCCTCTATTTTCAAGTGTCAACCTTAGAACTCATCCAATTGTTGTTGTGTGCCTTGAATGATCCAATTACTTCATTTTGACTATTAAATCCAATCATTGAATGCATGTGTGAGGTTGGTGCGGAAGGTCCTTTCATGCATTTATGGAATCCTCGGATGAATGTACTTCAATGATAGTTGTAAGAGTCCTTTGTTCAATGGTCAGAAGTTATGTTAGTTTTCTTTTCATCTTTTCTCATATCCTTTGGAGTCTACCACTCATTCTATCATAGATATTTACACTATGTTGAGCTTTCTTGTGTTCTCTCCATCACCATTATCATTATGCGACTCTGCATTATTCAGAAATTTGAGCTTGGAAGGTGAATTGCATATTTTAGGGAAAAGAGATGGTTGTGGGTAAGGATAAAGGTTGGGAAATCTAGGAACCTGTATCCATTGAGTTTTGTTGCTCACAAATGCTTGAGAAGCCACAAACTAATGCTACAAGAGCTTCTCCAATAGCATAGAGTAGATTGGACTCTTAATGCCCACATTGGTAGATTTCATAAGGCAAATGTAGATCCATGAATGTAAATGCCTTCCTTGTATTGTGTGTGGTAATTTGAAGGAATGCCATAACTATGATGGTTGAGTGAGGTTCATGTATAGCTCTGGATGAGAATTTGGCTAAGCATTTAGACGAGAAAAGATTGTGGTTTGAGAGAGAGAACCCTGTAAGTGTTTCCTTTGCACCAATGGCCTCATAACCCAAATTGGAGATGGCCTCTTAGTAGAAAGAGTATATGCTCGACAAAGTGAGAGTGATTAGGTGGAAAATTACTTGTACACAACCAATTGCTTGGATAAATATTTTCTTATATTTGAATTTGGATGATTTTATTTTCTTCATATAATGATTATGTATAATTATACACTTTGTATAAGAAACTAGTATTCATTTTCATTGTGTTATCCATTTATGTATTTGTACATGCATTTTTATTTTTATTTTATAAATCCTTAATATACCCATGGGAGTTTACAAACACAGAATTGATAAATATCCCCTTTGCTGGAATAATACATGGATTGGAACTATAGGAAAATTTAAGAGCGAAACTTAGCCGAGGTTCGAAATTAAGGGTCGAAATTTTTGTAAAAAAGAGGATTTTGTATTATTAGCACACTTTTTATTTTAATTCTTTTATATAGAACATAGTTAGCCCACCCAGGGAGAAGCCAAAAATACAAAATCCGCCCTCAAAATCTAGTTGAAAACTCCAATCAGAGTTCCATAGTCCCCAATTTACGGAAATGGAGGTGCTAATCGTCCCCGATTTACAGAAATGGAGGTGTTAAAAATTGATAAATATCTCCTCAATTTTTACTTGTAAATCGAACAGTTGCATTCACCCTCGATTTATGGTTTGAAGGGTATTTTAGATCAGAAATCGCCCAGATTTACAATATAACCCCAGATTTATGGTTTGAAAAATATTTTTGCTCATAAATCCCTCAAATTTCATGAAATTGGGGAACAAATTCATTCCTATATAATGCCTGACCCTGAACAATCCACACATCTGAGATTTCAATCGACAATCAGTGTTTATTTTCCCAGGTACAGAGGACCCTGAGCTTTCAACTGTGTGTAAAAATTCCACTCTATTGAAAGTTTGAATCGGGATTCAGGTATGTTCTGGTTAGTATTAAACAATTTTGTTTCTCTTTCTTAGTTTCTCTTTCTTTACTGTATGAGCAGTGATCGAAAGATTTCTTTGGCGTATTTATTGTCACTGCTTCCCATTGCAGTGGATTCCGTCGGTTCTGTACTGCCTGAAATGATCTGTTGTTTTTCATTAAACTTTTAGGGTTATTGTATAGGCAAAATATCTTAAACAACTTGTCAACTATACATTGATGCATATAATTGCTATAGTCTTTTAAAATGAATACATCGATGCATTCTAATTCTCCATGATTGCCTAATTGCAGTGTGAATTGGCTATATTTCTGATGTTTGCTAATTCAGTTTTTGGACTCCATTTAATAATGCACAACATAATTATACTCACCCGTTAATGCTCACAACTAATTATTGGCGTAGTATCCTTTGCTATATACAATCCTCAGTTTTCTTTAATTCACCGATGTCAACATTAAATTTCCTATTGGTTGAGCACTTTGATCAATGGAATTGATAACCATAGTGTGATCTTGTCTCGATAAATTGTGGAATTGTTGGAACATTGATTCCTTTGCTAATTCCTTAATTTTCTAATTGATAATTGTTGGTTTCAATCTCTTGCCTGCGTAAGTGTGCTGGCATAAAACAAATTAAGGCTGGAATGTTGTGCACCTTGCTAACATAGCTAAAACCATTGCTTGCATACTCCAAGCCTGTGCGTTTGATCATCACATACAGGAAATGTGTACATTTTGCAATAGTCAATTAATATTTTAATTGTGGAGCAATGACTCCAAGACCATTAATATTTTAATTGTGGAGCAATGACTCCAAGAGAGAAATCGTACTCACATAATTGATGGAATGAAGGTTGAAATGTTGTAGTGCTATTTAAATCGTAGAGCTGAGCACATTACTCAATGGCACATTATAAAAGCCATCACTAGAGACAACGTTGGCCATGCATTTGTCACTTACATTCAACCCCATCTCTCAAATTGTTCTGATGGATCAGCTACAACACTGAATTGAATTCATTAATTGACTACTAGAACCTATGTGTTAGAACCTATGTGTTTGACTCCTACAGCCTGATTTTATTATTGATTGAATGCTGGATATAAGCCATAGGTGGTGTTGGAATAAACAATTCCGACCTCCAAGGTAAGCCCACGTGACTTGTCAATGATGTAGGTAGAGAATTAAATAGGGTAGTTGAAGTTAAATTAGTTTCTAGAAGAGGCTTCCCGCCCTCTCTTTAGATTCATCCAGAAGCTGTATATGTAATATATTTTTTCTCATTTTTAATATAGAGTTTGCTGAGCCGTAGAGCTCTGTTCTCAGCTGTATATGTAATATATTTTTTCTCATTTTTAATATAGAGTTTGCTGAGCCGTAGAGCTCTGTTCTCAGCTTCCTCTGCATCTACTCATGGTATCAGAGCAGGGAGATCATGCCGCTGCCCGATCCATTTGAAGTTGCCTTGAACCAACCGAGTTCACTGGCACATAGGAGAAGCCGTCTCTAGTAAACCCCAGCCACTATCGCTGGAAGAGAAACCCCATCTGATTGTGGAGGAGAGCGCCTGTGCAGAGGGGAGGCACTCCAATGGATTTCCTGTTGGTGCGTGAGAGAAAATGGCTTTAGAAAATGTAGCGGCCGTGGAAGAGAATGGCAAGGGAAATGGCGCTGCAGCTGAGCTGCACAAGTTCTTGGTTCTGAAACCCCATCTGATTGTGGAGGCACCACACGCTGCTGACGCTATAAGCTTCTACAAGCGCGTGTTCGTGGCTGAAGAAACTGCAAAGTCTCACATTTTGTGGGATTGACGGCATAAGCGTCAGAGGCGAGAGGCCCTCGATTTCGCCTGGTGTTATTGGACAAGGAGGAACGATTGTAGACTCTGGAACCGTCATAAGTCGGCTTGTCCCGCAGCCATACTCTACCCTGAAAGCCATGTTCCGAAGCAAGACCCGGGATATTCCGAGCACGCTTGGCCGGAGTAGGAATCCCTATTGAGCGGCCATCTCTAAAGTAGGCCTTCGCTTCTTTTCCTCTCAGGACCAGACCACCGAGGTTTGAGGGTCGATTCTCCTCCACTTGAACCTTGATGTCGTTGGAATTAAGGCCGGGCATGTCGACCATAAATACGTAAGAGTTGGGGTATTCTTTGGTTTTGGCAAGCTTATTGATCTGTTCTGGATGTTGCGCACAATAGTCCATATGTTGTTTCAATTTAGGCCCGAATTCCTGGTTAAGACCGTTGGCAATAGCTACTTCAGCTCTTCCATCACTATATTTCTTCTTAAATTCATCTTTAATGCGCTCCAGGAAGGCCATCGGTACCTGTCTACCAACTGATTCATCTGCCACGACACAATATGTAAATCCATCTTCGATGAGATAATTGAAGGTGTGGCGTTGACAGTCAAACGTGAATTTATTGCTGGTGGCAGGGAGCTTCTGGAGGCACTGGTAAGCTCGGTGGTGCATAGAAGGAAAGTTGTAGAGGGTACAGCGGGTCGATGTTCGACTTTATGCACAGAGAAATCTGGTAAGGTCTTCGTTCCTTCCTTGTTTTGATTGATTAGGGTTGCCGTCGGGCTTCTGTTGTGGGCTCTGGCTGTGAGGCGGTCTCGGTGGACTCTGTGTCGGGTTAATTCCAATGTGGTTCTGTTATTGCGTTTAAGGGGAATATCAGTGGTTGTGAGACGGTCCTGGTGGCCTATCTGTCTTTTTATGTTTGCTGTGGCTCCCTATTGTGTTAAGGACTTTTCCTTGTGTGAATAAGGAATCAAACCCTCTATTGCAGCCTTCAGTACAGTAGAATGGACTGCCCCTGCTCTGTTTAGCCACAGTAGCATACTCTGTTTTTGGGGTTATGCTCTGCTAGTACAGAACACCTGCAACTCAGCAGAGCAAAAAATGGGCAGAAAGTCCAGGTCTAGACAAGCCAAGAAGAAAGAAAATCAGTGGAGCAGAGTGGATCTGCCATCACCTCCACAGTTTAATGGCACGAATTTTTCCATGTGGACAAGTAGAATGAGGGTATATCTACGGTATGTAGATACACATGTTGAATTAAATGATGAAGCCAAAGATGCTTTGGCATTGCATCTCATCCAACTAGCTGTGGATGACAGATTGATGCAAATGATTACAGCAGTAAAGACTTCTAAGGAAGCATGGTGCATTCTAGAGGAAGAATGCAGCGAAAGGGGGAGCAGCCATAATGAAACAGCTATAGTTATGGTTCAAGTTGAAGCTGAGAAGAAGCTTGAAGTCTCTGTCAGTCAAACAGAGCACAAGAAGTTTGAAATGAGTGAATCCCACATTGCAGTCAAGCATGTGGATGTTGTTGAGGTTGAAGAGGAAGCTGCCATAGTAGCAGCAGAGAATGGTGAGTTAGCAACTCAAGAAGTTGCAGGACAGCCAGTAGAGGTTGAATGTGAAGAAGAAGAGCTCATGAAGAGCATGCCCATGAGGGCAGAAATTTTTCCTAACAGTTTAGATGTTTGTGAGTGTGCAGGTATTGAGAACAAGAATCAGCCTGCAATAACTGAAGAAAAAGAGCATGCAGTCAATGTACCAAGAAATTTTGATGAAGATTTGAAATTCATTGAAGAATGGCTCGAAAAGCCAAACTATGTTGAACTGAACTGCACTGATGTTGTAGCCGTTAGAAGTTTAGCTGAAGGCAGCATTGAGGTTGCAAAGATGAGTAAAGAAGGCAGCCATGTAGCTGCAAAAGATGAAGGAAAGGGTGACAGTTTTGCTACAGCAGTTGAGCCAGCTGAAAATGAGGAGATGGATGAACAGGATGAAGGATGTGAAGATGAAAAGCCTGTTGAAGAGATCTTTGAGAAATGGAGTCCTGAAGAGATAAAGTACTATTATGAGCTTATGTGGTAGCAAGCCACAGATTCACAGGTTGCTGAAAATATGAAACCTGAAGATAGCATGTGGGAACCTCATATGATGAAAGCAACTCTGAATTTCATTGAAGGTGAGGAGACATGGCAGAATGCCATTGGCAAGTTTGATGACATAGATGGAAGAATGAGACCAAAAGAGCTTGAAGAAATACGGAATAAGAAGGTGAGAAAGAAGAAGAAAACGAGAAGGATCATCGAGTACAAGGTCTGGAGCAAACGGAAGAAAAAGGCCGGTGAAGGTAAAACAAATTTTAACTTGTTTTGTGACTGTATGTAAGCCTGGCTGAGACTTAGACCAGCAGGCATAAATTTGAACTGTTGTAAGCCCACAGAGTCATTGACTATATGCTTAGCATTTTGTATGTAGATGTTTACGGTCAGAATTGCGGGGGAGTGTTGGAATAAACAATTCCGACCTCCAAGGTAAGCCCACGTGACTTGTCAATGATGTAGGTAGTGAATTAAATAGGGTAGTTGAAGTTAAATTAGTTTCTAGAAGAGGCTTCCCGCCCTCTCTTTAGATTCATCCAGAAGCTGTATATGTAATATATTTTTTCTCATTTTTAATAGCTGAGCCGTAGAGCTCTGTTCTCAGCTTCCTATGCATCTACTCTGGCTCCCCCTGATTCTCTAACAGCTGGGTGTACCATTGGTTTTCAATCTGTTTCATTTGTGGGGTTCTGGTATAAAAAGAAATCCATTCCTGAGTGTTGTGTGCCTTGCAAACATATATTACAAACCAATTTCCCTTTCTCTAATTGTTGGATTGGGAATTAACCTTGAATATAGGGAAGCGTTGTGTCTAACCCTCAATCCAAGGCTGTGGGCATTGATGCTCACCGCATTTATACAATTACATATGGGAATACATGAATGTACATTAAAGAGATAGAGCACTGAGTAATCTCTTTTAAACAATAAGGTGCATGGTTGATGATTAACACGATACAATTGATTTGCATTAAAGAGATAGAGCACTAAGTAATCTCTTTCAAACAACAAGGTGCATGGTTGATGATTAACACAATACAATTGACTCGTTCTTGGCATAAATAAAGTTCCGAGTCCAAGTAATGAATGGGTATGGATATCCATAGAGTGCTTTTAGTGGTTTCATACAAGTGGATGTATGGAATGTAGTGTTATACCACCATTTTGCCAACGGAATCCATTTGAGACATTGGGATTGTTTATGAAAATTGAAGAAACAAATGTATCATTCCAAACATTTTTTCATGATCTTAGTTTTACCATATAGCTGAGGATGGTATGAAGATCTATGAGCCTATTTAGTACATAGAGAAAAAAAGTGTTTCTTCAAAAAAAAAGTTGGTGAGAAAATTGGCTTTTTGTCATTGACTATGATTTTAACATTCCCATGGAGATTTTGAATACTTTCTGTAAAGATTGTTGTGACCATGGTTACTAAAAATGGATGAGATAGAACACAAATATGGGTATATTAGTGAGTTTGTAAATCACTACCAAAGATAACATTTTTACATTCTGATTTAGGAAGCCCCATGATAATTTTGTAGATGCTTCATCCAATCAATGATTAGGAATGTCTAACGTGTTTTTGCACTCTTGATGAATGAATTCATGTACATATCCTACATGTGAGAGACTTGGCACTAATTTATTAGCCAAGATTGTTGATGATGTCAACCTCTCATAGAAAACTGTAAAAGGAGGTTGCCCCCTCAAAGACACTCGAATTTCATAATAAGAACTTGGGTATTTTCAATCCAATCTATATTTGAATTTATTCATTTTACTCATATCACTTGGATTCTTTCTTTTAATGGTGGTGGTTTAATATTGCATATAATTATTAGTATAAGTGCTATTATGGTAGCAATTTTGGAGAGTAGGAGAAGACTTCTCCCACGCTATCCCTGAGTTGGAGAGTAGGGAAGATTTATGGCAGCAATCTTTTATCCATTCTATCCCTGGATCCCACAATAGCAACAATGTCAATCACTCTGCCAATAAGGGATGCTACGATAGTACAATTGAGTAATACCAAAAATTGGCAATGGACACTCTTTCCAACTCGTGCTCTCGAAGTTGGGAAGTGGGTTGTGTGTAGGGCATATTAGTGAGTTTGTCCATATATATGGGCATATTAGTGAGTGTGTCCATCATTATCAAGATAACATTTTTACATTATGATCTAGGTAAGCCCATGATAAATTTTGTATATGCTTCCTCCCATCAATGGTTGGGAATGTCTAATGATTTTAGAACTCTTTATGACTTCACTATATCACACTATTGTTGTTAAAACATCATGCATGCAACCACAAATTTATGTACATATCCTTTCAGCTGCTCGTAGAAGAAGTCACATTTTACCTTGTCATAAGTTTTGGGGAATATACTTTAGAGTTGCAAGCTTTTCTCTGGTAGCCTAATTCCATGTTTTTTTCTTCAATTCCTACATCTCATTTTTAAGATCTTGTTTGATATTACTCATCTTTAATTGCTCATTACAAATATTATGTCCTCAGTGTTTGTAATGTTTCTTCAAAGTTTTTGGTCCTTCACTTTATTACCTATTATATTCAATTAGTTTCAAGTGGAAATTATTATGAATTTTAAAGTTGTAGATTATCATAATCTATAACAACTAGATATTTTAGTATAAGAAAGAGAGATGGGGTTTTATAAAATAAGATACTTAGAGTCACTTAAATTCCCATTTTCTGCCAAAGTTTTGAAGTTGAAACTTATAACGGTCATCACTTCCTCACTTTTGCTCAAAATCATTGTATTGTTATAGTTTGGAAATGGCATCAGCTGCATCACAACTCTTATTCTCATGACATATGTCCCACTATACCAAACTACACTAATCTAAAGATATTTTTTTGTCACGATTGTTTCTATGGACCCAAACCTATGAAATGAAACTAAAAATGTAAGAGAGTGCAAACCAAGAAAGTAAATCCTAACATAGAGGAAAATATCAGAATTTATGTAAAGTTGTAGACATAACTATGACAACATGGGAAGTAATGTAAAGGGTGAAGGATGATTCAGTTATTATTTCGGTATTGTCACATACAGGGAAGTGCGTGCTTTACATTTCTGACAAAAGTTTTCCATCTAAAATAACCGTGTGTCATTATATTGATTTAAGTGATAAGCTTGCCATCTGCACTTGTGACTAACATGTAACCTTCCGAGGCCAGTACTAAAATTGCATTTGAATTCAAAAAAGGAAAATAACTGAGCCACCACTTCGCAGAAATATATATACCAGGTTGCAAGCAAGGGATATAGAAGCTATACAAATAGAGATTAAGTAGAAGGAAAACATAACATCACAATGTTTTATTGAGATAAGGCAGGAATAAACCTTAAGCAAAAAATTCCTAAGTCCCAAACATGAGCCATGCCCATACAAGAGGATCCCACCGTCTTCAAGACACATAGAAGTGGATTAATTAGCTTTCACCATTCACCTCTTGATTGAGATGACTTTGTTGGATCCTCTTGCGGGATGTGATTTAGAGAGGGGAAACCTAGAAACAAGCTTCTCTATGATTACTACTGAACGAATCCACAAGACACATCCAAGTCTGAGCATACCCAATCTGTCCTCAAAATAGGTTGGTTTAGTCCAGCAGACCAGGGTTTGACCTATGTAGAGTGGGCCAGCTCTCACAAGACTCAGTCAAACCAATTGAGTCTCAGTCAAAATCAGATAGGTATGATGGGTTGACGTAGGTCTCACAATGACCCAATGTTATGAAACCCCAAAAAGGCCATATATAAGGAGGTGAACTCCTATGTAATAACTGCTCTCATTACTCATAATATGATATTGTGTTATTGTGTATATCTCTCTCATATGTTTTGTGATATTGGCTTGGCTATGGGTAATCCCAACAAAAACATAGGGATGCAGATTTCTAATTTTCCCGTTGTCTTTTGCTCACTGAAAACCATAAAATTTCTGCAACATTTTATTTATATTTTCTAGGTAATAGCAGGCATGGTAACATATGGATAGGGGACATATTTCCTCCCAAAATGGAAGAACATGCCTCATGACCAAAGATGCATTGAACCAAAAATGCAATGCATCTGATATGCTCCAAAGGTTGCATAAGACCACATGCCTCCCAAGGAACATCACGTATCTCTTCTATTTGGGCAACTAGAATCAAGGTTGGTAAGATTTTCAATGATCGCAGGAAAAGAGTGAAGCCCTTCGGCAAGGGACACATGGAAACAATTAACATATTAATATTCTCATTCTTACCGTCTTTCTAACCTATTGTGTGCTTATATCCTCATCATCATCATTTATACATATATGTTCAACCATAATCCAGGGGTCAAAACTGGGCTGGGCTATTGCAACCTTTCTCAAACAAACCTATAATGCACACACCCACAAGGATTTCAGAACCTTTATCAATAACAAACATAGAAACCTTACACAAGAAAATACCAAATAAATCCACCACAAAGAAAACACCATATGCTTGGGCATGGAAAGACCAGTGGACCAATAGAAAATTGCACTCTGAAGTCCATTAGATTCACCCACACAAAGAGAAGGAGATTCCCATCTGTTGCAATTGTATTTGCAAATACCAATGATAGTTTGTATTTGCAATGTCAAAGGAGAAATGCAATTTTTTTTGCAAGAATGGCATTTTTTTTTGGCTCATTAGGGTCTCTGTAGAATTCAAATTGCAGAATTAATTTCCACTTAAACTGAGGTGAATCAAATTGTATGAAGTCAATTTGTTTAATATATTTTGACCGAAACAAATCCAAGGTTGGGAAAAATTTGGCCAAATTGAATTCCTGTGCGAATTTTCAAATGGAAAGGCATGATTAGGCAGATTTCAACTATTATGGAATATACTATGGATGCAATTAAGAGATTTTGTTTGTGCATGATTTTCATGGATTTAATATCTTTCTTACCATATAAGGAGTGACTGGCTGCCATTATCTACTTTTGGATGAAATTGGCAATATTTAAATGGTTCATTCTGCACTTTTCTTGTGGGAACAAAATTGTCTTTAAATTCATACTAAATCACTGGCATACCAAGTGTGAATAATTGTGTTCACAATAAGAAACTATTCTTCACAACATGAAACTAAATTAATGTAAAATTGTATATTGCATTACCGTATTGTAATAATAGAATCTGCATTGTACAGAGCACTTTGAGATAAAACAATCATCTGTAACCAAAGTGGAGGAACTAAACTCTCCATACATATAAGGCTTTATACAACTATGCTACTCTTTAGGCTTCAAACTTATGTGCCTATGTTTTGAGTTGAAGTTCACTAATTCTGCATCAAAACTAGTGGCAACCTAAGCAATCGGTTCAAAATTGGTGAAAATAAAATTCATGAAAAATTTGTCAGTGTAAAAAAGTCTCATAAAAATCGTAATTAAGTTCAAAAAGAAGAAATATGCAATTTTTTTATAATTTCATATTCCAAATAAAAACCAATACAATTGCTTAAACTTTACATTGATTACAAACATGTTAAATTCACAAAATATTTGACCTAGGTTTTTCTAATTGACTCTTTTTCTCCTCAAAATTACAATTAATATTTCAAATTTTCCAACATTTTGAAATTCAAATTGGGCTGTCAGCTTTCCTTCACATTCAGCAAATTTCAATTGTTTGGGAATAAATTCATCAAATGCAGTTACATACCTGGCAACCATAATACAAAGGATTTTAGCATTGCATTCAGTCACACAAAGCATCCAACCTGCAACAATACCATCATCCAATGACCATTTTCAGCACAACATTTGTATTAACCAACCAAAGATGTTCCTAGCTCATCCAAGAGTTAACTCAGTCCTTCCTCTCTTTTTTGAACGAGGTACATGTTGCTAATGCTCAGAGTGTGCTAGCTTTGAATGTATGATAAATCAGACCCATGTATGTCATTCACTGTTTCCAGAAACGTTTCCCTTCTTACACCATCCTGAAGATTTCCAAGTATGTTCTCTAGCTAACACCACAACAATAAGCTTGAAACATTTTGCTTTAGACACATGTAGTCCAATTGTACAAATGTGTCAATAAAAGGGAAAAATATAAATCTTAGCCTATAATGCATGACCATCTTGGATCATCTTACTGCCCACAACAAGTTAATAATAAACTTATAAATTCATAATGAATATGATGTCCAACTGAATCATTGTTGTAACAATAGAGGAGGCATCATAAACAACCAGTATCTCACTACATGGGAAATCTCTCAAGACATGGTACCTGGTTCCTTGATCTTATTCTCTGGCTAAACACCTCAACTATGAGCTTGAAACAATTTATTTTGGACATATATCTAATCTGTAAAACGTTGTTGATACAAGGGCCCTCATGCTGACATTAAGGATTTCTATATTTCATGTATGGCCCATTTCCATTATTTTACTTCACTCTGCAACAAGTTCATAATATGAACAAATTGAATTCACTACCAAATTGAGACATAAAGTGATGTAGTGTTGTTACATTGAAGGAACCTTCATCACCAACCAATACATCACTGCAGGGCCCAAGCATGATTGATCAAAACAAGGTGCTTAAGTCCACATTCTTAGTCACATTACGCACCACAAAACAATAACCTCTTAACATTGGTTGCAACAAAGTTCCAATATTGTTGATGGGCACATACAGTTATTTCAATCCAAAGCCTGTACCATTAGTGTGATAGGAGATTCTAATGATCCATTTCTTAATAAGCTTCATAATCCATATGGGAAGGTATAGAATGCCATAAAATTCAATACCAAATCAAAGTCTGTATACAATAACATCATCTCAGCTAATTAATCTATGAAGCTTTATAGAAACCAATTGTAATGCAATTATGGTAAGGTGCATATGGATTCTTTGTTTGGGAAAATTCAGGTAGGAAATAAAAGATTAGGCCTTACCAATGCATTAGGAAGAGATTAAGAGATTGCTTGTTCTTGGTAATTTCTTCATGCATGGTCATAAATTTTTACCTTTTTAGGTTGATCTCATTATTAAAATGAAGGATTCTCTCTCTTATGAACTTAGAGCCATACACTTCTATGAGCTTTTGTTGGCATCGTGTAAGGAACTACTATGCTAATGCACCTTACCTCTTGTATTACAAAATTCTTGACATCCAAACACCATGTCAAAGCAGAAATAGTTCCACATAATATATGTGTGTGACCGACTTAAAGGCACATAATATGCATATTTTGTTGTTATGCAATCTAGTTTCCACTATATAGTTAGCATCACCAGAAATCCCCATAGGAAAATAATCCATCCTTGAAAGGGTGAACATGGTGAGAATCTTTCATAATAATTTCTTGCCTAATAATCTTGGTGATGATCTTAGTAGCATTATGACAATCACCACATACGTGGGTTTTATGTGATCCAAACAGGGGTTCTCAGGCTAGTGCTGAATCCATGATATGTCCAAAGGCAAGAGCCAACTTCTCAATATGAATTCCCATGGTGAGGTGTTTCTCTTCATCCTCCACATCATGTAGCACAAAATTTGTGCTAGGGTCATACCCTACCTCCTTCATCTGCCCTAGCAAGGTATGCAGCATTGCAGAAATTTTCTTTGATTGAGGGTGTACTCTGTCTCCCACAAAGAACATATGAATCTTGTTATTTATCTCAATCAAACTACATCCTCGAATTTTTTTCAATCCCCTTTCTTTCATCATTTTTTTTTTTTGACCTTTGTTACATCATCCCACCTCCCAGCATCAGCATACATGTTTGAAAGTAGCATATAACATCAAACTTTTCCAGAATCTATGGCCAAAAGTTGCTCTACGACATGCTCTCCTATCTCAATACTACGGTGAACTCTACAACCACCAAGCAAGGACAACCAGACACCAATATCAGGTTCTAGAGAGAGATTTTTAATGAAGTCTTCTGCCTCATCTAGATTCCGAGCATGTCCAAGCAGATCAACCATGCAAGCAAAGTAGTCCATCCAAGGCATAAGACCATATTCCCAGATCATGCAATAAAAATATTTCCAACCATCATCTACTAGGTCTACATTACTGCATGCACACAAAACAAAAAGAAAGGGTATATGGTCAGGCTTCACATCTGTTTGTTGCATTTGAGCAAAAACAACAATAGCATGGCCACCACACCCATGCTTTCCATATGCAACTATCATTGCACTCCAAGAGACTATAGCTTTTGTAGCCAATTTATCAACTAGCTAACATGCAATCTCTAGACTCCCACATTTGGCACACATCTCAATAAGGGAAGAACCCACAAAAAAATCTGATTCCAACCCACTTCTAAGCACATATCCATGAATATTCTTACCTTGTTGCAGAGCTGCTAAAGACGCACATGCCTGAAGTACATGGTGTAGATAGGGGTCGTCATCCCCCTCTGCAAGTCACCCCAAATATACCACAATCATAGCAAGGACACAACAGGTCCAAACATCAACACTAGCATAATTTAGATGCTCAAACCTACTCCATGTTTCTATCAGACAATTTCAATCCACAATGCGATACAAGAGAGCCCAAAAAACTCGAACAACCACAAAGAAACGATTCAAATATGAAATTTAAAGTACACATACAGTGAGCCATGCACAGAAGAAACCATTAAAATTATCCATTCGTTCTATTAAAATTAACTGAGAAGTTTATCAGATTTCATAGGCTTCAATTGTCTTTGCTCAATACTTAGAATTTACAAACTTCATTTACATGCTTAAAAGCTTCAAATTATCATATTTACATTAAACGAAATTTACTACTATCCTCCTGGTCTCAATCTCAGGCAGGGTATTACATTCATCAAAATCATTCAGGAAATTCTCGTTCCCTCTGTATCCTTCTCTCAACACCTTCTCCATCTCTTATATTCTTTTCTCCTCTCTTTTGCTTCTCCAAGCCTTGACTGGGATCCTTTCTTCTTTTCACTGTGTTGCCTTTTTCTTTCCCTTATTTCTTTTTATCTAGGGGAGAGGTGTCTATTGTTGAACAGGGACCAGTAGTTGTCATAGTACTGGTCCCACACAACCACCAAATAATGACATAAAAGCACTCAAATATTTAACATAAATATTTCATATTAAGTGCAGTAAAACTTTAAATTATGTACAAAAATTGCACATTAATTGGACTGAGCCAACATGTGTCCATAAATAGTCTTTATGTGCAAAAGAGTACAAAACATCTTGTCCCAACTACCTGCAGATTCTGCTTGAACATACAAAAGTACATGAACTACAAAATAACCCTCATAGTATTTTCCACCACTGCAAGGTACCTAACAAATCAACCCCCACGTATCTCTATTGGAGCCATCATAGAATCTACTAGTGGTAAATATCCCATGCCACATTCATACATGTTCAACAAATGGTGATTGAATGTTATCCATAAATACATGGTAGTTCAACAATTCAACCCACTATGTTCAATAAATGACATCTACCCATTAAATGTGCCCATTAAACATATGAAAGCACAAGGATCATTAAACATATGAAAGCAAAAGGATCGACCATGATAAAATCCCATCCATTGAATCACATTTAAATCAATCCATAACACACATTCAAATTTTAGAGATTGCATTCCATGTGCACCCTTTTTTACCAATCGAATTCAACAACAAATAACTATAAAAGAACCATAACCCTTACTAAAGTTCCATTTCAGACATTCAAACTGCAGAGGGTGTGTGCATAGTGGAGACATACCATCAGAGAGTGTGTGCACAGTATAATCAGGTAGCTGCATAATAGTATTGTTATTTCGATTTCTGTTATAATCAGCTTCAATTTTTATGTTATTTCTATTTTTGTTATAATTAGCTTCCAGTTTTCTTGTATAATCAACGTCCCTTATAAATATGTAAGTAGTTTCAGGCATGGCAAGAGTCAACAATGCAAGGAGAACAAGCCGTCGACTGAGCAGGGGTTCCCAGCTACATTGCTCCTCATCGGATGAGGAGAGGGTGGATCATGGAAATGCAAACAATGCTCCCAGCAATGTTGTTGAGAATGGCCATGCAGTGGTCGAGGAGAATGTTGTCCCACCGTCAACAATAGAGCCACCGTCAACCACAGTTCAAGGTGCAAGTTCAACCAAGAAAATCAGTGCAATAAAAGGCTGGATAAAGCAAGACATGTTAGGTGCGATTGATGATATAGAGTTCAATGGATATTCCATTCATGCAACTGCTAAAAAACATGGGGTTGCTACCTCATCAATACATTATTGGATAAATGGGATCACACATACAAAGCACAGAGGGCCTCTTACAGTTATGAGTGAAGAGGAGGAGGATGAGGATGTTCAGTGGTGTAAAGAGATGGCCCAAATGGGACATGGGCTAGAGTTGATATAGTTAAAATCCACAGTAGCTCAAATATGTCAGGGGAGGACAAACCCCTTCAAAGATGGGTTTCCTGGTAAGTCATGGTGGTTTGGGTTTAAAAATAGGCATCCAGAACTTGTGTTACGTATAGTCGAGGGCTAGATAGAGATAGGGATTTAAATCTATGCCCTGCAATTCTGACCAAGTTCTATGACACCCTTTCTAGTGCATACGAGAAACATTCTTATGCTCCAGACCATACATGGAATTGTGATAAAACAGGTTTACAGGAAGGAAGGAATTATGGCATGTAGGTTAATTTCCAAGCAAAGGAGTCATAATGTGCCAAATAGTTTTCCCTAGGAGCAAGGAGTGGATTACTATTCAATGTTCTTTCAATGCAATTGGTGCTTCAATCCATGGATTTTATCTATTTAAAGGTAAAACTCAACTCAAAAACTATATACAAAATTGTGAACCGGGAGTGCATGCATGGATGCACATCCCCATGCATGGATGACTAAAACAACTCTTTTTGAATTGGCTTACTCACTTTGTTGCATCTATACCAGGTGGTGTCTCACCTGTAAATAGACACCTGCTGGTTTTAGATGGACATGGAAGCCACATTTTTGTGCAAACAATTGAGGAGGCTAACAATTTGGGCATCGACTTGTTGACACTGCCTACTCATACCACTCACAGATTGCAAACCCTAGATGTTAGTGTGTTCAGGACTTTTAAGAACTATTTTAGGGGTGAGCGAGCTTCGTGGATGGAGAAGAATCCAGGGGTGGAGGTAAAAAGGTGCTAGCCGAACTTGCAAGTAAAGCCTTTAAAAGGGTTCTCACACCTTCAAATATCAAGGTTGGGTTTAAGACGACTGGAATATGGCCACTGAATTCCAAGGCTCTCATGCATGATACTAGTTGTAGCTAGGAATTTGATGTGGATGGTCAAGAAGAAGGGGATGTCCAAGCACATGTTGATGGCCAAGAAGATGTGGAAGTAGAGGAAGATGTTATTGTTGTTGATAATATGATATCCCTCTCTCAAGGAGGACCCTTTTGTGATGATGATGATGAACATGTAAGTGAAACACAGTATAACAATGAACCAATTGACAGTACATGGAGGTTGTTAGACCAACTGAAACACCTGTAACTTCTCCATGTAATATTCTTAATGACTATCGATCATGCAACTGTCAATGAGAATGTAGTTGGGAAACGACAAAGTTGATATGAATGTAGTTGTAGGTGATCATGCTCCAAGAAGTGTTAAGATTGAATATGCTAAGATAGATAACATCTGCATTCCATTCAATTTCACAACAATAGCATATATAGGATCACTGAAAGAACAACAAGCACAGCACAAGAGGCACAATTTTATCCTGGGAAACCCTCATGGGGTAGAAAACCCAACAAATCTTCCTCAATATAGATGATCAACAAGTACAAATATGTAATCCCCAAACAAGAGCTCCTTCTCCTCGTTTACAAATCTCTCACTTTCCTTTGCGAGTTCAGAAGTGAGTGAGTGTGTGTAAATGAGAGACACACACTTCTATTTATACTTTATCTCTCACTAGACAAAATACCTAACTAGGTCAGCCCCAACAGATATAACCCAATGCTGATTGGGATGACCCCAATAGGGGACTTAAACACCCTATTATAACTGACTCTAGGCCGACCCCACTAGGGAAGTCTAATAACCCAAGTTACAACATTTCGACGGAGGAATTAACATCTCCGGATATAATAATAATGTACAAATAGAATATTCTTAGAAGTTACAATATTTCAACACTCCCCCTTAACAAGAAGGATATTCTAACAACATCTGCGGGAGTAAGGAATCATCAACATCATACATGATACATCTATAAATCATTGGAAGATTTCTTCAATCATCATCAGTAACTCAACCAGTTACTGGAACATAATCAATACTGGAACATCAAAATCGTCAGTACTAAGTCTTCATCTTCTGCAACACTTGATCAGCTACAACAACATCATCATCTGGATCTTTTGATCAACATAATCATCTAGATATTTCGATCAATAGCCTCATCGTCTGAATCTCCCGATCAACAACATCATATGGATCTCTTGATCAACAGCCTCATCATCTTGATCTCCCGATCAATAGCATCATCTGGATCTCTCGATCAACAACCTTATCGTTTGGATCTCCCAATCAACAACACCATCTGTATCTCTCGATCAACAGCCTCATCGTTTGGATCTCTCGATCAACAACATCATCTAGATCTCTTGATCAACAACCTCATCATCTGGATCTCCCGATCAACAGCATCATCTAGATCTCTTGATCAACAACATCATCATTTGCAACACACATGATCTTTCCTTTCGAAATTACGGGATCACTGTCTAGGGATGATCAATCTCATCAAAATCAATATTTAAGACTATCCTTCCTTTCGAAATTACGGGATTTACTGTCTAAGGATGATCAATCCCAACAAAATCAACATTTAATACTATCCTTCCTTTCATAATTACTGGATTTACTTTCTAGGGATGATCAATCCCATCACAATAAACATTTAAGACTATCCTTCCTTTCAGAATTACTAGATTTACTGTCTAAGCATGATTAATCCTATCACAATCAGCATTTAAGACTATCCTTCCTTTCGGAATTACTGGATTTACTATCTAAGGATAATTAATCCTATCACAATCAACATTTAAGACTATCCTTCCTTTTGGAATTACTGGATTTATTGTCTAAGGATGATTAATCCTATCACAATCAGCATTTAAGACTATCCTTCCTTTCGGAATTGCTAGATTTACTGTCTAAGGATGATTAATCCCATCACAATCAACATTTAAGAATATCCTTCCTTTTGGAATTACTGGATTTACTGTCTAAGGATGATGAATCCCATCACAATCACCATTTAAGACTATCCTTCCTTTCGGAATTATTGGATTTAGTGTCTATGGGATGATTAATCCTATCACAATTAGCATTTAAGACTATCCTTCCTTTCAAAATTACTGGATTTATTGTCTAAGGATGATTAATCCTATCACAATCATCATTTAAGACTATCCTTCCTTTCAGAATTACTGGATTTACTGTCTAAGGATGATTAATCCTATCACAATCAACATTTAAGACTATCCTTCCTTTCAGCATTATTGGATTTACTGTCTAAGGATGATTAATCCTATCATAATCATCATTTAAGACTATCCTTTGTTACACCTAAAATCCTACCATCATGAGATTCAGTGTATACATCCCTAAAGTTCCATTGGCTAAGTCATTAACCTGGAAGAGATACCATTGCATTCATGCTAGGTTTTGAGAGGTTGTCGCAGGCTGCACTCATGCAACCTGCGACATCACATCTTGCTCTCTTGTAGGGTGCGACAATGTCAGTTAATAGGAAAAAATAGCTTCTCCGAGCCCATTCTCGAATCCTGCTGACTTGGATCCTTATCCCTGACCTCTTGGGAGAGCTAGCACTTGGTTCCTAACCTCTTGGAAGGATCCCCTATCTCTCTCCTACCATATCTCAACCTATCCTATCCATATCCTATCCACTTAGTCCTATATAAGTGAAGCTCTACCCCTCTCCAAAGGGAGGAAGTCTATAGTGTCTACATGCTGGTGAAATAATCATTGAGAGATCTCTAACTCATCCATTGAGAGTCTCACACTTCCTTGGGAGTATATGGAATTTGGCTTGGATGGAGAAAGATTGCTACGTTAAGCCTCGGTTGTAATCATTCTTCTATGTACTTTCCTTATATTTACAGTAATATAAACGCTTTCCACCAATATTGTTGTGTTGATAGTATTGCGTAGTTTACCTGCTTAATTGTTTACTTAGATCTATTATTGTATAGATGCTCTTTACTTGTTTGCATTGTTTTGTGAATCTTGACAGGTCTTGCAGCTGAGATCGGACGACCGCAAGGCATGGAGCAACATCTAGGAGAAAGGATTACAAGTTTAAGGTAAGAGATCTAGTGACTCAATCCTTAATTAGATCTAGGAAAGTAGTTTATACTATGTACTATTTGTTCTAGACTCACATTGATCTAGGGAGATATGGCTCGCGCCTGCTCGAGTGGATTGTCCGTCAAAAAAATATGGCGACTGTACTGGGGAAGAACATTGCTTTGTAGTGTCAATTTGAATGTTATTTTTAGTTGATTTCTTGCCAAGCCTTTTTCATTTTTCATTTTCCTCCTAAGCTGGTTTCACCATCATATCTTCACTTTGAAGAGTCTGATTACCTTCATCTGAGTTTGTGCTTTTCATTTTCAAACTAGTTCATTGCTCATTACTTGGAGATTTGGCTCATTTTTTAACTTGGATCTCACCGGTTGCACTTGGTCAATGTACTTAGAGCGACACTGTGTCTTTTTTTATCTCTGTTCTTTGTCTGTGGGCTTCTCGTCACAACCCTTCCATTGGTATACTGCGACATCGTCGCACTCCTCGCATTGGTGAACTGTGACGTTGCACTGTGTACAAACACAGACTGCGCCGATCTGTCAAAGTTGCCATATAGGCACCCTTTCTCCATTTTTCTTTTGAGTGTTGGTTTGTATGCAAACTTTCTCTATACTGCAAGACCCAATCAGAGATCCCATTTTTGCTTTATGTGATTGAGTTGTTTGGTTTTATTTGGATTTTTTTGGGTTCCATATTGGACAAGTCTGAGATTTGGTAGTGGTGGACACTTTGGTCTCCCCCACCTGCATCCACTCACCCTTGCATTCCCTCCTCTCCTTGCTAGATCTGGTCAAGTGTATTAGATCATTTAGCCAGATCTCATTTGCATACGTTTGTGAGCTTTGCTTGCTTTAATGCTGCTTGTTACTGTTTGAGTTTGATTGTTTGTGTGTATTTTCCATCCATTGAGTGCTTGCTTTCTCTTGAGGTTTTCTGAGTTGTTGGAGTGCTA